>BRZY01000001.1:56170620-57527703 GCA_030159175.1 Glycyrrhiza uralensis | reverse complement strand
AAATCACATCTGTGAATATGAAATCATGGGAATATGTGTCAGATTGTATAAAAATTAATGTTAAGAAACATACTTTACTGTAAAATAATTGATATTTAAAATTTGATTTACAAATAGTGAATGCTGATTTTAGGACAACTAAGTTTGTTTAAACAAGCATAATACTACCTAACACAAAAATCGCGTGTGTTAGGGGTGAAAATCGCGTGTGTTAGATGATGTCCTTCAAATCTGACCTGGCAGGACCGAAGTGTGAATCAGAATTCCTGATTCCCATTGCTTTTGTATGTCAGTATGTATGTACATGTTTTTTTCAAGAGTCAAACTAGCGGGAACTATAAATTTCACGTTCCCTCCTCTTTTAAAGTTGTTTTTCTTTTTGCCACCCATTCCCCCATTTTTGAAATTAAATATACGATAGACCCAATTTTAATCCACATTATGCAACAGGAAATAATTCAATTCGACTTATGCATTCATTAAATTTGAACAGCAAAGGACACCCCGCTTTAAAATCTGGCAACCAAATCGCACTTGAATTTCATCTAAAGTTTCCATATGCGGATCACACCCAAACTTGAGCTTCATTAAGTAGAAGTATTTGATCATATCTCCTTAGAACTCAAAATAATTGAAGCTAAACAAAAGCAGATGATGAAATTGAATGTGAGAAATTGGAGAGTACAATCCTTGCTGTTATTTTTTAAAATAAAATTCCTATGTCGGCGATTTGTTTACATAATATTGATAAGATATTGAGACAAGGGTGAAAAAAATGAGAACCAGAACGAGAAATAGAGAGAATTTATATTACCAAAATTGGACATGAATAATTTTCTTACAACTGTTTGACAACACAACTCACTTCATTACTCACTTAACTCACAATTCCTTCCTTCCATTCCCAGAGCAACAATCATTAGAATAATAAAACTAAAAATATACACTTAGAAGAAAGGCTAGGATGGGTGGTTGGTACTGGTGGTGATTGTGAATTGGATCGATCCTCTTCCTAAAACAATTTAAAAATCTAATCTTTCTTCTAAAATAAAAATCGGGACGTTGTTCTTTTTTCAGGCATAAACGGATCCATAAGAGAGTGACATCAAGAGCACCGCAGCTTGTTCTTCTTCACCCAGCTTCTTCCAATGCGATCGCTGCATCAAAACCTCTCTCCCCAGAGCCATCACTCTCTGCTTCAAGTTCAAACTATCCCCAACCTTGCTTCCGCCACCGCCACCGCCACCGCTCCTCTTCCCCTTTCTGCTTCCATCCTCGCCGCTCCCCTTGCTTATCCCCAAAATCGCTCTCTTCTTCTTCCTGCTCCTGATCCCACAAGCATTACACAGCGACTGCACACAAAAAAAAACAAAAGAATAATCAGAATCATAATAATCATAATCAGAATAACCAAAACCAGATCAGATCAAAAGAAAGTGTTGCTTTCTCCTCAAGCTGTGTGATCGATCAGAGAAATGGAATGAGTAAGAGTGAATAATCGTTAATCGTTTTACCTTGGGACCCGCAGGACCACCACGCCAGAGAGGGGTTTTGGTGGTGCCGCAATCGGCGCAGGTTTTCTTCTGCTCATTGTTGTTCATTGATGACGCGGCGTTAGGGTTTGTGTCTTCCCTTTCTGATCCCTGCACAAAAACAACAAATTAACCACGATCAGCCAGCTACATTAATTTTCTACTTGTGGAAGATTAATTGAAAGAGGGGGAAAGAGAGACTCACTTTTCCAGTTGGATCCACCATTGTGATGTTCTCAGATGCGATTCCGTTTTGGGAACGAGAAACGAGATTCCTCAATTCCTCAAAGGAGAGTGAGGAATCGAGCAACATGCAGAAGAGGAGTGAGCAAGGGAGACTAGTGGTGTGGTGTGTGAGAGAGTGTGGGGAGAGAGAAAGATATAGAGAGGAGAGAGAGTGATAGAAAACGTGAATCGAAACCGAAACGACAGACACACAACACTCTCACAAGACACACGCGCACCGGCCGCAGCAGATCTAAAACACCAGACCTTTATAAATGGGACACCAAAACCCTAACTCGTCACACCTTAAATTACCGTCTTGCCCTTCTCCACTCTTCCAATTCCATTCTCACCCGCCAAAACATCCTAAAATCCACACGAAAACGCGCCACTCCCTTTTACCATTAATTAATCACTATTCGTTGATTAACTAGTTTGTTCCAAGCTGTAGCGGTGGCATTGACGATGATGAAACGAGGTCAGGGCTAACTCACTTACCATAAAAAGATGCAATCTTGCGGATTTTTAGTACCATGAAATTCATATCAAAAAATGGGAAATAGTAGACAACTAAAATAAGATGAATTGGCAATCTTACATGAGATGATGAGAGAGATATTTGTATCAAAGAAAAAAAGTGAGAGATATTGAGATAAATTTACGATGCTAGATACGAGATCACGTTATCTTTTTTGTTTGTTTCATACAAAGTCTATTTGTATCATTTTTTTGGTTACACAACAAAAATTTGACGGTTTAGTATAGATTAATACTTATTGACGGATAATGTAAATAAATTTAACACACATTTAGATTAAGAGAGACACACCTTATGTAAGGTTAAGCAGAACTACAAATCTTAATGATTGTTTATGGTGGAATTTACGTATAACCTATTAATGGAAAAAAAAAAGGATTCAAACCCAAATCACAGTTAGTGTGAGCGGAACGCTCGACCATCTGTGCTAATATAATACTCCCTCCGTCTCTAATTATAAGAGGTTTTTTGCAAGTTTATTTGTTCCTTTTTATAAGAGGTTTTTGAAAATGTGTCATGCATTAATTCATTTTTACCCAAACTACCCTTATTTATTAGAAGATAGAGGTAATAATGCATTAATTAAATGAGAGATAGAAAGTGAGAAGAGAAAAGTACTATTATTAAGGACAATTTTGAAAATACAGTATAAATTGTTGACATATTTAATGCTATAAACTATACTAACTAATTTTCTTGATGGAAGAGAATTACGTAAAAACTTCTTATAATTAGGGATGGAGGGAGTAAAAAAGAATTACACATATATTTAATTTTCATGATATTGTTATGGTGTAAATAAGCTTTAAAATATAATACTATGATATGATATGATGATATCACGTTCAACAACTAATGTTTGATAATTTCCAATGTCTAGCATTTGAAAACAACAAACGTAACAATAGTAAAAATGAAGACGATAGTGATAATGATGGATGAAAGCTTTGTCTCCACGTGATGAATAGAGGGTAACTTTTAGCAATTAAAGACAATGAATGGTGATTTGTCCCCCAAATCGTTTTATGTCCGTGCTCCATCACTACTTCACCGTTGTATTCTCACCCATGTGTTCTATATTTGGTTGCATATTATTCCAAGAATATGCTTTGTACAAATCAACATCAACTATCTAGGATTTAAGAGAAACTGAGGATTTGTCAAAAAGAAAAAAACTGAATATTCCTTTTGGTCTTTTTTGTCAAAAACAAAAAGACTAATTTTTATAGTTGTTTTAATAAAAAACAATATCTTATTTTTAACAATATTACTTGTTCATTTCTTTAATCTTGATGCATTTACTCTATATTTCATATAAAAAAGACCGACGGAATACTTTGCCCCCACTTGACCATGACTTATCCATTTCTCAAAAGCCTTGCATTTCCTCATTGCTGCATTCATTAAAACAATAAATAGTCATGTTAAGGCAACTAATACAAGAAGAGATACATAAATAATGTGTAGTAAATTAATGACGATATCACTGCAACATAGTGAATGTTTGTCTATCCTTACCTCGACCCATACAAGAAGAGATACATAAATAATGTGTAGTAAATTAACGACAATATCACTGCAACATAGTGAATGTTTGTCTATCCTTACCTCGACCCATACAAGAAGAGATACATAAATAATGTGTAGTAAATTAATGACAATATCACTGCAACATAGTGAGTGTTTGTCTATCCTTACCTCGACCCCATAACTAATCCACCTTTTGAAATTTTGTGGGTTAATAAGGGTGCCATGACTTGTTTGGGAAAGAGCTTGGGCTTGGAATATACCTTTTAGTATATTTTAAAAAAATGCAACAAATGTATAGACATTTTTTACCATACATTTTTTTTGTTTATTCGTGTGGCATACCAATCGAGTTTATAACATCTTACTCAAGGCATACTTGTTTAAAGTCATGTTCCTTTTACATTTCACAATAGTCAATTAACTTAACTTCTGTAGCGGTGCTTTAAATGATGAAATTGATGTTTATGAAAGATTAAAATTGTCTATGGGTTGTGTACCGTCTAGGATCCGGCCAAACTATAGGCTTTACATTTGACCCCTCGCGCCTTTCAGGTTCAGAGTTCGAGATTTGTGTACCGTCTGGAAGCCATACCAGTCGATCACTACTGAGGGTGAGGGGAAGGCCCTACCAAGAAATTCATTCACTTTGCTTCACTCCTAGTTAGGGTTAGACCTTGATCTCTCACTGAGTGACAACGTATTGACCTAGTTACACCAGGCGTGAATAAGTTGAAATAATAAGGGTTAAATATGTTTTTTGTCCCTATAATATATAGAATTTTCATTTTTGTCTCTTTAAAAAAGTCAAACCTTTTAAATCCTTAAAATATATATATTTTTTCGTTTAAGTATGGTGAGGTGTCATCTTACTTGGCACCGCATGGTGAGATGATGTGGACTTAAATGAGCCACCTCGTTGGTCAACTCACCATAGGGATTTAAACAAAATTATATATATTACAGGGACTAAAAAAGTAAGAGATTAAATTGAATTTTTTTATATATTATAGGGACAAAAAATGTATGAGTAAACACTCACTTTGGTCCCTGAGAGTATCAGAAGGTGTCATTTTGGTCCGTGACAGATGTGAAATTCAAAAAATGTCCTCAACTGGTATACAGTGTTATTCACTTTAGTCCCTGTCGTAAGAAAAACAATACTTTTGAGGACTAAAATGACAGTAAGTAATCACTTTTTAGGGACCAAAATGACAGTAAGTTATCACTTTTAGGGACCAAAATGACTAACGGATGACAGTTGATGACCTTTTTTGAATTCCGCATCTGTCAGGGACCAAAGTGACACCTTCTGATATTCTCAGGGACCAAAGTGACTGTTTATTCAAAATGTATTTAAGCCAAGTAATAATTAACTTCGCTCATCCACTCTAAGCGGATAACTTAGGTTTCTACATGTCAGTTGACCTTGGTTTCTAGAAAATTTTCACTAATATTCGGAACCATCGTGGGATCAAGGTGAAACACTTCATCAGCCACACCTGTTTTGTCACGAGACCTACAACTAGAACATCTTCTTGCAAATTACTCTCCAGTCTTGATATTATGCTTATCATTCCAAATCCCAGTGGACCTGCTCATTTATGTTGTCTATAAGATCTCCAGGTTTCCTTTAAGTGGATGATAAGATCAAACCTAACTTGAGTCAACACGACGAGAATGACAAGGAGTTGCAAAAAACTATATAAGTCGAGTCAGGCATCTATCTTGAGTCAATCGTTCCCTTTTAATCTCTTCCCATTATATAAAATGTAACATAAAAAGTTGAAAAACTATATATAAAAAAATAAATTAGTTTTAAAATCTATCCCCTCCCCTTAAACAAGGAAAATATTATTTACCTCTTCTCCACACTTTTCTTTTGCATTAAAATCCATTTTCTTCCCTCACCTCAGTCTATTGAACCAAACACGTCTTAAAGGTGATTTTGTTAATCAATTTAAATTCACATTCTTTATCTTTTAATATATTATCATTAATACATTTAGTTTTTTTACCATAATTAGGAGTCTTAGGGCAAAATTTAAAACTATGATTATTATCCTTTAGCCGATGTTTGTGTGGATAGATTTAGAATAGAAAGAAATATAAGGAAAAGAGATAGAAGAGAAATAAGGGGAGAAGGAATTTTTGTACGGGGTAAAAAAAAAACTTCTTTTCATGTCTAGAGAAAGGTAAAGGAGAAATGTAACGTTTTGTCATTTTTATCCTCATCTTCCAGCGTAGCAACCGATTTGAGTTTATATCCAATTCAAGTTAAACATGAGTCCTCTTGCCGTTTTTGGTTCTCAGTGGACTATATAGTGTCCCATATGCGTTAAAAACCTCTTGCTCGAGGTATACTTGACTAGGTTTCTTTTGTATTTCATAATGGTCCATTAGTTTGGGAATCTAAGCCAAACAATAAACGCCTAAAAAAGATTGTAGTTGTCGGTAGTGGTACTTAACTAATGAGAATAATGACCAAAAAAAAAACTAATGAGAATAAAAATTCTCGAGTGGCTTTGTTTGCAATGCAAGGAGAAGAGAAAAAAATAAAAGTATTTTACTACTTTTAAGATGAAAGATATTAAATATAAGAACCTCAAGTAATATGACTTATATATTGATATAAAGAAATTCAAGAATTGAGGCTTAAATGATATGGAAAATGGAGAAGGATGACGCAACATTGATAATAGAGGGTTGTTAAGCATAATTATGAGTAGTTTTAAAATGAATAAATAAATAAATATTATTATAATTATTACAATACGCACCAATAATTTAGAAGTAACCGATTATGTGCCGCGAATGTATCAAGAATGCTGTGGTTCAACTCTACTATCACACAGACCAGTTTTCAAAATTGTACGTGCTTTCCAATTTTACTCAAATCAAATAAAATTGGTGACACCCACCCCGCAAAGGCCCCGTCAGTCGCAACACCACGCCTACAAAGAATTCAACAAATTTGTTGCCCCGTTGATTGATGTGTGCAGCCTAGGCCAAATACGCATGTGTGCGAAGGAAATAATCAAGAAAAACTTCGAAACCACGCACAAAAATAGCACTAATTCTTTCCTTGGAAATTTGAATATATCATAAAATTTGTTTCTGAAAAATATATTCACCCCGATCAAATACTGACTGACTCGGTAAAACTTACAAATACAACTAGGACTCTAAAAATGGCAACCAAAGCTGCATCGAAGCAACTACCCCAACCCCCAGCCCCAAAAAAAAAAAAAGAAAACACCCGGCACATAACCCAGGTCCCTGCTGCTGCAACAAATAACCTCCTTGATACTTTTCCCCAGCATTTATATTTTTAATACAACACAGCTGACAAGGCCATGCTGTTGTTCAACAACACCAGCCCGTTCATATCCAGACACGGTATCGTAAACTGACCCCCCATAAAGCACCTCATTAACCACGAAGGACACTAGACCAGACTGTAACCAGACACAAGGTGCAATGACCCACCCTCCAGACTCGATCCCGACAGCCACCCAGCATAAAACCTCGTCCGTCCAACTAAGTCCCTACAAATGTTGAGACTAAATAGTTTAGGAATAATAGTAAAATTTTATTAAAAAAAAATTATGACCCGACAGACTAGGAAAGCATTTACCTTCTCAAGAAAAGGTCTTCAACTGAAGTTGAATCCACCAGATGGGACTGGAAGCTCGTTGCCTCCAAAGTTGAAACCAGGTTGAGCACTATCGCCTGGAGGTAGTGTGTCATCTTCATCTTCCAGCCAGTATGTTTCAAGAATTTTAACAGCCTTCTCATATATTTCGTTGTTGTCATGACTCTGCAGGTTCTCAATCTTCTCTAATCCCTCAGCATCATCTATCATCTGAGCATACACGTTGACATCTCCAGTGTTACCCAGGCTCTTCTCAGCTTCTCCAACTTTCAGAATATTCTCTAGGCCCTCTAAACAGACAGTGACAATTCTTGGATCGGGGCAAACAAGCAGATCGCAAAGAGGCTTTATGCAACCCTGACCCACCAAGTACCTTGTAACCCCATAAGATAAGTGAATACCATAAATTCACAAAGTTTGCATTTTAAAGAACAACCAATTAAAGAAAATCACATACTTGATCTGCTCATGAGTTCCACCAGATGTAGCATTTGAGATGGCCCAAGCAGCTTCTTTTTTAATGTCAAACTCAGCATTTTGTAGAAGACTGACAAGCGGAGCAATGAGACCGGCTTCAATAACAGTCTACATGTGTAAAATGTACAAGCTTTTCAACAAAAAACTGAATCTTACAATAAAATATTAACTAAAACTCATGATATCTCAAATTATAAAATATAAATATAAATATATAAATATTCAACACTCTGTTTCAGCAGGACAAATGCCTCCCATAGTGGTGTAGTTCTGACAAATTGTCACTTGAACAACATTTACCTTGTGATACAAAAAAAAAAATCCAATTCAGCTGATCTGCCAAATTTCATGAGCTATTTGTGATTGGGGAATTAAAGATTGTACAGGTGGGGCTCAGAATAAATCACTATTCTATTCTGTTGGTCTGCCCAAGTACTAACCAAATCTAAATTGGTTATGACCCTACCATAACTACTTATCGTTCGTTATGAGTCCAATGACAGGACCAGTTCAACAAAAACAAGCAGCCATAATCAAAGGTTCCGGAAACTTGGGACACATTCCTGTAAACTTCAAAAGCTTAATTTTACTTCCTCCATCGAGTAATCCGGTTTATGTAATGATAATCAAGTACCAAAAAGAAATAGAACCTGTAAAAACAAAGACATCGACAAATAATTGGGATTTTCTGGCTCACCTGTATTTGTTGCCTATTTCCAGCTGTAATGTTTGATATGGTCCAACAAGCTTCTTTCTTGATGCTTTTCTTATGATTATGACTCAACAGGCTCAAAAGGCAAGGGAGTGCACCATGATCGATTATACACTAGTGGGAGAAAATTCCAACAGAATCAGCAAATTCTTAAAATAGCAATGCAAATGCTAATAAAAAACAGAAGGAACGAAGCCAGTAGAATGCAATGAGACAGATAATTTAAATTCCTTTTGCAGATGCAATGACAATCATTGTATTAAATTTGCAACAAAACTTGAGTTGATTATAAAAATAAAAATATTTGGAACAATTTGGATAAAAGCTAGAGCCTGACAACTGTAACTCTGATCCCTTTAATAGTACCAAATACTTATTACAACGGGTTACAAGTCATTACCTGAGTCTGCATATCATCTCCAGTAACAATATTTCCCACTGTACGAAGAGCAGGAATCAGCACTGAAGCAGATGGGTGCCTGAAAAAGCATTCATACAAAATTAGGGCAATCAATAATTGAAACAACAGAATCTTTTTAAATAAGGTATAGTAGAAGTATAGAACTAATACTCACAGAAGGAGCTGCACCAGTCGGCTACAGACACCTGCATCAATAACTGCTTGGATTTTGTCATTTGTGCCATCCGAAAGATACGATAATGCCCAGCAAGCATCTGTCAAAACTTCTTCATCATTTGAAAAAACCAAACGCTCAAGAGCTGGAAGTGCTGGTCTCACCTGTCACACAGAATATTAGCAATAAGAATATACCAAAAGAGGCTATCTCAAATGTTAGATTTAAATTAACCAACAGATATTACCTGCTCAAATGCAGGCTGTGGCTTGCCCCTACAGAAGTTTGATAAAGTCCATGTGGCATTTCTCAGCATTGAAAGTTTGGCATGCTCATTCAACTGGGCCAATAGTGGGACAAGGGCACCATGGCTGAGCACCAGATCACGGCACCTAGGGGAGTCACCAGCAACGTTTCCCAAAGCCCACACGGCCTAGAATTTCCGGTAATTAATGTTCAGTAAATAAAAAAATAAGATGCTTGTACCACCACATTCAAATACAAGATACCTGCTCTCGAACATCATCACTAGGTGAACTAAGCAGCTTGACAAATATAGGAACTGCTCCATGATCAATCACCACCTTAGTGTTCTCAGAAGTTCCAGATGCTATGTTTGTCAGAGCCCATGCAGCCTCAAACTAAACAAACAACGGGAGACACAAAATAACTAACGAACCCAACAAATTTCAACTTCTCTACGTTACACAGAATTTAAGGATCCACAAGGAAAACACATAAAATGCAAAATCAAACACTTCGAACCTGAAGTTGAGGGAAATCCTCCCTAACGAGAAACTCAACAAAACGTGGCACAACACCGGATTTAATAACTTCCTCAATAGGAGGGCTCCGTTCTATACCAAAAATCAATAACAGCATTAACAGACAGAACCTAAGCAACACAAAAGCGATTCAGATAATAGCAATTAGAAACACGTCATTCACAGTTACCAATTGAAAGCAGCTTCCGGAACTGCGTGGTGGCTTCCAGTTGCAGACTTCTTTCCTCCGACCAGGCACCAGCAACCATTGAAGGAAGACTCTCTAGCTGCAACGACACACACGAATAACCGTCAAAACCATTCCTATAACTAACCATCACATTGAAATCCAAAAACCCTATCAAACACGATTGAATAACAATCTACAATCGAACCACGTGATCAAACATCAAAACAACAAAATCTCAAATCCACCGAACACGATCAAGCCCTAATTTGTACCTTCTTGTCGACGGTGGAACCCTGATAAGGAGTGGGGAACTGCTGCTGGGACTGAAGGCCTTCGCGACGCTTCTTCTGCAAGCTCTCTTCGCGCTTGCTCTTGCGGATCTCGACCATGTTGTCCTCTCTTCTCCGGCGGCCTTCGTCGGCGTCGACGGCGACCTTGTAGCGGTTGCGGCGAACCTCGGTCCTGTCATTAGGACGAAGCGACATCGTTTCGTTTCGTGGGTGGTGGGGGAGGGAACAAGAACAACGTGAGAAGAATTCGAAGATCGATGAATTGACCGCGAAGGACAGGAAAACCCTAGCGACTAGAATTTAAGATTACAGAGTTTTTATTAGCTTTGTGTGCGTGGCGGGCCTTGGATCTTGGACTCAGGCGCTCCGTGTGTCCGGGTTTCGGATCCAAACCATGGATACTTAATAATGGATGATTCGGAAATCAGAAGTGACGATTGAACGCAGTCCCGTTGTTTTCAAATTTCCAAATTCCAATTAGTTGTTCAATTCTTGAAAAAACATTAATTCATTATTCATTATTATTATTATGAATGAAAATGGTTAATAAATCCGTTGAATTAAACAAATACTCCCTCCAGACTCGAATATAAAAAAAAAACCGAATCACGTTAACTAAAAAAGTTGGTTAATTACATTAAATTTTATTGATTTCAGTTAAAAAAAATTTTATTTCAAATTTACCCTTTAGTAGATATTTAGTGCTAGGATAATTAAAATCGATAATAAATTAAAAAAAATATGTCTTTGTATCTTTTGAAAATGGCTTTTAATTAACACTAGTTAGTACTCGTGCTCCTATTCTTTCAAGTTTCCACCGTGCTGCCATTTTTTGGGTATAAACAATTGGGAAGAAGATGACGTGAGGAAGAGAAAACTTGGTGCTTTAAAATGATCTCGTAGTGGTGTCCGTTTAATTCTCCGTGTTTCATTTTAATTTCACATGAGTATTTGTTTCACAGGTAATAAGGAAATATTAAAAATACAATTAGAGTTAAATAAAGATATTTTTGGAATAGTCTCATTAAAGAGAATAAAGATAGTTAAATTTTCTTATATTTTAGACCATAAAACATGATTTTTTTTTCTTTTTATATTCGAGTCCGGAGAAAATACCCGTATGTAATAGGATATAGGATAATTATCTAAAAGCAGTATGGGAAATGATTAATATTACGAACCAAACCTTGCACGAAAATTAACAAACACACTTGTAAATAAATAATTGGTTTTGTATTTACTTTTAGCAGGACCCATGAATTGTTATCACTACCTGATTGGTCAGTTTCTCCTCGTCGTTTATTATTGCGAAAAAGTTTCGTAATATATAGCATTGCTGTTATGGTATTAACCTTGTCCTATATCCACACCCACTCAAATAATAAATAAATTATTAAATAAATTAAAAATATTAATTTTAAATGCAATGCTCATATCCTTCCTTCTCTTAAGTCTCAATAGTATAAATGACATACTCTCCATTTCAAAACAAGTGACAAGTGACGTTTAAATTTTTTTATAAAAATTAAGAAAGGCAATAATAATAAATTATTACATTTATTTGGGGTAAAATTGAAAAAAGTAATGCTTCATTGAACATCAAAAACATCACTTAATATGAAAAGCAAAATTGTGCTAAAATATCACTTATTTTAAAACGGAAAGAGTATATAATTATTATCAGTTGTATTTTATTATTATATTGTGCTTTATTTCTGATTATAATATTTTTATGATTTTTTTTTTGGGGACAATAGGAAAGAAAAGGAATAATATTTTTATGATTAGAATTTGAATGGTCCTTAAATAATTTTTTAATTGAGGTATATGTTATAGCTTTTTTTTTTTGGTCAAAATATGTTATAGCTTCAACCAATATTTTTTGTTTGATTCAGCCAAATTTTAAATCGAATCCATCCCTAGGATACAAAAAGACACGACGGTGTAAATAGTAACGGAGGGAGTGGGAAAATTGCTTTATGACCCCCTAATCCTAAAACATATAAATAAATAAATAATTTTTATCTAATATTTCTTATAATTGATAGACACAACTTTTTATTAAATAAATATTAACATCTAGACACTACTTTTCTTATTAAATATAAATTAATTTTATATGATTTTTATATTCATATATTCTTTTAGGTTGAAAGATGCATATGAAGAAAATAGTGACATTTTTTTTAAAAAAAGAAAGAGTTAATGAAGAAGCACATCAACTCCAATTTGTATTTTAATTTTAATATTTATTTTTTTTGGTGACGCACATATGCAACCCATCCAATCCACTCATGAGAAAGTCAAGTTAAGCTGGAAACAATTCCCTCTACTGCTTTGATGAGCGGAAAGTCTAAAAATACTCCAAATCAGCAACCCACTTTAGCACAGAATCAGACCCCAAACCCAAAGCACTTGTGTTGTGTCGAGGCATGCCACATTTAGAGTGTGGTTTTCTGTATAACATAAAAATATTACTAGATTTACGTTTCTCATTTCTTCACCAGCGTATTAAATATTACTAGATTTACACAAAACTATATTTTCAGAGTTTCACTAGTATAGTACAAAATCATGGGACTGGCGATCAGTATTCTCTATCATAGTTTATAAACAGAGAAGAATCCACCTATGACAATGCAATTTTCGTTGTGGCGTCAGGTAGAAAATATGCAGTAGATCAGTGTGCTTGTAATTTGTGAAGAGAAATTCTTCAGAGCGCCCACACTTCTAATCAATCATCTCTCTCGAAGGTCAACAACATCGAACTTCGAGTTAGCATTCATATAGACATGAGAGCAGTGCTCATATATTGGACTTCCATCTGAAGGCTCCTCATGGGGATGAAATCCGCGTTGTTGACAGTTACGAATTATGGACACACCACCTGGATCAGACAGATGAAATATGCCATGTGGACTGCAGTGCCACATAAATGCATAGAGTTCTTTCTAATTAGTGACAGAAAGTAAAATAAATCAATATAATATCAAACATTTCTTTTCAAATAAAGTATCTTCAAATATTATATCCACACTGATGTAGCACTTGGCAAATCATTCCCTAGTCCAATCTCAGATTGGGTTTAAGGGGCCAAGCATATCATTGGATAAAATTCTGTGTAAAATGAAGCCAAAGCTTGGACTGCGATCAGGGTTATTGTAGATGTTTCCTTGCTTAATCCCGTGATGATCATGATTCATGAATGCCAAAGAAGAAAGTTACCTTGTTGTATCTGTAGGGGCCATGACAATAGCAATTGCCTCTGGTAACATGATCTAAAATGAAACCACAAAATATGCACACTATCAGCTAGATACGATAAAAATGAAATATAGAAATGTTACATACAGTTGCTGATTGAATGTTAAAAGAACTTTTATTAATTTTAGAAAATAACTTCAAATTATAGGCCTTGTTCACTTCATACATTACATGTTAAATGTTCATAAAAGTTAGGTTAAAAACAATGAGTCCATGACACCATCAAACTCTTTCATATTCTCAACAATCCGCAATACTATACACAACCACAACTGATAATCTATTATCAAGCATTAGTGCATTATTTCTTGCCTGAGCCAGTTATAAGAGAAATATTAGTAACACACTTTTTCAACACTCCTTCGATAATTGGTTGAAATTCATATGGGTCCTACCAAATTATGGAATCCACATAATTTAAGAGGACTCACATGAATTTCAACCAATCATAAAGAATGTGTCGGCAGCACTCCTCTAGTTATAAATAAAGGGCTACACCAACTGCCTTAGCATTTTAATCTTCGATAAGAAAAGCCAGGAAATTTAAATTATAGTGCCATCTATTACCTGATATGAGTAATGTGTGTGCAGATCCACAGATGACATGAAACAAGTCTGTGACGGGTGTGTCTGAAATCAAAAGAGAAATAAGATTAGTACTGACGTTTAAAGCTTTACCCTAAAAGTGTGGGTAAAAAAGTCAGAAGGTTGAGTCATAGAAAAAGGATGCCAGTGAAGTATGCTTGAAATCAAAAGGCTTGCTATCTTCATGTAACTATTGATGGGGTTAAAAATATCTATGTATCCAACCATCAAAGCATCAGCATTGTTAAGGTTTATGCTCACTTTGGTAGTAATTAATTCACTCATAGCAAGGCAGAAATGATCATCTTTAAGATAAAGATAAAAGACCTAGAGGTAGTGGCAACTAAAAGAAACAAAGAGGGACCTTTGCTAGGACAAAATGGTAAAATACAAATTTTAGTTGACAATTGATATCACAATTTTAGAGTAACCAGTTCAATTATTCGTCTATATTAGGATTATAAGGAGAAGCAAGTACTTAACAAACTACTCTACAAACATGACAGCAACATAAGTAATACATACAAGTTTCACAGGCCTTGTAATCAGGAGGTACAGAAGAAGAAAAATAAATACTACATAAGTTTTTTGCTGCCACCATACAGGATAGAAGCACATATTACTCATTAATAGAATCACATGTAATAGCCAAAGATAATGGAGCACTTACATGTATCCAGCCTAAAGGAAAAAGTGACAAGCTGTCTTGAACTTCAAATATTTCTTCTTCATTCAATGTTTGACACTGAACAACAAAGTCAATTAGATGCATTATTGCTGAATGGAAAAATCACATTGCACGGTAATGAAAAAAACATCAATGAATCATGAGAAAATTACAATCCTTTCCATCTCCTGTAAAGATATCCTTTTAATGTTAGAATATTAAAGGATTAGATACACTGAGACAGAGAGTATGACAGGTAATATAATTATTTGAAGCAGAAAACTGTATCACAAGCACTTACCGAGTCTGAAGTTGATTCCTGCTTTGGGATTATAAGTGTTGTGATATGAAAAACCCTGTTTTTCTAGAGCCAACAAAATTGTAAGCACAAATAACTATTAAAATTAGCATCGAAGGGCTTTTCTAAAACTTGGAAGTACACAAAATTATGACTGCTCTTACCAGAGACCCTGCAAGAACACCGCAAGTCTCTAAGTTCTTCCGTGTGTTTTCTGTAGCCAGTCTCAAAAAATCTTGCATCATTTTGACAGGCTGCAAAACAAAGTAGAATTATTATAACTTTTACCCAATGTAAGAACTAAACAAACCAAACACAAGAGAAACCAAGATATATGGGGCACACTTCTATCAGAAAACTAAAATAGGCTTACAATATGTAGGTGTTGATATTTAGTGGGACCAAGTCCAGAATCATGAGAAGATTTTGCTGGTCCAGGCCTTGGATCTGCAACTTTTGAAGGAGGAATAGGGGCACATTCTGGGTACACCTGAGCAAGAACAGGAGGAGGCAAAGGTTGCTTGATGTTGAGCAACTGTAAGGGGTCCTCCCTTGATTCAGTTACAACAGGAGAACAGGACTCAACAGTAGGATGCAACCAATTTCCATCATCCAAGGATAGAACTGAATCCATTGTGGATGTAACTGGTCCTTGGTCACCATCTGTAATGCCCACAAGATCATATTTCCCAGCCTGATTCAGGCTATCGCCACGAACAACAAAAATAGTAAGTGGGCCAGCAGTTACGTTTCAGAGTAACAAAGCCGAACAAAACACCTTAGAACGCTATTTGATCTTAAGATTTCAGCATATTCCCATGATCAGATTATGTTACAGTGGCAAACAAAATAATGATAGTAAAATTGAAAAAACAAAAATCGTTTTAACAGATAAAGCACTCTTTGTAATGGAAAGAGAAAATTTAGACCACAAAATCCAAAATTTAAAAGATTGAGAACATGAGAATTATGCAATTTGCACAGCATGAATATATAAAACAGAAAATGGACAATCACTTCAATTTCAAATTAAAGTAAATGAGCCAAACCTTAAATCCTTGGCATGTGTGAGATCATTACTGCTTGGATATTGAACCTACACAACACCAAATATCAGTACTGTTAGAATTATATAAAAAACTATCTCATAATATCTTGATTGTATCTTTACAGTGGGGATGTATCAAGTGAGAGGAGTTTTAATATGAGAGGGTGAGAGGATTAAATCTAGACCGTATAACCATACATGGATGGTTGAGATTAAAAGTTAGTTAGTGGTCACATGACCACTTAAAAAAGTCATGTGACTTTATGTTTTAATCTTGACCATTTATGGTTTGATCTTATGGCTATGATTCACTCCTCTCATCCTCTCATAATAAAAGTCCTCTCACTTGATATGCTCCCCTTTACAGTAATTTAAAGTATCTCAGATTATCTCCTAGGATTTGTTTCCATATTACTTTAGTCTTCATGATTTATTTCCTCATTTAATTAGTAGGATTGTGAGTCTAGCATTAGTGTATATAAGTATTAGTGCTATATGCTTTGTAACACATCATATCACATCAAGTCAATATTAATTTCAGAGTATTCGGTCTCTATTCTCTCCTTCTAAAACCCTATAATTTCAACAAATATTGTATCAGAGATATAGATAATTTATGGTTACTCGACATAAGAAAGGCACACTACCTTTATTTCTGCACTAGGTCCAAGCCATTGGCCCCGAAGACCATTAGGTCCTAAAATTGAGTGTCTGGACAAGGTCTCCTTCTTTGGTGCGGGTAGACTAAGAGATCTGCAAAGTCCAAAGAACAATTATCATATTTCCTCCTTCAACACAGCAGTATGTTTTTTTCTTTTGAAATATATCCTGAATGTACAAGACAGAACCTCCTCAAATCACAAGGATAATAGGAAACATATATGCTACTGCAAAACAAAGGAGCTTATACACTAAATGTGTGCTGAATGAAAATGGCATTAGGAATGGAAATAGTATATAACCAACCATGACATATAAACAAAGCATTAGAATTTGATCCAGTGAGATATAGAAGCAGTAAACACAATGAATTTTGCCTCTTATAACAATAAACAATGTTAAAATTAAAACACTTATGTTATATTCTTTACTATTTCTTTTTGGGGAAATGGGGAAGAGATAGACCAGACGGAAAAACAACTGCTAAACTGCAACATGAAATCAACTTAGACATCTCAATGCACAAATGAAAATTTACTTGCGGACAAAAATAGAAGTCAAAAGAATGAGCATGGGCAATCCCCAGATCCCCAGTCCATATTTTGACCAGCAAAATATTTATCTCCCAGAATGGCCAAAACCCAACAGTTGCCACTCATAACAAAAAATTTCCCTTTCAATCTTACTAGCAGGCCTCATGTAAATGGTAGAAAGTTTCAAAGAATATAAGATTACGCAGAAAAACTTACAACTTCTGAAACTGCTTGTCAATAGGCATGGAATTTGAAGATAACATATTATTATTATATTTCCATGAAGAGTGTGAACCCGATCCAGCAGGCTGCAGATATGTCAGGGAAAAGAAGAAGAGTTGACAACAGTAAAAGGTCTAAACCACATGCAAGCACATTAGACCAGAAAAGTATGAAGTCTTGTGCAATATATGCAACTCCGACACAAATGTATATTGATAAAGAAAAAGCACAGAGCCAACAAAACGGAAATTCTAAAAGAGAAATTTTCAAGCACTTCAAGTTGCATCTATACCAGGGGTTGCAATGAGGTCGCAACAGATGGCCATTTGTCGCGACCCCAGGCACCATGGCATAGATGAAAATAGATATAGAATTTTCAGTATCCCAGCAATTGATATTAAAAAGCCATCAGCAAGCCCTCACCTGTTTAAAATCCATGCTTGAGTTATAACTTTTATTGGCAGCTGGCCATTCAAAGGATGAATTTGCTGAACTCTGCAAAGCCATATTGAAGCCATTCTCTTCAGGCAATGGAGCTTTTACATGTGATTCATTCAATTTATCAACCCGCCGTTTAAATTCAGGCTTCAAAGACTCAAGCTCATCCAATACAGCTCGTGATCTCTGTAATGGAAAAATGACAGAAAAAATATCAAAAATAAAAAGATTAAATTAAAAAAATAAAAAAAACACTCACATCTACCATAAAAATTGGCAAAGCAGCTTCTCACCCTCTTATATGATGCTCTTTCATTAGGAAGTGAAGCCTGGTAATCTCGATGATATGGTATTGTTTCGGAAACCAAACTTGAAAAGATAAAATTAAGTACATTAAGGAGAAAAAACGGAAAGGGTGTACTTAATGTAACTGCAAACTTATGAGTTTTACCACAAAGAAAATCCATAGAACTGTCATGCTTTACCTTATAAATCTAAGGAGTATGATGTACAAGTCAACTATATTATTCTCCTCCCGGTAGACACTTGCCTGTTGAAAAGAACGAAATTCATCACTCAAGTGAACTCACCAAGAAAGGAATAAAGTAAACACTCAAAAGCAACAAGCCAACAATCACACGGGTACATCAAAGTTCAAGTTATTCTACACAAAACTTGTGACACCTATTAGTACAGGTTAGCACTTAGCATAATGAATTTAGCATAGATATTTCCGTGTTGTGTATTAGGGAACCAAGCTCATGAATTTAGCAAAACTCATGCAACATTACTCATTTCAATTTCTGCTACTAACATACAAATTTTGTATCGATTTGTAACAGTGGTGATGCGACAAGCTAGAAGATGAAGAAGCTCTGGTCACAATAAAACACGTCTTATTAAATCGTGTCCTCGATCGCATGAATTCGGCACAACCATAAGCACAAGCTGTATTGAGATTTATTTATCCTTCACATACGATTTCGTATCCAAAAACTAATAAACGAAAAGGCTCTCCTATCTCGGGCTTCGAGAAGATTCCAGATAAAATTGCAATTGGCAAAGCCCTAATGTAATTGAGGATGAACCATTGAGCATTTAAATTCAAAATTGAAGAAGTGAAGGTACCACCTGCTTGAGGAGGTTATCGGCAATCCGATAGTAATAACGGAGAGGAATGCGATTGTCAACATCGACTTTGCGAGCGATCGAATCTAAGTCGATGGTCATCTTCTCCGGGAAAGGAATGCCAGTGGCAAACACCTCCACAATCAATTCACGGTTCCGAGTTGCAGGTAGCAAAGGAAGGATCGAAGGCGTGTGTGTCAAGTCGTTAAACTCGTCGTTTCGAATACGGGAGAGGGAAGGGAAGCGAAGGAGACTACTCTTCTCTTTTTATTTATACTTTTAATTTTATTTGATTAGATTTATGTCCGGCATACACGACATAATGAGGTAACAATAACACCACCAACACACAAGGACAAGGATGAAGTATCCTACTTTTTTACTAACGTAGAATTTCTTGTGCTGTACAAACACAATTGGCTTTTTTATTACTGTAGTACCATTTTTTTTTAATCTAGTATTTTTTTTATTTCTCAAAGTAGCACTCTTTTTATTAAAATATTTATTTTTATTAATTATCAATTAATTAAATATTAAATATTAGTTTAAAATTATAATTAAATTGTTAATTAATTAAATATTTAATTATTAAATATTTATTAACCCGATTTGTTAACTAATTAATAATATAATTATATAAAATAGCTCACATTGATTTAAAATTTAAAAATATAAATACAAAAATGATAAAAACAGAAATGATACAAAAGTGAACTAAATGCAAATTATAGAAAATTTTTACTGCTGTGTATCAGCTCTAGAACGGTAAGGGCATTTTTTCTTGTTATGCCCTTCATTTCGACAGAGTCAATACGAATCCTTGTGGATTGTGGAGAGCTATTTGGATCTCTCTGCATTGTTGGATTGTGGCACAACTTAATTCCATTGTATTCTGACCAATACGAACGGTGAGGCACCGGTTTGAACTCTTCGCGGTAAATATTGTATACATTTTGCAATTTATACTGGGGAGACACATATATCATGTAGTTGTGGTGAATTTAGGAACAAGCAGCGATGACATGCAAACATGGATAGTGTAGTGCCTAAAATTCACCACAGTCACACCACTGTCTATGTAGGTCTACTTTAAATTTTAAATCAATGTGAACTATTTTATATAATTATATTATTAATTAGTTAATAAATCGAGTTAATAAATATTTAACAATTAAATATTCAATTAATTAACAATTAACAATTTAATTATAATTTTAAACTAATATTTAATATTTAATTAATTGATAATTAATAAAAATAAATATTTTAATGAAAAGGGTGCTACTTTGAGAAATAAAAAAAAAGTACTAGATTGGAAAATAATAATAAAAATGGTGCTACAATGGTAAAAAAACCACACAATTTTAGGATGGTTTATGAGTGTGAATTGCAAGGCTAAAGAATTCAACATTTGAATAAGATTTTTTTAAACAAAATTTGGAAAAGATTTTTTTTAAGAATAATTTTAAGTTCTTTTTAAGTAGACGACTTTTCAAATTAATTTATTATAATTAAAAGAAAAAGTATATCTCAAAAGAGTAATGTTCAATTTTACAAAACAAAAATAGACGAAAACACCGACCAAAGATTTGATTTGTTCTTCAATATAATCGACCCTTCATGATTTCTGTCAAAGACTAAACTATCTCTTTTTCATTTGCTAAAAATTGGCCATGTGTTATTCTATTTTTTTGTATAGAAAATTGGTCATAAAAAATAGAACTATTTATTCTAAAATATAGACAATTTTTGTTCCCTTTTTTTACTGAACAAATTTCATCCTTTATTTTTGTATTTTCTTTATCTTCTACTCGTTCATGCCAATTACCACCGTAGATTGCCATTATGACACTAACTAATTTTTGGTCCCTCATTCTTATATGTTCGGATTTGATCAATTTTAAATTTAAAATCAAACCATGCCATATAGCTGAGTCAAAAGTTACAACCAGAAAAATTACACTCTAAAATATCATCAAAACAGAGTGTCTTTTTTTTTGGTCGAAAAAACAGAGTGTCTATAAATAGGCATACACTCTAGTCCATATGTTGACTGCATAAGACTAAGAGTAACAATTCTTAATATAATGAAAATTGTCAAATGATCTTGCCAATGGAATGGAGAATATGCTCCATGTAATGATTGTATATTTCACTCAGTTCTCACCATCCATGAAAATTGGGAGCTTGGGGTCAATATAAATGTAGGAATACCTCATTTGGCTAACACATGACCCAAAATGTAGTAAGTTAAACTCAACCTACTAAAGTTGGCGAGCTAAACTAGTTAGCTCACCATAATGATTAATGACAACATAAAGCAATTATAATTTATAAATACACAAAAACCAAAAAGAAGAATAATAAATTGCAAAACATACAAGAGATCACAAAAATGCGCATACACTTTTGCTGCCTTCTCCGTATTATTATAACTACTTGTTATAATAATAGAAATAATATGTAATATAGGGGGTTTTTGTGTTAGATTCCTATAAAATAAGTCAAACTGTTTTTGTCCCTCTTTTATTTTTTTTATTTTAGTCCCTGACAGCGTTGACTGCTGACGTGACACTGTGAGGTCCCTATAAAATTCCTACGTGGCACCTCATTAAACCTACGTGGCTGACACGTCACCTGACACGTACATATAAAAATATTAAGTTTTGAAATTAGTCCCTCTAAAAAAAACGTATTTTGAATTTAGTCCCTCTTCTTCACCACCACCACCACTACCTCCTCCTCCAACACCACCTCCTTCTCCCCCCTTCTCCACCACCCCCCACCACCACCACCCCCCTTCCTCTCATGAAAATTGAAGAAAAGTTAGTCCTTAATGTGTTTGTGTCAACCCCATCGCAAAAATAGAAATGAGGTGCAATACATGGGCATCTCTAGGCATCACCCCAACAACCCCATCGCAAAATTTAAAACGGGGTGCAGTACACAGTTCAATCATTTTCATTTGATTCACCATGAATATTGGGTATTTGATTCACAGGCTCCCGTTGAATTTGATTTGAGGATTTTCCAACTGTTAGATTAGAGTGGTGGGGGGGTGGAGGAAGGAAGTTGGAGGAAGAGAGAGAGAGAGAGAGCGGCGTGGTCATGGCGGAGGGGGAAGGGGCGGAGGAGGGAGAGGGAAGTGGAGGTGGAGGTGGAGGAGGGGTGGGGATGGTGGAGAAGGAGAGGGAAGGAGGAGGGGTGGTGGTGTTGGTGGTGGAGGTGGAGGTGGGGGTGGTGGTGAAGGGGGGGGGGGGGGAAGGAGATGGTGGTGGTGAAGAAGAAAAGGGACTAAATTCAAAATATGTTTTTTTAGAGGGACTAATTTCAAAACCTAATATTTTTATATGTATGTGTCAGGTGACGTGTCAGCCACGTAGGTTTAATGAGATGCTATGTAGGAATTTTATAGGGACCTCACAATGCCACATCAGCAGTCAATGCTGTCAGGGACTAAAATAAAAAAAATAAATAAAAGAGGGACGAAAACAGTTTGAGTTATTTTATAGGGACCTAACTCAAAAATTTCTTATATTACAGGGACTCAAAACATATTTAACCCTATGATCTATAAATATATACATATTGATATACACGTACATATCTAAAATTATTTATAAATACATGGGAGTGCTTAGATATACATACGCACATATGTCTGTAAAACCTAGTACAAATGGTTAAATCCATCTTGCGTTGCTATGTTGGACATGGTTCGAACCCCGATTGGGGCCCTTGTGTGTGTGTTTACCATTTTTACTGGATCAAAAAAAATACATACACACATATTTAAGAAAACATTTATAAATTTTATAACAATATAAAAAATTGTATATTGTTTAAGATTTATTCTATAAGAAAATATTATATTTTAGAAATAATTAATTTACGAAATAACTGAATTGATTTCAAAACTTGTATAAAATAAATCAAATTATTATTTTTTGGTCAACAAATAAATCAAATTATAAAAAGTGGATTCATTAACATGTTACCCGTTTATTCGGTGGGCTTAGAGGCCCAAACATCAAGGGAGAACACAACAGAGACAAAGGTTCAGGCTTGGTCCTGTGTATTCATCTTTGGGCTTTGGCCCCGTTTAATGAAGTAATCAGTATTGCTTTGACAAAAAAAAATGGTTCTTTTTTTACCAAAAAAAAAATGGTTCTTTTGACCAATAAAAAAAAAGGTTCTGAAATGGTGGTGGTGGTGGTGGTGTGACACTGACAGTGAGGTTTAGGGTTTATGGTCTTCTTCTTCAATTCCTCACTGTTTGAGAGAGAGAGAGAGAGAGATGAGAGAGATTCAGTTACCGTTGAGCCAAACTCAGAAGGTTCGTCTTCAGAAGGCTTTGGAGCAGCTTGAATCTCTGTCATCGAAGGTGAATTCCGATGCTTCGGTGACCATAGCGGATTCCATCCCCGTCAACCACGAAGACGGCGTCCTCAAGGGTCACGGAACCGCCGACCTCAACGGCGAAGTCGTTGCCACTCTCTGCGGCGTCGTCGAGCGTGTCAACAAGCTCGTCTATGTCCGCTCCTTGCGCTCAAGGTATTCTCCCTTCTTAACCTTTCCACTTTTCTTCAACCGTTATGTTGGTTAATGGAATCTAGTGAATCCTAGGTACAAACCCGAGGTTGGTGACATCGTTATAGGGCGTGTTGTTGAGGTACTCACTTTTATAGTATCTACTGTTTTAACTGCATTTGTTTGAGAATGTACCTTGCTTATTGCCCTTCTTTTACTCTCGTATTGTTGTGTAGGTTGCTCAGAAGCGTTGGAGACTGGATATAAATTACAGTCAAAATGCTTTTTTGATGCTTTCTTCTATGAATATGCCTGATGGTGTACAGGTACCTCGCAACTCCCTTTTATGGGGATATCTTGTTATTCTATATCAGAAGAGTCATGACATTATGTTGCAAAGCATCGTGTCATTGTTGTGTGGTAGAATGGGTGAACATGAAGCAGATATGTATTTAGTAGTTTATTTTATAAAGCTATACTTCCAATCATTGTAATCTCTGATGTCTGGGGTATAAGTAGTTCGTGATGAGTATGCTATTTAATGATTTTTAGATTAGTAGTGAATTGATTCTAGGATATTTTGCACTGTTAGGAGATTGAATAGTCCCTTGGGAGACAGATTTGGGGATTACGGGAAGCTCTTAGGTGCAGCACCAAATTCACTAATGTTAATGATGATCTTCTGGATTTTGGTGCAGTCTAAACTGATATGTTGGTTGGACTGCAAGTATTATTTATAACATGAATTGTGTATTTGGTATGGGTCAACGTTTGTTGATACATTGTGTCTTTCCTTGTGAAGTGGGTAAACTGATTTGAGATGTTACTTTTCAAGTTTGTATAGAGAAACCGTAATTCTGAAAGAAATAATGTTTAACTTCAAAGAAATCAATAAATCAAGGTCAGGGTACAAATGCCAATTGCAAAACAATTATGGTTATCGCTTATCAAGCAGTTAAGTCCTTCAAAGTTTTCGATAAACACAGAAATAAGTATCATGCACAATCACCTTCAGTTCTGAGAGTACACAATTGGGTTTCTTGTCATTTTGTTTTTGCATATGCAATTTTCATACTGTTGGCTTTCTTCCCGAATTGAGATTGAAACCTCCTGATTCAGAATTATTATTTCCACTGCTAGAGGCGAAGGACAGCTTTAGATGAGCTAAACATGCGCTGTATTTTTGAGGAGAAGGATGTTGTTTGTGTAAGTCCAGTTGTATCTTGTATACTAAAATTTACATTGTATGAAGGAAATATCAGTTTATTAGTGTCCTAAATTGTGCTCATGGCCACAGGCTGAAGTTCGTGGTTTTCAGCATGATGGCTTACACCTTCAAGCAAGAAGTCAGAAATATGGAAAGGTTTGTAGTCTTGAAAACCTTGTAAAACATATTACTTTATATGACTTGCTTCTTGTTTTCCCTCGAAAAATGATAGCCAGTTACATAAAGTAGGAGACAGTAGAAAATTAAAGTTCTATATGAGATGGGCATTGTTGCTTATGGATATAAAACTACACAGCTTACAAGTTACAACTGCCTGTTTACATTGAGATGTAATGCAAGCATCCTGGAACAAGGGGGTGAATACAATTTTTGTTGCTATGGTGCTTACAATGATTTTATAGATGGCATGTAATACATTCTGGTTTCTTAAAATTCGTTTGCATTCTATTTTTCAGTCTTTTACTGTTACTAATGGTTTAGTTATATGGCAGCTTAATAGCGGTCAACTGCTTGCAGTTCCACCTTATTTAGTGAAGAGACAAAAACAACATTTCCATCATCTGGAGCAGTATGGTATTGATTTGATACTTGGCTGTAATGGATTCATATGGGTTGGGGAACATGTTGAAGCCAGAGATGACATGGTAGAAGACCAAGTGAACCAATCTGATCCACAAGTTTTATTGCCCAATAAAAATTCTCTCAGTCTTGAAGAACAAGAGAAAAATCATACAACATTGGAGACAAGAAAATGCATATGCAGGGCTGCTAATGCGATTAGAGTATTATCTACTTTGGGATTCATTATGACATTGGAAATCATCAAGGGAGTTATTGATCTAAGCCTTTCTCTGAATCTTGATATACACGACATGCTTGGTTCTGAGTTCTGTGTTCTGGTTGCCGAAAGAGAAGCAGAAAGGAGAAGCTCAAATAAAAAGAAGCGGTAGATTGTGAAATTGTGGCCATAAAAGCAAGTTTACGAGTTTTATTTTTTCTTTGCTCTTCTTCAAGGGGGTAAAAAAGAGGAAAGAATCGTTGTAATTGTAGCAAGTCTTACTTCACATGTCCGTATTCTTTTTTTGGCGTAGTCTTATTTGGTTGTTTCTGGATCTTCCTTTTGCATAATATTGTCGCAGAAATGATTATCGATTTTTTTCACACTTAATTTTTCTTTCTTCCTATTTTAATTCATTTTATGGGTCATCAACTAAATACATAAAAGAGTACATGGAAAAAATTCCGTTGTTGAATAACAGGACAGGATGGTCTATTACTTAAAAGAGAAAAATACACAAATGTCTCCATGCAATGACCATCTATCATTGGTTATAGGATCTGCAAGTTATTTTTATTAAAAACAAATTATGTCTCCCACAAATAGGACCATATGTCATGTTATTAATAGCTGGTAGCAGTCATAAGATTTGTGTGCGCTATAAGTAGAGTGGCATAGAGGAGTTCATTCCAGGAGTCTGGAATTCCAGGAAGGCACCAGTGGCTGCAGTCCTGGACCATTTTTCTGGGAC
The DNA here is from genome assembly GCA_030159175.1 of Glycyrrhiza uralensis. Taxonomy (NCBI): domain Eukaryota; kingdom Viridiplantae; phylum Streptophyta; class Magnoliopsida; order Fabales; family Fabaceae; genus Glycyrrhiza; species Glycyrrhiza uralensis. Next base: position 57,501,088 of record BRZY01000001.1, on the reverse strand, counting down.
CTTTATTGAAACTTGGTTCTCTGTATATTGAGGGGTGCCCATCTTTTCTATAGTCAGTCATTTTGGTAATGTTGAGGTAAAACACTGGTGTCTTCATCTCTGCTATAACATCTTCAACAATGCTCATTGTCCATGGGTATGGTGCAAGGTAGCTCTCATTTGTAATGGGTTGTCTCTCCCCATCACATTTACCTCCAGAGTTCCATTGCCCCCCTCTGCATATTGCAGCCATAGAAATTGAATCAGTTAGTTAGTTAGTTAACTAGATATATATAGTAGGCACTAATGAAATTACTCAATTAATAAATAGGACCTGGCTTGCTCTATTCACGTAATTTGTAAAAGAAGTACAGATTCTTTATATTGCCAATCTATACCTGTAGTGAGAAGCAGAAAATCCAGTGAAGAATACCCTTGTACGTGTGCTATCAACTTTGGAATCAACCCACTTGGCCCATGTCTTGAGCGCTTTTCTTAGTGCTTCAGAAGCTTCTAATCTGTCATAGACATGAGTACCTTCTTGAAAGTAATTTCTGCTGTAAGAATGAAATTTGGTACTGATCAGTCTCGGTGTTTGGCTTTGCTTACTAATTAGTAATTACTATTTATTTAGTAATAAAATTGGGTTTCTATCGCGAGTTTGGAACTAGTGAAGTGGATTCCTAGCAGAATTCCTCACCCATTTCTAGTCTTGTCGTGATTCCACCAGTGGCCTGTGTTGAAAACGATTATATCAGCATTATGGTACTGAGACTTAGACGCTTGGATCATGTCAAGCCTAAGAGTTTCTCTTTGAGGAACTCCACCATTACGTGAGACATTCCATTCTTGAACAAGAAATGTGGATTTGACAAAGTCTATGGAGCATCCATAATCCTAATTAACATGACGACAAAAACACAATTAATATTAAACCTCAAGCATATAGCACACACTTTGAAATTTCTTATTGCAAAATACTTACTCTGAATTTGTAGGAGAAGAAACCTTGAACCCTGAATTCACGCCGTCCCGAAACCTCATAGATTTTGCTCTTATCTCTCAGAGATGCTCGAAGTGCACACACCAGAGACTGCCACATGCTTCTGTTCAAGGAGTCCCCTACAAACACCACCCTCTTACCTCTTAGCATGCGCAACATTTTCAACCCATCAAACCTACACTCATTGAAAAAAAGTAAAATTTTAAACACTTCAAAAAAAAAAAAAGGAACAAGCATGGCAAAAACACACGTGGAGTTAGTTAGAAATCAGAACGTCCATTCTTGAAGCAGTTGAAGGCGTCATCGAGAAATGGACACGACCCATGTTGATAAATGGGTTCTGCATCGTCATCGTGAACCCAAGCGCCATCAAAGATGTCGCAGGAAGTGAGGTCCCTCATCAGCTGTGACTCTCTGTAATTGGTTGAGTTGCTGTTGCTGCTGCGGTGAGTTCTTTCTGCTGCAGTGACCGAAGATTATGTGCCTCTGCTCTGTGGTTCAGGTTCTGAATTAACCATGCGGGAATTCGACAGAGTAACTTCGGGGCGTGCTGCCAATAACCATTCGTAGTTCCAAGAAAATGGGAATCGAGAGACTGTGGGAGAGTTTCTGGTGTTATATGATGCTGAGAGGAGGAAGAGGGAGAGAAGGAAAAAAGGAACGGTCAAAATGTGAGTTCTTGGGCGTGACAACAGAGGGTGTTGAAGAGTTCTTGGAAATTCTGATGGAATGGACAACGGTTTCTTGAGGCATGCCATGAGAATGTGTCCAAAAAAAGAATAGTGTGCATATGGAATTGAATGTGAACGAGATTTTAATTTGATTACTCTTGTGTTTCAACTTTCAGTTATCAATCTTTCTTTCTTGTTTTTCCTCCCTCTTGTCTTCGTCCTCCTGATCAAGGTATACTACAGTTTTAGGATACTATTTCTAACTAACAGAGTGACACAAAATGATGAAAAAACGAATTGTTCTTCGGGAAGGAAGGTTTTTTTGGAGGCTCCATTATATTTGTACACTGCGATTAATTAAGAGTTTGATCACATTACAATCAATTACTAAAAAAGTAACACATACCCCTCATCATACATGTACAATATGTTTCCAAAATTAGAGGAGCAATGATACACATACACCCTAAAAATATATCTATCTATCTAATACCTCTCATTTCTCTCTATCTCTCTCTAACTATTGCATCACATATCACATTATTTTATCACTTTTCTCTCATCTCACTCTATCTCTCTCTAGTGGTATACACTCCAAGGGGTGTCTACCAATATTTATTCAAATTAGAGTTCAATAAAAAGTTTATCTATCCAATCCTGATAATTGGACACCCCAACCACCTGTCAAACACCTACTATGAGGCAAAACAGCTCATCCATGTCACGGTCCAAACCGGCACCAAACAATACAATGAATACATCGGCCCAATCCACGACCCCGCCTGGTCCACCCAACTCCTCTGCCACGAGCTACCCTTCCACGAGAACGGCCCGGTCCATCCTGTATTGTTGACTCTAGTTTAAAAAAATTTCCACATGAAAATTGATTGAAAAAATATTAGCTTATCAAAGGAATAGATTCTCCAATTACATACAAATGAATAAAGACACGAAATAAAAACACTCAATTATGAACAAATATCATTAACTTGTTTTTTAATTGTATTGTAGCTTCAGTGCGACAAGAAATCTCAACTACTCCATGAGATTATCATCAAATAATGACCCACCCAAATTTGTATTGTGGATTCAGTACGTTCGGGAGGAAGTAATTTTGAGTAATAGTGCATCTTGGTTCGCATAATTTATTTTTATGATTCTATTCACAATCTCAAGAGTCTCACTCATATCCTAAATAATTTGGCTTTCAAACTTCTAAATATTTTCCTAATACGCATAGTATTTCGTATTTAATGAAATCGACATTTCATCGTATCAAGAGCAATTAATTAATCATGCAAAATAAGTATATAATATAGGTGACATCTATATCAATGCTATCCACATGCTTAGTGGCCACTTCATCATGATGGTGAACTTTCCAGGCTTCACCGCCATAGATGTAACCTTGAATATAATATACATATATCAATGTTATCCACATGCTTAGTGGCCCATGATGGTGAACTTTTCAGGCTTCACCTCCATAGATGTAACCAATATATGCTCTATATCCCCGCTCCTGTTTGTGGCGTTGATATCAATTCAACTGTGAATTGTGATGGAGCAGCACCACCACGCTTCGGTAGCACTAGTGGTTGGAGTCACAGGCATGGCTGGGCTAAGCATAGCCAAAGCCTTGAAGCAGCCCAATTGTCTCGGAGGCCCATGGAAAGTTTACGGCGCGGCCCGCCGGCCCACACCCTCCTGTTTCCCTCCGTCCATCGTCGACACCTTCATCACCTTCGACGCCGTTGACTCAACCGACACACGCGCCAAGCTATTACCCATCGCTCACGAGGTCACACACCTATTCTGGGTCACCTTCCAAATTGTCGTAGAAGAAGAAATCAACGTAACTGTCAACAGAGCCATGCTTCTCAACGTTCTCAACGCCCTCAAGTCTTCCCCAACTTCCCGGCTCACCCACGTCACGGTCCAAACCGGCACCAAACACTACATGGGCCCAATCAACGACCCGGCCCGGTCCACCCAACTCCTCTGCCACGACCACGAGCCACCCTTCCACGAGGAAATGTTGCGACTCAATTACCCGAACTTTTACTACGCGCTGGAGGATCTCGTTGCATCCTACGCGCCTTCCTTTACGTACTCGATACACCGCTCGTCTATCATAATAGGCGCATCTCCGAGGACTAAACACAACGCGCTGCTGATCCTCGCTACTTACGCTGCCGTTTGCCGTTACATTGGGTTGCCGTTTCGGTACCCGGGGAGCATGTACACGTGGGAGCATTTCTGCGACATGACCGATGCGCGCGTGTTGGCGAAACAGCACGTGTGGGCAGCGGTTACTGAGAATGCGAAGAACCAGGCCTTCAATTGCACAAATGGCGACGTTTTCACGTGGAAGAGCGCGTGGAGGCTGTTTAGTGAGCTTTTCGACGTTGAATTTGTGCCGTTGGATGAGAACCAAGAAGGGTTTGATCTTGTGGAGTTGATGCGTGACAAGGGTGAGGTTTGGGAACAGATTGTGGAGAAATACGGGCTTCACAAAACAAAATTGGAGGAAATTGCTTGCTATGAAGCCATCGTGCCGGTGCTACGGTTCGAGTTCCAACATGTGTCTAGTATGAACAAGAACAGGGAATGTGGGTTTTTTGGGTTCGCCGACACGTTTAAGAGTATCAGATTTTGGGTGGCGAAGCTGAGGGAGATGAAACTCATACCTTCGTACCAACACTGAACCGCATATACCGTACCGTTTCGGATTGCGTTGGTTGTTTTGTGGATTTCCCTTGGTTTTATAACAATGTGACAAGTGTGTTTTCTTTCTGTTTATTATGGTTTTTATCTCTTTTCGGTATGTTTGTATTAATTTTGTAAAAAAAAAAGTATGTTTGTATTAATGATCGTTAAGACTGAAGTCTTGAGTTCGTCCGTAACAAAAACCTAAATTTTTTAGTGAAGAATTTTAACCCAATAAATTAACCCAAGTCTAACAATTCTGCACGTAACATCTTCGAGGGAGTCAATCGAATTCGAAGGGCAACTTGAATATAGTGCTTAATACGTGGGAAAAAAAGGTGAGTGTTTAAGAGGGAGGGGTGGCATCTTCTTTCTCCTAACATAGGTTTCATTTGTATTTATGAGTTTTAATTGAACGTGGAGTTATTGGTCAAATCTATTTGATAAATATTTTTAGAATTGTTGACGAGGGATTGGGCCAAATTAAACATCCAAAAGTGAATGTTTCTCTAAAGATAGCCTAGCAATTGTAAATATAGAAATTCCGGCGTGCTGGGCCCGGCGTGTTTGGTTTTCTCTTACCCTGTTGTCTTTTTTTTTTAATTCCTCAATAAATCTGAGCTTCAATAAATTTGAGGTTCAAGATGTTACACGTTAAAACCGAAACTGCCAGGAAAAATCATTCAAAGAAAATTTGTTCTTTGATTCTCCTCCTAAGGAAATGATAAAAGACTTGCGGTCTGTTTGGATTGACTTATGCAGAGCTTATGAACACAGTTTATGACTGATTTATAAGCTGTTTTGAGCTTATTTTTCATAAGCTACCCAGGATAGTTTATGAAAACAGCTTATTGCTTATATAAAATAAGTTTCACTATAATTTTTCTTCGATTATAAAAGTAGCTTATACAGTTTATGCCATAAGCAGTAGATAAACTTGTTATCCAAAGAGGGCCTTGATGTTCTAGGAGACGCCTTGTTGCCTCAAATACAACTCCTGATGTGGTAGTGGTAGACCAATAGTTGCATCTGTTTCCCATTTTGTGTAACTGTGACAATGACGTTCTGTGTATTTTAACTGGCTTAGATTTCTTGATGCACAATTTCTGAGAAAACAATGGATGAAAGGAGAGAATGTCTTCCTTGCACCTTTGCGTTACGTGAAATGTGAAAACACACCTTTCATATTTGATTAGTACGCCCACCTTAATTTATGAACTTATTATCGCATGCTTGGCATCAATCAATGTGTAGCCATAGAACGTTATAAACTTCTAGCAGATGTCAACTAGCTTGAAGTCTTAATTGGCTCGATAATGATAAAGGTTGACTTTTTTACCGGTTTACTCAATCTTCTGTTTTATACTTTTATCCAAATAGTTGACCCATACTATTTTTAAAAAAATAAAAAAAATAACCTAACAGATAGGAACGGGTTCAACCTTCTATTACAGATAAGGATCTAAGGGAGAAAAGGATGACGTTTGCTGATTGGCATTTCAACAATCCTCCATGAACCTAGAGATATGTATCAGCAATGTTCAATTAATACAAAAGATTTATAATGAAATTGAGTTTGAAAATGAGAAAATTTATCTATACAATCGTGATGATTGCATGTAAAAATCGTTTCAGAGGAAAAAAACTACCGGTCCTTTTTACCAACACTCAACCAATCACAATCATTTGTATAATTATTACAAAAAAAAAACTTTCTATCAGAGTATTTTCTTTTTTTGATGTAAATCAGAGTATTTTCTTTGATGCTAAATATGACATGATAGAATCAAACAGTGAATAGTCGCAGGGGCACTAAATTACATCCCGGCAAGGTGGCTTTTAGGGTGGTCAAAGACAAAATTTGTCCACCAAACCCCAATCCAATATGAGCCATGGATATAATATAATTTAAAGTACACGGTTAGGATTTTGAGGGGGTTACCGGATTAGTAGGTTTTTAAAATTGTTAAACTAAATTGCAGAAAGGGGCTGTAGAACATATAAATACAAAATGATTATACTGAAAATACCCACATAATTATGTAAAATTAAAGTTTTACCCAACAAATGTCCATAATATGAAATTGAGTATAGTTATTTTTATTTATTGATTTAAAAAAGTAGTAAAAATCATTTTTTTGCTACCATTAAATTTTTTCATAATTACAATATGAAATTGATTAATATTATATTTTTAAAATTGTTTTATTGTAAAAATTTGTGAAAATTTATTTTAAAAAAGGTTTAAATATGTTACTAGTCCCTACAAATATATCGATTTTTGGATTTAGTCCCTCCATTTTTTTAGTTTCTGATCCCTACAAATATTGAAATAAACTATTTTTTGTCCCTGTTGTCTATCTGTGTTTCAAAAACGATGATATGCAAACAGAAGTTCAGATCAGCTCTTCCATGTCAATTACAGGTCATAGGTTTAATGTGACTGTGCATCACTATTCATCATCATCTTCATCTCTTAATCCCTAAATTTATCACTTTCACTATTGATCGCCATCTTCAGGACTGATACAGCAAAACAAAACAAAAAATACTTTTCGTGTTTTGTGGCTTTGCTTTATTTGAAAAAGCAGAGAACACAAATTGTGTGACTTTGCTTTGATTGAAAAACAAAGAACCCAGACCAGAAAGATGAACAAGCCACAATACAAATATAACAACATAACGGGGTGGAAACCTTACCTTATCATATATGTAAAACACAAGAATTTAAATGGATAAAAAAATACAAAAAACAATGAGAATTTATATAAAAAATACAAAAGCCTCTGATTTGGGGGGTCTTTGATGAATTTCTTCCAAGTAAAAAAAATACAAAAATCGAAAGAAAAAAAAACCATTTTACAGAAAGAATGATGAAGAAAATGTGAAATCCCCCATTCCATATCAATCTATATACTGCTACCAGAGAATCTCTGAACAACAAAATAATCACCATCATCATGATTATAACAAATCATGAGCATATCCAACCAATATGGAAGAAGAGAAGGGCTGAATCTGGTGATCCTTGAAACCCCCTCTATTATTATTCTTAAACTAGCGTGGCTCGTAGAGATCATAAGGCTCCCAAAGGACAAGGCTTTTTGGCATCAAGCCTCACCCAAGGCTTCCCTTTGCCACTAACAGGGCCAAAACTGTATTTTGGCACTTCTGGTTCTTCCGTTTTATCTTCCCTGTACAACTTCTGTTTTCTCATGTAAATCGAAACCATCGCCGATAGCTTTCATCTTTTCAAAAAATTGGAGATTCGCGATTCTTCCAGCTACAGAGCGGAGATTCAAAATCGGAGCAACAAAGAACAATCAAAATCGGAGGAGATCGTGGCGCTGATGAAGCTCGTTCGCTACACCAAGTGTGTCCTCTTCGGTGCGTCGACGGTGTCGACGAGAAGCAAGAGCCTGTGGCGAAAACAGCCGTTGTCGGAGAGCACACCGAAGGTGTCGTCGGTGGAGTGGGTGATGAAGGAAAAGCAAGAGGAGGGAAGAACAGAGAAGATGAAAGAAGGAAGTGAGGGGCTTGAACAAGAGTGAGGCCTGTAAGGCTGCAACCAAGGAGAAGAACGAAGAAGATGAGGAGGCGATATTTTTTATTTTTTTTTCCAACCTAACTTTTAAGTTTTAACATAAGTGGCCACATAAGATATCCAATCAGATTACACGTGGGATTAATAACTGATGTGGCATGGCTGACTTTGATTTTTGTTTGTCACGTCATGGTTTTTGGAATGGAGATAGACGGTAAGGACAAAAATAGGCAAGTTTAGATTTTACAAGTATCAAAACCCAAAAAAAAAAATTTGAAGGGACTAAATCTAAAAAATAATATATTTACAGGGAACGTAAAACATATTTAAGTTTTTAAAAAATGTTAATATATTTTCTCTAATTTTATTTTTTTATTTTTTAATATTTAATTTTTTTTAAAGGACAAATATTTAAAATTCTTAAATCGTCTTAATATAAATAAAATATAAATTCTGAAATGTTTTCAAATTTTACATTATAATGAGGCTATTTTGTAAATTACAACAAATAAGGGCATTTAACATATATCTATCTTTTTTGGGGTTTTTTCGTAATTATATATAAACTAGTACTACTTAGTATACCAAGTCATATCGGATTGGGGTTTGGTGGACAAATTTATGTCTTTGACCACCCTAAAAGCCACAAAGTTGGTAATTCGAATAAAGGAGTTTTTTCTACTTTACCTTGGTGAAATTACAAGACATAATGGCATAAAAAAATGACAGAACGGAAGCCAGAATGGATTTATTGACTCTAATATGTGACTGACCCAATTGTCTTATCCAACAACTGCTCTTAAGTACAGCTAAAAGGTTTTATCATTATAGATAGGTAACAATTTATTACTAATCAGCAAAATAAATAGTAGTTTTTGTCGTCATTGTCACTGTAATATGATCACAACTTGCTGATCTTGACAGGCCCCATCTCCTTTGCCTTGGCCCTCAGCAGATGCTTCTGTATCTTCCCAGTAGCTGTCTTAGGTAACGGTCCAAACACAACTGATTTTGGGACCCAATAAGCAGGCATCTTGGCCCTGCAGAACTTCATTATATCCTCAGCTACACGCTGCTCATTGCTATTATCCACTCCTGGCTTCAATGTCACAAACGCACAGGGCGACTCACCCCATTTCTCATCTGGCCTCGCAACCACTGATGTCTCCAGTATCGCGGGGTGCGAGTACAGAATGTTCTCTATCTCAACACTGCTGATATTTTCAGCACCAGAGATGATGATGTCCTTTGATCTGTCTTTGATTTCTATGTATCCATCTGGATGCTTCACAGCAAGATCCTCTGAATGGAACCATCCATTTGCAAAGGTTTCTTTGTTGGCTTTTGGGTTCTTTAAGTAGCCTTTCATCACAACATTGCCCCGCATCACGATCTCGCCCACGGTTTTACCATCAGCAGGAACAGGTTGCATGGTCTTTGTGTTCACAACCTCCAGGCCTTCCAAGCCAATGTACCGAACCCCTTGTCTTGCATGGAGCTGGGCTTGGGTTTCAGTGGGAAGCGAGTCCCACTCTGGCTTCCAGGCACAATAGACCGATGGGCCGTAGGTTTCTGAGAGACCGTAAGTGTGCGTGACGCGAAATCCTCTTTGAGACATGCCGGCAAGAACAGAAGGAGGAGGAGCAGCCCCAGCTGTATTCACATGTACAACATGGGGTAGAGGAAGTATGGTTTCCTCAGCTGGGGCATTGATTATTGAGTTAAGCACCACTGGTGCTGCACAAAAATGAGTCACTTTGTACTCAGCAATGGCTTCATATACTGCCTTTGCTGATACCTGCATAATAAACGCATCAACAAAAAATGATCGAGGGTGGATATCTATATATAACAATTGACCAACTAGCTGTTATAGAAAACAACTCTCCACAAAGCAGACAACACAACAGTATTAGTTAACAAGATAGTTGTATATATATATATATATATATCTGGTATGTTTAGACTTTGAATTAGCATGTTATCACTAGCTACCCAACCAAGAAACTGCCAAAAGACGACTACATAGAAACACAAATTTGAAATCCTTGTCAACAGTATTATCAAATTTGTGTTTTAAAACGATCATCAGTCATGTGCTCAATGACAATGAGGCATTCGCCAAATTGCATTAGCACTGACAATTGCATCTAAATTGAAGTTAAAATTACAAAACATCACCAAGGCATGTACAGAATATTATTATATTAAATGCAATAAGGATAACAAGTTAAAAACAATTTGATCCAATCACTCAAATAAATGCAGAGGGAAAAATTAAACCAAACCCAACAGGCATTGGTTTACCTGGCGAAGGCATATGTTTGTGCCACATAGAGCTGCAAGTGTCCAAGTGTAGCACCAACCGTTGCAATGAAACATGGGTAGTGTCCAAAGATACACAGCTCCTTCAGTCATTCCCCAAATAAGACCTCCACTTAGAGCCATGAGATATGCTCCACGGTGATGCAATACCACACCCTTTGGACTAGCAGTGGTCCCAGATGTGTAACCCAAAGCAATGCTCTGCCACTCATCCTCCGGGGCTTTCCACGTATACTCAGGGTCACCACTTTGAAGAAACTCCTCGTATTCAATGGCTCCTTTGCTCAATGCATATCTAAGTGCATTAGGGTCGCAGTTTTCATCACCAATGACAATTAAAATTGGAGGCTTGAAGTCTTTTGTTTTCTCAGACCATATTTTCAAAGCTTCTTCTGCCAATGAAAAGAACTCTTGATCCACGATTACAACTGATGCTGAACAATGACCAAGAAGAAAGGCTATTGTGGATGCATTTAGCCTAATGTTCACTGAGTTCAACACAGCCCCTGACATTGGAATCCCAAAATGAGCTTCATAATGAGCTGGAACGTTGGGTGCAATGATAGCTACCTGTTGGCAATAGTATATAAGAAAATTCCATAACACATTACTAGTATTTAGCAGTTAGCCAAAAAAAACAAAACAAGGAAAACTGAAATAAAGTGAAGCATGAACACACTCCATACAGCATAAAACAAATATTGATATTGGTATGATTAAGTTACAAGCTTAAATTATAAATAGAGAATGATTTCGAAGTAAACATTTAAATAACAACATCCAATCATATTTTACCTGATAGAATTACTTATATCTGCACAAATTCAATACATAGTAATTAAATTCAAAGATTATAGGGTATAAAAAATAAATAAATTTTAAAAACTTTTTCAACCAGATATGCAGAAATTGATTTTCTCTTCACTTAACTAAAACATGATATATCTAATTAAAATCTCTCTCCATCCTTTCCAGTTATCTTACAAAAACATTGTACGGAGCAATCTTACAAACCAAAGGTAAACAAAAAGCTGAGAAATGCGATACACTCTGTTTTTGTTTTTAGTCATATTCTGTTTTTTTTTTCCTTTATAGTCATATACTACCAGTAGATATAAAAAAAAGGAAATAATTATAGAGAGAAGAAAGAGAAGTACGTACAGTGTTTCCGAGACCAACAGAACGGTTAGAAAGAGCGGAGGCGAATCGACGGCAGCGCTGGTAAGTGAGGTGCCACGTATAGTGACGGGATCCATGGATGAGGGAGATTCTGGTGGGGTGCACCTGAGCTGCTCTTTCTAGGAACCACAACGGCGTCAAAGCTGTGTAGTTCGCTGCGTTCTTTGGCAATTCGTCTATGTCCCGTTTCATCTCTCTCTCTCTCTCTCTCTCTCTCTCTCTCTCTGTGTCTCGCGCTTTCTCTTCCAGACTTTTTTGCGGGTAAAAACATGGCATTGTGCAAGTTGGTCATTGTATATATATATATATAATATGTTTTTGATACCTTTAAATATCGACGTTTTAAATTTAGTCTCTCTAAAAAAATTAAATTCTTTTTGTCTCTTAAAAAATTAATTTTTTGATTTAGTTCTCTTGTTTACGTTGACCGTTGACATGGCACACTAAGGTCCCTATAAAAAGCTGACGTTACTTATATGCATCTCACGTGACTTACATATATTGTCATGTCAGCTGACATATCATTTGTAAGTTTTGATTTTTGTCCCTCTAAATAACTATGCAAACAGATCATGTAGTCCTTACAAATGACGTGTCAACTGACATGACAATACATGTAAGCTACGTCAGATGCATGTAAGTCATGTCAGCTTTTTACAGGGACTTTGGTGTATTATGTCAGCGGTCAATGCAAAAAAATGACCTAAATTAAAAAATTAATTTCTTAAAAGATAAAAAACTTTAACTTTTTTAAATAGACTAAATTCAAAACACCAATATTTAAAGGGATAAAAAAACATGTTAAAGGCTGTAAATTTCATAAGGAGTAGTACCGACTGTACCGTTCTGTTACTGCCATCTCATCGGTTGTATAATACTTGATGATACTACAATTTTTATTGGTATAAAACAACGTATCGATAATCTGTAACTTCCATGACTATAACAAAAGGGATATTTCTTTTTGGTATCTATTTTTTTTATTTTACCCTTTTAATATTTAAAAAATAGAATAAGTAACTGTAATAATATGAAATCAATGAGAGACATCATCACAAAATATATATATATATATATATAAACACCAAAAACACCATTTAATAATATAGAAAAAAATTGTAAAATAAAATTGTATGGTGAATACAATCACGGAGCGCTTGCCCCTCCTAGTATGGTATATATTTATTAGTATCACAGAAAATGATATATAAGGTGATACTTTTATACTGTATAATATTAAATAAAAAATTGATATTTTTTATAAAATCACATTGTCTACCAAAAAGTTATAATATTAAATTAATTTTTAGAAATAAATTCCCTGTAACATAAAATAAAAAATTAAAATTACTTTCCACATATTAAATAATAACAATAATAAATCAGGTATATACATTAATTAATAAAAAGAACATAGAAATTTAAATTTAATAATTAGCATTAGATTTAAGCGAGAGTATTGGATCCTCGTGATGGTTTGATGATATATCCTTTTTTGATGACTGTTTAGGGTCTGTTTGGTTCAAAGAAGAGGAGGGGAGGGAAGAGATTTTAATGGAGGGGAGGGGAGGGGAGGGAAAGGGAGAAGAGAGATTTAATTAGAAGTTGTGTTTGGTTGGGAGGGGAGGGGAGGGGAGGGGAGGGATTTTAATTGAGAGAATAGACTAATTTACTTTTTAGACCTTTGTAAGTTTTTATGTTTAATTTAATTTAAGGTTATTTAAGTAAATGTCGTTTAAAGTTTTCTTCTCTCCCTCCAAATCTCCCCAATATTGGAGGGGAGCCAAATCCCTTCATTCCCCTCCCCTCCTTAAAAAAATGAACCAAATAAGAAAACATTAAAATATTTCCTCCTCTCCCCTCCCCTTCCCTCCAATTTCCTCAAACCAAACACTATGTTAATGTTATAACTATATGTGTATGCAATAATACTGTATTCATGGAGTATCTTTTTATTGTTTGTTCTTGAAGTAGTAATTTATTGTTGAAATGTTCTTGTAATAATTAGTAATTAGTATAATTTTTTTTAATATAGGAAGGCCAAAGGCGGAGAAAAACAATTACATAGTTACGACTCTAGGAGTAGAAACTCCCAACAAATCATAATGCAACATTGGCCCCAAATCAGCAAGAGGCCTATCTTAAAACTTCTAGATTGATCCCCATCACAACCCAAACTAGCTAATAAATCAGCATATTTACTGGTTTCTCTATACACATGGATAATCCTCACATCCCAATCTGAGCATAGCAGCCTGCGAATGTGGGAGATTAATTGAACTCTTCTAATTGTACAACCAACCAGCTTGTTCCCTTGCAGCCCAGCAGCCACACTGGAAGAATCAACACGCGGCTCCACAAATCGGAAGCCTAATTTACCAATGCTAGTTATGGGTTCAAAATATCAAATGTGTCATTTAATTCTATATAAAGTTTTAATGGTGATTGGTTAATGATTTAAGCATACATTTATAGTTGGCATTTTTGTTTTAAAAAATCACCTTTTTCTATGATAAAGAGTTTTAATGGCGACTGCCGATTTGTTATTAATTTAAATATATTTATATTAGTCTAATTTGTATTGATAAAAAAATATACTAGTCTAAATTTTAAGGGTTTTATTTATGATTTATTACTCATTAAAATTAAAAGGATTAGCATTTAATTTATTACTAAGTTTCTTTTTTTTTTGCTACAGGAGGGACCGAAGCTCAAGAGCAAAAGAAAAATTACAGAACAGCTACACGCCTAAGGGTAATAACCCCATTACAGTCACTAGCTAAAACTTCCTCCAATTTCCTAGGAGCCTGCTCATACACACGGGTTTCTTGCTCATGCTGACATGTCATTCCTGCAAGAATATCAGCACACGCGTTCGCCTCTCTATAGACATGTTGAATCCGCAAATCAGTGAACTTCTGCTTGTTACCGATTTAATTTAATACCATCTCAAAAAAATTCAAATTGTGGATACGTAATTATATTTATACCTATTATAATGGCGATATCAAGATTTTGGTATAGTTTTTTTTTACCAAAAATGTTCTTCAATTTCTATTAACCACCAATAAAAGCTAATATGTAAGTTGGTAACCGTTATTTTATTTTCATTTTTACTCTTTAATAATTAAAAATTTAAATTTACTCAAAACTATGCAATAATTATTTTTTAAAAATTACAATTAACGATAAGAAAAAAGATATAAATGCAGCGCGACCAGTTGAAAATAAAAAAAGCTGTAAATTGTCGGCTACAGTGATTTTTCTTAATTTAAATATCCCTTATTTGAATTTTTTTTTGTTACTCCTTATTAGAATTCTTTGGTATACGTGAGGAATAATTACATCAATGAATGTTAGCAACAAATTTTTCGATCTTAATATAATATAAAAAATAATTCAATTAATTATTTGTTTTCATTGTATTTTTCACTACAAGAAATTTGACTTGTACTAACGAACAAAATCTGTCACTAAAGGTCGAATATCCATAGTAAATGCCCATTTGACATTGACCGTCGGACAGTGGGACCGTCAACTTTAAAGGGGTGTACAAGGACGGTTTTTTGTCTGTCGATATAGGTTTTGCCTACGGATTTCACACTTTTACCTACGGTTATATCTGTCTGTCACTACAAGTTGCACCTACAATTTTTAGCAAGTGTAGATAAAAGTCTTTAACTTGTAGCCACGCCTTCAACCGTAGCTAAAAGGCAAGTATTAGCAAAATTGAAAAAACTTCTACCTACGGTTAGTTATTAGCTATTGGTTATTAAATTAGATATATTTTATTTTTATTATTATTAAAATATCTGAAAAAAATATTTATTAAAAATATTAAATAAAAAAAGTTAATTAGTATTTTACCACGGAAATCAATTTTACATTTATTCCTAGTCTAAATTTTTTGTGATAACTTTTTAACATTCACCATTAGTTTTTACCGTACATTTGAATCAAAATAAAGATAGTTGTTAATATCATTTCATATTAACCCACAAATCGTTCAATAGTACATGAGTAGTTACTTTTCACATGATATTCAATTAAAACTAATTACAAAATCATTCATATACTTGAAATATTATTTTCCATATGCAAGTTCCTATTTCCTATATATTTGAATTGAAAAGACAACTATATGTATATAAGATTCAGGATGTGATTAACAATCACTTACGAAATTTGAGCTGTTTACAATTAGCTAGAGCATTCTCGCATCTTCATTATCATGTCTCTATCCAAAACTTGTTCCTGAAATAACAATATCACTCATTAATATTAGTATCACCAATATTAGCAATCAATATAATACTAAATATAAAAGTCTACATTATATAAAACTAAATAGCAATACTAAATATACAGAAGTACACCAACTTACAAGAATCAAAATCGAATCAAAATAGTATACAAATTAAAACACACTCATTATTGCAGGCTAACTGATAACATTTAATAAACTCCAAACCCAATGCCAGAAAAACAATCCAATGCCAAAATTAAACACAGTTATTTCACCCTTAATACATACAACAACATACCAAACCCAATGCCAAAAAAACAAACATTAACCAGAACAGAGAATAAAACAACCCCTATCAAAATTCTATCAGTCACAATACTGATATGAAATCTTCAAACCATCGAAACTACAACCAATCCTGCCACAGAACACCTTATGCAACAACTAACTCTAATTACTCACCAATATCAATGTCACTCAATTGGTGTCACTTCTAGTTTGATGATTGTTACCAATAGAATCGTTTGGAGCACTTGCAACATCAGGTACTTAAATAAAAAAAAATGATTTTTTTTTGTAAAATACCATGTCATAGTTGATTTTTTTTGAGTTAAATCAAAAGATATCATACCTCTTGAGCTACAGCTTGTAAAACACTATTAATTAGAGGATTTTGTGAAAATCTTGCCTGGAGAGCAGCAAGATCCAATTAACACTTTCATGCATGCATTGCAAATGCATCATGAATCAATGTATCCATGTCATGATCAAACTCTCCTTCTACTTGAGATGTATTCAGAGAATCAGAAGAACTAAATTGCTCACCATGAAAGATCCAATTAACATATCCTTTCAAAAATCTATATTTGATTAAGTGCTCATAAACATCCATCCGGGAGTGCCACTTGCAATTGACACATTTGGTGCAAGGGCATAAAATGTTTCCATCCTTGGACGATTTTGCAAATGCAAAATCAAGAAAACTTAGAACTCCACTAATGTACTTCTCTTTATTCAGAGAGTTGTCATATATCCAACTCTTATCCATTTGATATAATAAACTGAAAAATAGAATGGAATTTATGTCATTTTTAAAGTAAGAAAATATAATTAAGTCAAGATGGTTCTAATCAAGGAATATAACTGACACTTTCCTAGTTCCTAGTCAAAGAATATGTGTGTGTGTGTGTGTGGGCACGCACATGTCCTCTTCCACCTCATGACAAAGTTACAATAAACATATGCAGAAACAAGTTACTTCCTTAATCTTGACTTTGCTTGAAAGTCACACATAACAATGTTAAATCTGGACTTGAATATGAAACATAAGAAGAGAGTTAATGTGAAGACATCAAACCTTCCTGTAGTTGGAGAATTTCAGAGCATAACCCAAAATGAAATCAAATATTCATTTTTGTGTGGGCTTGATCAAACCTGAAAAGATATGTGCAGAAATTTAACTAGTAATGTGATGGAAAAAGAAGAGAAGAATAGAAATATATAGGAAAATGACATCTCTTTAATTTGTTCGCTTGACATTAGCGAACCTAGAAAAGAGGGTCAATAAACGAGGACGATCCAAATCCACACCCAGCACAAGAAGGGAGAGGGAATCAAAACACAATTATCACATATATATTCCCAGAGGTTGTTAATTAAGGATAATTAACATTTAACAGAGACCATATCATTGTCAAAAAGTACTCTCGTTTTCCTATTCTTTCCCAAGAAGCACCAAAGAATTGGTTATTCAAACTCAAATAAAATATATTTGCCTCCCTGTATATTTTAATTTTATTTCCCTTTACAACTATAGATCTTTTTTTAAAAACACAATTAAATATAATGAAAAGATTCCTGATAAATGAAGCCTAATGGATCTTTTACTCATTTCTTCTATATAACCCCATGTTCAACTTGAAGTGGATCTCTCTGCTAGTTTTAGAAATACAAAAAACAAAATTGGTGCGTAAAATATATTTATTGAAGTTAAATGTCGTCTAGTGTAGAGGAGAAAGAAACCGGAAGAATAGTTGGGCAAGGAAGGTGAGCTAAAACAATGATTTGAGAATTCACATCACTTATCCATCTAGTTATGATCAATACTTAAAAAAATTCACATCATTCACGCACCGATGGCAGAGAGCCAGAGGGGAAGAGGCACCGAGTCGGAATTTTTTTCGTTGGCATTGCAGCTATCTAGCAGAAAGAGAAGAGAAGTCAAGTGAAAACAATCATTTAATTATGAAATAATTACCTAATTATAATTAATTTATCATTCCTGTTTGCCGCTTGTTTTCCGAACGTTCTTTGGTAGAAATGACTCTGTATCATGGATTGGATAAGCATCGCCAATGTCAAATGCATTGCCCAGAGATCACGAACGTTGATAAATTCGGAAACGAAATTCGAGGAAATCAAAACAAGATCACTCTATTATATGATTAAACAAAAACGCAACAGCACAAACAATTTCTAGATCTGAAAATGGAGGAGAGAAACACCTCAACTTGAAGATCTGAAGCTTCAAACTAGATTCTATATTTGAAGTTTTGAAAATCAATCAAATGATTCATACCTTGGCAAATTGCAAGAAAAATGCAAATATTCGGATCGATGAGAGAAGCTTCACCAGAATGAAGGTTGCGAGAAAACGAAAGCAATTTTCCGTAAGGTGAGATTCGAAGAGAAAGTAGCAGAGGAAATTTGAGAAAAAGGAGAAAATACCTGCAAAGTAACACACTCGGGAGTAAAGTTAAAAAGGAGAGAAAGGAGTAAAGTTAAAAGAGTAACGGGTAACACATGCGGGATGTAAATAGCAAGTCATAAAAAAATGTATAAGTAAAAGTATCCTTTAGTGACAGAAAAATGTACCATCTGTAAAAGTGTGTCGGTAGATGTCATTTTTCTTGTAGTGTTTATTTTTTAATTTAATAATTATTACATTTGAAGTTAGTTATTTTTTGTAAGAAAGGCATCAGTACTGTATTTAAGTAATATATAACATTTGAAGTCCATTAGCTAGTTATAATTAGGGGTGTTCACGGGTTCGAGTAACCCGTGAACCCGAACCGATCCACCCAAACCAACCCGCATTTTGCAAGTTTTTTCACAGTTCGGGTCAGATCCAAACCAACCCGCAGAAATCCGATGTGGCTTGGTTCGGATGACGGATTTGCGTTTTTCAACCCGCGAGTCCAACCCGTATACGTGGCAATACATTTTACATTTTTATATTCTCATATTATCAGTGAACACTTAGAGTCCAGGTGGTGAGACCCAAACATCATTCTGCCAAAATAGCAACTTCTCTTCTTTGCAAGGGTTACTTCTTTGTTGTGCCTAGCCGCCCAAAACATACAACCACCCACCAACACCACTAGCTGGTGGCCTCCCAGCCACCCACCACCACCAGCTGGCAGTCGCGCCCAGAACAAGAACGAACTGCGTCGCGCCTAGAACGAGAACGAACTCCATCGCGCCTAGAAGGAACCCCACCGCGTCACTAAAGCTCATGTCCTCGACCGGCCACCACGTCACTCCTCAACCCCTCGTCCACATCGTCGCCGTTCGTCTAGCTCGTCCCCACTGATCTCCCCAGACTGCATCGAATAGACCACCGCTATGACTACTCTACTCCATCGTTAGCCTCCCAGGCCACATCTTGCTTCCTCCGTGACTCTGAAGCCGCACCACCATCGAGCAGCCAGTGTCACCGGGCTGAGAACAGCGGTGACTGTCTTCTTCTCGTGGCCTCCCGGATCTCCCTCTTCTCTCATGGTGTGGCGGCGGGTGTGTGTGTGTTTTGAAATAGGATTGGCAGATTAGGGTTCCAGAAATCACCCCCTTTCCCTATTTTAGTTTTTGTTATTTTTTGTCAACAAAATTTGTTATTTGTCATTTTTGTTTTATTTAACTTTTTGTTATGTGATTGAGCTCAAGCCCATTGAATTTTTTTTTCCTCCTTTTCCTCTGCGTTTGAGCTAGGCCCGTTTTCTTTCCTTTTCTTCTTTTTGGGTTTTTTGAATTTTTGGAATAGATTTATGAAGCTGACCCGATCACCCGATCCGAACCAACCCGTTATTGATCGGTTTGGTTCGGATTTGGTGAGCAAAAAAGGCGAAATCTGATCCAACCCAACCCGTCCTATTTTGATCGGTTCGGATAACGGATTTACCCAAATCCGACTCAACCCGGCCCGTGAACAACCCTAATTATAATCACTTACTAATTTGTCAAAAAAATAATCACTTACTAACAGAGTTTCGAAAATACTTTATAACATTAAAACATTAAACTGACTAAACATGGTTACCATTTTTTTGTCCTCTAAGAAAACAATTCACTTGGTTCACGAACAAAAGTCATAACAACAACGACTCGACGACGTTATTGGTTTGGTACTTTGGTTAAATGCGAAGAAAAATTAAGGACATTAAAAATTAGTAGAAATAAAATGGAAAAGAGAGAAAATGAAGAGAAAAATAATAATTTTATATTATGTTGTTTAAATGGAAATAAAAGAAAAAATGATTTTTTATTTGATTAGATAAAAAGGTGAGAGAGAAGTATTTATGTTAAAGAAATTTTATATCTAGTAGTATTTAATATAATGGTGGACTGGACAGTGGACAAGTATATAAATAGAAAATTTTATTATTTTGACAATTTTTATTTTTCTCTACATTTTTTTATAACCTTTCTTCTCCCCATTTTCTTCTAATGAGATGAGAGAAAAAGTTATATTAATTTCACCACTCTCTCCACTCATTCATATATATTTTCTCTTCACATATGATTTTCAATATTTTTTCACACTCACTTACGTTAAATTATTCTCTCTCTCCCCCCCCCCCCTCTCTCTCTCTCAATTAAGCAAACAAAGGGTAGGTATCCTCCTCAACTCTCAGCTGCATTGACCACTAGTTTAGAATTTTTTTTTTGGATAAGAAACCACTAGTTTAGAATTTGGATTGGAAGTTTGAAAGTATTTATTATGTTTATTTGTTGTCCATCGGTAGCTTCTAGTGCCGGAGTGAGACGTATCGAGTGAGTATACAGTATGCTGACCTTTACCGTATTAATACTAATTGTCGTCTTCAATATTCTTCTATTTATTTTTCTACGTCACACATATTTTGTCACTCACGGCTCTTCTTCCAACTTTTTTTTTTCTTTGATGTTTTTTCTTTCTTTAATGTTTAATTGATTGCCTTGTGTAGAGGTATTACATAGGGCCACTTCTTGTTCCGTCATTAGACAAAATCGCAAAACTAATGGGCGAGTCGGGGGGCCATATACCTTTGGAGTCACACGTTTTTTTTTCCAACCAAACCAAAAACACATCGGATCAAACCAAGTTGACCTCAAACTATTTATCAAAAAATATCTTAAAGTATTAAAAAAATATATAAAATATGGATTCAACTTAGTTTGATAGTCTGGGTCAAAATGACTCAATTTTCTTTAGATTAAGACCATCCGTCCATGTCAAATTGATACCCCCAGAGTGTCATCTTTTAGAAAAATTTCCATTACACCTGGTCTAGTATCTAGGCCCTATTTGGCATAACAGCTTATGACATAAACTGTATAAGCTATTTTTATAATCGAAGAAAAAATATAGTGAAACTTATTTCATATAAGCTATAAGCTGTTTTGATAAGCTATCATGGGTAGCTTATAAAAAATACGCCCAAAACAGCTTATGAATCAATCATAAACTGTGTTCATAAGCTCTGTATAAACCAATCCAAATAGGCCCCTAATCTAAGTCTAGTCTAGTCTAGTATATATACATCTAGTCTAGTATCTAGTCTAGTATCTATATACATCAGAGACAAAAAGCACAATGATTTTACATTTTTCCGTTTTTCCAGATCGAAAGCGGTTCCAAGTAACGTAGTCCTCCAACAGGCAAGCTTTCATGAAAGGAATGTTATTTGAGCTTGCAAACACACAAAAAATTAAAGATCAAACCATGAAGTAAGTAGTATGCCATATATGGATCCATTTCAATTAATTAACGACGTGAACGCAAGTGATTGTACTTCATAATTCATAATAATAATTGACAAAGTGGGAAGTCCCTACATGCCTGATGCCTCCGTCCGTGGATCAGGTGAACATGCGGGACCAACCGAGGAAGAGGATGTGGGGTGAGGTCTTCTTTTCAGCAATTATGGAGGCGTACCGTTATTCATTTCAGCGAAAAATTTATCTATTCATTAATCGCGAGACATAATTAACAATATTACTCCCACCAACCATTTTTATGAAAAATATAGGACAAAATTATCAAAACCAAAAAGTACATTAAAATGAGTTAATTATAATAATTTTTTAAAAATATTTTTGTGGGATTGATGTTTTTTTATATTCTTTTTATGAAGTCTCATAATAAATAAAGATAAAATTAAAAATAAACAATTAATATTATTGAAAATAAAACATTGTTCCTCCATTTGTTAAGCAATTATTTAATTGATGAATTTTTTCCCTCTTATATTATCATCTTTTCACTATTTTTACTATATTTGTTTACTTTGTCTATATTAAAATGTATAAAACATGTGTGACAATAAAAATATAATTGAGAAAATATAATCTTAAACTATCAAAATAACACATTTATAAGAATAAATATTTTCTTAAAATAAATAATTAAAAAGGAACGGAGAGATTAATACTGATTAATCATAGGAAAGGCCAGCACATAGCACAACACAAGCGACGACACATTTTGATTTGATTTGATGACTAGAGAAATTCATTAATGATTTGAGGGCGGAGACCACCAGAACATACAACATGATCACTTCTTTTTAGGGACTATTTTACCCCTATAACTTTCACTTTAATGGAAATAGCCTAAAATAACTTCTTTGTTTGTGTCCTATTTTTTGTCTGTTTTGTCCCTATAATTGCTACTTAATTATACACTAAAAGTAGAGTATTATTAACATTCTATAACTACACAATATTACCCATAATTATAAAAAAGCGAATAGATAGGCACGGTAGTGTCGGTCTTTCCACTAGTTGAGATATAAAGGGAAAAGATTCTAGTTTAACAAACCACCAAATTAAAATATGAATATCATCTGATATTTCTTTTTTTTGGTGATGATGGCAGGTAGGTCTACATGTATTTCATTATAATTTCAAAAGTTACTCACTTTAATTTCTAAAGTGAGGAATTTTTTTACCACCAAAAGTTTGAGTGAAATAACACAGGTCTCTTCTAGTTTAACCAAAGGTTGTCCCCACACACGTGCATGGGATATTCTGGTCTAGATAAAAAAAGGAGAAATTTTCGTAAAAGTTTTAAGTTTTATCATATTTATTACAAATCCAGTGTTATGATATTCTTTTTTTTTTTTTTAAATTGTTATTAAAACATTCTTCCCAGATGTAATATACCATTAAGTGATGACAAAAATAAATAAATTCAAGAACTGTTCTGTATTTTTGAAAATTTATTTCAATTATATTTAAAAAACAAATAAAGTAACACATTAATATTAAAAAAACAATTTAAACCAATTTTATAAAGTTAAGTTAGGTTTCGAGCACCAAAAGAAACAATTTAATAACTTATACAAAAGTTTAAATAAAAGTATTTTTAAAATATTAATATATTAACTGTTATATCTTATTTATTTATAGTCAGACAATAGGTAGAAAACAGGAACAGAAAGGAGTGTCATTCAGGCTTCAGCTACGAGTCGATATCTTACTTATTTATTTGTATTTTATTTATTATTATTATATCTTACTTATTTATTTGTATTTTATTTATTATTATTATTTATTTATTTATAGTAGTCAGACAATAGAGTGGAAACACAGGGTGTTGTAAAAAAAAAAAAGCTACACCAAACAAAAAGGAGAGTAGAAAACAGGAACAGAAAGGAGTGTGTCATTCAGCTACGACGAGGCGATCATATTTCTCCTTCTTCCAATCCGAACAGACCCTTCTCTATAATCAGGTAAATTCACCACCTTTTCTGTAATCCCTCACTACCCTTTTAATATTTCATCGTGTTTTTGACTGATTTTTTTTTTTTCTGGGGGACTTTTATTTTTGTCTTTTGTTAAGTCGTCTATTTGCTATGTTTTTTCCCCCTTATAAGGTTGTTACTTTTGTAGTTGCAGACTTTGCGGTGAGAGAAAGGTGTTCGCAATCTCACAGAGGTTTATAAGATGGCAAATAACTTAGCGGGACGACTAGTGGGCTCAGAGATACATGGATTCCACACATTGCAAGGTACTTAGTTACTTCACTGTTGGTCTTTGAATCATGCCGATGTTAATGTTTTGTTTAGCTCACTCATCTTATTCCAGTATCAATTTTTAAAATTTCCCTCTTTCTTTTTGTGTGTGTATGTCTTTGGGTGGCAAAAACAAAATGGGAATTTTTATCTGTAAAAAAAAAAAACAGAAATTTTGTTTTTGGGTGTCAAGGTAAATTGTTACTTGTTAGTTAGTGCACAATATGGTAGCATGGTGTAGAAACCTATTCTTTTTAATATCATATTTTTCACCTTGCTGTTCCTGTTTGCTGCTTCCCACTGCAAATCTTACCTGGACTATCTTTTACCTGATCAATGATCAATGCATATTAAATCATCTCCATTTATTTGTTGTTTTGAAAAATTTTATTTTATATGTGACAGAGCTGGACGTGGGGAGCATTATGGAGGAAGCAAGAACCAGATGGCTTCGTCCCAATGAGATTCTTGCCATGCTTTGTAATTACAAGTATTTCACCATCAATGTCAAGCCAGTGAATTTGCCCAAAAGTAATTACCTGTTGCTATTAGCAGTAACTTGATGTTTGTGAAGAGGATATGCATCATTTGCATTATGCTCTACCATTCATTTTCTCATAGACTGTTTGTCATCTCATCATATTTGTTCCTATCTTTTTACCTATGGATAGAAAGCAGTCCATGATAATCATACACCAGAGCATTTCATGATTTGTAGCTTGTTTTTTATATTTTGAGAACTTCTAGACCCTTTAATTCTTGATTTATAAATTGATTTTTTTAATCTCTTTTGTTGTATTTTATTTTTATGGAGGATCTCTTATCCTCTTATCTCTTGGTAAGCTTCCGATTTTACCTTAATGACTTTCTTCTCATAAGGGAAAAAAACTATGCACCAGTCAATTGTATATCATGAATAAAGCAGTAAAGTCTCATTGCAAATGATTTTTCATTCATGTATCTAATAGAATTTTGATTAGTTATTTTGCTCTAAGTGATAATTTTTTGCTATTAATAGTTAAATGATGTCAAATCTCCAGTGACAATGCCATCTAATTATTACTAGTATTATTTTATGTATAAACAGGCGGCACTATTGTATTATTTGACCGCAAGATGCTTCGGAACTTTCGAAAAGATGGGCATAACTGGAAAAAGAAAAAGGATGGAAAAACTGTCAAAGAAGCTCATGAGCATTTAAAAGTGAGGATTATCATTTTCTTGGGTGTTTATATTTGTGTTAATCTGAAATTTATGATCACAACTAGCGAGTTGAGTTTGGTTTCTTTAACAGATTATCCATGGGATAATTTATCATTTTTTGTTAATGCGGATTATGAAGGGAATAAAACAACCTGACAAAAAGATGATAGAGGTTAAACAAGTGCTGAAGTAACTAACTGGATGGTGTTTAATTTATTTAATGCATTATCTCTGCTTTGTGTGTCATATAGTTTGTGTACAATGATTCAGTCACACATTTATCATTCTTTCTGGTTAATATTTGGGTAATAGATTTTTGTTTCTGTTCTTAATCTTATCATCAGAATATAGTGTTTATTGCATACAATCATATTTCATTCTCCCAGTTTTTGTCATTATTGATTCTGATTTTGGATTCAGTGATTAATGTCATATCGGATTTCTGACATTCTTTTCTTTTCCCCATCATTCAGGTTGGTAATGAAGAAAGGATCCATGTATATTATGCACATGGCCAAGATAACCCAAACTTTGTTCGTAGATGTTATTGGCTGCTTGACAAGTATGCAAACCAATTGTTAATTCTAAGGCCCCAATTCCAACATGTTATGAATTTGACTTAAAAACGTTTGCACTATTTTCTTTTCAGGAGTCTGGAACACATAGTCCTTGTCCATTACCGCGAAATACAGGAGGTTGTGTAAATCACTTGCTCTATTTTTTTCCCTTTCAAAAAGTTTAATTTCACCTCACAAACCATGATTTATGTGTGGCGTGTGTATGTTGTTTTAGGCTAAAGAAATACCACAAATGCATTGTGTAAGATGCCTACCTAACTCATTAGTGCTTGGATTTTGTTACTTAGTTTCTATTTGTGTAAGACACTTAAAAGCCAACACATCTTTATAGTTAGACACAAACCCATGCTCAATGTGCCATTTATGCTTTAAAATTTTTGAGAATGAACAAAACTTGGCTTTGTAACTTTCTTTGAGTTGTGGTTTATGATACAGTCGCAAGGTTCTCCTGTCACTCCCGTAAATTCAAACTCTACTACTGCCTCTGATTCAACTACACCATGGATTTTATCAGAAGAAATAGATTCAGGGGCCATAACTGCATATGGTGATGGTGAGAAAGAACCTTTAAAATACTCAGTCTATCTTCTTACAAGCTATACTGTTGAAAGCTATCAGTATGAAGGGTTTATGACATTTATTTGAAACACTTGTATTTTAATTTCAATGATGTTCAGGGTTTGTTTGGAAACGATGAGAAGCAGGATGATAAGTTAAGAAAAAAGAAATTGTGCCATGTCTGTGTCGTTATATGTTGCACATAAATTCCTCCCACCACATTTTTGTTCTGCTCATATTTCCGAAGAAAGCAGAAGATTAGAGTTTCTTTTTTTGGTGTATGATAATGTATATATCTGGTCATATTGTTGACGCCTTGATTTTATGAATAATAAAATAATAAACTGTTGATGTCTTTATGACATGATTTTATGAACAAATCATGGATACTATAGTTGTCTTTACTTGACAAAGTGTATATTCTCATCCCTTATGCTTTGGTGATAAACAGGAACTAATGACAATGTAACAGTCAAAAGACATGAAATGAGGCTTCATGAGATTAATACACTTGAATGGGATGACCTTGTGGTTCCAAATGATCTAAACACTGCTACTGCACCTAATGGAGGTAAATGGTAATTGATTGTGCTTTAAGATAACCAGTTGCTTGCTGAAAGCACATGATTTATTTATGATAACTTTAAATTAACCTTTTTTCAGGCAAAGTTCCATATTTTGATCAACAAAATCAAATTTTACTGAATGAGAGTTTTAACAATGTAAGAAAATATTTTCTTTCATTCATCTGTATTCATTATTCTGTTCTTGGTATTCTTTCTCATTCATGATTTGTGACGGGACAGTTAGTCCTTTGATTTTTCTTTATATGGAAAGAGAAATTTTATTAGAGGGAAAAAAGGTGCAGTACTGGAGCATAGGTAGAGGGAGGATAAGACATCCTCCTATACCAAAAATGGTAAGGAAAAGGAAGAAGAAAGATTCAAAGGTGCAGCAAGGCTGCCCAATCTCTCTGCATACCAGTAGTGGAAACTCGCATGAAATAGCCATGAGCCAATCACTAGAGAGAAGCCAAAGATAGAAATCTATCCAAGCAAACCAAGGGGCTAAAAAATCCTAAAAAATGCAAGCATTCTACTCCAATTGAACACACCAAAAAATGGCAAAAACTGCACATTGCCACAATGGTTTGGCCTTGATAATGTTAGTCAGTCATAAGACCCTATCATCCTCTTCAAAGTGTATGTAATAGAGGTTTTATTATATTTCTTAAACAACAGACTTAGTATATGCTCAGGCATTCAGCATGGCAGCATTTCACATGTCTTTTTCACTAATAAATTATTGTTTCTATAGATGATAAGGAGTTAAATAGCTGTTTTTTCTCCATTTTATATTATTTTCAAATCACCTGGAATCTACTACACAAAAAAAAAGCCACAGCCATTTTGAAGAAGAGGCCTTGAAATTATGGGTGAAGGAAAGGTTGCTTAATTTTCAGTTGTATACCTCCGATTTATATCCTTTTCCTTTGCTTCTTCCTTTTTTTTCTTTCCTTTTTCTGGAGACACTTGCTTTTTAATAAATGCTGTTGTAACCTATATAGAATTTTTCTCACCAGGTAGCCAGCAATCCATATGCAGAAATTCCTTCTTTTGGTAATTTAACTCAGCCAATTGCTGGGAGCAATAGTGTTCCTTACAATTTTTCAGAAAGTGTCAATCTTCAGACAATAGATAATCAAGGAAATCCAAATGAGCAGAGGAATCATCCTGTGTCTTCAAGTGGTGTTGATTTCTCAGACACTTTGGTGAATGACAGATTGAAAAGTCAGGACAGCTTCGGAATGTGGGTAAACCAAATGATGTCTGATTCACCATGTTCAGTAGATGAGTCAGTTTCATCTGTTCATGAACCGTATTCGTCTCTGGTGGTGGATAATCAGCAGATTTCTCTTCCAGAACAAGTATTTAATCTCACTGATGTGTCCCCTGCATGGGTGTCTTCCACAGAGAAATCAAAGGTTTCCTTTTCATTGTCCATACATCTACTTCCTAGCAATTGTTTTCTGTTATAACTGTATCTTTCTTTAACAGTTAACACCAATGTATTAATTGATTTCTTATTTCTAGTTGACCCCTCAGTTTTTTCATTAAATGTTGAATTCCTGTAGAATTCTAAAGCTGTAAACTGCGTGAAATATAAACCTCCATGAATAATATGTATTATCAGTTAGTAGCACTTTGGCTACAGGCATGCACACTAAGTTCCTTTACTTCGCGCAGGTCCTGGTGACGGGATTCTTTCATAAGGACTATCGGCACCTCTCAAAGTCCAATCTATTGTGTGTCTGTGGTGATGTAAGTGTTCCTGCAGAAATTGTTCAGGATGGGGTCTACCGATGCTGGGTATTACCACACTCTCCCGGATTCGTGAATCTCTACTTGAGCTTTGATGGCCATAAGCCTATTAGCCAAGTTATTAATTTTGAATATCGTACTCCTGTATTGCACGATCCAGCAGCTTCTATGGAAGAGAGGGACAACTGGGACAAGTTTCAACTTCAAATGAGGCTTGCTTATTTGCTCTTTGCTAAACACCAGAGTCTTGATGTTATCTCTAGTAAAGTACCACCTAATAGACTGAAGGAGGCAAAGGAATTCTCCTTAAAAACATCTTTTATTTCCAATAGTTGGCAATACTTGATCAAGTCAACTGAAGACAACAAAATTCCATTTTCGCAAGCAAAAGATGCCCTGTTTGAAATTGCATTGAAAAACAGAATAAAGGAATGGCTTCTGGAAAGAATTCTTTTAGGCTGTAAGACCACTCAATATGATGCGCAAGGCCAAAGTGTCATCCATTTATGTGCAATTTTGGGATATACTTGGGCTGTTGCCTTATTTTCATGGTCAGGTTTGTCAATGGATTTCCGTGATAAATTTGGATGGACTGCTCTTCATTGGGCAGCATATTATGGAAGGTATAATACACGGACACCCCACTTGTTTAAACCTGTTAGATATACAATATAAAAACCATTCACATCTCTTCGCTTAATAGCTTAAGCTTTTATTTCATGACATGGTATCATAGCCTTTGTGGCCAAGTGATCTAAATTTAGATTCTTGCCACTCTCATTCTTCAAATAAAAAGTTAAATTTTATTTCAAGGTAAGTGGGCCTGTGCAATGTCCATGCTTCAAGCCCAAAGGGATCTTGCATGAGGGGATGTGTTGGAGATATACCATAAAAACCATTTATATGTCTTCACCTAACGGTTTAAGCTTCTAGACTAGAAGAGTAGGTTCATGACAAAACCATTAGTCCTGCTGCAACCACATTAACTTAAATATCCTTTTCTGACATGGTTTCACCGTCCAAGCTCTTTTCTATTTGTAGATAACTAGAGATCAGCATGACCTATATGAATTTATCATGAATTTAGGTAAAGTAGGCTGTTGGAACTTTGAATGAATTTGTCATATATTACTATGTTTGATTTAAAATATCTGTCTTCAGGGAGAAAATGGTTGCAACTCTATTGTCCGCTGGGGCAAAGCCAAACTTGGTCACAGATCCAACTCCACAAAACCCTGGTGGATGTACTGCTGCTGATGTTGCTTATATGAGGGGTTATGATGGCTTAGCAGCTTATCTTTCGGAGAAGTCTCTAGTTGAGCAGTTCAATGACATGAGCTTAGCTGGAAATATCAGTGGCTCACTGGAAACTAGCACTGCTGATCCAGTAAATTCTGAGAACCTGACCGAGGACCAGGTGTACATGAAGGATACGTTGGAAGCTTACCGGACAGCTGCCGAGGCAGCAGCACGCATACAAGCTGCATTTAGGGAGCACTCCCTAAAATTGCAAACTCAGGCAGTTGAGTTCTCCAATCCAGAGGCTGAAGCACGCAGCATAGTTGCAGCAATGAAGATTCAGCATGCCTTTCGCAACTACGAGACAAGGAAAACAATGGCAGCTGCTGCTCGCATACAGCATACATTCCGTACATGGAAGCTTCGCAGAGAGTTTCTCAACATGCGCCGTCAGGCAATTAAGATTCAAGTAAGAGCCATGCTTCCTCCTGACCTTGCCATTACTGATAGTCCTAAGCAAAACATGTTATTTGTTTGTCATATTTTTAAACTGATCAATTGGCTGAAGATTGATGTCAGTTGGCACAAGTGTTAACATGACTTTTTCCACATAATTTTGCCCATCAAAGATCCTTTAGTCATCAATTCATACAACTGAGCTTTAACAAATCAATTGATACAATGCAGGCTGCTTTCCGGTGCTATCAAGTGCGGAGGCACTACCGTAAAATTCTTTGGTCCGTTAGTGTGGTTGAGAAAGTAGTGCTGCGCTGGCGTTTAAAGAGAAAGGGCTTCCGTGGGCTCCACATTAATACTGCGGAAGCAACGGGAGATCAGGATCAACAAAGTGATGCAGAGGAGGAATTCTTTCGGACCGGTAGGAAACAAGCTGAAGAACGCGTTGAGAGAAGTGTAGTGCGAGTGCAGGCTATGTTCCGCTCTAAGAAAGCGCAAGAAGAGTACAGGAGGATGAAGTTGGCCCTTAATCAAGCAAAGGTAAATGCTTTAATTTTAACTTATTATTCCTAGGACTTGGAGGATTTGCTTTTGCATGTGTCTTTACTTGTGGAATATTCCTTGTGTTGTGCAGCTGGAACGGGAATATGAGCAAATGCGTAGTACTGAAGTTGACATGGAATGAAGACATGGGTTACCCCCCCCCCCCCCCCCCCCCCCCAAAAAAAACAACAAAAAAGGGAGGTTGGCTTTTTTTTGTATATCATGTAGACTTTGTAAATTCCCCTTGACCCTTTCAAATTTCGTTAATATTATCCTATAATGGGTCATCTATGAAGTTTTCATGTGTGATTGGCCTCTCTAATCTCTGTGACTGATACACAACATGCCGTCCCAAAGTTAAATAGACAGAATAGTTACTGCTACAAACCTGGTTTGGTTGGGGAGGGTAACAAGCTTCTCCATTTCTTGCACAGTTGTTTTGCACCTCAAAAACAGGAGCTGAACCAACCAAAGATCAGTGACAGTGAGAACAATTTCTATTTGTATTGATATAAGGCTATTTATGCGCCAACATATCTTCAATATGTATAAAAGACAATTTATTTTTGAAAGTATTATACACACATCATGATCTCTCTAAATGCATGATTAACAATTAACAATTTTTGTACGTCACTCATCGTACCGAATAACTTATCCATTAGCGTCTAGTGCAATGCCAAGAAAGTGTTAAGAAAGTTATTAGGAAAGTCAAAGAAGTGAAAACAACTTTTTCATCCCAAATTCACTAGTATCATTTTGTTTCAGGATATCGATAGCTTTACTCTGTTATCGGCCACCTTGTGTGATTAGTAATTTCATCTTGCTTGTTTGTTTATATATTTCTGTTCCTTAATTCAGTCAATAACAATCCTACATTAAGCATGAAACAATTTTGCCTACGACGATGGTGCTCTTTCCCCAAGTCCCACAAGAAGGGTCCCAAGCCTTACAAAAAATAGCCATTTGAAAGCCAATAATTTGTTCTATAACAAAGTGTATGGAATAAACTTCTATTTTATTATTATTGAATGACATGATATTAAAAGATAATACACACGAAATTGAAGATAAATTATTATTTATAAATACCTAATTTTATAGTTGATATTTATTTATATTATAAAAATTATTACATTGAAGTGAGTTTGTATAATAATAAAGTATCAACTAGTTTATAAATCATTAAAAAAATTGTAAATTTATTC
Organism: Glycyrrhiza uralensis; assembly: GCA_030159175.1. Classification (NCBI taxonomy): domain Eukaryota; kingdom Viridiplantae; phylum Streptophyta; class Magnoliopsida; order Fabales; family Fabaceae; genus Glycyrrhiza; species Glycyrrhiza uralensis. The sequence goes on along the minus strand of BRZY01000001.1, from coordinate 57,469,053 downwards.
AATTTAGCAGTAAAATTGAATAAGATCAACTGGTTAACATTGCTAACGTTAACTATCAATATCAATATTGATTTTGATTATTCGTGTATTATTACATTTTTTAATCCTTTCCTCCTCTTACACTCTTATACTTGACACAATTATTTATATTTCCAGCTACTTTATATGATATTCGTCAAAAAATAAAAGTTATATTCGCCTTCTGGACGTAGATATGGACATAATTCCTGGAGATTGTTAACCAAAACGAGAAGCACTGTCAGATGCATGAACCCATTGCTAACATTCAAGCCATCATTTATTAATTCTGCAACTTCAATAACCGATATAGGCTGCAACACAAAACACGCATGTCTGATAAGTAAGTAAAAAAAAAGAAGTAAAACTACGCATTAAAAGTGTCCAATTTACATGAGCATAGACGTCTAAAACTACAATGCTAATGTTGAGACTGCATCAGCATAGTCATATTCATCAAGCACACTACTTGTTGCCTATTTATTTAATGTACTGAGAGAGCCACTGAAAGCCTTCTCCATATCCCATCTTGCGGACAATGCTGCACATGAACACCTCCAAAGGACGGACATTGGAGTCAGCAAGATTAACCTTTCCCTTGCCTGTAGTGAAGTTAGACAGGCCCATATTGTAACGCAACTCGTCCTCTGACGCGGCATAAGGTATGTCGATCTTGTTTCCTAAGATAAGGAAAGGCACATTTACTAGTGATTCATCAGAAAGAAGTGCATCCAGCTCCTTCTTTGATTCCGAAAACCTTTCCTTGTCAAATGCATCAACCAGGTAGACTACAGCATCCACCTATACGATATAATAAACATGTAAGCCCACACCATAGGAAACCATCATTGTGCAAATTAGGCTTCAAAGCAATTCCTAATACTAAGGACATATAGTTACTTTGGATTCAAACGTACTTTTGCAATCTTCCAACTGAAAACCAAACATGCACTCAGTTGTTGATACTACACCCATAAAACCCCGAGACTTTTTATAGAAAAGATACGAGCAGCCAAGAAGCCGTGCACAAGGATTTCGAAAATTAAAAAACTTTATAAAAATATGAAGATTGAAGAGCATAAAATAATCTCTCTACTGTCCTTTTGGTATGTGTTTCTCTCGAATCATCCACCCAATAAAATAATTTTACAACGTTGTAATAGACATAACAATAACAAATCAAAACCAAACGCAAAATCTGCCCTGCTGCATCTTAAATGAAAACAAAGTTATATTTTTGTAATTAAAAGCAAAAAAGGAAATAATAAGATTTTCTCAAAACAAACAAGCCCGGAAAATTCCATTTTCCTTCAAATTGTAAAAGACTGCCCATTTGAGTGAACACAATCATAATTCACACAGGCACAACACAATGCAGGAGTAAGTTTTAGACCAAAAAACAGCTAATGCTGCTAAACCCAACAATTGGCAACCAAAAAGAACATAGCAAAAGTGCGAGATGATTCATACTATAAATTGTAGAACACTGGGCATTTGCCAGTTCCATACCCCAAATGCCATGATATTTACGAAAAAGAAGTTCAAAAACATGCTTTTGATTTTGAATTATCAATTCAAAAACCTCATTACGAGATGTAAACTTGCATTATCATCTAACCTACCATAGCTAAACCCCAAAAACACATAGACACAAACAACACACACACACACACTAAGCAGCTAAAACCATTCAAAAGTTCGTTATTCATAAACATGAAACTGAACAAATAATTAAAATTAAAAAAAAAGGAAAAAACTACTTAAAAAAAAAAACCTGAGTGTAATAGTCCCTCCAGACCCTACGAGCAATCCGGTGGCCACCCAAGTCAAAAGCCTTGAATTTTATCTTCCCAATACTCAACTCCTCTGACGTTGGATACTGAGTAGGTTGATGCTGAACTAATCTCTGCAAATTTTCAATTTCTCATCAACCACTGCTTAAAAAATTATTATTATTATTATTATTATTATTATTATTATTATTATTATTATTATTATTATAAATTATAAATATAAATATAAATAAAATTAAGAGTCCTTGAGCAATAATTGCAGAATATGATATCATAAAAGTAGAGTAAAAAATAAAATAAAACAAAAATTAAAAACCTCGTCTTTGAGCATGTGAAGCAAGGTGGTCTTCCCAGCATTATCTAACCCTAGGAATAGAATCTTCGCCTCCTTTTGCCACAGACCCAGCGTCGCCAGAATTCCATAGAACCAATCAACGAGAAACATTTCTCTTTTCTCGGAGAGTTTCAGAAGTCGTGGGAAAATTAAACAGCAAAAATCTCCGCCGCCGTCGAGGTCGCCGGAATTCTAATCGGTGAAGCTTATAGAGACAATTGGACAATATCACTGAGAAGAAGAAGAATCGATATCGATAGAGAGACAAAAAAGAAAACGCAACACACAGAAACACAGTTGTTTCTTTCTTTCTTTCTTTCTTTTTATTTTTTTTGCCTTCAGTTACTTTTTGATCAGTTTTTGGAATATATATCGGGGATGATTGAATACTTGTTACCGACGTGGCCGGTGACGGATACGGGGAGTGTCTGAGGAAAATAAACAAGATGCCGATGCAAAGTGGGGGACACTGGAGTAACCGGTTATTTTGAAGAAATTCCAGTTGTGCGAATTTGATTGGTTGGTACGCGTCATTGGGTTTAAATAGTTGTTGATAATATATAATATATATTACTCCTTAAAACCACAGATTTTCGCAAAATAAAACGTCATAAACAAAGACAACAAAGTATAAATTTTACGCTTACGTGACTTTCTCTACGAAAAGAATCACTTGTGTGTGTTAAAGCCTCAAAGGCGTCTATGAATTCATTCGAATTACTGTGACAAAAATGTTTCTTTTTTCCTAACGTATTCTGCCCTGGTAGGAGCTACCAAACATATAAGCAATTCGATATTTATTCTCAGAGCTAAAATTCAATATAATTTTGATGTGACAGTGACAGGTTCAGAAGTAAATATATTAATTAATTATTAAAGTATAAATTTTACATTTATTAAATGTTTATGAAACATTAACACATGCTAAAAAATCCGGTTGCGTGATTAGAAAAGATCCGATAAGAAAGTTTTATATATTATAAGACTTAAATAAAATTTTAATACTATATAAGTATTGTATAAGACAATAGTATATATTTGGTGATAATATTCACACCAAATAATAAAATCATAACTTAATAAGACATACTAATATTTAAGCAAAAAAAAAAGACATACTAATAACTTGTTAGGATTGGTGTTTGATTGAGGAGGTTAAACTCCTATTGACTATTTATTGCTCGTGCTTTGTAACGCAAACTAAGGGTAAAAAACAAACACTACAAAAGAGCCATCATATAGAGTAGCCACGATTGAAGTTGTTTTATTGGACAAAGGAAATCCTACTGTTTCAGTTTCCCATTCCTGCCAAAAATGGAAAACTGGATTGTTCCTGTGAAATCTTTGATTAAAACTAGAGTATGCTCTTATAAAATAAACTTGTTTAAAGTGAATAAATAACCAATTACACACAATATATCAAGTTACTTTATTAAAAAAAGAAGAGCAATTACTTTGATATCATCTTCATATGCCATTTCAGAGCCTTAGCTATCAGGTGATTTAGGTCATCCTAGGACAAGCACAAGGTGTCTGTATTTTCATAATTGTCAAACATCATAATCGGATCACACGAAATAAAGAGAAGAGAAAACTGAGCTTCCAGTCAAAATCAAAAAGGAAGAAAGTAGAATAAGATTTTTCCAGATTTATTTGAGACTTTTTGTTTATCCCAAGTCACACCACCCTACAACAGAATCCACTATGTTTCAACAGAGAATATCTCACACCCCACAAAAAAAAAAATCTAAAGATACAAATTGTGACACATAACATCACTGCAGTTGTATCAAATAATCCCATCAATATCAAATCATCAAAAACAAAAACAAAGATAAAACCTCTTCTGAAGTAACTGCAGACAGTGCTACTTGACCAAGGAAAGGAGTAAAAAATGATGCTGGACTCTACTTGATATATTGAGAGACCCACCGGAAGCCTTCACCATATCCCATCTTGCGGACAATGCTACACATGAACACTTCGAGAGGCCGAAGGTTGGACTCGTTAAGGTTGACCTTTCCCTTCCCTGTGGTAAAATTGGTCAGGCCGAGATGATATCGTAGCTCTTCTTCTGAAGCGGCGTATGGAATGTCAATCTTGTTGCCTAGCACAAGAAATGGAACATTTGCCAATGCTTCATCTGAAAGCAAGGAATCAAGCTCCTTCTTTGATTCTGCAAACCTCTCTTTGTCAAATGCATCAACCAGATAAACTACTGCATCTACCTGGAAAGCACAATGTACATGTAAATTCTAAAGCAATACCAATATCTTCTAAGCAGCATTGAAGCCATTGCAGATTAGGTACATGTTTACAAACAGCAAGTACATTAAAACCAGGGGAATACCACGACAACAACGACAACAATCATAAGTCATAACCAAGCCTTTTCTCACAAGGCATGGTCGGCTACATGGATTAAATGATGCCATAATGCATGCTGGATTCGGGGAATAAAGTGAAAAAATCATTGATAAGATAACCACCAGCCTCAAGAAGTGATTGTTCACTGGAATACAAGTCATGTCACACAAGGGCAGAAAGAAAAATTAAGCGAAACTGAAACCCACTTGAATTGAGACTGTTAACAGGTAATGATCTAGTAATACGTAATAACCATCAAAACTTCTGCTTCTTCTAAACTTCAACAGGACATATCAGTTTATTAGAAAATCTAATAACTAATACTTTCAGATATGCATCCCTTAATTATTCCTCCCACTCTTCTATGTGCTCTTTTTTTCTAATTCATCAGGAAAATTTCCAACGTGTTAGGAAAGGTACGAAAACACGTCCTGCAAGATTAAAATGAGTGCTATGTGCATAACATACAGTGTCAACATTTGCCTTCCCTTAATCAGATAAACACAAAGCTTTATATGGGATTATGAAGGCATGACATAATGAGTCAGCAAGCAGAAATATGAAAATCATCAAGCCATGACAAGGTTTGGTTGTTGTTGTAGTTGAAAGTTGGGTTAGGTTACAATATATCTTAAACAAGAGGAATGGATTGGACAAAGTTGATCAGAGCCGGAATCTAAGACAAATGTGCTAGGAAATTTCAAAGGATTCCGGAAGAGCAACAATAAAGCAATAACCAAGCGGTAACAAATAACCAAGTGCCCCCTCCTAAAAATCACCCGCACCCTCTCTTCCCAGACACAAGAAATTCCATTTTTCAGAAACTAAAGAACAAATTAAGCTTATTATCTATCATTCAAGCTTTGAAAAGGAATCACAAATAACAACATCCGACTGAAAGCAAATCTGCACTAAAGGCACTAACAAAATATCATGATAAATAATCACTAACTATACGACATATAAGGAGGCCCTATATATAAGGGCACCACTCAGCCACAAAACAAGCCCCATTTTTTAAGAAACTATAAATCATATTAATGGTGCATATTATTGAAAATTTGAAAATTATCATTGAAGAGAGAGAAAAAAAATCACAAATTGATAGGAGAATTACCTTTGCATAATAGTCTCTCCAGACTCTGCGGGCAACTTGATGACCACCCAAATCAAAAGCCTTAAACTTGATCTTCCCAATGCTCAATTCCTCTGAAGTGGGGTGTTGGGTTGGCTGGTGCTGAACTAGTCTCTGCAATGGCATTGGAAAAAAAATTCCCATTTTTTAAGCTATTAAAAAACACATCAATATTAAAAAAAAGTTAAAAAAAATTATATTTAAAGTTAAGGGACAGCAACCTCGTCTTTGAGCATATGAAGGAGGGTGGTTTTGCCGGCATTGTCGAGACCGAGGAAGAGAATCTTGGCTTCTTTTTGCCAGAGACCGAGGGAAGCTAGAATGCCATAGAACCAGTCAAAGAGGAACATGTTTGGGTTTATGTGTTCAGATCCAAACCAAAAGGTGAAGGGAATTGCAGAGTGAGTTTGAATCTGGGGGAAGGAAGTCCCAGATCGATGGCTGAGGAATGAGAGGGCACCACCTACCTAGATCCCACCGAAGTCGTAGATTGTCTTTTTAGGCATATAATAACAACCCCAATTCAGCGTTCCAAAAGCATGTGGAATATAAAAATTATTTAAATATAAAAATGCTTATTAATATGAAAATGCACATTGAATAAATATAGAAATATAGAAATACAACATATTTAAAGATTCAAAAAAGTTATTTATTAAAAAATTAAATATTCTGTCAAAAAATTAAATTGTAAAATATTTATACTCTGCAAGATAATATTATATATTTCTGTACTGTAAAATATTTACCCAATTAATTTTTTTATAATTGAATAATATTCTTAATTCCCATCATGCTAAATATATCCTTGTATAATAAATAATCAATTTTTGCTGAAAAAAAAATCAATAATTAATTTCCGCATATTTGGGCCTCTTTTTTTTTGGGCCTCTTCTGAGTGCCGGACATCCCGTTCATCTGGGCCAAGCCGACCGCACCCGGCCCACTCCATTTCCGATACCCGAAGGGCATTATCGTCATTCGAGTGCAAAAGTCTTAGGGTTTCGCTTCACAAGGTCACATATATAATAATGCTCCATCTATTTCTCTGTTTCCTCTTGTTCCGCTGAAAATCGTAGCTCAACCGGATCTTCACTTTCCCACTGAATTAGGGTTCGCCTTGCTCAATCTCTCTCACAGCACAATTTCTCACCAATTTCCCCCCTTGATTATTTAACCTTGTGTTCGTTGATTTGCAGAGATGGCGAAGTCGAAGAACCACACGGCTCACAACCAGTCTTACAAGGCCCATAAGAATGGCATCAAAAAGCCAAAGAGGCACCGCCACACTTCCACCAAAGGGGTATTTTTCTCTCCTTTGATTTTTTCGGTTTCACTTCTTTTATTGATACACACACTTATTGATTTTCAAATGATTGATTTCTCATTTTTTATTAATATGATTTTGGTTAATAGTTTTATTTTGTTAATTCATGTAGATGGATCCCAAGTTTCTGAGGAACCAGAGGTATGCGAGGAAGCACAACAAGAAAAGCGGTGAGACCGCCACAGAAGAGGAGTAAAGTGCTATTCTCAAATGGGGCTGTTAGGATTCTTACCTTAGATTTCTTATTCAAGCTCTATGTGTTTTGTGTTAAATCTATCTCCAATAGTGTAGTCGTTTTGATGGGTTTATTTAATACTGAGAGAATGCAGTACTCTGATAGCATTATTGCTGGTATTTCTTAAAGACGTTTGAAATTTTATCAATGGAATATCTAGTTGCTTGTGTTTACAGTAACCGCTATAGTGATCCTCATGTTTTATGTCAGAACTCAGCATCAACTCTGCTGCTTTTAGTACCACCAAAAGGGAGCAATGCATAATTTTTCTTCTGCATGTCAATTGAATTGTGCGTTTTATTCTGATCATGATTATCAATTTATCATGCTTGTGAGTCTCAATTTAATTGTGCTGTAGCATAAGCTTGGTTTTTGTATATGACATAATGACAAGTACCCAAAGTAACCCAGTGACGGGCTGTATGGAGATACTTGTGTTGTGTGTTATTGATAAGTTTCATTCTCAACTTGGTTTACTAGGTTGTGATAAAGCTATGAAAAGAACAGTATATTTATAGGATTTGACTCTTCTAAAGTGAGTAACTCTCTTAAAGAGTGGAAAGTAAGTAATATCAATCATTGATGAATAAACCATGGTTATTCACATTCACATGTATAACAGCAAATCATCGATATGTTGTAATATCAACCCTTGATTTTTTTTAGTTGAGATTACTTCACTCTATTCACTTTAGATCAGTCAAATCCATATTTCAAACTCAGTTTTGTATTAGGATTTGATTTGATTTAATTTTGTTCCACCATTGGTTTAAGGGAGCATATGATGCAGTTTCGTTGTTATTAACGAGGTCAGTTTTGAACTTTGTATTATGCTTCCCATTTGCGGTTTGCCGTTCCCATCCATTGTCTAGTGTCTAGAGTGTAGACATAGCCTGCTGAAATTCTCCATAATGATCTTTGCGCCAAAAAATGTGGATGAGTTATGAGCTCTTATTGCAAGTGTTTTTTAGTTTTTTCATTTTATTTATAGCTGCCGATAGTATAATCATTTATCTTGGTAACGATTAAGAAGCCGAGATTTTGATGTAATGTACGTTCGAGGCCTATTTTCCTTTTATTTCATTATGGCTTTTTCAAGCAATGAAGTTGTGAATCGCAGGTTCGTTCATTTTACTTTTTCGATAATTTTGTTCTTTGCAATGTTTGGTCAAGGAATAATATTAAATTAATTTTTTTTACTAAAATATTAATTTAATTAATTATAAAAATGAATTATGTTAATTTATGACTATTCACTGTAGCAAAAATATACCATCTTTGAAATAAAAAAGGGGAATTTCTAATCACACATACATGGTTTTCTATATGCATATACATATATGTGGAACTATTAGTTTTGCGAGTTTATTTTTTTCCAACACACATGTCTGTGGAACTATTAGTTCCGCGAGTTGTAATTTTTCGTTTTAGTTCCGCGGACATGTGTGTGTTAAAAAAAATAAACCCGCGGAACTAATAGTTTCGCGGACATGTGTGTGTAAAAAAAAATAAACCCGCGGAATTAATAGTTTTGCGGAGATGTATGTGCACGTAGAAAATCATGTATGTATTATTAGAAATTCCTTAAAAAAGGCATGCAAAAACATTTTATACTCTTGTTAGATTTTAAAAGTTTGAACATTGATTATCTATAATCACATTTGGTTTCATTTGTGATTGACTTTGGCCGACTTCATTTTGTAGAATAAAGTCTCTAGTTTGTCCTTTACAAAAATATTGGAAGATAATTAAAAAAATGTTACCAGGTCCTTGAATAATATAATTGTGATATTTTTTTGCTATCTTGGTTCCGTAACAAATATGCTTATATGATATTTTTTGAGTCTAGTTGTTTTCTTGGAAGGGACGTTGGTAATGTGTTTTTCACGTGAAATGTTAATTTCATACATAGAATAGAATTTAAGTCCTTTTGAAAAACCATTCGCCTCGTTTGCTTTTCCTTGAGCTATTTTTTTATGTCATAACTCATACGCATACCCCTAGGGATTGAGTAGAATTCGAGTAGCCAACTCGCATAAGAAACAAGAAATCAATGTTTTGAAAATTGAAATAGTCAGTTAAATAAGTAAAGCACCAGTCCAAGGCTTGGTTGAATCGTAATTGAATAAATGCTGTGTGTACTGTATTGTAAAATATAAAAAAATAATAAGGAAAGAATAGATTATAATAATCTATGTATATGGTTAATTGTAATTTGGCATTGAACTTTGGTTACATTTTTTGGGTTAAAACAAAAGTAAAAATTACAATAATTTAAAATAATTTTTTAAACATAGAAACTTGGTTTAAACTGTACCCGCACCACTTATTTTCATCGATTCACCATTTATGAGATCACTTGATTTTTTTTGGTTAAATTGACACCTGATTGATTTTGGTTTAACCAGTTACTCTGATCTGGTTTTTAACCACAACGGAAGAAACACAAGTTGAAGTGTTCAAAAGAAGTCTATAAGACCAATACGCTTGTCTCAGTGGTTAGGATTGGATTGAGTTTGAGCCGAAAAAATATTGGTCAAAGGTAAAGCGTGATGTTGCATTCACCACAAGTCAAATTGAGAATGTGACACCATTGTTTGCTGAATTAATTTCTGGCTACTAGTGTATGGGAAAAGGTATAATTGTAATAAACAGCAACAAATACTCATTTATTCTTGATCTGGGAGTTGAAAAAAGAACGAGTTGATAACACTTGAAGTTCATTATACTAACAAGTAACAATCGTATGTGCTGTCAATAAGCTTAATTTTGGAAAACTATTAAGGGTACATGGTGCAAAACTAAACCACTCTGAATAAATAGGCCACTTTCAAAGGCCTTCCCGGTGACTACAACTAGAAAAGTAAACTAGGTTAAAAAAAAGCAAAATAATGAACATAAGTATCTTTGACAGGCACTAACAATGACAAGAAAAAAGGATATCAATACATGTAATATTTGGCGGCTATTCATTATGAGACCAGCGGTGATCTCCCTCAAACGGTTCCTTTCTTTTACAGGATTGTGAGTGTGCTCATGTCTTCCGCCTGAAGATGCGTAATATGTTGGAAGTCCCTAATACAAGTAAATTTCTTCAAAAATTTACACTTTGTTTGGGAAGATTAGACTGCAACTGGTTCACTTACTGGGCTAGAAGCTTGTGCTTTAACCTGCCTCAATAATAGAAGAGGGCACACATTAATGCGGGTGCTGGGATAAACTAGCTCTGTGGGTAGATGTGTAAAATGCAAGTCAATGCGGATGTCCTATGTTTCAACTCTTTTCTTCATATTAATACCCCCCTCCCCCCCCCCCCCCCCCCAATTTCTTTGAATCAACTGTTAGAAATTTATATAAAAAAAATGACAACCATGAACCACTCAAATATTTTTTTTCTCATTGTGTGCTGCCACTAGACAGAGTATGAGGTAGGCCAGAATAGTTATGCTCAATAAGAGGTTGAAAGTGAATTAAAAATTAGCTCACCTTTGCTGATTTAAATAGCTCATCAAGAACCTCGGACAAAGTTGGATGCGCATGAACTGCAAATTTTATATCCTGCATTGTACCACAAAACGGTGTAACCAAATAGGCAAGATAAGAAAATGGTCCATAAGAGTGTAACTTACCAAATAGTATAAATGTCAGGTGCATAGCTGCATACAAATGACAGCGTTGGTAGAAAAATTTACCTGAATACGTGTCCCTAACGCTATTGCATTGGATGCTTCATGGATGAGATCTGCTGCATGCAAACCAAAAATATGAACTCCTAGTATCTCTCCATTGTCAGGTCTGTATATCAACTGCATGAAAGTGTAAATGACAGTTAGCCATCTCAAGCCCATAAGAACAGAGAAATAAATGCATCCAGAAAAAATGGATAAGAGTGTAGAACAAGTCCCAAGACCGAATAATTTTGGCTACCACCAAAGTAATTATTTAATATAGAACTCATCAGCAACATTTAACACTGATAAGCTTCTGTACAAGAATAGCATTGGAGGAGCAAGATAGAAAATATAACCTTGGCAAGTCCCTCCCCTTCATTTTCTGCTAGGGCTTTCGTGTTAGCCTTAAAACTTGTTTTGGCAACACTTACTTCAAAGCCTTCTTTTTCACCTTTCTCCCTTGCTTGAGGCTGCAAGTCATAACACATAATAAGAACTTCAATTGAAGTACAACGAGCAGTAATTTTATTGTACAAATAATATATGGGCAAAGGGGTAGCAGAGCTGAAAAATGAATGCATATGAAAGATAACTCAAATCATTATAACATTCATTGCAGTGAAAGGTCTAATTTACCTCTGTCAATCCAACCATGCTGATTTCAGGATGAGTGAAGCAAGCAGCTGGGATACTTAAATGGTTGAGTATGTGATCTCTTCCAGTGACTTGTTCAACCACTGTCAGAAAAAAAAATTATCGGGTGAAACGGAAGAAGAAAAACTAAATTAGTGGAAAAATTACATCACTTGCCACTTACCTGAAATTCCTTGTGCACTGGCAGCATGAGCAAGCATCATCTTGCCATTTGCATCACCAATACAGTATAAATGAGGTACCTATCATTCCACATCCTATATCAGTAACAATAAGTCAGACAAAGATAATTAGTGCATGAGAAATTGAGACAAACCAGCTTGTCATTTGCATCAATTACACGCATGCGCTCATCCACAGGAACAAAACCTCGCCGTGTTACCACATCAATCTGTAGGAACAACATACAAAAATATAAAATCATTTCTTTCAGGGAAAATTTCCTATCCTAAACACATTTCTATTTGAAATGCATACATTCTCCAATCCTAGACCTTGCGTGAATGGAGCCCTTCCAGTTGCTATCAGTGCAGCATCCACCTATAACAGAGCAAAGACAATGGTTTGTAATAAATCCAAAGTAATTAAATATACAAATACAGGTTAAAAAAGCTAATCAAACTTTGAAATTTTGAGATGGTTTCAACAATTCCACAATTCAAACACTACGAACTTCTAATGGAGTACATAAGGTGCTATCTCTGAAATTAAGCACGGATAATTGACTCCTTAGCAAAGGAGGAAAAAGGGGAAAAGAGAAGGAAGCATATCTAGTCACACTAAATAGTAAGTATGGGCATGTTCACTGCTCACTTGTTCTCCAAACTAATTTTGGCAATTGTTGAAATTACAGGGTTTAGGTAGGGGCAGATGGAAAAGATAAACTAAAGACTGAATAATATGATATATTGGATTGATACAATGTATTACAGCGTGATGCAAATACAAAGCACTAACCCTACTTATGAATACTAGACTCCTAATCCTAGTGAAATAAAGAAACAAATCATTAAATACAATGAGACATGCAAATTATTCCTAAGAAATCACCATGAAGATGCTATAAAATATTCTAAGATGCAATAATGATATTTTGAGATATTTTTAAAATATTCTAGCGACAATTAATAAATTTGTCCCTTATCCTGATAGAAATCTCGAGAGAGGGGGGAGAGAATAGAAATTGAGAGAAATTAGAATAAATAAATCTTATTTCTGAATTGTTAACCTCATCTGATGAATACATAAGTATTTATATCCCTGATGCTAGCTTCTTCATCAAGCCTTGTACACAAACTAACTACTAGTAAACTACTAACAAAAGCAAGTCTAACTAACAGAAAGTTACTGACTGAAAAATGTCTAGAAACTTAACTAACTACAGAAACAACCAGAAGCTACAGTGCTTCAGCTTAACACATTAACACATGAATACTCTAACATTTCCTCGTGCGAGAAATTCCAACAATTAAGAACAATGAGTTTACTTCAATACTTTCAGGAAAAGGATTATGTTACCTCCAAACTGTCCTTTGGTTCCTTGGTTTTTGCATCAATAAGCTCAATTACGACAGGTTTTCCATCCCTTGCCGGCATGATCTATATGGAAAACATGGAGACTGTGGTATGTCAAAGTAGCCAACCAACAAAAACTGAATCAAGAAATTACAAGATGCAGTTACCTTGGATGCAAATACTCCAGTGTGATAGTCAATATTCCGGGGATTTATAAGAATCCTCTGAGCTAACTTGCTGATTTCAGGATCAAATCCAGGCATAAGCTGATCTAAAGCTTCAATGAAAGTAACCTGCATAATACCAATACTTACTTAACTTACCCTACCAGTGATAAATTCCTAAATTTTGAAATAAGGAAATTATATAAAGATTAAATATTTGTTAACTTCTATAACTAATAAAAAGTATAACAAGCACAATATATTCTACAGTGCAAAGATATATTTCTGATGTCAAAGGATAACAGTCAACTATTTGCAAAAATGTGTTACCTCACTTCCAAGTGCCGTATATACATCACTGAATTCAAGGCCAATATACCCACTTCCTACAATTGCTATCCAATCAGGCACAGACTCCAGTTTGAGTGCATGGTCACTGGTAATAACAGTCTTCCCTGGAGGTGATGGTTGGAAATTTTTTAATGAAAACTAATTATACCCAATAAATCTTAGAAGAAATCAAGAGATGGAAAAAAAAGGATACAAGGTTTGAATTTATAAATGAAAATCAAATTTAGGTCATAAATAAGAAAGAAAGTTTCCTCATGACAGGAATATAGGACCAGACAGAATTTTTAAAATTTTGAATTAAATTGAAGCTAAATCATAGATTGAATATTGTAGTCAGGTTGAAAAGAGTACGAATTAGAATATAGGGGATTTTTCTGAAATTTTCAATTGCTGAAGAGATAATGGTGTATTTGATGGCCGTAAACCACATGCACTGCAAAAGCTAAGGTGGACCTAACCCTTCCTCTAAAGATTGATACATATAGGAAAACTGTATGAATCATTAAATTGACATTTTAGACTGTAAAACAGAATATCCATTCTATGAAAGGAAAAGATTGATATGTACCATCAATTTCAATGCCCTCAGGAACGAAAGGAACAGAACCAGTGGCAATGATGATATCTTTTGCAGTAACTATGCTGTTTGAAGAGCCAACTTTCACCTTTTGAGGACCCTGCACAGATCAATATAGGACAGCAAGTGAAAAAGTAAAAATTTTCTTCCACAATTTCGACATAGCCTCGGTTAATAAAGAAATAATTCAATTTCCTAAGAGTGTGCTCGAAACATTAAAAATGGATTTGATTTGTAAATCAAATCTCATGTTTGACATGTTAAAGAAATAACAAGTGGTTTGATTTTTTAAAATCACATGGATTTTATTGCTTTTATTTTACAAATCCTGTCAAATTTGGTAGGATTTGATGGGAATTTACATATAAATTGTCTTGAGAATGAGAAGGAACTAAGTAAAATAAGAAATGTCACTACTCCTTAATAGTGAGAACTCTATTACCATATAGAGGTAGATTATGCAGATTGACCATTTTATACTTGCTAAGCTACTAGGATTATAGTAGTAATGAAGGGTTTGGGTGGTTTGCATGAGATTATGGGTTCAAACCTCAATGTCAATTGTCAATATTGTACAAAATAAAACATTTTTGTACTTGCCAAATAGCTCATCTAATAAAATGAATTGAAATCAAATCAAATCAAATCCAATTTTAATGTGTTCTAAATAATTGATGTCTAAATCAATTCAAGTTCTAATTTTTTAAAATGGGCCCCAAAGGTGGAATCTGATTTTCAAAATAAACTAATTCAAATCATTCCCCAATTTTACAGATTTCAAACACAATTTAAGTGATCGCACTAATATTTAGCTGCTGCTATAGAATCCGCAGAGCATAAATTGCATAATATTAAGGCCCAGTTTGGATAAGCTTATCCATAAGTACTTTTAGCATGTGTTTTTTAACTAACAACTTCTCATAGAAGTTGAAATTAACTTTTGCTCTTCACATTTTTTAAAAACCATCTTTTTTAACTTCTCCAAAAACACTTATCTATCTATTAATGACTATTTAACAACATTCTTTCTTTTGCATGTATGAGAAAAATAAGAAACAAAATAAGACTAACTTTTCCATAAGTCAAAAGCTCTAGCTAGAGCTTTTGCATCCAAACAGGACCTAATACGCCACTTACCAATATAGTTCCATAACCGGTAAGTATGTCTACTCCAAGCGCTTTTAGTGAGTTGGTCAAATTACTACGGATTTTTGAAGCAAGATTATTAGCATGATCAGCGACTCCTTGTCTGTCATACCCCGCACCAGAAACCTGAAACAAGCAAAACAGACAGAGGCAGCATATAATCACACAACCGCAATGCTCCACACCTCCCATGCAATAGTATTCTAATTCTAATTCTAATTACAATACAATAATAGGCATGGATTCGAAACTAAACAGAGCCTGATAATATAACATTCTTACCTGTAAGCCCAAGGACTTGAAGTGATGATCGCTCTTTAGTTCCCGCATACGACCACTAACGGCCAAAAGAGCTTTCGAAGGAACACATCCTCTGTTTACACATGTCCCTCCCACCACGTCTCCCTCTATAATAGCTGTTTTCAGTCCCTGCAGTCACTCCGTTATATCAAAATCTCTCTCACGTAAAAAAAGAAAAAGAAAAATGACATTCAGCTTACTTTATAGCACAATCAGCATTCAACAATGGCAATTCCTTAATTCATCATATAAAGAATAATTTGCGTAATCGATTTCTATATGCATACTGTCACTGTCGCGTTGAACTTATTTACTGGTTCAGTAACAAAATTTACTGTGAAACTACGAATCCCGTAGTAACAAGCTGACATAAGATGATTGAGATCGAACTAACCTTCTCGACGGCGTGAAGTGCAGCACCGTGGCCGCCAACGCCGGCGCCAATGATCAACAAATCGTAATCGAAGGATATGGAAGAGCTGCCATTGTCAGAGAGCGCAGCGGATACTGCGGCGGAGTGTTGGCGGCGTGGAAGCTGTTGATTGTGGCGGTTGAGAGAAGTTGTTGTGAAACCTAATCCTAATGCCTCGCGCCTCAAACCGCAGAAGCGGAGATTGAGGGGCCTGCCGGTGGAGATGGGGAAATAGTGGTGTGATCTGGAAACTGTGGTAGCGGCAGAGGAGCTGGGAGAGAAAGAGAGTGAGAGAGAGGACTGCATTTTTGGAGGAGAAAAGAAAAAGTGAAAATGAGAGACAGAGAGATCTGAGGAAGAAGAAGATATAAAGAGAAGAAATAGTGAGGGAGAGAGGGACCTCGAGGAGTCCGTTGGGAGGTAGGAGGAAAATAAGAGAGCAGGTGAAGCGGACGGAGAAATCAAAGTGCGGCGGATAAATAAACCACTTTTTTGTTTGCTTTTTTTTTTGTCCCACTTTTTTGTTTGCTAAAAGTTTGCAAATTGCAAGCACTTATGTGCAAAAACTTCTAAAAAAATGAACACTTGCAAAAAAAAAAATTGGTGAAGCTTGCAAGTATAATTTATTGCATATCTATGTCGAAAAAAAAAATGAGTTGTGTTTAGTTTAGTTTAGTTTTATTTTAGAAAACTTCTCACGAATTATAATTCGACTATTTAAAATAGCTTATTAAATAAATACTTAATTTAGTTAATTATCCAAATATGTTTTGTTGGTGAGCGTGTGTTTGGATCAATGTATGATAAATTTTAACAAACGTATTTCCAATGCTTGTTTATGAATTTTAAAGATATTTAAAATGCATTTTTTTTAAAAAAATTAACATGTTAAATATTGTACTTTTATTTGAGGTTTTTTAGCCTCTATAGTTGTATTTAAGGCAGTCAACTTTGTTTTATCTAATAGAATTATCTTTTTAACTTTTTATGGAGGTTTGAAAATAAATTTTTTTTATGTCATAATTTCTAATGTTCTATTTTTGCTCACATTTCCTTTCTTGGTTCTTGCATTTTCTTTGGCATTTACTATTTGGGTTTTTCTTCCATTTCTTTGTTGTTATTCCAAGTGGTTATTGTTTATAATGATATTTGACAGTTAAAAGCAACAATCTTGGAGAGTGGCAATGGAGGGAGCAATAGCTCCTGGAGAGTATTTCTTATGCCTCAATCATTGTGGCAATTAAGGCAAAATATATGTCTCCCTAATCATGGATAATGACGACATGTACGTTCTTTGACTATTGTTAGGGCGATGAACCAAGAACTAGAGATGATCTTGATGGTCGTTATACTAGTTATAGCAAAGGAGTCTTTTGGAATGTCCTTTTGATGCAAATTTGAGCTTGAACATATAATCTAGTTCGGTCTTTATAGATACTGCGTTGAGTGCAGTGAGTTGTCAAATCAACGGAGCCATGATTCTGCCTAAGTTTGATAGATTATAGATACCAAGAGCACCCATAATAGTGTTGCTTAACTTTAGTTGCTTAAGTTATTTAAGTGGGTCTTATAATACTACATAAACTTTAAGTAATACTCAATTATTTTTACTTCAATGGGTGTTGTTTAAAATGGGTTGCTTAAGTGAGTCCCACAATGGACTCCAAATATTTATATTTTAATTTTAAAAATATTTTTAATTCAAATTAACTGATCATACTATTTATAAAATGGATTCAAATAGTAAAAATATGGTAACTTTGTGATGAGAGAAACAGTCTGAATTGTGAAAAAATTGTGTGAAATGGTAACATTGTGATGAAATCGATTTGTCTGATTGAAACTCAATTGAAAATTTATTTTTTAAAAAAAAATTGGATCTCAAAATTCACAATCAAATGAATTTAATTTTAGCATTGGGCACACCACTTCATGCCACTTCCGTGTTCCCATTTCAATTTTCACTCAACCAAACCTCACCTTTCTCATTTCACGCCACATCCCTTTTTTCTCTCTGAAATTTCATTTTTTCTCTCTGAAAAGAAAACACATCAAACCCATTGCTTCCCCTTCATTGTTCTCTCTATGGAAACCACTCCCCTATGTTAACCCCACTCCCCTCAGTTAACCCCTCCCTCTCAAACTCTCTCCCCTTCACCTTAACCCTATTCTCTTGGCCCCCTCCCCTCTCTCTCAGCCCCCTTCTCCCCTTCTATCAACCTATCCCCACTCTTGTTCCCTTGTCTTCCTTCATCAAGTTGTGAGTTTTTTTCTTTTGCATGGAGTCCGATTGCTTGTGTGAGCTTTTTTTGCATCAAGTTGTGACCTTTTCAACAAGATATGGTCTTCTCGTGGTGAGGAGCAATGTCGGCCTTCCCGTGGCGGCGGCGGTAGGTGAGGAACAGCGATGGCCTTCCAGTGGTGGTGTAGGATCTGCATGCTTTCATGGTGTAGGATACACACAACATCTTCATCTTTTTTAATTTTTTTTAATTTTTTTATTTTCTGAATTTGGTGATGTCAATCGTTTTGGGTCTTTTGTTCTTGGTTTTTTTATTTTTTTTTATTTTAATTTAATTGATCTGTTGATTTGTTCTGGTATGAAATGTATCATTCTATTATTCTCCCTCCAATTTTCCATCTTTCTGTTGCTTGTTGGTTGTTGTTGGTTGCTGAAAATTGTTTTTTTATTGGTTAAGCAACGTTGCTTAACCATTCTGCAGAGTTGCTTATACAAACAACAGTTCTTAAATCTGAAAATAAGCAACGCCACGGCAGTCTGCTCCAATAGTAGTTTTAGTTAAGCAACGTTGCTTAAAACTTAAGACACGGCTTAAACAACTCCATTGGAGTTGCTCTAAGGGGTGAAAACAAGAAGTCATTTTGATAACTTTTTTGTTAAGGTGAAAAAAGACGAGATCCAGCTCCCCAAAACTATCCATTTTATTTTGAGAAACCCATTTGTGCACCTATGACCTATATTGACACACTTGGCACTCATTTTTCTCTTCAAAATCTATGAAATTGCATATTTTTTTTATTAACTTACATATAAGAAATTCATTGATAATATAAGTGTTTACATATTAAATGGACTGATTTTGAGAAAAAATTCACTCGGTTCAACTTTTATCAATTCTCTTGTTTTATCACCAATCTGATTTAATTTCAAATCATAATTATAAAGTGGAATTTAGTCTTAATTTTTCATTTACTCGAGAAAATGGTGATAGATAGATTTAAACATACGATACATGTAACGTAAAAAACAAGTCAAGTGTTAAAATTTTCATCTACAAATCATAAAATT
This sequence comes from Glycyrrhiza uralensis, assembly GCA_030159175.1. NCBI lineage: Eukaryota > Viridiplantae > Streptophyta > Magnoliopsida > Fabales > Fabaceae > Glycyrrhiza > Glycyrrhiza uralensis. The sequence continues at coordinate 57,449,744 of BRZY01000001.1, read as the reverse complement.
ACGAATTATGGCAATAATTTCATGCTATTTAAAGTAATAATAATATACACTTTTTATGATTTTTTTATATTGACACATCAATAAAGATTTGTAGTCCATCATACCAGGGATTACTTTCATTTTTTATTATCGAATGTTTATGAAAATATATACAAATAAAATGACAATTTTATAAATACATGGAAAAAGTGAAGATGTAAACATGTCTGGCGTAAAAAAATTGTAAATAAAATTACACACACATGCATGTATATAAGTTCAATTTGAATTGTATTATATTGATTTTTAAAAGCAAATTTAATCCTCATTTTCACATTTTTTTATTTTATTTATTTTTTGGATCATTTTTCAATTTTATATTGAATTGAACCAACTACAGTACTGCACTCCTGATTGGTAGCAAATCTATCTTGAAGGGAGCATTGATATTATATTTGATTTTAGTTTTTTTAAGAACTCCTAAATCACAGTCCAATGAAAGATTTAATTACACTTTTGCCTTATTCATCATAGCTAACCCATGATTCCAGTGTTCTGATAATAATAATAATAATTTATTCCTTGTCAAAAAAAAAATTTATTCAAATTTAATATTTGATATTTTAATTATTATAATTAAGTCTCTTTATCAATTTTATCTAACTAAAACTTTTACATTTCCATTTTGAACTCAAGTAATCAAGAAATTAATAAGGTCTTATTCCAGGCATGTAATGATTTAAAGTCGAAAACTTAAAAATTAGTGAAATTTTGATGAAATTTGAATGTTTTTATAGAAAATAAAATCAGGATTTAAAAAATATTTTTAAATTTATTTAATTTCAAATAAATATAATGTCTTAACCGGAGGGTTTGGAATATAAAAGAATTTAAAATGATTTAATTATAGTTTAGTTTGTAAAATTTGTGTAAAAAAACAAGAATTATTAAATGTGAAAGTTGTACATTAATAATATCAAAAACCCTGAGATGGGTCTGTCATTTAGTTTGGTGCTGTGGCTGCTGCTGGAGGGGTGCTCAAGAATCACCTGGGGGAGTTTATCTTTGGTTTTGCCTCCCATTTGGGGGAAGCTTCGATCACGGAAGCCGAGTTAAGGGCGATTTTGATGGACTCCATATTAATCAAGATTCATGGTTGGGTGAGAGTTGTCATTGAGTCTGACTCCTCTACTGCTATGAAGCTCATTAATATGGGATGCTTCCCTCATCATCCTTATTTCAGCTTGTTTAAAGATATCCAATACTTCCTTTCTTCCAATGAGGTTGTGAAGGTTGTCCATACCTTAAGGGAGGCAAATCAAGTTACGGATAGCTTTGCCAAATTCGGTTTGAGCCTTGATAGGTGTAGTAGTTTCTTTAATTCTGTTCCGGGGTTTGCTTCTTTGTCTCTAAGTTTGGATTTAGCGGGGATCTTTTTCCCCAGGGCTTTCTAGTTTTTCTTTTGTTTGTTGTTTGGTCTTGAGGTTTTTTTCCCCTTGCACTCATAAAAAAAAAATTAAATAAATAAATATAAAAAACCCAAATAATAATTAAACTATGAATAAAAATATTTTTTTAAAACAGGTCTTTAACAAACCACCTTTATTTTTTTTTTTTGGTTCAAACCAAAACCAACCATACAACCCTGTTGAAAAACGAAGGAGTTAGTGCGGCGGTGAATTCACAAGGGCCCCAGATTTACTCAGTCCCTCGTGATAAATAAAGGGAAATGATTAGTAGAGGTACGAAAAATGAATAAACGAAAACATACGGATGCAATGTGGCAGTCTATGACTGGCCATCCACCATGTAGGGTTATTACTCCCCGCTTTTAACTTTTCTTTGATTGGTTAAAATTAATTTCGTTAGTTTTTCGTACATATTTTTTTTCGGTCCATTTAACATTGCTCATAAATGACTGGCGAAAGAAAGAAGCGCGATTGACCCAAAAAAAAAGCGCGCAATCGCATGGATCAGCGCGGGCACTGATGTCAATGGTCACTTCGTAATTTTAGCAGATCACCAGGGGCATTAATGATATTTGACACCATTAATGCATTGCGCAGCTAATAGTTTTCTACTTCTTTTTGTGCCTAGTCGAAGGTCGGGGACAGTCTTGCACCACAGAGAAAAGAAAAAAAATATTAAAGGGGGAAGAGAGAGAAGAGAGAAGAGAGAGAGACGGAGGAGGAAGTTCACACTGCTACGTTAATGGTGGTTAGGGTTTCCTGTTGATCCCACGAAACTCAATCCCTTCGCTGCAATTGTTTTCCCTCTCATTCTCCTTCGCCTCAAAACCCTAATTTAAATCCCCCCGAGATTGGGTATGCCCGTTGTTGTTTTGAATTTTGAGTAGCTGTGATGGGAGCGCCAGAGAAATCACAGGCCAACTCTAATTCGATGCAGGCAAGTTTGCTCTATTGTAACTGGAGACGTTCAGCTTTGACCTAGACTATAGTTAATGCATATTTTTGCTATCTGATGTTGTTTGGAGTTCGAACTTCGATTTAATTTGTTGGAGGTTTCTGATATACTTAGTTTTTACCTTTGTAAATTCATTTAGGACTGGTTTACTTACTCTAGCTTTCACTCGTGTCCTGTTATACTTCCGTTGTGTGGTTTTACTTAAACAACTTGTTTCGGCAGTCTCTATGCTCTATGCAATCCATTTGTTGCAGTGACGGTCCCTAAATTTTAGTTAGTGGAAGCAATCCCGTTTATTCCACACGCTGGGAAAACTTTATGTATCTTGAAATTGTGATATTAAATATCGTTCGTGCCTTTTCATGGCAGATGGTCTTAATGGGACTACCGTTTTTCTTATTGGTGTGTACGAGAGCTAGTTCATCTGATAACAATTTGACTTTTGAGTCATATAGGATTGGTTATGCACTGAAATGTGGCTTTATGTTTTATTTTTGTGGAGACTTGGGTTTTTTTGGCGCCAATTAAACCATCCAAGCAAGTAGGAAACCGATTAACAATTTAACATTGTTAATGGAATTTGATGAAGTCTGAAAGAGATGAATTTTCTGTGATTTGTTGAATTGGAATTTGCCCAACCACACGACCATTTATTGGGAGCAAACCCTCAGATTTTGTGGGAACAGAATTGTTAAGTCAGTCACATATATAGTAGTGTCCCCCCTTCCAGTGGGGGCACAGACCCATCAAATAGCTGGAGTTGTCGGGTGATGCACTTGAATGCATACATTATACGTGCTCCCAATAATCTAGGGCCCAGATATACGCTTCTTGTTATAATAAATGTATTTAATTTTGTGGAAATTATCCCCTGGAATTTTGACAAGGTTATATATTAAACTGAAGGGCGAAAATATCAAGGGTTGGGCTCATGCTCACGCTCTTCTGCATTTAGTGATTAGATAAGGATCCTGTATCACTGGTTTGAGATGATTTGTGAACTTTGGATAAGCACAGACTTGTTTGAGCCATAGATGAATTTCTCGATGCCAGATCCCAGTACTTTGGCAGCAATTTGGTTGGATAATACTCTATTTCTCTTTTTGAAATTTATCTGTTACTGTTCATATGTGGGGGGTAAAATTCGGAAAGTTGCTGTCATGTCACTGGGCAGTGCACTAGTTGTTGTTCAATTTATAGTCTTCACATGTTGTAAGGCTTGGTGGTCTATGTATGCATCATTTTCTCTTTTTAGTGAGTAGCATGCACCCCCTCTCTATTCTTTCCAATTATATTATGCAATTCTTAGAAGAACCAAAGAACAATTCTAGTAATATTTATCTTTATTTAGTGCTTCAATTTTGGTTTTATGCATCACACCCTCACAAGTGAGGGAAGAAGTTATCCTATCCGGTATCGATATTCCCTCATGAGACAGGTTCTGCTTGGTCTTCAGAACTGAAAGAGAAGGGAATGGATAATTTTGTATTGAGGATGTGCGATAATTATAGTTCTGATTTTCAGTCCTTCCTGTGTATCAATTACTATCAACATGGAAAGAAACTTCTCTTTATTGTACTGTGTAATTTCTGTCTTTATTTATTTCTTTCCTTTTTGTTCTTCTGATTTTTTCCGACAAATCATAATGCAAGAGAAATTGGAAGTTGGGACATTGTTGTTTTGTTTGGTTCATAGATTTTTTTTTTCTGTTTTAGTTTTATATGGAACTGCTAGTTGCTTTCACTCCTTCCACCTGTTGTCCTGTTTCTCTTAATTGTTTTTTGAAGTAAAAAAGAAAAGAAAAGATGGCTGAGCGAATGCATCATGATTTAGATTTCAGTGATCCAATCACAGGTCTAATAGCTATTTTCATTTTTCACAAGAATAAGCAGTTGGGCTGCTTAGGATCAATAAATGTTGTTTGGGTGTTTCTTTTTTTACTTATTGTAATACAATTTATTTATGTGTTTCGAAATTCTTATACTGAAAATGTTTTTAACAACCTTGCTTCTATATTGATATCATCAGTGGTTGATAGGCATATATGAATTTTTTTTTATTGTGATTGAGAGGAATATATCAATGGTTTTACTCTTTACTTAGTCTCTCTTCTAATTGGATTTCAGCGTGTCAAGGTGTACCGTCTGAATGATGATGGAAAATGGGATGACCAGGGTACTGGACACGTCACTGTTGATTACTTGGAGGTCTGTAAATCTTTTTGATGCAGATTTCATTTGTGACATGATGACTTGGTTTATGATGGAACTTGCAAAATACAATGATGCGATTTGATTTATGTAGCAGACCACGCTTGGCATTTTTTTGTTGTTGGAGCTTTCATTTGTGACTGATATACCTACTACATCTGCTTGACTTTTATCTCTGTCCTTTGAAATTTGAATTATGAATTTATAATATGGTCTATTTTTATAACATATTCTCCTTAGGGACTGATGAATATATTAATTTTACTGATGAGCAGTGCTTTCTTCTGATGTCTGATTACTATTAGATCTTCCCCCTTCCTCATACTAAAATTCGTGTGATTTGGAGTTAATATGGTTTGAGTATTCCAAAGAATAGGTGGTCAATAGGTAATGGTATATTATTGTATGCAAATGTATATTATTTATAGTTCGTTTTTCTTTTTCAATTGGACAAACTTTGAGATTCCTTGCATTCAAAATTGATAAAATATCTTATAATGCAGCGATCAGAGGAGCTGGGCTTATTTGTTTATGATGAAGAAGACAACGAGACCATACTTTTGCATCGCATCAGTTCTGATGATATTTATAGGAAGCAAGAAGGTAGTTTGTAACTTTTTATGCTCTCTCTCTCTCTCTCAATAATGGGTATTGTGATTCATTTATGTGTGTGAACATTTGAGGGTTCATTGCATTTATCAGTTGATGGATGCTTTTGTTCCTCAGATTCAATTATCTCATGGAGAGATCCAGAATATGCTACAGAACTGGCACTTAGCTTTCAAGAGCCCAGTGGATGCTCTTACATATGGTAACAAAAAAAACTAGTGATGTTGTCATTTTTTCTCGGGGTTTTGTTTCTGCTGGCTGCTGCTGGGATTGATCTTAATTGCTGTACTTGTATTATTCAGGGACCATATTTGCAATGTGCAGAGGAATATGCATTTCAATACTTTAAATAGTAAGTAATGTAAATTTTTAATCTTTTTAGTACCTCTGTTTATAGGATGTACCTGTGTGTCTACCAAAAAGGATTCTTTTTGTTGTATATTGGAAGTTGTTGCTTCTGTGACAAAGAATTCTGCTTAAGTGCCTTATTTACATACTGTTTTTGACCATTGCTCTTGCTTTATTTGTCAAATCATATTGTTTACTACTTTACAGACTGTCTGACTGTCATTGCTGCATTTTTCAGGTGGGACATTTCAGAGCGTTAACAGTGAGCTAAGGGAATTGCCTGCTGTTGAACTATCAACACTTCCTTTGATTCTTAAGGTTTGACTGCTGTTGAACTAAGGGAATTGCCTGTTTGTGTATATTTTATGTTGCTTCTGTGATATTGATTTTCTCTTCATTTTCATCTAATAAATAGCAATTTCATAAGTTCTAGGTATTGTTGAGTTTAATTCTACATCCAGGGAATGAGTTGAATTTCAGTACCGTGCTGTTATTTAAGACAATTTGTCAGGTTAAAAACAATTCACCTTTTTCCATTTTCATCAATTTTGCTTTTTGGTTTGCAGACTGTTGTTGACACTGGCATTGCAGATCAGTTACGGCTTACAGAACTAATATTGAGTAATGTAAGCTAACATAAACCTTGGGTATTTGCGCATATTTTGTCTTCGTAGGGTAGGCAAGTGACCTTCACTCTGCATAATTTGGTGATGTCTCACTACTGCTATAGATCTCTCAGTCCTTTAAGTTTCTATTTTTTGATTGTAAACCTGTCCCATTTGTAGTAATGATTGCAAGATTTCTTTCCATTGTTTGCTGGAGAGTATGCTGTAATGGTGCATACAATAGACCTAGGGTAGGACTTTCTTATCTCAATATATCAACAAACTCATCTTGGCATTGCGGGCATTAGATGCATGCAGTGAAATTTTCACGTAGCTTACTATGATGGTTTGGTATCTAAATGATCAAAGACATCTCATTCTCATTTATGTGACATGTCTAGACTCTAGAATTCTAGATTTTCTTTGCATAAGTTGTTGATTTTTGTGTTGTAAGCAAACCTATCTACAAATGAATTGGGATGAAGTTGTTACCAGATATCCTGGGAAATGAGGTATCGTGTTTCCTTGATGATTTGTAAGGAAAAGAATCATAATCTTGAATATATAGCGTCTGTCATGTCATGATTGCGTATGGTATAACAGTTGAGGCATATATCATCTTGATGATGATTGTGCTGTTAATTTCGATTTGTATTTTGCAGTATCATAACCTATTGCTAATTAATAATTTGTAATGTTTATTGTGTGTGCATCGTAAGCTTGGTTAAGTAATGCTTTATGTTTTTTCTTTTTCGATTTGGAAGCCTGCATATCATATCAGTCATCTGCATGGCAGAATGCCCAATAGACTTTCTGTATACTCAATTTTTTTTTCTGCTTGTATATTTATTTATCAATCCTTTTTCATTTGTGTCTGTAATGTAGCAAGAATTTTTTCGGAAGCTGATGAACTTATTTAGAGTGTGTGAAGACTTGGAAAACATGGATGGCCTTCACATGATTTTCAAAATAGTCAGAGGGATCAGTCAGTATTCAATTTTTTTTGCCATTTTAATTTGGATCCTATTTTGTCGTTTTTGTATTTATTCATTCCTGTGACGTGTTTGCTATCTTGCAGTTTTGCTTAATAGTCCCCCAATTTTTGAGAGAATTTTTAAGGATGAGTTTATAGTGGACATTATCGGTGCCCTTGAGTGTAAGTGCATTCTTCAGAAATTAATTTCCCAATTAAGTGATATGAAATTTTCATATTTAGTCGTTATTTCATATTACTATTCTCTGGCAGTTTTTCTTTTGAATCTAAAAATATTTCTGATATATTGACTGTGCTGTGACATTCCTTACCTTCTAGTAGCAGTTTTATTAAAGAGATGTAGTTGATTTAATTGGTTTCATCTTAATTTTTTCATTCTTTTTTGTCTACTACTTTTGATTGCTGAATCACTTGTTTTAGCAATATGCAGATGATCCGGAAATTCCTTGTGTTCAGCATCATCGTAAATTCTTAAAGGACCATGTTGTTTTTAAGGAGGTATTTTCTGATTTTTTTTTTTAGATAGCTGCAAGGTAGTAGTAGATCTGTAGATGTGCCAGGAATTTTTACCTCAATAGTTTTTGTCTATTTTCTCTTGTAGGCCATACCCATAAAAGATCCCATTGCATTGTCGAAGATACATCAGACATATAGAGTTGGCTTTTTGAAGGTTTGGCTCTTTTTTAAGCCTTCTATTGCTGATCCCTTTCTTCTTTAATGTGAATTTACCTTCTTTTCTCCCTTTCAGGATGTTGTTTTGGCTAGAGTCTTAGATGAGGCTACATGTGCAAATCTTAGCTCTATAATACATGCAAACAATGCCTTTGTAAGTTTTGATCCACAGAGAATGAAAGCATATTATTTAATATAGTGAGTGTTGTCTTTATTGTTGACTTCTCTGTTATTTTTTAGGTTATTTCTTTGTTAAAGGACGACAGTACATTTATCCAGGAGTTGTTTGCTAGGTTAAAATCGCCCACTACCTCTCAAGAATCAAAGAAGAACTTGGTAAGTCTTGATGAAGATCAAGATATTGTTTCATTTGCTTCTCCTTGGCTATACTTTGGAGTTTTAAAGATATTGAGTTGGAATGGAGAAATGTCGTGTTCCCTTTATTCGGATGATGACTAATGACCAATATTGGAAGAAAAATGGCATGGTTAAATGTAGTTGGTTGAAATATTGAACAGAACCCTTGTAATTATTTTGTTGAAATAACTAAATTTATGGGGTTAAAATAGTAAATTAAATGACAATTTTAAAATATGACCAGCACCAACCCCCTCCCAAGTCCCAAATCACCTGCCAATTTGCAGGATAACAAAAGGCGATTATTTTAGGGGGATTGGGTTCTACTCTATATTCACTTCTCCTTAAAACAATTTTTGAACTCAAACATGGGGAACTATACCATTTCCATCTTTTCCCATTCCATCCCTCATGTTAACCCTCATCAAAACAAACTTAAGCATGACAGTGCTACTGTATAATTTCCAGCATGTTATTTCATAACTTAAATTTGCACCTGATAGAACCAAGAGATAACAGAATGTAAAATACCAAAATTCACTGAAGAAAAGCACAAAAATAGAAAAGCTTATACCAGATGATACTGCCTGATTACCCAGAGCCTATGGCTCCAATCATTCTCTGTCCAAGCCTACAGCCGTTGCTATCCAATATCTACACCTACCCACACCACCTCTCTCTCCTACTCTAATAACTGCCTCATGGATGTGGACACCCCACTCCTGAGAAACTAATTTGCCACATCAACAGATTCTCTCTTCTTATACTCATTCTGCCCTTTTTTATTTCTACTGGTATAAACATTCCAGATTCTGGGCTTTTGGTTTGGGCTATTGAGCAGCTGGTCCTGACTTTCTTCATACTTAGACCTAACAGCTGCCATCTAGAAACGTAGCATAGTTTATATTTACACGTGCAGATGGTTCCATTTGATGATATTTGACTATAGTGGTTTAATGTTAATGCTGCCTTGTTTGATGCTCATGAATCATGATCTTCCGTGGATACTTATTCTAAATATAGTTTGCCTCTTCTGTGGGATGGACAGGTCTATTTCTTGCATGAGTTTTGTAGTGTAAGCAAGAGCTTACAGATGGTCCAGCAGCTTCGGCTTTTTAGGTATATTTTATTGGAATGGTATATCTTGACTCAGCCTGTTCTTACTGTCTTCCTTCATTAGTTTAGAAAATCAGCTGCTGTTGTTCAAATGCAATCCTTGTAAATGTATAGGCAGAGAGTTTCTCTCAATTTGAAAATCAGTGACTTGATTGCTTTTGTACTTTTGTTAAGCATATAAAAGACTCCGCTGCTGAATTTTCCACCCGTTGTTTTGGGAGTGTATGGTAGCTTTCAGTGGAGCCAGTTCTCCTTAGTCTGTTATAAACTTAAAGTATGTGATCATGGAATTAACTAGAGCTTTTCAGCTAAGCCTTACTGGAAATTTCAATTATTATTTTTCATGTGCAGCTTGGTATTCTCACGTACTGTGCATTTGCAAGTTTTTACTCGGCATAAAATAGCAGATAGTGAAAAGTCATGTCTGTAATAGCTTTTGAATGGAATGATTATAAGTGACCTTTTACAAATTACAATACTCTTTTGACTCGGAACACTGAAACCCAATCTATCCTTATTTTATTTTGTTATTTATTATTCTACCTTTTGGGAGTTATTGAATCCCATTGGTTATTAGTTTCAAAATCTTAATGGTTGTAGGGATTTGATGAATGAAGGCATCTTTGACATTGTCACTGATGTTTTGCAAAGTCAAGACAAGAAGCTTGTGCTAACTGGGTATTGATTCTTCCCCTTTGTTAGTTTGGTCTGTATAAAATTCAGTTGACTGTTCTGTTTCTACCTTCCGTTATGATTAATTTCTAATAGGAAATCATTGTGATGGTTGCAGAACAGACATCCTCATTCTTTTCATGAATCAGGATCCCAATCTTCTGCGATCATATGTTGTTCGGCAGGAAGGAATTACTCTTCTAGGGCTTTTGGTATGTTTTTTGCGTGTAAATGGAATCACATATTCTTTCTGGATGACTTACCTTATAAAGAGTTTACAGGGAGAATCTATATATATGTGTCTGTGTGCTTCCTCTGCACTGAAATTCTGAAACCAGAAGTCAATTGTGTTGGTTTTCTAATCTGAATTCTTTCTGCACAGTGTAAACTGTTGTAGGATGAATATGTGGTCAGGAACTTGGGATGTGTAGTGTGTTAGTAAAACTGATGACAGGAAAGAAGAAATGCAGGGAATGGTATAGTCTTGGTAATGGTTGATATCAGAGCCAAACGAAAGCAATTAAGATTTAAGATTGAAACAATGGACTGTTTTGGGATTGTGAGCTGTCAACAGTTACTGCAAGAAGTAATTATGGTTTTTGATTGGTTCTGGGAAAAAATGAAAGAAGGGGGAAATAGGATTAGAAAGACAGAAAAGAACCTGAAGAAGTCAGGCTTCATGACTTCTAAAATTCCCCTCTAAACTGAAACTTGTTTTGAAATATAAGGGTGTTTGCTGAAGTTTTAGACTGAATTCTCCTTGATTCTGATTGTTGACTTGTTAGTTACATCCTAGAGTAACTATCTATTTTTAAGCTATGACTTTTTAATATTTAACAATGTTTTCAGTCTTTGGTACTTTTTGATTTTTGAGCATTTATATGTCTGTCACATAGATTGCTTACTTTTTAAAGTAAATTCCTTAATTTAGAGAAGCTAAATCTACAAGTTTCTGTAGGGGCAGATTGATTGTTTGATCTCAGTGCAGTTGTATCAGTTACAACTACACTGAGTGGTTACAACTAACAGTTATAACTGAACCTAACTGATTTACTGAATCAGCTATTACATGTAATAGACATGTTTAACACTATACTATAACACCAACATCTATCAGTTGATCTGTTATGTATCTAGATATGATTTTTGGAAGGCTAGTTTGGCATGTATTTATTGGCAATGGCAATGCTATCATTTTCAGGTTAAAGGAATGATAACAGATTTCGGAGAGAGCATGCACTGCCAGTTTCTTGAGATTCTTCGCTGTTTATTGGACTCGTGCACATTGTCTGGACCACAGGTTTCTTTTTCTGCAATTTTCTTGAACCTCTTAATCTTTAACCTTGTTCCTGACTTATTTGTATTTGACCATAATTCTTCTCGACTAAAATATATATTTGTTTTTTGTTGTAATTCTTGATATTTTTTTTATTAGAGAGATTTCACCTCTGATGGGTAATTTATTAACTTCAGTTCCGTGTCCTAATATGAGTTGTTTTGCTTTTACTTTTTTCATAATGGCTGTATTTGATTTTAAATGGCACATCTCATTGCTCCATATATATTTAGTTTTTTTATTTGGCATTATCCTTTGTCTGTATTGGATGTTGCAGTCAGCTATCTTCTTGAATTTTTATTTGGTAACCGGGGGTGTATTTTTCTCATTTGTGAATGTGGTAGCTTTACATCTGGAGTGATTTGTGGTTTAAATCTTGAATGTTGAGTTGTTTTACATATATTTACCAATTGTTGGAAAAGTTTCAGTTAAATCAAATGTGTGGTTGATGTCTTATTCATGCTTTGCATTTGAAGTCAACGTATTTAAGTTTGTTTGTGCAGGGATAAATTTTGAATGTTGAATTGTGTTTTATAATATATCTGCTGAATTGTTGGAAAAAGTTGTCAGTTAAAGTTTCACATAAGATGAAGTCATCTTTTATGTTTGTAAGATGGGTAATCCTGCACCTGTTTTATTGACTGTATTAGTTTTATCTGGCAGAGGGATATTATAATTGACATTTTCTTTGAGAAGCACTTGGGTCAACTGATCGAAGTTATAATAGCATCGTGTCCTTCCAAAAATATTGCTAATGCAAGTAGCAAACCAATAGGTCTTGGACAAAGAGTTCGGTGTCAGAGCGGAACAAAACCGGAGATACTATCAAACATATGTGAATTACTATGCTTTTGTGTCCTTCATCACCCATACAGGATAAAGTATTTCCTTGTTGCTCTGCAGTAACCAAAATTTACTCTATGCTGTTAATCACGAAAATTGTGATCATGGATCTCTCCTTGCTGTTTTTAGGTGCAACTTTCTTCTTAATGATGCGATTGAAAAGATTTTGCTACTGACATGGAGAGCAGAAAGATACTTAGTTGTTGGTGCTGTTCGGTTTGTTCGTACTGTTCTCTCCCGTCATGTAAGTTTTAACATTCAGGCAGATACTGTATTTTGTAATGAAATTTGGGGGAAATGCAAACTGGTTGAATAAAAGGATGTTACTAGTTTTAAGGTATCAGTTTTGTCAATAGAAGCTTCCCTGGCAGCATATTTAGGGAGTCTCCACTATGATATTGGTGCCACGGCAGCTGTATTATTGACTATGGAGTATGGAAACAGTTTGTACATAAGCATGTGTCTCATTTTAGTATACCTAAACATAGTTGTGGAAATTGTGTATTCTTGGTTTGAATCGAAAAGATCAATATGATTTGTGATGTGAATGATACAAATGAGGGAGCTCATCACTTGGAAGCCAGAATTGCTGCATGAATTGTGATACAGTTCAGAAATTGTGAATTGTGGTGCTCTGTTGATTCAAGATCTTCTGCTTTTTGCTGGAATATACTGGATTAAGGATGGACTGACATGATGTGAAAAGATGCTAAACTTTTTTCTTTTTTTAATAAAAAGCAGATAGGCAAAACATGCTGATCTGCCTTGGTGTTTGAGAAGTTTTTTTTTTTATTACCCATTTTCTCTTTGCTGTGCGTGAGCACAGAGGAAAGGAATGAACTTTGGAATTTGGACTTGGACCACTTGGTTACTTTTGAGTTGTTTTTTTTAATAGCTTATATATGACTTGCTACCTTGCTGGTAATATTTACTTTTTGACTTGTATGTTACGATTTTGTTTAGTGATCAATTCCTGGTCCCATTTTTTTTTCAATAGACAAATGTTAGTAATTAGTATGTTATGTTAGTGGGGGGGGGGGGGGGATTTGAATACATGACCTCTTTATCACTCCAACCCCCATATCGCTCCCACCAAACCATCATATCACCTTATCACTCCTTCCTGGTCCAGAATTATTACATTGAACATTGTTTGATTAAATAATATAATTCAAGTTATTTTTCACTGTGTCTTTGAATGTTAATATTTGATAGTTTGCAATTCACAATTCAAAAATTAGCTTCTCGATTCATGATAAATTTTGAATTGTGATTTGATATCCTCATACCTCAGTTATAAGTTATAAATTGTTTCCCATACATTTGAAAGGAAAAAAACAATATTCTGAGCTGGAACTTTTTTGTCTGTTGCAATTTCTTCTTTAGAAATCTTCAGTAAGTTGCACCTCTGTTATTTTACCAATGTAAATATGTAAATATTATTGGCTACTGCAACAGAGTTCATTTGTATGCTTTATATGCAGTACATCTAACAATTTTGAGTGTTAACCTGCAGGATGAGCATATGATAAATTATTTTGTTAGGAACAACGTTCTCAAACCAATTATAGATGCCTTTGTTGCTAATGGAAATCGTTACAATCTTCTCAATTCCGCTGTTCTGGAACTTTTTGAGTATATTCGGAAGGTACAAAACTTCTATTTTGAGTATTCATTGTGTATCTTAAATTCGTCAAGAAAAACAATGTTGCACTGACAATGTTGTATTGTGCAGGAGAATCTGAAATTGTTGCTAAAATATATAGTTGATTCTTTCTGGGACCAGCTGGTGAAATTTGAGTATTTGGTTTCAATTCACTCACTAAAAGTAAAATATGAGCAGGTAAATCTTTTTTTTTATTGCATGACTTCTGGGCTGCAAGTACATAGGTCTGAGTTTACATGCTTGCTTGCAGTGTTTGGATAATGGTGGGACAAAAGATGCTGCTACAGTAATGGACCTTAGAAGACGAAATGATGAGCGTGCTATGGAGAGAGAAGAAGAACGCTACTTTAATGAGGACAGGTACATATCTTCTTTCTTAATTATCATAAGAATTTTTAATTTTTAATTTCTTATGCAATTAGCAATCAGTATTTAAAGCAAGGGTGATTTGATCAGTGATGAGGAGGATATAGCTTCTTCATCCGTTTCACGTGATCAGAAAGGACATCAACAACCTATTCTTTCCAATGGAGTTACTTCAAGCTATTCACAGTCAAGGTAGACTTATCTTGTTCGTTAATTTTTCTGAAGTCCATGTGCAATAAAATGGTGTTCATCTTGATTTTCAGTCCAAGATCATTAGTTGACTATGAGGATGATGAGGATGATGAAGATTACAAACCACCACCAAGGAAGCAACCAGAAGCCTCCGAAGAAGATGAAGGGATAATGGAGTCTCTCAGGGTGAAAAGGAAATTGCCTTCAAAGGATACGGAGCCTGAACTCGTGAAGAAGCAGAAGTTATCAAAGAATCCAAAATCTAAAGATAGTGTTTTTGCTGCCTTGTGTTCAACATTGAGCCAAGCTGTGCTACCTAGTAAGAAATCGGCGATCAATATTCATACAGGTGCTCGAACAGTTGAGGGGAGGATGAGCTCTAGTGAAGATAAACAGGAATCTGATAATAGCAACGTAACAGCGGAAGATAACCATATAGAGAAAGAGACTACAGCCTCTAGAAGCTTTTCTGATTGTTTGCATGCAAAATCAGATAACATACAGTTGGGGGGCGAGGAACGTTCATTGGTTCCCCCTAATCCCTCTCCTGAGATGGCTGTAAATGGATCATAAACTTCTACATTCATATACAGTAAGGCAGATTGTTTGTTCTATTTGACGTATAAATTTGCTGGTGGCTAAGTGGTTGCTGACTATCAAAGCGGCATAGCTTTGAGACAGGAATTTTACCTACAAGGGGGTAAATTCTGGTTATCCGTTGCATCGAGGGCATGTGGAGATACTGTACAGTGCCACTAAGAGGCGGGAAAATATTAATACAGCAACGAGGATGGATCTGCTCCTATTCCTTCAGTCTGCTTGCTATGTTGGGCTTTGAGCTTAGTTGTTGCTATCGTATGACATTTCTGAGCAATAATTCTGTATTTTTCTCCTCCAAATTTTACCTCTTCATGCTCATTTATATACACTCTAGTTTCACTCGATTGCGGATGAGAGGTGATCTTGTTATCACTATTTCTTTTTTCAGTTATTTGAACTTCACGATAGAGGGCACCAAAATCATGCCCTACACAGGTTTTCCTTGCGGTTTTTTATTTTCTCCCTTTTTCTGGGTGGTGCATGTGTTGGTAGGGATACATGTGCATTGTGCAGTGAGTTTCTCGGCCCAATTTTTCATAAATGTTCTCGGGAATCGTCATCCATTGTAAATCTGTATGGAACTGTTACGTATGCAATGGACTTCTAATGATGTTCTTCCACATCGTCATCCATTAGTTTTTCTCTCGAGAACCCACGCGTTAGTATTTTACTATCCTTGATTTTTATAAGATTTTTACAAGAAATGACAAAATTATCGAGATCAAGAAATGTATTGAAATATGTTAATTTTTATTAATAATGTTATAATTTTATTTTTGAGCAAACAGTCACTTTGGTTTCTAAGAGTGTCAGGTAGTGTCACTTTGGTCTTTGATAGATGCAAAATTAAGAAAATGTCCTCAAATGTGTCAATTGTTAGTTGTTTTGGTCTCTGTCGTCGGAAAAGTAATCACTTTTAGGAACAAAAATGTCAATAAATAATTTTTTAAAGACTAACATGACAGTATGTAATCACTTTTAGGGACCAAAGTGACTAATAGCCGACAGTTGAGGATTTTTTTTTTAATTTTGTATCTGTTAAAGACTAAAGTGATACCATCTGACACTATCAGGGATTATCGTTTATTCTTTATTTTTTTTAGAAATACCCTTTGTGTTAAATGTCTAAAAATGATATTTTCATATATTTTTTTCATGGGAAATATATAACTCCTTAAGTGGTCATGCAATAAAGAAGGATAAAATTGGAATGAGAAACTAATATTGTTAAAAATGATGCGTTGTTTTTTATAAAAAATATTAAAAACAATAATCTACTGCCTCCGTTCCTAATTATAAGAAGGTTTTACCTAATTCTCTTCTACTAAAGAAATTAGTTAATATAGTTTATAGCATTAAATATGTCAATAATTTACACTGTATTTTCAAAATTGTTCTTAATAATAGTACCTCTCTTCTCACTTTTTATCTTCTATTTAATTAATGCATTACTACCTTTTTCTTCCAATAAATAAGGGTAATTTGAGTAAAAATTAAGGCTTAAATGCACTTTAAGCCCCTCAGGTTTCACGTTTGTGCAATTTTCGTCCTCCAGTTTTAAATTTAGCAATTTTAGTCCCTAACGTTTTACTAACGGTGTAATTTTCGTCCCATTTTTCCGTTGGATGGCAGCTTGACGGAGGGACAAAAATTACACCGTTAGTAAAACGTTAGGGACTAAAATTGCTAAATTTAAAGCTGAGGGACGAAAATTGCACAAACGTAAAACCTGAGGGACTGAAAGTGCATTTAAGCCAAAAAGTAATTAATACATGACATATTTTCAAAAGCCTCTTATAAAAAGGGGACAAACAAACATGCAAAAAATATCTTATAATTAGGGACAGAGATATTATTTTGTTTTTTTATAAAAAACATTGATCATCAAGACTAAGGAAGTAAATTAAAATGGGTTAAACTTAAATGTGATTAATAATGCTAAAATTTTTGAAAAATATTCTCTGAGATTAATATCTTTTTATATTTTGTGTGAAAAATAAGTGAGTTCTCATTAAATGGTTTTATAATAAATAAAAGTAAAATTAAATATGAGTAATTAATATTGTTAAAAATAAGGTATTATTTTTTATAAAAAGAATCATGAAAATATTATTATTTTTTGTTTCAAAGGAGTAGATGCGTAGTTTGAACGTTAAGCTTAAATCGGTTTGATCTGGGATTCTGGATCGTGGGTCAAAGGAGACTCGGTCGTAGGTGGTAACTAGCAATAGCAATTAGTATAATAATACGTATACGTATGCTTACAGTGAAGATACATACATGAGTGTTGCAATTCCGTTGCACGTTGCCACCAACTGCGCATTCTCGTAATTCAGGAACATCCACGTGTGGGTCATACAAACACGTGTCCTCCAACGCACTACTCTTTCAATCCTATCCTATACTATACATGTAGTTAACCGACCTTGCGGTTATTTTGATCTAATGATCTCCTCCATCTCTTGCTTTGTATAACTCCTCCTCTTGTTACCACAACTGCATTCTTCTTCTTCTCCCTGCAGGTCTGTGTTTCAGAGCGAAATATATAGAGAGGATTTGATTTGAAACGAGGATTTTGTTGGGTGAAGTTATCAATTCACACTCATCAAAAAGGGTGCAAATCAATAATAAGTAAGATGAGCAGCAGCAGCAGCAACTTAGAGACCCGTTCTTTGCTGGATGAGCTCAGTACGTTCAATAAAGGGGGACTCTTCGACTTTGGCCACCCTCTTCTCAACCGCATTGCTGAGAGCTTCGTCAAAGCCGCTGGGGTATGAATGAATGAATGAATGTGTCTGTGTGTGTGTGTGTGTGATCGTTTGATGTGATGTGTTTCATATCCATCATGTTTCACTTTATCATGTCTTTTTCCTTCATTTCTTTACAGATAGGAGCGGTTCAAGCTGTGTCCCGTGAGGCCTATTTCACGGCTATTGAAGGTCCTCTGGCCATTTCTTTTGTGAGATTGGTTAATTTTGCAAATCATCATTGTAATTATGCAAATAGAACTGAGTTAGATTTCAAATTAACTTAATGTTTTTCTTTAATGTGTGTGTGTGTGTGTGTGTGTGTTGAATTGCTTTGGTACATCATTCTTTTATGTAAATGACTCAATTTTTCATGGGAATACCCATTAATTATTTTGGAAACTAATCGATATCTATTAATATATATGATGTCCATGATATTGATATGGGTTCATGTATATAGGTACTGGGATTGATAATGCCGGTGGTATGCCTCCAGAAATATCTGGTGCCAAGAAACATCGTTTGCCTGGTCTTAGAGGTACATGCAGTTAACGCCTGTCTGCCCCATTTATTTGAATCAATTAGGAACATGGAAATTGAATATGAATCTTGAAATGATTGAAATCGAAGTTATCAAATACTATATTGAACCCCCCAATCCCAAAAGAAATACAACATTTGTGTCGATCCCGTGTTTAATAAAAGTATATCTATATATATATATATACTTATAGTGTTCTTAGAGCTCTGCTGGGGAGGGAAAATACTAACATTTGATTCTCTTCTTGTTTTGTTTGTATACATGCAGGAGAGACCAGCAATAAATCCCTTGAGGCCATGGTGAGTGAGTTCATATATATATAATGCATTTCCCTCCCTAACCTTTCAAAAGAGAGATATCGCCATATTGTTCCATAAGGCTATGTTTGGATGGGGGTTTTTGGAGGGGAGAAGAGTGGAGGAAAGGGCTTATAATTCCTAATTACCTTGTGTAGCTTTAATAGGACAAAGGAAATATTATTTTAGAAGGTAGTAGACACCAAGATGTAAAACTTTTTTTTAATTTTAAAAACTCCCAAACAAGGTAATTGGAGATTATAAATTTTCTCCTCCCCTCCCTTTCCCTCCAAAAACCCCCATCCAAACATAGCCTAAGTGAACTTGTAATTTTCAATCTGTGTTACACTAGGTGAGCCTTGTTCATATTGCGTAGTTATTTTGTTAATTGTTGTCTTCTTTTTTTTTTTTCTTTTCTTCCTCAGGTGATGAATACCGGGAAAGAGTCCTTCCAATGGGGTAATGATACATTCCTTCATATAATATGTGAATGTGCTAATATTTAGTGTCTGTTTATAGTTTTGTATAATCAAATTATAAATGCCAAACTTGCAAGGCAAATTTAAGTATGGCTACATTTTCCCTGTACATTGATAAATGAACCTTATAGATTTTTCTAAAATGCAGGATTGGCTGCAGGACTATATTCAGGACTCACATATGGGCTGAAGGAAGCTCGTGGTGCTCATGACTGGGTAACGCTCTAAATGCCACATTTTATGATACATTTATACATTTATTTTCAATTGTATAAAAGGAATATTGGCTCTCCTCTCTCTTCACTGGTGTGAACAATAGTACAATGCATGCTTATTAGCCTAAAAGATTAAGAAATTTTTGGATATTCAATCGTTCCATTGTGCTCTCAAATATTATATTATTACATACTAATCATTTGTTCTGTTTTGTTGCAGAAAAATAGTGCAGTTGCGGGAGCAATCACTGGGGCGACACTTGCACTTACCTCAGAAGACTCATCTCATGAACATATTGTGCAATGTGCTATTACCGGAGCAGCAATCTCCACTGCTGCAAATCTTCTAACCGGGATATTCTAAATGGGGTGCCCTGTTTAGATTGATAAATGATAACCTTTTTTTTTTATCTCTTTTGATTTGTGACAATTACTGGTACATGTTTTAAGATTAACTTGCAGTAAGGATTTCCTTTTGAAGTTGTTGTCCTCATTAATCGCATCCTTGTCAAGTGCTTTTGAATTATTTTTACCCAAATAAGCCTCCTTCCCTATTAATAACTCCCGAATTTGTTAAAAAAAAGAAAAGAGACAATCTAATGCTAACATTTTTAATATACAAGAAAACACGATTTTTCTTGGCATTTAGCAATGTGTTCAGGTTTTACATATATCCATTATTCGATTTCTGTGTGTCTCAGTTGTGCTGTGCCCTGTAAATTTGAAGTTAAAATTTGGGAAACATGAAATAAAATGGGATTGGGATAGGACAGGAAAACATAAGCAATTTAACAATTGTTTTTTAATAATAATATGAATCTGCGTGTAGTGCCATGTATTATGCAAAGATCCTCAGGTGACATGTTTTGTTTAAATTCAGTCAAATATTCTTAATTGGTGAAGGTTGAGATGGGCAGATGGCCTATATATTTTCAAGTGTACCATAGATTACATAACATGTCTCCATTTTATAGAATTTATTGGCTGGCACCATAGAGGTTAATATATTTTTTTTGAAATTATTAAATAGTTCTTTTGGGAATTGAAGACTGTAATGGATTTGCATGATGATAATATTGGGGGTCCACAATGATATCCTTCTCACAAAAAAAAAACCTCAAATTTAGAGTTCACCATGGATGCCAAATAACCCTAACAATATGCTTCAAATTAATTAACAATACAATTCTATAAGCAACTTTTTTTGATGACACAACTCTATAAGCAACTATAAAGATAAAAGAAGATTCAGCAGTCTTCTGCTTAGCAATTACAATGTAATTTTAAAATTGCAGAGCCAGTTTGGATGATTTTTTATGTGTTTATAATGTGAATGTAAATTTTTTAACTTACAATTTCTTAAATACGTGAAAATTGGCTTTTATATTTTGATTTTTTTAAAATATATCTTTTTTTTATTTTCTTTATGTTATTCATAAATTTACCCAAACATGATCTAATTGACTGACTAACAAATTCTTCAGAAGCAAAATTATCTTCTTCATAAAATTATACATCCATGACCTAACGTACAAATTCATCAAAATCATCATTGTCCGTTTGTTTTATATTTTTCTCAATGGAACAGTGCATAACAGTGACAAAATCACACCTCCCAATGCACTTTTATTGAAAGCTGCTCTTGGGCTCATTTTTCTCAATGTCCGTTTGCGTTTTGGAGAATCTGATAACCGTTGTAGTGACGTCGTACATGTCAACCACTACTAAAAAAAGCGTTTGTGCCTGTATTTCTATTTATAATAATTAGTGGGGCATGACCGTGTCTTGCATCCACGTCTTATATCTCCTGCATTTGTATTTTTTTTATTAATTATAGTTTTTAAATATAGTTAAGTTTTTTTTATCGGAAAATATAGTTAAGTTTAAATTTAATTTTAATTTTTTAGTTATTAAAAGTAGGGGTTATCAATTTTTAATTTGAGAGTAATTTTATCCATTAAAAGACTACACCAAAATCTTACACCCTTTTATATATGTTATAGATTATTGATTATGGATAAAATTTAATTTTAAGTTTAATTAATAGAAATATTGGCGTTTATTTGTAGTTATAAAAAATGGTTTACTCCTTTCATAAAAAAAAAAAGAGTAAAATACACTCCCCTCTCCTAAGAGATACCAATATTACACTCCCCTCTCCTCTTGTTTGAAAAGACACACTCCCCTCCCCCGAGAGATACTAATATTACACTTCCCTCCCCTCTTGTTTGAAACAACGCAGTCCCTTCCTTTCAATGATAAAATATGATACACCTTTCTCTATTTTTGTAATTTTTCGTTAACGTAAAAGTTAACCTCCGTTAAAATATTTTTTATTACCATAATATTTTTTTTTATTTCACTTTTATTTTTGCCTTATTTCTTTCCCATTTCAATTTTTAATTCCTGAAATCAGAATAACTGTTTCACCGCCGTTGGTGGAATGTGGTGGTGAAACAGTCTGATTTCATAAATCAAAAATTGGAATGAGAAAGAAAATGAAGCAAAAACGGAAATGAAATGAAATATAGAAGGCTATTATGGTAATAAAAAAAAATATTTTAACGTTACTTTAATAAAAAATTACAAAAATAGAGAAAAGTGTCTCATATTTTATCTTTGAAGGGAAGGGAGTGTGTATTTTCAAACAAGAGGGGAGGGGAGTGTAATATTGATATCTTTCAGGGGAGGGGAGTGTAATATTGATATCTTTCAGGGGAGAGGAGTGTGTGTTTTCAAACAAGAGAAGAGAAGAGTATAATATTGGTATCTATCAAGGGAGGAAAGTGTATTTTACTCTAAAAAAAAAGTTTTTTACTCTCCCACTCATTCTATTTTGATTGATTATTTTAAAAAAATATAAAAAAATTCTCGTAATAGCTTGTGAAAATATTAAAATATTCTTTTTGTATATTTGCTTTTTTGAAAAGTTTTTTCCAACAAAATAAAATGAACGAGAAATCAATTTAAAATATTATTTTGTAAAATAATATGAAATAAACAGTTTTTTAAAAATATGAAAATGGTTAAACATAAATTTATTTATTTTTATCTTAATTTCTTCTTGTTTAAATATAAAATAATTTTTATTTTCTTTATCTCATTTAAATAATAGAAAGGAATTTTTTATTTTCATTTTAATTTTTTAATTTTCTCTTTGCATTCCCTGAAAACATTAGGAAAAATTTCCCGTTAACTAACGAAATTTCCCCTAAAAACTAATTAATTAGTACGAAAACAAGTTGACAAATAAATAATGGTTGTTAACCTATTATTTATAATCTATCAATTTTTTTTGAAATGTATAATCTATCTATCTATTAATATAAAAATATATATAGATAAAAGATTTATAATAGGCAACTAACACACAATTTTTGATTTTTTAATTAATTAATAATTAATATATTTCTGTCCTTCTTTCTCTTGTAATAACGGTTACCATTAAAAAAACTCGTTACCAAAAACAAAATAGGCTTAAAATATGTTTTAGGTACTTTTAAATTTGACTATTTTGATTTTAGTCTTTATAAATTTTGGTCAAAGTTTTTTAGTCCAATAATTTTTTTTTGTTTGATTTTAGTCCTTTTAGTGATTTAGAGCTGAGGTGGCATAAACACGTCACCTCATTAATCTGACGTGTCATATTCAAGTGCCACGTAAGCACGCCACGTACGTAGGACAAATTTGTAGGGACTAAAATCAAAACAGACCAAATTTGTAGGGACTAAAATCAAAACAGACCAAATTTTTTTCTTCCCTCCATCTCCACCACCACCACCACCACCCACTCCCTCTCTCTCTCATTTTCTTTCTCTCACCACCACCACCACCACCCAAACACACACACACTCTCTCTCTCGTTTTCTCTCTCTCTCACCGCCACCACCACCCCCCACGATCCCCCACAACCCCACTCTCTCTTTTTCTCTCTCTCTCACCCCCACCCCCACCCCCACCACTCTCTCTCGATGCAGTATCGACTAGTTCTTAGTATTGTAAATCCGACAGACATCTGGTTGTAATCCTTTTCATTTGGTTGTGGTCTAGGATTTTCTGTGGATCATTTCCAGTTCAAAATGTTATGGTTGTTCCTTTTTCTGGTCAATTTGTTGTTGGTTTGGCATTACACTATGTGGTTCCAAGAATTCCATTTCAGCGGGTGTTAAATCAAAAAACGAGAGAGAGAAAACGAGGAGTAGGAGTGGGGGTGGGAGTGGTGGTGAGAGAGAGAAAAAACGAGAGAGAGAGTTGGGGGGTGGTGGTGGTGGAGGGAAGAAAAAAAATTGGTCTGTTTTGATTTTAGTCCCTGTAAATTTGGCCTGTTTTGATTTTAGTCCCTGCAAATTTGCCCTTCGTACGTGACGTGCTTACGTGGCACTTGAATATGATACGTCAGATTAATGAGGTGACGTGTCCATGCCACCTCAGCCCTAAATCACTAAAAGGACTAAAATCAAACAAATTTTTTTTATTGGACTAAAAAACTTTGACCAAAATTTGCAGGGACTAAAATCAAAATAAATAAATTTGAAAGGACCAAAATGATATTAAAGCCAAAAAAAATAAGTACAATTTTTTCTTAGTCCTTGAATTTAACTACCGTGTCAAATTCCTGACGTTAGATTCGTCTTCCAGCGCTGTTACATCTGATGAGTTGGTTTACAAAATAAAATTACAATAATCGGCGCATGAAACCCTAATTTCTATACTGAAACACGCGCTGCACCGATTAAAGGGGGTGGAAGCCCTACCCAATTTCCTCAACTCTGAATCCGGTTTGCGAATCAAGGAGAAAATAAAAGTTTTTGATCAATAGCTGTTGAGGTGAGATTTCTGCCTGATTCACTCTTCGCCACGCTCCCTCTGAATCTGACTCAATGCTTAGATTTTTTTGAATTTATTTCGGTTTCAATTTTTTTTTTAATTTTTAAACTGGTTTTATAACTTCGCATATCGGAATCCATAGACTCACTCGCGCTCCCAATCCATCGTAGCTCTATCTCTCGTTCCCGTTCCCAAATCAGAAAGAACCCTAACCCTAATTTCCGTCTGATTCGCAGAGATCGTGGCATCAGTTTCGCAGATCGAGATCTCTCCGCACTCCTCTGCCACGGTGAGTGTCCTTCTCAGATCCTCATTTGTTTTCGGTGCTCACTGTGTATATGTTTCTGACTTCGATCTCACAGATTGCTCCTGTCAATTTCGCACACTCTTCTGCTTCGGTGAGTGTTATCCTTTTTTGTTTCCCTCGGGCTTGTCCGTTTGTGGTTGATCTATGGTTGTTTTTATCCTATTCGTTATTGTTTCTTTTGTTCTGTTCTTTCTTTTCACTGTTATTTGTGTATGTATGTGCTTCTTTATATCCGTCTCAATTTTGATCTATCAGTTATTTGAGTGACATTATCCTCCATAAACACTCTTCACATTTTGCAGTTTTACCTTTTAAGAGACTACATTTTGAGGCAGCAAAAGTAAAGAAAAAAGTATTTTCTAAATTGGCAGACGCACTTGACTAGAATTGATGATAGAAAGAAGGAATTTACAACACAACAAACTTAGACAATCCAGATTTAAAACTGGTTTTGGTTGAGGTCCTGAGGAATGTGGTTTAGATTTTAATATCCAAGCCACATAATTGGGATTGAATTTGGTTATGGATATGTTTTTTAAAAAATCCATCCATGTACAGCATTCCTAAATTCTTGTTGAAAAAGTTTCAAGGGATACTGTACAGGGTCTTGTTTTGATTGATTTGTTCATTTGTTTTTTATTGTACCAAAACCCTAATTCGGATCGGTGTTGCTTCCACTATACACCAGAAAGCTTGTAACTCTTTTGAGTCTTGTAGGATTTGCAACGTTGGGATTTTCGAATATTTTTAACTGGATTGATTTTTCTGCTCTTGATGACAGGTGTTGGCTTTCTTTCTATAAATTGCAATTAGTATTTTTTAGGGGAACGTTGATGCTGTAGATTTTATTCATCCGTTGTGAAAGAGACATTTGAGGATATTACATAGAACATGTCAAGTAAGAAGGAAGAGAAATCTCAGGCTGCAGCTGAGAGGATCAAGGCTGCAGCACTGAGTGCTGCTAAAGGGCTTAGCCGTGCTCAGGCTGAAAGGGCAGCTGCTGCGGCTGCTCGAAATGTGAATGCATATGGTCAGAAGGAAGAAGGGCCTAGCAGATGGCAGGAGAAAAGGGAAGCGAAGAGGCAGATGTATTTGATGAGTACTGAGAAAGCTGTTAAATTGGGTGAAAGGAAAGACCTCAAGCCTACAATGTCAGCTATGGGTGGCATGGCGCAGTGCCAAAAGTGTTTCCAAAGTGGCCACTGGACATATGAATGCAAGAATGAACGGGTTTACATTTCCAGACCATCCCGGACCCAGCAACTTAAAAATCCTAAATTGAGGGCGAATGTGTCTGTGACTTATGATTTGGATGATAATAATCCTGCTGCTAAGGAGGAAAAGTCTAAAACGAGTTCCAAAAAAACCAAAAGGAAACATCGGTCTGACTCTGATTCTGGTAGTGATAGTGAGGATTCAGTGTTTGAAACTGATAGTGGCAGTGGGTCATCATCAGTTACAGGATCAGATTCTTCTTCAGAAAGTAGTTCAGGTGACAACTCATCCTCTGATTCAGAGGAAGAAAGAAGACGGAGGAGGAAGAAGAAGCAGAAGAAGAAGAAGAGAGGAGGACGACGCAGGAGGCACAGTACGTCATCAGAATCATCTGATTCAGATTCTGCTTCAGACTCTGATTCTGATGATAGAAGCAGCAGGAGAAAGAGGAGGCACAATCGAAGACGCTGAATGAGTCTGAAGAATGTCGTCTTTGATTGTGCGGAGCAGCTAAAGAGTTTGGTGAGTGGGGGTATCAAGCAGGATCAGTGACCAGCTCCACAGATGCAATCATAAAGTTTCAGCAGATATATTGCTTATTGTGGTATGGGTAATGTAGAATAAGCTTTGCTAGATGCTTGGATTGTATTTATTTTCTTTAATTACGTTGTTGTCCTGAAGATACTTGGGAGTTAGATATTTGATCTTTTACTTTTGACTTCATGGACGTGATCTATGTATTGTGAGATTTTTAAGCAGTTGGATGGTTTTTCCAATTGATGCAAGCTTCAAATGCTGTCATACTCGGATGTTCTTATTGGAAATGGATTCACTGCAGTTGTGCAGTCATGCAGTCGGCAACAGAGACCGTTGGATCAGATCGGACGACATGTAATTTTAGAGATAAAAAATACTTTAAAATATAACCGAGACGGTTAGCCGTCCGATCATGATCTGACGATTGTTATTCACTGACTGCGTTAATGCAGGAAGTCAGTGACAGTAGACAATCCGAGTCCGTTCTCATTTTAAAAGTTACCATTTAACTCAAGAAAAATATTAATTTAAATAAAAGTAACTAATTCTTTTAAAAAAAATTGGATATGTTTAGTATTTAAAAGTGTTGTTCTTTAAAAAGGTATAAACAAAAATACCCTTATATTTGGATTGTTTTGTGTCTTTTTCATCTACATGATTTCTATTGAAAACTTTATATGCTTCTTAAAATATATTAAATTAGATCAAACTTAATGTTAAAAATGATGGTTGTGTGGCACGGGTGATAGATATTCGGGTTTCTTAAGCATGCTGTCAGGTCTCTTAAATAATGTTTGGTTGGAGGGAAATGGAGGGGAGAGAATATTTTAAATCTTTCGTATTTGGTTCATTTTTTTAAGGAGAGAAAGGGAGGGGAGGAGAATGGAGAAATTTGGCTCTACTCCAATATTGGGGGGGTTTAGAGAAAAGAGAAGAAGATTTTAATTATTTGAAATATATTTACTTAAATAATCTTACATTAAATTTAACATATATAAATGCTCATAAGAGTTTAAAAAGTAAATTAGTCTATTACATTTATTAAAATCTCTCTCCTCTCTTCCACCAAACCAAACACTATCTAATTAAATCCCTCCCCTTCTCTCCATTAAAATCCCTCCCCTCCCCTTCTTTGAACCAAACTGACCCTTAAGCATGATATCGGGGATTTGATCCCCGACCGTGTGTATGGAAGAACATATGTTGGAAGAGGTCAATCTCTTAAATGAATCTCAATATCTCGAGGGAGGAATTAGTCTTCACAGTTATGAGTGGAAGATACTCGTGTGACACCCTGAGACCGATGAGGGTGGGGAGGGATCGTCAGTGTAGAGAGGCACAGACAAAAAGCAGCTCCTGGCAAGCTTCTAGGCGAAGGGGTACATGAATGAACCGAAATCATACCTGAATGAGAGGAATTATGAGACTGTGCAGGTATGGGACTGTACAGTTGAGGAAAACTTAATAGAATTGATTGGTACTACTCATACAAACAAGATGCATCTTCTTTTCGGTAGCCCATCACTTAAGAACTCCACAGTTAAGCGTGCTTGACTTGGAGCAATTTCGTGATGGGTGACGTTCTGGAAAGTTTCCTAGAAAGCATGTGAGTGAGAACAAAGCATGCTGAAAAGACCCATGTTGGTGTGTGGGGACAGTCGTCGATCCGAAAAGCAGCCGGGATGTTACAAATAGTATCAGAGCCGGTCCTCTCCTAGTACGGTATGGTTCGGGGACGAACCAAGCTTCTAAGCGAAGGGGTACATGAATGAACCGAGATCATACATGAATGAGAGGAATTATGAGACTGTGCAGGTATGGGCTGTACAGTTGAGGAAAACTTAATAGAATTGATTGGTACTACTCATACAAACAAGATGCATTTTCTTTTCGGTAGCCCATCACTTAAGAACTCCACAGTTAAGCGTGCTTGACTTGAAGCAATTTCGTGATGGGTGACCTTCTGGGAAGTTTCCTGGAAAGCATGTGAGTGAGGACAAAACATACTAAAAAGACCCGTTTGGTGTGTGGGGACAGTCGTCGATCCGAAAAGCAGTAGAGATGTTACAACTCGCGTTCACCTATTTTTTTTTTTACGTTTAAAATTTTGGTGATTTAAAAGGTTTGATTGATATGAAAATGGTTATAAAAATTACGATCAAGTTCATTCAAGTTTTTAAAAGATTATTTAATTAGGTAAATTGAGACATTTAAAAAAAACTGTTTAACTTCTAAATAATATATTTATTTATTATTTAAATATAATATTTCCTTTCAAAAAAGTTATTACTAAATTTATACGATACAGTTATTTTTAGCCTTTTAGAAAATCTCATAATATAAATATTTAAACGGGGCCCAAGCCCAAAAATGATTTATTTTTTTGACAGCTAAATGAATCTTTTTTTTTTTGCTGAGAATTAAATGATCCATGTATAACCAGGTAAAATAAAAAAGTTATAAATTCATAATCTATAAAATAAAAAAGTTATAAATTCATAATCTATAATTTATACTTGACCAAAAAATAATCTATAATTTATTATTAAGAATTTAATTATTATGTACTCATAATGTAATTCTTTTACACACATTCAATCATATCTCACCATAATACCGACTCGTAATGTTATTTCATAAAATATCTACACAATATTTACATGGTAATATATGATTAAATATTTTTGTAAAACTTTTTTATACCCTAAGTGTATAGTAATTAAATCTTTTATAATAATATATTTCCGTCAAAAAAATATTTTATTTATAATAGTAATCTATAATTTATAGCTAGGATTAGGAGGCGTTCACATTCTTTTTTTTTTTGAAAGAAAAAAAAGTAGCACCCGCCAAAAGGGGCAGAAGTGCACCCATCTAGAAAGAGAAACTGCGAAGCAATTGAGCTTTATCTCTCTACTCTCTCTCTCTGCTCCTTCGATTGGAAGATGAGTTCCATGAATTTTTGCCGCCGATGGTCTGTACCCATTTCCCTCTCAAATCCCTTCCGTTTGTGATTCTTTCTATTCCTTGCTTTTCAATCAATCGCTGTAATGCATGTTCCTTATTTCTTCATTTCGCAGCAATAACATTATGTACCCTAAAGAGGACAGGGAGCACAAGATTCTACTCCACGCTTGCCGAAACTGCAATCACCAGGTTCTTCTTCTCTCATTCCTCCTTTTCTCTTCATTTCTACTTCTAATTTCTCGTTTATATCGTGCTCTGCATTATCATTGCAAATCGTTAGAGAGAGGGAAAAAAGAAGAAAAAAAAATCTAATTAGTTCTAGTGAATAATGACCGTTGCGTTTACATTAGTTAAGATGTTTTTTGGCGCTTGATACATCTTGTCTTTTGGCGGAGGTAACTTGGTTCTGCTGCTGAAATCTCTTACCGTTGTTTCAAAGGATTAAAATCTCTCCGTTATTATTCTTTCACGTTTCGTTCTATTTTCCTCCCACCTTATTGTAGATACTGGACCAGTCACAAGTGCAAAAAATTTAACTTAAACAACTGCCTTCAGCCTTCATTTGGTGTTTTGGTGAATAGAAGTTTGTTTTACACAACTATATTCACTTCTGAAATTCAGAAAAAGCAAGGGAAGAAAGTCCTATACCTTTTATTGTTTTTTTCTGTAGAAAATTGTCACCCTCAGTTATCTTATGAAGAAGCTATTGCAATTTGCAAGGGACCACATCCAATATAGATATATTGGGCATTAGCAAGTTAAGTTTGGATTTGCCTGTGTGACCAGTTATTTACTGTTGATCAGGAGATTGCAGACAATAGCATCATCTATAGAAATGAAATACACCATTCTGTTGGACGGCGCACTCAAGTGTTAGAAAATGTAGCTGCGGATCCAACTCTTCCTCGTACAAAATCTGTTCGTTGTTCTCAATGCAATCACGGAGAAGCTGTCTTTTTCGAGGTTAGTCCCTATTTTACCTACTAACCATGGTCTCTGTGTTATGCTTATGAGTAGAATACTATTTCCACATTTAACTGAGACCTGCTTTCTTTCGTGCTTGTGGAAAGATAGGAAGAGAATTAGAGTGATTAGGATTTCGCTTGTGCATCCTACCAGTGATGTCTCTTCCTCCTTGGTCATGCAACTTTTCAACCACCTATTTTGGCATTGTGTCATTCCAACCATTTGTGCTAAGTTATTTTCCAGTGCTCACCTTGCATGTTGTCTGTCCCCAACATCTTCAACATCCCTGATTTGTCTTTCTAGCTATGGTCTGGGGTGCTCACATTATTTTTAGGATCATTTTCTTTTAGCATGTTTATATGTAACATGTCTAGTGTGTGTTTGGATTAGCTTTTTTTGTGTTCAACGCAGTTTATTTTAAAATCTTTGAACAAGAAGCAATTAAATACTAAAAAATAATCAAATCCAAACATGCATTAAGCTCAATAAACATTAGCTTGAGGTGAGTTAGAATATGAGTATTTTACAATATCTTAGCACATCTTTAAAATGTCTTAGAAGATAATATATTATGGAATCAATCATTCATCTAATTGAGGAAGAAATCTTAGGAGTTGTTTCTTCTTTTCATTTGGTTTCCTTTTTAACTAGGGTCAATATTCTATTAGTGGGTTCGGGCTTGTACTAGTAATATTACACTAGTATTTGGATTAATAGAATAAGACCGGTGGGTTAGTATTTTCAAATATTTTGTATTGCCTACACACCATATCAATCTAATTGAATATCACTGAAAGCCTCCTTTTTCATTTTTCCTCCTTCCCTCTAAATCCTATAATTTCAATAGTTTTCAACAATTTTGACTCTCACACCTCATGGCTTGTTAATGATTTCTAGTATTGATTGTTGTAATTTTCATGGTATGTTCAGAAACCATATTTTAGTTAGTTGGAGGGATGTTCTGAGATTTTTGAATGTATGTAGGCAACGGCTAGAGGGGAAGAAGGCATGACACTCATTTTTGTTTGCTGCAACCCAAGCTGTGATCACCAATGGAGAGGCTAGGACTCTAATACCTTGCTAAAGCCAAGGCTCAACATTTTGGGGAATTCAACACATCAAGTCCTTCACTCTTGGAAAGGGGAGAAACCGTGTTATATATATTAAACTTGTGAGAACTGAGGACGTTCATAATTAGGTATTTGTTCTAGTTGTTTAAACTCCCTAACCAATCATTTGTTCAATTCGCTAAGATACTCATGGTACACCAAGTAATCATTGCAATTGAAACCTTTCGCTCTGGGAACTTAAAGGAAATGGAAGATTACAAAAGATCTTCTTACTTACTGTGCATTATTCAGGGGTACGGTTTTGGCTATAGATGTGGATAAGGAAGAAAGACCGAAGTGAAAAGGGTAAGGAGAATTGTATAAGAGCAATGGTTAATTGATTGTGTTATTGGAAGCTAATACCGCAAAAATAAAATGGATAGATTAGAAGCAATGTTGTAAAAATCAGACCGGTTCCACTGTAAAATCAAGTCCATGACCGATCCAGTCAAGTGTATGAATCTTTACTGCCAGAACAGGTTTGACCAATCGAACTCAGATAAAGTTAGAACTTGCAACAAGTATTTTCCACAATACCAAAGTTCTTACTTGATATATTTAAATGCATATTTTTAATATATTATACTTCTTTTAATTAAATAAAAATATCTTCAGTATAAACTTTAATCGTAACGATTCAACCAGATTTGATGAGTGTCTCATTGACCGAGTTGATGATCAATCTATGTTTTATAACATTGGATAGAAAACGAATTCAACTTGGACTAAAAAGAATTATTAATTATATATTAGTAACGTTAACTTTTATAAGCTGCTGATAAGATTATTATTATTATTATTACATAATCGCGTTGGTCAAATGGTTGTTATGGGATCGGCCCTTTCATAGTAGTGGGTTTTATTTATTTTATGATATGAAGGCCATGTGTATAAATATAATAACTAGGGTACTGATTCATTTGAAGTTGCCAAGCGTACAAGCTCCATTGCCATCGCCCTTTAATTTTATGTTGGTGTTGTTGGTAACACCAAATAGCTTTTGATTTTCTCCATTGAAAAGGCCAGGCGCCGGTGCTTGAAGAGGGAGTGGAGAATTGATGATGGGATTATTTGATTGAGGCTGAGTTGCCACAGCTCGGTTGCAATCACCTCCTCCATCGATCAAGCCAGTAAACCCTCGTACGAGACCTGCCATTGGGTCGATCAAAGGGAGGAAAAGAAGTATATATGAACTAATTAGCAATAAAGAAACTCTTTTTTGGCTTTCTTGTTGTGCATAACGTTGAAGGAAAATTACCTTTTTATAGATACAAAAAGAGAATATCAGGGTAACTGGTTGCCCCTATTTTATTTTATTTTTTCAAATTTTTTTTTTCAAAATTTATTGGCTAAACATAGCTTGAATATCCTCTTATTGACACCTGTAGGTCTAATTAGTAAATAGTTTGACCCTCTTTAAATAAGTTTTTAATTCAATTCTTACAAATTAAAAAATATACAAGAGTTTTGCAATCTTAAATTAATCTATTACACTCAGACTTGAATTACTCCCTCAGTTTCTTTTTGATTGACGTTTATGTTTGTGGTATAAAAAAATAAGAAATGCAATTAATAATTCGGGATTCATAAAATATATTTTTTACTTTTCTAATATGCCCTCTTTGGAATTATGGATGTCATTAATTACATGGAAAAAACACTACATTAATGTTTCAAGAACATAATAGGAATTTTTTTAATATTTCATTGATATTGTAAAATGACAATTAAAATTGGACAATTTTTTTTGACTAAAACAACAAACAAAATGGGACGGATGGAGTAATTGGGATTAGAATTTGATACGGTTTCCTACACGAAAAATCCCATACAAAAAATTATATTCTCTATATCTAAGTTGTGTTTTTCTATAGCAGATTCTATAAAATTTAGAGAAATGTAATCCATCCATTTGTTCACACTTCAAAGTAAATTAAGATACGAAATGTCTAAATTTCATGTTACCAAAGCGAAAGAGTATATATGCCGTCAACTATTCGTTTTTGCTCAGGCATCCATTCCTTATCTTTTCTTTTTTTTTTTGTTCAACAGGCATCCTTATCTGAAATGCATGACCTTAAGCGAGTGTTTGTCACATGTGCTATAGGGCGAACCGCAGAATGATTGGAGTTTCAAAATTCGACTTTCTTGACCCAAATTGCAAGGATGATATCAAACGAGAAGTTAAACAATGGCTTGTATTGGAGTTTTTGTACAGTTCTTCCCGGGGTTTAAAATCTTTTATATATTTTCTCTTATCCTTTTCAATGTACCTTTAATAAATATGAATCCCCCATCTTAATTTAATTGACGTTTTAACATTTCAAAAAAATATTCAATATAACCAATGTTTTAAGTTTTAAAGAAACATTAAATTTTGTATTCCAAATAAATAGTGTATTACTCGTGATTTCTTCCTCCGTTTCAAAACAAATGACATTTTAACACAAAATTACTTTTTCATATTAAGTGTCATTTTTCCCAAAATTACTTTTTTTGTGTGGATAAACTATATATGGCTTGTTATGCTCGGTGGCACTTAATTTGGGAATGTGACTTTTGCTCCCACCAATTGGAAAACTTGTTTCTGACGTAGTAAAAATTAATTAACACGCATGACGTCGAGAATGTGTACATGTATATTTTTTAGTGGAGGCCTCTAGGCTCTAACTAAACATGATTGTCTCTAGTTGGAGAATACGTGCGTGGATTTCATCAAAAAAGAGAAAACTCCACTTCGTGGTTATTATTATATAATTAGAATCGTAAATTTTAATTTCGCATGCTTAATTACATTATGAATAATATTGTTCTTAATTTAATCACAAGCTTCTGATAAACTTCAAATTTCAGGAAAGGCTCATGCATGATTATTTTTGCAGGTGGAAAGAAGTTAATTGTAAATATATGGGTCTTATAGGATGCTGAATAACGGTAATTATCGGATGAAGATGTGGCTTAAACTTTAGGACTTATTATTATTCAGTTAAAAAATGGATTTTATAATTATAATAATAATTATTATTATTATTATTATTATTCAATTAGGATATTACCGGAGACACTGAAATGAAATAGACATTTATTAATTACATGAAGAGGTATTAATTAAACCTCATCATTTTATTCGTTCGAAACTATAGTGTATTAGTGTATATATAGTTTCAGTGATGGTACAATATGATCATATATATCGTAGAAGATTACATCCTTGCGATGCGTATATGAGATTAATAATTATATCGTCTACTGGTTGAGTCAAAAGCCACCAAAGATGATAGATCCGTTACCATTGCCCTTGGTGTAACCAGTGTTGTTTATAAGACCTTTCATGTTTTGTGT
Organism: Glycyrrhiza uralensis; assembly: GCA_030159175.1. NCBI lineage: Eukaryota > Viridiplantae > Streptophyta > Magnoliopsida > Fabales > Fabaceae > Glycyrrhiza > Glycyrrhiza uralensis. The sequence goes on along the minus strand of BRZY01000001.1, from coordinate 57,415,204 downwards.
GCCTGTGTTGCTAAACGAGGCAAGGGGTTGGTCCTGTGGTACTGTGCCATTAATTTGACGAGGAGCAACAACATCGTTGGGAGAGTGTCGGGGTCGTGCCTCAACAGGATCGATATTGTTGTTACCATCAAGGAGGCGAAGCAACTGCAGAAGAGAATCTGCCATAATTCTCAGCTAGGAAACAAATTAATGTGGAGCTAGCTAGCTAGTTCATGTGGCTTAGCTAAGTTAGTTCGTTTGGGAAAATTTAGTACGCTTTTATATGCAGGAGAGGAATATTGGGGTAGTAGCTTGCACAAGAAGCAAATGTTAATCAATTAATTAATATTAATTTTGCTTCTAATGAAAAATAGAAGAATTTGAAATGCGTTCTCTCGTGGATCTAGTTAGTATGGTATATGAGTCCCAACTAAAATTTAATAAAAAAATTTGGGTATTCAAGCGTCAAGATAGACATTACCAAAGAATCATCTCCCCAACAAACCTTTACACTCTGTTTGGATAGTAAGAGAAAGTGGAAGGAAAGAAAATAAAAAGAAAAAAAGTGAATAGAAAGAAAGATAAAGTATTTCTCTTTCCTCGTTTGATTAAATAGAAAGTGTGAGGAAAGAAAGAAGAATATTTGTAAAAGGACAAATATCCTATAATATTTTTTAAAAATTGATTGTGGAATTAATTTAGGGGCATTATAGTCTTTTACATAGAAACTCTCATCTCTCATCTCGCTTTCCTCTCACCAATGGATGGAAACATTTTGGCTAAAATGCACTTTTCGTCTCCCAGGTTTGACGTTTGTGCAATTTTCGTCCCTCAGCTTCTAATTGCGCACATTTAGTCCCCAACGTTTATCAGTTGTGCGATTTTGGTCCTTCCGTCCAATTGCAAACGGAAATTGCTTACATGGACAACGAAACTGTGATGTGGCACTGTCTTGGCCAAACTGGACAACTTACGTGGTAACGAAACAACATTTTTATTTTAATTTTTTTTTAAAACTTAGAAATCACGTGAATTTGAAGGGGGGGGGGGGTAAAAATGTGAGAGGAGTGAAATGTTTTCCTGAAACAAATTACAGTGAAGGTCCATGGGAAGAATGTAGGGTTCCATAACACCAAATAATCGAAGGAGACACAGAGACGACATGAACGACATCGAAGGAGCAAAACATTGAACCCTAGGACTTGCTTGCTACAAGAACGCGAGACCACGGAGCAAAACATTGCATATTGTATTTTTGCATCAAGTTATTTCCATTTGCTTTTGCATTTTTTCAAATTGTCATTTGTGTTCTTGCATCAAGTTATTCATTTGCATTTTTGCATTTGTATTTTTTTTCATACTGTCATTTAGGATCTGCATAAATGAATTTGTGGAAAATAGGTGCATTTTTGCATTTGGGTACTGCAGAAAAATTCCAATACACAGCAGAAGACCAGCAAGAGAAAAAAAAGTGCAAAATTTCCAATAGCCTTTGAACTCCAAAACCAGTACCCAGCAGGAAAAAAAAACCAGCAAATTGATAAATGAACTAAAGTTCTTCCATTGTCTTCTCTTATTGTTCTGTGTCGATGATGCAGAAGAAATTTCACAACCCCCTCCCATTTGGATTTCGATCGGAGAAGAAGAGAAAATTGTGGGGGAGAGAGAGCAGCACTTGTGACAGGGAGAGAAAGAGGGCTTTCGAAGCCCTAGTTTCAACAAGAAATTTCAACAATGGAGTGCAACATCGACCCCCCGATATGTCCTCACGTGATTTTTAATATTTTTTAATTAAAAATGTTGACTCATTAAATGTGCCACATAAGCTGTCCAGTTTGGCCAAGACGGTGCCACGTCACAGTTCCGTTGTCCATGTAAGCAATTTCCATTTGCAGTAGGGTAAAAGGACCAAAATCGCACAACTGGTAAACGTTGGGGATTAAATGTGTACAATTAGAAGCTGAGGGACGAAAATTGCACAAACGTCAAACCTGAGGGGCGAAAAGTGCATTTTAGCCAAACATTTTTGTTGTGGGACCCATAACAATTTTTCCTTTCCTTCCACTTTTCTTTTGTTTCAAACAAGGGAAATCGTCGTATCTTGTGCCTTTCCATTCTTTTCTTTCCCTTTCCTTTCTTTTTCATGCTTTCCAGACAAAGTGTTAACGAATTCAGTGCAACAAGCTGCAGTATTTTAAACCAGGCAACTTATTTGTAGTGATCGTTTAATTAGTCGGAAAGAGATTTGGAGTATATCATAAACCATCATCAACTTTTTTTTTTTACGAAAAAACCATCATCAACTTAATAACTTGGGTTACGTAATTCAGGAACGTCGTACTTGTAAAAGTGAATTAGGCAAAACTAAATGACGAATGGTAGGTTCTTATCCGGAAAGAAAGTTGAGGATTCGAAATTCTGCTACCCATTGAAAAACTGTCTTCCAATACTTCATGACTGGAGTTTTTCCCCCTTACACACATGATTATTATTTTCCCTATACCCCTAAACAAATATTCTCCAGGATAAGGGGAAAATAATTGGAGCAAAGCATATGTTCGGTAAGAAAAGATAATTGGCAGGTGCCAGGTAGTCAGCATTTCCGGGAAAGAAATTGACTATTCAAAATTCTATTCCATTGGAAAACTTATCTCCCAATATATTACTTTATGACTGGAATATTTTCCCCCCCTAATTATATACATGATTAGCACCTTTTATTCTATGCTATTTTTTTCCTATACCCCGAAATAAATATTCTCTCGGATAAGGGGAAGATAAACCAAAGCATATTACGGTATAAGAATAATAATGCATCGAAAGCAAATGTAAGTTGGATATATGAAAAGAATCTTACGGGAGGCGCGATATGGGCCACAAGATGAACCACTGAACTTAATTGGTGGGGTGCGCCAGGCCCGCGCAGTAGTGCAACGCATGGGCGACAAACGAGAGATCCAGCAGCAAGCTACTATAGTGAACCCTCCCCCTTAAAAAATTAATTTAATATCATGTGAGCCATTGGCCCACATATCAGATATTAAACTGATAAGAACAGATACTACACTTGATCTTAGCCAAAAGGCCGAGAAAGGTATGATTTGCTAAGCTGTGAAATACTTTACTTATAGCGATGTCCTCCTTGTTTGTTGTTTCTTCTCAGCGATGTGGGACTTTGTCAACGCTACTGCAATGCAGTGTTTATTGAAAGGTTGACCGGCAACAATGCAAGCCTAGCAATTCTTGTTCTAAACTTTGGATATTGGTTGCGTTTAACCATAATTAACAAAGCTAGGATAGCACTAGCAGTTTTGAAGAGTGAATGAAAACGGACAACATCACCAAATAAGAGTCGTTCGAAGCCCAGAAACTTGCCTATCAATTGAGTTGTGACAGGGTCAGTATAATGATAGTTGTCAGGTTTAGTGTTTTGAATCTTCAAGTTTAATGTCCAGAGAAAAGATCTATCATCTATGGCTAAATCATGTCTGCAACTTCTCGAAGATGCTTATGTATTTTGATTAATCCAGATTCCTGGTACAAATTAGTGACAAAGGTAGGGGATCTTACCAATTTCTTTGACAAAAAATTCTGTTTAATTATTTTGTACCTTTTTTTTTTAAAGGACAACATTGGAAAAATCATAAACTCAGAAAGTCCTCAATTGAGAATTCCACACCCACATTTTATTCTAAGTATTATGATGGCTTTGAGTAACACGTACATCAAAATGATAGGCAACACAACAGCACAGGTTATTTAGTTAATATATAGTCTATTGAGTTGCCTCCAACTATATGTATATACATATTCTTAATTACTTCATGTTATTAAAGGATTCATGCTTGCCTCTGGGCACCAGTGGAGGCCATCAAGCTGCCAAAGTTGATTACCCCATTAGCGTTTCCCTTAACATAACCAGTCTGATTAGTAAGACCCTTGATATTTTGCTTGCCGGCATTTGAATAGGCGAAGTCTTCAGATGGCACCGTAGGAGTAGGAGTAGTAGCAGTAGCAGTAGTGTTGTTAGCGTTGGGACAAGATTGGGCTTGTGTTGGTCGCCGTCGTGCATCGCCTGCACCAACGGCAAGGTTGCAGATTCCAGATGCAACACCTGCCATATTGAAATGCTTGTTGGTTTGAGGAAAAATGAAAACTAGTTAGTGGCAATTGGGTTTAGATCGATCGCTTTGGACTTTGGTATGTCTTTGAGGAATAGGCCTTCCTTTAATAGACTTGGGGGAGAGAATAATATTTAAGCAGAGTGTGAATGCAAAGATAGTGTGAGAGGAATATCAATTGTCACTTTTAGTATGGGAGTGCAGAGTGCTTCACTTTAGTTACTGCTCGCCTATATGCTTGTCCCCATTTTCAAGGTGCTCCAATCTAGCTTTTTTGGGAGGGTAGGTGTTAATGTTATTCACGGCTATCGACGAATAAGACAAAGCTGTGATGTGATCAGGGAATCAATGCAAAGGCGATAAAGTTATATTCCTTTGCATGTTTGGTTAGAATAGAATCATGTCATCATTAAGACAAAATTGAATATATGAATTCTACTTTATATGGAGATGTATTAGAAAAAATGATACATTTTAATTTTATTTGATAAGGTAGAACTAAAGAGAACATCGCGTAATAGATTGACTGTTTGGTTCTATTCTATTGGCCTGCTAAACGCTACTTATACATAGCAAACCTTCACACGTTTTCCATAGTGACACAAGACTTCCAATTCCAAAGTGCAAGAATTATGTCTGATTTTAATCGTAGACAACAGATTTGTTAATGTTGGCGAAAATAAAATTTAATGTTGGCGTAGAAGGAAAGTTGGGTTGCTCACTTCATAAATAAGCGCATTCGCAAGGCATATTTCAGATTGACAAGGTTCGGAATTTTACACAGCTCCACTTGCATTGGTCTTGAAGTAAGTTAAGGTTTTAAATTGTGGTCGCGGTTGAGAACCATGATGTTGCGGTCACAATCTTGGTTGCGAACTGCAATTTAAAACCATAGACATAACCTGTTTTGGTAAGATATTTAACAAACTGGCCGCCACCACCACTATTTTGATGGTTGTCATCGGGATGCGGCTCTGCTAATGATTGTGCTAGTGGACGGGTATCGGCACTAGGAATGTGTTGGGGCTGCCTTAGCACAGCAGTGGAAGCACCTACAGGGCGGATCATCTCCTTGAGCAAAACTGCATATCGATCAGTACTATATATTTGCTAAAATTAATATTATTTTGCTTCGTCTTACTGATCAGCTTAACTATAATAGCATACCGGAGGAACTGTAGCTATAGGGATCGATCCATTTTATGGTTGCAGCAAGGCAAACGAAGAGTTGAGTTGATTTGTAATTTTGAAGATAATGAATAAGAATTTGGAGATTTTCACACACCGATAAAAAAATCTGACAATCTTGGATGCATTCACTTTGTATCTTTGGGTTTTGCTTGTCAATTTGGTATCAAAGTGCGCTGAAATGGGTCACATTTGTAACATATATATGTGAATGAATATTTTAGAGATGGTTTTCGTTTTCGTTTTCGTTTTCCCGACATTGTAAGGAAACTATGTGTCTGTGGCTGTATAGATGCATGAATACACGAGTACAGTGCCTATAGGTGACACAACTAATCAAGAGTTAAAAGTAGGGGTGTTTGCGGATTGGATTGAATCGGTTTTGAGGGAAAACCATTGGATTCAATCATTTTGGTTTTGCTCTTTAATATCCGATCGGTTTGATTTTTAAATTTAATCTGATCCAATCCAATTCCAACTTATGAACCGTAACTAATAATTTGCAAAGCTAATAAATCATTGCTACTGTTAACTAAAGTAGACGTCGTCGTATATATCATAAAACAGCTGAAGATACTGGAGCCGTGCAAAGTGCAAACTACAAAGCACTTATTCTAAATACATAAGTGAAACTATTATTTATGCATTAATTCAGGAACTGCCAACGTCTTCATACATGGATCGCGAGTTATATAGTCCTTTTTTTAGTGACTTACACACGTAAATCACCAAAGTTGATGGCTCCGTTAGCATTGCCATCGGTGAAACCTGTTTGGTTACTAAGACCTTTTATTGTTTGCCTGCCAGTGTTGTTGTATTTTCCAAAGGAGCGATTCCTTCCAGGCAGAGGAGTAGGAAAGGAACTGGGTGGCGTTGTAGGAGGCGCATTTTGATGAGTTTCACCACCATCCATGCTATTTAGAACACCAACAAGACCCTTGAGTGCATCGAGCTTTTGTTGAAAGTCAGCCATGGATTCTGTTCTGCTAATTTATTATATACACGTTCTGATGACCAGAGATTGATTTATTTGTGAGCAATACCAGAAGTCTTCTTTTATAGGTGCAGAGGAGGAATGATAGCTAGCTTCATACATAATGTGCAAACTTATGCAGAGGAGGAATAACACTCCGTTTGTGAGTGGAATAATCACTCAAATAAAGTTATTCTCGGTGGAGGATAGGATAAGGTTCCATTTGATATGGTATGTTTATCAAAAGAAAACTTGTAAAAAACGGATACGGTTCATTTATTTATGATTCTACCAAAGAAAATATTTCATCTTGATGTATAATAGATCCGGTTCATAAGTTGCTGTCAAAAAAAGATACGGTTCATAAGTATTTGCCTTTCTTATTCATTCGATTAGCTTGGATTGAAAGCATTCACACACGATACCGCGCCAAAACATTTGGGGAATGAACTCACATTGTAACTGGTGTAATGAACTATTTGACAAATAAACTTAAAAACCTTCAAAATGGTATAAAAATATCACTTTGTGGCTGCTGGGATTCGAGCCCAGGTCTCCACGGCCACAACGTGGAATTCTCACCACTAAACTACAGCCACTTTGTTGTTAAGATGTCTCTAATATTTAAAATCTTATGACTTAATAATTTCTAATTCTTAAACATAGAATAGAAACTAATTTGCGTTACTTCAAACTTTTCATTTTAATCACAAATAGCTTTTCATTTTAATCACTTCAAATAGCTTTCATTTTAATCAAAGTTTATATTATTTATAAATTTTTATTATTTTCAAGAAATAATCCTCTGCATCTTGTTGAAGAAGCTATTATGAGATGTAGCATGACTGATACCATAACTCCCTTGAAGGAAGGGTGTGTTCATACTCTCAACTCATTATTATTATTTTTTTATAAATTTGACAGAAAAGTCTACGCCATTCTCTAAAATTTTCTAAAATCAAATTGGCTTTTGTTTATAAATCGTTTTCCAAGTCCAACTTCAGAATTCAGAAACAGGTTCTTTTCTTCTTTTAGCTGTGAAACAAAAAACTGAGATGAATGGAGCATATAGACTTAGCATTCCTTAACTATTTCCCCCAGTTCAAGTTTACTCTAGTTCTAGGAATTCCATACAGTACTTTAAACTACAAATAAATTATCACAATGATCAAGATGGAGAGACTTTTATTATTTTATACATACATCAAAGGTTTTCTTTTGAACAAAATCAGACATTTCCACGGCTCATGTTCCAAAAATCAACTTCCTGCTCAATAACACTCAGTAACACAACTTCAGCCTTCTTGAGTTCATCGTCAGAAGCCTTTTGTAAGCGCTGGTTGGCAATCTTTTGTAGGGATTGGCAATACTGACCAAAACCCTCATTGCCCCATCTTTCACAAGTCTCCTTCAGTTCTGGTGGGGTTTTGGAACCTTCTTCAATACAGTGGGCAAAGCTCTCTTGATACACTGCTTCGATGGCCCAAAATGCTGTAATAGCCACCGTATATTCCACGTCTGGACTCGTCAAACTTTCCAGCAACCTGTCACAGCATGCATATAATTGTCCACTTTAAACATTTAAAAAACAAACATCCTCTTCCAGGAAAAAGTAGTATATTATATGTTTTGTCATAGTGGTTAAGGCATAGGATATGTGAGTCTTCTCTCTTCGCCCATTCCTAACCACCAATGTGAGACTTACAATTCACACTAGGATTCCAACTACTACGAGACATGGGAAAGGATAGGACCTATAAAATCACCATTTCATCATCACTTCCAGTTTTTGAGACCAGGTCTCTGTTTGTCCCTTAAATGGGTCCAAGTTGACTTCACAATGTTGAGGGTCTTTTAACTACAACTTGACTTAGGCACTAAAAAGAGAGGGCAATAGTCCATAGCTAATTAGGCTCGGCATACTGCGCTCTTTAAATTCAATGTTTTGCTACAAATCAAACCCAAATTAAAATCCCCACCTATGATTAGAATTCAATTGAAAAGACAATGGCAGATATCATAATATACGAATTGAGTATGAAAACAGATGATTAATAAACCTACCCGCAATAGTTTTTGTTTGCCTGCTGAGGAACAACATCGGAGAGTGGAATACCCCACTTGCTGGCTTCTCTCTTAAACCATGATAATTCATCCTTAAGAGAAGCCATGCCCCCCAATATGACTTCCACGTCAGTAGCACTGTCATCTGATTCCTTGCAAGCTTTTATCAGCACACTGGCCACAAACGGGACAAACGCTCTAACGAACAAGTAATCTTGTGCCTGCATAACATGTATGAAATGATTATTGTAGTAACAGTTTAACCACGAAATCAAAGAAAATGATGAATGGAGTAATATTGCATCAATTTAATTGAAAATTGCAAACATATGTTAAATCCAGACAGAACAACTCAAAATTGTGTCAATTAATAATGCCATTGAACTTGAACACACAAAATTCTGGCAAAGGAAGTTAAACTGACATCTTAAGAAAAATAATAACAGAGAAGGGAAGGAAGAAAAAAGGGAGAAGTTTTATTTACGAGCCATGTTTTGAAGGAATCAATGTGGATGGAGCCATCACGAATGCTGAGAATAAAAGGGTGTCTGGTAGCGGCGGCGTAGATATTACGGTGCTTCCTCAACCAAGCCTCAGTCGCCTCAGTCATACCGATTTTCTTCTCCTCAGCTTTTGCCTTTCCCTCCATCTTCTCGCTTCTTCTCACTTCTTCTAACTTGTTATTATCGGTGTTACAAGAGGTGCTTTGAGAGTTTGAGTGGGCCTTTATAAAAGGATTTCAATTATTTCCAGTCTAGGCCAACTTCTAGTGAACTCCACTCTACACGTGGCTTCGGTGCGGTGCAAGTGCAACAGAGTCCCTTCCCAATCCCATGCACCTCTGCATTCGGCAATCTTGTTGGGCTCTCTTGATCGGGCCTTCCCAATTGTCCAACGCTCTCCGCTCGTCTTTAACTAAAGCCGTGTTTCTCTGTATCTTGTTTTTAATAAAAGTGTTTCTAATCTATCCATCTGTCTATAGGCCTGTTTGGATTAGCTTATGCAGAGCTTATGAACACAGCTTATGACTTATTCATAAGCTGTTTTGGGCTTATTTTTCATAAGCTACTCAGGATAGCTTATCAAAACAGCTTATGGCTTATATAAAATAAGTTTCACTATAATTTTTCTTCGATTATAAAAGTAGCTTATACGACTTATGCCATAAGCAGTAGATAAGCTTGTTATCCAAACAGGGCCTACATATTAATGAAAGTGACTTACACTCATGTATTAACGCAAATAAAGAAAATATTTATCATAATAATTATATGTAGGTACTAAAAAAGAAAATAGTAAAATTGACCTACACTCATGCATTAAATGAAATAAAAAAGGGCAAAATTACTAAATAGGTCCCTTAAGTTATTTTATTTTTTCAAGTTGGTCCCTTATCTTTATTTTTAAATAATAAGGTCTCTTATGTTTATTTATTTTTTCAATTTGGTCATTTGATGACGTGTCAATTGTTGATTGGTCTGAGATGTTGGTGTACAGTAAATCGATACCAATCAGAAACTGACACATCGTCAACAAATGAAGAAAATGACCAAATTGAAAAAATAAATAAATATAAGGGATCTTATTGTTCACAAATGAAGATAAAGGACCAACTTGAAAAAATAAAATAACTTAAGGGACCAAAAATATAATTTTGCCAATAAAAAAATATCTATTATACATATTAGTAAATTTGATTTGCACTACTATATTATAGAAATTAAGGAAAACATCTATCAAAATACTTATAGGTATCTATATCTATATATATTAGTAAAATTGATTTGCACTCATGTATTAAAGGAAATAAAAAAATATTTATCAAAATAATTACAGGTAGATATTAAGAAAAAATAGTAAAAATAGTCAATGTTATTTGTCATCTAATTATCTAAGTTTTTTAGTTAGGTCCATATGTTGAGTTGACCTGTCACCGTAAAATGTTTACGTGACACCTCATTAAACTTACGTGTCTTACACGTCACCTGATATATATATATATATCAAATTTTTAACTTAATCTCTATGAAAAAAATGTGTTTTAAATTTAATCCCTCTCCACCACCACCCCCTTCTCTCATGGCCGTGTTTGCCATTAGGCAAGAAAGACAATTGCCTTAGGCCCATAAATGTTATTATATATATTTGGTATTATAATTATAATAAATGAAAAGAGAAATCATGAATTCCATTTGTGCTATACGTTTGGGGTAAGAAAAAGAAGAGCAACGTTGCAATGGGGCAACATTCACGTTCCAAGCCTTGCAAGTATCAAAGTGCAGAATTCAGTTATTCAAGTAATTAGTAAATGCTCACCAATTCATATAATGTTTAATGATGCAACGTAATAATTAGTTGCTATTTTAACTATTCTTTATTATTAATATTAACAATCTATTTTCAATTACTTAATGGCTATTTTTTTACTACTTATTCTTCAAAATTTCAATAATTTTATGTCAAAAAGCTAAAAGAATAATCTGAATATTAATAATTTATATTACACTTTTTTTTTGGTCAAATAATTTATATTACACTTAAATGCTTTAGTTATGCCTAAGGCCCCAAATTTGTTAGACACGGCCTGCCTTCTCTCATGGCTTCTCCCTCCTCTTCCACCACCCCCCTCCACTATCTCCTCCCTCTCCCCACTCCTATCACGGATTCTTCCCTCCATCGCCACTTCCTTCTCTCATGGTTTCCCCCTCCTCCACCCCTTCCTTCTCCCCCTTCCTCGTATTCGTATAGCTGCAAACCAGTGTGGACTTTTCTTATTATCACTTACAGCAAAAATGTTTTATAATGTCATTGTGTCAATCACGCTTCTAATCCCCTTATCAAATTATCGAAGATCCATGAAAAGAAGAGTGAAGATTACAAATTACCAAGTGTCAGCAACGATCCGAGAAAAAGGATGAAACAAATTATTATTATTATTAAATGAAAAAGAAAGCTGAATCGACGGTGGAGATATGGTGCTGGAAGAAAATTGAAACCGACATTTCTGCAAAAGAATAAAAAATTAAAAAAAATTCCCGTAGGCATAGAGAAACACACGCACAACATATGGGGGGGAGGGGAGGGGAGGGGACGGGGGGGGGGGGACGTGAAGCCATGAAAGGAGGGGGTGGTGGAGGAGGGAGAAACTATGAGAGAAGGGGTGGGGGTGGAGGGGAATTAAATTCAAAATACATTTTTTTGCATGGACTAAGTTAAAAATTTAATATCTTTATATGTATATGTCAGGTAATGTGTAAGCTATGTAGGTTTAATAAAGTGTTATATAGACATTTTATAGTAACATCAGAATGTCATATTAGTAGTCAACTCAACATAGAAATCTAACTCAAAAACTTAGATAATTAAAGGACAAAAAACCATTAACTTTTAAAATAGAAACTAAATTTAAAAATTGAATTTTTAGAGGAACCATTTGCGTATTTAAGGTTAAATTTTTTAATTACTTATCAACTATAAAATAATCATCCACTAATAGAATCATTACAGGGACTAGGGCCCGTGCCCTTCCCCAAACAAAAAAAGATATTAACAATTAGTAAAGTTGGCAAAATGGGTTTTCGGGGGCATCAGATTTGGATTTTATCGAGTCGGGTCAAAAAAGTTTAGATTAAAAACATATTCAAATTTGTGTACCTGAGCTCTTTATTTTTTGAGTTTTTTTTTTTGCCGAGCTCAGGTTTCAGCTTACATTTTTGGGCCGGCCTGCTTCGTGCTCAGGCTTTATCGGGTCGGGTAAAAAATGTCCAGATTGAAAACGGGCTCAAATTTGTGTGTATGAATCCTCTATTTTTTCGATCTTTTTTTGCCTGATCCGTCAGACCCGACCCTTTTTGCTAGCTCTAACAATTAGTAATCCAAAATCAATATTAGTCAGATTTTAATTTGATCAAATTGAGTTCATTAGCCAAATTAAACAAAATGAATTAAATTAACCTCGACTGATTTTTCTGGTTTTTCATGTCAACTAGACCCAATTAACACACCAGCTCCAACTTAGCCAATAAAAGAGAGACACGTAAGCAAGTACACGTATCGTGACGTGTCCATCAGAGAGCCTACCTAACGACTAACGTCGTCGTCTCCTGCGTAAATTTCCCTTCTCTGAGATATTTTCTCCGCAGCACAACACAACACAATGCATTCCTTGTAATCCTGTTCTGCTCTCGCTGTTTAACTTACCGTCATACATACAACAGGTTTCCATCATCGAATTCGGTGCAGCACGCAATCTCATTCTCATCAGCGATGGCGGACAAGTACAACCTTAAGAACCCAGCCGTGAAGCGGATTCTCCAAGAGGTCAAGGAGATGCAATCTAACCCTTCCGATGATTTCATGAGCCTCCCTCTCGAGGTTCCTTTTTTTCTCTTCCCCTCACCAATATTTTTCATTGGATTGCATTTGCCTCCTTTTTTATTAATCTTAGGGTTTTCATTGCGCCATCTCTCTCTGTTTTTTTTTTCAGCTCCCCGTCATTTTGCTATCTGTTGCGATTTAATCAAATTTTCTTATATGGTAACTCTAAAAAACTGGTTTTATAATTGTAAGCATCGAGTGATTTCAAATTTCAAAACGATTGATTGAGCTTATATGGATGTTAGCGAATTGCGATTTTTTCCCAAAAAAATAATAATTAGCGGAGGTGCTTTGTTTAATCAAATACATATAAAATAAAAATGGGAATATTTTAGCTCATCCCTCTGAATCATGAAGCCTTTCCTTCATCTCTAGTTTTTATGTATATTTGTATCTAAGAGTTGACCCAACTTGATAAGTTTCTAAGAATGTTGCACAGTGCACACTCACCTTATCCATGCCTTTTTCTTCTTGGCGTGGTTTGCATTGGCATATGGCATTTGATTATTGTGTATCACTGTTTTGGTTTTGATGTCTCATGCAACTTTAATATGGTGTTTTGTTTTTCAGGAAAATATATTTGAATGGCAATTTGCAATTAGGGGGCCTCGTGATTCTGAATTCGAGGGTGGTATTTATCACGGACGGATCCAGTTGCCTGCTGAATATCCATTCAAACCTCCTTCATTTATGTTGTTGACAGTAAGATGTTGCCCTCTAGATTAAGTAGATTCTGATGTTATTATTCTGATATGCATATGTTTTTCTGGTGCTTCTGTTTCTTGAACTGTCTTTTTATGTTTAAACTATTAAAGAAAGCTTAATTCCTGCATTCTTATAAATTCTGCTGTTATGCTGTCAGCCTAATGGTCGTTTTGAGACCCAAACCAAGATTTGCTTAAGCATATCAAATCATCACCCTGAGCACTGGCAGCCATCATGGAGCGGTAAGTACTCCTTCCTTTCCACACATGACTCACTGCATATGCAGTACTATATTTCAAGTCGTGTTTGGGAGAACATTGTTTTGGCTTTGTTTGCTTTTTGGTATTTGTCATATATTCTGTATATTGCTCATTTTGGAAATAGTAGAATTGCAGGTTCGTGCAGGACGATGTTCGTTTTGTATTTTTCTTTTTTAATTTATTTGTTTTGCACTTGTAGGACTAACCAAAATATTCGACTGCCTGTGGTCTGTTTTACTTTCCATGAATATTGTTGTTTTTGATGTATGACTGCTCTGAGTAAGGACATAATTTTCGTAGACATTGTATTTATTCTCTGTCAGTAGTCTCCCTTTATGTTTGAGACATTTTTTCTATCATAAGAGGGAACACAGTTTGCTAAAAAATACTTTTCAAATTAAGTAGTTGCACTTAAGTATATTCATATCTGTAGAGTAGAATGGAATGGAATGGAATGGAATGTATCTGTGTTGTTTTCATCATTTACATGATCTTTTTTTCCCCATCAAACATTGCCTTAAATAATGATTATATACTCCAAGCTGTAGCTGTGTTGTGTATGTGTCTTGTGACTCTTGTCAGTTAATACCATTTATCATACCTTTGAAGCTTCATACTTTGCTTTTGATGGAAGAAGATTCTCACTAATTAGCTGATGTAAATTTCTTTTGGCAGTAAGGACTGCTCTAGTTGCACTGATTGCATTCATGCCCACCAATCCAAATGGTGCATTGGGCTCATTAGACTACAAGAAAGAAGAGAGACGTGTGTTAGCCGTTAAATCCCGTGAAGCATCTCCAAGATTGGGGACTCCTGAACGTCAAAAACTGATTGATGAGGTAAAATGTTGCTCATTGTTTTCCCCAGTGCATGTTTGCTGTAATATCTCGTGTTGATTGTACCAGGTGAAATTTGCTTATTGTTGTTTCCCGGAGCAAATTTTTCTATAATATCTTGTACTGATTTTGCTTTGTCATCCCAGATACACGAGTATATGCTAAGCAAGGCACCCCCTGTTCCTCAACTTAGTCCTTCACAGGCTTCTGAAGAACAACCCAGGGTTGAGGAGGCTGAGGCCCAGGTTAATTTGCAAAATCCCGAGGCTGGGATTCCTGATCAATCAGGTGACAGAATAGTTGAAGAACATGAACTCCCTGTCAATGTTAATCCTAACCCTGCAGGAGTTGAAGCTTCAACTGAGATTCCAACCAGCATCTCAAGCAATCAGTTGCTCCAAAAGTCAGAGACAAGGGTTCAAAATCTGAAACCAGAGACAAGGGTTCAAAAACCTGATGATCGATTGTTCACATTAGCAGCTATTGGACTTACTATAGCAATTATGGTCCTTTTGCTGAAGAAATTCATTAAATCTACGGAACATGGAGCAGTTTTCATGGATGGATCTTAGGTGTATTCATTACTTGTGTTGGCTTCAGGACCAAGATTCTTAGCCCCATATAGTCACTAGGAATATCTTGCTCTTCTATACTCGAGTGATATTTTATGATCCTTCGATTATACTTATGTCTTGTGTAATTGTGGTAATATAAACTTTCTACAGCCTTGAGTTCGGGAGCATTGTAATTATGCTACACTCGTAAGTAATGCCACATTGCATGCCTTATGCTAACTATCCTGACTTATGTATTGACCGGATGCTCTTGTCAATGGTTCTGTTTGAACGCAAAAATCTATCTTTTAGCTTATGAAAAAATTAACTTTATTTTACATTCTTATTTTTTTCATATATAGAAAAGAGAAAAAACTATTAAAGAGTCATTAGTAGATAAATAGATGTTTATGAAAAAGTAAAAAAAAAGATTTTTGAAAAAATGTACTATAAAAGTTAATTTCAAATTATGTGAAAATCTATTAGTTAAAAATTATGTTCGAAGTGCTTTGCAATTTATAATTGAAACATTTGTTTTGCCTCAACTAATTTATAAAAGGAGACAGACAAGATAACGAGAGGCTGTACGGACAAGAAGGAAAATATATTATCAAAATGAATATTTAAAACTTTTTTTTTATTTTTCAATATTCCAAAAACAAATTGGAGAATACATGTGGAAACCCAAAAAAATTAATTACTAGTGACATCAAAAGTTGCAAAGAAAGAAAACTTCCACTAGAAAACTAATTCGAAGTTAAAATGCTCCTCTATATTAAAAGACTAAAATATAAAAAATTTATGTCTTGAAATTTAACATAAAATAGAATAATATAATTTAAGCTTCTCTTAAAGGAGAGAAGTATCAGTTACTCTTCAAAAATATATAACCTTTTTTTAAAAAGTAGGTTAATCATATAAAGATGTGTTAAAGACAGTGTATTGCTATCCTTCATTTCTTTCACTATTTCTTTCAATATTTCTTTGTTTCCGTTTTCTCTATTTTCTCGCAACCGGACATTTGAAAGCCAATGTTCTATATTCCACCTGTGTTGTACAAAAACTGAAAAGCATAATCCGTGCTTAACATTTTTTTTTGGTCATTTTCAATATATACTTTTCGTCAACTTCTCATGTATTTTTTGACAGATATCCTGGTCAAATCTTGCGACACCACAAGTATCAGCACAAGTATTAATACTTGTAAGTATATCAAATCTTATTACTATTTTCTACTATTTACAATTACTAACAAGCAACAACAGGTTGGATCTTCTCCTGTATTGCTCTGTAACAACCAAGACTGCAAAGGGGAAGCTTTGACTTAGAATCTCGATACTTGTACACGTTAGTGCAGTTTGGACCTGCGCATTTTTCTCTTGGGGGAGGATAACTGAAACAATCAACAAACATGATCAGTGCACAAACGCATGTTTCTAAAGCATATCAAATATTAATAATGATAACCAAGAAAATCAAGAATAACAAGATTAAAACTCCTTACGGGGAGACAAAGTCTAAAGCTGTACCTGTTAGGTGTCATTTGGAAGATACTTGGTAGACCAATATCTTCGGAAAAAGTTACTACCGTTCCTTTGGGACCCATAGTACATCGAACAGTGTTTGATCCTAGATTGATGGATCTGTCAGATTTTTCCTGCACAACCAACATGTTAGAACTTGAAACAATATGCTAAGAGGAAGAAGGTGGGTCATCAATCAAGACCTTAGCAATCTCATCTCTGCGCTTATTCAACTTTTCCTCTTTCTTCTTCCTACTAGATTCTTGACCAAGAATCTTCCTGATGGCGGCCTCCTGCAAAAACACAATGTGAGAAATCATTTATTAACACCATTTCCTAGAACTTACATGTTGTATTGCATCCCAATCTATACTACAATCTCAATTCGTAGCTCTAAGATGATCAAAGAAATTATGGCATCACATGCAAACCTCAGCTTCCTTAGCTGCCTTCTCTGATTGAATTTTTCGTTTCTTTGCAGCCTCAGATTTCTTGTTTTGCAGCTCTTCTTCTGACAATTTGCCCTTTTTCCCTTATTATTTGACAAAGAAAATGAAAATATGATTCAGCAAATGTTCCTAGACATATGTATATAATGTCATTTAAGATTTAAGATAACAATGATTTAATAAAAGGCCTAACTTCAATCGTAAAATCTATAAGGTAAATTTTAATGATCTCAAAAGATAGATACTCCCTAAAGACTCATCTTCTTTATAAAATTCTTACTTTCATTATTAATTTAAATAATAATAGTCCCGGTTATAATTACCCATACAAAAACTAAAAATGATAAAGCAACTAAAACAGCATCAATAAGTAGAAATAAATATAAATAAATAAATATCTCACTTTTAGATAATGTGGGAACCAAACCACTTGAGATGTCAATAATGCTAGCATCAGACCCAGATAAAACATCTTTGAAAGAGTCGAATAAATCAACAGAACCCCTCTTTGGCTTCTTTCCCTCTGATATTGACTCATCACTTGACTTTGGATCTTCTTCCACGTAGTCCTGATTCTCACATTTCTTCTCCGAGTTCAACTTCTTTTTACCATCTTTAATTGAACCTGGTGTTCCAAGGTCTTTGAGACCATCAATCTGACCTCTCTCTGCAACCTTATAAATGCCATGCACAGCTGTGCCTCCTTGATAATCTTTATGACGACTAACTGCTCTTTTTGATGCATTGGATTTTTCAAGAAAATGAAGTTCTGCATCTTCATCATCTTCATCACTAAATCCAACATCCAAGGCACATCTCTTAGTAATTCGCCTACTTTTACGGACATGCTCATGATTGACCTTTATATTTTGTCCAGTTGTCTTTCTTTTATGTGAATGATTCTCTGCTGTAAGACTAGACTCAGTTTTCGAGTGCTTAAGCAATTTGTCCCCGGGGCCTCTCTTATTATCAAAAGGACAGGCATCATTACCATCTGCATCATCCTGCATGCATTGATCACTGATAGATAAGAATCTTTGAAGGTTAATAACAAGTTATCAGAAGGAAATATAGCTGCGAGAATAGATGGAGCCAATTTCTTGAGATTGAATATTTCAGAGTTATAAAAAGGACACCAGAAGCCGCTTTTGCAAATACTGATTATGGCAACCAAACATTGAACAATCATAATTTTGATTTGCAAAATTATTCAAATTCATTTCAAGGGAGAATGAGAACCTTTGATGGAAACAATTCACAAGACCAGTCAAATTACAAATTACCCGAGGCTTAGGCCCATCAGAACAAGGAGAAAAGTTTGTTACAAAAGAACCACTGCTGAAGCCTGTTTCTGTCTTTGACTTGGCATGAATGGTATGAGTAACACCTCCAAACTTGAGCTTTAGCTTCTTCAGCTTGTTATCAGTTCCTAATCCATCAGAAGCAATCATTGCATCCCCCACGTTCTCATTCTCAGTATGGTTTCCAGAAGGTTCTACATGTGACAGCCACCCAAAGTAACTCTGAAATAGTGCATCAGAATCAGCTCGAGGTCTGCGTGATACCCGACTCCTTTTTCTCTTCATAGTGGAGCCAGTCACAAGCCTAGATCCACCAAGAATTTCCATTAACAACAAAACTTTTTCTGAAACAAAACAAACCCTGAAATATTTATTTTAAAAAAATGAAACGTGAAAATAGTTCCCATATGCACAGCACGACATGACAAGTAGATTAACCGGATCATATATGCATGACATGATAGCACACAAAAGTTACATTCATTAAAAGAAATTTCCATGACAGAATGAAAACTGAAAAGATAACACCATGAATGAGAAAACCAATACTAGTCATCTTGTTAGATTAACGAGAGAATAAGCCATGAGTCAACAATGAACAACAAGCAACCACATGCAAAAGGACCCCAAAGCGATTCAACTGAAACACATAAAGGTTGCGATTATCTGACATTGTTTCAAAATGGACCATAACCAATAATGTGTTATTAAACGCTTTTATTTGCTAAGGTCGAAACTCGAAAAGCATATCAATTTAACTCTCCTAAGAGCATAAACAAGTATAATTACAGGGAACAAAATCGGCAATAAACAACAGAAGGGAAAATCGTCGCTAAAGAGGAAAAAAAACAATAAGCATGCACATCATTGTCAAATTCTACTTTCAAATTTCAAGAGAAGATATTTTTTTCCTCCTTTTCAGAGAAATACGTTCCACATTTTCTTTCCCTAGACTATTTTCCAACAATTTTATCCAGGAAATTTTCAGTTTAGAACCGAATGGAATGGAATTACGATATACTTACAATAACAACGGTAAAAATGTTTTTTTTATCTTAATGAAACTTGGTGGGAAGAGCACGGAAGGTCTCTCTTCTGCTTCCGAGAGAATCAAGCGTACCTGTGATGACGAGTTGGAGTTCAGAGTGCGGCAAGGGAACGGGGTTTAGTATTTACTGATTTACGATTACGACTTACCCTCTTCCCTCTGAAACCGGCAACAAACAGAGGAAATAGGTTGTTTCTAATTCGGTGGGCCAGTCACAGTGAGAAAGGGAGAGGTGGATAAGGTGGGTCTAACTCTGGGGCACTCCAGTCTCCATGGCCTCGATTCGCTAGTCACTAAAGCCCAAATAGATCGTTTCAGAGCTCAGAGGGGTTATGACAAAAAAAAAATCAATATCTATCACTTGTGTCACACTATGGTGTACGATCGAATCCCCAACATTATCCTTAAGAGATCCAATATCTACGACTCGTGTCACACTAAGTTGGCTGTGTGAGGTATTTTTATACTTTTTTCGGACTCAATTATAAGTAAAAAAAAACTTATTCGCACTGATTAAGAAAATTAGTTAACCTCATTTAATTTTATTGATCTTATAAATGAAATGAACTTCATTATCTAAATTACCATTAATAAAAGAGACATTGAAATTAAAATCTACATTAAATGAAAGATATTTTGTGGAAAAAACCTCATTAAATAAAGTTAAAAACATTTATAATTTGCTTATATTTTGAACCATTACATTGGAATTTTTTTGTTTATAATTAAGTCTGCAGAGAGTACATTATAAATATAAATTATAAATTAATTATGCATTTTGTTAAATTGTTGAAATAAATAATTTGTCATTTACAAGAGATAAGTTATATAATAAGCAAGTTTAAATATAGTATTAACAATCTCTGTAGCATCAAGCGATTAAATTTTTTTCAGTAAAAAAAAGAGATTACTTTTTTAATAATGCATTGACGAATAATCCGAGGATGATGATATAGACAAATAGCAAACCAAAAATTAATTCTTGATAGATGGATATTTTTAAGAAGTGGTATAGTATTATTTTTTCCATGATAAGTCAATACTCATGAATGTTAAGTTAACACGTCAAAAAAGGAACATTAAGTTCACGGGAAAATAAAAATCCTCGTAACTAACAATAAGAAAATATAGATAGATGGGCAGGGTTATTTTTTTTTTCTGACAATGCAATCCCAACTACAGGTCTCTTGGCTGCTAGAGGTATCTCTAATTTGGATACTTGTCCGAGGTGCTTAGATCAAGTGGAAAATATTGAATACTGTTTGTTTTTATGTCTACGAGTGGCACAAGTTTGGCAGATTTTGGGTTTAACAGGATGCAGCCCTCCATCTACATGGGAACCAATTAATATCCTCATGTGGATTTGTGATGCAGCGGATAAATATGGTGCTATTATTCCTTCCCTGTTATGGACCGTATGGTGTGATAGAAATCATTTTATTTTTGAGAATGAGACCCCACTCATTCCAATTCTTGCAGGACGTGCTCTTTCCCTATCTACTTGTATCTTCAAGGCGTTTAAAGATGGACACAATACTACACACTCTCCACCTACTACTTGGGTGGTAAAGTGGCAAGGGACTAATGATGAAGAGACCTTAGTGCTAAATGTGGATGGCAGTGCAGTTTCTAATCTTGAAAAATCAGGATTCGGGGGCCTTTGTGAGGAATCACTTGGGAAACTATGTTATTGGTTTCTTTGGCAGTACATGTGTCTCAACCGTGCTTCATGCGAAGCTTATGGGAATGCTACAGGGCCTCAAGATTTGCTAGGATACTAGGGCGAGAAGACTTGTGTGCTTTTCAGATTCCCTCCAGGCAGTTAATCTGGTGTCGCAAGGAATGCAGCAACGACATGTCTATGCAAACAAAGTCTCACTTATCAGGCAACTAATTTCAAGGAACTGGGAATGCTCCATATTTCATACCTTTCGATGCGGATTTGTTAACAAAATCAGGAGCCTCTTCAGGATGAGAAATTTGTGGTGCTTCATCAACCTCCTCCATCGCTTGACCCTTTGCTGCTTGCTGATGCTTTGGATGTAGTTTTTACGCGTGGCTAATTGTTGCTGTGTGTTTTTTTTTTGGTTTTTCTTTTCTTTTCTCATATGTTACCAAAAAAATTAAAGTGATTTGCTGGGTTAGTGAATATTTTTTAAAATTTAATTTGGTATATTTTTTTCTTTTTTAAACTGAATTTGGTATATTTTCTCTTTTCTGATTTGCTTTTATATTCTTTGCTTGTAAATTTTTTTTGCATGAGGTTCTAGTTTTTTAGCCACGACATTCAACGGGGTTTAAAATGTTTCAGGACGTGTAACTTGCCAGGCAGTTGAGGGAGGAATTTTTCTTCCACGGATCCACGGTATAGTATAAGCTTAGCTGCTCAGGGACACTGGCAAATGTTTTACGTGGGTCTCGCAGTGGTGGCATATGGATGTGTGTGGATATATGCCGGATTATTGCGTTGACACTTGAGAGAGTCATCATTCCGTGCATTCTAATTTCTACACATCACAACAAAGAGAAATTCAAAGAAAAAGAAAACAAAATTCAATATTCAAAACCTCCAACTCCAAGCTTCCGACAGCTGAAAGCATTTACAATGGCAAAACGACCATATGTTGTTCACCGTAATTACAAAAATGATTTCATGTCACATATCGAGTAATCACAACAAACACTTCTTAATTTTTTTTTAATTTATAATAATCAGAGACAAAAAGATACTTTGCAATTGCATGTTGGTCAGATAAGTTTCGACTTCTGAGCAGTCACGCAGGTCATGTGGTTGGGATTTGAGAGGGAACACCTGTGTTATTTTAAACCCCCCCTCTACGCAAAATATTCAGTTATTCACAGATGCCACTTGTTTTCTAGTATTTTTTTTTCCTTCTTAAAAAAAAATTAGTCGCTCCTTTCCTTCCAGGTGGCGTTTAGCCTGGTCGCATGAATCTTTGTGACCATGGTGGTTCCTTGGGGTGTAGGCGTGGACCACCCATGTGAGTAGCGCGTGCGTCAAATACGGACCATTGATATTTTTATTAAATAGATCGACGGTTGTGAGTGTTGGTTGGGTACCTGGTGCGTGTCAGGTTGCTGAAAGTTATCAAATTTACAGTAAAGAGTATAAAAATGTGTTCATCTCAAATTGAAGACCCCGAAAAGCTAAAAGCTAAAATGAACACATCTCAAATTGTCAGAGACAGAGAGGCTGTAAAAGGCTAAAAGCCAACTGCTCACCGAAAAAAATGAATGTTTCAGGATTTAAAAAAACGAAAAAAATACTAGTTGTGGACCCCATTTTTTTGTTGTTATTATGAACGAGGACTCAGACTTGAGAGACTAATAAATGAGTAAAAAAAATTACTATTTTTGTGTTAGTAACAATATCTCTTTCATCGTGTACCTCCATCGCTTCTATTGTGTCTTGTTCTGCGTCTCAATGGTCTCTTTACTCTCATTGTGTAAGTCGCCGCTGCTAATCACGGCAAGCCATCGCCACCGCCAATAACGGCAAGCCGCCATCGCCGCTGCAACTCACTCCGGCCATCTATCGCATTTGGAACCTCCGCTTCACGGCACAATTTCTGTCACAGTTTTTGTTTGATTCCTATATTTTGTGGGTGTTGCTCGATCTTTATCATCTTTTTTTCCTTCACTGTTCTGTACTAATGAGAACATAATATGAATAGTTATTTTTTTCCTTCTGGTTCTTGTATTTCGGTTGGGGGGTGCCTGTAATGTGGTCCCATTGAAATTCACGAACATCTATTTTTTTTTTAAAATACAATGTTTTGTAATGGAAAGGTGGGTTGCGGGGTGTGTATTGGCTTTGCTGTTTTATCGGATTGCAGAATGAAGCATGATAACGACCCAAGCAAGGAATGAAACACACAAACAAGTGTGTAAAATCTCCATTGAATGGTCCAAGACTCCAAGGCAAAGCTGGATACTTTCATAACCCACTATAAATAAATAAAAACACTACAAAAATAATCTATATAAAAGAGTTAACATGACTGTTCAAATTTGACACTTGAAATGCATATATTTAGCAACAGAGGCAAGCAAACAAATTGGTACACGCATACTCCAAACTCCAAAGAATACATTTCGGTGAGGCATTTTGTCAAACAATAAGTAGGCATAAATGATTCCTCCAGAAGAAAGAAAAAACAAGTGATCAGAAAACAGAAGAAGGGATATCAATATTAAAAGAAGGAAGAACGGGAAAATATGAGAGTAGAAGAGAGGGAGCCGTCGCGACAGCAGTGGCTAGTTACTGTCACGGCGGCCAATGGCCACTACCGCGGCTGCAGCACCGCCTATCACCCCCCATCCCAGCTTGCTTTCTCCTCGTCGGTGCAATTAATTCCAACCGAAAACTCTGCTCTTGCAGAGACAATGTTGCAGTATTCGAGACTTTTCCTTTTGTGTGCACAGCAGCTTTTACACATGGGGTATAATTGAAATTATACCAAGTTATGTGGAACTTCAATAATTTCCGTATTACCTACTTTTACCGAAGCACCTGCAAGGCACATGGGATGTTTCACGGTGGAACAGCGGCACCACCATGGTCAAAAAGATTTATGGGACCAGGCTAAATGCCACCTTCCTTCCATATTTAAAAAAGGGAAAGAAGAATGCAAGCAGTTATACGAGACCCAGTAAAGAAGTAAAGTGCGAGGAGAAAGACAAGACGCATGGAATCCGATCTGGTTTATTTAATTTATCTCGTGCCAAGTCATATATATAACCATCAAAACCCTGTTTCTCCCCAAAATTTTGTTCCGTTTTCGTTTTCCCCCCTTGTTAACGAAGAATACTATTGTTAATGTCATCGTGTCGAAGCTTGCGCAGATTCCTTCACTGACTGGGAGCATAAGCATAGCATTGTCTTGAAAACACTGCAGAAGCTTAGAGCATCGAAGCCCTAGGCATCGAAGTGGTTTTGTTCGGAGATAGAAAGAGACGTGCTCTGAATCTGCGAAATTCCAATGGCGTTTTGGTGGCCATTGCTCGTTTTAGCATTCGCTTACGGTATCTGTAGGTTCCTTCTCATGCTTATTCCTCCCAAGGTTCCTTCCATTGACGTTGACGTTTCCGACGGTACTCTCTCTCTCTATTTCTCTCTCGGTTACTCTATTTTTCCATTCCTCACTGAAATTTGTGGTGACGGTGAAATGTGATGATGACAGTGTTGGACGATGGAAACCAAGCGCAGGAGAATAGCTTCATATATGTAAGTGCGATTTCTCCTCTTTTTTTTCTACTTTAGTTTGTAATTTGTAAACGAAGAATCTCGCAAATCGTTGCGTAGTGATTAGGGAAGTAACTTAACGTGTTTAATTGTTACTATGCTTCAGTGCTTCTGCATTTTTGCACGATCGGTAGGATTTATTTTTCAATTTTAAATTCGATACTTCAATTTAAGTAGAAAATTAAAATGTGCATGTGATGTGATAAATATGAATTCTGCCGAATCGATTCATTTCAGTAATTAACTTTGTGAATGTTACTTATAACTTGGAGGTATGTTAAAGGATGCTATGCATCCAATTTTTCGAGGATTGACGTCTTATTGATGGTTCCAATTTAGGTACCTCCGAGGGGGACATCGCAGCAATCAGGCAAGATCGTTCAGTGCTATGAACCTGCAACTATGAAATACTTGGGATATGTTCCTGCATTGACGCATGATGAGGTCAGTGAGCCTCAGAGCCTGTGGTCTTATAACAGGGGACTAATGGTTATGATGCATGGCAATTGTATTGGATCTATTCTATCAAACTATTAAGAAGCATGCTTTGTTTTCGTATAAACTTATTTTATGACAAGTGTTTGAGGAAGCATGGTATTTAGAATTAATTTTCATAGCGAAAGAAATGGAGGGAAAAAAAAAAGACTGATTAAATCTACGTTCTACTAGGTGTCATGCAAGAAATATGATGGTTGTGCTGAGGAAAATCTAACAAGTCACAGCTTTTTAGGCTCTGGCTAAACTTTTAAACTCGTTGTTCTGTTGTCTATATTAAAGTACAAATCCTATGCAATTCCTCTGATTGTATGTATGTTGTTCTTACAAATGGAATTCCTGAGTTGACCATACTTGTGGTTTCCGTCCATTTCTTTTCTAGTTTATGAATGAGTACGTCTGTACATATGCCTGCACTTATTTTTAAAAATTAACAAACCCATTAGCACTCTAATTTATCTTTATACATCTAGCAAAATCAATAAAAACCCACACAAAGTTACTTAGAGGGGAATGTTGTTGCAAAAAACCTGTTATTGCAGAGCTTGCACCATAAAATACTGGTTCCCAGCATTTGAGTAAAATTGTCTGTAGTAAAGCACTGCCAGATTAATTAGACCCACTCTGCATGTATGAATAGGTCAAGGATCGAGTGGCAAAAGTAAGGAAGGCACAAAAAATGTGGGCAAAGTCCAGCTTCAAGCAAAGACGCTTGTTTCTGCGTATACTTTTGAAGTATATAATTAAACATCAAGCACTTATATGCGAGTAAGAACACTTCTTTTTCATGGTTGTACTTGTAGGAGGTATTTTAAATGTTAGTTTTTTTATTTACACTGCGTGGAAGGGTTTGTGGTATAGACTAAACTTATAGTGTCACTTTAGTGACATTCTGAGTACTAGTAATATGCAAATCTTTAGTAACTAACTTCTGTTTTTAGCTATCATATTTTTTGATTCATTTGGTCTGAAATAGATGTGAATTGTGCTTATTGCATGAGAACATTGATAACATATTCTAATTCATGCACTTCTATTAGAATATCTTCGCGTGATACTGGAAAGACAATGGTTGATGCCTCTTTAGGAGAAATAATGACAACATGTGAGAAGATCCATTGGCTACTGTCAGAGGGTGAGCATTGGCTAAAGCCTGAATACCGGTACCTGCTTTGACATTTCCGTCTATTATTCATATATTTCCTCATTTCATTTAAACCATGAGACACAACAGTAGTTCTATACATATATCTTATAATATTAAGTAGGTGTGGCATAATCCTTCTTTTCCCAGCAGTAGACTCTTTTCTTTCCTTAAACTGATTATGGTGGATTATCTGTCTTGTATTTTCTGTTCTTTGTATACCTGTTTTTAAACCAAAATTAAGCCTTATAACTAATAAGATATGTTATCATTTTATTAAAAAAATAAATAGAAAGTTATAACTTCTTCCATATACATACGTAGTTTTAATATTTCTATGGTAAAATTTCAAATTATCTAAACTCCTATGATATCTTTCTTTTTTCTTTTATGAATGTGATAAATAAAAACCCGCTGCAGGTCTTCCGGAAGATCAATGCTTCATAAGAGAGCCAAAGTAGAATTTCACCCCCTTGGTGTAATTGGAGCCATTGTTTCGTGGAATTATCCTTTCCACAATATTTTCAATCCTATGCTGGCAGCAATTTTTTCTGGAAATGGCATCGTGATTAAGGTATATAAAATCATAGTATCTAACTACTTATTCTTCTTCTTCTTCATGCTATGGGTGTACCATGTTTTTAGATGCTGCTAACATTTATGTTTCATGGGAATTAGTTTATATTCACTAACAAAATCATATTGAAAATTGAGAATCTTGCAATGCGTGATACATACTCTTACTGATTGAGTGTCTTCGTGTAATAGCTTAAGTTTTTGGGATAGTTGGTTCATGACATAGTACAAGAGCCGTTATGACCAAGTGGTCTAAAGATTGATTCTTGACGCTTGCATTCTTCTAATAAAAAAGTTGAATTTCAGCACGAGATAAGTGGACCCTGTGTATTGTTACGCTTCAAGCTGAAACGACTCTTGCATTAGGGGAAATGTTAGATACAATATAAAACCATTATAATTATTCATTACATTACCTATCAAGTTATCAATTTAAGCTTATGGGATAGTTGGCTCATGTCACTATTCATGAACTTCCAACTAATAACCTTTTAAATGAGTTGGCACTTAATGCGGTACCCAATAGTCCAAGTCTCTATGACCAAGTGATTAAAAGCTCAATTCTTGCCACCCCAATTCTTCATTATTAAGCTAAATTTCAATACATGTTAAAATGCATCTGTGCATTGTCCATCCTTCACACCCCAAAAGGCTATTGTGTGAGGGTCGTGCTAGAGTTAGAGATATAAAGCCATTTTTGAGCTTCCACGTAATAGCTTGAGGTTTTACAAATTGTATTTGACACTTACTATAAAATTTGTTTTTATGTTTTTCAATTTGACAGAAAACCATGTATTTCTGATTGTAGATATCGGAACATGCAAGTTGGTCTGGATGCTTTTACTTTCGCATCATCCAATCAGCCTTAGCTGCCATAGGAGCTCCAGAGGATCTTGTTGAGGTGATAACAGGGTAGGGCCTTCTGTCTTCCTTCTGTCTTACCCTTCCTTTTGCTTTTTTGTTCCATGGCGATGTTTTTAACCTATAGCATTGACTGGACCTTTCTTCCCAGGTATGCTGAAACGGGAGAAGCATTGGTGTCTTCTGTTGATAAAGTCATATTTGTTGGATCGCCTGGTGTTGGGAAGATGGTATGATTCCTCTGACCAATCATATGAATTCACTTTGTGCTCTCACCTCAGAGTTGTATCATAATTCACGACTTCCGTAATTTCATTTAGATTTCTAAGATATAGTCTGGTATGTTATGCATGGTAGATCATTAATAAAGGAACTCCGAAGAGTTGTTTAACTCATACTGGAATGGGGTCCCCATTCTATACCCACACGCACACAAAAAAAAAAAGTAATAGGAATGTGCAAACTCTTTGCCTCAAAAGTTGTAGTAAACCTCTTCAGTTAGAGTGATGCTTCATAAGCAAAATCCATGTATAGGAGTAGAGCAGAGTGATCTCCTACTTTTTCAAATACTTTTCCATTCTTTTATGATGGTATCCAATTTCTTATGAAATTAGTAGTCTTTGTTCACTGCTAATATGCTTCACTTTTCATGCAGATAATGAGGAATGCTGCAGAGACACTAATACCAGTTACGCTGGAACTTGGTGGAAAAGATGCATTTATTGTTTGTGAAGATGTAGATGTGGACCATGTAGGAATCCCTTTCACTTGTTCTACTTCCTCTAGGCTTGGATGTTATTATTTACCATTTGGTTGGCAAATGTTATCTTTATAGCTTAATGAAGTTTTCATTCTCAAGTGCCATAGTTTTGACAAGCTTTGCTCTGCTCAATATAGGTTGCACAAATTGCTGTCAGGGCTGCTCTTCAGTCAAGTGGACAGAACTGTGCTGGGGCTGAGCGATTCTATGTCCACAGGGAAATTTATTCTTCTTTTGTCAGTAAAGTTACCAAAATCATTAAATCTGTTACAGCTGTAAGTGTTTTTGTATAACATTTCATTGATTAAATATATCTGTGTTACTTTCAACATTGATTTCTGATGCATATGCCATATAGTCACTGTTCTTGCATATTGTCATAGTATTTCAGAAATGTATCATATTATCTTTACATCTGTTGTTGTTCTGTTCATTGTCAAAAACTATGAGAAAGAGACATCTGTATGATTCAGGATACATTGCTTTGTCATTTATTTTTGTTGAACCTCTGCATGCTTTTTGTTTCTCATTTTTCTTCCTTTCTGTACCACCAAGGGACCATTTGCTACATAAACCTTTTAAGAGAAGTTTTTTTATCAACTTATTATTGGCTTCTGTTTGTGTTCTATGTATTTGAAACTCTTAAAAATGATTGGTATCTTGTGAACTACTGACATCTAGCAAATAGATAGAATTTAGTGATGGACAAATTATTTGGCATGCTCCAATTCTCTTCTGAGATGATGTTTTCCTTCAAAATTAAAAGCATTAGGAATATAGGTTTCATGATTGTATATAGATTGAGAGGAATAGACAAAATGATCAGAAATTTATATTCATTAACAAATTGCACTAACATTGAGGACTATTGCTAACTGATCATTGAAGAATATACTTCTGTCCTAGTAAGTATTGGGTATAAAGAAGTCCATTTTATTTGATATTTTGGTTATTGATTTCTTAAAGGGCCCACCACTTGTGGGAAAGTATGACATGGGAGCTTTATGCTTGCATGAGCATTCTGAAAAGCTTGAAGGCCTTGTAAATGATGCTTTAGACAAAGGGGCTGAAATTGTTGTACGTGGGAATTTTGGACATATAGGTGAAGATGCAGTCGATCAGTATTTCCCCCCAACTGTGATTGTGAATGTAAACCACTCAATGAGATTGATGCAAGAAGAGGTAGCAAAACTCATTATCCTTTCTACTTTAAGACACTTTTTTTTATCACTTTTGTTCTTAGAATGATCCTACACACATCACATCAACTCACATATGCATGGTTTTCACCATCTAATTACAGCTGGTCTCACCCTGTTTTTTGCACACACTTTGATTTTGCCACATAATACTAGTGTGATCGATGTAAGCCATAGAGATGTGCAAGAAGCAGTATTCTTATACATTGGGACTTAAAAAGCTTCACTTTTAATTTAGTATTTTCTATTTTTAAATTAACAACCTTAAGGGAAATAGATACCCATACTTCCCATATCTAGATATAAACCATTTGAGATTTTTTGGAATTTAGGTAACCATATCTCATGTTATAGTCATATACGCACTGCAATTATGCATTTAAATTTAAGATTTTTTTTTGGGTTAAATCTGTTTTTCGCCCCTCATTTATCACTAATTTTCGATTTTGGTCCCTCATTTTGAAAACTCGTTTTTTTAGCCCTTCAGTTTTGAAAACTTGTCACTTTTAGTCCCTCAAAAATAAAACGCGTCTTTTTAGTCCCTTATTTTTGAAAAATTGTCACTTTTAGTCCCTGGGGCTATATTTTAAATTTGAAAAGTATTTTCTAAATTTATACTTTAACCCCTCCTAAAGCCCGATGTTCACCTTAACCCGTTTTTTCCGTTCTCCTCCCCCTCCATTGATGCACTGCGGCCCCCCATCCCCGCGCGGCCAAGGGAGGAGCTCCGCGCGGACAAGGGAGGTTGCGCACAATGGCGGGAAGGGAGGGGGCACCGCGATCGCACAGGGAGGAGAACGAGAGAGAGACTGCATCTCATGGCGGCTTCGAGGGAGGACTTTGGAACTACTCCTAGCAGGGATGGGGGTCGCGGTGCATCAATGGAGGGGGAGGAGAACGGAAAAACGGGTTAAGGTGAACATCAGGCTTTAGGAGGGGTCAAAGTATAAATTTAGAAAATACTTTTCAAATTTAAAATATGGCCCCAGGGACTAAAAGTGACAATTTTTCAAAAATGAGGGACTAAAAAGACATGTTTTATTTTTGAGGGACTAAAAGTGACAATTTTAAAAACTGAGGGACTAAAAAAACGAGTTTTGAAAATGAGGGACCAAAATCGAAAATTAGTGATAAATGAGGGACGAAAAACAGATTTAACCTTTTTTTTATATAGTATGCTTCAGCAATTGCTGACTAGAATCATCTGTGCAATTGAATGACATCTAGGCATTTGGACCAATCATGCCAATAATGAAATTTAGCTCTGATGAGGAGGCTGTCAAACTTGCAAATGACTCAAAATATGGGCTTGGCTGTGCGGTTTTCTCAGGCAGTCAGAGCCGTGCCAGTGAGATAGCTTCACAAATACATTCTGGGGTAGCTGCAGTTAATGATTTTGCAGCAACGTATATGTGTCAGGTAAATGGATTTTAAATTTGATTTGAAAGGGTCTTATAGTAATAACTAATAATATGATGTCTTTTTGTTCATCTCACATCTGACTGCTAGTTTCGAATGGATTAGTCCCCGCACACGTGCTGGGATACCTTGGTTTAGACCAAAAAATTGCACATCACCTGCTCATGAGCTATTTTGTGCTTATTTCAATAGACTCGCCAAAGACACCATTAGATTAAATAAAAGTAAGCCTGATTATTCATGGTTTTATGATTTTATAGTCCCTGCCATTTGGAGGTGTGAAACATAGTGGATTTGGACGATTTGGTGGTGTAGAAGGTTTGCGAGCTTGCTGTCTTGTTAAAGCAGTTGTCGAAGATCGATGGTGGCCTTTTGTCAAAACCAAGATACCTAAGCCTATTCAGGTCAGTCCGGAAAACCTTTCATGATATATTTATTTAGAATAATTCTAAATCCTCTTACATTTTATTCCTACAAATCCTCCTAATTACTAAATGGAAAAAGTATTAAATGTTTTTTATGTTTTCAAGATATTAGTTATATTCTCTTTTTTATTTTATAAAATTGTAAGAAGATATGTAGGAGGATATAACATTTCTCATTTATTTATATTTTACCGCGAACAGAAACTTAAATGGGCTTGTCCCACAGTATCCTGTTGCAGAGAATGGATTTGAATTTCAGGTGTCACTTGTTGACGCACTTTATGGGGTCAGCATATGGGACCGTTTGCGAGCATTAGTAAACGTTTTAAAAATGCTTACCGAGCAGAACCCTGCTGGTAACAGCAGTAAGAGAAGAAATGACTAAATTGTCATGACAGGTAACATGCTAATTCGTTAATATTGATTGCCATATCAAATCCTGCTGCTAGCGGCAGTAAGAGAAGAAATGACCAATTATCAAGTCACCTTAACATGCTAAGTGGTTGATATTGTCATATTCAAATAATTGCAACCTTTTGGTTGTCATATTTATCTTCAAGTGCAATTGTTGTAATGTTCCATGTCCTAATGCTCTACCTTTTTATCATGCTAATTAGTTGCTGTCATCCTGTGATTTACCAATGTTAATGAATTTCTTATTTACGTTTAATGAAATTAGTGAAGTAATAAAATTCACTTTAATATCTTTTTGAAAAACAAACCGTGGCATTACTGTTAGTTATGTCAATTTTGATTTCTCATATACTGTCTTTTTTTTTGGGGGGGGGGGGGGGTGTGGAATGAATA
This sequence comes from Glycyrrhiza uralensis, assembly GCA_030159175.1. NCBI lineage: Eukaryota > Viridiplantae > Streptophyta > Magnoliopsida > Fabales > Fabaceae > Glycyrrhiza > Glycyrrhiza uralensis. Next base: position 57,382,874 of record BRZY01000001.1, on the reverse strand, counting down.
GACCATCTTTTTTTTTTAAATACCTTCAAATTAAACTTTGATTTCTTTTGTCATCCAACGGGAAAGTTCAGTATTGTGTTTAATGCTCCATGTTTTGAAAACCAACCCAATCACTGATTTTAAAGACCGATTGTAAGGTAAAAAATTGATAAGAGATTAAATAATAATAATAATTTATACATTGACTTTTTTTTACGAAAATAATTTATACATTGACTTAATATGTTAAATTTATGACTTAATATTAAATCTTTATTAAGCTAACAAAATTTAGTTGAATTAATTTTTTTTAAGAATAACTTATAACTATATTTTGTTATCGTCTTTTTCTTTTATAATATTGAATTGATTTTTATTCATTTCTGATAATTTTGTGATCAATTATTTCTTTAATCAAAAAAATTATAATAATCAATTATTTCTGATACTTTTGTGATCAATTAAAATTTTGCTTCGAAAAAAAATTACTTTAATCAAATCAACCCATTCAGTCTGATTTTCAATACTATGGCAATCCCAGTGGAAAAAAGACATGCTTGAGCTGAAAGTGCCAGTAAATAAGACCAACTTTAAAAAGATACCAAATATAATCTCACCCTCAAACTATGTGATAAAATAGTTTAGAGGAAGGGACATAGGAGTTAAAATGATAAGGGAATTATGGATTCAAATTCCCTATTAACATAACATCAATACTAATTATTAATGTTATTTCAAAAAATAAAACAAAAATTATTCAGCATGTATGTTTACAAATCAAGTACTTAAGAATTTCAGTATAATAAAAAATTTGGAGATTACATGTCACTCAATTAACATTGGGATAGTTCTAATTTTATTCCATTTTTTTTTTTCAATATTACTTTAGCATTATGTCAATAACTTTTTTTAGTACATACCTTTCATTTAATTCATTATAGCAGATAAAATAATCTTAACCATTGATAAATAGATAATATTTCATATTATACAATATATTATAGATATATTAGAATATTAACTATTGATTTCCACTTCAAAAGATATTTTATTTTACTTAAAGAATCGAATTCCCATTAATTACATTGTGGGTGAGAGGGGAAAAAAAGCTCTGTACTCGCTGGTTGGCTTATGGATACTTCCCCCTTTCTCTGGACAAGACTTCTTTGGTGTTTCTTCTTGTTATGCCGTCCTTTTCTCAAAATGGAAAATGACTCTTCACGAATCGCCAATCGAAATACTTTCCACTTAATGCGATTTAAAAGTTTCATTGCAATTCCGGTGCCCCTTTGTTTATACAACCGACGGACGCCTTTCCAAGTGCATCCAATTATCAATCATTCACACTTGTATGCACGAGTGATTTCCCAGGAAATGGAATCGTCTGGCAAAATGTCACGTGTAACACAGCCTTCCCGCTTACAATTTACCAACGCAACCATAAACTTTTCATTTTCTAACGACGAAGGATACATCCACTGTTCTTCCTGAAACAAAATAATGTGTTATTGCGAAACGAACACAATTTTGGCCACCATCCATCTTAGTGCAAGTAAGCAGAAGCTTCTCTCCGCATACACTAATACTCTACGGTCATACGAACACAATTTTGGCTTCCAAGAAACGACTGATATTGAGTTTAAGATGTTACCTCGGGAAGGTCATAAAACTCCTCAGGAGATATCTGCAACAAATCCATAGCAGTTTGACCGGTACACCATGCTAAAACTTTCGTACTGTTATCTGCAAGGGTAATTTTTAAATGGAAAGTGCGCACTATCTCTGCTTGAGAAATTAATTGACAGAAGCTGCATTCCACAAATCCACCAGGCTTCTGGTTGACAAAGTGACCACAGAGAGAATGTGAAAATCTTGTATTAACGTAATAATATTTAATCGGATCAAGCCAGACTCGACATACCTGCAACATCAAGGAAGAAAAATGATCACGATTTGTAGATTAAACAATAATTAACTATATATAGTAAAAAGGCATATACGGTAACATAAAGAGAATGGGGAAAGGTTCAGAACTGTTATTCAATACGGCCAGATTCTATCTGAAAAAAAAGGCATAATTCTTGAAGATTTAGCACAGCGAAACTTGACGTTCCAGACAACATTTCTGTTTAAATCTTGGTATGTGAAAGGCGTTTTTATAGACGAGGCATAAAACAGACGGAGATCATCTGAAATGCCCACCAGTGCTTCGTTGATTATGGTTGAGCATGTGTATCCAGCAACTAAGCAAGGAATTTTGTGGTCTAAAAAACAAATGCTAGCTACGGTTATTGCGAGATGGGCAATACTAACACAATTACCCGGATATTATCGATTAAAGAATCAATGATGAAAATTATTTATTAAAAATGTAATATTTTTCAAGTTATTAATTTATTTAGTACTAATATATTTTTAATGACAACATTTCATTTAATTCTTAATCAATATCCTTGTAATTAACCATGAGGTTGTGTGCAAGTGGTTAGTCCTCCATCTAAAAGGACTCCAAGAACTTGATTATAGACAAGTGATTCTTATTTTAACTGAATGAATTATATAGGTTCGAATTAATACTGGATTGAGTACTAAATATAGTCATCAAGGCTCATTTAGTATAAGAAAATATTTTAAATTTTATTCCTGATTAAAAATCTATCACATTATTTTATTTTTTATTTTTAAAGATTTTTATAAAAACAATGCAAATAATAAAAACTATTTTCACCATTCATGTAAAAAAATTGAAAACAAAATACAAAATAAAATAATGTTTTAATAATTATTAATAAAAATAAAAAATAAAAACAGAAATAGCGTTTTTTCAAAATAATCAGGCCACTAGTTGGTCAAACTGGGTTTTGATAATGCAAGCCACGGAAAGTATAGAAAAGTTAATACCAAGCCACTAGTAATCGAAACAAATAATAATAAGAAAAGTTAAATAGATATTCAATTAATACCAAAACATAACTCTTACTTGCGCGTAGCTAGTCTGGTTAGAAATATCAGAGAGTTGCGATAGCTTATGGAGGCAAGATGAGTTGATCAATGCTGGTAAGCAACTGAGATTGATGAAAGAAGCCCCAGTTCCATTCTCAAGCCATGATACTTCCAGACTGTCAAGTCAAAAACATCCAACTGCATCGTATGATTATACTTTAAACATAGTGTAGAAAAACGCATTAAACTATAAAAGCAGAGAAAACAGATTCAGCAGCGACCGGGATCCTATGCCGATCAGCAAGGGGTACTAGATTGGTGATGTGCATGATCAATTTTTAACATTCAAGTTGAATGTGCTCACCGCTTTTTTTTCGACGTGGTGCATCTCAAGCCAGATATAAATACAGTGTGACCGAGGCTCACTCTTCCCAACGACCTGAGATATATTATAACATCATAAGAACTGGGAGGACATTAAAAAGAATATTTGGAAAGGCATAACGAAACGTTGCAAAGGATTTCATAATAATTGATGGTTATCATTATTTTGTCACGCTCTTTTTTTTTTCACATTTCTTTTTACACTACATTTTTTCTCTCTCTCTTTACCATCACATATTCATCACATTTAATTTCTCTCTTTTTTATTTCTTTCTTTCCTACCCTTCTCATGCTACGTGTGAGAAAATCTTTTTCCGTTAATTAATATTTCCAACCCTCCTCCCTCCTGGTGCTATCTTTTCTTTCCATCTCGTGTTATTTTTTTTTCCTTAAAACTTTCAAGCTTAGGCTTACCCCAGCCTGCACCTGTCTACCCAATACTTCTTAAGCACAGCTAGAAGTTAATACTTATTAATATTTATACTAAGTATTGCTTGTAATCATTACCAAAATCTGGCAAAATGAAGCTTTGCCCAAATTTCTCCGCTAGTATCCGCGATTCTTAAAGAAAAAACAGTTTCTTGGTTATCTTCTTTGATAATATCTTTAACAACACCATAGAGGCTGATGCCAGTCATCTTGTTACGAAGGTCGACCACGAATGACTGCAAAACTTCACACAAGTAATAAAGTTAACTAATCAACCATAAGGACTATTGAATCTAGAGACTGTGTTTGAAAGAATGGAAAAAAAGAGTGAAAATTATCAGAGAAGTGATCCATTCATTCAAATCAGATATTTATACACCAGTGCATCGGATGCTTAACAGAATAACTAACTTAGCAACAACCCTCAACTGAAAATAACCAACTCAAACTAAAAGTAGTTAGGAATACCTGAAATAGTACACACTTCAGTTAATAAGGACAGAAGATTTAACACTTTTAAGAGTGTAAGCAGCAGGATAGTGTGAAAAGTATAAATAATAAAATAATATACAGCCATATGATTGGCACTACTTAAGCTGAACCGTCTATGAAACAACTTAGTAGTATATAATGATATAATGAAGACCTCCATGTTGACCAATTTATGTATCATGTAAAATTTGTAAAAGTCTACGATTCAGCAATCTTAATAGTCACCCAAAGAGCTTTTATTCCGATAAATTATATACAGACTTAAAAACTTGCATGCAATCACACAAGACTGTACACCTTTATGTTCATAAAGGTTGTATTTGAACTCACACTAGCTATTATAAGGCTTCCAATATGAATAAATACCTATACCTTTCTAGCATAAATAAAGTAAATTAATTGAGATCATGGACAAATAGAAAATAAGAAAAAATTATCCTTTTATTTTCTTTGGAGGTAGTAGAGGGTAAACTCACCCGAAAAGGGTAATTGCTGAAATCAATGGTCCCCTGAGAATCACAGGGCAAGCTCACTTGAGAAAATCTGAGACCCTGACTGGAATTATACGAACCCACGGGCCTTGAACCTTGATGGCGATTCGGTGTCAATGTTACGCATACCTAATCAACAGAGCTATTTAATATTTTCTCCATATGACAATAAAAATAGTTCATGTCATACAAGAATCCATAAATCACCTGTTCTTCATGTTGAATATAAGGCACCAAATATAATTGTGTTGCACTTCCATATTCAAGACAAAATTCCTCACGTGTTTCAATATCACACTCTAAAGGACTTGCAACGTATGGTTTGTCCAGTGCAAGCATGCTTCCCACTCTGTAACCCCTCAGAAAGATGAATGTTAATCACATCTAAGAAAAGAATTGCTCGGCTTTAGAAGTTTGACACAGTGCGAGAATTCACCTGAAAAGATTGGCAAGGATAGTCTGCTCACTCCACAAGAAAAATTTTAATGTGACACCATCACCGTCAACAAGAGTAATCTGTTTTCTTTGTGAGGTCCCAAAACTCCCTTGAATTTCCGCAGATTCAATGCTTTCAATCCTATATTCAATAAAAGAAAATGGTGAGGACATGCTTCTTTGTAAGAGGAAAAAAGATGACTATTCAGGGTTATGGATCATATCGATGAATGCATATATAGAGGAACATTACTGAAATTTATCAACAAAAAAAAACAGAGGAACATTACTGAATTAGTAAATGATTTAAACCTCATAGTTGCACTTAGATATCTTTATAAACAGCAAAAAGGTGCGTGAAATTTTCTTAGTTGCGCAATGTTCAGTAAATTTATAATATGCTCTCAACAACAAAGTCAAGTGACAAATATAACACCTATTGTAAGTAGTTTACCTCGCATAAAGTGAATAAGAAGCCCCTTTGTTTACTGCATCAAGAGAAATTGAAGAGAAAGAGTCTGAACAAAACTGAGCTCCTAGCAGCATTGCATCATCATCCTGATTCTACAGTTTTGAAGAAAACAAAAAGGCTTATCATTATGAACACTCGATCTGAATCTCATCTGCTGGGTGCAGTACAAAGACCAAAAGTAGAAGTAGTCTTCAGAAGCAGGGACTTGGTTCCAAACTTGAACTACTTGCAAATGAAACTATAATGATCAAATTTAAAGACCACAAATTTATATGAAAAACTTAGACAGCTACCTCATCCAATAGAATCACAAGGTATTCTGTTGGCAAAAGACGTGGATGACCAGAACCTTCAGTGGCAGTTCGGAGGTAGCAACCAGTGAGGAAAATCTCCCTCCCTCTCTTCAGAATTCCATTCTGCAGGTCTGCCAAGTCATAGAATCTGCTGGGCAAAATATGATACGTTTAATCTTCAATGAAGTTGCAAATAAGAGTAAGCCAATTTTTTATTTCAAATTACATGCTACATGAATGATGCAATACATGCATTTTGTAAAAATGTTTAAAAAAAGAGTAACTCATTGGTAAACTAAGCATTACCATAAGAAAAGTTGATTCTATTATCAATGGAAAGAATAAACAGTCCCAAGAGAGAATATCTTCTTAAACCTCACTACCACTAGAATGTCTCCCGAGTAAGTCGAATAAAGAATGCACTCCCATACAAAAAGAAGTACTCAATTTTTAGTATTTCCAGGTTTCCATATTTTCAACAGCAATAGAAACAAGCTACGTGAAAGCATAGAGCAAAATGTTTTATTCCATTAATCGTCAAACTACATAATTGACTTTGACCATGGTTGATTCAACATTGCATACTTCATTTACCTGCGGTGTAGATAGAGATCTATGATATTAGAGCTCCAATAATCCCCTAATGTAAGCATGTGGATGTTTGTGCCTGCAGAAAAAAACAGTTTACAATAGTAAGCATGAGTGGATGTCAATATTCAAAATGAATCATCATACAGCCATATTTTTTCACATTCGATCCAAACAATAAATATAATTTTAATCAGAAAAAATGCTTTAATCCTGAAGTACCTGGAAGCACATAAGCATCGATAATAACAGCTTCCAGAACACTGTTCAAGGACAGGAAATTTTTCTCATATATGGAATCAATGGTAACAGTGTTCGGAAGCTTCGTCCTCCGATGATCCTTCTTGAGATGGTTAATTATTTCGAGCCTCTTCTTCGGAACACCAACCCTGCGTTGCTCACTCCATGCCTTCAAAACGAAATCAACGATCAGAAACCTAAATAAACTCAAAAATAATCGTAACTGCTACATCAATCTATCTAATTCTAAAAGAGCTTAAAGTAACCGACTATATATATCCCTAATCCCTAATTTATACATTTCATAGTTCGTGCTCAAAGTAAGTTACAACGGAAAGATGATTTACCTGAGCGAGTTCAGAGAGCAATATCGCAGGAGTGACACCGCTTGAATAAGCAATACAAGTCTTAAGAATACGAGACACGATCCAGCTCCAACCATAACCGGTTGTAACCGAACCGTCTCCATTCGGATCGTTTTCAAGCAATAATAGCTCGGATCTTGCGTAATCGACGAAACTGAGGAAAGGATCTTCCTCCTCCTTCTCTCGATCTTCTTCGAGATGATCTACGTCCATGGCGGAGACTCCATCTCCATCTCCGTCGGTATCGTAACCGTGATGGCGATGCTTCATTCTGGACTCACTGAGTTTCAGACGAGGTAGGTTGCGACGATAGGCTTTTCTGCACTGTGGAGGGAATGTGAACTTGTAATTGCGGATATGGCGGCTTTGTTTGGCGCGGTTTACAATTGAAAATTTTCCTTTTGGAAATAGGTATTCCAGTTTTTGGCGGGCAATAGTGGGTGGGGCTAACATACCACTATGGGGCCCAAATATCGGATTAAGATCAAAGAGCGTGGCCTAATTTTTTTTTTTTCATACCTAGAAATGCTTGGTAAATGACTAAAAAAAAAAACTCAGACAAAAAAAAAATGACTAAAAAAATACCTCATAATAATAATAATGATGATGATGAGGAGGAGGTACTAAACTCAGCTGAAATAAGCAAGTAAGAGTGTGTTTGACTAGTCTTTTTAAAAGAGTTATAAAAGAGTTATATCTCCAAACTAACTTTGGAGTGTACTAAAAAGTGCTAATTGGTTTTTAAACAGACATTAAGTTTTATTACACTGAGTTTCTAACTATTAATCATAATAAATTTAATCTGTCAATTTACAAATGTGAAATATTTTCAATCTTTCAATTGTCAAACTATTTATTTTTTATTTAAGAACATTGTTTTTCACTATTATCTTTATATTTTTTTATGATTTATTTGGTAATGTTTTGCTTATATATTTTTTATTTTTTGTGATTATTTATAGGCTTTAACATGTTTTTGGTCTCTCTAAATATCAGCGTTTTGAATTTAGTCCCTCTAAAAAAAATTAAAGTTTTTTTGTCCCTCAAGAAATCAATTTTTTGATTTAGGTCACTCTTTTGCGTTGACCGCTGACATGACACACTGAGGTCCCTGTAAAAATGTTGACATGGCTTGCATGCATCTGACGTGGCTTACATGCATTGCCACGTCAGCTGACACGCCATTCATAGTTATTTAGAGGGACTAAAATCAAAACTTAATATATTTAGAAGAACCATGTGACATCAATCACACCACCACCACCACCACTCTCTCTCTCTCTCTCCCTCCCCCCACCCCACCCCCACACACTAGCCCCACCCCCCCCCCCCCCCCCCCCAACCACAAACCACACAAAAAAATCAAATCAGCCACACCACACACCCAACAGTAAACAATCACAGTCCTATAGAAAAGGAAAAAAGTTAGGAAAGTTATGGATGGAACAACGAAACTAAGCGAGGAAGAGTGAAGACAAGGCACAACCACGACGAGTCGACGATGATGATTAAGAAAAAAAATTAAAAAAGAAAAAAGAAAAAGAAGGAAAGCGTGAATGGTGAGAAGTACTGGTGGGGGAAGATGGAGAGTGGGTTTGAAAGAGTGAGGATTAGGATTCAGAGCTCCATGGGGAACAACCCATGGGACGTTGGAGCGAATATGGGGTGTGTTGGTGTTGATGTTGTGGTGTTGTTGTGAATGGACGATAGAAATGAATGGAATAATAGCGTGGTGGTGGTGGTGGAGAGAGAGAAAAAATGAGAGAGAGAGAGTGGTGGTGGTGAGAGAGAGAGTGGTGGTGGTGATTAAGTTTTGATTTTAGTTCCTCTAAATATATTAAGTTTTGATTTTAGTCCCTCTGACGTGGCAATGCATGTAAGCCACGCCAGATGCATGTAAGTCACGTCAGTTTTTTACAGGGATCTCTGTGTGTCATGTCAGCGGTCAACGCAAAAGAGAGACTTAAATCCAAAAGTTAATTTCTTGAGGGACCAAAAAATTTTGATTGTTTTTAGAATAACTAAATTCAAAATATCGATATTTAAAGGGACCAAAAACATGTTAAAGCCTTATTTATATATTGGTGTAACATTTTTTTATCCTTGCGTGCTTGCTCGCCTTGTCATTATCTTGTCCAGCCGTATCCTCCGCACTCCAACGAAGCCTAATGATTGAGCATTGTATACTTTATCTCGAAGATCCAGCTTTCATGTCGCATGGGAAAAATTACGAAAAGGGTTTTACCTTTGGTTTTCAGCAAAAAGTAGAAGGAAATTTTCCGGTGTAAAACATGGTGGATTTTACAATGCACAAACAACTAGTTTTGTGCATGTGCATAAATGGACTCTTAAACCGTTGATTACTTTACTTTTAAATTCAATGGCTAAAATTTAAGGAGGGCTACCTGTTGAGAAGTAATGTAGTATTTGTTTAAAATTTTGCCGATTGGTTCCTACTGTTCCTTGTAATCCTCATAAAACCCAATATTTTTGTGAAATTACATTTTTTGCCCAAAAGTTTCCATTTTTTAAATTGACCATTAAATTGTTGAAATCCTGGAAATAGTCTCGAAAACTTAAGTAAGATATAATTAAGAATAAACAACTATTTTGGTTCCTGAGATTGTCTAACGGTTGACAGTTGATGACTTATTTTTAATTTCGTATCTGTCAGGGACCATAGTGACACCACCTAACACTCTCAGAGATCAAAGTGATTGTTTACTCAAATATTAATAATAAATTATTTAACTAATAAAATATTGTGATTAAAATTGTTTTAATCGCATAAGTGAGAACTTTGAACCATATTAACTTAAGTTAAATGGATACAAGTTATTAACATAAGTATATATTTTTTGGGTTAAATATATATTTAGTCCCTATAAAATATCACTTTTTTAATTTTAATCCCTACAACATTTTTCTCCTAATTTTAGTTCTTGCTTTTTTCTATGTTTTTACATTTGGTCCTCGCTGGTACTTTGGTGGTGTTATACGATGACAGGTGAATCATTTTTATTAAATTTAATTATTAAACCTTTTTAATTTAAATTCTAAACCAATTTTAATCAAAATAAACAAAAGTTGATACTCGTCGCTGGGATTTCTCATTTCACACTCCATCAAATTGAGGAAGGCAAAGACTATATCTCATGATTGAATTCCAATTTGCCTCCTCCTTTAATCGTATATGACCTCATCAACCTCACCTGCAAAAGAATTAATAGATATTAAGAGTTTGAACCAGTTAATTCTTCATCCCATGGCCATCTAGCAACCCATCAAATCAGCCCATGTTTCGCACACAACACCCATGTGTAGTCGAGGCTAGAGAACCGGCGAACAGGAACGAGTATGCGGGGCAGTGGGAAAACGGGGTTCCCAAGGCACAAAGCTTCCTTAAAAAAACCCATTATACACAAAAGAACACTCCCTCTAGTTTACGGTAAGGGAAACCCAGAATAGAAAACAATCAAGAGGAGCCGCCCAATAACGAACTCAGATCTTCGCTCTCATGCCTTCGGCCAAGACCCAGCAAAGCCATTGTTTAAGCGAGTTGGCCGACCACCGTGCATAACCGTCGCACACCATCACTGAGCCACCATTGTCAGACTATAGGACCCTCCATCTCTCTCTGTTTTGCAAGCCCCTGCCCTCACTTCACCCCTGAGTGCTCATTGGGGAAGATCTTCTTCACATGGGGATGGGATAGTAGTTCAAGATTCAGTAGTTGTGGGTTTGGGAAGATAAGCAATTAGAAGAAAGAAGACTAGGGTTTTTTCTGCAGATTGGGGACCGAGAAAGGAGAATAAGAAGAAAGAAAATTAGGGGATGAGATGCGTTTTAATTTGTATTTGGGTCAAAACTAAAATAACAAAACAATTGGTGCATACAATGACATTAAGGGTAACATATAGGGAGAATATCGAAATTATGGAAAGACAGTTAAAACTGTCTACTGCCAGTTTGGGACCTGTTTGTGCACATGCACAAAACTAGTTGCTTGTGCATTGTAAAATCCACCCTAAAACATTCACTTTGCTACCGACCTCTTATTTCTCAAAGGAATCAACAGTACTGAACAGTCTGAACTAGTTAAATGAGATTACATATATTTTATCATATAATAATTAGGTAATCTTTTCATTTATGACGCATATATTTAAATTTATACATCAAATTAAATTAATGTTTCCAATTAATTATTTAATTTATAGAAAGTTTTTGGTTTTTTTCAGTTTTTAATTAATACTTAAATTCCCTTCGTCAATATTACATATAATGAAATATTTATGAATTACCATTAAAATCATTTTTATAAATTAAATTAGTTTTCGAATTTTTAAAAAATTATAAGTTTCAAATGTTTATATAGTTTAAAAAGTTAAATTATTTATTATTAACAAAATATATAATCTTTCGAATTAAACTATATTTTCCTTAAATGTTTTTAAATGTACTTTTTAAATATCCTAGCTATCAGTATTTATAAATACCTTAGAAAAGTTGGTTAACTGGTTATGAACATTTTTCTATATTATTTGGATTGGGCATTTCTTATGCTTTCAATCTCATTGTAATACATTTTGGCTTTAAAAAAAAGTATTTATAAATACCGGTACAATAATAATTTTTTATTTTTAAATAAAATAACGGCGCAATGGAAGATATTTGTAAGAATTTGTACATCAAAAAAAGAAGAAGATATTTGTAAGAATTTATCATTTCCTATACAAAAATAATATTTTTAACACGCCTTTTAAGGCTCATTTAACCTTTTTTATTTTCTTTTTTATCTTTCTCTTCTTATTATATCATTCATCTTTCTCAAGATATATATTGGGGTTTAGGTATCTAAAAATAAATTTTGTTTCTTGTGTTTTAAGTATTTCTTCACGCACTGTATGTCAAGGGAGAAAATGGCCATGAACTAATTTGCGTTCAATTCAATGTTAAATAAAATCTAGTCATTAATTATTCTATCACTAAACTCAGTACCGATTGAATCTGTCTTTTTAAATAGAGCATATTATTATGCATTGTGGTAAATTAAAGAAAACAAAATACGCATTTACGTTTGTACGTTGTACTCCAAAAGAAAAGAAAGAAAAAAAATCATTACATGCTGGACGCTACAACTAGAAAAATAAATATATTTATGCACAGAAAGAAAAAAGGAAGGAAAAAGAAGGAACAGAATATATTTGAAGGGTGGTTCGCATTCCATTGGCCACAGGCCCTGTTCTGTGATTGGAGCAAAAGTATGAAATGGACAACTCATTGGGACGCTGGTGATGATACAGTAGTCGTCTAGTCGATGTATTTTCACCAATACATGCAGAATTTCTACAACATCTTCATTAGAATGCACCATAGTCAAACCTCCCTTCTCATAAATTATTCATGAAGACCCTGCTGTAAAGTGTGTAAACCACAGAGAAATTTGGGACACAATTTTTAAAATTAAAATGAAAAAAAAAATGAAATTAAAGGAATCTGACACCGCCATGCCCCCATGATGTCATGTTTCTCGATATTTTCCATCAGAGTTTTGGTTTTTACACGTCTAAAGTAGGTTTGTGATGGTGATCTCTGCAGCAGATCGACACTAAAAGGACAAAGCAATTATAAGTTGAATGACTAAAAGGAAGAAGGAACAGACAAAGTGATAAGAAAACGAGAGAATAATATATACACAGGATCGACCTCTGTGATTTAACTATATTCCTTGATTGGCAGTGGCAGGCAGCCTCGATCACGTGGTTTCTTCAATAAGGGTTCCCTAGTTGGCCTCCTCAGTGAAAGTGATAAACCAGAAATAGCACTCTCTAGCAAATCCAGCCACAGAATAACTAGCTCACCAGAGTATGGCAAGAAAAAGAAACTGAATATATCTCTTCGTCGCTCTAACGAACCTGTGTAAGATAAAATTCAACATTTCACATAATCACATATCACATATATGAATTTGAAGTACCCCTCATATCATGTAAGATTGAACATGTATATGGATTTAAAATACGGATAATATGAATTTAAAACACTGCTTATCAAAAAGAATATGAATTTAAAACACTGATAATACTTAATTGTCTTGATTGTGATTATTAGAAATAGCCTTTGTAAAATAGAATCAAAAGAGCAAATGAGACCTAGCACATGTTTGCTTCCGCGGTGGAAACCAAGGTGAAGGGTCCTAGACGCAAAAACTATCTCTAGTGGCTTCTGATTGGCCGCGCGATTGAAGGGTCTTAGATATGGTTCTAAACAAAGGCTTAGTCAAAGTACATATTAGCCCCAAGTTCCCAACACCTCCCATCATAGGTCTAATGGTTAAAGGCTACACAATTGTTCACACTAATCAAAAAATCACATTAAGCAAACAAAATAACCACAATTGATTATAACTCACGAGAATTATTAAAAAAAAACTAACACCATATATATACCAAGAAAAGATTATTAACTTGTTGAAGTCTCTCGTTCGAGAGACCAAGAGTACGTTGGGACCCCCGGGCGATACAATAGCATTTTATTTTTATCTCTAAAAATTAGATTAATTTTTTGTAAAACATACGTACGCCCAGTCAAGCTAGCAAATAAAGCTAACCGATGTTTTATTGGGTTAAGACACCGCAAAGATCATGCATACAGATAACATCATTTTTTTTCTGCAACCAAGAAATGATAATCGATAATTGATTACATATGAAATCAACAATGATCTTATACAAGAAACAAATTAAAAAGGAAAGAAAAAGAAATTAAAGAGGCATAATTCGATTTGTAATTTAGGCATGATCTATAATAGCATCATATGCAAAAGTGTAGCTTTTGCGATACCCTTGTAAGTGGAAATTGCTCATAAACATGCAAGGATTCGAGTTTTCGTAGATATATAATTAATCAAAACCAGTAATGAATCCAAAAAATATCTAAATGGGTTGAAGATGAACTAATTTTGATATAGATTAAATCAAGTTAAAGGTTGAGAATATAATTTTGCTTATAAAAAATGTTAAAGAGTTGAGAATATTTAAGTATTAATAGCAAAAGTTAAGTAAAGATATTAATTATTAATTAATTCACTACATATATGGTTTTAAAAAATAGAGGAGGGAGAACAAAATTAAATAAGGAGGGAGGGAGAGCCCTAGCTAGCTCATTTCCTTTGGATCCATCTGTAATAAAAAGTACATCTAAATAGTATTTCTTGAAATATTTTATATTATTATCATCTCCACTAAGGTTATTTCACTAAGATTAAAAAATGCAATAAATGTGTTAAAAAACAATACAATTTTACCAAATTGTCCTTATAACTTATTAATAATTACATCATTTACTATTATCCTTACATTTTTCAAGGTTGTACCATCCATGAGTAAAATTGTAAAAAAAAAAATTAATGTTGCATATATTGAAAAAATAAAAGTGACAATTAATTAATCTGATTTTATTTTATTTTATTTTCCTAACTTGATTATTAATATGAAACGGAACAAGTACTTTCTAAAGAGGGATAGAAGGTGCCTATCATGACATCACACCCTGAGGCAATTGCCATACATTCTTAATTATATGCATATCATATTAAGATGCATAGTCATAGTCATATGTTTAAAAACCGTCTCTTTCCCAAACGACGGGCTAATAATCAAAAGCACTGGGAAAAATCATCTACCTGATTTTGTATTTATCCCGCAATTTGTTAAGGATTTGGATCTGGATCTATTGAAAGAAATGCCCAAGCATGTCAACACCCCACACCCCCCTCCCCCTCCCCCAAACCCCAGCACCCCACCTAAGTACCTTTGCCACATCCTACGATAAACGATCACAAATCGTGGAGTTTTTATTTGGAAGGACTTGAATGAGTTATATCAATTAGTCCGTGTGCCTTTAAATTTTAATAGTACTGATTTAAAAAATAATTAAAAATATTTGAGAAATGTTATTGGTACAAAAAGATATGATGTTGCACCGACTATACAAATCAACTATAGAAAACACGGCAAGAGGAGCAATTTTAATTTCTCATTTGGAGTAAAACGGTGGATCGCAATTGGAGGCTTGAGAATCTTAAACAAACCATTTAGCTTTGTTGTCGAATAGAATTAATTTTGGGTGTGAAAGTCACATTTGAATGTGCCTGGGCTAGCATTTAACAAAAATAGTTTTGAATTTGTGAAATTGTTTCGTTTAAGATTAAGTTTAAACTTTAAAGTGAAATGATTTTTATTTAAATGTTTTCACCCTAAAAGTAGGATTGATGTGCTACTTTTTTATGACTTCTCATCAGACCAAGATTGGGGGCAAAGTCAATTTTAATTCAAAGTAATCGAGCATTTAGATTTTTGCCAAAATTAACCATGTTTGACAGGGGAAAAAACTCATGTTAACACCCCGGTCGTCGTGTATCCAAACAGGTAAAAAAAAAAACTTGCCATTCAATCAAATTCAATTATTCTAATTAACTCAATTTTAGAATATCATTTCCAAAGACGAACTTTTTAATCTTGATTATTTCAAAACCATGATCTACCAAAGTCCAAAACATATAGGTTCTTTCGCTTCTGTCAAAATCAATTGCACTCACAGCATAATTGATTTTTCTCACATAAAAAATTAATAAACACAGAGATGAAAGTACCCCGGTGGATTTTAAAGAACACCAATGTTGATATCCATACAGGCTATAGATCAAATAGGCTATAGAATATGAGTAATAGCAAGGACATGAGCGTGTTTTTCACTTTTTCTTCAACAGCCACGTACTTATTTTTGAAGTGACAAAGCTTGAACAAAGTTGTAAGAATCATTACAAAGATTCACAGGATCATTTTGAAAGGCTACTGCTTCAATTTTTGTGTAGATAGATATACTTGTAATTGTCCTCATGAAAACGACGATAACAAGGGAGTTATAAGGTGGTTTGGGAGAGAGACATAAGAGTTAAAGTGATAAAGAGGTCATGAGTTTAAATCTCTTCACGACATAACATACTAATTTACTAACATTAATTTGTCTATAAAAAAAAGAAACAACTGTAATAAACACTATCAGCCTTTTACTAATTTACTAATAAAAACTAACCTTGTAATGCTACTTTCAACGGACGCATTATCCAGTTGTGTGCTGTGAAATAGTAATTAACGGTATATATCGACAGAGAAGACACAAGATCATGGGACATTGAAGAAGAAAGAAAAAACTAATAACCAATAATTTTTCACCATATATAAGGATACAATGTGAATAGGTTTGGGAGAGCAGCAATCATCAAATCCCAGAAAAGAAATCCATCCTTTCCGAGTTCCCACCTCGTATAATATATATATCTAGTACATATATCACTAACTAGCTTCTTTTAGAATAGGGAGAAAAGAAATGGTTGACACTTACAGTATAGAAGAGAGCAAGGTTGTTATAAGAGAGTTTGATGAAGCTAGAGATGGTAAAGTGGTGGGGAAGCTTGAAAGGAACTGTGAGATTGGGACTAAAAAGGGGGTCTCCATTTTCACCAACATGATGGGTGACCCTTTATCTAGGATTAGGTTCTACCCCCTTCATGTTATGTTGGTGGGTAAAACTATATATATATATAATATATATCTTTCCTTTCTCTATCTTAATTACATATATGATTATCTTTTCAAATCCACAAACATGGAAACTCGGCTTGAATTAGTTATATATATGTGTGTGTGTGTGTAATTCCTTCCAATATCCAATAAGCATCTTCACATTGTCCATTCTAATTTGTTCTTCTATATGTGAAAGCTATAGCTTTATCCATATTCTTCCAAGACATACCATATAATTAAGCTTTATCTAAGGGCTTTTTTGCGTAGTGTAGAGTACTATACTGATCAATATATGCTTCATATAATGGCCTGCAGGTAGCTGAGCTGGTTGAAAGCAAGGAGCTTGTTGGAGTAGTTAGAGGATGCATTAAGAGTGTGCAAACTCCTTCTGGATCACTCCTGAAGATGGGTTGCATACTAGGCCTTAGAGTCTCTCCTACACACAGGTAATATACCCACTTCTCTATGTAAAATCAGGAACTTTTTTTTTTTCTGAAGCAAGAGATTGCAATTAATAGCCCAAACAAATTATCTTTAGATACCCAAATCCTAATACCCCGAGGGAATAGAAGACATATCTGATAAATGTGATAAATGAGTGAAGTGATAAGAAAAAAGAGAAGTGTCAGATGAGTATTGAAAATTAATGGATATTAAAATATCATTACTCTTAATAGTCAATGTTGAATTGAATGATATATATTATATATATACACCACATAATTAGATTTACTCATCGATCTGCAGGAGAAAGGGGGTTGGACTAAAACTTGTGACCTCAATTGAAGAATGGATGGTGAGAAACGGTGCTGAGTATGCATCCCTAGCCACCGAAAAGAACAACGATGCCTCTAAAAACCTATTCACCAACAAATGCAACTATGTGAACCTAAGCACCCTTGTCATATTTGTCCACCCAACTAGTTTCCCAGCAAAGCACATCTCCAAGGACATTAAAATAGACAAGGTAAACATAGACCACGCAATTTCCTTGTACAGAAGAACCTTGATGAAGACAAAAGAGTTATATCCATTAGACATGGACATTATTTTGAAGGAAAAACTTAGCTTGGGAACTTGGGTGAGTTATTACAAAGATGAAGGTTGCAGCATTACCAATATTGAAGGTAGTAGTACAAATTCAACAAGCTCATCATCACCATCATGGATTATGTTTAGTATATGGAATACTTGTGAGGCTTATAAGCTTCAGCTTAAGAAATCTCAGCCACTTAGGTTTCTTCATGCGACTTTGAATCATGCAAGGGACAAGATTTTCCCGTGTTTAAGGATGTCGGTGAGTGACTCGGTACTGTGTAGGCCTTTTGGGTTTCTCTTCCTCTATGGAATCCATGGAGAAGGAGAGAACCTTGGGGAATTAATGGAGTCCATATGGAGGTTCACATCGAGATTGGGAGAAGAATTGAAGGATTGTAGAGTGGTTATAACTGAGTTAGGGTTTGGTGATCCACTTGTGAACCACATCCCTCAAACTGCGTCTATGTCGTGTATCGATGATGTGTGGTACATAAAGAGACTTCTAAATATAAGCCACGGGGTGAATGAAAAGGATGAATTGATGATGATGATGATGAAGAGACAGCTCGGGAATGTGTTTGTTGACCCTAGGGATTTTTAATTAGGTAGCTAACATTCACTGCTAGCAATCTTAAATCTAATTTTTGGTTGATCTAATAAAATGGCTTAATTATTCCAGCATTATTATGTCGTTGACATGTTGATTGTATGATCTCTTTAATTAGCGGAACGAATTAGTGCATTTATGATTAACATCTTCATGCATGCTTTTTTAATTTTTCAAAATCCAGATCGACGATTGACGAATTAACACGGCAACAATAGGTGTATATATCTCAAGGGGATGGTTCTATGTTATTTATTTTGATATTCTGATGGCTGATGAGCTCAAATGACAAGGGAAATACCTATACCTATAGCTTAAAATTACATATCAAGACAATATTCCAATTTCCAATATTAATATATCAGAATTCCTTCTCCTACTCTTCAGGGATCACACGGTTATTGCAACTTATAACTATAGCCAGACGCCAATACCCAGTTCCCGCGGCCGTTTCATATGGAGTTTTTTTTAATATTAAAAAATAACTATAATTATTTCCATTGTCAAAGAGTAAATTCTCGCTGAAATTTTTTATTTCCATTGTCAAAGAGTAAATTCTCGCTGAAATTTTTTCACCGTGTGTTTGGATGAAGTATTTTGAAATTCTAGAAAATTTAGAATCCTTAGAAATGTAATTGCTCAATTGAATTCTTTTCATTTTTAATTTTTTTTTGTTTGGATAGAATAATTAACTGAGTAATTAAATTTTTTTATTTTTAAATTTTGTTGTTTGAATATAATAATTGTAATTTTAATAACTTATATTTAACTTTATTATTTGTCATAATAAATTATAATTTATTTTTATTAAACCTTTAATTGTAGATATTGTTATTATTATACATTGTAAAATGCTATTATTTTTTTATTAAAAATAATAATATTGTTTATCCATTAAAATTTAAATTAAATTATCCTGACTTATAATACGAATTAAAATTGTATAAAAGATCAAATTAATAGAGAAATATTAAGCCTAAAATTAGTATTAACCAAAAGAACCGTGAGTATATACAAATATACACCATGTTTCTATAAATGTTGTTTTGCTCCACATGGAGAATGTCATATATAGAAAACATAACCCATATATCTATAAATGCTACTCAACTCCACATTGAGTATGTCATATATATAACTGTAAATCATATCTCTACTAAATGTATTCCTTCACATGTAGCTGCATAGTTCAACCAAAAAATTGTCATCCTTCTAGTGTTAACTGCAAAATTCAAATCACCAAGTTAGAGAAAAATAGCTTATCAGATATATTGCTACCTCTTCTTCATTTCTTTTCCGTTTACTTGAAGTAATCGAAGCATCAACTGCACTAGTGTCCATTTCTTGAAATCAAATTAACAAAAAAGTAGGTAAAAATAGGATATATATATTTTGCAAGAGTCATCCATGAGATGAAAAGTGCAAACCATAAGGTGAGATTTGGAATTCATAAACAAGTTCATACAACAATAATGAGCCATTAGAAACCACTGCACGATTAGAAACACATCTTTATACTGCCACAAATCTAAACCACAACTCACAAACACAAGCCAAACTAAAAAAGTAAGTAAAATATAGAGAAAATTGAGGAAACCAGCTACTACTTGTATAAGGAAACTGTATAAGGACCTAACAAAACAAAATAAAAGACACAAGTAAACAGAAGTGCTCATAGAGAAATTTATCCAAACTGAATCTTAATAAATAATAGTAAACAGAAGTCCAGACTTATTATTCAGATCAGCAAAGTCTCACATGCCACTTGAGACAAAGAAAAGAATCCAGTATCAATTACAAACTAGACTATGAGACTAACTCAATTTAACAGGATAAGGTTCCTAAGACAAACATACAACTTTATATATACCTGTCGATTCAGTGTGGTAGGATCATATAAACCAAAATATGGTTTATAATCAAACTTAAAAAATACGATAACAATTAAAAAGAATGAGGCATGTTTGGTCTCACCAACACTTACCATTTTTTTAATATGACAAACAAATGCATTTAAAAAATGGCACAATAACTTAAGAACAAGTTATGTTTAAGACAAGCACCATAAGTGTCAATATACAAGTAAAGGCCGTCCTATGAAAACTACAAGCCCCCACCAGCAGGGTGCACCCAAGCAAAAACCATAACATAACATAAATTAAAATGTCCTTTTACACTTGCACATAACAGATCAAGGATATGCACACACGTGTTGGCAACACGAAACTACTAGTGCTATCCCGTTTCTTCTTCCCATGATTCCATCTGTAGTTGCCCCACAATGTTTTATTCTACACAGTTATTATTTATACACATCCTTACATTTAAGTGATGACTCTAAATGGTTCACGTAATTATGTAAAATATTAGTTTGCTAAATCATATTAGTTTGCTTTTTGACAGTAACTTTTGATAACAATAAACTGTCCAGCTTAAGTTACTCTTGATTATTCTAAGGAATGCCAAGACACCGTAGAAAACAATTCAACAACATCATTCAATTCATAAGTACCATATAAATCAAGAATGATTGTATCACAGATGAAGTCTTTTACTTACCAGAACCACGTACCGAGAGAATGTCTTTTCACAGTGACTTACTCATTCTTTACAGGGTTAGCTTTATTCTTGATTCTTGAATTCTTGATTCTTGAAGGATGTTTTTAAAGAGTCCCAATAAAAAATTAATGATACATCATGCACGAAGTTATATAATGAAATGCATCATAAAATCTTTCAAATGATAACATTAGTCTGTGTCAGTGAATATTGACCCAACTGGTAAGGAGACAAAAAAAGAAGTCCTTGAATTCTGGTTCAAATTAGACTTCTTAACAGGGTACTTTCTATTGACAAAAAAAAAACAAGGTATTTTCTAATAAACCTGAAATTAGAATTCTGGTTCAAATCGAAACATTCTCTACATCAAATTACAATACCTAAAGCAGAACATAAAATGTCCTTGCATTATCTACATCAAGAATTAAATAGGATATCACCTAAGCATGAGCATAACATTCTCTCATGTACCAAAACAGAATCCAAGTAGCGGAAGGAACTAGATAACAGATTGTATCATGAGGAAGTCCAAAGCTGACAGCAGAAAGAATCAATCAATTTATTGATGTAAATGTCCAAAGCATTTTGAACTAACATCCAACCTAGTTGGCTTGAGAGTAAAAGAATTAAGTTGTTTTATGTTCTATTCTCTAGGCAAACTACTAAAAGAATCAGGAAACACGGGATGCACACATCACACTCACCAGACACCACAGAACAAAATCATGATTTAAGAACAAAATCATGAGCTTCATTTTTGTTCTGCCATGATCTTCAATTAAAGACCAAAAATCATGTAATTAAAACACATTTTAAGATGGATAACTGATTAAGCTAGAAAAACCAGTTTGACCAACCATTCAAAATCAAAATATGCTTAAGTAAAATTTTATTGAAAGTTCCAAACTCATGAGCAGAATATGTTGAAGTAACTTTCATGCATCAACATGAACTCAATCTATTAGCATTTTTTGTGTCAAATAAGTGATAACAGTTTAAAGGTTAACATTACTACTGAACTGGTTATTGCAATCATGAATTGTTAAAGTTCAAATTCATGTAAAAAGTTTGAAAGAAGCTGCAGCAGTAGTTCAAATTAAAATTCATGCTATTGAATGAAAATTACCTTTGAAGTCTGGATACAATTTTTAGTTTTCCTTCTTCTCTTCTCTTCTCTTCTGAATCTCCTAAGCTCCAAGAACAAAATTGCAACTGAAAATATAAAACACAACAAATTCAAGGCAAAAACCATAAGCAATCTGTGAACACAATAAACTACCTGTCAGAAGATTGAAACTCAGTGAAGAGCAAACTCAGAAGATCGAAACTCAATAAATTACCTGTCAGCGAGGTGAAGATCGATTGAAACTCAGAAGTGAGATGATCGAGAGAGAGAACGCGATCAAGAGAGAGAGAACGAGATAGAGGGATAGACGAGATCGAGAGAGAACGAGATTGAGAGAGAACGAGAACGAGATCGAACGAGGTCGACAGAGAGAACGATCGAGAAGTGAGACGAAGTAAGAACGATCGAATCCGAAATGAAGCTGGTGAGAGAGTGAGCGAGAGGCAGAAGTGAGGAATTTAGAATTCCCACGCTTTAGGAGGTATTTCAAATTTTTTCCAATTTAGTTTTAAAAAAATATTCCATAAAATTATTTTATTTTAAATTTTTACTCATTTTTTATCCAAATAAAATAATTTAAAGTGATGTATTTTAAATCCCTATTTAAAATACATTATTCTCTTAAATTATTCTATCCAAACACATTATAAATTTTTTTTTCAACAATATTCATTCATTTTCAACACTCATCTAATGTTTTTTTCTCTTTATTCTCTTTTTTTTATCAAATCATTTATTTAACACTTATCTCTTTTCTATTCCGATCTGTTTCAGGGTGTCTAAAATTCTTTTTTGTTTTTTATCAAACATTTATAAGATACGGGTATTGTTTATCAATATTCAACACGCATTAAACTTTTATGAAATCAACCACCGGGTTGTTTGGAAAAGTATAGCATGAAGGATGGCTTTTGCTAATTCAAATGATCACTTGGAATTTGTGTATATATACACATAAACATAAAGCTGCCGATATAGCAGTTTCTGCTCAGGATATGTTATCCTCTATAAAATGCAGGAATGGCAATATCGTACGTATGCACATGAAGACATCATGCACAAAGAGAAATTTCTGCCTACTGGTGCATACAATTAATGCTTTTAGGGTGGTGTGGGTCCATCACCTGTGATAACAGGTAATCCAGTTTTTATCTATATTAGATTTTTCTCCCCATAAATTGTTATAATAGATTAATATGCCCAGAATTTCATTAATTATAAAAATTGGCGTGATATATTATGAAAATCGCAAATAGTCTCTTTTTTCTTTTAATTTTATTTTTATAAATAAAACATCATTTTAATTTTTGAGTAATAATTTTTTCACTTAAATATCTTTTTTATCCCTGCAAATATATTGATTTTTGTGCTTAGTCCTTACAATTTTTTTATAATCTCTGCAATGTTCAAACCTTTTGTTTTTATACTCTCCCTTCTCTCTCCCGCTCCTTCTCACTCTATATATCTCTCTCCCCCTCTCCCCCCCTCCCTCTCCCACTCTCCTCTCTCACTCTATATCTCTCTCTCCCCCTCTCCCTCCCTCTCTTTCAGTTGCTCTCCCTCTCGCTCTCTCTCATTCTCGATCTATCTCTCTCCCCCTCTCTCGCTCACTATCCCTCCCTCCCTCCCTCCCTCCCTCTCACTCTATCTCTTCCCCCCTCTCTCCCCCTCTCTCTCCCTCCTTCTCGCTCCTTTCTCTGGTGAGAGAGAGATAGAGCAATAGCAAGAGGGGGGAGAGAGAGGGAGCGAGGGAGCTAGAGGGGGAGAGAGCGAGAGCGAGAGAGAGGGGAGATAACGAGGGAGGAGGGGAGAGATCAAAATGTGTGACAGAAAGAGGGGAGGGAGAAGTTGAGAGGGAGAGGGAGAGGGAGAGAGGGGGAGAGGGGGAGAACAAGAAAGAGCGAGAGATCGGGAGAGAGAGCGAGAGAGATAAAGAGTGAATGAGAGATGGTGGGAGAGAATGGGAGAAAATAAGAGAGGAGGGAGATAGAGACAGTGAGATAGAGGGAGAGGTGGGAGAACGAGAGAGAGAGAGGTGGGAGAGAGAGGGAGAGAGCAAGAGATCGAGATAGAAGGAAAGAGATGCCGAGCAATTATAATTTTTTATGAGAAAATTTGTAATTAATTAAAATTAAAATTTTGGCTAGGAACTCATATTTTACAAAAGCGTGAGTCAATAGTCTAAATAAGTAATACATTTTGACCTCTATTGCAATTACATTAATCTTGGGCATTTACCTGTTATTCAATTATTCGATAATTGATCCTATCCGTATAAATATAAAATTATTAAATCAAAGGCTATTGTTATTACTGGCCCCACTTCACCATGGTGGTGAAGTTTTATTACTTCACCACCCTAGACGCCACCATGTATTAAGTCGATTAACACTAACTAATTATATAAATTTTTATATCATAACCTCAGAAATATAAATATATTTTGTATTCCAAAATGATAATATATTAATTAATCGATAATTTAATTAGCGATTAAGCTCTTGACTAATCCCATTGATCATAATCACCCTTGTTTCATCTCTTGTGCATCGATCAGATTAAGGGAGATGTATTGGATTGAGATTGTAAAAGATTTTGATAAACTTTTTTGTGATGTAAAAATCTCGTGGTATTCAATCAAGACTTTTTAATAATATAAATTTTTTTTGTGGAATTCAATTAGGACTATCATGATTTTTAGAGAGTGCAATGAAATCTAATGGTATTCAATTAGGATTATCATACTTTTTAAAGTGACCAATGAAATCCGGTGGTATTCAATTGAGATTTTTTACAACTTAAAAAAAGTCTCCTTCAAAATATACAGATTTTAAAGGATTATTTTGCATGGTGGATTTCGTGGGACTTTTTAGTGTAAAATATAAAGATCAGACCCATCCAACAAATCTCACCCAAACCCTCAAGACTTCACAGACTTTTTTTTCCAGCCATTGCAGCAGTGCCATACCCACCAAGTAATTTCTTCATACATTCTTTCTATATTGAATATACTTGGATGACAACATTGTAAATATGTGTGTGTATATTTTTTATGTACATTACCTCTCCAAATACTATAATAACCAAACTTGATATTTCCATCTTTTTATTTCATAATCTTCCACAACAGTTTCTGGTCAAATGTGATCTTTTCATTTTTTTACAAACTCTTTGTATTTACTAATTTAATTAATATAATAAATTTATCTTTTTTTTAAATTTCAATTATTTTTTTATTCGTTATCCTCTTTTTTATTTTATAAATATAATAGTTTTCTTAACGAGTTTCATTTATATATTTTTGTTTCTATAATTTTTTAGGCCGTAAATTTTTTTAATTTTATTTTTTATAAATATAATAATATTTCTTATCAAATTTCATTCATATTTTTTATTTCTATAATTTTAGGATATAAAATTCTTTTTTTAATTTAATTTTTGATAAATAAAAAATATTTTTTACTGATTTCTCATTTATTTTTATAATTTTATTATTACTATAGATCAGAAAACTATTTTATATAGATATATATATATTATATGGTGTGCTTAACACAAGAAATATTTGTATTAGCATGTGCAACACTACATAATTTTCTTTGCAAAAAATGTCATTCTGATGAATTTTCAATTGAACCAATAGACGAATTTTTATCTTCGGTATTACCAATTAACGAATACTATAATTTTGAGCCAGCAGACGAATCTTTATCTTCGATATTTCCTTAGTATTACCCGCTAGTGACTTATGTGAAAAATTATTACTTAAGAAGGAGATAAGATACAACCAATTTCTTTATTTTCGTTTTTATTGACTCTTATAACTTTGAAAGTTTGTTAAAAATCCATCAAATTCTTTATAAATCCATAAAGTCATTTCAAATCTTATGATATAAAAATCATTTAAAATCCACAAGACTTTTAAAAAAAAGCTGATAAGTTAATACATTCCTACGAAGTCTTTTAAAATCTACAAAATTTACAAGATTTTTTAATGACAAAATAGTCTTTTAAAATCTCAATCCAATACACCTCCTAAGTCTTATGGTCAGAGGGTGAGATTTCATCTGGACTCATTCTTTACGCAAAACAAACCAAGTTGTTGATACGTTAGCAAAGTTTGGGTTGTCTTCCATGACGTAGAACCATATATTTTAGCATTAATGTTACACACACACCCACCACACACCCCATTCTCTCATTTTACTCATTGGAGTGGGGTGTCATATGGGTGTATGGGTGTCCATGTATCATTGCTCATATTTTAGGCCCTTGCAGAATCAGTTTATATTATTTTAGTATATACTAGAACGTGACTCGTGCGATACTCGGGTGTTTTTTATGTATTTTTTAAATAAATATTATTTTAATTTTAAAATTTTTAATATCATATTTCGACCATAGTTAGTTTATTTAGTTTACAAAAGTAATGTTTCATATATAGTAGGTTTGATTTTAGATGTATGTCTAAATTTTGCAAAAATTGTGCATAAAATTTATTTTATTTAACTGTATTATGATAGGTGGACAATTAGACTATTGCCTTGAAGTGAATATCTTTGTAAAAGAGTAATATGATTAGCGGTTTAGTATCTAATATTGAAAGTTACATCATTCAATGGGGAAAATGGATATCAAATTGAGGACAAACAAATTGATTACTTATTAATTTGCATCGTGAATAAATATTTTACGAAATACTTCGTTAACATCTAAATTCCTATGAAAATAATTAAACTTTATTATAATTGTAGTACTTTTTAAAGACCAGTGAGCACCGGTCGGTTACGGTCGGATTCGGCCTCAAATTTGCATAACCGAAGAAAACCGAAGAGGAAGAAGTTTCATCCGTTTCCGTCCGCTTGTAACATCGGTTATGGCGGGTGGCGGTTCCGGCGGGTGGGTTGGTTCGGTTTGACAGCTGCAGTTCGGCAATAGGTGGAAACAAGAAGCCAGACACCGGAGGAGACCCCGCCAAATACGTTCGCCGGCACCAACACCCGCATGTGGATTCCAAGGCCAGAGTTAAGTTCTTGTAGGTGCTAAAGGTGCTTCAGCTGCAATGGCACATTGAGGTCGCGGTTGTGCCGATGAAACCAGAGAGCTAGAACTCAGATTGAAGGGAAGCAGATGAAAGTGTTTTAGAAAGAGAGAACACTGAGAGAGAGAGAGAGAGAGAGAGAATCA
Source organism: Glycyrrhiza uralensis (assembly GCA_030159175.1). Taxonomy (NCBI): domain Eukaryota; kingdom Viridiplantae; phylum Streptophyta; class Magnoliopsida; order Fabales; family Fabaceae; genus Glycyrrhiza; species Glycyrrhiza uralensis. Next base: position 57,355,656 of record BRZY01000001.1, on the reverse strand, counting down.
GAAAATGGAAAGATAGGGATGAGTCTCTAAGACTCTGTATCAAAGCGTATACTCGTAAATCTCTTTCTCAGTTTCTTTTCTATATTCTTTTTAATCTATTAAAATGTGAGAGTTATTATTAAAAAGGTAAAAATAAAAAAATAAAATTGAGCTTTAAAAAATAAAGCATGGAAAAGAACGATTGTGTGGTCACGGTGGTGTTTCAGAAAACGGATAATTATGTTAAAATATTTTTTTTTGTTATACTTATAGCTATGTTAAAATACTTTGTTTTATTAATTAGTAATACTTATCTAATAGGGGTTAGCTCTACTTTTGAGGAGGGATCCCTTTTTCAAACTTGCAAGGACAACTGGGTGTTAAGATTGGGAAAGGACAGCTTGGTGCAGTCAAACACAGGCGACGGGATCAGCTTTGGAGCAGTTTTATTGGTCAGTGACATGATGATAATATGTTAATAAGAAAGACAATCGGTCGGGTTCGGTCGTGATCGGAAATTCTTTTACAGAACCGAACCCGCCCGTTCTAATCCGTGTGAATCCAATTTTTTTAATCTGATTACCGATTAACCCGTATCAACCGACCGTTGCAATTTTTTCTCTCTCGGATATTGCGGTTTCGGACGGGTTTAAATTTTTTGCCCAGTCCTAAAGACCACTATTAAAATGATTTTAATACAAATATGTTTATATATATTTATTATAAATTTAAAAATTATGTACCCGTGTAATGCATGAGTTAGGTTGTAGCTTAATTGTTTTAAAGTCTAAAAGATGAACAATTAATACAGAGAAATTGTCCCATTTTTTGAGCAAATTTTCAACTAAAAAATTTATTTTAAAACAAATTGCATGCAACTTAAAGCAAATATTCTTATTTTTTATTCATTATTCTCTTTCTAAACAATTGACCAATAGATAGAATATGTTAAAATTTCATAGAGAATAATGTAGAAGAAACATTAACCCTTGCTTTTGTGACCAATTTAAACACACAAATTATTGATTTCTCACATTTTCAACTTACTTTTATTGTTTATTAATATATTAATAGTTCTCCAAGTATATATTGACTATAGATGAAAAAAGCTATAATACAGTACTGGTAGAATAAGGTCAATTCAATAATTCAATAGTAGCTAACCATAATTTTAATCATAAATTTCACATGAGCCTTATTAATATAACACGTCTCTCCTATATGTTATTGTTTGCCTGCCCACTTAGTTTGACAATCCATAAAGAATAGACAAATTCAGTCAATCACTATAAAATAGTTTGAGCTCTAAATACATAATAATTTTAGAAGCAAACAATTAAAAATAAATTTATTTTACCTGATTTAAGAAACTTTATATACCACGGATTTTGTATGTGTTGTGCAAACAAACCTAATAGAAAAAGTAATTATAGAGCAAATCAAAAAACATAGAAAAACCAACCTTAAAAATATGTTAGTGACCCTGAAATATAGAAAATTGGATTGGTTGAATAAAAGTTATATACAAATAATTTAAAAACAAACCATAATAATTTATTCCTAAATGTAGAAACTGTATAATTTTACAGGTGTTGTATGAGCAATGTAACAAAAGGTGTTATGTGAGCAATATATCCAAACAAAAAAAAAAAAAGATCAAACCCATAACCTCTCCCAGAAGAAAAAAAAAATCATCGCGTCATATAGATAAAAAGACAATAGGCAGTAACCCATTTTTGAATAGGCTTGAAAATAAAAATTTACCCCTAGATGAATCCCTTTCCCGGATGCATGCCCATTAATAATTTGTTTTTTCCTCAAAGACAATACAAAACAAATAAATTAGAAACTCAACTATCCTCATAAGGTGTTTGTGAATCTAATGATAGACCTCTTGATAGTTTATTAACCAAGAAGTTAATACAGAATATATACAAAATAGATGACATCAATTTTAGTATAAAAGACCAAGTCCATAATCTAATCGAAGATCACAGAACCATGACATAAAATTTGCTGGGGAAAATAAAGCCACCAATTGGAGACACCTCACATTGGGCGAGCAAGATTGCTCTTCTCGCTGTCCTTTTTTTTGTCCTCCTTTGCCCACTCTTTCTCTTTAAGTGATCCTCTCCTTTCTCCGGTTTCTACTTTTACTATCACGGGTCACCCCCTCTTTTGGTTTCACCTTATTCTGATTGGAATGGACTTTAGGAATTGGAGAAAATAATACCAGTCTTGTTTTGACTTTTGAACACCCGTTCAACTATACGTATCACCTTTCACAAAAAAATAAATGCTTATACATTTAAGATTTGATTCAAATGGACATTTCAACTTTAAAATTATAATAACAGAACTATTAGAAAAATAGAAAATAGAGCTATTAGTATATATCTTTCTTATAATCCAACAATATGGCTACTTTTTTTATATCCCAACAATATATGAGATCTTATGGTCAAAAATGACATGGCTTTCTTTGTTCCCATGCGTTACAATTGTTGCCATATTGTATTATTGACGTTATTTATTTATTTATTTATTTATTATTATTATTATTATTAAATAACACCAATAAAAGCTAGAAAACTGTGACAATTTACTTCTTTGCCCCTGATTTATATAAAAATATCCAAACTACTGCAACGAACACTCTTTCATATAGACAGACAGATAGATAAATAGATAGATAGGTAATTGTTATATTATTATTTAATTATTTATAATTGTTATATTATTATTTGGTTATTTTCAATTTTAAATAATATTATTTGACAAAATAATTAAGAAATAGAAAAACAAAAATAAACTACAAAAATATTTAATTCCCACTACATAGAAAATGTAGAGCAATAAATACAATAGTACAAATAAATTAAAAAAATAAAAAAATAAAATGTCAAAATTACTCCCACAACCTTCTTTTATATCCCTTTACTAAATTATCCTTATTCTACTTAAAACATGACAATAATACCCCAACAACCTTCTTTTTAATATATATAGATATAGATACCTATTCAAATATCTTAAGTGATGAATATTATTAATAAAATCAGTTCAGTTGTGAAAACAATGCGAAACTAGATTTGCACCTAGCCACTGAGCATACGAATAATATATTTTGAATTTGTTAGATTAAAGTAAAATATCAAGTATTTTAATTATAATGATAATATACATAATAGGTGATTGCTATGGTACCTAACAAAATTATGGGCCTTGGTACTCAACCTCTAGTATTTTGCCATATGTGTACTATTTTAACCATGTTATTTTATCATTTCGATTTCTATCAATTTGCAAATATATCTCTCTATTATTTTTGAATAAAAATGAAAAGCCGATTACCAAGGGATTGAAGCAGCGACAATGGTGCAACGGTGACTCCATAGATTCCTGGTTCATATCAGATACACATATATTCTCCTCTCTCTATCTTCTTTCTTCATTGGCTTGTTTTTCTTAATAAACATTTATTATTCCTTAGGTTAATGTTATTTGGTTTTTTTTTCGACCTTGTATGTGTGGAAGAGGAACTTCCTCTGCCTTTCTGTTTATGTTCAGATCTATGGTTTCCACATCATGGGATCATGTTTGTTGTTTTTAGTTGTTGACTGTGGCATTTTTCTGTCACCAATTTCTCAAAAAAAAAAAAACACACAAACCCATACGCCGTTGCCAATTGCCAATTCCCTTGAATTGGAAATCAATGCACACTCCAACAAGTCAAATGAAGGAGCTGGTATTGAAATTGAAAATTTGAGCGATTATAAACCGATGAATTAGATAGAAAACATTGTAGTGTAGATGACTTTTAAGAGAACCAAGAGACTAAGAAGAAAAAAAAGAGAATCGACAATGGTGAGAATAAAATTAAAGAATCTATCTCTGATCAAAGAAAAGCCGAGAAGGTCCATATGTGTTTTCCGTCTACAGTAATTAATACTCGTACACTTTGCTATTGATTTACTAATTTTTAGGTTCTTGATTAAACAGAAAAAAGGAGAAAATCTCAAACAGCTTTGAGTTTCCTAAAAGTTCCATATGTGTTTTTCAGTTTCCAGCAAAGCATCCATTTGTCTTCTGTTGGGATTTATTAGAATAAAATGTTTAAGTTTTAACATTTGATTAAAAGTCACTAGGGACATAAACAACAATAATAAAAATATAATTTAAACCAAAATCAATATTAACATATTCTTCACTCGTCATGTTTTTATTGATCCAACTCATCTAGGTACCTAACCCCTTAAAACTCCCAAAGTACCATAGAATTAGCCTAAATAATATTACCATGTGGAAACTAAAATAGATTTAGTGTAGGGCTCTAAATTGAAATTAATTTTTGACAAGCAAAAATTGATGCTTACCCACACGTCTTTCTCCAATACACAGTGCGTCTTTGTGTCTTCTTTAACTTGAACATGGTACTATATTGTTTGCTCACATAAGAGTGCCTCGCATCATGTTTAACACCAAATTAGAGATTCACTCACTTGGAAAACACCTGGAATTTAATGTTAGTTATGGAGGGTCAGGGTGGCACACGGTTATAGCTGTAAAAATGAGTTGTGGCTCGTGAGCCAGCTCGGCTCGTAGACTAAAAAGGTTATTAAATAGCTGGCTCGTTTAATCCCAAGCCGATTTGGCTAGACTCAATTAACCCGCGAGCTGAAGAGGGTTAGCTCGTCACGAGCCTAGCTGGCTCGCGAGTCACACTAAAAAATAAAAAAAATTAATCATTTTAAATATTTTTTTTAGTTTTTTTTATTTTTAAAATATTTTTTTAATCATTTTAAAATTTTTTTTAGTGATTCAGCCCGTGAGCCAGCTCGCGTAACTCGTGAGCCCGTGGTGGGTTGAGTCGAGCTGTGCATTTTCTGGCCCTTAAAAAATCTAAGCCAGCTCGACTTGACTCGTTTACCTCTCAGCTCGTGGTGAACCAGTTCGTATAGGCCGAACTGACTCGTTTTGACAGCTCTACACACTGTCCATGGCAACGAATAACTTCTATTTCAGTGAATTTCATAGATAAGCAGCAACCAACTTTGGTAACTAGCATGTTCCATTTGTTTATGTAACGATTCAATCTTCTTTATGATAATTAAGAGTTCGTGACATTTATCATTTTTTTTTCTTTTGGTCAAGTGACAGTTTTCTTATGGAATAGTATATTTTTTTCATGGTAATCAAGAACATATATATATATATATATATATATAATTGTGATGAAAAAATGGGACTGAAAATGAATGTTCCAACACTTGATATGATAAAATAAAATGATAGGAAGTGATACTTTAGAAACACTTAACCTTTTTTGAACTGGTTAGAAACAATGACTAGGCAAAATTAGAATGCAATAAATATTTGACATGATAGTACTACAACTCACATCTCGATTTTAATATGTTACAGATGAATAAATAGAATTGATGGAATTTGAGCGCTCTGATTCAGCTGCTAAAGTGAACTCTAAATTCTCAAGATTGCATCATTTTCAAGCTAAGCTGCAATTCTTACTGAGGTCTCAAGCTCAGTAAAAGTTTGAGATGCTCTTACTTTAGGCTGGTTTTGTAAGCCAGGATAGGAATCCCTTGATAGAAAAAACAACTAAATTTCCTCAGAGCCTCTTTGGTTGAACAACAAAACTTACACATATATCATTTACTTATTTTCTTTTCTTTCTAAATCTAGTACATTTGAAGTACCTTTCCATCAAAATAGGGATAGCTTCATTTTTCTAGCCACTGAATGGCTCTTCTCTCACCATTACATGTATGCACATTCAAAACAGATATATCTCGAAGACAAGACTATTCTAAAATGAATTTGTCTCTAAAGTTCAGGTATATTCATCATCAATTCAATTTAACTTATTGAAATATACAAGGTGAATACAATTTCCTTGTTTATTTTGAACACAAATTCATCTAGAACAGGACAACAGGTTTTTCCCTTGAAGACAACGCAATACTGTCTTTCATCAGTATACTTTGTTTTCACTGAAAGTTATTTCTTACTCTGTTTTCAACACAAGGCCAAGACAAAGACATCTCTCATACTATATGGAGTATGGTCATATTATTATTTTTGGTCCAGCGCTGTAGAACAGCGGAAACAAACAGAACAGGGCCCAATAGCCCAACTCAACTATTCAAAGATAATTTTACAAGACCACCCATCTGTACCACACAAGGTCCAACCCTGAACTACATTTTTTTTTGGACAGCACCAACCCTGAACTACATTCCCTGTACTGTGAACTTACACTTTGGCAATTCTATTATAAAAATGTTTCTTGGACATCCCATATGCCATGAAACACCTTGACATAGATAGGGGTGATAGATTGGTGATGTGATAAGAAGAGGGATGTTGGATGAGTGTTGAAAATGAATGGGTGTTAACGAATCATTGTTTTTCTATTATTTGATTGCCATATCCTTCTTGGAGAAATAATTTTTTTCATATAAGGGTTTTTTGGTGTTTCCAACTGAACTTCCAGCTTGGACGAATCTAAGGACAACCTTTCCATAATGAAAGCATCCAAATCAAACCCACTTTCACCGTCCACATCATCCTCATCATTGCCACCGGAGAAATCAACCGTGTTTTTATTTGTTCTGGTAAGACTTCTCAAGGAATCCGGTGGCATGCTGTATGAATTCGGGTCCAGCTTCAGGAGTCTCTTCAAACTGTCAATGGCAGGGTCTAAAATATCTAAGAACCCCATAACCCATGAAGCATCATCCACCACTTCCGTGCGCTGTTGCATGCAACAAATAACATTTCAAATATTAGCACTGCTCCTAATTAGATTTATTCAGAGAAAAGTCAAGCTTCAAAGTCACAGCAGAATTCCAAAATCCAAACTTTTTTCATCCCAGCTTTTATTTCCCAACATACATAAAATATTATAACGTGCTAGTTGAATAATGTCACAGAAAAACATAAAACCTATCAAGGTTTCTCAAAAGGAAAAACTCTCTCATACATAAATTAGCATATCTTTAAAGCTTGGACTTGGCCTAGGAAAAAAGTTACTTCAAGACTGGAAATATTTTAAAGCTTTTCATTTCATATGTAACTTTCCTTTCTTTCTCTGATCCAATGATAGAATAAGTTATTCAAAACGGTTGTGATTAAGTCACTAGTCTCAAATCTCAACTTATCACCAATAAATTGATAAACACATTAATAATGACATTTAGTAGTTACCTGCTGGAAATAAAGGTTACGAATCTCTTCAGCACGCACAGAATTTCCTTGATCTTCCTCCAGTGATGCCCAAGTCATCCACGTCACATAACTCTGAGAATTTATATTCAGTGAGGATCTAAATAATCTACGGGCAGCTGAGAGATTGCCAACCCTCTGCTCCAGAACACCCCAAGCCTGCATTGGGAGAACGTTGTTCTAAAAAGTTAATATCGAGCTACGTAGAGGATCAAGTTGTTACAGCATTTATCACATGCACGCATGTCACCTGGAGACACCTGGCAGCACTTTCACTGTTTGGATCAATTGATAAAGCTTTTTTGTATAATTCTCTAGCTGTATTCAAGTTCCCTTCCTTCCATTCCATCCAACCCCAAGCCTGCATATCCCCAAACTTATGATTAGTCATTCTCTTTTCCACAGAATTAGTATATTCTTTGAAGCATCAATCAGTACCCTATAGGAGGACGCGAGAGAAAGCCATGATGAATATATGTCATGCATAAAAATATAATAGAAATAACATTCTGTTACTTATTAAGTCCTTCTAAAACATTGTACTTCCTTCAAGTCGAAACCACGACAAGAATAGTGTAAAGTAAATGCAGAAAGACAAATTATTCACCATGTTGAGCTTACTTCACAACAGACCATATAAAAAAGGAATAGAAATTTGGATAATGATGTTTGAGATAGATATAAGATTCAACTGAGGAAGCCTCTTACAAACCAAACAGGTTGATGCTTAGGATCCAATTCAGATGCTCTCCTGAACAAAACTCGAGCACGGTTTGCAGTTGAGTGTTTGTATTCTAATAATGCAAGAGACTGAAGGAGAACAGCATCCCTCGGATTTAGAGCATGGCCTATCTTCAGAAGTTTTCTTCCCTTGTCAATGTTTCCTGTGTTCGCTTCAAAAATGCCCCATACATGCCAAGCAAACCTATTTTTAGGACTTGCCTGCACTGCTTTCTATTAATTACAAACAATAAAAGAAACATAAGTCACACATTGATGGAGATTAATAAAAACCAATGACAAAGGAAGATGTCCTAAGTCCTAATGAAATATAGTCTGCTATGTTTGAAAGAGCAAAGAAATCAGAAAGAAAATATGATAGAAATGGCAATATTAGATCCAACCTCAAACAATTGCCTAGCAGCACGGTAGTTTTCCTGCTCCACCTCCATTTGAGCCCAAGCCTAGTTCAGAAAAAATAAATACGATTTGATAAGATAACACGCATATCATACAAGTTTAATTCAGAAACGATGCTCAGATGATTGCAACTTACAAGCCAACTGGCACAGCTGTTAGGGTTACACTTTGTGGCCTGACTGAATAAATACCGAGCCTGTTGATATCTATTTGCTCTAGCTTCAAGCAATGCAAGTGTTTGGTATATGTACTCATTCTGTCCACAATATTCAAGACCTCTGGAAAGCAGATTTCTTGCCTTCTTTATATTTCCTTGCTTTAACTCCAGAACTGCCCACCCATGCCAAGCAGCAACATGCTTCTTATCAGCAACCGTGGCAGCATCGAAAAGCTCTCTTGCTCTCCTGACATTCCCTACTCTCTTTTCAAGAACAGCCCAGCACTGTTCAAAGAGATTTTGCACTTGTTAACTTCAGCAGAATGTAAGTCAAAATTCAATATACCATAGTATTGGAAGACATATTCTCTCCCACTCCTAGTGTTAGCATATGAAACGTTCTCCATGCCAGTCTAGCTAGTACAAGCCTCAAAGGCCTTTAGGCATACCAGGCTGTGTAAATTATAGCCATGCCACTTTTAAATTATAGTTCTCCAGTTTTAACACATGAAGATGAATGACTCTGATGCAGGCACCAGGCAGTTTATTATCAACTGAGTAAAAATCTTACAAGGCCAGAGGTGTATCTAAGTAATAACAACTGCTTAATAAGAAAATTACCTTAACCCAGAATGGATTGCATTTATATGCCTAATAATGTCATGAATTATTGTATGAGAATTGCAAGCACTGTAAAACTTGTTTGTGATTCTGAACCCACAGTCTTTAACACACTCTTTACTAGGTAAGAGTAAGACTCGCGTGAGGATTCAAGTAGTCAAGTTAAGAGCTCCATGAACGAGTTCCAATTAAAAAAGCCAAAAAAGCTTGAGAGACTGTGATGAGTGATCATCACATCCAATTCCACATGCAAAAACACAATTGAAACTAACCTGCCAAATGTAGGCATTTTCACCCTGAGTAGCCTGGCAACCCTTCTCGTATATCTCTCTGGCTTGACCCGTTTTTGATTGCTTGCTCAAAATTTTCCCAAGTGCCACATAAGGTCTACCATCTTCAGGCCAATAGCTTATACACTTTCATTCCCCATTCAAAACAAAACAAAAAACAACAAAACCCATTATCAGAATAAGGTGATTTGGTGGTTTGGGGAGAGAGACATACAGGTTGGAGTAATATGGGACTTATGGGTTCAAATCCCTTTACTAACATAACATATCAATTATTAACATTTTCCTATCCAAAAAAAAAAGAAAGAAAACACACCCCCAAACCCAAATATGGGAAAATTTTCAGAAAACAACCTGAAATTACAAAATTACAATCAATAACCAAAATGTTCAGACACCTTACCTTCTGAAGTATTGCCTCTGCTTCTTCATAACGAAAGCTTCGAGCCAAAACCTTCGCCCTATATAATGCCAAGTCCAAATTCACGGTCAGGGGCTTCTCTTTGGAGTCTGAATCGACCCTCTCCGGTTCAAACATCGGCATCTTCTTTGCGAATCTCGTGAGCCCGGCATCGATAGCGGAAGCCTCCAGTTCATCCTCCTCTGTTTCCTTCCTCTGTTCCTCCTCGCCGGAGTCTTCGCCGGAAAACTCCTTCACCGGCCGGCGAACCACGAGCGCTCCCTCAGAGTTTGAGTCTTTCGGTGGGACTTCGTTGCGGGAACTCTGTTCGGAGGAAGGGGCATTTTTGTCCAGCACCGAGGTTGATGAGGAGGGGGAAGATGATGAGTCCCTGAGAGAGCAACATGGTGCAGGTGCTGTGAAATGGGAAGAGGAGGAGTGGAGGGGTAAAATGGGTACTTTGAGGGTGAACTTGAAGAGGTAGTTGGGTTTTTTGGGCTGAGTGGAGAGAGTGTAATTGGGAGAGGAAGAAGAAGAAGAAGAAGGTGGAGGAGAAGGGAGCGTGTTCATTTCTGGTTAACGAACTAAACTGTTTCCTACTACAAACCACATGTGGAGGAAGAAGATAGCATGTAGAATTACTATGATAACCCTCCACAGACTCATGAAAACTTGGACTTTGCGATGTTTCGAAGTTTCTGCAATGCATAGTCATGGAAATACTTCAAAAAAAATAATTACTGAGATGGAAAATATTTAATCCCACTCAATATAACTGTACTGAAATTTGGAAATGAAGTGCTTAATTTAACGGGTTATCTGACTTCTATTTCATTAATATGTAATTAAGATTTAGTTAATAGTTTATGACACAATTGTATGTGCAAGGGCAATTCAGTAATTGTACACATTATTTTGATTTTTGACGCTGGTCTGCGATTACCCACGTAGCCACACGACTTGTGTGGCTGAGGTCTTCATCCCAAACGCAGATTTCCGTGACACGTGTGGGTTTATGATTGGCAACTGTACTCCAATTCCCGATTTAATGATTTCCCGAAGGAAAATATATAAAAACAGTGAATAAACGAGGGAAATAAAAGTAAACAAAACAAAAATGTATGTACTGGTTGGCAACAATACCAGAAGTCAAGTAAGGTCAATTTGAATAAAACTACTGAATAAAACTACTTAAGGTATGTTTGGATTGATTTATGTAAAATTTATGAATACAATTTATGGTTAATTTATAAGTTATTTTTGGCTTATTTTTTATAAACAATTTATGATAGTTTATTAAAACAGCTTATAGCTTATATGAAATAAGTTTTACTATATTTTTTTTCGATTATAAAAATAATTTATACCAATGTTATAAAATTTGACTCAGTTATCGACTCGGCCAGGACATTGGGTCACTGGTCGGACCGCATGACTCGATCTCTATTAAAAAACTAATTAAAAATTCATACTATACCTAAAAAAATCTAAAAAAAAAAACACAAATAGACATAATTTCACAAAGCTCATTCAAATGGAAAGTTATGTCCATGGCATAAGTACCTAATTAAATAAAGGCTTAAATATGTTTTTAGTCCCTTATATTTGGGTTAAGTTTGTTTTTGGTCCCTCAAATACCAAGAATATTATTTTAGTCCCTAATCTTTTGAAAATTAGTCACTTTTGGTCCCTAGGGCCATATTTTAAATTTGAAAAGTATTTTTTAAATTTATACTTTGACCCCTCCTAAAGTCTGATGTTCACCTTAACCCGTTTTTCCATTCTCCTCCCCCTCCACTGATGCACCGCGACCCCCCATCCCCGCACGCCCAAGGGAGAAGCTCCGCACGACCAAGGGAGGTTGTGCACAATGGCAGGAAGGGAGGAGGCCACCGCGATCGCACAGGGAGGAGAACGAGAGAGAGGCCGCATCTCATGGCGGCTTCGAGGGAGGACATTGGAACTACTCCTAGCAGGGATGGGGGTCACGATGCATCAGTGGAGGGGAGAAGAATGGAAAAACGAGTTAAGGTGAACATCAGGCATTAGGAGGGGTCAAAGTATAAATTTAAAAAATACTTTTCAAATTTAAAATATGGCCCCAGGGACCAAAAGTGACTGATTTTCAAAAGATTAGGTACTAAAATAATATTCTTGGTATTTGAGGGACCAAAAACAAACTTAACCCAAATATAAGGGACTAAAAACATATTTAAGCCTTAAATAAATAACAAAAGCTCACAAATAGATTCTAAACATAATTAAAAGGTTTTTTGGGTCATAATCTGAAATTTCATTAAGCCAATCACGAAGGAATGCTATAGGTATGCGCGTGAGGGGCAGAAAAGTGAGTTCCTATAGCATTGGTTAGAGTGTAGAGCAAAAAAAGCTGGCCTTGGTGAGCGTGCAGCAGGCTTTATGCGCCTTGGTTAGCGTAATCTTGCAACCCGGTCCGGCTCTTTTTGACTCACGGTTCACCGATTTAACCGCAAAACCGGCCGGTTCGAACCGGTTCACGCCGAGTCAATTGCACTTCCGATCTGATACTCAGCTGGGACCGGTCATACCTCCGGTTCCGGGTCGAACCAGCCGGTCCGAGCCGAGTTTTATAACACTGGTTTATACAACTTATACCATAAGCTGAAAAATAAACTATTATGCCAAACAGGGCTTTAATTTTAAAATTTCACGATTACAAATAATAGGTGTTAATAAATAATTCCGAATGTCAGCAACCTGACTTAAAAATTAAACATATAAATAATATTTAATATAAAATAAACCTCTAATTATGTCATTAAAATATATGAGTTATTACTTTAATTGGCGTCATAAAAAAATGAGTTATTACTTTAATTCTTAAATATATTATACAAAAAAAATACTAAATAGGTCCTAATATGTGAGACCCAGAATAATGATTACGTTATAATCTTAATTTTAAGAGCTAATTTAATAATACTTTATATGATCGAGAGATTAAATAAATAAACTTAAAAAAAAAAGTTGAGAACAAATGATAATATTTTGCATTATTAAAAATTAAATTAATAACAAATAATTAAAGGATGGACATTTACTGTACCAAAAAAAAGGATGGACATTTAAAATGCATTATTTGAGTCAAATTCTCACTTGTAATTTTTTTTAACGGAAAAAAATCTCACTTATTATTTTGAGTTGTGATACAGTATCATGAAATGATGAAGTTTAAAAAAAAAAATCCTATGAGAAATCAAAATTAAATCTTAAAATGAAATAGCCATTAGCCAAATGTATGCAGCATAACTCTTCCAGAAAGAGAAGTTATTTTTCCACAACTAAAAACTTATTGACCTAAGTCACCGAGCATCCTTCCTGTCAGGCTGTCACAATAAAATTCATATATCTATCCAAAAAAAATTCATATATCTATCAAAGCCCATGAAACAGGGCATATAATACAGACACGAATTCTCAGCAATTACTGCAGAAATACAGTAAAAAAAAAGCAACATATAAAAACCCTCCCCAATATTCGATAATGCAAATATCAATTAAAATCAATTTTGCCAAGAAAAGGATTTTTTGATTACTTTGTGGATTAGCTGACTAAGTTTGTATTCCCCTCATAATAGTTGTCTGCCGTTAATCAAATCTGAAGAACAAATGAACAATGAAGCCCTCAAGTGTAAAAACTAGGCACAGTTCCAGCGCCTCTTTCGAGCTGGCCTTTGTTGCTTTATTTCACCTATATCAACTGCTGAGTCAGTGTTGAGCTTCAGATTCTTTTCTGTTTCTTTCATCATCATACCGATGGGCTGCTTAAAGCGCTCCCTACGTTTCTCCATTTTAGCTAATGAATCAAGAATCTTCTGGCTGTCAAAATTACCTATATGCAGTTCAGAATTATTTCCATTTTGTGACACTCTCTTCTTCACACTGTCAGTAAGTGCTGCACCCTCAGAAACATCTCTTCTGGATACAGAAGCCTCCATGTATGGTTCTTCTGTTACTATCTCACCTTCTTCGATATCCAAACCTTGTTTCTGCCCTTTATCTGGAAGGTTCTGAAGCGATTTCTGATTGCTGTTGTCACACACAAATTTTGAGATGTCAAATTTGTTAGCCTTCTTATGAGAATCATCAAAACCCACCCGCTTCTTAGCAATCCCTCGATCCACATTTTCAAGCCTATCATTGCACACCACTCTGGAACTTTTTGCATGAGACTGCAGAATCAGTCATAAGGGTACTTCATAAATTCATAATCGAATCAAACAACAGAAAAATATCAACACACTAACAACTAAAAACCACTATTCTTGAACAAGTATAGTATAATGCATCAAATAAATAAGTGAAGATGCAACAAGGAGGTATGATAAATGTGAGTTGAATACTGAGTTAGAATGTCATGTATGAACATAGATGTTAATAGAATGCTCGACAGCAGCAAGAAGTCATTAAAGTGACAGCATTCTAGGTAAAATTATTACAAGAAAAACATCTAGAAATCACCCACCAAGAAATAGAATAGTAGAACCTATGACCATAATGTCAATATAAAAACAATGTATAATAGAAAAGGTCAGTAAACCCATACCTCTGCTCGCTCATTTATTCAACGAAAATGAGGATATATTAAGATCAACAGTGTAATTCATTTTTTAAGTTAAATGCTGTTAGACCAATCTAATTATCAGAAATTTTAAGAACTAATTGTGTAAATGACACTCGAGCGGTTATATCTGACCAAGCTAATCCAATCATGTAAATGAGGCTACAACATATTGAATCTAGTATATCATGGTCTGTTTTTAGAACACAAACTCGATAGACAATAATCTTCAGGCACAATAAAATACATATCAGACTTTCAGCAGTAACCTAAAATACATAAAATAGTCACGATACATCGCCAGAAACTAGTCCTCACAGTGTACACATCTTGAAAACACCATAGGCACACAGACACCATTATCAGAGGAAGGCAAATGCCTAAGAAGATACTGCTTGTTGCCAAAAACACTGATTTAGAACCATCAACAAGGTCCAAGAGTATTGGACCGAACATGTCTATACACAAAAAATAATACTTCTACTTTAACACCAGCACAGACTTCTGAAGGTCATAGAACATCACAACCCTTTAGCAGATCCATGCATTAAAACCTAGAAAGAATTATCTACACAATATAAATATAAATATAAAAGTAAGGAAGAAATGGGTTGGTTTATCTGATTCAATCCCAGTCTCCACATATAAAGGTAAACAAGAGGAACCAACAGTGTACCCATCAAGCTCTGTGGGGGAAAAATCTATAGCATCTTAGTGAGATAAATAAATAAAACCAGTGACAGATGTCCTATCGGCTATTGCTCGTGCTTGATGTATGTTATTGCACATGTTCACGACTATTCATTTATTTCTTGGTACTTTTCTGCAGATATGATTAAGTAGTGGACCCAAGTTATTTTGGTTGCAAGGTATTAAGAAATTCATAAAATCAATGAAATATTTGCAAGCAAAATAACATGTCCAGTGCAAAAGATGTAATCAATTGAAATCTAAAAACTATAAAGAAAAAATATACGATAAGCCAAAGAATTATATCAAGACAGAAGATCAAAGGAAGTAACTAGCTCCGGATCAACCATGCTAACTATCCATGTTGATGGCAGCAAGCATAATAACCACAACCCATTACCATAATATGTCACATTCCCAGCACAGCCCATAATTAAATTTTAGGCTGATTCAGAAGCTAAAGGGGAAAAGGAAAAAAAGTTAGATCACTATAGAGTTCCATTAATGAAATCATGAAAGTATAGTGTATTGCCAAAAAAAGGGCAAGCTGGTGATACAAAGCTCCGGCCATGCCAGGGTCAAGGGAAGGATCGGACCCATTGTGGGTTTATGCTGTGCAGCCTTACCTTGCATCTACAAGAAGCTAATTTCACAACTTAAACCTGTGACCTCTTAGTCACATGGCAGCAACTCCAACTGTTGTGCCAAGGCTCCCCTCCAATGTAGACCCAAAAAATAAATTAAATTAAGCCGAGGGAAAATAGAAAAATCAACTATAACAAAAGCAAAAATACTGTATCATGAAAGTGTTGCCAAACAATGACAAACAGGCAAACATATGTAAAACAAAAAAAGCATCTTCAAGCCATGAAATATCTCATTTTAGTTTTAGAAAGGAAGTCTGAGACTTATGC
Organism: Glycyrrhiza uralensis; assembly: GCA_030159175.1. Lineage (NCBI taxonomy): Eukaryota > Viridiplantae > Streptophyta > Magnoliopsida > Fabales > Fabaceae > Glycyrrhiza > Glycyrrhiza uralensis. The sequence continues at coordinate 57,339,620 of BRZY01000001.1, read as the reverse complement.
TATAATGACTTCATAGAACATCATAGACCTGCTTCCAGTTTTTGACTTGACATTTTCTTCAATTTAGCTTGATAGGATGCTTTACTCAAGCACATCACTACAATCTATAATTAGTTTGAAAGCATAAAAATTGAGAAGGTAAAGATAGAAAGAACAGTATATAATAGCAAGAGGGCAGTGGTACAATAGATATTGGATGAGAAAATATTGGAGCCCAACAGACGTGGAGTAGCTCATATGGATAAAAAGTACAGCAGTACAGGTTCTTAACCGTAGTTTCCCCAATTTTACCTTCACTTCCCTATTAATCAAGTCAACTGATTTCCTGCATCTCACCACTGCCTGCTGACAGTGATCTCTACTCATAACCTTAGAGTTTCTTTCAAGAAAGCTGTCGCTATCTCTCCTTGGCAAATTAAGCTGATGCTGCCGTAATTTTATATCATCAATTCGCACCTTAGCGTGCAAAGATCCATTTCTTACATGTCTTTCATGCCTTGGAATTTCCTCATAGAAAAATGTATCGTCTTCGGGATGCAATTCATCATTATTCCAAACAATATTATCATCATTGGTCCAGTGTGGATCCTCAGATGGGAGAGGGTAAAACTCACTCTCTTTTACAGGAGAAGTTATGAAATCTTCAGCAGCATCAGTATAATCACAGCGCCAGTCATTGCCTTTGTTGGTGGCATGTTTATGTCTCTCATGTCCCCTAAAATTTTCATTTACTCTTGTTCCATACACACAGTTTCTCGCTGAATCAGTATAAGATTGTCTCTGATACTTCAAATATGAGGCCTGATTATATGTATATTTCAGGCATTCGTCTTCCGGTTTCCCAGACCACAAGGTATCCAAGACTAGGGGGAGCCTATTATGATGTCTACCCCTTCCTGCATATCTTTTGAGTTCTCTATCAATTTGTGGAAACTGCTCCTCGTGTTTATTATTTAAAGACTCCATTTCCCTCTCAGCAAAAGAAGAGGGCATTCTATAACTTCTGTTTAAAAACTCAAACTCACATTCATCAGACCGTGGATCATTATTGCAGTTTCTGTCCTTAAAATGGGGGTTGTGGTGCATTCTTCTCCTTTGAGTTTCCCTCTCTTTAGCAGGAAAGGAGGAATGCTTTGGAAGAAACTGCCTTGACTCCCTATAAGACAGGAGACTTGGGTCATCATCAATGTAGTGTTTTCTACTAGCAGGATGCCAATCACTGTCTTCATTATATTCCATTAGAGTTCTTTGCTCAAAAAAACACTCCTTCTTATCCCCATTTTTTCTGATATATCGATTTGCATTCTCCCTGAAGCTGCCTCCATCTTCCCTATCTGAGTATTCATTGTATACTGTCTGAACAAGGTCACCAACAACCTTTTCAGCACCATAATAGCAGGATTGTTTTGTTTCCCTATTATATGAAACAACTTTTCTTTTATGAATGCCAAAATATTGCAGTCGTTCTTTTGGTCTGTAATTAACAAATTGATGACCCCAAAGAGATAGATCCCTTCCACTTGACTTGGGGATGTGAGAGACATTATTATCATTTTCGATGTGCCTTTTCAGTTTAGAACCAGATATATGTCTACCACTTTGATGCCTCCATTTCTGTTGTACTGGACCTCTATTTCTTGAATAACAAGCTATGTTCACTGGTTTTCTGTTGAAACCAATGTTCTTTGATGTTTTACAGTAAAGTGACAAAGACTCCTTTAAGTTGGTGTCAGAATTCACCAAATTGCTTCTTAAAGGGTAATGATTGTTCTTATTATCAACATGTACGCTATCTTCAGTTCCCTCAGAATCATTGTCAGTATAGGAAGTCAGGCTAAGATCTTGATCACCAAGTGATAATTCTGGTTCAATCCAGCATGGATCTGCACTACATGTGTCTACGCCAACTCTCTCCTCAGTATTTATTTCATCCTCCAGCACTTCAGCATCTTCTGAATGCTGGTCCTCTTCATCTGGATGCTGAGTTTTAACCACATCAGGAATCAGGTCGTTTCTGTGAAAACCAAAGTCCACATCAGTTAAGTAAACATCATAGTCAATTCCCTGACAAAAAACCAACTTCAAGAAGCATGAAGAATTTTATTGACAAATTTATATTTCAATAGAAGGAGAAAAACCTATAAGTCATATACAAATTACAATGAAGGGTCGTTTTATATCAAGAAATGCTGGCAACTATATAGAAGAAATGATTATCCACAGAACAAAAAGTACTAGCTGGTGTACTTTGAAGATGGAAATTAGCAGCAGTAAACTACTATTGATATGTATTGCCCCCAAAAAATACCATCATTACAGAACATGCTTTTGACCCACTAAGCCTTTAAAGATGGTCAACATGAAAAGTTAGCTTATATTTTCTATGTTTGACAAGTCACAAACATTTCATATCTATAGCAATTAACACCTGATATTTTCAAATGCTGAATCAAAAAATGATGTCTGATTACGAAATTTGATAGAAATGGTCATACTTCTAACACGGAAGAAACACATAAAAGCTTCAATTAAGTGAAAACAGGTCTATATCATAGATGTAGAATCCTCACAAGTCATAATCATATTTATCATATATAAAGGAATCACTCAGAGACAGTAACTGACAAATAGCAGACCTTTCCTGACCAGACGACTCTTTGGAATTTTTAACATCTTCTGACTGCTCTTCAGATAGAACATTGTGTTCACCGGAAGAGTTGTCATTGTTTCTGTTATTGCCTGACATAAATTCCCCTTCTTCCCATAAATCATGTACATTGCTATTGTCAGAACCAGAATTCTTGTCAGATGACTCATGCACCTTGATCTGCTCCAAGGCACACATGATTACTACAACAACATATGGTGACTACAGCACAAGAATTATGACAAACTTAGAGTGAGTGCAAACCTGTATAATAACATCAGAATCTATACTGCGTGGACGCCTCACGTGTATGGATGGTTGGCGCTCAACCACGCTGTTTTCAACCTGTATTGCTCTGCCCTTTGGCTGTATTATTAATAACAGTCAATAACAAAGTCCCACTTTCATATTTGCATTCAAGAGTTAAGCAAAAAATCTTGAATAAACTAACAAAATATCAAAAGTGGAATAATAGAAAAGAGGCAATTGCTTAATAACAGCATACCACTCCACATTTTGAGGAAGGAGAAAGTAAACTCCCTGGTGCAACTTGATCAACTTGCTCCCTCGTGGATTCCTGAGATACTTACTCAAGTAAGCAAGGTCGAACAAGACAATTCAGCATAGTAAAACAGCTTGACTATTTTTTCACACTTGTTACACACCTGATTCAAGTTAGCAGATTCATTAACAGGTATGCCAATTTGCACTGATGTTTGCCACAGTTGCCCCTGTGAAAATTTTAGTACAAGGTTCTTATCAGTTAAGTTATACAAGAGTCTCTAATTGAAACCAAATGACAATAATATCACCATTAAAAGTTTAACATAAAACAGATAATAGGACGGGTAATGCAAGAGGAATGCAGCGAAAACTACAAGACTGTTAGCTAGTGAAAGTATAGGTTATGCTTGAAGCTAACCAGAAAAACCAAGAGAAAAGCATCACACGTCAGCTACAAGTTGAAATAGTTTGGGCAAAGTAATGAACTCACCAAAGACATGCAGTATTCCTTCCAAGTGTTCTCATTAAAACCAAAATTGAAGTAATCTGTTATGTCAACTCCAGGAATCCTCCATGGCTTCTCCTCTAATTTATCAATGTTTACATCATATATATTCCTGTAGGCAGGGGGGGGGGGATCAGCACAGAAGATAAAACCATTGAATTCTAAATAGAATAGAATATAATACAACCAAATACCATCATCATCGTAAGTTTCAGCATTAAGGTGCAGGATCATAGAACTGCACCATAATATAAGCTTAATAACTTCATGTTTATTTTTATTTTATTTTTCAAATAAGTCAAAGCTCTACGGAATTTTCCTTTTTCTTTTGGAGGGGAATAGGATAGTGGAAAATGATATGTAACAAATTGTTATCTGCATGAACAGCATCAGAAGTACACACTGACCAATGCCAAGGAAGAAAGGACCCATGTCGAACAACCATTGCATTTGTTGCATCGCAAGTGCCATCAAAGTAACTGGAGCTTGATCTCTGGTTCTGAACACCGGCCTTCATATTGTTCACAAACATCGACCCTTGAGTCCTCATAAACTACAGAATGAATGAATCATAATCATAATATATAACCAAACTCAATAAATTTAAACATTAAACACAAGTCTCAATTACATTAATGCTGCCACAATGTCACTTGTAATGGCAATTATTGCGAGAGAAAATAAATAAATAGTATACAGTGATAGAATCACTCAATTAGCTAGCATAATCTGTCTTTTTTGGATTCAGTCAGTGTAATCGTTGGAAGTCAACAACCAGTTTCCGCGAATAATAGAAACAACACTAAGGAACCAAGTAAAGTACCTTGGGACGAAACAATTGTGAACCGTATCCACCTTTGACCGCATTTTTACTCCGACAACCGTGTGCATCGGAACTCACAAGTTCCGAACCACCCTTCGACTGATCAACGCACTCCCCGTGCTTGCCCAAACCATCACCGTGAACGTCCTCGTCACGACCAACAGAAACGCCACGGGGATCCTCGTCGTTCAAAACTATATTCAAACCATCGTCGTCGCTGTCTGTTCCTATGTAATCATCATCGGCGTCATTGCTCTTTGCATCAGCGCCATCATCATCATCATCATCATCATCGTGTTCTTCTTCTTCTTCTTCGGGAGATGGAGTAGCCAGAACTTTGAGGTCGGCGTAAAGTTCTCCAAAATCATCATCGGCGAAATCCTCCATTGCGTTCTGTGCAAACTGAAAACGTCACTGACTCAGGCGAGGTAACCGCCACTGTGTCGGTTACTGATAGTGTTGTTTGTGGACTGTGGGCGGCCCCTATCATTTCTATGGTCCATAGTACTAAAATGGCTAACCCCAAAAACCCTCGCAATCTTAAACCCTGCCATAAGGCATATATGTATTTGTGAATTTTTAAAAAAAAAAAGTATACACTCTTTCATAAGAGACAATTTGTAGTAAATTTTAATTTTAATTTAATTTAATTCATTTTAATATAAACAAATATATATATTTTTGTAAATTTCTATATTATCCGAAGCTAATCTTAAATGTCTTATTATTAATTTTAAATAACGAAATAAAATTTTAAACTTGGCTTTGGAGCAGTTTCATTTAAAATATTTATTTTTATGTTTTTTAAAGTCTCATAGTGAAACCCAAAATTAATTATCGATAGTGTTAAGAGTTGTACAAACAAGTAGTGTAATTGTACCATAACAAGGTAATGTGATTTAACTATTTAAGAGTATATCAAGAGAAAGAAATGTTTTGATTTTTTTTATTACATGTTCTGATTTTTTTTTATAACATTGTTTTTTTTATTTTTTTATATTCTTTGCCTGTACATAGATTTTTTTTTTGATAAATGCCTGTACATAGATGATTTTTGCGATATAGTGTTTTTAATTTATATTGTTTTCACATCATTTTAATTTTCAAACACGATGTACTATTATTACTATTGTTGGTTTTGTTATGTCATGTAATTTTTCTCAAGTGATACTTTTTAAGGAAAAAATATAATTTTAGGTAAACTTTACTTGTAATGTCAAAAATCATTTTTATTTATCTAATAATAAATAAATAACATATTATTATTAATGTCTATAAAGTTTTCCAATGAAAACACAATACTTATAAACTAGTGAAGCTGTGGGTGGAAGAACCAAAGCTTGATCCCCGCAAAACACACTCCTCCTAGAGAGGGGTGATGACTCATTAACAAATTTGTAAAGAATTTTTAAAATGTATATATGAATCTTGATATATCTCATTGACACATTAAATAATTTTAGATTGGTTGAAAATTTTATAGGAATAATAAATTTTATAATTATTGCAATTTTTAATTATTTTACATTTCTTTTTTTCTCTCTTAATTTTCATTATATTAGCTATTAGCTATTACCTATGTCAATTTCTCTCTTCCACGTGAAAAAATAATAATCTTTTTTGGAGTTAAAAGCATAGCACTCCTTAACAAATTTTATCATATCTTTACTCAAACTTTTAGGAGAATTTGAAGGAGTAAAAAAAATTCAAATTCATTGATTCAATGATGCCTTTCCTAGACGAAATAGAAAATACCAATAACTACATAAATAAAAGTGCTCCTTACCAACAAATAAACTGTAAAAATTGCATGAATGCTCCTTAATTATCTTCCTTTTGAGTTCACAATTTCTGAAAAGATTGTGCTAGAACTCGAGTGATCAAGCTCGAAGCCTATAATCCCCTCCTCAATGTCCACTGTGTCGTTATGATGTGATGCATAATAAGCATAATTATTTGCCTTATCTCCTGCCACATGTTTCCCAACATCGAGATTCTCCTGCAGCTGAAGACTGAAGTGCAAGCTCAAGTCTCCACAGCACATCACCCATTGAAGGGCGTTCAAGGCTATGATAAGATAAACACTTAGGAGCTGTCTCTACAAACTTGTTCAAACACTCAGGGTTAATTTTTCCTTTAAGATGAGGATCAATATCTTCAAGAAGAGTCCCCTTCTCTAGGCTTAGTAGAGCCCAATCTGCTAAACTAACTTGTTCCTTTGGCAAGTTAGGATCAAGTGCTGGCCTTGCACACAAGACCTCAAAAAGGACCACCCCAAAAGAGTAAACATCAGATTTTTCTGTTAGTTGTTGCCTGCGAAAGTACTCAGGATCTAAGTAACCAAAACTACCTTTCACCACTGTGCTCACATGGGTTTGGTTTAGTTTTGGACCACTTTTCGATAACCCAAAATTAGACACTTTTGCTTCCCAACTTTCATCCAAAAGGATATTGGTTGTTTTCACATCACGGTGAATGATGGTGTACTTGGCACGTGTATGAAGGTAGTGAAGCCCCTTTGCAGCTCCAATGCATATTTCCAACCTTTGCTTCCAATGTAAAGCTGGCTTATTGCTCTTGTAAAGGTGCTCCCGAAGAGTTCTATTAGCCATGTAATCATATACCAAAATCATTTCACTCCTTTCTTCACAAAACCCAATTAAAGAGACCGAGTGCTAGTGCCTTAGCTGAGAAAGCATTTCAATTTCGGTCTGAAACTCCAACACTCCTTGCTCTGAAGAAGGGTTAGATCTTTTAATAGCCACTAATTCAGCCCCTCCTTCAATGACACCTTTATAAACCTTCTCAAACCCACCAACACCAATGACCCTTGATTCATCAAAGTTATTGGTAGCATCTATAATCTCCGCTAATGAAAAATGTTGGTATAAGCCTTGTGTTAGATTTGAAAGATGGCCGCTGTCAAAAAATGTGTGAGAATCAAGAGAGTCATAGATAGGCCACCACCAATTACCAAAAAACAAGTCCTTTCTTCCATCACAGTGTCTCTTCTTTATTCGATAGACAACGAAGCAAACAGCAACAAGGACAACAAATTTGACACCAACAACCCCTCCTGGTGCTGCACCAAGATTGGGTTTTGATGGGCCAAATTTCTTACCTTTCTGACCCTTTTGCACTTGGGCGTCAAGAAGCATTTATGAGGGCGTAGGATTTAACCCTGCTAAATTCCCATTACTGTTGTTGATCTTAAATATCTCCAACCCATTAAGAATTGCATCATAATATTCTGGCTTCATAGCCACTGAAGGGTGCAATGCCACCCACAGTTCCACATCGCCGAGTCCATCGACATAAGTGGTAAAATCTTTATAAACAGGAACATATTTCGACCCTGCCCATCCAATAACATCAGCATCCGCTTGTGCAGTTTCATTGTTAACATAAATGTCAAACACTCTCTGGTTAATTTTGGCAAATTCTAGCTCACAGAAATGGAGCCTCACCTCGTATGTGAAATTGACATCGACCCGAAACACCCAACTGAGGTTATAGTTCATGTTCACACTAGAATTAGGACCCATTGATCTCGCAATGCTATAAACATCAATAGGGACAATGTAAGAAGGGTACCGAATCTTAACATTGTTTTCTTTGGTTGCAAAAGTGACCCCAGATGATGCACCAAACAAGTAAGGGGAATCATCGTACCATGTTCTGCTAAGATTGTCGGACTCCTTGTTTGGTGCAATGTATTGCCCTCCAACGTTCAACCGAAACATGGTTTGCAGTGAGTTGTACTTGTTTCCAACGTTAATAGATTGGCTAATAGAAACAAATGTGGTTTGTTGGAACATTTTATAAGGCATGGGTATGATCTCAATGCCATTGATGAAAGCATATTGTGAAGAGGGTGTGAACGTGATGTTCAGTTTATAACCTAATTGAACAAGAGAGAATTCTCTAACGAGATAGGCTTGTGTTAGAGCTTGTGATGTGATGTAAGCACTGAAATTGTTGAGGAATGTGAAGCTGTTCGCAACGACAGCAAAATATGCGTTTGAGGGATTGAGAGCGCCGTAGGTGGAAGGGTAAAAATGGAAACGAACCCAGAGGCAGTGCTGCTTTGGTGAAACAGGGAATTGGTATGTGGAAGGAGAAGTGAAGATCCTTGCTGACATGTAAGGTATTCGGGAAGGTAAGGAAGGGTCTTGGTGTTGTGCTTGTGCTATTGAGTTCGTTGCCTTCTGCGAAATGGTTGTGAAATATTTAGAATCAGATTCCCAGTTTCGCCCATCGGAGTCGGTTCCACCGGTGGAAGAACCGCAAGAAACTAATAAAGATTTTGAGTTGTTGCAGACTTTCCCATTGCTTTTAAGATGAACAAAAAGATGATGATCATGAGAGGAAACGGGCATTGGGTGTTGGATGATCTCATGGTTGAAGATCAAATCTCTGTGTAGAAAGAAACTGACGGGAAAAGTACCCGAGAAGAAACAGAGGAAAATATATGATACATACATACAATACAATACAATACAATACAAGTGAACGAAGTGCAAGGAGAAGGGGAAACGCGAAAATTCACGAGAACAGCTAAGGAGTTGCTAGTAGTGAAGTATTGAAATGAAGAATGAACTCGGATCACGAAAGTTCTTTTTCTTTTTCTTTTCTTACGAGAGCCATCAGACACAAGAACATTATACAAGGAGAAGTTCTGCTGCAATAACGGTTAAATGGAATTAAAAGTTAGAAGCCTCCCATTGGTGTTTCGACGTTAAGGATTTTAAAAAGATGGATAAGTCATTGAATTCATTATCAAGATTCAAGAATCAACTATCAACTCTCGTAACCCATCCCTTGTTGATTATATCATTCCAATTAATTTTTCAATAAAATTATTACGACCATATAGATATAAATATTAAATAGTCAAACTCCTACAATTAAGTATTGACAAATTTAGTGTCTTTGTAATTTCCGTTTCTCATAAAAAAAAGTATTAACAAATTAAAATAAAACTACCAATTCCGCAACAGGCTTACAAGTATTCACGGGTAGATTTTTATTGAATACCACGCGTTTAATTTGATACATTACTAATTCTAACATCAAAAGATTGAAGGAGTACATAATAATAAAATGGGAAGCCACCCTCACCTTTGTCACTTTCTAGTTAGGAATCTCGATTAATCATCACATAAGCATCTTCATCATGATTAAATTAACACCACCCAAGCAGAAGAAACAAATAAACAGAGAGAGCACAGGCGTTGACCATGGCAAATCCTTTGAACCTCACTTCCAACTTGTTTTTCTTCATCTTCACGTTGACCGTCATCTACGTGGCCTACACCTTCCCAAGGCTCCAACCAAAGCAAACCAACCTCGTCTTCTACGTCCACGACCACTTCACCGGCGAACACTCCACGGCAGCCACCGTCGCCGGAAAATCTGGACCCACCTCAAGCATCCTCCAATTCGGCACCGTGGCAACCGTGGACGACCCCGTAACAGTGGGACCCACCATGGATTCAATGCTTATTGGAAGGGCCCAGGGCCTTTACATAAATTCGCAGCTTGATGGCAAAGCCCTCTACATGGTTTTCTCGGTGATCTTCACCGCCGGTGATTTCAGAGGAAGCACCTTGGAGATTCAGGGATCTGATATATTCACCGTGAAGGAACGAGAATTCGGGGTTGTTTCCGGCACTGGTTACTTTCGGTTTGTGAAAGGGTACGGCGTTATGGAAACAGAGTTCATGGATTTGGAGAATCTCAGAGCCACCCTTAAGCTCAATGTAACACTCAAGCATTATTAGCCAAACTTATATTATATTTTCTCGGACTCAGAGTCAGAACTGGAGAGAAGTAAACTTCTAGTGGGTTGACATTTTTCGCATGAATTGCGATATACTCATTTGATGCTCCTCTTGAAAAAAATTCATACTTGTTGCATTTTGTAATTTATAGGAATCAGATCATGTTATCTATGTTCAGGAGTCCCCATAGATTTTTTTTCTCTGGAAAACTTGAAGATTCAAAGCACTAATTAAACATAACAACCATCATTATAGTATATACTGACCCTGTCAAACTCACAATTGATAGACAAGTTTCTGGGCTTCAGAGGAGGGGCATTTTTTGTTTCTCTCTACGATGCACAGCCACATTATACCAGTCTCAATGACTCTATGTTGTGATGTTGTCCCTTTTCATTCACTCGGCAAAACTACTAGAATTTTTTATGGTTAAACGCATCCAATATCCGAAGTTTAGAACAAGAATTGCTAGGCTTGCCAGGTTAGGTTGCGTTTGCGTCAACTTTCAATAAATCCCTGCACCGAGCGTTGAACTATCTGCTACCAAGTCCCACATCGCCCAAAAGAAACAAACAAACAAGGAAGCCTTAGCTATAAATGAAGTATTTCACGACTTAGCAAATCATACCTTTCTCGGCCTTTTGGCTAAGATCAAGTGTAGTATCTGTTCTTATCAGTTTAATATCTGATATGTGGGCCAATGGCCCACACGATATTAAATTAATTTTTTAAGGGGGAGTGTTCAATACAGTAGCTTGCTACTGGAACTCTGAAGTGTCGCCCACGCGTTGCACTACTGCGCGGGCCAGGCTAACCCCTCCAATGTAGTTAAAGAACTTACCTTATGGGTTCTGAGTCTTCTGACTTTTATTGGTTTTTTTTGTGTCGGTTGACCAGTTAATGCCTTGGGCTCTAACCAGTGTAAGTAACTTAGTATCGGCCCACAACTATTTGAGAGTTACGTTTGTTAAACATTAATTGCTGATTTTTCTGATCTGCAGTTTTACTCCTTGTTTCGTCTCCACTGGGTTTTGTGTTTTTTTGGCCTTTTCTGGTTGAGTGGTTTTTTTGTACTTTTGGGGTTGTCCTCTTACTTGATCTACCAGCACTGGTTGAGTGGTTTACTTTTGGTGTTTTCCTCTTTACTTGATCTACCAGCATCCATGGAAAGATTGAGCTTTGACTATCTCTGCAATGCGTTTTTGGTCTGATACTTTCCTTTCAAGGTTGTATCAGTTGTTATGTGGAGCCTTGGGACACTCGGGCCTGATAGCGTTGGAAGGCTCCTTCGAGGAAAAAAAAAACAAACGAAAAAAGAAAAGGGAAAAAAATAATAACAAGCTTGGAGTGAACCTGGAGTGTGTTCGAGTGGGGGAGTAAACAGATGGTGAGCTGAGTTTGGGGCTCCTTTTAAGTCTCAATGAGAGGGGTAAACAGTGGATTAGAAAACAATTTGTGAGCAGAGTTTTGGAGTTCCTTTTAAATAAACAACGGGTTTGAGATTACTAACATTTTTTTTGGTTTTTTCTGTTTCAGGGACTAGTATCTTGGCAGATGCCTGGTTTTGAGGTGGTGGAAGGGTTCCCCTATGCTGGATTGCAGATTTTTTTGTGTCTTATTTTTTTTTGACATTGCTCACAGTTTAGAAATACAGGGAGCAGACTAGAAGGGAAAAAAAAATAACAAGCTTGGAGTGAACCTAGAGTTTGTTTGAGTGAGGGAGTAAACAGATGGTGAGATGAGTTTGGGGCTCCTTTTAAGTCTCAATGAGGGGTAAACAGTGGGTTGAGAAACACTTTGTGAGCAGAGTTTTGGAGCTCCTTATAAGCTTCAAAGAGAGGGATAAACAGTGGGTTTGAGATCACTAACGTTTTTTTCTAATTTTTTCTGTTTCAGGGACTAGTGTCTTAGCAGATGCTTGGTTTGGAGGTGGTGGAAGGGTTCCCCTTTGCTGGATTGCAGATTTTTTGTGTCTTGATTTTTTTGACACTGCTCACATAGTTTAGAAAGACAAGGAGCAGTCTAGATGGAGAATTGGTACTGATGGTTTGTGATATTTCATGCCTCTGTGTTTTGCTCGTGCTGTTGGATTTGTTGCCTTGGCTTGGGAATGCATTGGTAGTTTGGTGTGCTGGCCTGGTGGTTTTCTTTTTTTTTTTCCTGTTAACTTTTCATGCTTTTTGGTAGTTTTATTCCATACTCATATAAGCTAGCAATTTCTATTTTGTTCCGTGAGGGGATGTGGCTGCTGGGTCGACTATGGCTTCGTGGTGCTCTTTTTTCATGCTTGGTTTTTTCTCTGATGCCTTGCGTCTCTGTTTGGTCCTGAAACCTTGTTTGAGGGGATCTCTTTGGACACCTTGAAGGTTGGAAAGGGAGTGGCTTGGGGGGCCGTATGGGCTGAGTGCTTTTGCCTTTAGGTTCTTGGAAATTGCTTGAGTATTTGAGTTGTTTAGATGTTTATTTGTCTTTTGTGCTTTGTCTTTATTGCTTGCTTTAATTCTGGTTGCCTTGGTTGGTGTAGTCAGCTGCACATGGTGAGTTTATTGCTATATCTGGTTAATGTTGTACAAGCTGTTGTAGCCTTCGGGCTGTGTAATGTTCTTGGGCTTGGCCCATCTTTCAATCCATGATGTTTATTCAGACCAAAAAAAAATTGCATTATCTCCAAATGTGTAGTTCACGTGGTAAGAGCTTGGGTGATATGTAAGTGAGTGTGGGTTTAATCCCCACCCAAGCCCCTTTCCCCCTCCCCAATTGACAAAAAAAAACATAAATTGCATTAACGACAAAAAGAAAGCGTAAATTGCAACATATCCCTTCTAATGCAAGAAATCCTTTGAATTTTTTTTAGGTTGATATTTCGTTTATTCAATTCGATTTTTTTTGTCTAAAATTAAACATATTGAGGTTGAGAAGTTGATTAGCTTATTATGTTATGTTTTGAATTTAATTAGTATGTATTGATAGTATAAAGAAATTTTATTGATAGTATAAAGAAATTTTATAATCATATCTCAGTAGATCTGTGTAGATATTTTACAAATTATTATTATAAAGTAAAACTATAATAAAAAATGATTGGATGTCTGTGTAAAATATTTTTACATTGTTGATGCATAATAATTAACCTCTTTACAAGTGTTAAACTACTTACCATACATTGCAGGATATTCGTGATCCATTTTTTAAACATAATAAATCCATTACAATTAAGTGTATTAAGAATATGTTTAAAAGAGCTTATTGTTGACAATCCTCTCAATCAAATTAATTTTCATCCTTTACCAAAAAAAAAAAATCCTCTCAATCAAATGGAATGCCCTGCAACTGTTAACTGCCTCTTGTAAATTATTGTGCGGGTGCAAGTTGATAGAACTTCGATTCCCGCGTTACTTCAAGTTGACATTGTCGGAAAAGAAGCGTCCACTATCTTTTTGCTTACTTTTCCGTATGCAAGGAGATTCCGATAAAAATGTATAGCTGGGTCCATACCTTGCAACAACTGTCATGCTATGGTGTTTTCTTTTAAGTTTATATATTATCCTTACACCTCTATGATGTCTTTAGAGTCACTAATTTTTCATCCTTTTTTTTTGTCGGGGAATCCCACTAGTTTCCACATCTGAAAGCATAATTCCACTTTACGAGTGATCAAAGCATCGTACCCTTAACCCATCAGTATATAAATTCCCCACTAATGAAGTTCTTTCAGATATTCAACAAGTTACATGCGAAGATATGACCCTTCCTTATCATTTTTCTCCCATGATGTGATTGCCTAAGTAGTTCTCTAAAGAGTCATTATACCTGCACGCCCAAATTATTAGTGAGATAAGAAAAACTTATCTTTAGTGAAAATTGCTTTGAAAGACATAATTTTTCGTTTACATTCAAAATAGGCTTTAACACAAAAGAATGAGTTCAGAGTAAGAGGCCATGAGACAGTATAGTCAAATTTTACAGACTTTATCAACTACCCCGTAGTGAAACAGATGGAGGTAAATCAGCTGCGAATTTTCCAGGTTCCTCTCTGTTTTTTAGTAGAAATAAAAAAATATAATACCTCAACAACAAAAGTTAAAAATAAAGAGAAACATTAATTTTAAGAGTTCTGCTAATGAGTGCCTTGAGAACAGTCCATAAGAAATCAAGAAATATTTTTTTATTAAAAAGTATAATATTCAATATATTATCAACAATGAATACTACACTTTCACAATAAAAATTTTTACCTTCGATTCTTTAAAAGTAATAGCAGCACATCGTATCAACAACTACTACACTACCGCTACTAATATTGAGAAAACAATAATTTCTTTGTAACATAGCATCCGCTCAAAAATTTGACGTGCTGAGCTGCCCTTTTACTCCAAGTGGGTAGTGATAAAGATCCAACCATAACAAACAAATCTAAAGCAGACGAAATTTTCTGATTCTAATCTATGTAGTCACTACATTCTGTACAACTTTTAAATAGTGGTGCAAACATTTTGCATAGAAAAAATTACAATGTGGGTGGTAACTGGTAACCAATCCGATTGACAGTACATCAAAGACACATCACCACCAATAAATTGAAGAAACTTTATGATGTCACTAAAATGACTAACCCAATCACCACAAAGACCTTTTTTTGAATCATTTTATCCCAAATGTTAATGAAAAACTCAGTCTCAGACCAGCTATTCTACATGGCTCCAAGACCAGCTGTTTGTACCAATTCATCTACTCCCCAAGAACTGTGACAAAATAGATGCATAAATAAATGCATCAGCCACAAGTGACAAAAAGAAAGAATAGCTCCAAGGTTGGGTCTAGGACTCCTTTTGGGCGCTTTCCCCACCAGCAGATGATCGCACCGCCTGAAACTGAATGGCGTAACGTTTTTGCAGCTCTTTAAGCCTTTCGAGCAGTTCCTGGAATGTCGGTCGGCTAGTTGGATCACTGGTAGGAATGGACAAACTTGTAAGTTGGAATAAGATGTTTGGTAATTGTACCTCTTTGGCTTCAATATTAATGGAATATGAATACCAAAAGAAGGTTGAAAAATAGATGAAATTGAGAACTTGAAAACATTGAGTAGCAAATTCGACAATCCAAAGACCAAAGCCAATTGTGAAACCGTTAATTTCTTATGCACCACAGCATAAAAATGAAATCTGGGCTACATCAATCAAGTACGTGGAACAACAATTGATATGAAGGTTTTCTAGGTAAGCTGGCCAACTATTAGGACACAAATCACATTTAAATTGATCTATGTTCATTCGGGTGATAGCATTTATGCTTGGATATTCAGAGCTATGGGGTAAAGATAAAAAGTACAGAGTTAACAAAGAGATGAGAATGCACACCTATGCCAACAGCTCTCAATTATCGAAGCCCACTGCGGATCAACATCTTTTGGAATTTCTAGCCGCTGATTCATGAACCCGACAGCTCCAATCACCTGCAAGGTTCCTAGAGGAACAGTTGTTCATATATGCACTCATAGAGTGATACATAATTGAATAAAAAAAAATGTTCATGTGATATCAGAAGGAACTCTGCAAAAAAATTTCTGGATAAAAATTTCCAGTCACCATGGTCTTGAGGTAGAATAAGTGTGATTCAAAAACTAAATAAATGGCATAACAGAAGAAGCAACATAGGTTGTCTTCAAGCACTGTTCTTAACAAATATAACGAAAAGTAAATGCTTCACCAACAATGAAAAACGTATTTTGGCATTTTGCCAGTTGCTTTTCATTCAAAAGGTTTAGTTATCATTTCAGTTGGCGCATCTTGTTTTGAAATATTTCCAAAGGTTCATGTACACATGAAAGCAATACCTGCATTGAGTTGAGATTATCCCAAGGGATCTTTTCAGTTGCAAGTTCCCATAATATAACCCCAAAGCTGTATACATCAGACCTGATGTTCCCAAAATGCAGCAAAAACACATTCAAAGCCTGAAATTTGTGTGTGGGGTATGTGTGTGTGTGAGATTAAGGGCATAGATTGGACGCACTTCTCATCGGATGGTTCATTACGAAGAACTTCTGGTGCCATCCATTGAGGCTACAAAGCAGAAAGAAGATAGAGTCAGTAATATGTTTTGAGACTCTTCAGCACTGAAAATGTAAAGGAGACAATTTCAAACAGATCAAAAAGCTTATGGTTCATAAAAAAAAAAAAAGAGCCTACCGTGCCCCTTCCTGTCCTGGTTGTGAGAAATGTTTCATGCTTAAGACGTGAAAGACCAAAATCACCAACCTGTTCGGTTAACAGATAATTAAATATATTATCTAGCTTAATAGAGAACAATGATCAAGTGCAAGCATCCAACCAAACATTGTAGGATAAATAGAAAATTGACAAGTGACAGACCTTCACAGTCCAATTCTTATCAACTAGAAGGTTTGAAGACTTCAAATCTCTATGGATGATAGGTGGGTTATAATGATGAAGATAATTTACCCCTCGTGCCTGCATAAAAAGTAAGCTGTAAGCTTATAACAGTGCTTCAAACACAGTAAGAGAGATGCTTTCAAAGATGCCAATGGAATGTATGTTTCTCATACCAAAGTCAAAAACCAACTAGTGCTCCAAGAGCATAAATCCAAAATTATATAATAATACCAAGAAACCGGGGGGGGGGGATTGAATGAGTTGCCATTCCACCAAAAATATCAGCATCATAACAATGAGATATCTTTATTAAGAAGGAAAATGTATGAATATCATCTAGTCCATGATTCTATTTTATCAAATACTCACAATATCCAAGGCCATATGAACTCGCCGTCTCCAATCAAGTTTAGGTGTGTTTCTGTGTAACAAGCGACACAAGCTTCCGCTGAAGTGATAAAATACACATGAACACAACAATAATCATCTCAGCTCAGTACTTTGTGATACAGGCAACAAACTAGAATCAGAATGTGAGGATACAAAGGGGGTCAAAAGTAAGGTTCAGAACAAACCGTGGGAGAAACTCTGTCACAATGCAGAGACGTTGAGGTGAAGTCACTGCCCCCATAAAGAGAAGAATATTTGGGTGTCTAAGTCTTTTCATGACAGATACCTTCATACAACAAAATAATGTCAAATTAATGTTAGACAAAAGAAATTTTTAGGGGGCTGCCAAGCACTCTGAAAGTTCAGAAGAAAAAGGTGATAAAAAAGGAACACTTGAGGATGAGGAAGGACTCGATATTTATGGCACAACTCATAACTAATAGTTTCTGCAGTCTGCACTAATCCAAAACCTAATACTTTTAGCAATTTTTCTCTCCCAATTACATTAGCAACAAAAGTTGTTTTATAAACCTATGCCGACTACCTCAACTTACGGATTAGATTCAGTCTGTGGCCCAACATAGTCAGTAAATTAGACTGAAAGCAAACATACCTCTTGTCTGAAGGACAGTATCACATCCTCTGAATATTCTTGCCTTGAGAAAACCTTGACAGCAACATCCTACAAAAACATGAATATAAGTTGACATCAGAATTGCAGTAAAAAAAATGTAGTTTGTCAACCTATAAAAGATGCTTGCTTAAAAAAAAAATACACTATAAAAGATGCATTCTAACAATGTCAGGCTTAGAGTTGCCATACACATTTCACAGGCTTAGCAGAGATCCTGTTGTTCCTTAATTCAAGAATGTTGAATTTGACAAATAAAAGGACCTCAGTATACTAAATGCTAGTGATTCCAGTAGCAACATAATCACAAATTTTCACAATCAACATATATGTTGAAACTTAAATATGTTCTTACACCCCCAAAAGGGAAGAAGTAAAAGCAAGTGTCAAAGAAATCTTAAGTCCTGGTAAATTTCTTGTAGAATATCCTTTATAATGCATGAACTTAAAACCAGAAATTACAAGAAGAGAAAAGAACATACTGATCCATACCACAGAGCATGGTATACAGTTCCACAAGAACCTGCAACTCAACAACAGAAAGGTAAATGGGATATTTGGGTTTGTGAGCACAGGCTCTATAAATTATCAGAACTCGATAAAGAAGCAAACAAAATTTCAAGCAAAAGAACCCTGAAAACATGATGATGTGTCAAGATTTTACACAAATGCTTGTTGTTAAGTATATATATAGTCAAAAGATCCTGTTCTCACAGTTGCCCCTTTAGTTAAGAGTGTGACTACCTTGTCCAATTTGTTCTCCAATTGTCAGGTCCTCCCACAAAATTTCATAATCCAGGCAATCAGTGTCCATATCCACCTTATTACTGACAGCACAACTGCCAGAACTCCCACAGCTACTGGCACTACTTGTGCTGTTAACATTAAAGGAAGACCAGGATCCTGGAGCCTCATTGTTACTAGGACGATTACTTTCGCCTACCTGGCTTTCTTGCTTCAAGCCAGAAGAAAGATTATTCTGATTAACCGGCCCATTATTCTCTTGATCATTCTGCCTCCATGGCCCAGCACCACGAACGTTCCTCGCCTCTGATCGTTCTCGTTCATTTGTTCTCCATGGCCATGATAATGTTTTCTTTTGAATCCAGGTATCAGCCTTAGTAGGTATAATTCTGTGAATAGGCTTTCCTTCACTCTCATCACCAGAGTCCCTCAAAGTTTTCCCTTGGGATTTTTCTTCAACTTGAGAAAACACACCAAAAGGGGAATGTGGCAAATCCCCTCTAGGTGTGCTAGCTCCACTTGAATTAGCATCTTCTCTGTGGTCTGAAAGAACAGATTCTGAGAAACCATGTTCAGAATGATGACTTTCTCCACTCCTACCGTCGCGATCCACATTATTTTCTCCCGTCCAAATCCTCAACTTAACTTTGTTACTCACCCTGGATGCCTGTTCAATGGTTCTAACATCAAGACACACCATGATATACTAAATTACACAGACACTAAAGTTACAGAACTAACCAAATTTGAAATTCTTGATGCCAGGGCAACTTGAAGTGGTTGTTGTTGAGAGTCAAGGCCAAGTTTATTTGTAATGCCACTTCTAGGTCGGACGGAACCTGAATCCGATTCAGCGTTTGTTACACCTGAGAACGGAACTCTGACTTCAAGAAAGGGACGCAAATCACTCGAGACACAGATAATCCCAACTAAGCTCCCATCATCATCATGAAAAGGTGTATCTGTTGTTACAGCTAAAAACTTCTCCCCCATCTTATTCCTGACAGGGAATTGCCCGGTCCATCTCTCTCCCAACATGACACGGTTCAATGTATCAAAGGCCAATCCCCAATCACTAGGGTCTACAAGCAGCTCAACCCCATCCTGTCCCAGGGCTTCCTCTGCTGCATAACCATATAGATTTTCAGCACTACGGTTCCTGCATAATTATTCCCAATAAACAATTTTTTGAAATAAAAAAAGGAAAAAGCTTTTAATGTACTAGACTCCTAGAATTCATTCATGCAATCAACATAACTGAACACTTACATACTCAAAAAACACATATCAAACCCAGGATGCACATCAATTTTTAAGTAGAGGCCTTGATATTACATATTGTATCTCACTAATCACTAATTCCATTAACCACCAAAAGAAACCAATTGTTCATTAACTATCCAATTCCATTCCAGTAACCATGAAAACAATCATTTTTTTGTTTATACTGTTTCCTGTACAAATATCTAAAAATAGAAAACAGATTGAAAACAACATGTTAACTTTGTAATTAATTAAAAGTAAAAACAGGAAAACGAAATGGCCCCTAAAGACTCACCAGTAAATTATACGATAACTAAGATCCAATATATGAACAGACTGTCCCATTGACTGCAAAATATTGAGATACTGGCCTTCAGTGAAATTCACAGCAGAAGGGCCAAAACGTGCTTCTCCTTGTGCACGATTTTGATTTTGAGGTTCACCACCACCATCACGACTCTCCCTCTGAAGAGGTGAGGAGTGCTTGAAGGAACAAGAGCCCCTATTGTTGTTGTTGTTGTTAAACGCATCGTTTCTGGTCTTAGGAGGCACACCCAATCTGGAACGCTGTGGTGACACCGAGTGAGACCTCTGGCGTTGGTGCTGCTGCTGCTGCTTCCCTCTTCCATCACAAAGCTTAAGCTTTGACATTTCTTGCTGCAAGTGAGCGTGACCCTCTTCCAGCTCTTGGATCTTCTTCACAACATCATCTCTTGATGTGCTTCCCATTATTGTTTATTTACCACCAATTTAACACGCAAACACTACTCAATCCTCTTCACATGTCTTTTACCCTATAACACCAGAGAGAGAGATATATGGGTTGGTTCCACTTTGATTAGACAAAAAAATTTCAATTGAATTTAAGGTCTTATCTGAGTCTCTCTCTCTCTGTCTATCTTCTTACATTTAATAAAGCACAAGAACAGGCTTTTTTTTTCTTTCTTTCTTTTTCCTATTTTCAGCTTCTTCTTCTTTTGCTTATTATTTTTAAGCTTAAATAACTTTTTGGTCCTTATAACATAGGAATATTTTGCTTTTAATCTCTATAAAAAAAGTCAAACGCTTTTGGTCTCTATAAATTTATTTTTTGCTTTTAGTCCCTAAATGGGTTGACTTGCTGATGTATCCCATTTTGAGTCCAGCCAGCACACCTACGTGGCCAAAAAACTACCACATAAAATGCCACATCGGCATCTCTCTCTCCTCCCTCCTCCCTCACCCCAACAGCACCACCCTCTCTCTCTCCTCCCCCCCCACCCCCCACCACCTCCTCTCTCTCTCTCTCTCTCTCTCTTTCTTTCTCTCTCTCTCCTCCCTCCACCCCCACCACCACCTGATCTCTCTCCTCCCTCCACCCCCACCACCACCTGATCTCTCTCTCTTCCTTCTATCCCGACCACCACTCCCACCCCCAAAAAAAACTCTAATCACTCATTCAATCTAAAGGGATCAAACCCTAAAAAACAAATAACCCCAAAATTTGGTGAGTGGTGCGCTGCACCAGTAGAAGAACGGGAAAAGGAATCATTGAGAAAAAAAGAAGAAAGAGAAAAGGCTATGGAGTCTGGCCACAAGGGAGAAGAAAGAGCACCACACACCGATGAGAGACATCAGAGGTTGCGCGATGTGGCAAAGGCGGCGAGGATGGAGGTCATGCCTCGTCTGCGACGGTAAACGATGGGGATGTGACGAAGCTGTGCAGCCGCGAAGTGGCAATCCAGCGACGGTGTTGTTGTTGTTGTTCCCTTTTCAAATCTGCTGTTGTTGTTTCGTTGCTTCGTTTTCGAATCTGTTGTTGTTGTTTCATTGTCCCTTTTCGAATCTGTTGTTGTTGTCCCTTTTCGATCCTTCTTCTTCTTGTTTCGAATCTGTTGGGGCTGCATCGCTTCCTTTTGTTGTTGCTGCCACTGTTGTTGTTGTAGTGGGGGTGGAGGGAGGAGAGAGAGAGGAGGTGGTGCTGGTGGTGGGGCTAGAGGTGGTGCTGGTGGGGGTGGTGGGAGGAGAGAGAGAGAGAGGAGGTGGTGGTGATGCGGTGGAGGGAGGAGAGAGAGAGAGAGAGAGAGAGAGAGAGAGAGAGAGGAGGTGGTGGGGTGGAGGGAGGAGAGAGAAATGATGATGTAGTATCCTATGTGGCAATTTTTTGGCCAGCATACTGACTGGACTCAAAATGGGACACATCAGCAAGTCAACCCACTTAGGAACTAAAAGCAAAAAAAAAAATTTATAGGGACAAAAAAAGTTTAACTTGTTTTATAGAAACTAAAAGTAAAATACCTCTATATTATAGAGACCAAAAAATTATTTAAGTCTTATTCTTATTCTTAATTTTTTTTATTTTTACTTCGTCTTTTCTCTGTCTAAATTATGTAGTGCGTGGAGCATGGAGCTCTCTATATTATCATTAATATCCCAGAAGAAGGGTTAATTACATCATAAAACAAAAATAACATCTCCACGCGCAAACTTGCGCGTGTAAATTAACGGTCCGTTGTTATTTCGGGTTGTTAATATTGGGCCAATCTCCTTAGAGCGTGTACATCAAACATCCTCTTAGCGCTTGCTTCATTTTCATTAATGTACTCTCCTTTTAGTTAAAGTCGCTTCATATTGGTTCATTCTCACACCCAGCCCCCAACTCTAATAGCGTGTGATCTTCTCTTCGAGAAGACTCTACTGTTTTTAGCTTGATTTAGACAATACTGGATATATTTTTTTTAGGTTTTTTTTTTCCTTCATTTAACAGATTTTGTGATAAGTCATCCGAAAATTAAAAAAAAATGAAATGTTCGGTAACGAAACGACAATAAACAAAAACAATTTCCATATTTAGGGTCATGTTCATTGGACTGACATTTTATAATTGAATTTGGTTCCTTGGTGCTATATATTGAAAAAGAAAATGAAAGAATTAAAGACTGTTGATGAAAAATTTAAAAATAAATTTTATTATTAATTGATAATTATAGCTATTAGCTATAATTTAGTATTATGAATTCCAGGGCAGTAGAGTTGTATCCGTTGACGTTTTTTTAGGCTAAAAAAATTAAAGGACCCATATTCTATTTCTATAGGTCACATATTCACCCGAAATGTCAAAAATTCCAAATCTTTTATTATTCTTATTTTTAATTTACACTTTTTTGGTAAAAATAGAAATGTTCTAAGATGACAAAGATGTACAGCCGTCATTGAGCTGTGAGCTGATATCAAAAAGGACAAGCGTGTCAAAAGGAAGTCACGGTTTTAATCGTTGCCTTACAGCGGTCTAAATCAAATACAGTTTCGTTTACTTTTGATTTTTGATTAGGTGAAGGCTAGTGTGGGGATTGCTCGCATGTGGTCCACCTGTGATTCATTAAAATAACTTGGTATAGCAGTTAATAGGCGGCAATTTAAGTAGGGTGTACAATAAGAATCATGTGACCGAAGCATGGTATGTTATTCCCCACTCCCTAATGTTTGTCAGTTGTCTATGAACCCCCACCCCTGGATCGGCAAGTCCCTGCATACGTGCCAGAGAAGAAAAGGAAGAGGAGGAAGAGGGGGATCCGCGGTCGAAGAAACAAGGCTGGAGGAGAGAAGAAAAGGGAGGAGAAGAGAGAAGAGGGGGATCCGCGGTGGCTCCCTGTTGTGAGGGCGGAGGGCTCGCGGGGAGAGAGAGAGAGCGCGCGGAGGGAGAAGATGAAGGAGAGAGAGGAAGGGGGGTCTGCGGTGGCTCTGCGATGGTGGCCGCACCCTCGCGGCGGCGCCAAGGGGGTCGTGCGGTGGCGAGGAAGAAGAGGAAGAGAAGAGAGAGAAGCAAGGCGGGAGGAGAGAAGAAAAGGGAGGAGGAGAGAGAAGAGGGGGATCCGCGGCTTTCGGCAGCGCACGGCGGCCATGGGAGGAGCGGCCTCCATCTTCTTCTTCCCTCTTTATTTCTCTCCCTTTTCTGGTTTTTTTGGTTTTTTTTTCTGATCTGGTTTGACAAATGCGGTTTGACACAGGGATGTAACAACAATTTTGAATAACTCTTTTTTACAACTAGTCACCTGCACATACCTTCTTTCATCCTAACTGTCCCTTTTTTTATTAATAAATCCAACGTCTTTACATGATGGTCCACCGGTGAATTACTTGCCAACTCTTCCATGCTAGACTAAACCTTTTGATTAGTCTTTTTGCTCAAAGGGACCTTTTGATTAGTCTAAACATCAAAAAAGAATTTTGCCATTGAAAGAGAAAAACCTATGTTTTCTTCTTCCCTCGTAAAAGAAAACTAACGTTTTCAATCGATCGAATCATTTTTCTTTTTCTTTTTCCATTTTTTGCTGGATTTTACTATATTCAAGTTAATTAATTGTTTTTTATAATTGTTTTTGGGTGAACTTGGGTATTCTCCACGCGTAATTGTGGAGACTAATTCCTCGAGATACTAAAATTCATTTAAGGGTTGATCTCTCCCGACAAATGTTTATCCATACACATAACCGATGATCGAACCCCCAACATCATGCTTAAGGGACCCAAATATTATTTTATATAAGTTTATTCAATGGCATGTGTACTGTTATGTTGTGTAACAGGGTTGATGTAATATCTTCATAATGCAAAAATTTATCAAAAAGAGCTAACTATTAGCCTGATTTGATTGACTTATGCACAACTTATTTGGGTTTATCTACTAATATAGTTTTTGTCAGTGTGTTTGGCAGAGTTTATGAAAATAGCTATTTAGGACTTATTTTCATAAGCTACCTATGATAGCTTATCAAAACAACTTACAACTTATATGAAATCAGATTCACCACATTCTTTTTTCGATTATAAAAATAGCTTATATATGATAAGCGCTTATGTCATAAGTGCTTAAATAAGCTGGTTTTCCAAACAGATCCTATAACATGGTCTCATAGGATAATGGGTAAGAGCTTCTAATCTATCCTATATGATCTGCAGTTAAGTTAAAATCGAGTTGTGTCAGTGTCTCAGTGATCATCGTCGGGTTAATTAATCCCGTGCATAGATTAGAAATGAACAATTAAATATCAAAAAAAAAAATTTTGCTTTCTCTCGTTCAAAATCTTGTTTGGTTCAATAAGGGGTTGGTTTCGTGCACATTGTTGAATAAGGTCGTGGTAGCACACAGTTTTGGGAGATTTTTTTTTTTTGGTTCGAGGGGAGATCGCTCCGACCCCACGCAGTGTCCCAACGCTTTCAACGAAGGACTAATCTGCGCTCGTCCGTAGAGGCTTGAACTGGCCAAGACATGATTTTACTCCCGGGTGGAATCGATCCTGCTACCAACAGGTCAATCCCCCCAAGGGTCACAGTTTTGGGAGATTTGAAAGTTGAATGGTACAAATACAATGGACCGAAAAAAGGAATATATATCCATTTAGGAATATATATCCATTTTTTGACCCAAAAAAAGGAATATATATCCATTTTAAAGGGAAATAAAGTTTTTTTTTTCAAACATAAAGGGAAATAAAGTTAGAGTTACATGTTTTGAAAGTTTGCTTTTGCGTGAAACAGAAAGCGCCACACCAAGATAATGGTAATTGCATCCTTATCTCTTATCCGTAGTGTCCTCTGTAGTTTTTACGGGCAGACAGCACAAACAAGAGAGACCTCAAGACCCTGGTTGACCTGGCAAATGGCAACTTGCTTTAATGAAAGGACAAAAGAGCTACAAAACCGGTTAATATATAGTCTTACAATCAACAATTTTTATATGTTCGCTTATTTGAATTTTATTTTTCGAATTTGATGTTATCATTATATTTCATGTTTTACATTATATGAGTTGTTACCTTTAGAGCATATCATGGCTAATCTTTACTCTCGCTAATTCCACCAGTAAATTCCAAACTACTATTGCAAAATATCAAAGGATACTTCTCCTTCAGGTTGATTTTCTGAAGATACACCCACTGTCAATTGCCTTTGTCGCCGCTTCTGAGAAATGAAGAGGAGCTCTGACGTTGGGGTTGTGGAGAGGGAAAAAACTCAAAAAAGAGAAACATTAGTGTGTGATTTCCTTAATAATAATAAATCTGACTTTTGGATTTTTTTTGTTTCCCACGAGAATCTTCCGTCGGAGGTAATCTTATTCAAGACACAGTATGACACTAAATGTGGACACTTCTCCTAGCAAGGATTCGAACCGTGGATTTAACTTTTGGATTGAAATAAAATACAAGTAAAGGTTGATGTAAATAGTTAAGTTTCTAAGATTTGTCTATATTTTTATCATTTTATTTATTTCTTCTATCAACTCTCCCACTACTTAACTATATGGTCCACAAAAAGTATGCATTGTTACACTATCTTTCTTCTATCTTTTCTCCACATAAAATCATCTAATTTTATCATTTTTTTACTTTTCTTTATTTTCTTTTTCACCCTTTTTTATTGGATTTTCTCTCCACATCCATTTCTGTCCTCTAATTTTCTCTCCACATCCAAGCATACCATTAGCATTATATTTGGCTATATGTTAACTGCAGAGGTTCTGTCTTGGGGGCAAAATAACTATCTAAATTAAAGCCTGTTTGGATTGGCTTATGCAGAGCTTATGAACACAGCTTATAACTGATTCATAAGCTATTTTTGGCTTATTTTTCATAAGCTACCCATGATAGTTTATCAAAACAGCTTATGACTTATATAAAATAAGTTTCGCTATAATTTTTATTCGATTATAAAAGTAGCTTATACAACTTATGCCATAAGCAGTACATAAATTTGTTATCCAAACAAGGCCTTAGTAGAATTACATCCAGCTTTCTTTTCCACCATTCACTTTCACTATTCATAGTATACACACCACACCCACGACAACTTTCACTCATACACCAACAAAGATTGGTACTGAAAATGGCACGCGGTCATATAATTCAAGGAAATTGTGTTGCAGCTACTTATGGCTCATTTAAATCGTTCTTGGCATAAATAAACCATAAAAGTCTGAGATGATCAAAACTTTTGATGTGCTCCAACTAATGATCATTTCCTTTTGAAGCCACAATAGAGCAGAGATCATAATCTTCGTCGAGAGAAAAAATAATTTTAAATTTGACTAAGTTAATTCTTAACAAATTATACAACTTACAAATGGAGGATGGCTTGATACCAATATAGCCGTACACTAGTATAACAGCTAAAAGAAATTCTTCCAGCATTATGCATGATTCCCCGAAAGATTGCTGATTTGAAGCAAGGCAATGTTCTTATAGCCATACAGAACCCCCTCACTTTGTGTACAGAACATCCTCCCATGGGTGGCGGTAGAGTGGTTGTTTCAATCTCTTTTGGTCAAAGGTATGCCTGAAATTTTTAAATAAAGAAAAATAAATTAGATCAAGACATGAATACTGTGTCCGTGTGTGTTTTTCTTTGTGCTTTTGGAGGAGGAGATTCTTGAGCCTAATTGGCTCGCAACACACTATGCAATACTGCACACTTGAACACCAACAAGCAATTGAGGACCACAAAGGTCCCAGCTACAATAATGTTTCACTTGTTTTGACACTGAGCATGGTTGTAATTTGTGTCCGTGCATGTGTGTGTGTACACATCCAAAATATGCCATTCGTGATTTACCACAAAATTAAAATTAAAAATGCCCTGGATGACACAGACACAGATATATTATGTAAATCAAACTCACCCAATCAGACCAATGGAGCGTGCCAGAACAAAAAGCCCATTAAGATAGCCAATCTCTACAATTTCATCAATCTCTTGTTTGGTAAACATTCCACTACCGGCAAGAAGATCCAAGAAAAGTGACCCAATTGCACCATCTACGTTTAGAACTAGGTTATTTGCCTTTGTGAGGGTGTAGTTTTCAACTTCAACAGCATATTCCATGTATTTCACAGAAGGAAAATGAGTACGTGCAAACTTCTGTAGCAGCTCGACTCTCTTATCTTTGTTATCCCTATTCTTGATTCTATTTTACAGAACAAAACCAAGCTTCATACATTTAGATCTTTAAAGTAACAGCAGTGAAAGCAGAAATGTTATAAATTAGAAAATGAATACACAGTACACATTACCTGTGCCCTATTCCTGGCACACGAATGCCCTTCTTCTTCATACTTTCAACAAATTCATAAGGTGTAAGACTCTGCAACATCATAGTATCGCATGTTAGAATAGTCTTTGGATGATCAAAGATTAAATATGCTAGTTTCACAGGAAAAGCCTACTAATCATACCCTGTCACAAGCATCCTTGAAATAGCGAGCAGCATCATCGATGGCACCCCCAAACCGAGGACCAATTGTAAGCAAACCTGTTTCAGAAGCTCATTACTGACCATTTAATGGAAATAATAGTGCACGGAAACGTGGTCACCTACTCAGATACCAAGTTTAGTAGTCAAAAGATGGAAGGCCGGTACTTACCTGATACAAGACTGGAGACAAGGTCCTTCCCAGCCCTTGCTGTCACTATAGCATTGTGAGCACCAGAGACACAAGGACCGTGATCAGCACACAGCATGATGCATATCTGACCAATCACCAATGTTATGTATCAGAAAACAGAGGCCAGAAGACGATATCAATTATGAAAATTTGACAGCACAATGATGTATCTACCAAATCTTGAGCATAAATAGTTTCATATACTCAAGAGACAGACATGTAGAGAAAGGGAGAAAGAGATTCAAGGAAAGCTCTGCAGGCTGGAGTATTGAATAGTCTACTCTACCTCAATAAATTGAGTACAGTAACGAGGAAGGCTGCGTTTGAACCACAAAAGAGAGATAACATCACCCACACCATAACCATTTTCAATAATGGAAGACATGGGTACACCAGCATAGCATGGTTCCTCACCTTAAGAAAATATTGGAAGAGAAATTTAATTTAACTATCAAATTTGTATCTAAAAAGAGAGACACCTCATTTCTAAGTACATTAATGGATCACAACATACCTCTGTCATCGGAGATGGTGGAAATAATATGAGTTGGAGCACGGATTTTTCCACTCCTAATTGCAGTGTTAAGGTCCTCAGGGATTTGTGGAGGAGTAAACTCCTTCACTGGTGGGATCTTCCCTTCTTCAACCTAATATAAGAAAAGCCAACTATGATATTATAACTAATCTAATAAAGCGAAGAGACTTCTTTAAAACATTGCTCCCTTCAGGGGATGGGGACTCTAGAGAAATGGAAAATTTCAAGAAAAACTAACCAACTTGTCAAATGTTTCCTTTATTGCAGCTTCAAAAGCTTCATATGAAGTGGGAACAACAGCTCCAGCTTCGCTTAGTGCCTGATTCTTTGCTTGAGCAGACTCCATCTCACCACCACTTTTAGCTCCCTATTTTATATAAGTGCCAATGGATTAGGAATTGGGTCCTCTTATGATAAATGCTTTAATTGAGGATTAGTCAAAGATAATAGAGCGGTGACATACAGCATGACCGAATTGTACTTCAGATTTGAAGAGTCGTGCACAGGTTCCACTAACCCAGGCAACAACTGGTTTGGTCACTTTCCCTTGTTTTAGGGCTTCTACTAGAGAATACTCATCACGGCCACCAAGCTCCCCAAGTACCACCATCATTTTAACCTGAGGTTTAATGTAAAATATCATTGACAAGAAGTGGTACTGTCCAAATTGGCAGTTCTTTATGGGTTTTGCAGATATTATATGCAGTACCCTAAGATGAAAGCAAAAAATTTACCTGTGGTATGTTGTTAAACCTCAAAACATGGTCAGAAAGTGTGGAGCCTGGGAAAACATCTCCTCCAATGGCAATGCCTACAACAGAACAGAAATATAACTCAGAACTAGCATTAAGAAATACTGAAAGACATAGTCAGCACTACCTTCATAAATTCCATCAGTTACACGGGCAATAGTGTTGTATAGTTCATTGGACATCCCACCCTGCAGTTCAATAAGGTTGTCTCTCTTAAATAAAACCATCAGTGTATACATTAGATGCCAAAAGAAATAAAGCTCAAATTCCAAATTTCTTGTGACTGTAAACCAGCATTTGGTAATCTAACCTTGGATAAAAGTAATTTCACTTGCAAAATGTATGCACATCATCTTAGTTATAGTAGCTAGTACCATTATTTATCAGCAGAGAGGAGAAAAACAGTAGCTACTAATGTCACAGAATCGTATCATTAGTTAACTACCAATTGATGCTATTGAGCAGCACTGCACTTTATAATAAATTGAAAATCACTCTTGAACCATAATTTCTGTTCTGAAATCAACAATGAGATTGAGAGCTCACCAAAAATATTAAAAGGTAAGTCTTTGATTCTTTCATGGGACCATACAAAAATGTCTATCCTCAATATGAAAAAGATGGCAATGACATAAACAGGAAAATGAATAACTACATACAGATTTAGAAACAAATCCAACAGATCCAGGCCTGTAGAGCTTGCAATGAATTATATTGTCAATAGTTCCGGCTGTGTCACCTATCTTAAAAGCACCAGCTTGAATGCCTCCAACAGTGGCTGGGCCAATAACAACCTAGCACATCATGAGCACTAAAATAAGTATTCTCTTATTAATCTATTCATCTATTAAGTTAATCTGATTTTAATTTCCAATTTTCCATTTCTCCTCTCACCTTATTGTTTGCCCGAGCATATGCAATCAATTGCTTAGTGTCTGACTCAGGTACACCTTCAGCAATAATAGCAACAACTCTAATTGTTGGCTGCTTCAAAGCGGCCATAGATGATGCAGCTGCACTGCAAGTAAATCAAACTTATCTCATTGTACTGTGCAACAAGATACCCCTAGACTCAAAAAAACAACCATACTGACCTTCTAAATGATGCAAAATTGATGAACACATCAGCAGTAGGATGTGAAGCACAAGCTGCTTCGATGCTGCAAATAAAGTCAACATATGGCTAAGAAGATGTTACACTCAGACTGTCAGACAAACAAGAAAATTATTTCATTTCATTACGGTTACTTTGTATTTTGGTAACATGTTACAAATAGTAAGGATAGAACTAAAATGAAGAAAAAACACTCCTTGACCAGGTTTAAGTTATCAAATCCAAATTTAAAGCAGAAAATGATAATTTGTGAATTATGAATGAACAACACATACGCAGAATGAACTGGGATGGCAATTTCCTCCTGACCAAAAAAGAGCTTTTGAAATCCCTCAGAACCAGGATTGATTATACCAGCAACTGATGGTGTTTCTCTACCTACGAATAAAAAATTGGAGCTTCCATCAATATCAAGAACAGATTTATGTAACTCTATAATTTTTCTGCTGTCTGTCTAGAAGAATATTAAGATTTTAAGATGATAAAGCTGATGATACAAACCGCAAAGAAAATCAAAATCAAGCATCCGCTGGATGGGTAGTTGCTTGTAGTTGTAAAACAAAGCTTGTGTAGTACGGGAGAATAGTTGTCCAGTCGCCATGACAAAGTAATAAAATTCTATGTAGAGGAAAGAATATGAGTAAAAGAATAATTCATTGAATTCATTGGGTGACTGCAAAAGGACCGACTTGCATATCTTTTATAGTGACTCAAGGTAATGCAGCAGAGGCACACACATACCCACTAACCGCCTGAGACACAGCAGAGGCACACACACACCCACTAACCGCCTGAGACACAGCAGAGTCTAGAAAATTCTAATAGGACAGGTGGCACTACCACCATATAGCCATACATACATCATTGACCCATAACCATTTATACATCATCATCGACTAAAAGTCATCACTTATTCTTTTCTCTAATAGCCCCCCACAAACTCAAGGTGGGTGAGAAGTGGAGCACACATTGAGTTTGGCCCGAGTTGCACAGAACAGAGAAGAAGAAAGTGGCTTTGTAAGAGCATCTGCAATTTGAGAAGCGGCAGGGACATGCATTACTTGAAGTTCATTAGCAACCACCTTCTCCCTAACAAAATGAATATCAAGTTCTAGGTGTTTTGTTCTAGCATGTAAGACAGGATTGTAGGAAAGAGGCACTGCACTAGCATTGTCACAGTACAAGCATGGTTTTGAAAAGGAAATATTTAGCTCCTTTAACAAGGACTGAATCCACAATAATTCCGAGGTTGCATGAGCCATACTTCGATATTCAGCTTCAGCAGTGGAACGAGCTACCAAAGTTTGCTTCTTGGAGCACCATGAGACTATGTTAGAGCCAAAATAAATACAATAACCGGAAGTAGACCGACGATCATCCGGATCGCTTGCCCAATCGGCATCACTGTATGCAACAAGATTGAAGCAAGTAGAGGGAGAGGGTGCAGGTTTTAATTCCAAACCATAAGACAAAGTCCCTTTGAGATACCGTAGTATACGTTTAACAGCTTTCCAATGGCTCTCTAGAGGATGAGCCATAAATTGGCATGCCTTGTTAACACTAAAAGCAATATCAGGCCTTGTTATAGTAGCATATTGTAAACCTCCCACAATAGAACGATACAAATGAGCATCTGATAGAGAATCAGTCCCAAACCTTGATAGTTTTAAGTTGCTGATCATGGGAGTTGCAATCGGATTGGCATCAAGCATGTCAGCCTTGCTAAGAAGCTCCCTAATGTATTTAGCCTGTGATAAGAGCAGTGAACCAGTAGGAGTTTTCTTTACCTCAATCCCAAGGAAATAATCCAATTCACCAAGCTCCTTGAGTGCAAAAGTAGCATTAAGTTTATGAATTAAAGAGGAGATCAAAGAGGAAGATGAGCCAGTGACAATAATGTCATCAACATACACCAAAACATATAATAGATTTCCAGCTTGAGTATAAGTAAACAGAGATGGGTCACATCGACTAGACTTGAAGCCAAACTGAATTAACACAGAAGTAAGCCTTTCATACCAGGCTCGGGGAGCCTGCTTAAGGCCATATAGAGCACGGTTCAACTTGCATACAAGAGATTTATCCGAGGCTTCAAATCCAGGAGGTTGAACCATGTAGATTTCTTCATGCAAGAAACCATGAAGGAAGGCATTATTTATGTCAATCTGCTGGATACTCCATCTGTAAGTCAAAGCAAGAGTAAGTATAATGCGAATTGTGACAGGTTTCACAACAGGTGAGAATGTCTCAGTAAAATCAAAACCATATTGTTGATGGAATCCGTTTGCAACCAAGCGTGCCTTATATTTGTTGATGGATCCATCTGAATTTTCTTTAATTCGGTACACCCATTTGCATCCACTAGCCTTTCTGTTTGCAGGCAACTGAACAAGGGACCATGTATTATTTTTCAGAAGGGCAGAATATTTATCCTTCATTGCAGCAAGCCAATCAGGATTGGCTAGAGCTTGTTTGATGCTGCAAGGCTCACTATAAGTTAACAGAACTCTTGGTTTCAAATTTCCAGTTTTAGAGCGAGTGACCATAGGATGTGTGTTAAGAGTTTGCACAGGTTGAGAGGGAACAGAAGGAATGACTTGAGAGGAGGACAAAGAACTGGACTGAGCACATGAGGAATCATGATTTTCAGCATGACAGGGAGGAGAAACATGTGAGGGCTCACGAGTTGTATCATGAAAGGAAGGAGAATTATTATGTGATGAAGACTCATGAAGTGAATCGTGACATGGAGAGGATTTGTTTGAGGAAGAAAGGGAACTGGACTCAGAACTAATGGCACTAGGACTGTCATGACCACAATGAGAATTAGGAGCACTAGGGACAGTGGCAGGATTTGTGTTAAGAGGAATTTGTGAGGAAAAAGTGGAAGCTGGTTGGGATGAATTAAGTGATCCAGGGAACAGATTATCATAGGGGAACCTATATTCATTAAACAAGACATCTTTGGAAATATATATTTTACCATTAGCAGCCAAACACTTATGTCCTTTATGTTGTGGAGACATTCCTAAGTAGATGCACTCTTGAGACCTGAAATCCATTTTGTGTTGGTTGTAAGGCCTTAGAAAAGGAAAGCAAGCACACCCAAATATTTTTAAGGTTGTATAATCAGGGATTTTCTGAAAAAGAGCATAAAAAGGTGAGGAAAATTGAGGTGTGGCAGAATTTGGAAGTCTGTTAATTAAATAAACAGAGGCAGTGAAACTATGGTCCCAAAATTTATAGGGAAGGTGTGCTTGAGCAAGTAAAGTTAAACCCATCTCAACAATTTGCCTATGCTTCCTTTCCACTATACCATTTTGATGAGAGGTATGTGGACATGTTAACCTATGGACAATGCCTTTTTCATTTAGATATTTAGTGAAAGGTCTGAACTCTCCACCCCAATCAGTTTGTATGGCTTTAAGAGTAGCAGAAAACTGAGTATTGATGAGGGCATAAAACTGATTAAAAGCAGTAAAGGCATCAGACTTTTTCTTTAGAAAATAAATCCAGGTATATCTTGTAAAAGCATCAACAAACGTAATGTAATAACTGTATCCACAAGTTGATTCATAAGGAGAAGGTCCCCAAAGATCACTAAATATTAATTCAAAAGGTTTGACATAACTAGTTTGTGATGATGGAGCATGAATTCGATGTGCCTTTCCTAAGCAACAGGCACTACAAAAATCTGTAACAGATTTACTAGGATAAGAAACCTTGCATAAATCAAGAACACTCCTAACAGCATTGGAATGGGCATGCCCAAGTCTTCTATGCCATAAACTAAAAGTAGAAAAAGGACTACAATCTGTGACGAGAACAGAATCACTTGATTGGCTAATGGTATTGACATGTGGTGAAGACAATGGCTGACACTGGACTTCATGATTGACCTTTGGAGTAAATTGAAGATGCTGAAAAATGTAGAGACCATCAGGACCAAGGTGACCTTGAAGAAGAACTTTGTTAGATACCTGGCATTTGACAAAACAACAGGATGAATGGAATTCAAAGAACACATTATTATCCTTAGCAAATTTAGATACAGAAATCAAGTTTTTGGTTATAGAGGGCACAAGAAGCAAATCATTTAATTTAAGAGTGATATTGGGATGAGAGGGAGACAGAAAATTAGATGAACCAATAGAGGTGATTGGTAAACCTTGCCCATTGCCCACATGGACTTGCTCAGAACCTGTGTAGCTTGATCCTTGATTTAGATTATGTGGATCAGAAGTCACATGATGGGTGGCACCCGAGTCTGGGTACCAAGCCTGGGAGTCTGCAGGAAGCTGAAACTCTTGAGTGGCAGGACCATAGATATTCGGTTGAGCTGAAAAATAAGCTTGAGGTTGAGTTTGCAGCTGTGGTTGAGGATTTGGTGGGTGAGTAGGAGGAGGATTTTGTCCTTGAGGTCTGATATAAGTGTTGGAAAAACGCTGAACAGGTTGGTTATCATCAGAGGGAGGTGGAGGTTGAATGAAATTTGGGTCAAATCTATTCCAACAATTATAGGCATCATGCCCATATTTATAACATAGCTGACAGGTAGGTCTTTGTCCTCGACCCCTGCCCCTACTTCCTCTATTTCCACGACCACCTCTTCCTCTATCAGGTCTGCCTCCTCTAGCATAGCCCTGAAACTGAGAACCTGACTGTGCTACATTTACAGATATAGTTCCTGAGGTTAGTTCAGTTTTAAATTTCTCCAGTTGTGCTTCTTGCACCAGCAATAAGGATTCTATATCAGTGGCTGAGATTGGTTCTGACTTGCCATACATCATCATTACAAAAATGTTATATTCTCCAGGCAAGCCTTCCAAAATAGCATCAACCTGTTCTTGTTCAGTTATGGAGTCACCAACAGCAAGCAAAGAATCCACAATAGATTTAATTTTCAGAACATATTCAGTGATTGTGAGTGTGCCCTTCTTGGTGTTCCTAAGCTCAGATCTAAGTTGTCTTACTTTAGCTTTCATTTGAGAATGAAAATGCTTATGAATCTTATCCCAAATTTCCCATGAGTGCTTACAGCCAAGAAAACGAGGAAGTACAGCATCAGATAAAGAAGATAGCAACCATGTAAAGAGCATTTGGTCTTGGACCAACCATTTTTCATATTCATCAGAAGGTAAATTTAATACTCTATCTGTTTCAGTTGCAAATTTGCGAGGGATAATGGGATTAATGACAAACCGATGGAGCTTATGAGCAATGATGACAGCTTCAACTTGCTGATTCCAAAGCAGATAATTCTTCTCATCCAGCTTAACAGATAAGGCATGAGTAAAGGACACCAATGCAGAGTCTGAAAATGGTGGAGCTCCTCCAAGGATCGATGAAAGGGAACTTGCCATTGATGTAGCAGAAAATTAGGCACCAGGATGACAAGCTCTGATACCATAATAAAATTCTATGTAGAGGAAAGAATATGAGTAAAAGAATAATTCATTGAATTCATTGGGTGACTGCAAAAGGACCAACTTGCATATCTTTTATAGTGACTCAAGGTAATGCAGCAGAGGCACACACATACCCACTAACCGCCTGAGACACAGCAGAGGCACACACACACCCACTAACCGCCTGAGACACAGCAGAGTCTAGAAAATTCTAATAGGACAGGTGGCACTACCACCATACAGCCATACATACATCATTGACCCATAACCATTTATACATCATCATCGACTAAAAGTCATCACTTATTCTTTTCTCTAATACAAAGAAACAGATAGATCTGATGACAAACTAGTGCATTACTTTCTAGACTGCAGCAGAAACTAGAAACAGTATAAAATAATATTTGGAAAGGCGTAAATAAATATACTCTAATATTAATTAAAATCACATATACAGATTGACATTTTTCTCCAGGATCAACATTAATCAACTATTTTTAACTCTTAAGCAACATACGGATTTCAGAAGATAAATTATTTTTAGGATACATAAGTTATAAATTAGCTACATGCCAGTTAATGCCAGCTGACTCAGAAGCCTAACATGGTTATTCCAAGATCAAAGGATAGATTATTAGTGACGCAGCAAAACAAAACAGATAAACCAGATTCAAAATGTAAGGAAAGCCAAAAGTTTAGTTACATACGCAAAAGGAAGGGAACAAACCAAAATGCGAAATCTCAGTAACCAGAAAAGGAAGAGAGTAAACACACTCAGCAAAGACATTTACGAAGAGAGACAAACCCATCACTCACTCTCCTTAAAGCAAATATTATATCAATAACCACGATAAAGGAAATGCAAAAAGTGTGTTTCTTAAAAAGAAGGAAACACAATAAGCAAACTTGTCAATGGAGCAGATCGAAAACCAAAACAAGTGTCGAGCTACCAAATGGCTACCTTCACAAGACAGAAGTGACATTAAGCATTAACTAACTTAAAACAGGTAAAAGCTAACGCTGATCAAACCCATGAACAGCACTGTGCTGGAAATCGTGACCCGACCCGCCGGATCTCTACCTATCGCTATTCGGCAGTAGGCAAAACCAAATCTACCCCAATGCACGAAACGGAAGCCATTACGAAAATTCCCGATTCCGACATTAATTTTTTAAAAAAGAATAGATAGATGATCTCGTGACGTGAGTGTGCAGAATTTCTAAAATTCGGCAGTGTTGGAATTCAGCAAACTAAAAACAACGAATCCACAGGGGACAGACGGAGATCTGAGAGAGAGAGAGTGTGTGTAATGTACCTGCTGATTCACTCGACCGGGGAAGAAAGAAAACGCACGAATTTCGGATGAGATTGTATTTTATAATGAATAAATGGTCAAATTGCCCCCTAAAAGATGCAGAGATTTGCAAGTAGGTCCTTGAAAGATGGAAATAAAAAATCCCGTCCCTGAAAGATACCTTTCGCTGTCAAATAGGTCCCTGACGTCATTTTTGACATTATTAGAGGTCATTTTGAAATTTTAAAGATTTAGATGGATCAAAAAAAATAAGAACACTTATTCTTTCCCTCACACAATCCTTTCTCCCCACCCCAACACTCTCTCTCCTTTCCACCGCCCTCTCACTCTTCTGTCTCACCATCTTCCTCTTCCTCTTCACCACCACTCTCACAACTCCCTCACCTCCTTCTTATTCCCCCCACTTACACACATACACAAATAATAAGCTCCCTCCCACGGTCCCACACACACACACACGAGACCCCCCTCCTCTGTTTTCCCCTTTCCACACAACAACAGCAACAACAATGATAACAACAATAATAATATATAATATAATCAAGCTAAGTTAGGGTTTAATGGTCAAGGTGCTACGAAATCCCCGAAGGTGAGGCAAGTGGGTTGGTTGTTGCGGGGGTTATTATATTCACTCATTATTCAGTTATTCTTTTATTTTTTGGCGGTTGAGTTGAACTGCGATTGTGATTGTGCTTTGTTTGGTTGTGTGCGGCAAGCAATGTGGGTGGGTGTGGCGTGGCGAGGGTCGGCTGGGAATGGGACGGTGGTGGTGGTGGTGGAGGGGGAAGGGGGAAGAAGAAGGAGGTGAGGGAGTTGTGAGAGTGGTGGTGAAGAGGAAGAGGAAGATGGTGAGACATAAGAGTGAGAGGGCGGTGGAAAGGAGAGAGAGTGTTGGGGTGGGGAGAAAAGATTGTGTGAGGAAAAGAATCAATGCTCTCATTTTTTTTTATCCATCTAAATTTTTAAAATTTCAAAATGACCCCTAATAATGTCAAAAATGACGCCAGGGACCTATTTGACAGCGAGAGGTATCTTTCAGGGACGGGTTTTTTTATTTCCATCTTTCAGGGACCTACTTGCAAATCCCTAAATCTTTCAGGGGGCAATTTGACCATTTACTCATTTTATAATAATGAAAGAATGAAATGAGAGGGAACTTGAGAGTGACCTAATGTAATTTTTATGAGTACAATTTCACAAAATTAATATTGTTATAAATTTAGATATTATATATCAATTTATTACTATTTTTAGTTTCATATATAAGAAAATTTAGGATTTTTTTTGGTTCAAATTATAAAAAATATAAACTCATTTTAAATACATCAATTGTATAAAAAAAAATTTATACCCATTGAAGTGAGAATAATATATTTGGAAACTATGAGTGATTTAATGTCATTAAATGTATAGATCACCATTTTAATCATTTACTATATGGGTAATTTTGAAATAAAATTTATATTAATTACAACCAACTCATTTAACTACCTTTTATTGATTTTAATAAATTAGGTATTTATCTCTTATATATAGGACTAGAGGTAGTATTACATAAGTCGTTTTATAATGACATAGTATAGAAATAAAAGAAGAAACGATGGTCTATAATTGATAAAAAATAGTGTTGAATGGGTATTAAAAATATATGAATATTTAAATATCATTCTTTATAGGCTATAATAACTATGACCCCCATCCACATTCTCAATGTCCTTGCCTTGTTGTACACATTTTACTTAACTCATCTGCAAGCAAAACAGAACATGGGCATCGAGCTGGTTGGTCTTGGAGGAGGAGGTAGATGGCTGCTTGTCTCGATCACAACCCACGGTTGGTTAGGGGGGCATGGTTTTTATTTATTAAAAAAATCACACAAAAGTTTCATCAATGTTATTACCAGAAATGATTCATATGTGTTGTATTAGTTTTTTTTTTATTCTATATCGAAAATTATCCCACCGCCTGCACAACGGGAAGGGCGAGAAGCCTTAACGCCAACCTCAATTGGTATATGTGTTGTATAAGTTTGTTAATGATTTTATTAATTTTATTTTACACAATTTAAATGGATGGCGAGATTAATGAAAAATAAAGTTTTATCAAATGCACATTGAAAAAATTCATTAAGTAATTCACTATGGTTTTGTATAATTCTATTATGATGTTCTACATTGAGAATTGTCAATTATTTTGGTAAAATTACTATTAAAATTAAAATGTGTCAAATGTGATTAGGTTGAATAAATTCATTAAACATTTTATTCTTCTAAGAATGACTATATTTCATTTTAATAACTCACTCCTTTCATTCAAAAATTTGGTGGTTTTATTTTTTTTATCAAAACTATGGTTATTTTAGTATTTTAAGATATAATTATGTATTTGTTTTTAACTATACCCTTAGATTTAATTAAGATGATAGAATAATAATTACAGTGGTTAAAAATAATAAATTGGAGAATTTTAGTCTAAATTTAACTCAATTGAATATTTCATAAAATGTGTACTAAAACTTTAAACCACCTAAATTTTAAAGATTTTTTTGCTCTCGCAAAAATTTCAGTTCCAATGGCATAGTGTTGCAATGTTTGGGTTCTAAAAAAAGCAGAGAAAAGAAAGGACTGAACTTTTGGCCCCAAAATCCAATTCAAGAGCACACACTACGCAACTGAACTCTCAAATTTTTAGAGGTCTGAGATGGAAATTCGTACTTCGAGAGTCAAGGCACGAAATTTCTTTTGTTGGGTCATGAAGGCAGAAGGCTCGAATAGATTTATTTGTGCAATGTGGATCGTCGGGCCTTATTGGGTGACCGTGGGACCATGGGCCTAAAGGCCTATGTCATAGCTAGCCCAATAAGATAGGTTAACCTTGAGATTTTTTTTTTCCTCCTAGGGTTTTAAATGACTTTTTTTGAACGGTGTAATCTGTTGACAAAAAAAAAAGGTGCAATCTTTGACCCAAAAAAAGGTGTAATATTCAGATTTAATTTGCGGACAATCCCCCACCAATAACTCAAGTGATTAGAGTTTAAGGTGATATGTTCAAGGGTGGGGGTTCAATCCCCACCCTCCCTAACCCCCACCCTCCCTAACCCACCCTAATGGCCAAAAAAAGTTGCAAACAAAAAAAAAGAGTGAGTAATTCACTTAGTGCCTGTTTGTTTTAGTATGGCGACCCCATTGAACATGTGTTTGACTGAAGTGATGAATGTGATGCTTTGGAAAGAAGTACTTCATAGGATGCGTTTTCTCCATTGAAGATGCAGGGATTCTAAAACAAATGGGCTATTAATCATTTTATAGGATAAATTAAACTGAAATAATTTTAGGCATTTGATAAATAAATCAATAATTGATATTACACACGTGTATAACAAATCATAAATATATTAAAATATTAACTATAAATTTTTTTTATTGGGAATTTTAAATATTTTATTTTACTCTCTAAAATAAAAAATCATTTTAAGGAAATTTCCATTAGAAATACCGCTCGGCGCTCGATGGTGTTGACATGGTAACAAAAGTCTATTATATTGTTTTTCTCAAAAGTTAAAAATGACAATATGAAAGATAAAAAAGTGATATCATAAACTTTTTTGGGTAAAATTATTTTTAAAACTTAAACAAATATATCCTAAATTGTGACTAAGAAAGGTCCTGTGACTAGGATGAATTGAGGTCTATGATGTCCCCAAGACAGAGTTTCGTGCAGCGAGCCAAAGGTAAAAAATCATTTCTATTTCGTACTGTTTGCATGTGCATTGTGGGCTCTTCACCAAAAAAAATGTGCATTGTGCTGTCTTAGTGGACCTTCGGGATCGTGGGAACCAAGGACCAAAGAGCCAATACAACATAATTAGCCCAAAAGAGACGGCCTCCCGATTCTCGTGTGAAATTATATTTATTATTTATATTATTAGAGTTAAATATATTTTTAGTTTTTATGAATAGATTTTTTTTTTCTGTTTTTAGTCTTCATTTATGAAAATGTGTCAATAAAAACTTAAAATAAAATTTCACATTCCGCGTCATCGAAAATTTTCCTCACTCTTCCTCCTCCCAAATCTCTGTTCTTTTGTGTTGTTTACTTGTCCAAAACCTCTTCCCCCACGAAATCGCCGCAATAGTCATCCTCAACCTCATCCCCTTTTAGGAAGTTAGGGTCAAGTAAGATGTATCGAGTGAAAGTCTTTAATTTTAAATATAAGAGTAAGATGTAAATAGTGACTATTAAATCTAACCATAAATAAAAAATTTAAATACGAGATCATGTGATTTTTTTAAATAGTTATGTGATCATTAGATTCATTAGATAATTTTTACCATACATATAGTTGCAAGATTGATATTTCCTTCAATTTTATATAGAAAAGTTTTTTCATTAAGACCCACACCTTCGTTTTCAAATTGTATGAAAAATCCTTTGAGCAAAAAAATTGTATGAAAAATGTTACTGATTAATTGAGAATAGCTGGACAGCAGGATCACGTGATCAACTACCTAAGCCATAATTGAACTAGCTGTTCATCCACCTAAGACTAGAGCTAAATCGAAAGTGAAATCTACAAGTATACAAGATATAATTATTAGCCGACTTTTAATTTGTTGGTTTAGACTAAATCTATTAGACTCTGCATGAAAATATAAGTTTATGACAAAAAAAATTAAAATGTGTAGACGTAGCTAGAGTAGAGTTCACTCGACTTTATATTTGAGAATGTAAAGATTTGTTTGATTTGAGAAAATATTTCTATTATTATCTTTTTTCTAATTTTAATTATAAAAATACCATTTTTTTAATAAAAAATTATTTTCATAATTTCCTATACAGTATATATAGGAAACAGATCGAAATTGAGAAATAAGCGCGTGTTCAAAAATTATAACTCCAAACTTAATTGAAAGTATCAGCTAACTGAACGCCCAGTACACTCCAATATAACTCGTGAATTTATTTTTCATATTGATCGATGTGGGTATGAATGTGGCTCACATGGTTGAAGGCCCAGGAATGCT
Source organism: Glycyrrhiza uralensis (assembly GCA_030159175.1). Classification (NCBI taxonomy): domain Eukaryota; kingdom Viridiplantae; phylum Streptophyta; class Magnoliopsida; order Fabales; family Fabaceae; genus Glycyrrhiza; species Glycyrrhiza uralensis. The sequence continues at coordinate 57,297,372 of BRZY01000001.1, read as the reverse complement.
ATATATGTTTCTAATTAAAACCAGACTAAACACTTCAACTCCATCGCGTGAATTTGTTTTTGATACTGATGTGGCTGGTAGTCTAGAGCTATCTCACATGCTAATCCCGTATATGGTTTAAGACTAACAAATAACACACATGGTGGGGCAAACTTGCCAGTTATGGATGGCAAGAACTATATAATGACGTGAGCTTCTTGATCGATCCATAATTGCAATCACACTCACTTGTTGAAAATTTTGCTATACGTACAGTTTTTACTTGGACTAAAAATAGGAAGAAATTAATGGCTATGACCTCGATCTGTTAGGGTTGAATATTTTCACCAGCAAAATATTTCAACAATTAAGAGAGAGTATATATATATATATATACTTAAGTACTCCAGACTCAAATAAAATAAAATAAAATAGTCTAAATGTGGTGAATTCAAATATAAACAAATTTTAACTAACTTAATCCTATTGAATAATTTCTTTTACAAAATACTCTTTATTTATTGAATACTTTAATTTCAATGACTTCTTTTATTATGGACAATTCAGGAATGAAGTTAATTATTTGATAAGATCAAGAAAATTAATTAACTAACTTTCTTAGTTCATATAAATTTGAGTATTTTTTCTTATATTTGAATTCTGAAGAAATATGTATATATATTATGAGACGGATATGGAGTAATTACTCAGTAATTCATCGTAGTTTAATGACGGCTACTTCACAAAATTTCAACGATGATATAATTTTTTTATCACACATTTTTTTAATACATTTTTTTTCTCACAGATATTTTCTCTAGCGTCATTTTTTGGCTTTTTTTTGGAATCTACCGTCTTTCCAAAATTTAATTTGAAAAATACCACGGTTTTTAGATTAATTAGCAATCTATCATTGTTTTTTTTAGGTGAGAAGTCCCCTCCCCCAAAAGGGACTTCTCACCATCGTTTTATTTTTTTTCTACAAAATTTCCTATGAGAAGCCCCCTCCCCCGAATCCGACTTCTTACCATTGTTTTAATTATTTTTTCAAAATTGCCTATGGGAAGTCCTCTCCTCCAAAAGGGACTTCTCACCATGATTTTTTTATTTTATTTTCTTTTTTTCGTTTGATTTTAGCTGTTTTAGGTTTTTGTTAAAGTGGTTTATGGTATTAGGTGGTTTGTGGTTTTAGGGTTTGGGTGGTTTTAGGGTTTTGGAGTTATTTAAATTAATTAATTTATTTACTTTATTAATTCAATTTATTAATTAATAATTACCATAATTAAGTTAGTCTAGAACCTTAATAGTAAATAATAATACAATAAAATGATTACCATTAAAATTTCAAAAGGGGTACAACGATCCACATTTCCTACTCTGTGGAATATCTAGGATAGTAATTAGGACATCTATTCCTGGTATGACCCTCATTTCGACACAGTCCATACCTTTTAGTGTGACGACTCATTTCTACCTGATCCATCTCAATGTGAATGCGAGTAGATTGTGGACGACCACGTGGTAGCCTTCGCATTTGCGGATCGTGGCACACTTGAGGGGACACTTCTGCTGGCTGTTGCTCAAGATGGGAACAACTTTCCACTTCCCATAGCCTTTGCCATTGTAGAAGGTGAGATAGCAGATGCCTGGTTTTTCTTCCTACAAAACTTGAGAAAGCATGTCACACCCCAGGCCAACATTTGCTTGATTTCATATAGGCATGAATCAATAAAAAAGTGCCTATCGGCGACCAGACAGTGGATGGCAACAACCTCCGTCAACGCTTGTGTACTGTGTTCGGCACATTGGCCAAAACTTTGTAAGGACATTCAAGAATAATGCCATGAGAAAGAAAGTCATCAACATGGGTCAGTACCGCAATCATGTACATTGTAATTAATTATATTTTTATTCTATTCATACATATTTTAACATTTTTGCTTTCCACCACTTCAGGATACTCCCTCACTCAAAGAAGCATTACTTATTACCGGAATGAGCTCTTGCAATGGAATCGAGAAGCTGTGGAATGGGTTGACAGTCTTCCAAGAGAAAAGTGGATGCAAACATATGATGAAGGGCAGCGTTGGGGGCACATGACGACTAACCTTGCATAGTGCAAGAACAAAGTACTAAGGGGGACACGCAACCTTCATCTCACCGCAATTGTCCAAGCAATCTATTATAAGTTGTCTGAAACATTTGTTAAGAATGGAAGGCAAGCGGCCGCAATGATAGCATCTGGTCACGTTTACACTGAAATTTTGACCAAGGCTATTGAGAAGGAACGGGCAAAAACACATTCTCACCACGTTCATACTTTTAACCGACAACAAAATATTTTTTGTGTAAAAGAGACGATCAACCCACGAGAGGGGCGACCTGCGGGGACATTCAAGGTAGATCTAGATGAAAGGAAATGTGACTGTGGTAAATTTCAGGCAATACACATCCCGTGTTCACATGTCATTGCTGATTGTTCATCAGTTTCCCACGATTACATGATATATGTGTCTTCCGTGTATAAGTTGGAAAACATCTTCAACGTTTACCGCGAAGAGTTCAATGTGTTGCCCAACGAAGAATATTGGCCACAATATACTGCCTCAAGTGTGCCACGATCCGCAAATGCGAAGGCTACCACGTGGTCGTCCACAATCTACCTGCATTCGCACTGAGATGGATCAGGTACAAAGGAGTCGTCACACTAAAAGGTGTGGACTGTGTCGAAATGAGGGTCATACCAGGAATAGATGTCATAATTACCATCCTAAACATTCCACAGAGTAGGAAATGTGGATCGTTGTACCCCTTTTGAAATTTTAATGGTAATCATTTTATTGTATTATTATTTACTATTAAGGTTCTAGACTAACTTAATTATGGTATTTATTAATTAATAAATTGAATTAATAAAGTAAATAAATAAATAAATTTAAATAACCTCAAAACCCTAAAATCACTCAAACCCTAAAACTACAAACCACCTAATACCATAAACCACTTTAACAAAAACCTAAAACCGCTGAAATCAAATGGAAAAAAGAAAATAAAAAAAATCATGGTAAGAAATCCCTTTTGGAGTAGGGGGCTTCCCATAGACAATTTTAAAAAAATAATTAAAACAATGATGAGAAGTCGGATTTGGGGGAGGAGACTTCCCATAGGGAATTTTGAAAAAAAAACGATGGTGAGAAGTCTCTTTTGGGAAAAGAGATTTCTCACCTAAAAAAATACAATGGTAGATTGCTATTTAATATGAAAACCATGGTATTTTCTAAATTAAATTTTGGAAAGACGGTAAATTCCAAAAAAAAACCTCATTTTTTCATTCGGTATCAATTTTTATTATTTTTTTGTGACATCTTTAATCGTATTTCTTACTATCTTACCCTTCTTTTTATCTCTGTTTTTCATTTTTTTTCACGTCTAGTCTTGCAGCAGCAAGATCTCATGAGAAGAGCGGGAGAATCGTTGTTGATCAGACTTAAAAAACGAAAGTTGTTGATGGTTGGGACTTGGGACATGACAATTATGAATACACCGGCCAGTAGAATTGTCTTACAGACAAGTTTGAAATTTTAGCCATGTTTCGACAGAACAACTATATGAGACATCCATAAGTCTACTAGCCTTAATGTCATGTGCTCGATCCTTCGCACTATAAATGCAAGTCCTTGCCAAGCATTCTCACTACAAGCAAAAACAAGCATTTTATTTCAGCTCTATTGTTCTGTCTTCATGGCAAGGAAGGGAAAATTAGGAGTACTTGCCGTGATACTTGTATTGGTGATAGGAACGGCAGAGTGCCGAAAATTAGTAAAAGAAAATGAACTAGTCGATGGCTTTGGTGGTGGTGCTGGTGGAGGTTTTGGTGGCGGTGGTGGTGTAGGAGGAGGCGCAGGAGGCGGAATTGGGGGCGGACATGGTGTTGGAGGAGGAATTGGTGGAGGTGGTGGTGCCGGTGGTGGTATTGGAGGCGGTGCTGGAGGTGGTGCGGGTGCGGGTGGGGGATTTGGAGGTGGTAAAGGTGGCGGTATTGGAGGAGGAATTGGAGGCGGACATGGAGGAGGACTTGGTGGAGGTGGTGGTGCTGGAGGAGGAATTGGAGGCGGACATGGAGGAGGACTTGGCGGAGGTGGTGGTGCCGGTGGTGGCCTTGGAGGCGGTGCTGGAGGAGGAATTGGAGGTGGACATGGAGGAGGACTTGGCGGAGGTGGTGGTGTCGGTGGTGGCCTTGGAGGCGGTGCTGGAGGTGGCGCTGGAGGAGGAATTGGAGGCGGACATGGAGGAGGACTTGGTGGAGGTGGTGGTGCTGGTGGTGGACTAGGAGGGGGAGGTGGCGCTGGAGCCGGTGGAGGTGCTGGCGGTGGCATTGGAGGTGGCGCAGGAGCCGGTGGGGGTGCTGGCGGTGGCTTTGGAGGTGGTGCTGGAGCCGGTGGAGGTGGAGGTGCTGGCGGTGGCTTTGGAGGTGGTGCCGGAGCTGGTGGGGGTGCTGGCGGCGGCTTTGGTGGTGGTGCAGGTGGCGGCGCCGGTGGTGGTGGGTTTTGAGTTGAAATATTCTTAATACCGTTGTGTAATGTAATATGCTTATTCACGGATGCAAGCACTTAATATAGATATTAATTATATAGATATTAATGAAATAAATGCAAGTTCTAATTAACTCTGATATGATCTTTTCTTATACTTATCCTTTGGCTTACAACCAGAGTTAACCACGCCTATCATAATTACTAATAACACTCCTGCACTTGATAAACCAGTCTAAGTGGCATCTTCAGGTTGTGAAAATCAACTTAAATAACATTACCAGACCAAAAAAGCATGGCACACGGCACTTGTAATTAAAAAGTACAAATGTATATATACGCTCTTGAAACATTTCCATGAAAACATGGATTCCATGATTCTGTCCAAGACTATGCATACAACTGAGCTATTAGAAAGTAAAAATAACAGTGTCATGACGCAAAGCACCTACATAATAATGGGTGTTTTTGCAAACCAATATGTATATGTTTCGAAGTCTCTTTCATTTCCTCGTACGTAAACCTTCCCATACATAAGAACTTGTGACTGCAGAACATGATTAATTAACAATAATGATTTTTGGATACTCATCTATTTCCTACATCTGTCTATATAACACCTCCATTTTTTTCCATCTCGCATTATTTATCTATTGCATCTATCACTTCTCTTTTCTATTCCTAAATTTCATAGGTGTAGAATGACATTTGGTGGTCAAAAAATCATTTTTCATTGACTAATGGTTTATACTTTATAGCTATGTTGTTGCTATTTATTCCATCAAATCAATAGAATAAAAAGCAGCATCTTCGTCAATATAAGCAACGCATCGACTAAAAAATTGCGTGGCTCCTGCAGATTCATGTCACAATGTAATAGATTTCCGCAATTTCAATTCCCAAAATTAATCAATATTCTCACCAACATAAGATTACATTTCTATAAAAGTATAGCAGTATAGTACTTTCAACTTGTTTGGGAATACATTTTAAAAAAACTAATCACTTCTTTCTTATTTTTACAAAAATAAATATTGAAAACTTTTAATAAAAATAAATTAATCTAAATATACCATGAAAGTCAAAACCGGACCAGGCCGGACCGGCGGAATACCCCAATATCGGACCAACAAAGAACCGGTCAAAACCGAGAAAACCAATTGGACCAGTTCAATCATTTTTTTAAAAAAAATCAAAAATGTCAATTTTTTATTTTTTTAAAAGAAATAGATATCATTTTCTTTAATTATTTATAATTTTGAATATTTTATGCTATGAATTATGATATTTAGTAGTAAAGTTTAATTTTTCTTTACAAAATTTGACTTTTATGTTAATTTTTACTCAATATTGTTTAAGGTTTATGGTTAAAAATATTAGTATATATTATATTTATAATTAAAATAATATTATTTAATTATACTTTGTTTGAACCCCGGTTGAACCTTGAACCTCTGCCTTCACCGGTTCAATGACCAGTCTGATTTTAACCACCTTAAAAAATACATTTTAGTGAGTGTTTTATTTATTGATTTAATTATTCCTTGAAGTTTACTAGAGCATTGCATTTGTATAGCCTTTTTTTTGGTCCAAATAGAACTCTCTCTTTTTGGGTCAAAGGTCCAAATAGAGCTGATATTATTAAAAAGGGCAGCGCCCAGAAAAGGGCCTAGCCCAGAATACAGCGAAAGGCCCAAATAGGCACAAGTCAGTATAAGCAGAAATTACTATTATGCCCTCATCGATTTGGCTTTTTTTCTTCTTTCAATTTCGCGTCTTTACCGGAAACTGGAGTTTTCGGAATACAAAATTGCATTCTAGAAACTGGAGTTTTAGGACTGGAGTTTCCGGAATACAAATTTGCATTCCAGAAACTCCAGTTTTCGAAAAAAAATGAGAAATCAAAATCTCAAGAAGCAAAACGTGATATTAAAAAAGGGTATTTTTTGAATTTCAAAATTAATATGGGGTGTATGACAATTTGTGTGGGGTATATTTACCAATTCCCTATAAGCAGGCAGACTACATACCAAACGAGACAATTTAGAAATGTTAACAAAAATCTTGACCAAAAACAAAAGGAAATGTTAACAAGAATGACTTGATTAGCCCAAAAGATTGGACCTCCAATGTGAGTTCTTTTTTTTTCCCTATCACAGGTGGTATTTTTATGGTGATAATGAAATTAGAAGACATAAATAAAGTTACTTCTAACCTAGCGCCGCGCGGCGCCATCTTCAACCCCCTACCTTTCGTCACCCTCTTTTCCTCTTCGTTTGGGGCTACAGCAGCGGTAGTCTTGCCCCGCGTGCAGCCCCCCTTTCCCTTTCCCTTCTTTTTCTTTTTTTGTTTTTGTTTTTTTCTCTGTCTTCTTCTTTCTCTATACTTTTTTCATTTTTCTTACGTTTTCTTTTTCTTCCACCTTACCTCCACCATCTGCCACCCTCTCGCCTCGCCGGAAACTCGACGGAGAAGAAGCTTCGCCGTCACATCCTCCTCTGCTCTCTCTCCTTCGGTGTGTTGGAGCTGTTGCACACTTGAGCTCTTTGGCTGAGTTTGGAGGTGCCGCTGTTAGCGACAAGTTGGCCGAGTTCCACCCTCGTTTGGGACTGCGCTGTTGTCTCCTTCAAGCATGGGGGATCACCGTGTTCCACCCTCGGTTGCGACCGTCGCCGCCGCCACTGTGGTGTTGTCTGTGTTCGCTTATTGGTCCTGTTGTTTGTTTTGTTTTTTCTATTGTTACGTTTTCTTTTCCATTTTTTTCTTCATTTTTGTTGTCTGTTGGTGTTTGTTTTGTTTTTGTTGGTTGTTGTGTCTTCGCCGTTGTGCATCATGAGGGGCCACCACCACTCTGTGTGACATCTTTCCTGCCTCGCCCCTGTTGGTTCTGTATGGGTCAGGCCCTGGTTGATTGATGTGTGTTGGGTTTTGGATCAGTGACATGTGTGTTATATTGGTTAATACAGAAGGTTCTGGGTGCCCCAAATGGGTCAAACCCAACCCACTCAAGGATATCCCAAGGATATCCTTCATGACTGTATCTTTTTTAGTATCATTTTTTAGTGTGCTAGGTGTAGTTTTTTTTCCTTTGTTGTTTTGTTTATTTGTTTTAGCTGTTTTCCTTGTCTGTAGTATGTTACAGCTTGGTGTAGGTTACAGCAGCGTGTCCTGGTTAAGATTGTTATTTTTCTTGTGACTCTGCATATGCTTTTTCCTTACTATAGATGCCGTATGGCTGAGGTTTTTCCCTTTTATGAATTTATTATTGACCAAAAAAAAGACATAAATAATTTGTCAAAACTCTAATCGATTTATTTAAATATAAATAATTAATTATATAATGTTATATATTTCTTATCAATTTATATAATGTTATTTATTTTTCATTAATTTTTAATTTATTGTGACAAAAAATAATCAAAATAAATTTGGTATATTTTTAATATTTTTAATTTTTTACATATTCATTATTTCAAAGTTAAAATACAAATGAATTAATATTTTAAGTTGACACAAAATAAATGAAAAAAATGTATAAAGATGTGGGATCACTTGTCAACTCATTCTAAGTTCTTGAAGAGTTGAATCATAAAAATGAAAAATTATTAGAATTCTCAAATCTTATGTGATATCGTAGAGTTCACAAAATCCAGTTAAGCAACTCCACTTTATGTTTACAATTGGAGATGCTGTTGGAGTTGTTTTAGAAATAAAGAATCTCCATAAAAGAGAACAAAATTTGCCACCTCCATCAAATCAAAGAAGAAGCAATAAAGGAAAAGATCAAAAGGCATGAATTAATTTGTAATTTCCAAAAATAATAGAATTAATGTAATTTTAATAGTTGATATCTCTTTCTCTATTGTGATGTTACTGCATGCCCTTTTTGTTTGAGAAAACAAACAAAAAAGAAAAATCGTGGCTGACACTTTCACACTATAGGTGTGCTTTTTTTTTTTCACATGTGGGAACAACTATTGAGCAGTGCATTTTTGTGGAATGGGTCTGATAGTTTCACATTGGGGATGTTAAATTTTTCACAGCTGTGAATGGTTATGAATGAGAAATTTGCATTTTTGTAGATAGGCATGACGCTTTCACACTAAGGGTGTGAAATTTTTCACAGCTAAGAATAGTTCTTGAATGATAAATCTGTATTTTCGTGGATAGGTGTGACGCTTTCACACTAGGGTGTTAAATTTTTCACAGCTGTGAATGGTTCTGGAATGAGAAACTGCATTTTTGTGGATAGGCCTGACGCTGTCACACTGTGGGTGTGAATATCTTCACAGTTGCAAATAGCTATGGACTGAGTAAATTGTATTTGCGTGAAGTTTTGTTTTTCTACGCGAAATTATCTGTCTTTTATGGTTTCAATTTAGTGTGGAGCTATTAGTGCTTTGTGTCTTTAAGTACAGTGGGATCATTTTCCACATTGATACTATGTTGAGAAAATTTGTCAAGTAGAATCCTGATGGGATTACTGAAGTTCTGTATATATATATATATTTTCTTACATTATCTGTGATATGGTAGTACTTGTGCTATGCCATAGATTTATATCAATAAAATATCTTTTTGTCCTTTAAAAAAATGTAATTTTAACCGTGCAAATAAAATAATAATGATAATATATAGAATTTAACAATTAAAATACACAGTGCACCATGGACCATACCCAAAGTTCTAGTCCACACTCACTAGCCTTCGCCAATTTTCAACCCATTTTATTCCCTGTTGACAAAAAAAAAACCCAATTTATTCCCTCCAACCAAACGGTGGCAGCTAGTAGCTCGATTCGACTTTTATAGTGCAGGGCAATTAATGTTGGTTCACATTCCTTGAGACTATCACCGTATTGCACATTATAAATCCCATTGATTTTGACACATTTTAGCGGAGGGATACATAACAGATGATCCTGTTTCGGAACTTCCCTTACTGTGATAATTTATCGTACACTTTCTAATGGGGATTGATTTGAACAGGGTCACCATTGTTGATATCGTGCTTCCAGTTTTCACAGTATTGGTCTTGTTTAGGACTTCAACTTCAGACGATCTGCCTGCAAATTTTGTATTCGGAGACTCTCTTGTTGACGTGGGAAACAATAATTACATAGTTTCATTCTCAAAGGCTAATTATTTCCCCAATGGCATCGATTTTGGAAGACCAACAGGGAGGTTCACTAATGGAAGAACCATTGTCGACATCCTTTGTAAGATATAGGTTTAAATAACTTTTTAATTTCTATAATGAATTTGTTTAGTCTTGAAATAATTTTGTTTAGTAATAGGTTTAAAGAGGTTCACTAATAGGTTTAAAGAATCATTGGTACTCCATGATTTTGTTTAGTCATTGAAATAATTTTTTTTTTCTCTTTTGAAATATTTATCCATTTGGAATTATTCCTTATAATATGTTGTACTATATTGATTTTAAGCATTAGAAAATGAACAACAATTCCAATATAGAACAAATATTACAGGAACTAGAATCAAACAATAAGGATAAAAAATTATTACGTTCATTTGAGTCAAATTGGACTCGAATTTCTTACACAATGTCTCAGCTATTTACTATATTCATAATGAAAATTAGTTCCACTCGAACCACTTACTATATTCATGGTTACCTAAAAAACAATAAGGTCCAAAAGCAAAAGATTATTTAAGCCTTAAATAAAAAAAAAATTAAGCCTAAGATATATTACTTTATTTCCCCGATTTTTATGCTGGTTGAACTTTATTTGTTTGGTGATTATTTTTTTCTTGCACCACCAGGTCAGGAATTTGGCATAAGTCTCACTCCACCCTATTTGGCACCCACAACAGTTGGACCCGTGGTTCTTAAGGGTGTCAATTATGCCTCCGGTGGAGGTGGAATTCTCAATGTCACTGGGGCAATCTTTGTGAGTTTTTGCTCAAGTCACTGATGTTTAAGCTCCATCGAATGGAATATATAATAATACTAACAATGTGCGTATGATCGTGATTTATAGGGTGGTCGAATCAACTTGGATGCACAGATAGATAATTTTGCAAATACCAGACATGACATCATCTCCAACATTGGCGTTCCTGCGGCTCTCAATCTATTCAAAAAGGCATTCTTTTCCGTGACGATGGGCTCAAACGATTTCATCGACAACTACTTAATGCGCAGAGTCAAATTTTCTGATCAGCATAATTTGGAATCTCCAGAACACTTCGTGACCACTTTGATATCAAAATTCAGAACACAACTCACTGTAACTAATATTTATTTCTAATGAATGAATCATATTGTTTCTAAATATTTGTGGTAACAAGGCTCTACCATTTATTTGCAGAGGTTATTCAATCTGGGAGCCAGGAAAATTATTGTGGTAAATGTGGGGCCTATTGGGTGTATACCATATCAGAGGGATATAAACCCAACTGCAGGAGATAGTTGTGCCGCTTTTCCAAATCAGCTAGCACAGATGTATAACACCCAGTTGAGGGGACTTATTGCAGAGCTCAGCTTAAGTTTGGTGGGTTCAATGTTTGTTTATGCAGATGTGTACCACATCTTAGACGATATACTCCAGAATTACACATCACTTGGTATGTCACTGATGTGGTAATTAATCTATTAAAACTTTAGAGCTCGTTTGTTCTGAGAGACTATTTTTTTATTTTTATTTCTTGTTTTTTTATTTTTAATAAATTACAGAGTTGTTTTATTGTTTTTGATCTATTTTTACAATAAAAAAAATGATTGTTTTTATAATTAATTAAAAATAAAGACAGAAAATAATATCTAAAATGGACCTTAAATTTGCATGGTAGATTTTTGTTTGAACTAATGAGGGCCCATTTTGATTGTGTGTGGGGCAGGTTTTGATAATTATTCTTCTGCATGCTGTCACAAGGCTGGGCGCTTTGGAGGCCTAATCCCATGTAATCCTGCATCGAAAGTTTGTTGGGACCGATCCAAGTACGTGTTCTGGGACCCTTACCATCCTTCTGATGCTGCAAATGTCATCATCGCCAAGCGCCTCCTAGACGGAGGTTCCAATGATATTTGGCCACTGAACATTCGCCAACTTTTTCAATTTTGACTTGTTTCTTCCCGTCAAAAGTCAAAATGGATGCTTGGAAGAAGCTCTTTTACAGGATTTACATTTTCTAATTAAATGCAACAAATAATTGTAATTGTATTGATACATTTCTATAGCAATTGAAGCGAAGTGGGGGGTATTTGTTGGGGCAGGGTATCCCCTGCTGCCAGGAATAATTTATCAGAACTATTCCATATCACGGAAATATTGCAGGAACTGTATCCCCAATCAAGTGGCAATATTCAGTCATAATTCCTGCTAGCTATAGAGACTTTGTTAATTATAAATGTTATTTAAAAAATAAAAGGTGTGACATATTGCGAGTGTGTATAGCATTACTCCAAATTCCAAAATCATCCGCAGATATGCATTTTATTCTGTCTCTGTTCTAAATCAGAATATTCCATGTCTTAATGGCTAATCATCCCCAAGTCTTGCGTCATGACTTAATGGTAAAACCTGAGAAAGTATTAAGAGATATTGAAGTACTAATTCAAAAAATAACTTTCAAAGTTCTCAAGTTTTTCATTTTCTTAATGATGCACCGACAAAAATGATTATGGGCCCACGACAAAAATGTTTCTATCCTTTGATGAGATAAAAGTGACAAGTGCGATGATAATTTTCATATAAAATTAGACTATAATACCCTTAAATAAACTATAATTATAGGATATTTATATTTTTGTATAATTTCTTTCTTCTCACCTTCTACACAATCAAACAATCAAAGAGAATTATTTTTGTTTTCTTTCTTTTATTTTCTCTTATACCAAACAACTTAAAAAATAATCTCATTTTCTACTCTCTATTTTTTTCATTTTCTTTCCGAAAAACCAAACATTAGCCTAATGCGAACGAATGAGATGATGTAACCGTAGACTAGAGACCTTAATACAATGCATGGTCCCACTTGCCTAGAAATTAGAATATGATTAGTTTGATGAGTGTCGGGCTTCAGTCTTGGACAAGGGTCCAGGGATAACCACTAGACACGTCGTTTCTAGATCCCGTTATCCCTCCGCGTCACGCACTCCAACACAATCCTCAGAAAACGATCCCACATCGTGTACTCTTATCAGCACCTTCCCCGGTAGCGGTGTAGGGCATTTAAAATCCAGATAATACCCATCGAACCGGACAATATCGACTCGGGTCGAACATGGATCGGTTGTCGCATGAGAAGCTGATACTCGTAACCCGCGAGCCAAACGGCATCGCGACGGTGACGATCAATCGCCCCGATTCCCTCAACTCGCTGACCCGCCCGATGATGGTGGACCTGGCCCACGCTTTCAAGAGCCTGGACCGGGACGACTCGGCCCGGGTTATAATATTGACCGGGTCGGGTCGTTCGTTCTGTTCGGGCGTGGACCTCACGTCGGCGGAGGATGTATTCAAGGGCGATGTGAAGGATGCGGAGACCGACACCGTCGTGCAAATGGAGCGGTGCCGCAAACCGATAATCGGAGCCATCAGAGGATTCGCCGTCACTGCTGGATTCGAAATTGCCCTCGCCTGTGACATCTTGGTTGCTGCCAAAGGATCCAAATTCATGGACACTCATGCTAGGTTCCTTTCTTTCATTGCAAAATATAATATAATACTTTACATATAGATTATATTTATCATCAATAATTCAGTATCTTAGGTATCCTTTGCTTAAAAAAATTAATTGAGCACAACGGATTTTTAAAAAAACAATTATATCTCAAAAACAAAATAGGGTGACTAAACTCAGGGAGATGACACGAGCAAGGTTTTAAATCAAGATTCGAAACCGAAATTGCAGTTGCGACATAATGGTTTAGAGAGTCTTCGAAACCTCATCGCGACCACAATTGTGGCCGTATCAAATGCATTTGTTCGTAATTTTTCACAATATCAAAGATCGTGACGTAACTATAACCACAACTGCGCAATTTTGAACATTGCACATGTGTTTCTCTTAATTTAACTCTTAATTTAACTGATTTTAAATCTCGTAGGATAAAACTTTATCGCCTTAGGGAAACAAAATGGGGCACTAGACTGAAAACTCACTTTCATTGTCTGTACTTTAGTTTGACCTGTCGTTTTCAGATACAAAAATTCTTTTAGCGTTATTTATTACAGATTTGGGATATTTCCTTCGTGGGGTTTGTCTCAGAAGCTTTCGCGCATTATAGGAGTGAATAAAGCCCGCGAGGTGTCTCTCACGGCCACGCCTTTGACTGCAGAGGTAGCTGAAAAGTTGGGTTTTGTGAACCATGTTGTTGAAGAGGGTGAGCTGCTGAGGAAAAGCAGAGAAATTGCGGATGCCATTGTGAAGAACAATCAAGACATGGTGTTGAGGTACAAGTCTGTCATAAATGATGGCATCAAACTGGACCTTGGCCGTGCTCTTTCCCTTGAAAAGGTGAGTACTGTAGTATTTGTGTGTCAGAAATTGCGTTATCTGGATTCAATGTGTCAGGTTGGCATGGTTGCATATCATATCATAACATATTGATTAGCATATGAGTATAAATATAGTAGCATATTGATTAACATATATTGATTGGCATGGCCAGGCCTGAGTCAGAAATTTATTGTTAGGGGATCAATAATCAAAGACACAATTTTATTGGGGGGGCCTATAGTTACATTTATCAAGCAAAAAATTTACCATGCCTTATATTATAGTAAAAAATACAAGAGAAATATTGAAAGTGGATAAATTTTTATGAGGGCATACCCATGTCCCCCCCTTCCCTCTGCCACTTGGCATGGCATGATTATTCCTATCTCTCTCAATGTGTATGATAACATAGGAGTGCCCATAAATCATTTTTGATTGACAAGTGACGAGGAAGTTTCAATTTCTCAGCAAATATGCATGGTGCAGCCATTGATCATTGCCTGTTATTGTTCTGAACTTAATAATTGTAATTAGGATTAGGTAGATATATTCATATATATTCTTACAATTACTATATGTTAATGTTACTTAAGCTTAGTTGGAAAAAAATACAGGGGGCTTAAGAGCAAGATCTTGCTGTCTAAAACCCACTGTGTATGTTGTAGCAGTAACACCTTTCGTTAAAGTCCTGACTTGTTAGAATTGTTGGAAGATAATCGAAATTTTTCTTTTTGCATTGCACTGAATTTCTATGTGGCCATTGCTTTATTTACTATCCTTTTGCCACTATTGCTTTCCTTATTGTGTCTAATCATTATCATTTACATTTCGTTTTGGCAAATCTTCCTTCTCATTTTCTGCATCTTTAGCTTTGAGTTGTACATGTCCAAACTATTTTTATGTAATTGTGATCAAGTTCTCTACCTGTGTACGAAATTTAGGAGAGGGCCCATGATTATTATAATGGAATGACCAAGGAGCAATTCAAGAAAATGCAGGAATTCATAGCAGGTCGAAGTTCTAAGAAACAGTCCAAATTGTAGATTCTTTATTTGCATTGATCTCTCACGCTGTAAAGATATACGTTGCTCCCCAAAGTTGAGGTTTAAAGAATTAGTACTCGTAAAAATCTGGAGACACTGTTTATCACAGTGAATTATTTATAGCCGTGATAACAGTTCCTCATCAGATCAAATGTTCTGTTATTAGTTTCCTGTTTGTAATGGTTTTTTATTGATTCAGATATGTTTTAAATCCCTTTAGAATTGGATTATATGTGAAAGAAGTAAAAAACACTCTTATCTTGTTGTTCTGCTGCATTCCCATTCGAAATAATCGTTATTTTATTGATTAAAATAAAATTTAACAAATAACAATAATTTATTAAAATTATTATATTTATAATTTTACGTAAGATTTATCTTTCCAGCTTTTGCGGGGAGAACGGGTCATACTAGGGTGGAAGTGGAAGGCATAAGTGAAGATATACATAAGATATAGAATATTAATAAGTGAAGATATTTCTAACAACTAAATAAATGTCTATTTCAGATTTGAACTTAAATTTGAATAAGTGATAATATTTAAAGAGTGAAGGCTTTCTCGCTGGTAAGTGGTAACACAGGATTTGATCAAGACTCGAGAGAATTCCAAGAGGGAGAAGAATATGGAACAGAATCAGAGGAATGCGTTCAAGCGCTTCGACGTGGTTTCGGATGACTCAGATCACCACTTCCTGTATGCAAAACGACACGGCGGCAAAAGCTGTTTCAGCAACACAGAGAGTGGTGTGTGCAAGAGCATCATGAGAGAGTGGAAAATCCTGGAGCAACACCTACCTGAATCCATCTACGTCCGTGCCTACGAGCGTCGCATCGACTTGCTCCGTGCGGCGATCGTAGGCATAGCCGGCACACCCTACCACGACGGTCTCTTCTTCTTCGACATCGCATTCCCTTCGGATTACCCGAACCAACCACCCATGATCCATTACCGCTCGTTCGGGTTACGACTCAACCCGAACCTCTACAGTGACGGTTTAGTTTGCCTGAGCCTCCTTAACACCTGGGCCGGTAAAAAGTGCGAGATGTGGGACCCATCTAAATCGACAGTTCTGCAGTTGCTACTCTCCCTCCAGGGCCTCGTCCTCAACGAGAACCCAGTCTCTAACGAGCCCGGCTTCAGATTTTCCCAGGCCCAGTCACGTGCCTATAACGAGTACGTGTTTGCCCTCACGTGCCACACCACACTCTACCTCATCCGTAGGCCCCCGAAGAACTTCGAGGCCCTCGTCACGGCCCACTTCAGCGACCGGGCCTCAGATATCCTCTCCGCGTGCAGAGAGTACGCGAACGGGCACGTGAGGGTCGGGCACTATTACCGTTATTCGGGTTCATCTTCTTCGACGACGAACGAGGAGGTCGTTTCGGAGAAATTCCCGGGGTGGGTGGAGGGTGTTTACTGCGACATGTTTAAGGCGTTCCTACGATGCGGTGCTTCTTTGGAGCCTTCCATGAAGCACTTGGAGTTGGAGAGGAAAAGCAGAAGCGTCGAAGGTGGAATCTTCAAGAAAGCATTTGCGAGAATCAAACGAGCTTTTGGGTCGTGCAAGATTACTGGCGGAGGGAAAACGAAGGCTAGCGAGATTGAGTTTAAATTTGGTGAATAAAATATTGAATTTAAATTTAGATAATGGATATACAACTCTATCATCATAAACCTTTGGCAAGCTCTTTATTTTTATCATTGGTAATTACTTAATCAGGTTTCGTTTTTTTTTTTTCACTCTGAAAGATAAATTGCTACTTTGGTAGCTTTGTCAGAGTGGGAGGATTAACACTTCTCACTGGCAAAAATTTTCTCCTTCTTCTGTCAATTGTGCACTGTATGTGCTAGCTTAGTTGGACTTGGGGTTCAAGTTTTTGTTGTCATTCTCCATATTAGAAGCAACCTGTAGAATTTGTGAAAATGAATGGAATTATGGAACCATCCTTCCTTAATTACCCACATCCACTTGCATATACGTTTGATTGTAATTTTTATCCCGCTTCATTTTTGCACGTGGACGTATATTTTCATTCTATCACTCCTTTTTCCCAATTTTTGAAGCACGAAATTTTGTCTCCGCTCTATTCATATTTTTTTGACAAATAAATCATTTATCAAGTCGGGTGATATTCACGATGATACACATTCACGTTGCTGCGCTCTGAACATTCAAAAAAAAAATGGTATACATTAAGCTATGGGGCACAAAAATATTTTAGCTGACTTTAGTCTTTACCATACAAAATTGGCCGTTGAATTGAAACCCATGACATTGGCTTTATATTGAGCTACTAGTATTATCCTTTCCTCCTTTTTTTTCGGGAGAAATGTTCTCCTTTTATTTACCTAATTTACGGAGAATTAGCAGGTTTCAGTTAAATAAAAAAGCAGGTATATTAGCCGAGTATGGGGGCTTAAGTTTGGCGATTTGGCGTTAAGTCGTTAACCCATGTATTATATGATTTTCACTTTTGTTTCCCCTGTTGTTGGGGATTCTATTCTATTTTCTCGTTTGCGCCCCGCCTGTCGTGAATGCAAAATGTTTTTTTTATTTCCATTTTATTTTTACAATGCGGAATAAACTTATCAACTAGCTACTTATTGAATGCAAAATGCATCTTGTATCATAAATTGGGTCCCTTTAATTTGGGAAAGGAAAAAAATTTTCCAGCAATGGGAAAGTGGTGTACTTGACATAGATTCCAATGACTTTAGAATGGATGGTGGAGATCATCGACCGATTACCTGAACAGTCCTTTTTAAATATAGTTTCTATTATTTGCAAAAAGGGGTCTGAAGAAAAATGTAATTATGTTATTCCCATTTTATAAAATACCATATTTTATACTGCACTTGATACGAATACGTATAAAAATCCATATTTTTTTATGTATATAATAATTATTTTGAAGACTTTATATGTATATACTTTATTTTGAAGGATTAATTCGATAATTAAAATAGTAATGGTGTACATGTGATTTTTCAATACGTAATGGTGTTCATGTTGCTATTATACTCCATGGGTGTTCCACAAACCTAGTATTTAAATTGGATTTTTTTGTTGCTGTAAGCATGGTGATTTGAATATGATGTTACGGTTTTCCGGGTGCTACATATGATGTTACGGTTTTGGAGATTAATACTTCGAATATTTTATGTTTTAATTTAATGTTAAATCCAGCGAACCAAAAAAATAAAAAACAATCCAGTGTGAAACACACAAGAGCAAATGACTAGAACAAGAATGCACAATGCCATAAACGCATAGAACACAGTGTTCAACTTCATTAGGCCGTTGTCAATCATTGCCTCTATCTTCGAAAGTTGTTTAAACCACGGTGTTGGCTTGGTGATGCGCCGATGCAGCCATGCGAAGATGTTCTAGTTCCGTCATCGAGTTCGTAGTTGTCTTGATCGCCACTTACCTACCTCGATTACTCTTGCATTCTCTGTGCTTCTTTTCTTGATTACCACGAAGCAAGCTCCAGTATTCTCTTTCAGCCTCACCTGAGATCATAAACACACAGGAATAGCTCCCAGTTTAACCAATAAAACTAGACTTTGTCCATTATTTACCAACTGAGTACTAATATCAGCAACAACAAAAACGATATTGAAATCATCTACCCATGGCCCCTCTGCTTTTATATATTTTCCCAAAACGAAAAGGGAAGATAACAAAAAAAAAACATGGAGAAAATAATTGACTAAGTTTTAAAGAAATTGTACCAGCTTATGCAACGAGTTGTGACTTATGAAGCATGCATTTTTACAATCTAAATATGATATAGCCTATCCTTATCACTAGAAATATTAAAAGACCCAATACGCCAATTGCTAAGACTACACATGAAATCCAAACCTAAAACTGTTTGAAAAATTATCTGACTAACAAGTCATTGGATCTAGAGTAGCAATATAATTCTTCACAACTAAGCCCCCCTTTTCAGAAAGAACTTCAGCAGCACAAGCTTTCAGAAAGAACTTCAGCACTATACTGCAACACAACTACAATCCCCCCTAGAAACAAACCATTAAACAAATTATGACTACATTATACATTAAACTTCCTAAATCGATCACATCTTCCACAATATCTAACATCGAAGATGTCATACCAACAGATTTAACATCGCTAGGCAATGAACAACGACGAAACAATCTCCTAGGTAACACATTAAGGTAACAGATTTCTTCAAATAAACAATAAACAATATTTACAATTAACAACTCTTACAAGTGAAAAGGAGAGTACCATCAAACCTTATGCAGTTCACGATCTGCTATAAGTGGGTCGTCCTTGTGGTCCACCGTCTCCTTCGTTAGAAACGGAGCAAACGAGTGCCGTAACCTAACTCAGTTAAGAGGAGGTTGAGGAGATGCTGCAAATGGTGGCGGTGCCACCACTGGAGGATTCACGACCAGAGCTACTGCGAGGACCATTACCTTTCCTACAGGGTCAAGTCCCTTGCCAAATCAAGGAAATCCAAGGACGACGATGAAGAGAAGGAACAAGTCATTATTCCCTGGGGTGACCGCGCCAGAAGAAACTCCAAGAGGCTTCGAGAAGAGGAAGTGACCGTTACGGTGGAGAAGCGTCAGAAAACCGAAAAAAACAAAATGAAGAAGAAGGCGAAGAAGAAGGTCATGGCGGAACCAGAAGAATCTCGGAAGGAGGAGGAATCTGAAGGAATGCCGCTACTACTGGACAGGAAATCCAGGAGCAGAGAGAAGATCAAGGGATTGCTTGAACTGCTCGATGAGAAACCAGTCACGAGGACAAGGTCTTCTTCCTCCAAAACCGAAAGACCAAACGCCTCTCTGTCTCAGATGTGCCATCAGTGCCAGAGAAATGATAGGAGAGTCGTTTGCTGTCAAAAATGCATCTTCAAACGCTTCTGCGTCCCCTGCATTCAGAGATGGTATCGCTTCAAATTCCATTCCACACCTTCTAAATCCTTTTTCCTTTCTCTTTCTCCCTGTCTCTTTTTGTTCTTCTTCAGCAGCTACTTGAAGTTGAAACTACCGCATTTACACCCTCCGGCGGCGATGCAGCTTATGCTTGGAGGAGATGCTATGAGGACTGCTCAGTTAAGAGCTTAGGGTTGCTGTGTTCTGCTTTTTCCTTTTTGTTCCTTTTCGTTTTTCTACCAAAAACAAAAAATATGTATTTATACGAGTGTATCTATACAGGTGTACTTATACGATTGTATTCATACTTTCTGTATTTATAAAACTGCCTCATGTAATTACTAATGTCTGTTGAGGAGAAAAACATAAAAAGTCACAAAACAGGGAAACTTGCAATAGCAGGTAAAATGCCACTTTCCCATTGCTGGAAAATTTTTTTCTTATCCCAAATTAAAGGGACCCTCATAAATTAACTATTTAAAAAAATATTTTTATCATTTAGTCATATGTTTTAATAGATGTTTTATGTGCCAAGATCTTTTTGTTTGGAAAGACGGAATTTAATCCCACATAATTTTTGCTTTATCTAAATACTGTACCATGTAACGTGGTAACTCATCATTAAAAGATAATATAATAATTTCTTTAATATCGACATTGCGTGTAAATTAAATTCTAAATTATATGTTTTTTTTTATCTAAACCTTTTACATCAGAAAGGCATATTGATTCCAACTAATCAAAACCGTCGCCATTTAGACCTCAGTCATATATTTTTTTGTTAGTCTTTTTAAGAAATAAATATAAAATCGAACTCTATTTAAATCTATAACTTCATGCAAACTATCAAAATATGTCATTACTAATCCAATTCTAGTAGTTTTTACACTGTTTGATTTAATCTATACTAATGCAGGAGCGTAATAAGTGATAGCAAGACACATATTAAGGGCATCTATGTGGCAATCGGAAAAAAATATAGTTAAACATTTTTTTTACATTTAATACTGACATGTTATATAGTTTTTATTATTTTAACTTACGTAAGTCTTAAATTTTAAATTTATAGAAGAGTATACCTATAATAAAGTATTTAACTTTCCTTTTCTTTTTTGGGGGGTGGGGGTGGACAGTGGGACAGGGGTCAATTATGAGTGAAAATTTGAAAGACCCATTGGAAGGCAGTCATCGGCCGAAGATATTCCAGCCTTTAAAAGTTGGGTTGGGATGATATATCAAGCCCAATCTAATTCTAGTAATCCCATCATCAGAAAATAAAACGGAAACCATAATAAAAAAAAAGCACATAAACAAATTATTGGGGATGAGAAGGCGCCGGCTTTTTTACCAAATTGGTATAATTTCATTTAGAAATTATTAGTTTAGTGTAGATTTGGAAAAAAATATCAAATTAGTGTAAGTCGTATGGGCATTTGCGACTTTTAATTTTTTTTCCGAAGTCGTCACTGGTCAATACGACTTCTGTTATTTATATTTTTTTTAAAAATTACACTGAAATCGTATCCTCCTCTTGCAACTTTGCATGATTTTTATACTTTTTGTCACATTAAAACAGAGTCGCAGGAAATCATATATGACTTTGGTTTTATTTAATTTTATTTTAAAAAAATAGTAAAGTCATATGGGTGAGAAACGACTTCACAAAGTTTATATTTTTTTTAATAAAGTAATGAAGTCGTGGTGTTGTCATACGATTTCACTGTTTTTATTTTTAATTTTTTAAATTATTAATGAACCTGTTGTGTGCTTCCAAGAGTAGGTAAAAAGTATTGACTACTTTTGGTTTGTTGTTGGACACCTCTTCACATCTTCTTCTGCAAAATAATTTGATACATAAATACTCTAGTATGTTAAAAATAATGACGACAACAACAATAATAATAATATAGGTGATGTCCTTTCGCAGATACCATTCAAGGAATTATGTGTGTGTGGAGAAAGAAACTGCATTTTCTCATTCTCCTCAGAAAATTAATTATAGTATGTATCCTCTTCGGTCTGTCAAATGTGGCACTTTACACTCTTAAGTACTATTATGAGGTGTCGTTTAGCATGGGATGGCCAAAAACGACCCATGAATGAGAAAACAAGTTTCAACCGTAGATATATTCTATATAACCCAATATTTTATTGAATGGTTGGTATCAATTACCAATAACCTGTTTGAGTTGGATTTTTTAGAGTTTTAAGTATTTGCAAAGAGGGTCCTCTAATAGTTAAATTATTTTTTATTGAAAATAATTTTTTTCCCAATAAGAAAAAATCCATAGCTGCGTATAAAAAAACCAACATGCCTAGCTCAGCATCTGCTACTGGCTGATCAACTGAGTAGAAATGGGTTTACAATAAAGCTACATAATTAATTTGTTGGGTATTTAGACAAATCTCAGCCAACTAAATTATAACTATGTGAACCTTAGCTTATCCTTGACTTAACCACTTCGGAACCACTTCGGCTATTTCCCAACATGATCGATCTTACCTCCATAATTATTCATCCCTTGCAACCAGTGGCTCTATTGGAGCAACAACTTTAAGTATTGAAATTGAACCCATCTTGCGATAATAACCGGAAGCAACGTTATTTGGGTCACAATCATTCATGAATTTAACCCATTGAACACAGGCAACATAAAATAGATGAGATGCAACTGGATTCGTGGTTCAAAGACACGAATTAGTTTGTCGGACTTGCTAATGCACAATAGTTGAGATAGAAGCTTTAATCTTTGGGGCACACTGCGTTTCTGTCTGGTTATAATGGAACAAAAAAGTGTAATGACAAAAAAGGATAATGGGGTTGCTTTATATTTTTAACATATGCTGGGGAGGAAATGTAGATGGAAAAAAATCGATAAACTCACAGCTGTAGGTAAAAAAAACTGTCCCATTGGTGGGTCATTTTTTAGTTACCCCATTCTAAAATCCACCCTATTATGATGCTATATATAATTTGTAATACATTTCTTTCTCTGTTTGTACTCTCGGCCATCTCTTACACGCATGAAGTCATTTCATTAATATTTAAAAAAAAAACAGTGAAGTCGTATGACAACACCACGACTTCGTTACTTTTTATTAAAAAAAAATATAAACTTTGTGAAGTCGTTTCTCATCCATACGACTTCACTATTTAAAAAAAACAAACAAACCAAAGTCGTATATGATTCTTGCGACTCTGCTTTAACGTGGCAAAAAGTATAAAAATCATGCAAAGTCACAAGAGGAGGATATGACTTCAGTGTAATTTTTTAAAAAAATATAAATAACAG
This sequence comes from Glycyrrhiza uralensis, assembly GCA_030159175.1. Taxonomy (NCBI): domain Eukaryota; kingdom Viridiplantae; phylum Streptophyta; class Magnoliopsida; order Fabales; family Fabaceae; genus Glycyrrhiza; species Glycyrrhiza uralensis. The sequence goes on along the minus strand of BRZY01000001.1, from coordinate 57,274,143 downwards.
AAGTCGTATCGGTCAGTGACAACTTCGAAAAAAAAATTAAAACTCGCAAATGGCCCATACAACTGACACTAATTTGGTAAATTTTTCTAAATCTACACCAAATTGGTAATTTGTGAAAAAGTCGAAGGCGTCATTGACCTTGTGAGTCGTGATAGGTTAACAACGAAATATGAAGAAAACAAAATCTATTTTCATTTCTTATTTTACTATTTTTTATAAATATTGGAAAACAGAAAAAAAGAAAAAAAATTGATATATCATTTTTGTAATCAAAAGTAAAAACAGGAAATAAAAACTCCATTCATATAAACCCAATTCATTTAATATATAAAAATATAACGTTACATATAAAAACACTGTTAAATACTTGAGAATTTCCCAAATTTAATATCTAACTTTATTTTTTGTAGTGCGAAAATATTTGTGAACTATGAATATTGAAATTTGAAAACTTGCCTCCACCTCACGGTGATGGCTAGGGTGAAATAGTTTTTAAGTGATGCACCAGTGGAAAAGTTTTGAAATAGTTTTTAAAACCATTAGATTTAGTAATACGAAAATCAATGGCACAGATCAATTGACAACAAAATGAGAACAATTGAATTTCTCCTTACACATTCCCAATCTCATCCACCGCCACAAGTCTGCACCACCACCCATTCATCGCCACCCGTTCTTCTTCCTCTTTTTCTCCGTCGGATTCTCAGATCTATAGCCATGGTTCTCTTCATCGCAAGTGGCAGTGGAGCCTTGGGTTCAATCAAAAGAAGAAAACTAACAAAAGATAATAAATCAAACAATATATATAAAAGTGAAGATTCACCCACTGTTCACGCACATCCGCGATCAACATCATTGAGCAATATGAACAAATTGACAATTCAATACATTAACAATTCAACTTGTAACAACAGGGGAAAAGTTATTTGCTTTTGGTGGCCCCAATTAGCTTTTGGTTTGGTTGAAATCATGGGAAGGTAACTGCTAGCCACGCTGAGCTGTTAGCCACGACACTGAGTTGTTCTCTTTCTCCTACCCGTTGCACTGGTTCTCTGTGCCACCGACCCAAGCGAAGAAGGAGGGAGCTGACTCAATTTGCTTTCTCTTACCCGGATCTGCTACCGTGGCCCGAAGAAGGAGGGACCGCAGAGCCGTCGCAGACGTTGCCGTTTCAAAGTTCAAGAGGTGATTCCACACTCCCACGGTTGCGCCGAAGACGGAGACACGCCTAGACTCGGCCTCTATCCTTGGTCCGCCACCTCCCGAGGCGGCTCTTCCCTGTCCTCGCAGCTGACCACCAAGGGAACTGCTTGCCACAATCCCCATTTATCGGCGTCGAGGGTTGTCAATGGCGAGAAGCAGCAAAGCTTCAGGCTCTTGTAAGTTGTCTTCCCCCTTTATCCCTACGCCACAACATACACACACGGTTGGTGGCAGTACTGGGTTGGTGGTTGAATGTTGCGACACTGGTTCATTTGAGTGACAACACTGTGACAAGGAATGACGATGGTGAACGCTGCGATCTACATGCGGCAGTGAAGATACGGTGATAACAAACACTGGACAACTAACGGTGACGAGAACAATTGGAGTCTCTGCTGTCGGCGACGGAGAAAGAGAGGAAGAAAAAGTGGCAGTGGCAGAGAAGCCAAAAGCGTGGAAGAGGTGGGGGAGGGGATAAGGGTAGAGATTGGGTGTAAAAAGATTTAGTTGTTCCCATTTGTTTTTCAATTGATCAGGACCATTGATTCTCTTATTACTAAATCTAATGGCTAAAATAACTATTAAAATCTATTTCAAAACTTTTCCACCGGTACATCACTTACAAACTATTCCACCTTAGCCATCACCCCACCTCACATACAAGCATAAGTTTAATTAAGTATTGTTTATCACAGTTTTCTTATCAAAAAATATTTTTAAAGTTAAAACAAAACTGTTTAATAGTTTTTTTTGTTTTTTTATCTTACATGTTATTGTTAAGTTAAAAGTTGTTTAGTTAATAATTTTTTTAGGAAAAAATTAGTTTTTGTACCAACCATTACTTTTTTGATGGATTCTGCTTCGTCACCAAATAACCCCTTCTTTCTCAATATCTCTTTCTTCAATGAGTATCTTCTAGCAAGGCCACCACATAAAAAAAAAAATGCTCTGCACTAAATGAAAGTTCCATCACTAGTTTATGAAAAAAAACTCAAACATTTGCGGTGACTTTTAGGGTGGTGAAGTAATAAAACTTTACCATCATAGTGAAGTGGGCCCATTATCTATAATAGTAAGTAATCCGGTTTTTTGCCAAATTAGAATTTTCTCCCCACAACTTAATATAATATATTAATATGCTCATAACTCTATCAATTACAAAAATTAACGTGACATAATATGAAAATTGCAAATGATTCCTTTTTGTAAATTTTTATTTTTTATTTTTGATAAATAGAATATTATTTTAATTTTAATTTTTGAATAATATATTGTTTTGGCTTAAATATCTTTTTTTCCTGCAAATATATCGATTTTTGCTTTTAGACATTGCAAATTTTTTTTATCATCCCTACAATGTTCAAACCTTTTGTTTTTGGTCCTCATCATTAGTTTATGTTACAAAAATGATTACGTGACTAACGAAGTTTAAGCTGGCATTGCCACATGGAATTTGTTATCATAATCATGTAATGACTTGTCATAATGTTGAGTCACCATTTATCGACTCGAATTTAATTATTTTTGTTAGATAAAAATTAAAACAATTCCATACTGGGTTGAAAACATCTTTTTATTCCCTATAAACATGGATATTTTTGTATTTTCTTCATTTTTAAATCTTTTTGTTTGGATAGAGTAATTAAATTTCTCTATTCTTAAAAGTTTTTGTTTGGACATAATTAAAATTCTCCATAATTTGCGTGAGATATTTTTTTGTTAACTCTCTAACTCTCTCTTTGAAAAATATCTCCCTCTTTATTCACTCTCTCTCCCCTTCTCTCCCTCTCCCTTTCCTTCTCGCTCTCTCTCCCCTCTTCTCGCTCTCTTTCCCTTTCACCCTAGCTCTCTCTCTCACTCTCCCCTTCTCTCCAACCCTGTCTCTCTGAAAAATCTCTCCCTCTAACTCGCTCTCCCACTCTCCCTCTCTCTCCCCTCTCTCTTGCTCCCTCTCCCTGATCTCTTGCTCTCTCTCCCTCTCTCCCTCTCACTCCCTTCTCTAATGAGAAAGAGACAGAGGGGGACAGAGCGAAAGAGGGGAGAGAGAGATCGGGGGAGAGGGGGAGCTAAAGGGGGGAGAGCGAGATTGAAAAGGGGGGAGAACACGAGAGCAAGAGGGAGAGAGTGCAAGAGAGAGAGAGTGAGAGTGAGAGATAGGGGAGAGAGATAGAGTGAGGGAGAGAATATAAGAGACAGGAGGGGGAGAGAAAGTGAGAGAGAGGAAGAGAGGGAGAGAACAAGGGAGGAATAGGGAGGGAGGGGAGAGAGAGAGTGGGGGAGCTAGTGGGGGAGAGAGAGAGAGAGAAAGAGGGGCACAAAATCTCTTAACTGCAAATATAATTTTTCTAAGGGATCAATTTCTAATTCTTAATAAGTTGTGGCCACCAACTCAAATTACACAAAAGCATGTGCCAATTTTCTAAATACGTAATGCTTGCTGACCTCTATTGCAATTATGTTAATATTTCATCTTGACCTATTCTACACTTACCCTGTAATTAATCCTGGCCATACAAATTAAAAACTATTAAATGGAAGGACATCATCAATTCTGGCCCCACTTCACTTTGGTGGTGAAGTATTCCTACTTCACCACCCTAGACGCCACCAACATTTGCTCCTACGTACCACCCATTACAACAAAAAGTTGTCTACGAAGTATGAAATATTTTTCAGAGAAAAGTGCTGAGCGGCCAAACACTATCTTAGGATATTGAATTGCCAATGTAGTATTAAACAGAGATATAAAGGGCTATTACGATCCCATAAAAGTTTAAATGATTTTTTTCTCTTTTTGATTAATTTTAGGCTTAAATATGTTTTTAGTCCCTCATATTTGGCTTAAGTTCGTTTTTGGTTCCTCAAATACTAAGAATATTATTTTAGTCCCTAATCTTTTGAAAATCAGTCACTTTTGGTCCCTAGGGCCATATTTTAAATTTGAAAAGTATTTTTTAAATTTATACTTTGACCCCTCCTAAAGTTTGATATTCACCTTAACCCGTTTTTCCGTTCTCCTCCCCCTCCACTGATGCACCGCGACCCCCCATCCCCGCGCGGACAAAGGAGGTTGCGCACAATGGCGGGAAGGGAGGGGGCCACCGCAATCGCACAAGAAGGAGAACGAGAGAGAGGTCGCATCTCAAGGCGGCTTCGAGGGAGGACATTGTAACTACTCCTAGCAGGGATGGGGGTCGCGATGCATCAGTGGAGGGGGAGAAGAATGGAAAAACAGGTTAAGGTGAACATCAGACTTTAGGAGGGGTCAAAGTATAAATTTAAAAAATATTTTTCAAATTTAAAATATGACCCTAGGAATCAAAAGTGACCGATTTTCAAAAGATTAGGGACTGAAATAATATTCTTGGTATTTGAGGGACAAAAAATGAACTTAAGCCAAATATGAGGGACTAAAAACATATTTAAGCCTTAATTTTACCATCGTTTATATTTTATATTCTATGCATACTACACTTTATATTTATTTTTAAAATTAATCAAACAATATATCCATGTTTAAGTTTAAATTGATATGATGTGATTTTGTTTACAACAATGCTCCATGGCCACGGAACATGATCAGGCAACCAACCCAACACTAGTGGTACATGAGTGACAAGTGGGGACTTAGCTTCCATCGCTTCTATCCACGACATGGGTGGCATCATGTCTCAAATTATAGTTAAGCTATGATGAATCAATCCCGCCATTGATATATAATACCACCGCCCATAGGAACCAAATTACAGTCTTATACAAAACCAGCTCCTGTGAATTAATTAACCTCTCCAACCAAAGCATATTGACCTAGCCTTCTAATGGGCCGGTAAGCACACTTGTAGCACAGAACGCAATCAATATATATGTGATGTTATATATTCTTTATAGTTACTACTTGGCAGTGTCCTTAAATGCAAAAAAAAAATCTATTTTTTTCACACCTTATATAATTTTTTTACAGCTCTTTTCTCTTTACATATCTATTATTTTCTTATCACAATACTTATCTTGTTTCATAGTAACCCTCTATTGGGTCAGGTCCAATGAAGTCTAGAACCCGCTACTTGTTCGATCTATATTGAACCCGCTTGTACGAAACCCTAACCCATACCAACACGCGATTTTTTGGTCTCCACTACTGACATCTGTACCTGCTAATAACAATCACACTTTACATACATTTATTTTCTCATCACATACTCCTCCATTTTTTTTTGTCTTGTCTTTTTCTACTCTTACTCTTTTTTTTCTTTCTATATATACATAATAAGGATTATAAATTATAATATACTAGTTTTATCAGCAACGTATGGGGGGCTGATCAGTTTCATCCAAAATGCGTTGCCCTGTACACTGATACACCGTGACATGCCAGGAAAGTGAAATCTCATGTCGAATCCGTAGTGCTTAATGTTGCCCCATCAGACAAATAAAAAAAGACAAAGCTTTGATGCTCGGTTTAATTTTATTTAACACCCCAAGTCAATTCTATGTCTAATCCATGTTTAGCTGTTTACATCAACATTAGGTTCTAGAGAGACAAAGGCAATTAGTGCGTCTCTTTATTCCTTTTCCTTCCATTTCTATGTTTAGTAATCGGTCATTATCTTCATGATATGCGGATCATTAACTTATACCAAGAGTCTACTATTAGAGGTTGCCACTAGCCGCCATTTAAATAAAGCCTAGTCAATCAATCATCAATCAATCAATGGTTAAAAACAAATAAGAGAAAGCATGAGTGCTTTAGGATATGCGTGACCTAAGCTTTAAATTAACGAGGCCGGTGATGCTTATTATTTAGACATTATCTTGTATCCCATTACTTTTTTTTTTTTATTGAAATGTATCCATTACTTATTAGTACTTGGCTAGAAAAATTTAAAACATTTTTTTTAAAGTGTGCTGGGGAGTTTTAGAGGAGAGAGAAAAATTTATTATCAATATTTATCTATTTGAGTGTTTAAAAAATATATTAAAATTTTTTGAAGTTATATTTTTTGAGTTTTTTAAATTGAAAGATTTTTAAAAATATATTAGAAGGGAGACTTTGGAGGATTTTGAAAGATTTTAAATGTTTTCTCTATTATTTTTTCTTATCTATACAATTAAAATATTAAAATAAACTCTTTCCTTCTCTCTAAAAACTTCTCCCAAACACACCCTTAGATAATAAATTTGATTGTGTTTGAATAAATAATTTATTTAAATACTTATGGCACTTATACAATAACCACTTATGTCTAATTTATTTTTATAATCAAATATGTAATTAAAATAATTTTAAATAAATTATAAATTATTTTAATAAGCTATTCACAAGATTTGCATAAGTAAATCCAAGTAGTCCCTTTGTCTAAATTAAAAGACACACACGTATTAATCGATCGAAGAAGGATTTTTACCTTTGAATTTCTTTGCCATTTCGTTTTCTCGTCCTTTTTATTCCAGGTACGTGATTTTTTTTTTGATAAACATTCCAGGTACGTGATTTATTTTCAATAAACTAAAGAAAATGTATTCCCTTTTTTTTTTATATACACCGTTCATTCATTATCTAATGTACTTTTTTTGTCGTTATTATCTAATGTACTTAAACATTAATAGCATAACACTTCGGCTTCTTTGACCATTAATTAATTTATGCACAATTTACATTCGTGCTTTTTTTACCATGGGGAGAATAGATCACTTGGTATCTGAGATTTTTATGTGACAATTGATCATGTAAAAAATTATAGTTATTCCTTTTACTTACATTAAGGATTAAGGATCTTATCCAAATTTGTAAATATCTATAAAATAAAATTTTTTTTTGATAAACAAAAATAAAATATTTTAAGAAGTTTATACGATAATTAATTTTAATTAATGGAAACAATAAAACTTGAATACTTGATAAGTGTATTTCACTTTTTTCCATTTTAGTAACTTGATGAGGAAAGATGGTTCATTTTTTCTTTTATATAACAGGAAAGATGGTCTTCTAATCAAAGTAACACTTGCCTTGTTCTTTAACTTATAGAATCTAGACTGTTTCATCTTATTAGGGGGTGGGGGGACCAGTATACCTTCGCTTGTGACAAGAGTAAATAAAAGGAAAAAAAAATGAAAAAGGTAAAAAAATATAACCAAAAGGTAAAAAAATGACAATGAATATAAAAATAACCAAAAGGTAAAAATATGACAACGGTATAAAATATTTCAATTATTGATAAAAAAATTAACAGTTAATATTTTAATATATTCATGATTTATGTGTATGTAATATTAATCATCATTTTTCTCATTAATAATTGATATTATTTCCTTTATTCTCTAAAATAATTATTCATTCTAGATGAGAATATTTACTAAAAACTGTTCGATTTAATTTTATACATGCATAATCAATTTCAACACTAATGTTTAACTTACTTTTCATGTTTTATCGTGTTATGATTCAAACAAGTAATTTAAAATTAAAAATATATTAATCAGATAAAATTTAATTATGAAATTCAAAATTATTTATATAAAGATCAAATTAAAAAAATATAAAATAAGATGAATGTATTTCAACCTAAAAATAAAATAAATTCTAAAAAATGTTGAAATCATGCCAAGCCGAAATTCTCTTCTCCCCGAAGACATGAAGCTGAAAGAAGCTGTTTGCCACGACCCACAGCTAATAATTTTTGTTTTATTTATCCCAACCCCAAGACATTGAAATGGAACGGAAGAAGCGATTTTCCACGGCAAACAGCCAAACACTTTTTTGTTTTTACAAAAAAAAAATGAAAAAAATAAAATAAAAGGAGAAGGCATTGAAAATAACATCATCAAACAGAGTCTTCCCTACACCATCCTCTCCCCACAGGAGAATGAGCCCGTTGGCGTTCATGTTCCTCTACCACCGAACACACCCCGCCACCACCTCTTCCTAACGTGCGCCTCCTTCTTAACCTGCGCCTTGCGCACCCTTCACCTTTATTTCAATTTTTTCCCTTTTTTTTGCCACCTCTCTCTCTCATTTCCCCCCTATTCATAACCTCCGTGTTAACCGCTCTCTCTCTCTTCCTTCCCAATTCAGATTCGTAGGATCGGAGCGAGGTTGAAGGTTCGGGCGTTTTGGGGGTGGTGGTTAGGGTTAGGGTTTCCGAGAGATGTGGGATGCTTCATGCATTGATGAATCTTCTCTCTGTGTGTTTGAAGCCGTTTGGGCGCGGTGCCGATAAACTCGATTCCGTCGGAGTAATCGGGAACAGTTTTGGCGGAAGAGAAGGGAAAGAGGGATTGCTCTGGTTCCGAGACGTCGGAAAATATGGCTCCGGTGATTTCTCGATGGCGGTGGTTCAGGCGAACCAGGTTCTCGAAGACCAGAGCCAGATCGTGTCTGGTCCTCTCGGAACCTTCGTCGGTATATACGATGGTCACGGAGGACCCGAAGCTTCGAGATACGTATGCGATCACTTGTTTCGCAATTTCCAAGGTTTCTCTCTCGATTCGGAACCCACTTTTTTTTCCTTCCTCTTATGTCTGTGTTATAGGCCCGGTTTCATTTATTTATTTATTTATTTATTTATACACACACATGAACTTTTATTTTATGGTTCTCGTGGTTTTAATGTAGCCACGTTATTGGTTTGATTGTTTTTTCCTTACATTCATGAATCATGAGTAGCAGTAGTAGTAAGCAGTGATTTTCATCAATTCGCTTTTCGTGAACCTTTTTTCTAAAAGTGCTGTTGTAATTGTTTTAATTCCGGGGTTTATCAGGAACCAAGTACAGTTGAACATGCAGGCCAATGGATAGATACTGTTTCCTACAGAGTATAGGAGTTTTTTTTTAATAGAAAAAACCTCTCTTAATTTTAAATCCATTTTGATTGGTGAATTGAGTGCAACTTTTTAGGTTTCCATTAGACATTCGGGATACCTTTGGCACATAATGTCACAATAAAGTGTTTTGGACCTTCGATTTTTGTGTGGAAGGTCCATTGTTTTGGTGGAGCATGTACCTCGAATTCTGGTTCCTTAATGGGATATGAGTGTTAGGAGCGTTTCTTATGCTAGTTGTCTTAGTTAGATTTCATGTGTGTGCAGCAATATTGGCCGAGTCACGCGGAGTTGTGACAAGTGAGACTATTGAAAGGGCATTCCGCCAAACAGAAGAGGGGTACACTGCCCTCGTGTCAGACTTATGGAGTACTCGACCTCAAATTGCAAGTGCTGGGACCTGTTGTCTAGTTGGAGTGATTTTTCAGCAGACACTCTTTGTGGCAAACGCTGGAGATTCCCGCGTTGTATTGGGTAAGAAAGTTGGCAACACTGGTGGTGTTGCTGCCATTCAGCTGTCTACAGAACACAATGCAAATCTTGAGGCTGTCAGACAGGAACTTAGAGAATTACACCCTCATGATCCACAAATCGTTGTCCTCAAACATGGAGTGTGGAGAGTAAAAGGCATTATTCAGGTAATTTTGTTTACTTGTATGCTCTTAAACACCTTCATTTCATCTTCCACACATGAAAAGCGGTGCTTGCATGAAGTTGGCCAAACATTTATTAATTCATTCTATTCTTGATTGTTTGCCTTTCTTGAAGTGCTATGCTGAAGAAATATGGATATTGTATTTTGGTTATACTGAAAGGTGTTGGAAGCAACTTAACATGTGCCCTCAAAGGCCCTTTTTCTGTTTGTTTAAATTGAATGCTTTACATGGTCTATGGTTTTTGAATCCACATTCGTCAACAGGCCCAAGACATGTAAAGCCAGATTGTTAGATTATATATTTATTATTTTACTGTGTCTTTCTACATTTTTTACTTGCGTCATATGTGTGTATTAATGAATGATTGACCCAATTAGATTTTTACGAAGCTTCTTATTCGGTTATTCCTCAATCTCATACTATATTCTTCTAATGCAATATTTTTACCAGAATTCCTTTGAAATGCAGATTAGAAGGCCAATTTTTCAATAAGAAGGCTGTAACTATATCCCCTATTTCCTTGTGAAGTCATTGGTGCTTTAAAAAGGACCTACTATTAAAAGGTTAACTTTAACAAGACTGTAAATTATCCCTATTCCCTCGTGAAGTTATTGGTGATTAAAAAACGACCTACTCCTGTTTGGATGTACCAAATCCCACACTTACGCAAGTCCTAATCATTTTAACTCTCTAAGGCATTGTGACATACAGCCTCCTTTGGGTAATCCATATATAGATGCAAAGGCTGACTTGGGCGGTACTTTAGGAGCTATAACTTTTTAAGAAATATATTTAATATATTTCATTAAAGAAGGATAATCCATGTACCGGTTTGGGAGGATAAATAAAACCATGCCATATAAATGAAAGCAAACCATTTATATTTGAACATCAAATATTTACATTTGACATTTAGTCTGTAATGCTTTTGTATGTTAAAAATGAATAATGGTATATAAAAGGCAGTGGATATGCTTCCCATTTTAATTCCCCTGTATTTTTTTTTTTTTTGTTCGAAGTCATATATATTTTGTTAGTTGATGGTTCAAGTTTTCCAAGTAGGTTCTGCAATCATTATCTCATTTGTCAGTTTTACTTCCACTCTCCAAATTAATGACATATCCTATCACTACTTCCTTGATTGTTTTTGGTGCAGGTTTCTAGATCTATTGGTGACGTATACATGAAACATGCACAGTTTAACAGGGAACCACTTAATGCGAAATTCAGACTTCCTGAACCAATGCACATGCCTATCATGACTGCTAATCCCTCTATTCTTTCTCATTCTCTCCATCCAAGTGATTCCTTCCTTATATTTGCATCTGATGGTTTGTGGGAGCACCTTAGTAATGAAAAGGCTGTGGATATTGTCAACAGCAATCCACGTGCGGTATGAATCTTTTCTCCCATGTTTGGATTTTCTTCTAGTACTTATTTCTGTAGCAGACACTTCCTGGTTTGTTTTTCCTATGCGCTGTAGATGCGTGTAAAATGAATTGCTTTTTTTTTTTGAACTCAATCAAGAATAGATTACGAGGGTTAGTCCTATTTTCATGTGGGAATATGATTGGGGACCTGATATTCATTACATGGTCTACATGTTGGTCTTCACAGAAGATTTGGATATTTTCCACTACAAATTGATCCCTAATTTCACTTTTAGTTCCACCATGTGATATCTGATTTTGACATGTTGATATTAAAGATTATTGCTCTTGGTTGATTTGATAGGGTGTAGAGGTATATCTAGGGAATGGAGCTGTGTCTGTAGTTTTGCTGGAGTTACAAGCGTGACAAGTTACATGTTCCCCTGTTCTTAGCTTTTCAAATGCTTGGCTTATCCTTTATTAAGAAGTTGCAAGATTGCTATCTTTTGAATCTTATGTGTTCTTATTCTTCTTGATGACCTTACAATTCTTATGATGAGTTTGTTTCCTAGATTCTTGCCTTTTAGAGTTTCAGTATGTTATTTTTCAGGGTGATTATTGATGGGATGATTGTGGCCAATTTCTGGTAAAATTATGGTGTGCTTGACGTGTGGGCAGTGTTGTTGGATGCGTATATAGCAAAGTTATTATTTTTTTTGCCTCATACATAACTCATAATACCAACTCATGCCTCAGCGTTTGACTTATTTTGATGCTGGTTCTCCCTTCATCGGTTGCTATTGTCGTGCCTATATTGATTTTCTAGAAACTCAAATTCTGTTAATGCAGGGTAGTGCCAAGAGACTTGTCAAGGCTGCCCTCCACGAAGCAGCAAAAAAACGAGAAATGCGATATTCAGACCTGCTTAAGATTGACAAGAAGGTTCGACGCCATTTTCATGATGATATATCTGTTATTGTTCTATTCTTAAATCATGACCTTATATCCAGAGGCACAGTGCTTGACCCTGCACTTGCAATTCGAAGCGCTCTCGATCACTGACTTGTATGATTGTAAGCAGTCTTATACCGAGTTTTGGGCAACCGTACCGATACCTGGCTAGATTATGCCGTTGACAAATCACGGTGCTGTGGCACGCCTGGCTTCTGGTACTGAGATCATTCATGAGGCACGAGAATTTATTTAAGTTATAACATATTATTTAGAAAATTATCAATGAAGAGGAAAAAAAAATCAGAAAATAACTTTTGTTTATAGCAATTCTCATTTCTAACCTTTTAGTTTTCAGTGGAAGTGCTGGATTTGATTCTTTTATTGTTTTTTTTCCCCGATCATATTCATAGATAACCAAGCAGCATGTTGGTTGATTGAATTCAAAATTATTTGACAACAAATTATATGACAGTTGCATATGTAATAAAGCATCTTCAAGTTGTTCAATCCAAAAAAATGAGTTAAAAAATAGTTTGGATAATATGTTAAATGACTTTTGCAAGTTAAATGACATACGTTCGGCTTTTATTTTTGTCATTTTTTATTTTTTTCCCGACCAGATTATGTGACCTTCTACACAGCAAGCCCTAGAGGAAAAGGGCAAATGCAAATAATAATAATAATAATAATAATAACCGTGACAAAATATAGTAAATTATTAGTAAAAAATTTAAGTTTAATAACTATATAGACCGCAAATAAGTTTTACAAATATATCTAATCATATTTCATTATCTTATCATATATTATAATGTGGTAAGATGGTAAAATATAATTAGACATTTGTGTAAAATCTATCAATACTATCAATATATAGTTTTTTTTACTAGTTTTTTTGACAAATAGTTTTTTTTTACTTGACTATCAATATATAGTTATTAATATCTAATTTTATTTAATATATTTTACATAGTCAACATGCAACACCAACTACTACTAAAACTCATCTCACTAGATTGGTTGAGAATAATGAAAATTCATTTATAAGGTTAAAACACGGGTAACTCCTATTGATTATAAGTTAGTTATTAAAAACTCACTCAGCAATTGATTGATTAATATAAATACGGTGTTGTCGAACTACAACAAAATTTTCTAAACTAATTAAACAATACACGTTACTATAACTTCAATTTCTTGTATATTTTTGGACTACTGAGTCATTGCACTAAACATGTATCACATGGATTATATAAAAAAAAAATTGTAACACATGGACAACATGATATATATATGCTATTAGATTTAAATTAATATTTATATAAAATTATGAAATATTGGGCTGAGTTAGACCAATATCTTATAAATTTTGTGTTAATATAATTTATCTTAAATAGATACATCTATTAACCTTTATTTTATTTGAAAATTTATGACTGAATTATAAATATTGAATATTTTATTTTATTTTATAGGTAAAATTAGTAAACTAGTCCCTTATTTTTATTTATTTTTTCAATCTAGTCCCTTATTAAATTTTTTTAACAATAAGATATTTTATGTTTGTTTATTTTTTCAATTTAGTTATTTTGATGACGTGTCAGTTACTGATTGGTCTCAAGTGATGGTATACAGTAAATCAAGACCAATCAGAAATGGACACATCATCAACAAATAAAGAAAAAGACTAAATTAAAAAAATAAATAAACATAAAAGATTTTATTATTAAAAAAAATTAATAAAAAACTAAATTAAAAAAATAAATAAAAATAAATCATCAGTTTACTAATTTTGCCTATTTTATATAAATCAAAATATCTAGTGGACTTATCGAGGCCGATCTCGGTTCTAAAATATAAAATGATGTTGGGCCAATCAAACAATCACAGTGGATTAGTTTTCGTCATTACAATAGTTTGTGGGGGCATTCTGGGGAAAGAAAAGAACGTTGTTCACATTGACACTCCCGGCGGGTGGACTAGTTAGGTTGCCAATTGCCATGGCACAGTGAGCTTCAGCCATGGCTGATTAATTTCCTTAGCATTTTGCCGTAGCAGCAATATATGTTCGATTTCATTCACAAATTAAATAACAATAACGATTCCTGTATTATTATCAATATTCCTGAAGCGAGTCACTTAATCTGACCCAGCGAGGCATGGCGATGGCGCCGCCTCGTTCGATCATACTACTCGCCGTGCTGAGTCTTCTGTTGACTCAGTCCGAGTCGGCACCGCAAGCCTTCAAGAGAGAGCCTGGTCACCCTCAGTGGCACCACGGTGCCTTCCACGACGTCGGAGATTCCGTCCGATCCGATGTTCGCCGCATGCTTCATTCTCGAGCCGAGGTAAATTTCAAATTTAATTAAAAATTAAAAAATTAAAAATCACTCTCGAATTGATGAGTGTGTGTGAATGTGTTGTGGTCTCTTTGTGGCTCTTGTAGGTTCCGTTTCAAGTTCCGCTGGAAGTGAATGTGGTTCTGATTGGTTTTAGTGGAGACGGAGGGTACAGATACACTATTGATGCTCATAAGTTGGAACAGCTTCTCAAAATCAGCTTTCCATCTCACAGACCGTCTTGTTTGGAGACTGGGGAGTTACTTGATATTGAGCACCACTTGGTCTATAATGCATTTCCTGTAAGCCAATTTTACCAGCATACCTGATAATTCTCTTTTGTCTTTTATTCGATTCCTTTTTCTGTTTTCATCCTTATTTGTTTGTTAAAAGAAGTGAAATGTAGCTCCCATGCTTATTGTGCTTGGTAGTCAGTAACCAAACAACTGTAACTTTGTTGAGTCCTGTTGGTTTGGGAAGGATGAGTTTCTCATATCAACAATGGAGGACTGATCAACTATTATTTTGGTCTGAAATTGAGATATATTAGCATAACTTATTCGTGAAGTGGTTAAAAAGGGCACTTAGCTCCTTTGTGTTTAATGGCACGCAATACACAACCATTGAAGGAGATCCTTGTTGCTTTATTAAACTGCTCATTATAAAATAAAAGAATTACAACCACAGAACCACTGGGAAAAAGTTTTGTTATGTCCGTGTTTCTATAATCTTGACACAAATAGTGAACCAAATTCTCGGCTTTAGAATGCTGAGAGGAATGAGAGGTAAGCTTTAGTTTAGATGAACTTTTTTTTTTTCTCTCAAAAATTGTCACTGCGCTGTGTATCAGAATCAAATTTTACTTTGAAATCTTCAAGCTTAATTAAGCTTGTGTTATTTTAAGATTTGTTTTGCTGCACGGATCATTAACAAACTTCTTTTTTTTTTTCATGTTATTTTGTTGTCTGTACATAGGTCATCCATGATCCATGTACATACCTCTTATCTGGAATCTGAAAATTTCTAACAACTTAAATTTTTTATCTCACCGTAGGCTGGACAGCCTGAACTGATAGCACTTGAGAAAGCACTGAAAGAGGCAATGGTTCCTGCTGGAAAAGCAAGGGAGGTAACTGTTTCTTTTCATGCCACTTTCTTCTTTTTAGTTTAGTTATATGAAGTTAATGGCTATAACCTCCACGCTTTGGAGATAATTCTAAAGTTTATTTACAACTTCCAGTCTGAATTCGGAAGGGAGGTACCTTTGTTTGAAGTTGAAGCAACAGCTGTGGAGCCAATATTTCAAAAGCTGTACTCCTACATTTTTGATATGGATAGTGTGGGATCTTCTGTCACAGAGATGGATAGGCCAGTGCCAAGTGCAATATTTATTGTAAACTTTGATAAGGTATAACCAATATTCCATATGTTTGGTTGCTAAATATAAAGTACCTTGCTTTATATTCTACAAACTCAGTTGATATTAACTGCTTTTAAGTTGTAATATATAAAATAATCGGTAAGTTTGTTTTAACTAACTACCAAGAAAGGAAATATGAGTGACTGAATGCTAAGGTTCTTCACTCTTCCTGCTTTTTCAGTATCATCTTCCACTACTATTGTAGTAGTTTTATTTTTTAATACTGCTAATTTAAAATATATTGCAGGTGAGAGTAGATCCAAGAAATAAGGAAATCGATCTTGATAGTTTAATGTATGGAAAACTTCCTGAGCTAACTGAGGAAGATATGAAAAGACAAGAAGGAGATTACATTTATCGTTATCGCTATGATGGTGGAGGAGCAACTCAAGTTTGGCTGGGCTCTGGCAGGTATGAAACATTTTGGTTTTGAACTTATTTTCTGTTAGACTTCAGTTTCCTCTGTCGAAAAGAGTGTTAACAAATCTTGGAGGTTTTTTACTGGCTAAAACTGGTTTCAAGACATGTTTTGTATCTTACATTTACAAGCAATTTTGTTAGCTCATACATGTATGCTAGCCTTACTTCTTTTTGTTTGTTTAGATTTGTGGTGATTGACCTTTCAGCAGGGCCATGTACTTATGGTAAGATTGAAGCTGAAGAGGGAAGTGTCAGTTCTAGAACCCTGCCAAGAATACGAAATGTGATGCATCTAAGCAGCACAACTTCTCATCAATCCAGCAACGATATTTTTCTTGGACAGCTTGCTTCTTTGGTATCAACCACAGTGGAACATGTTATAGCACCCGATGTTAGGTATTGCGATGTCATCTATTATAAGCATATAACAAAAACTAAGCCTTATCCCCCTACAGTGGGGTTAGCTACAGGGATCTATTGGATTATATAACAACATGAATTTCTGCAAAAGCCTTTAGAGTAAGATCTTTTATAATAGTTTCTCCTAAAGTTTTCTTAGGTCTTTGATGGGCCTCATCATGGGCCTGCAATGATGTTCCACCACAAAAGAGGGAAAAGGAAAAAGGGTAGGCGGGGAAATGATAAGGGAAATATATGAGAGGAGTCTGCTATGCCACATTCTAACTGACTGGACACATGGGAACAGGATAGGGGAGATGGAGGGTGCTGCAATCAGTGAGTGGGACTTGAATATGAGGGGAAGGGAGGGTAGTGGGGGAAGGTAGGTAATCATTTGGGTAGCTTGGGGTGGCTGTGCCACAGGGAAGAGAAGCTTCCTTCTCTGATATGATTCTTTCTTTTTCCAGTCTCTATATTCAGAGCTTTGTCTGAGTTTTTCTCTATCATTTGAATAGAAAATTCAGTTCTTATCAGTCTTCCTTTACCTCTTTCGACTGGACTATCTTTCATTTAGTCCACTTTTTTTACTGGACCCTTTATTGGTCTTCTCACTTGACCAAACCTCGGAAACTGAGTATCTTTTTTTTGGATAGGCGGAAAGTAAGTATCTAATTCCAACATTTTTGTTTCAATTGGCGGTGTCCCAGCTTTCTCTCAGGGATGCATCTGTTTCTTAATTTTTTATTTTCCTATTTGTCCACTCATCTATCTTGGCATTCTTATCTTTGCTACACTTTTTTTTTTTTTTCTGTTGGCATTTCACTGCCCAATTTTGACTACCATAGAATAGAGCATAGCTGGTCTTGTTGTTGACTGATAGGATTTTCATGAATTTATAGGCTTTTCGCTTATGCCTGAACCTTTTTCCCATTTCAACTGCCGAGCTTGAATTTTATATGTGGCATCCAGATCAACATCCCAATGCCCCCATAACATCGTAAGATGGGTTCTAGATACCTAAACTGTGAAACTCGTGGTATGATGCGATGCTTATTTTTCACATAAAAAACAATGCTTACCTCATCCCCATTTTTTTTATCCTCTAACAGTGTGTTTTGAATACTTTTATGTAAGTTAGGTTGTTGGTTTAGTATCTAGTATGCTTTGCAAGTTATGAGAGGACTTGAATAACTCATTGACTGATAACTGATGTATTATCTCTAGAATATAATTATATTTTTATTGATATGTTCAGGTTTGAAACTGTTGATCTTACTTCAAGATTGCTTATACCAATAATTGTCTTGCAAAATCACAATCGATATAACATTGTGGAAAAGGGCCATAATTACAGTATTAACATTGAAGAAATTGAGGCAGAGGTTTGTAAATTCCTTTGGAGTAGGCTACCAGTTTTTTTTTACCTTGGAAGTTTGACCTGATTAAGTTCTCTAGAATTGAGATTTTGTGCAATTTAGCAGGAACAGCATGCAACTGTTACATTCTATTCTTTCCCCTCAGGTAAAAAGTTTGCTTCATGATGGGCAAGAAGTAGTAATTATTGGGGGTGCACATGCACTACATCACCATGAGAAGCTGGCAATCGCTGTTTCAAAAGCTATGCGTGGACATTCCCTGCAGGAAACCAAGAATGATGGCCGTTTCCATGTTCATACCAAGACATATCTGGATGGTGCTATTTTAAAAGAAGTGGGTGCTGTCTAGTTTCTTAAATCTACCATTTTTAATTTCTCATATAATCTTACATTGGAAATGCGATTTCTTCCTTTTCATGGGGTAATTAGTTGAGAACTTTTTACTAACTTTTTAGTTTTGAATCGTGGGTATGTCTTTGCAACCCCTTTAATTAAATAGACAAAATTGAATGCTTTGCAAACATGGTGCTGCTCATGTTTCCTTTTAGCCTAAATGATCTTCTGAAGAACAGGCAGAATTCATTATCCAAATAGCTGAAAATGCCTGCCTCTAAGATGCTGAATATGAATTAATTGTTATTTTTTAAATATTTCTATGTGGACTTGAAACTACATCTTAACAGGAGATGGAACGTTCTGCTGACGTGCTTGCTGCTGGATTGCTTGAAGTGGCTGACCCATCTCTTTCAAGTAAATATTTCCTCCGCCAGAATTGGATGGATGAATCTGAAGGATCGACTGATTCTATTCTTAAGCATAAGCCTCTTTGGGCTTCATATAACTTAAAACATGCCAAGAAGAAGAGGAAGAAAGTAAAGAAACAAGGGGATCTGCAACCAACTTATGGAACAAGAGTAGTTCCTGTGTGCGTACACCACTATCTCTTGCCTAGATGCATGCTGAAAATACAAGTCTAACATCAGAGTATATTTGCTCGTGTTTTTACATTTATTAATAGGTTTATTGAAAACTAGTAAAAAAATTATCCATTTGTTACTTCCATCTGCTCGCTTAATTAAGCTAAGTAGGACTTATGAAATTTATGGTAAACAAAGACAATATTGGTAAGTTGGCAGTTAGATAATATGGGCTCTGTGAACTCGTTTTCCCATACCTGCTGGCCTTTTGCAAAATAAAAAGTGAATGCATAAATGTGTAAAAGTCAAGAAAAACTGGCCAAAAGAAAAAGGAATAACTGTCAAGGATGGGATTGAAAGGAGCTCTATTATTTTTGTACACCGTAGAAAACATTGTCGACACATATTTAGATGTATTTCAACAGTTGGATTGATCAAACTTGACAAACTCTAGGTAATAAAAAAAAAATTATGAATGTGTAGCTGAGCTGGAAAAGATATTGTTGCAAAGAAGGGTGTCACTTGGCTGAAATACTTTGATATGAAGTTCAATTATATTGCTGGAAGAAAAGAAAACTTTGATTGGTGTTGGTGATAATTTTTTTGTTTCAAAACCAATTCAATATTGAAATATTTGAATGTTATTCTTTTTATTTTGCAGTTTTGTGCTATCATTGGCTGATGTGGATCCAAATCTTATGATGGAGGATGATAGTATGGTGTGGACAAGCAATGATGTTGTAATTGTGCTTGAGCATCAAAATGAAAAGATTCCTTTAAGGTGAGTGAATATATCTGGATATCCAGTGCTTGCAAGTTGAAGATTGGTACATGCTATTGTAGACATTTTCACGTGTAGATGATAGAGGAAGGAATGCACTTTGCTTATTATGAGTGATTGCTGATTGCCAACATAATATGCTATTGTAGTCTTTATGAAACATCTAATCTTTCTACGCAGAAATTCAACCCTAATTGTCTGTTGAGTTTTCACATCTAAATCTAAATTCAAATACAGTGACAAAAACAATTGCCTTCCCTGCTCTTAACACACAAAAAAAGACACCGTTGCATTATGCTTATTTTCAACTTTGTTTTTAGATGTGTACGTCTCTCTCTCTGAAGATATATTGCTGATGCAATGTAATATAATTCCTTAAATATCCATTTCTTTTAGTATGATATATTGCAAACTCTGCTCTCTTTCCATGCTAATTGTCTATTTGGCTTGATTTAATGGACTCAGAAAAACCACATCAAAGTCCACTTTCAGTTACCTCAGGTTTCCTCATTATTTGTCAGTTTTGTCTTTCAAAATTTCACATCACTCTTTGTTGTCTTGTTTGACAGCTATGTTTCAGAAACATATAGAAGGCATGCTGTTCCATCTCAAGCACAACGTCATATATTGGCTGGTATTGCCTCAGTTGTGGGTGGTTTAAGTGCACCATATGAGAAGGCTTCTCATGTACATGAAAGACCTGTTGTGAATTGGCTTTGGGCGGCTGGTTGTCATCCATTTGGACCATTTTCTAATACATCTCACGTCAGTCAAATGCTCCGTGATGTTGCTTTGGTAAGTTCCCCCTCAATATGCCAAAATTAATTTTATGCACCAAGAGATATTTCTCAAATTGGCTTTTTGTTTTTTTGTTTTTTCTCAAATTGGCTTTCTGTTTGATGACAGAGGAACTCAATATATGCACGTGTCGATTCTGTACTTCGTAAAATTCGTGAAACATCAGAGGTAATTCATGTTTCATTTGAGTTATATAAATACCAGTACTTGATTCTCTGATAATGGATCCCGGTCAATTCTGTGCAGAGCGTCCAATCTTTTGCAGCAGAGTATCTGAAAACTCCCCTTGGTGAACCGGTGAAGGGAAAGAAGGAGAAATCAACCACTGAACTGTGGTTGGAGAAGTTCTACAAGAAAACTACTAATTTGCCTGAACCATTCCCACATGAATTAGTTGATCGCTTGGAAAAATATCTTGACGTAAGCTATGCTTGATTGAAGTTCTTGACCTCACTTTGTGGGAATTTTTATTGTTGACATTTTGCAATATGTTCAACAGGGCCTTGAGGAACAGCTTGTTGACATGTCATCATTATTATATGATCATCGGTTACAGGATGCCTTCTTGAACAGTTCAGATATTCTGCAGAGCACCATGTTCACCCAACAGTAAGCTACCTTATATTTTAAAATAATTTTTTATATTTTGTCAAAGTGGGAATAGGTCTGTATTCTAGTAATTGTTCAAAACAATTTTGTGAATTGCAGATATGTTGACCATGT
Source organism: Glycyrrhiza uralensis (assembly GCA_030159175.1). Taxonomy (NCBI): domain Eukaryota; kingdom Viridiplantae; phylum Streptophyta; class Magnoliopsida; order Fabales; family Fabaceae; genus Glycyrrhiza; species Glycyrrhiza uralensis. Next base: position 57,252,969 of record BRZY01000001.1, on the reverse strand, counting down.
TTTGGGCACCGAGAGGGATAATATGAGATGCTGCAAAATCGAGTACAAGTACCCTGTGCACTCTTCTCAAACTTACATCTATGGGGGAATACTTATTGCTGGATTCGTTGTGTACTTTCTTGTAATTTTCTTCTCATCTCCAGTGCGCTGACTCTAATTTTTGAAGCCAACAAACAAGAAGCCTTTCACACTGTAGAGCATATCATTGCCAAACTGATATGAAATACATAACGACAATTTTGAATGCATAGCGATCAATGCAGGACAGTTGAAAAGAACAAACTTTCTGGAGTAACATTGACTAGGTTGTCTTTTGTAGGTACTACCAGGGGTTTTGTGTTTTTATAGTTGCTTCGACTTTCCTAGAGTGGTAATAGCTGAAGAAAACTCGTGCACTTTTTACTTGCTTGCAAAGGAGCGATGAACATATGCTGTATATGTGATTAAATGGATCGTTTAGGTAGCAGATTCAACGTGTAACTCATTTTTTCTGGTTTTCACCTACAGTATGGTACCAGCCGAGTCTGTTTCTTAATAATAAAGGGGCAAATTGAATTGACATTAATTACTGAGAGTCTGGATGACAAATTGAAAGCCTAAATAATGAAGACAAAGATGCATTAGGATATTAATAAAAAAAAAAAAAGATGCATTAGGTAACCCAATGCTTGGGGACATCAACAGATCAGATCTGTGCCCGAACATGTGTTTCTTAAGTTCATTATGCAAATAATTTTAGTATCCTTTAATTGATCATGCATGTAGATGTAGCCTGGAGGAACGAGGGGGATGAGCCGCCAGGACAATATGCTTGGCAACTTTTCCATTTTAATTTCTCTTGCAATATTCCTAATTTTCAATCACTAAAATGCAAAATAAATAAAAACAAACGAACAATACTCATGATTGCATGTTGTTTTGATAATTCATCAATAGAATCTTAGGGCATGTTTGGTTTGAAAAATTGTTTCCTATTTTTATTTTTAATTAATTATAAAATTATCACATTATTTTCAATTTGTTATCTATTTTTAAATATTTGCATATGAAACAATAAAAAAATAGTTGTTTTCAGTATTTCTTGTATAAATATTTTGCAAATTCCAACAAAATAGCAGACCGGGTCATGATGAAAAAAAGTCTTACATATGAATTCTTTATTATACTTTTGATATAAATCGAATAAGTGAGATATTTTAATTTATATTTATTTATATATTAACAAAAAAAAATACAAAATTTTCACAGAATTTTATTATTTTATCATAAAATACATTTTCTAGACTGCACAGGACTTCCATGAGAAGGATACATTCCAAATCCGCAAATCTTTTCCTGCATTATTATTATAGCAAAAATGGATGATAATTTGAGCAAAGATACAATTGTAAGCCAAGCTTCTTCCAGGAGCCCACTAGCAATGAATGTCAATCTGCACAATCTCGAAGGCATTTTGTAGACATTCTGAATATCTTCAAATATAGTGGTTGCATTACTTGAATTCAAATAATTAGTATTTTTTTCAAAAAAAATAATAGCATTTTAAAGAGGCATATTTCATCGCAATTATTGTTTCTATATTTTCTCCTCTTTCAGAGAATGAAATAGAATAAATATGTTAATATGATTCAACAGAACAAGGTTGTTAAAATTATCAATCTTGTAGATATTTAATATTTTAATCAAACCTTAAACCCTAATAAAAAAAGTTAGAAAAAACCCAGACAATTTCAAAATTCATGTTGCTTAATTGACCTCATTCATGGCTCGACATTATATTTTTACCACACAAACAAGCTTCAAGAGAAAGAAGAAATAGTCAGACATAGCTTTCTAGGCTAGCATTGTGCATCAAATAAACTGCTCAGAGCCCAGTGCTTATTTCATCATTCATTTGTATTTTGCCTTTTCCTCTTTCTCTCCCTAGCCGTATATATTACATTACAATAACACATGTTTTTTCTAAAAAAAAACAATTATCAAGGTTTGAAGTGGATCCTCAGTGATTATGCTTATAGCTGTCATCAAATTAGACAATCAGGTCTCAAAGATTTCATGCCATCATAGGATCCGAAAATTTCTACCAAAATCTAAACTCAAAATCAAAGATAAAAGTATTCATATAAAAAAAATTGGAAGTTTTATAGATTTGAAAACAGGTGATTTAGCAGTCTAATTATTCACTGCGCCTGGGGAAAACACGAAGGCGAAGTGACTCAACTTGTCTGCGAAAAATCTATGCCTCTGTTCTCATTGTTGAGGAGATAACCCAAAATCAATCGCATTTGAATCAAGGCATCTCAAGAGGCAAATGATAATGTCAACAAAATAAAATCCAAAAAGAAGATAACTATAGCTTCGTAGTTAGTGTTAAATGAAATCAAGAAATCAAGAAATCCTTCTGCTCTGCTACTCTTTGCGAAAGTGAAACAAAGGCGTGTTCTTTCGTTCTTATATAATGGGAATATTTGAATTAGGGTTTTCGCCCTGTGTGAAAAGATTATTTTTGTATTACGAGTTTGCCCTCTCGTAATGTTTCTTTTTCTGCTTTTGGGCCGATGGATTAAAGAGGTCGAAATAGGCCCACTCAAAAAGGCCTACCACGTAACGCACCAGTGCTAACAAATCAAAACTAAGGATGGCGACCAAAAACAAAAAAAGGATGTGCCGTGCGTTTGTGGTTGTGTGGTGGTCGTGAGCTCACTCCTGTGTCTGACTGGGGTCGCGTTTGGTCGTTCGGGGGCTCCTCTTCTCTCTTCTGGCATGCCAGTTTTGCCAGGGCGTGGTCTTTGATAGGGATTGCTATGACCGAGCTGCTTTGGTCATCTTGAGTATGCAGATGCAAAGCTTGTTTCACCTTCTTTTGGATCCTCTGAAGTGACATGTGGTGTTTAGCGGAGACAGAAGGTTTAGGATGCCCCAAATGGGCTTTTTCCTATCCCCCCTCATATTTGTTTTCATGTCTGGATTGTATCCTTTGTAGGTATCCTTTGTGGTGTGCGGGTTTTGTTTTCTGTATATTTTTGTGTTCTGGCTGCTTAGTCTGTTAGTTTTCCTTGTCTTTCTAGTCTACAGCTTGGTGGTTGTTACAGTAGCGTGTCCTGGTTTGTATTGTTGTATGCTTGACTCTGCTTATACTATTTTCCTTGCTGTAGATGTCGTATGGCTGAGGTTATCCACTTATCCTCTTTTATGAACTTATTTCAACTTGACCAAAAAAAAAATATGGATATGAGTATTACTTCTCTCATATTTCATTTTTATATTAGAAGATATTCATATGAAAACCAAATATATATATATATATGAATATTTATGGATACTTAAGAATTTAAATAACACATAAAAATAAAAAATTATTACCATATAATATAATATGATAACGTATTATATTAGCATCATACAATATAATTTAGCATCATATAATATAATATAATTTTATTTATTTAGAGAATTTTAATTTTTTTACTTTGTAATAATTATTACAATAATATATATGTATATATCAATTTATATTAACATGGATTCATCCATTAAAAAGTTCATTATAAAATAAAAAAAATTATCTCATCCAAAAATTATACAAAATGTTATATATATCATATATTTAATAAAAAATAAATTTGATGATCAATGAATTTCTGCGAGGCAAGTGTTAATGTATTATGATCTTCTCCATCTAACAACTATCAATTTTTTTTCTGGATCATTACAGATAAATATTTATGCAAGTATTAACGATTGCATAAATTTTTGTCATATCTAGTCATGTATCAGATGCATTGCCGATTCAATCATTTTTGTTCTATTTTATTTGAAACAATTCTGATTGAATTATTAATCTAGCCCATGAAATAAATTAATTCGTGACTTGGAATTATTCTCGGTCAAGCCTCTCCTATGGCCAATTTGATTTTTAGAAACAAAAATTTAGTCAACGAGAATCTCACAAGCATTATTGAAGAATATTATATTAAAATCCTCGTGGAAAAGTGATTGATAGACATCCTAGCTCCATTTTACACTCTGAAAAATAAAAATAGAAAAGAGACATGTGGTATATATATGATAGATAAGTAATTCAAAATGTTACATGGACCGTCCATATACACGTATCTCACATCTTTTTTCTCATTTAATTCATTGTAATTGAGTGTGAGAAAGTTAATTGGGTGTCCGATCATTATGACTCGTAAATAATGTGATGTGACAAGAAAAGATATTATAAAACAAATAAAAGTGTTGGATGGGTGTTGAAAAATAACATATGTCCAAAAATCAGGACTTTATCCTCGTGAACCCTCCATAACAATTTACCGACGATAAATTAAATCACCATTTGGTCTGGTCAGGTCAGCATCGCATGGAATCAGATCCAGAAAGAAACAAGGCCAATGATGTCACCACATACGTAATTAACATACGCCCACCCACACACAGTCCACGAAAACCATACTAACTCCATATAATATAAAGGGCCAAAACCTTGCTGCCCAAGCCTCGTGACCGAGCGAGAAGAATCTGATTACAAGGTAACGCGCTCCCAAACAATGTGGGGCCCCAAACTCTCGGAGCCCAGAGTACTATTATTCTTTCTTTCTTCCACTCTTATTTAAACCCGCATAGGCGACACACTTACATTATTACACAGCCACACAAAAAGGCAAACCAAAACGCAACGTCGTATCGTATCCCTCTGTCCCCATTTCCCACAAACATGTGCCCTTCTGGCCGGAGCCTCCGCACTCATGATGCCACGTCGGATTTCCGACCGGCATTCGACGTTCTCGACACCGACAGCGACGGCAAGATAAGCGGCGACGACCTCCGCGCCTTCTACGCCGTCATCTGCGGCGGAGCCAGCGGCGGAGACGACGCCATCGGGGCGATGATGTCGGTGGCGGACACAAACAGGGACGGGTTCGTGGAGTACGAGGAGTTCGAGCGCGTGGTTGCCGCCGGGAACAACGGAGAGAACAACAACAATAATAATAAGAGGGCGTTGGTGATGGAGGACGTGTTCAGGGTGATGGATAGGGACGGTGACGGCAAGCTCAGCCACCAGGATTTGAAGAGTTACATGGCTTGGGCTGGCTTCGCCGCCACCGACGAAGACATCGTCGCCATGATCAAGTTCGGCGGCGGAGATCAAAACGGCGGCGTCACCTTCGATGGTTTGCTTCGTATACTGGCTCTTGATCATTCCGTCGCATGCTAATTGATTAATTTGATTTAATTAATGTGAGCAATGCCAAAAATAAAATGGCCTTGTCTTGGATTATTGTTACGCAACTCTCCAAGGCTTATTGTATTTATGTGTTAACCGTGGAATATAAAGGGACAATCCCGTTTTTCATTACTGGGATGCGAGTTTGCCTCATTTTTTTTGTAATAAATAAAATTAACTCTAACTTTAATTTTGGTTATATAAATATTATATGAAATAAATCAAATTGAAGGACTTTGGCTGGCAAAATAACACCTTTGGATGTCAAGCTATAATATATGCTTATATCAGAACATGATGGGTAATTCGGAGTGAACGAGTGCATTGGAGTGTTCTCGACGTCATTATTACTTTGATTGGAATAGAACATTAACACACGATGACACGAACGGAACAGTCATTGGCATAACACGGAAAGGTCAATGCTTATTGACCAATGACATTAGTATATATTAAATTAAACGATTTAGTGTATAATTGTCTAGCTTTTTTTTTTTATATAGTCTAGCTTTTTTTTAAGTACTATATAAAACCAACTAAAATATTTTGGAATCCATTTCTGTAGCTCACCAGTAGTAAAATCAGCTTCAATACTTTGGATTAATCAATCTCAACACACATACACACAGCAATTTTTTTTTTATTTGGTCTCTTATAACAAGTCACCGGACATGTAAAATACAGCGGCTACTCACTAACGGTGTATGACTAAAGGGAAAATGTTAAACTTTTGTAATTTAAGAAACCTTATTGTTTAAAAATAAAAATAAAAAACAAACTTGAAAAAATAAAATAATTTAAAGAACTTGAAGTATAATTTTACCTAAAAAATATATCTCGTAATGATATTTCTTGAAATACTATTATTGAGAATATTATTCTCAAGTATAATTGATAATATGTTTATTGGCATTTAGTATTTTTAGAAATATTTTTAAAATTTATTTAATTTAAAATAAAAAATTCAAAAAATAGAGTGGAGCGAGAAGTTATGTTGAGAGATTTGAACAATAACTTTTTTTTTGATACACGCGATAGGTTTAATTGTGGACGGTGCAAGTTAGCAATGTTTATGTGCAAGTGTAAAACGATCATGACAGAAAAGTTGGAGATAGTATGCGTAATACGGCTGAGGATGGTAAAGAAGAGTGTGCAATATTATTTATTGGAAAATGAGCTCGAGAATGTAACATTTTGTTTCAAACAAATTTGAAAAAAAGAAAAATCTCATTTACACGTTTCTTGGTTCCCCCATTTTTCATTGCCATGCTAAAGGATGAGATATTTTTATGGGAATATACCTATCACGTATTCACATGCCACTTGGCTACGTGGCATCCTTGTTCTCTTGATACCTACAAGAGCTACTATCACTGTAATCTCTCGGCCACAAAAACTCTTCTTTACCATCCTCAGGCATTACGAATACTATCTCCAACTTTCTCTCATGATCGTTTTACACCTGCACCTAATCATTACTAACTTGTACCGTCCACAATTAAACCCATCACATATTCCCAAGCCACTTGGCTACGTGGCATCCATGTTGACCGATTATGCAGCTAAAATATAGCACGTACAACTCAATCTGCATCTATCATATTTTCAGCCACGGCGAATGTATCCCCATTTTTATAAACTCAAGTAAGAACGATGAGGAAAACACTAAAACTGTAAATTGAAAAATAAAAATCTAAAATGTTACATAAAAATTAGTATATGTTACAAAAACTTGTGAGGAGATTTTTTTCCCATTACATCTTTCAATTTTTCCTTTGCTGTTCAGCCTTTTCCTAATCACTTGATATTGCTGTTATATAATTCCTAATGACATTCATAATTCTTTTTAACATGATAAAATCCTTTTCAAGAGGGTCCTCAACCCAACAGGCACCATACTGGCCCCAAACCAAGTGACTATTTGATTAAACTATATAAAATTATGAATAAATTGATGCAAATACACCCATGGTAAAAAAAATCTGATATAACATTAAAAGGTCCTTCCAGGCTAATTCTTACTATCTTTGGTCCCATATATAAGAGACAAATACCTAATTTATAAAGACCAATAAAAAATAGTTAAATGAGTTAGTTGTAATTAATATAAATTTTATTCCAAGATTACCCCTCATAGTAAATGACTAAAATAGTGGCCTATACATTTAATGACATTAAATCACTCCTAATTCCCAAACATACTATTCTCTCTCCAATGAGTATAAAAAGAATTTTATACAATTGATGCATTTAAAATGAGACTATGTTTCTTATATTTTGGACCAATAAAATAATCCTAAATTCTCTTATATATGGGACCGGATATAGTATTAAAAAAAAAGACAATGATAAAAATCCATAGATGCATTCTACTTTCACCTAGCAAGGTAATGTCTGATCACTCCTCGTTCTTCATCCAATACAAAATTGGCCCTTGAAAAATGGCTGCTACTGAAGAAGGGTTTCAGATCATATATTTCATGTTCTTGAGCCTGCACAAAGTTAACAAGCTCAAGAGTCGAGTCACCATTATCTCAGATCGAAAACAAACAAAAAGGACTTATGTTAATTACCTTCTTGTTGAGATCATCTACTTTGACATCTACATGCGTTAGACGAGATGCAGATCCGTTGACAATTTCTTCAAAATGCAAAGCATTCTTAACAAGCTCCCGGAGAAGATAAAGGAGCAATTCATTATAGTCCTTCTTGAAAGTCATATACTTTCTAAAGCTCTGCAACAGTAAGCCCATTGTTTAGGAGAAGGGCATTTGTCCAGTACAAATTCCATGAATTCCAATTAAATTTATATCGCAATGTGATAGGCATATAAAATAAATGCCAAAAGAAAAGGTAATTTGTAACAAAGATGCCAGAGAATATTTGGGTTTGATAGAATTCCTATGCAGATGCAAAAAACATTTTTCCATACCTTTTGCAGCGCTTTCTGCACCCCAAATTTTTGGGTTGAAATGAATGAATCAAGTAGAACACGAATTGCCATGTCTACATCCTCTTGTGTGACATGCTGTCTGAGATGCATTCTCGCATGAGCTTCAGACATCCTTATCATTGATTCAATGTGCCTTACGGCAATGGGGACTCCTTGTCCGTGCTATACAAGAGAATAAGAGCAGAGCATGTTAGTGAAGCCAATACAAACAATAGCAACAAACGAAAGTATGGTAAGAAAAAAATAGGGACGGGACATTACTGAAGATTCCCTTCGCAGTTCAGCGTATACATGCGTCAGTTTATCCATATCAGCATCATGTAATCTTGGAAAAACATTCAACTTGGCATATGTAATGTACTTCTTCAGCAGCTCTTGAGGAAGTACCTGCAAACAAGCCAAAAATCTATTGAGATACATAGAAGACACAACAAGTTTACCTAAATTTAGGTTACTGGCAGTAGCAGGGTTTGAGTAAGGACCTCAGGATCAGCCGGCATGGCAGATGCAAAAACAACTTGGGACTCACTGAAGGACTTTTCATCTCTGTTACCACCCTTGGGTTTTGACTTGAAGTGACTGTCAACTACAAACTTTGCAAGCATTTCATCAGTGACCGGATCAACCACATCCTGCACAATCAAGAACTCCCTCAATAAATATGAACAAAATACGAGTTTATAGAAGAATCAATGAATTTAAACGTAACCTTCACAACGCAGAGGATGTCAAAACGAGAAATAATAGGATCTGGCAATACAACATTTTGAGAAAATGTTTTCGAGGAATCATATCTGCAAATTCAACAGAGTTAAATTTAAGACAGCTCAACCGTTAGAGGCTTGGAAAATGAAACAAGACCATAAATTAGTACTCATTAGTACATTCATTCAATATCTTTCAATATGTATGACAGAAGTTTAAGTCTTAGCTGGGGCACTGATGAACAGTACAAACCCCTCAGGTACATGCAAGCCTGCATACCTGCTTACCTTCCTCCAGTTGGATTTGCAGCAGCAATGACAGAACAGCGTGCCTGAAGAGATGTGACAATTCCCGCTTTTGATATGCTTATGCTCTGCTGCTCCATGGCTTCATGGATACTTACCCTGATACCATACATATACATATATCTTAGTGGTCAAACATGACTGAAAACATTTTCCCTCCCTCCAGTGAGGCTGTGTGGGTTAGCAATAGGTAATTAAGAAATCTCAAAAAGTGATTATAATATCTATTTTCTTACCTATCCTGTTCATTCATCTTGTCAAATTCATCAATAAGACAAATTCCTTTGTCAGCTAAAACAAAGGCTCCCCCCTCAAGGGTCCACTCCCTTGTGACTGGATCCTTGTGAACTGCAGCTGTGAGACCCACAGCAGAAGCCCCTTTGCCAGTAGTGTATACAGCTCTCTGTCCAGTTTTTTCAACGTACCTTACAGCAGAATTTTGTAATATTTATTAATCAACTGGTCACCATTTCAAATTGAAAGAAGTCTACAAAATAGAAATGGACAAGTTTATAGTTGAGAAATTGAGACTTTGCTGTTCCTGGATCACCGAGTAGAAGAACATTTATGTCTCCTCGCAGTCGATGCTTTCCTTCAACATTCTTTTCTTGACCTCCAAACATGGCTAAAGCTACTGCAGTTTTTATGTCCTCGTGACCATAGATTGATGGAGCAATAGACTTGACAATCTGAAATTCAATTTATAGCCATTTACACAACATATAATTAAATAAAAAAATAAAATATACCAGTAAAAATTATAGGGAACAAACCCTTTCTCCGATTCGGGGGTCTTTTCCCAAATTTTCAATCTCTTCTTTGTCTTCCTGTGTAAGTTTGTAGGCAGAGAAGAGGTCTTGCTTCTTCGTAACATAATTTGCCTCAACAACAGTGGCAAACACTGGAAACCCATTCTTTGTGTTTAGGGATAGGTCGAAGTTATTAGTATAAATACCTGTGCCCTCCTGAAACATTTGAACAGAATATAAACAACATAAGAAAATCGTTCTATAATAATAAAACGCAAGATAAAAAAATAACAAGTCCAAGCAGAGGATGCTACAATTTCTTCTCCGGGTCGAGCACAGTCAATCAGATCATTCAACAGTATTACTTCCTTGTATCTTGGAAGTCGACCAGCGGGAACTATTCCTGGGCTCTCTTGAAGAGTAAGCTTTTGAAAATTCCTGTAAATTGTCTGCAGCAAGCATAGAAGGAGAAAGCGTTTATTTATTACAGCAATGTTAGTCGTCAACATATTTTGTCAAAAAAAAATCCAAAAAGTTGAATAATTTGTTAATCAAGCAACGACAAACATCTAAATTAAGCAGTCCTTATGCAGTCATTGGCCTAGTCAAAGTGAAGAACAATAATCAACACGATATGTGTTATTTCAACGTCCTCATTCTCTACTTCTTTAGCAAAAACAGAATCTTAAAACGCAAGTATTTGAAAAGCAGCACCTGCTCAATATTGACAGTGAATGGTCCTTTTGATTGACACTCGGGACAGGATCCAACTTTCACCTCTGAATAGGAATTCTGAAAAAAAGGTCCCAAAACTGCCCCACATTTGTTACAATCATACTTCACTTGTTGCAGCTGGGGGAAAACTCCGGAGCACCTGGTTACCACTCCCCCAATTCGGATCATTGTGTTCAAGTGTATCTGCCTGCTCCATAGAAGCCAACTTTCAGTTTTTCGTCCAATGGGAGAAAGGAGAACTATATCAATTGATTTTTTTTATTTTACCTAATATTTCGAATCTGATCATAAACTGGTGAGTCGGTTATGCGGACATAAATCTTTTGATGTATATTCTTGTAATTTGGATGTAATTGAAAGACAACGCTTTTGGCGACATCTTCCATGACTTCTAGAACAGAATGAGGTGCATCCGCCAGCCAAATGGCTATGTTGCGATCCACACAGATAAATTGCTAGCAATCTATCTCCAAACTGCACTTATTAGCTACACAATTAAAAACACACGATAATTAACCTGATGCGGAGAAGATACTGTTCACTGTCAAGTACAAGGCTTGAAGACTGGTAGAAAAATGTACTACCTGACACCATCTCATTTATCAGGCGCACATATTCAAGGTCTCCATGTTCATTTTTTGGATTCTCATATTTGAGTAAGAAGTCCTTGAATTTCCTGGCTATGAATCGGCGCACTTCGTCTCTTGTGACCCACTCTCTAAGTGTTCCTTGAACGTGGTACATCTCGTACCCACCTTCATCATCATAATCATCCTACATTTCGTGAACCAATGTTAATTGTGAAATAAAATCAACCGGTAACTGCCAGAATATCTTTCTTCTTTAAAAAAGAAAGAAAAGAAATCCGAAGCTCAAAGTACCTCAAATTGATCATCCTCAGCTTGATCAGTCGTTGGAACATCCTCTCTTGAGTGTCCTCGTTGTGACCTTTCAGGTGAACTAGGCATCCCATCAAGATCATCATCACTTTGGACGGGAGGCCTGAAATCAGCTCGGGCCCTTTTAGAAGGTCTATGACTGTCATCATCAGTATCTGCAATAGAAAATTCCACACGTCAACAATCAACAACTTATGTTTCCCATGTCAAAAACTTCCCTAACAATAATAACCAACAGCCAAAAAGTGAAGCATTTCTCTCTAGCAGTTATGCAATATTAATTAAGCACGTGATCACATGCATCATATGATCTATTGGCCACGATATGCTTCCAATCCCCGCTCGATAATTTCATCACAAGCAATACAACCAATTTCACCAGTATTTTTACATTCAACATGGAGCAGAGTGGCATATCCTAAACGATTTGGCATTATCAAACAATTTTCATCAATTTACGATTTCAAACTTTAAAAAAAAAAGATGGTAATTCAGCGGGAACTACTGTTTCGGAATGAACGAATTAGCAACGAAATGGATTGAAAGGGAAGAAAATAGAAATGATTACCTCGGTCGTGGAGAAGCTGAGGAAGTTTGTTGCGATTGGAGGCGCGACCTTCACGTGCGTCGAGTTCCATCACAGCAGCCCTTCGGTCCTCCATGATCTGATCGAAATCTCTCTCATCCTCCAACGAGTCATCGAGCCCAACCGATTCGGACTGGTCAACCTCATCCATCCTCCGATAATCACTGTCCATTCAATTCAATTCAATCAAGTTATACAAGTGCAAAAGGAATTAGGGTTCGAGAAAGAGAGGACTGACTCCAAGAAGTTGTCATGGTAGAGATCCTCGCCGTCTTCGTCTTCTTCGGGTTGTTGTTCTTCGTCTCGTATGATATCGGGATCAACGGAGGCCTCGTCGTCTTCGGAGGCATGGCTGGTGTGGGTGTGAGGAAGCTGGTCGGTGTTGAAACCAGCGGGGGGAGACGGCGGCGATTCGGGATCAGGCGTTGATGCTGGATTTCCTGACTCCATGCTTCTCTTCTCACTCTATTCTATATCGCTGTCAGCCTGTCACTTTCGTTCTTCCTCCACTCTCTCTCGCTCGCTCTTTAATCTCCCGTTGCTCCTTAGGGCTATAGATATCTAACCGCTCTTGGTGGGGTCCCTTCTCTTGGCGGGAAAACTTTGGCACCAATTTTCTTGTTGAGCTGACAGTGACACCTACCTACTTGTTAAGCCCAAAACCCGCCTCTGCCATTCAGGCTGGGCTCATTGGATCAAAAGGTGGTACTAGATAAAGCGAATTCCTAATAATACATATATAGTTTTTTATGTATATATATATATTTATAGAATTATTAGTTTTATGCGTTTATTTTTTTTTAACACACATATATTGTGAAATTATTAATTTTGTGGGTTATAATTTTTTGCAGAACTATTAATTCTGCAGGTTTATTTTTTTTTAACACACATGCCGTGGAACTATTAGTTCTGTGGGTTGTATTAGTTCTGCAGAACTAATAGGTCCACGGACATGTATGTACACATAAAAAATTATATATGTGTTATTAGAAATTCCCTTAGATAAATGCATAAAGCCCATTATCATTTGGTGAAGGGTTTTTCTAAATACACATACACAATTTCCTTTCACACATACACTTAAACCTTAAAAAGACAAAAAGACCCTTCTTCCTCACTCTTCCACATTTCTATTCTTCTCCCTGCATACACAACCATTAAAACACAGTAAGGCAGTAACGCACAGACATACTCTTCCTTTCCCTCATTCAAAGCTTCGCGCCGGAGCACTGGGAGCACCGGGTGGCCGTCGTCGTAAGTGGGGTACCGAAGTTTGTTGTTGTCGGAGTCACCCAAGGTCACAAAGGGAGGGACTACGTGGTCGTTCGTCGTCAAGGTCGTCCACTCGTCGCTGCAACAGTGAAAGATAAGCTTCGCACGTCTGTTTTTTTTTTTTTTATGATTGCGTACGAAACTAATGACTAGTTATTAGTTCCGTATGTGAAATTATTCTTGTTTGCCACCCAACCTTTTACGAACAGGGCAAGGGAGAGACTCCGTGAAGCTTTGTATCTTCCGAGGGATTATGCACAATTATCCTTTAATTTTAATTTGCAAAAACTAAAAAGTCAGATACGACATAACAAAGTTTCATCTAAAAGGTCTAGGGCCTTCATTAAAAAGTTGGAGCCTGTGTCACACTGTCTTTGGCAAATTGACAAAGATGTATACGATTCAAAGTAATTGACATATATAAGAGATAACTGAGAGTAGAAACTAGACGTATGATGACTGAAAATTACGAGGACTTGATATGAATATAGATACATAATACGCCAAACTAAGTACTTTTACTGAATCAAGGGTGTCTAACAACCTATAATCACACAATAATGCAGCCTAAAACTTTAGACGAGAAGGATAATGTTTGGTCACATAATTGCTTAATTATTTGCCCGTTTGAGAATTCTTCAAGATATTAATAATTTTACCTCGCTTTTGGAGTTCTCATCGCAGAGGAATTCAAACACCCTTTTTGGTGACACCGGAAGTCAAAAAGACGTTGCAGCACTGAGGACACAGGCCTTCCCGGGTCGTCTACACTCTTCTGGGTCCGGGAAAGATCTTCCTCCACTCTTTGATCCGAAGCTGTGGTGCGTAAACCATCTAGACAAGACTGTTGGTTTGTCAAAACGACACTCACCAAGGTTTGAAGTTCTTCCGCTTGAGAGGTTGAAAAGAGGGGGAAGAACAAAGAAGGGTTGGGGTAGTTTTGTCAATTTCAAAAAAAAAAATTCAGTGTATATGTGAGAAGAAATTTATGTATGTGTCAATAGAAAAACTCTTTGGTGAATTCTAGTGATTATGCTTTCGAGTTCGACCAAAATAAAAATGCTTCGGCTGTGAGACATCAAAAGTGACAGGCTCTAGAGTACTCCCTCTAGTCTCAATTATAAGGAAAAAAAATCGATTTCACGTTAATTAAGAAAGTTAGTTAATTAGATTAATTATTCTTGATTTTAGTTAAAAAATAAAATTTATTCCAAAATTACCCAATATGGTTAGTGGCTACCAATTAAAACTATTCATTTCACCTCCCTTACGTTGGAAATACAATTTGAGTTAAATAATAGTATTTTTGGAATAGACTCATTAAATAGGATAAAAAATAGTTAAATTTGCTTATAATTGAGACTACAAAATATGATTTTTTTGTTGTTTATAATTGAGACTAGAGGAAGTAATTAAAATCTTCGGAAGATTTTTTTTTGAAACAAAATCTTGGCAGGCAAGATTTTAATTACATGATAATAGGTGAGATTATCTTGCTTTTTTCTTCTACTAGTCCTCGTGAAAATGTTTGAAAGGGATTAAAACTATAGTAAAGTCCGTGTGTGTGTGTGTCTGGGTATAATTTTAGCTGGGTTTTTTTATTGTAAAAAAATGGAATTTCAGCTGGTTTTTTTGGAGATGTGTGTGTTTCGTCATGTGGGAAGGTAGATACACAACATTTTCTCTTTGGCCATGCTAATTTTGATCCCCTTAAGGCCATTTTTCAAGTTTTTTTCCAATACTTTTTTTATCAAAGTAATCTTCATATAATAAGCCCGAAGACACTTACATAATTCGGATGGTAAAACAAGAGTATTACAAGTAGTGCACAACAGATAATCAATAACAAAATAGACACGCATACTTTAAAAGTAAACAAATTAGTTGTCATAAAACAAACAAAAAAAATCATATCTTTCTTTACCTTGATAGAGTTAGTTTTCTTTTCTTCTCTTTTTATAATTCCTTCTAGATTGACACGTGCTTTGTGAGACAATCCATCCCACGACAAATATGAGTAGAACAGTGTTGTGTAATCCTTGATGAAATAGAAATCTCGATTTCGGTCTATAATGCTTGTTAATTTGGGCCAAGAAGTAAGTCCAGTTTTATCATACATGGACAACTTTGGGCCTAAGCGAGAGTCACACCTAGGCCCCCAACCAGAATTCCCTTCTTCGTATCCATTTCTAGTCCCATGAAACTTAATCCTAATTTTTGACCAAAAAAAAAAAAACTTAATCCTAATTGCATATGATAGACCCTGATGCGAGTTTGCCTCGTTATTTTTTTAATAAATAAAATTAACTCTAACTTTAATGTTGATTATATAAATACTATATGAAATAAGTCAAACTGAAGGATTTTGGCTGGCAAAATAACACCTCTGGATATCAAGCTATAATATTTGCTTATCAGAACATGATGGGTAATTCGGAGTGAACGAGTGCATTGGCGTGTTCTGGACGTCATTATTACTTCGATTGGAATAGAACATTTAACACACGATGACACGAACAGTCATTGGCATAACACGGAAAGGTCAAGGCTTATTGACCAATCACATTAGTATATATTAAATTAAACGATTTAGTGTATAATTGTCTAGCTTTTTTTTAAGTACTATAAAACCAACTACAATATTTTGGAATCCATTTCAAAACACACAAACACACACACAAACTTCCTGTAGCTCACCAGTAGTAAAATCAGCTTCAATACTTTGGATTAATCAATCTCAAGATTCTCAACACACACACAACAAATCGTCGTACATCATCCTAAATCGTAAAATACTTAAAACATGATCTAAAGTAATAAATAGTAAATATAAAAAAAGGTAACTAGGTTCATTAATAATAATTAAGCATTTAATGATTTCATATTTAAGTAACTGGAAACTTTTCCTAATAATTTTACATATATATATAATTAAGAAAATTAACCTTGAAGTGTTATTTAAAGCTTTTTTGACAAAATGTTATATAAAGTTCTCTATATGATATTTTTTTTCCTTTGCGTATTCCTTAATTTAGATTAATCTTGATGAAAACCAGGTGGCAACGTGTTTAGATAAAAAGAAAATTAACGTTTAACACACGCACAAGTAATAGAATGTTTTCAACAATTAAAAATTAAAAAAAATTATATTTTTTTCCAACAATTAAAAACTTTTTTACGGCTCACAAGTCAAAACTCACAAGTAATAAAATCGGCTACTATATTTTGGAATAAATTTCAACACATACACACATTAAAAACTCTGCAGCTCTCAAGTAACAAAATCAGCTACAGTTTGTTGGAATCAATCTGAACACACACACAGATTGACAAATCTTCGTACATCATCTAAAATATCTATTTACTGGTGGCTTTTAGAATGGGTTACAATGTTATCACCATTGATATAATGATTATTAAATTGAGTGACTAGGATCAATTACCAGTTACCAATTCAGAAAGTAGACTTAATCTAAAAAGATATTTACAAAGGAGTGCTCCAGTTTATTTTTAGATTCACATCAACATTATACTATAATTGTGAAACAATCGAGAAGGTTATTAAAATTACCGTAAATGCTGAACATTTTTTATAATTACAAATGTTACCCTGGTGAATCAAAATGCATAATTTCGGTTGGTGAGCATGATTAAAAATGCGTTAGTTGGTTAAAAAAAACACCCCTACCCTATGTTTGGATGGAGAAATTAAAAATGGTAGAAAATTTAAAATTTTTGCAAATGTAATTGCTTCAATTGAATTTCTGTCATTTTTAATTTTTTTTTGTTTAGATAGAGTAATTAAATTTCTTCATTCTTAAAATTCTTTGTTTGGATAGAGTAATTAAAGTTCTTCATAATTTACGTAAGATATTTTTTTGTTAAACCCCCTCTCTCTATCTTGCTCTCTGAAAAACCTCTCTCTTGCTTGCTCGTTCTCTCTCTCTCCCCTTTCTCTCTTGCCCCCTCTCTCTTCCTCCCTCCCTCTCTCTTGCTCTCGCTCCCTGAAAATCTTTCCCTCTCTCACTCCCTCTCCCCTCTCTCTATCTCTGAAAAACCTCTCCCCCTCTCTCTAAAATATCTCTCCCCTTCTAGATCGCTTCCCCCTCTCTCCTTTTCAATCTCGCTGTGTCTCTCTCTCTCTCTCTCAAAAACGGGAGAGAGGGAGAGTGAGAGGGGGAGAGAGGGAGAGTGAGAGAGAGGAAGTGAGTGAGAGGGGGAGAGAGGGAGGGAGAGAGTGGAAGAGAGAGGGGGAGAGAGAGAAGGGAGAGGGAGGGAGAGATAGAGGGGAGAGAGAGCGCAAGAGAGGGAGTCAGAGAGGGGGAGAGAAAGAGGGGGAGAGAAAGAGGGAGAGAGGGAAATGAGAGAGAGAGAGTGAGGGACGGAGAGGGAGAGGGGGAGAGAGAGCGAGGGAGAGAGAAAGTGAGGGACGGAGAGGGAGAGGCCGAGAGAGAGCGAGGGAGAGAGAAAGTGAGGGACGGAGAGGGAGAGGGGGAGAGAGAGGGGAGAGAGGGAGGGAGCAAGAGAGAGGTGGTGAGAGCACCAATTTAACAAACCAATTTAATGCTTGTCCAAAATCTGATTCATGGATTTATTGGATCTTACCCAATTTAACAAACTTTAGGATTCCAATTAGCAATCGAATTTTTCCTGGGTCATTTTTTAATTCAAATAATTATTGGGGTTAAAAATATTAAAACAATAAAACCGAGTCCACCTATGATTCTAGGTAATTCTGTCACGATCCATTCTTGGGACATAATATTGATGTCCCATTCTAAAAGCCACCTCTATTTACTATATATTAAAACAATAAACTCCCCTTCCACATGACAAATGGATGGAGCTATTCTTTCCCGCTCAAAAATGCCTCTCGATTGATGATGCACTAAAAAATCTGCAAATACTTTTTTGGCTCAGATTTTATAATGATGATGAAAATGAAAAAAAAAAGTTAGAAAGAAAAGTTCTGTACACTAAAAAACAAACTGTACTTTTTACCAAAAATATTTTCTCTCACTTCCCTTCTACGTTGCCCTCTTTTGCCAAGTTCTTCTTCTTCCTTCAAACAAACCTCTTCTTTCTTCAAACAAACAGTACTGGTCTAATTTTATTTTTTTTTCCGATTCACGTTGGTCTTTTCTTCCTTTTTTAGAACTTATGATTCTTCAAATGGTTTGTTTTGTTCACTCAATTATTTGTTCAAATAACTTTCTATGGATTATAAATTTATTTTCTTTCAATTTTATTTTCAATCAGAAAAACGGTGTTTACTTATCAGTTTCACTAATTTATTTGTTCCAATAACTTTCTACGGACTATGAATTTATTTTTATTTCGATTTTATTTTTGACCACCAAAATTGTGTTTGCTGACCGTTGTCACTCATTTTTTTGTTTGAATAACTTTTTTTGGGGTATAAATTTACTTTTCTTTTGATTTTATTTTCACCGGCAAAACGGTGTTTGCTTACATGTTTCAATCATTTATTTGTTTCAATAATTTTCTACGGGCTATAAATTTATTTTTCTTTTGATTTTATTTTCACCAGCAAAACAGTGTTTGCTTACATGTTTCAGTCATTTATTTGTTTCAATAATTTTCTACGGGCTATAAATTTATTTTTCTTTAGACTTTTTTTTTCAATCAGCAAAATAGTGTTTGCTTATAGATTTCACTCATTTATTTATTCTAATAACTTTCTACGGGCTATAAATTTATTTTTCTTTCAATTTTATTTCCGATCAGCAAAACGGTGTTTGCTTATAGGTTTCACTCATTTATTTGTTCCAATAACTTTCTATGGGCTATAAATTTATTTTTCTTTCGATTTTATGTTCTACTAGCAAAACAGTATTTACTTACCGGTTTCACTCATTTATTTGTTCAAATAACTTTTTATAGACTATAAAATTATTTTTCTTTCAGTTTTGTTCCCCACTAGCAAAACAATATTTGCTTACTGTTGTCACTCATTTATTTGTTCCAATAAATTTCTACAGGCTATAAATTTATTTTTCTATTGATTTTATTTTCCAGCAGTAAAATGGTGTTTGCTTATATGTCTCACCAATTTATTTGTTCTAATAACTTTCTAAAGGCTATAAATTTATTTTTCTTTCGATTTTATTTTCTACCAGCAAACGATGTTTGCTTACCAGTTTCTCTCATTTATTTGTTCTAATAACTTTCTACATGCTATAAATTTATTTTTCTTTCGGTAAAACAGTGTTTGTTTACAAGTTTCACTCATCAATTTATTTTCCACCAACAAAACAGTGTTTTCCTACAGGTTTCACTCATGTATTTATTCTAACAACTTTCTACGGGTTGAAAAAAAAAATTCAACAAAAAATCGATATTTGTTTACAGGTTTTACTCATTTATTTATTCCAACAAATTCTACGGGTTATAATTTTTTTTATTTTAATTTCCACCAATAAAACGGTGTTAGTTTACAGGTTTTACTCTTCAATTTGTTCTAATAATTTTCCACGGACTACAGATTTATTTTTCTTTCGATTTTGTTTTCCACTAGCAAAACGGTGTTTGCTTAAGGGTTTCACTCATCATTTGTTTAAATAACTTTCTATGGTCTATAAATTTATTTTTCTTTTGAATTTATTTTTCACTAGCAAAACGGTGTTTGATTACCGGTTTTACTCATTTATTTATTCCAACAACTTTCAACGGACTATAAATTTATTTTTCTTTCAATTTTATTTTTGATTAGCAAAACGGAGTTTATTTTCCGGTTTCACTCTTTTATTTGTTCCAAAAACCTTCTACGGCTATAAATTTATATTTCTTTTGTTTTTATTTTTCACTAGCAAAACGGTGTTTGCTTTAGGTTTTTCTCATTTATTTGTTCCAATAACTTTCTAAAGGCTATAAATTTAATTTTATTTCGATTTTATTTTCCACCAATAAAACGGTGTTCGTTTATCTATTTATTCCAATAACTTTTTACGGGCTACAAATTTTATTATTTTTTCGATTTTATTTTCCACCAGCAAAGTTTGCTTACAGGTTTCACTTATTCATTTGCTTCTATAACTTTCTTTGAACTATAAATTTATTTTTCTTTCGATTTTATTTTTAACAAGGAAATCTGGGTTTACTTTTCAGTTTCACTTATTTATTTATTCCAATAACTTTTTGCAGAATATAAATTTATTTTTCTTTCGATTTTACTTTCTACTAGCAAAAAAGTGTTTGCTTACCGTTGTCACTCATTTATTTGTTCGGATAACTAACTACGGGCTATAAATTTATTTTTGTTTTGATTTTATTTTCACCAGCAAAAAGATGTTTGCTTACATGTTTCATTCATTTATTTGTTTCAATAATTTTCTACAGGCTTTAAATTTATTTTTCTTTAGATTTTATTTTCAATTATCAAAACAGTGTTTGGTTATAGGTTTCACTTATTTATTTATTCCAATAATTTTCTATGTGCTATAAAATTATTTTCCTTACGATTTTATATTTGATGATCAAAACGATGTTTACTTACACGTTTTACTCATTTATTTATTCCAATAACTTTTTATAGGCTATAAATTTATTTTTCCTTCGATTTTATTTTTCTTTTGATAAAACAGTGTTTACTTACAGGTTTCACTCATCAATTTATTTTCCACTAGCAAAACAGTGTTTGCTTACAGGTTTCACTCATATATCTGTTCCAATAACATTCTGCGGGCTATAAATTTTTTTTCACAAAAAAATTGTGTTTGCTTACAAGTTTCACTCATTTATTTGTTGCAATAACTTTCTACGGGCTACAAATTTATTTTTCTTCCGATTTTGCTTTCCACCAGCAAAACGGTGTTTGTTTACAGATTTGACTCGTTATTTTGTTCCTATAACTTTCTTTGGGTTACAAATTTGTTTTTCATTATTATTATCCACTAGCAAAACGGTGTTTAGTTACCAGCCAGTTTCACTCATTTTTTTGTTTCAATAACATTCTACGGGTTATAAATTTATTTTTGCTTTTGATTTTATTTTCCAACAGCAAAACGGTGTTTGTTTATCGGTTTCACTCATTTATTTGTTCTAATAGCCTTCTACGGCTATAAATTTATTTTTCTTTCTATTTTATTCTTCACTAGCGAAACTGTGTTTGCTTACCTATTTCACTCATTTATTTATTCAAATAACTTTCTATAGGCTATAAATTTATTTTCTTTCAATTTTATTTTCGATTAGGAAAACGGTGTTTATTTATTTGTTCCAATAACTTTTTACGGGCTATAAATTTTTTTCTTTTGCTTTTACTTTCCACCAGCAAAACGGTGTTTACTTATCAGTTTCACTCATTTATTTGTTTCAATAGCTTTCTACGGGCTATGAATTTATTTTTCTTTCGATTTTATTTTTGACCAGCAAAACTGTGTTTGCTGACCGTTGTCACTCATTTATTTGTTCGAATAACTTTTTTCAGGGTATAAATTTATTTTTCTTTTGATTTAATTTTCATCGGCAAAACGATGTTTGTTTACATGTTTCAATCATTTATTTGTTTCAATAATTTTCTACAGACTATAAATTTATTTTTCTGTTGATTTTATTTTCACCAGCAAAACAGTGTTTGCTTACATATTTCAGTCATTTATTTGTTTCAATAATTTTCTACGGGCTATAAATTTATTCTTCTTTAGATTTTTGTCAATCAGCAAAAGAGTGTCTACTTTCAGGTTTCACTCATTTATTTATTCCAATAACTTTCTACGGGCTATAAATTTATTTTTCTTTCGATCTTATTTTCGATCAACAAAACGGTGTTTACTTATAGGATTCACTCATTTATTTGTTCAAATAACTTTTTATAGGCTATAAATTTATTTTTCTTTCAGTTTTATTCTCCACTAGCAAAACAGTGTTTGCTTACCATTGTCACTCATTTATTTGTTTCAATGACTTTCTACAGGCTATAAATTTATTTTTCTTTTGATTTTATTTTCCACCAGCAAAACGGTGTTTGTGTATATGTTTCACTTATTTGTTTGTTCCAATAATTTTCTCTGAGCTATAAATTTACTTTCTTTTGATTTTATTTTCGATTAGCAAAACGGTGTTTGCTTACAGGTTTCACTCATTCAATTGTTCCAATAACTTTCTATGGGCTATAAATTTATTTTCCTTTCGATTTTATATTCGATCAGTAAAACAATATTTGTTTACCAGTTTCACTCATTTATTTGTTCCAATAACTTTCTACGGGTTATAAATTTATTCATTTTTTATTTTATTTTCAATCCGCAAATTGATGTTTGCTTACCAGTTTCACTCATTCATTTGTTTCAATAACTTTTCTACGTGCTATAAATTCATATTTGTATGAATTTTATTTTCAATCAGCAAAACAGTGTTTGCTTATCAATTTCACTCATTTATTTGTTCCAATAACTTTCTACGGGTTATAAATTTATTTTTCTTTTGATTTTATTTTCCATGAGCAAAACGGTGTTTGCTTACATGTTTCACTCATTTATTTATTCCAATAATTTTCTACGGGCTATAAATTTATTTTTCTTTCAATTTTATTTTCGATCAGCAAAATGATGTTTACTTACAAGTTTCACTCCTGTATTTGTTCTAATGATTTTCTAGGGTCTATAATTTTTTTTGATTAACAAAATAGTATTTGCTTACAGTTTTCACTCATTTATTTGTTTCAATAACTTTCAACGAGCTATAAATTTATTTTTCTTTCAATTTTATTTTCCACCAACAAAACGGTGTTTGCTTACAAGTTTCACTCATCTATTTGTTCTAATAAATTTCTACGGTATATAAATTTATTTTCTTTCAATTTTATGGTATATTGCATGTCAATTTATTACTGTATCAATTAATTGTTTCATGTCATATGTAGACACCAACCGAGAGACCCGTTGTCACAAAATTAACATTGTTATAAATTTATAACATATCACGTATCAATTTATTACTATATAAATTAATAATTTTATATTATATATAAAAACCAATCGACAGGCCCGTGCATTGCACGTGTCAAGATGCACGGATCAACCAGCTAGTTATGACTTAAAACATTACCTAAAATAATAAATAGTACAAAAAGGTATATATATATATATATATATCAATTGTTATCAAAAAAAATAAATATTTATATGGGATGTATCAAGTGAGAGGAGTTTTAATATGAGAGGGTGAGAAGATTAAATTTGCACTGTATAACCATACATGGATGGTTGGGATTAAAAGTTAGTTAGTGGTCACATGACCACTTAAAAAAGTCATGTGATTTTATGTTTTAATCTTTACCATTTATGGTTTGATCTTATGACTATGATTCACTCCTCTCATCCTCTCATAATAAAAACCCTCTCACTTGATATGCTCCCTATCAATAATTATTTTTAAATAATTTCATACTTAAAAAATTGGAAATTTTCCTAATATTTACACATAAATATTTAATTAATTAAGATATTATATTTATGAATTAAAGAATCTTATATCTGTCCACTATCCATTATTCCACTTCTAAGCATTTAGAGGCATTTGTTTCAAGTTAAAAAACATATTCCCTGTAATCATATTTCTTGAAATACTATTATTGAGAACATTATTCCCAACTATAATTCATAATGTTTTTCTTGGAATATTATTATCGAGAATATTATTCTCGAGTATAATTCATAATATGTTTAAAGGTATTTGGTATTTTTGGAAATATTTTTAAAATTTAATTTAAAATAAAAAATTCAAAAAATCGAGTGAAATGAAGTAGAGTGAATAGTTACGTTGAGAGATTTAAACTTATATTCCCATAAAAATCTCTCTCACCAACAAGAAACGTATAAATGAGATTTTTTTTTCTCCAAATTTGTTTGAAACAAAATGTTACATAATACATTCTCACGCTCATTTTCCAATAAATAATCTTCCACAGTTTCAAAGAAACACACTCTTGAATACCCAAAAACATTGCTAACTTGCACCGTCCACAATTAAACCTATCACGTATTCCCAAGCCACTTGGCTACGTGGAATCCTTGTTCTCTTGATACCCACGGGCCACGAGAGCTACTATCCTTGTTCTCAGGCATTACGCATGCTATCTCCAACATTCTCTCATGATCATTTTACACCTGCACCTAAACATTACTAACTTGCACCGTCCACAATTAAACCCACCACATATTCACAAGCCACTTGGCTACGTGGCATCCATGTGTTAATATGAAGACCGATTATGCAGCTAAAATATAGCTTGTACAACTCAATCTGCACCTATCATATTTTCAGCCACGGCGAATGTATCCCCATTTTTATAAACTCAAGTAAGAACGATGAGTAAATCACTAAAACTGTAAATTGAAAAATAAAAATCTAAAATGTTACATAAAAATTAGTATATTTGTTACAAAAACTTGTGAGGAGATTTTTTTCCCATTACATCTTTCATTTTTTCCTTTGCTGTTCAGCCTTTTCTTAATCACTTGATATTATATAATTCCTAATGACATTCATAATTCTTTTTAACATGATAAAATCCTTTTCAAGAGGGTCCTCAACCCAACAGGCACTATTCTGGCCCCAAACCAAGTGACTATTTGATTAAATTATATAAAATTATGAATAAATTGATGCAAAATTATGAATAAATTGATGCAAATACACCCATGGTAAAAAAATCTGATATAACATTAAAAGGTCCTTCCAAACTAATTTCCAGACAATGATAAAAATTCTTATAAAAAAAAAGGCAGTGATAAAAATCCATAGATGCATTCTACTTTCACCTAGCAAGGTAATGTCTAATTACTCCTCGTTCTTCATCCAATACAAAATTGGCCCTCGAAAAGTGGCTGCTACTGAAGAAGGGTTTCAGATCATATATTTCATGTTCTTGAGCCTGCACAAAGTTAACAAGCTCAAGAGTCGAGTCACCATTATCTCAAATCGAAAACAAACAAAAAGGACATATGTTAATTACCTTGTTGTTGAGATCATCTACTTTGACATCTACATGCGTTAGACGAGATGCAGATCCGTTGACAATTTCTTCAAAATGCAAAGCATTCTTAACAAGCTCCCGGAGAAGATAAAGGAGCAATTCATTATAGTCCTTCTTGAAAGTCATATACTTTTTAAAGCTCTGCAACAGTAAGCCCATTGTTTAGGAGAAGGGCATTTGTCCAGTACAAATTCCATGAATTCCAATTAAATTTATATCGCAATGTGATAGGCATATAAAATAAATGCCAAAAGAAAAGGTAATTTGTAACAAAGATGCCAGAGAATATTTGGGTTTGATAGAATTCCTATGCAGATGCAAAAAACATTTTTCCATACCTTTTGCAGCGCTTTCTGCACCCCAAATTTTTGGGTTGAAATGAATGAATCAAGTAGAACACGAATTGCCATGTCTACATCCTCTTGTGTGACATGCTGTCTGAGATGCATTCTCGCATGAGCTTCAGACATCCTTATCATTGATTCAATGTGCCTTACGGCAATGGGGACTCCTTGTCCGTGCTATATAAGAGAATAAGAGCAGAGCATGTTAGTGAAGCCAATACAAACAATAGCAACAAACAAAAGTTTGGTAAGAAAAAAAAAAGGGACGGGAAATTACTGAAGATTCCCTCCGCAGTTCAGCGTATACATGCGTCAGTTTATCCATATCAGCATCATGTAACCTTGGAAAAACATTCAACTTGGCATATGTAATGTACTTCTTCAGCAAATCTTGAGGAAGTATCTGCAAACAAGCCAAAAATCTATTGAGATACATAGAAGACACAACAAGTTTACCTAAATTTAGGTTACTGGCAGTAGCAGGATTTGAGTAAGGACCTCAGGATCAGCCGGCATGGCAGATGCAAAAACATCTTGGGACTCACTGAAGGACTTTTCATCTCTGTTACCACCCTTGGGTTTTGACTTGAAGTGACTGTCAACTACAAACTTTGCAAGCATTTCGTCAGTGACCGGATCAACCACATCCTGTAAAATCAAGAACTCCCTCAATAAATATGAACAAAACACGAATTTATAGAAGAATCAATGAATTTAAACGTAACCTTCACAACGCAGAGGATGTCAAAACGAGAAATAATAGGATCTGTCAATTCAACATTTTGAGAAAATGTTTTCGAGGAATCATATCTGCAAATTCAACAGAGTTAAATTTAAGACAGCTCAACAGTTAGAGGCTTGGAAAATGAAACAAGACCATAAATTAGTACTCATTAGTACATTCATTGAATATCTTTCAATATGTATGACATAGAAGTTTAAGTCTTGGCTGGGGGCACTGATGAACAGTGCAAACTTGCCCTCAGATACATGCAAGCCTGCATATCTGCTTACCTTCCTCCAATTGGATTTGCAGCAGCAATGACAGAACAGCGTGCCTGAAGAGATGTGACAATTCCCGCTTTTGATATGCTTATGCTCTGCTGCTCCATGGCTTCATGGATACTTACCCTGAAACCATATATATACATATATCTTAGTGGTCAAACATGACTGAACATTTTCCCTCCCTCCCGTGAGGCTGTGTGGGTTAGCAATATGTAATCAAGAAATCTCAAAAGTGCTTATAATATCTATTTTCTTACCTATCCTGGTCATTCATCTTGTCAAATTCATCAATAAGACAAATTCCTTTGTCAGCTAAAACCAGGGCTCCCCCCTCAAGGGTCCACTCCCTTGTGACTGGATCCTTGTGAACTGCAGCTGTGAGACCCACAGCAGAAGCCCCTTTGCCAGTAGTGTATACAGCTCTCTGTCCAGTTTTTTCAACGTACCTTACAGCAGAATTTTGTAATATTTATTAATCAACTGGTCACCATTTCAAATTGAAAGAAGTCTACAAAATAGAAATGGACAAGTTTATACTTGAGAAATTGAGACTTTGCTGTTCCTGGATCACCGAGTAGAAGAACATTTATGTCTCCTCGCAGTCGATGCTTTCCTTCAACATTCTTTTCTTGACCTCCAAACATGGCTAAAGCTATTGCAGTTTTCATGTCCTCGTGACCATAGATTGATGGAGCAATAGACTTGACAATCTGAAATTCAATTTATAGCCATTTACACAACATATAATTAAATAAAAAAATAAAATATACCAGTAAAATTATAGGGAACAAACCCTTTCTCCGATTCGGGGGTCTTTTCCCAAATTTTCAATCTCTTCTTTGTCTTCATGTGTAAGTTTGTAGGCAGAGAAGAGGTCTTGCTTCTTCGTAACATAATTTGCCTCAACAACAGTGGCAAACACTGGAAACCCATTCTTTGTGTTTAGGGATAGGTCGAAGTTATTAGTATAAATACCTGTGACCTCCTGAAACATTTGAACAGAATATAAACAACATAAGAAAATCGTTCTATAATAATAACACGCAAGATAAAAAAATAACAAGTCCAAGCAGAGGATGCTACAATTTCTTCTCCGGGTCGAGCACAGTCAATCAGATCATTCAACAGTATTACTTCCTTGTATCTTGGAAGTCGACCCGCAGGAACTATTCCTGGGCTCTCTTGAAGAGTCAACTTTTGAAAATTCCTGTAAATTGTCTGTAGCAAGCATAGAAGGAGAAAATTGAGTTCATTTATTACAGCAACGTTAGTCGTCAACATATTTTGTAAAAAAAAATCCAAAAAATTGAATAATTTGTTAATCAAGCAACGACAAACATCTAAATTAAGCAGTCCTTATGCAGTCTTGGCCTAGTCAAAGTGAAGAACAATAATCAACACGATATGTGTTATTTCAATGTCCTCAAACTCGACTTCTTTAGCAAAAACAGAGTCTTAAAACGCAAGGATTTGAAAAGCAGCACCTGCTCGATATTGACAGTGAATGGTCCTTTTGATTGACACTCGGGACAGGATCCAACTTTCACCTCTGAATAAGAATTCTGAAAAAAAGGTCCCAAAACTGCCCCACATTTGTTACAGTCATACTTCACCTGTTGCAGCTGGGGAAAAACTCCGGAGCGCCTGGTTACCACTCCCCCAATTCGGATCATTGTATTCAAGTGGATCTGCCTGCTCCATAGAAGCCAACTTTCAGTTTTTCATCCAATGGGAGAAAGGAGAACTATATCAATTGTTTTTTTTTATTTTACCTAATATTTCGAATCTGATCGTAAACTGGTAAGTCGGTTATGCGGACATAAATCTTTTGATGTATATTCTTGTAATTTGGATGTAATTGAAAGACAACGCTTTTGGCGACATCTTCCATGACTTCTAGAACAGAATGAGGTGCATCCGCCAGCCAAATGGCTATGTTGGGATGGACATAGATAAATTGCTTGTAATCTATCTCCAAACTGCACTTATTAGCTACACAATTAAAAACACACGATAATCAACATGTTGGCATGTTGCGGAGAAGATACTGTTCACTGTCAAGTACAAGGCTGGAAGAGTAGTAGAAAAATGTATTACCTGACACCATCTCATTTATCAGGCGCACATATTCAAGGTCTCCATGTTCATTTTTTGGATTCTCATATTTGAGTAAGAAGTCCTTGAATTTCCTGGCTATGAATCGGCGCACTTCATCTCTTGTAACCCACTCTCTAAGTGTTCCTTGAACGTGGTACATCTCGTACCCACCTTCATCATCATAATCATCCTACATTTCGTGAACCAATGTTAATTGTGAAATAAAATCAACCGGTAACTGCCAGAATATCTTTCTTCTTTAAAAAAGAAGGAAAAGAAATCCGAAGCTCAAAGTACCTCAAATTGATCATCCTCAGCTTGATCAGTCGTTGGAACATCCTCTCTTGAGTGTCCTCGTTGTGACCTTCCAGGTGAACTAGGCATCCCATCAAGATCATCATCACTTTGGACGGGAGGCCTGAAATCAGCTCGGGCCCTTTTAGAAGGTCTATGACTGTCATCATCAGTATCTGCAATAGAAAATTCCACACGTCAACAATCAACAACTTGTGTTTCCCATGTCAAAAACTTCCCTAACAATAATAACCAACAGCCAAAAAGTGAAGCATTTCCCTCTAGCAGTTATGCAATATTAATTAAGCACGTGATCACATGCATCATATGATCTATTGGCCACGATATGCTTCCAATCCCCGCTCGATAATTTCATCACAAGCAATACAACCAATTTCACCAGTATTTTTACATTCAACATGGAGCAGAGTGGCATATCCTAAACGATTTGGCATTATCAAACAATTTTCATCAATTTACGATTTCAAACTTTTAAAAAAAAGATGGTAATTCAGCGGGAACTACTGTTTCGGAATGAACGAATTAGCAACGAAATGGATTGAAAGGGAAGAAAATAGAAATGATTACCTTGGTCGTGGAGAAGCTGAGGAAGTTTGTTGCGATTGGAGGCGCGACCTTCACGTGCGTCGAGTTCCATCTCAGCAGCCCTTCGGTCCTCCATGATCTGATCGAAATCTCTCTCATCCTCCAACGAGTCATCGAGCCCAACCGATTCGAACTGGTCAGCCTCATCCATCCTCCGATAATCACTGTTCATTCATTCAATTCAATTCAATCAAGCTATACAAGTGCAAAAGGGATTAGGGTTTGAGAAATAGAGGACTGACTCCAAGAAGTTGTCATGGTAGAGATCCTCGCCGTCTTCGTCTTCTTCGGGTTGTTGTTCTTCGTCTCGTATGATATCGGGATCAACGGAGGCCTCGTCGTCTTCGGAGGCATGGCTGGTGTGGGTGTGAGGAAGCTGGTCGGTGTTGAAACCAGCGGGGGGAGACGACGGCGATTCGGGATCAGGCGTTGATGCTGGATTTCCTGACTCCATGCTTCTCTTCTCTTCTCACTCTATTCTCTATCGTTCTTCCTCCACTCTCTCTCTCGCTCTCTTTTATTCTCTCCCGTTGCTCCTTAGGGCTAGAGATATCTAACCGCTCTTGGCGGGGTCACTTCTCTTGGCGGGAAAACTTTGGCGCCAATTCTCTTGTTGGGCTGACAGTGACACCCTCTTACTTGTTAAGCCCAAAACCCGCCTTGCCATTCAGGCTGGGCCCATTGGGATCAAAAGGTGGTAGTAGAAAAGGGAATTGGTATATACACCACAAAAAATTAGCCATACACCCCACTTAACTATGGAAATTTCTAAAATACTCTTCATTTTTACATATATTTTGAAAACTGGAGTTCCGGAATGCAAATTTTTTGAATTGTGAGGTGTATTCCGGAAACTAGTTTCCGGAATGCAAATTTGTATTCCGGAAACTCCAGTCAAATTTGTATTCCGGAAACTCCAGTCAAATTTGTATTCCGGAAACTCCAGTTTCTATACAATTTGTATTCCGGAAACTCCAGAAAAGTTTCCGGAATGCAATTTTGGATCCAGTTTTCGGAATGTAAAATTGCGGAAACTTCCGGAATGCACGCGAATTTTGAGTGTATTTTTGAAATTTCAGCATTAAGTGGGGTGTATGTCTAAAAAGTGTGGGATGTATTTACCATTTCCCAGTAGATAAATGCGTAAAGCCCATTATCATTTGGTGAATTCTAGTGATTATGCTTTCGAGTTCGATTTTAACCAAAAAAAATGCTTTCGAGTTCGACGCGAGACATCAAAATTGACAGGCTGTAGCAAGTAATTAAAAGGGAGTTGGTAAATACACCCCCAAAAATTAGCCATACACCCCACATTAATGTTGAAAATTCAAAAATACTCTTAAATTTCGCGTTATTTCCGAAAACTAGAGTTTCCGGAATGCAATCTTGCATTCCAGAAACTGGAGTTTCCGGAATACAAATTTGACTGGAGTTTCTGGAATGCAAACTAGTTTCCGGAATACACCCCACAATTCAAAAATTTACATTCCGAAAACTGGAGTTTCCAGAATACAAAATTGCATTCCGAAAACTCCAGTTTCCGGAATATACGCGAAAATGTGGAGTGTATGACCCAAAACGTGAAATTAACTAGGGGTAATTTTGGAAATTTAAGATTAATGTGGGGTGTATGTCCAATTCTTGGGGTGTATTTACCAAATCCCTAATTAAAATCTTGGCAATATTTTTTTTTGAAACAAAATCTTGGCAAGATTATCTTGCTTTTTTTTTTGGTGACTAATTCTCGTGAAAATGTTTGAAAGAGGTCAAAACTGTAGCAAAGTCCTTGTGTTTGTGTAGAATTTTAGCTGGGTTTTTTTTATTCTAAAAAGAAAAAAGAATTTCAGCTGGTTTTTTGGAGATGTGTGTGTTTCGTCTTGTGGGAAGGTAGATACACGACATTTTTTCTCTGGCCATGCTAATTTTGATCCCCTTTGGGCCATTTTTCAAGTTTTTTTCCAATACTTTTTTGTCAAAGTAATCTTCATAGAATAAGCCCAAAGACACTTACATAATTAGGATGCTAAAACGAGAGTATTACAAAAGAAAAAAAGTATTGCACAACAGATAATCAATAACAAAACATACACACATACTTCAAAAGTAAACGAATTAGTTATCATAAAACAACAACAACAAAAACAAATAATCATATCCTTCTATACCTTGATAGAGTTAGTTTTATTTTCTTCTTTTTTATAATTCCTTCTAGATTGACATGTGCTTTGTGAGACAATCTATCCCGTGACATATTTGAGTAGAACAGCGCTGTGTAATCCTCGATGAAATAGAAATCCCCATTTCAATTTCTATAATGCTTGTTAATTTGGGCCAAGAAGTAAGTCCAATGTTATGATACATGGACAACTTTGGGCCTAAGCAAGAGTCACACCTAGGCCCCCAACCAAAATTCTCTTTTTCGTATCCGTCTCTAGTCCCATAAAACTTAAATCATAACTGCATATGATAGACCCAGATGTAAGTAGCTCGTTTTCCAAGTGGCTTCTATAACACGTTCCCTTCCTTGGGACATCGTTGCCAGCTTGGTCCTGGATGATTTTTTCCCCCAAAATTTTGGAAGTTGGTGGAGACCTCTCAATTATGGTTTGTCTACCCTACCCACTTTTTTTTCTTTCAATTTGTTAATCAAATGTCCTGGTCATGATTATATTGTTGCTATTTTCACAATCCATGAATAAATCGGTGCCCTAAATACAAAACAAGGAAAATAGTGGGTCATCTTAAAGCCAATCTGAAGGTAATTAAACATTAAACGAACATGCGAAACAATGAAGCCACGTCATAAAATAGAGCTATATTCATTTTTTATACGGTCATTCATATGAAAAGGGGTTATTATATATAACGGTTGGCAGTGGTGCGTTGCGACTGTATTGCATTATTGAATTGAAAGGGTGTCAAACGAGTACAACCTAACCTCATACTCTCTTTGCAAAAATCATAAATGGCTATAATTAAATTTTATATTGGTATTCATAACATTGATAAATTAAAAGTTATGATAAATATGATAGTTGTTGAAGGCGATCGTTTGCAAACCCCTACACTTTCATCACTGGATTTTGACATGACTGCATGATGACGGAAATTAAGAATCGCGATTGGTTCTCTTCAATTGGGATTTAGGATATCACATAGCTATAATAACTAGATCAAGAAGAGCAAGAATGAATGAATGAAAAAATTCAAAGAAAACTTACAGCAACTGAGGTTATTAAAATTGAGACAACACTTCTTTCCATTGTAATATCTCCTTATGCGAAAATCTTTTTGGTTAGATTGGCACAAAACAGAATTCAAAGGAGTTATCATCTATATGACATCTTCTTGCAGCCTTATCTTGTTTTATATATGATATATTGATTGATTGATATATTGACTTTTATGTTTGGGGTTACATTTTTGACTTCAACATGACCCAATTAATTATTACTAGAGTAATGGTCAGGTCAAGTTGGTATTTGGACAAAATGTAAAATGGATTAGTATATAATTATACAATATTATTTCATGGGATTAGCTAAGGATTGTCTACATTTACTGCATCATGCAGTCACTGCGGTCAATACAATTTGAACTATTGATTCTGCTCAATCTTGAATCATGACTATTCATTTATTTTGCCAAAAAAAAAATATAAAAATGGAAGAATAGAGAGATAGAGATGAGCAATCCAATTCCAGCTATATATATATTGAGTATTGACTCACTCTTGGAGCAGTATTCCCAGAATAGCAGATTGGGTGGACTATGCAACTTTGTGCCGAGGTTTAACAACTTTGATTAGACCCGTAGGACTGCCACAGGTAGATTCAACTTATCTTTGATTTTATATAACTATGTCAATCATTAACGAGTGACTGGGATTTTTTTTATATTAAATATTATGGTTTTTAATAAAAAAAACTATTTATTTAAGTAATTCCTTAACAGTGCCTTTATTACGCGTGTCTCATCTTGGATTACCGTTCACCTCTGACGTGCAGTGAGTACCTTACTTTCTTGTTCTTTTGAATGCTTCTCCCTTCTCTTTGGGTGCTCTCTGTCTCATTGTGTCTCACTCAGGGGAGGCACCCTCTCTGGCATTTCATAATGCCTTGTAGTGATTTAATTAGCTTTTCAAAACTCATCGTTACTCTGAACAATTCCGGTTGGTTGTTGCCATACAATGATACACATGGTACCATGATTGATTTTAATGAGAATGAAGAAGAAGATTATGCCTATGATTGTCAATATTATTATATAGGCATAAACTATAAATCATTCGTGATGATATTGGCACTTGGATGTTGGATCTCGCTTTATCTTTTCAGCTTTTACTTTGGGGTTGGCAACTTTTTGTTATGTGTAACTTTCTTTTCTGGAATCCTCGAGTCCCGAGCTTAATAACATAAATGAAGTAGGGACACAGAGCACTGGAGTCCTGAATGTGCACTCGTTAGTGTGTGATATATAGCACCAAGAACGAATAGGAGTTTGGTGGGAAGTTATTTTTTTTATAAGCAAAAATTATATTAAAAGGGGTACCTAACTCATTACATCAAACGTGTGTTTTGATCCGCGTTTAGAGGGCTTAGACATGCAGTTGGAGTGCATGATGCATAAGCTCCAAATTGGAGTTTTAAGGTGGATGTGCGGCTGCGATAGATGTACCGCCATTCCAAACACACGCCAAGAGCATTTTACATCCCTATTTGAGAACCTGAAAACACTGTAAGTAAAAGATGGCTATGAATTAATTAATATGAAAGGAAGTTATCTGCTGTGAAATAATATGAAAATAAAAAAGGGGTGGCTATGGCTAACATCAATTTCTTGGTTCTCATCGGCTAAATTAAATACGAAATTATTGAGGGAATTAAATTGATAAAATATATCTATGGTACAGGGAACTGGGACCCCATTTGAGATGATAACGTGGAGCATGACTGTCTACAAGCTCAAAAAGGAATAATAAAAATGGAGAACTGCAAGAAACAACAAAACAAAGCCGGGGAAACAGGAGGTGCCAGAGAAACACAATCCACACAGCACATGCATATATCCACCCCCCTGTTGTTGTTTATTGTGTCCATGTTTGCGGATCATTACACCTAATAATCATTGCAACACGGAATGAAAATAAATAATTTGTGGGGCCTCGTCCTTCAGTCAATTATAAGTGGAAGCCAATTGCATGCACTAGCTCATCCAATGGGGGATCCAATTCCTCAGTGCTCATATATTTTATGAAACTGGATTTGATCGATGAGTCTTATAATGTAAAGGGGTATATTTTAAAGGATTATACTAAGGGTAGAGTCCACCTCTCATTTTATAAGAGTTAATTAACTCCTATCAAAGTGATGCATCCTGACTCTAAAACTGTTCCATTACGTCAAAACTATATAGTCTCTGAGTCTTGGAAGAGTAAGTGATGATGATCTGCTCATATAACTCGTAAACTGTAAATTGTAACGAGATACAAGTGAGATGAATTGATCTGTTTTTTTTTTCTCTTCCTCATATTTTAAAAAATTTAAATACTTAAATTCAATTTTTATTATTCTTAAACTTGTATTTTATAATTTTTAAAATCTCAATATATCTTTGCCAAACCACCAATTAAGTTTTGATTTTGTCATGATAAAATGAGGTGCATGTCTAGTGTCTACATAATAAAGAGATTTAAATTTACAATTTTATATAAACTATTCAAATCTTTCACGAGTATAACAATTTTAATGGCTTTCTTAAGAAGAGTCTACCTAGTTGCTCTGCTGTACAAAAATGATATTTAGACACTCAAACCACAATTTACACCTTGAAAGACATAGTCACATAGGAATATAAAAGAAATAAGTGATACATATGCGGTGTGACAATAAAAGAGAGACAAAAAAACAAAAAGGAAAATGGATTCTCTCTTGTTGTATTGCCTCTACAACACTAAAAATAAGTGAGAGAGGAGAGTAAAGATAAAAAGGAAATAAGGAGATGATGAAGAGGGAAACCATAATTGAAAGAGAGAGAGAGAGGCACAGTGGATATATGCAAAGAGATGGAGAAAGACCCTACAATACAGAATCTAAATCCAGCAAGAATGATGTTAAAACTTAGACGGGTGTTGAAAATTAAAGAGTGTTTAATAAGCATAACTCCTTCCTTTATTACTTTGTGTAGTCTCATCAGTAAAACATTGTTTGGTCGACATATTATAGGAACCCTGATTTGGTGCAGTCACCATTCTAATGCAGTGGTGCAATCAGAAGATCGAGACCGTTGGATTGATATCAAACGGCTCATGATTCCAATTCGTATTTAAAATCCAATTTTATTCTTAAAACAGTGAGTTATCTGATCTCAACCGTCTCAATTATTACTATACCACTGCACCGAATCCATTTCCCATATTATAGCTCATGGTTAGGGGGAAAGATAGATATGAAGCTTCCTATCAAATGATAAAGTACCGTTAACGGCCATGGCATTGCCTTCACTTTGAAATGTATTTTGTTTGTGATTTAATAAAACAATAAATATTTAAAACAATTCCTCTCCTCTCTTCCCTTTCCCTCTCATACAACTAAACACTATGTAAACAACACATTTTATTATCTTCGCTGAAATTAAATAAGTAGAAAAAGGAAATAAAGCAAGAAAGATGCTATAGTAATTAACAACGAGTCTATAACACAAGGCTATGCATTTTATTTTATTTTTTATTTGTGAAAATAGCTTTACAACCTGGCCGGGCTTATATTCACCGAAAATTATACCCAGTCCAGGAGGGACCTCATCAAAATTAAATGCCTCAAAGGCCCAAAAACCGAATGTAAATACGGGACATTACATTCCCCTTCCTTAAAAACATTAAATTTCTTGACCAAAAAAAAAACATTAAATTTACACTGTTTTTTATTTTCAAAATTACACACTTTTTTATGTTCAATAAAAATTTACACACTTTTTTAATAAATAATTTCGGGAAAAAATAAATATTTTATTTTATTTCATTTCAATATAAATAATTTTCTTGTGAATATTTTCTTATACATGATTCTATCTAATTTTAAATCCGTATTATTAACTATGAGAGTTTACAAAGTTAATTTATAATAAAATAAATTAAAGTTTTTTTTCGTGGATAAATAAATTAAAGTATAATAAATATTGATATATGCAGAAAAGAGAGTGTGGGTTAAAAAACAAAAATTAAAAGTGTAAGCTCGTGGATTGCAATTTACCACCCTTATATTTATCCCCTTTTTTTTCCCACTTAAAAAACAGAAAGGAAAACGACGCGTGCTATTGTGAATTCTGGATCCCTTTATAAGCTTCCCACACCGTTACGCTCTTCCCTCAACCTCACCTCCGGAGTGCAGGGACACCTCCTCAACCCCACACCCACACCCACCCCGTTCCGTTCTCACTCAACTCATCAACATCCCCAGCCACCACCCCTTCCTTCTCTCTCCCCCCACTCCGAACCCTTCTTTCATCTGTTGTATTGCCTCTGAAGCTTTCTCCCCCGACTATATAATCACCGTGAAAGGTTTATTGATTCTTCTGACACAAAACAGAACACTTTTTTCTCTCAAAAAAAAAAAACCCACTCTCCATCTCCAATGAAGAATCTAACCACAATCGGGTTTTGATCATCTCTCTTTATCCACCCTGCCTCTTTCTGTCATAGGAGAATCTGCAACCGTTGAATCCGATCCACTTGAATCTGAATTTCTCCACCCAGAAACAGAAACCAGAAAAAGGAAAACAAATTTTTAAAACCCTTTGACCTTCCACCACCATAAATCGAAATTGAAATCCAATAATCGGGTCTTAAAAAATGACATCACCTATGTCTATGATATCAAACCCGGTAACAAACACGGACCGGTCACGTGACTCAAAGAGGAGGAAGAAGAAGAAGGCACAACAACAACAAGAAGAAGAACAAGATCAGAGCCACCTGAAATGGAAATCACAGGCGCAGCAACAAATCTACTCATGCAAACTACGCCAGGCCTTAGCCAGAGTCAACACCGGCTCGGCGCCACGCCGAGGAAAAGCCGTCCGAGAAGCCGCCGACAGAGCCCTGGCGGTGACGGCTAAGGGGAGGACACGGTGGAGCCGAGCCATCCTCACGAGCCGACTCAAGCTCAAGTTCAGGAAGCACAAGAGGCAGAGGGCACCGGCAGCGCCGGTGAACCGGTCAAAGAAGCCACGGGTCAGCGTTTTCCGGTTGAAGGGGAAGGTTGTGCCAAGCGTGCAGAGGAAAGCTAGGTTCCTTGGACGGTTGGTTCCCGGTTGCCGGAAGGAACCGTTACCGGTGGTTCTGGAAGAAGCTATTGATTACATACCCGCGCTTGAGATGCAGGTTCGAGCCATGAGTGCTCTGTTTAACCTTCTCTCTGCTTCCGGCGCCGGCTCCACTTCCACCTCATAAGACACTCTTGGTTTTCGGCATGTATGTATGTAATGTATGCCTATGCCATGCCATGCCATGTGTCCATTTTTTTTTTTGTTAATTTTTTATTTTATTATGATTATTGTTATTATTTGTCTTCTTTTTTCCCCCCACCCTCTGTCTTATTGTTTTCTTTACCTATTTCGAATAACTAAGTCTCATACTATTCACGTATAGCTTGAAACGTTTATGAGAATGGTAACGGTACCTTTCAGGTTTCAACTTCCAACAACCAGGTTAAATTCTTGAAACTTACAACATTTAACAGTAGTATTTAGAAAGCAATGCGTTTTCTTTTGGGCACATGTGAGTTTTGTTTGTGGTTCTGTTTTGATTATGAAAACGGGGAAAAAGTGGTTGCCGTTGGGGAGTGCCATTTATAGGGGTCCTGGTGGCTCTTCATCAAAGGTAGGGGGGAATCGGGTTCGGGTGTACCCGTTTCCCTACCCAGCAATGTTACGATTGGTAAAATTAGCATACTATTAATTGATCATGAGCAGGTAAGTTTAATGTTTTTAAGGAAAGGAATTTATGGTGTACGCTGTTAAGTTTGTATGGCTTGAATTGGTCAATAAGGAGGTTAAAAAATGGTCAGCGTTGTAAATTTTGCTAGGTTATGGGGGTTAGGTTTATGCTGTTTTGCACTTATAGATATTGTACCACTCCTGGAAATGAAACACTACTCATGTGCTCCATTCTTTCTTTGCATGTTTTCAACTCCAGTTAGTACTTGGTAACTCGAATGCATTATTATTTACTGTGTTTGGAGGTAGAAAGAGGACAAACATTCTTATTTTTCGCATGTTTTATTTCCGGGACACTTCTTCTATTCTTATAGTTATTATTGAATGACAACTAGATTGTATTTTAACTTTTTCTAGCTCTCTCTGAAGTCTATCTGATTGCTGATGTCTGAGAACTTATTGGTCTTCATCTCGGCTTAGCTAGCACAGAGCAATCAAATTGGTATTATGGTACTGTGGGGGAAAGTAAGAGTGAGTGTGTGTGTGTGTTTGATGGAAATCGAATGGACCCAATGGCTAACTCCACTTCTCTAAAGCTTTTCCCGAAAGCGCCAAAAACATGCTTATTGGACACAGTGGAATGGCCTAACATGCCATGTGACTTGTCGTCCCCACCTTATATACAACCCAACTGACATTTGACACTATACCCTCTCATTGTCCTCATCTTTCTTTTCTTTCTCCTTTTTCTTTCAGCCAAGCTCCAAAAGCCACGGGCCATTATAAAAGAAAGCAGATATATAAGGGAGTGGGGATGAAAAAAACAGAATTTGAATTTGGGCATGCGTATCTGAGATGCTTACCTTAATGGGTCAGG
The DNA here is from genome assembly GCA_030159175.1 of Glycyrrhiza uralensis. Classification (NCBI taxonomy): domain Eukaryota; kingdom Viridiplantae; phylum Streptophyta; class Magnoliopsida; order Fabales; family Fabaceae; genus Glycyrrhiza; species Glycyrrhiza uralensis. The sequence goes on along the minus strand of BRZY01000001.1, from coordinate 57,213,377 downwards.
TGTCCTTCTAGACGGGGCAATGGTACGAGAGACTAAGGCTTATTTGGATTGGTTTATATAGAGTTTATTAATTGACATAAATACCTGTAACAGTATTTGGATGAGCTTATACAAATACTCCTAACTTACAACTGATCCATAAGATATTTTGTGTTTATTTTCATAAGTTTCAAGAATAGTTTATAGTTTATATGAAATCAATTTCATCACATTCTCACTTCTGATTATAAAAATAGTTTATAGTTTATGCCATAAACACTTAAATAAACTATTTATCCAAATACGTCGTAGATATATAAGTCGCTTTCTTTAAACTTAGACAAGAGCCCCCTCCCTTTCTGTGGCTGAGAGCCAGTTAAGGCACACGAGTGTCTGAGTTTCATCGCTTTCAGTAGAGGTACTCACCACCCCACAACCCTGGTCAGAATCATTAAAAGAAACATGCAGAGATTGAAAATTTGCGGATTCCATATGTGACCTTTTTTTGGGGGGGGGGGGGGGGGGGTAGCATTCATTTCAACATTTTCAGCATTTTAAAGGGACCAGACCAGAATTCAATACCTTCACATGTGGCTGGCTGTTGAATACTGCTTTCCACATTATGAAGGGTAACCTCAAATTGATGATTTATTCTGAAAAATAACACACAGGGGAGAAGAAAACCAAATGGAATTTTGAGGAAAAACTATAAATAAATAGAAATTGGTCTTTGTTGTATATGTCCACATCCCGCACTAACACCAACGTGTGATCATTTTCAACACATGGCAATGGTCACTAATTAATCTGGCATTTTCTTAGTGAAACTCGTGTCACCAACTTCCAACACAAATGTTACTATCACATCGTAAAACAGATTCATGAATGAAGGGGAAGAAAAGTCTTCATCAAAAAAAAAAAAAGAAAGAGAAGAAAAGTGTGAATAAGAAAGTGAAAAAAAATTTATTCTCTTTGTGTTGTCCTTTCCTTGGTTCATGCGCTTCTCTCAAAATGTTTGCATACCCTAAAGATATTCCAGATTAAGTTACCTAATGGTGGACCAATAATTAATTTAATTCCCTCAATCTTTTCCTATATATGAGTTCTTTGTATTCCCTTTGAACAAAGCGATATAAGATATTGTATGATAACTCAACACAGTAAAACAACAAAGGATGCACTGCAATAGTACTTAGCATTTATATTCCGTTTTGTTTTATCACTTATTGGAATATTGAATTGGATACTTATACAGATTTAGATCCTTTTGTGTCTTTATTTGCTATGAGAAAGAAATATAAAAGCAAAATAATATATCTCATAAACAATGGTGTCTCTTGTATCAGTAAGAAACATGAACATCATAAGATCCAACTATCCTCTCTCACACACACTTGTGTAATAGTTAAGAAAAGGAATAAAAGATCCCTCATAGACACAAAGACATCAAACAGGGCTCCACAAATTTTGACAGAAACAGTGGAACACCCATATTTTAATATTTGTAGGTCCACACACACACAAATATTTTTCTTCGGATGATCCTATATATTGCAACAAAACTCACGTGAGTTAATCCACTTCCATAAAAATCCTGATTAAGCAAAGCAATCAGGGTATCAACAACAGTCATCCTTCGCAGCCAAATCATATTATACAGAAAATATCTTATAGTATTATCTAATTAAATTAATATTAAATGATGACAATACTTTATAGTTCAGTTCAGTAACTTCTTAACTTTATTGGAAAGCAATTGAAATTGAAATTGATTTTTAGAGTAAGTTTTAAATTTTAATGCATACATCATTAACCCTTAACCCACCTTCTTCCTTTAATTTCTAGCTCACTTTACACCTCATTTACAACTAAAAAGCTTCGTACCAAAATGTTATATATTATATGTACTTTAATTAATATCCTAGTATAATAATTATTAAGATTAAGTTGATATAAAGTAATTAAATTCAATTAGTAATTATTTGTCCTTTACAGCTAATGGAAAAGAATAATATACCATTTGACGCTTTAAAGGAAATTAAAATGTAAAATATTTTAAATAATTGATTGTTACTTATTTGGTACCTTGGCATATTTTTAACAATCAATTAATTACAGACGGGTCAAAATAGACATATTCCTATATAACAAATGGAGTCATTGTGATTATCGGGTGTAAATTACTTTATATATATATATATATATATGTACTCTAAGTTGTTTTATTAAATAAAATAATTTTTCTTAATTTCTTTAATTAATACTTCAAATCTTTCAATCAACATTAGACATAATTAGATAATAATAAATTGCATTAAAACAATTTTCTATTAATTACACGAATTTTTGAAAATTTTCAGAATTGAGGATTCTTCAAAACTCAAGAGTTTTAAATGTCTATATTTTTATTTTCAATATATTCTGTATTATCGATAAAATAATCTTATATCGATTAAATTAATCATTGAAATTCGAAGCTAACCATTGAAATTATAATCATCATTAATAGGAACAGGCCGGCTCCACAAAAGCATCATATTATTATTGCTCAGCATGTGACATACAAAGGTGCTCATCCAGGAAAAAAAATACAAAGGTGCTCAAAGCAATCGCCGTTATTTAATTGTAAAATCAATAGTTATCTGTCTGTTTTATCACCACACACTATGTACTATGTAGAAAAGAACAACTTAAATAATATATATAGATTGCTTGACCATTTTAGTTTATTTTTATGTTTGTAATTAACGTGGTTGTGAGATGAGAAATCTTTTTTTTCATATATGTATAATTGAAATGGGTCTATTCAATAACAAAAGGCAAAATCCAACACAAGCTGTACCAGAATTTTGCAGTACAAGATCCCAGTTACAAACCAAAAGAAACCTGATTTTGATTTCTTTGATTTTGCTATTCTTGATAATTTCTTTTGTGACTTTAACATCGTGATTAGGCAGGATGTGAAAATGCACTTGAAAAGAGGAAGGAACGGGAAACAAAATGAAATTAATTTGTTGTACTGCGAAGAAAGAAAAATAACAAAGACTAAAAGAGAGGGGGAAATCAAGATCATATATATATATATCAGTATATTTGAATTAATGAGAGGGGGAAATCGAGATATCAGTATAATCGATTGACCTATGCAATTCACGGGTCAAGTTAATTTTTACACGTGATATAAAATGACTTATTTGTTGAAAAAAGAAAATAACTTTGTTGCAAGTGTGTATGTAGCATTCGACAAAATCTCCCACTATTGCAATGGGATCATCGATTACTTCACTCTCCCGTCTCCATTGGTTGTCTTGTTCCCCTTTTGTTTCCTACAAGCCTCTCGCCAACTGGTAATAATAATAATATATATATTTGCGCTGAAAATGCAGGGCATAAACAATTATATATATTATAATTAATTATGAGAACAGGGACAGGGTGGTACATATATAAAAGGTTGAATAAACATTATTCACATATGTAATGTCGACCCTCACCGGACCCCAACAACACCATAAAACATATTGCCACCCTCTGATATCTCTACCATGTAAGCAAATTAAACCAGCCCTCATGTCATACCCATCTTTTCTCTGTTTATTTTTACAATCTAGATTGTTATGAGTGGAACAAATTAAAGCTAAGGAACGAAAAGGACAAGCATTTGAAAAATCTGAATAAATTATTTTATTTAAAAGCCTTCTCTAGGTCACATGGAGGGGTCATGGGCTTGTCCATTAAACTCCAAGATAACATAATAAAGTAGTAAAAAGAGAAAAAGAAAAGGTGGTCTTGTTTGGCAAATGGCATCCCCATATGGTCTCCACTCTCTGTCTCTGGGAAGATATATACTGGACAATAGGAGGAGTTCGTTTTCAAATTTTAAGCATAATCCACAATATATGCATTAGGTTGGTTCGTCTCCTTCCTAATTGCCGACAAAATTTGCATAGTTTGGATAAAATACTACCACCTCCGTCCCTAAATATAAGAACCTTTACAAAAAAATGAAAGTTTCTTTATATAAGAACCTTTCCAAAAAATCAGTTGCATTAATTATTTTTTAACTAAAATGTCCTTATTTATTGTACAAATCACCCAACTATTCTACCATTTCCAATGCATTAATTAAGTGATGAAAGAGAGAGGAGGAAGAGAGATAGTAATAAATGTTAGGGCTAGTTTTGGAAAAGTATAGTAAATTATTGATAAATTTATTGCTATTAACTAACTTAACTAATTTTCTTAAAATGTGTGAATTAGTTAAAAAATTCTTATATTAAGGGAGGGAGACAGTACTATGAATTTTCATTTATAGATAGCTTTTCGGGATATAATAACATCATTTTTATTATTAATTATTGTTAGATATGATTAATGATATGCGCGCCTAATTTTCACTTCTTAATTCATTAAAATAGGTCGCCTACGTCAAAGAGACAATTATTTGGTTTGGTATTCTAAAACGTATACCCTAGCCGCCTCTCTCTCTCTCTCAATTGTTCCTCTTCCTTCTTCCTCATCCATCGTAGGAGGTAGTTTTGGGCTATTTTTTTGTTTGAAATTATTCTTTTACTTTGTTTTTTCTCTTTTTTTATCTAAATAAGTGATTTTTTTTCACATAGATCTGGTTTCCTTCAGTGTTTTCGTCGTCTGTATGCGGCAGTGTTTTGATCGTCGTCTTGGTGTGGCGTCGTTTGGTTTCCCATCTTGTTGTGGTGTTCATTTGGTTTAGATTAACATATCAGATCAATTACAAATTCAATCAAGACTTGGGCATCAACGTTACAGATCTGGAGGCATGGGTACTCCGGTCACTTTGATTTTATCACATTTGTAGGCATTTTGCCGTAATATGCTATTAACTTAGGTGCTGTAAATTTATTTACAGATTCATCATTTTCAATTTTTAACAATGTTAAATTTGTGTTATTATCAATGTATTTTATCAATTTGAATCAATAAACATATCTTTTTTTAGTAAAAAAAAACCATTATTTGGTGTAGTTTGCATTGTTGTTATGAAAAAAATGATACTCCCTCCGGTTTCAAATATAAAAAAAAGTACATGCATCTGGACCATATCCGAACTCAAATATAAGAAAAAAAGTACATGCATCTGGACCATATATGGTCCAGATGCATGTACTTTTTTTCTTATATTTGAGACCGGAGAGAGTATTGAATTAGGGAAGAGCTAGCTTAGCTACTACTACTAGCTAGTATAGAGTAAGGGTGGACTGACGTGTCACTTCACCTAATTTACTTTATATTTTTAATTATTTATTATTACCTCTGGTCCAAAATATAAGCAACATATTACAAAAATACATAGACCAATAAATGTTTTGAAAATGTGATAATCTTAATTAATACTAACTAGTTTCAAATTTTTTTCAAAAATATCCTCTTTGGTGTCTCTCGTAAATATAAATATTGCATTAAATGAATGATATAATTGGAAAACTAATATTTAATTTATTTGAAATTGGTGAATGTTACTTATATTTTGGACCAAAAAAAATTGTATTTATTGCTTATATTTTGGACCGGATGGAATATTTTATAACTATTTATATTTTCTCTTGTAAAAAAAACTATTTTTAGTTTTTTTTACTTTCTCACATTCTTTTTGATATGTCATACTTTCTCCCTTAATCGTCTATTACACCTCTTATTTTCTCCTTTTTTTGCCCTTTCTCTTTTTTTTCTACACTATTCTCACACCCCATAAAAATGTCAAAAACATTATTTTTTTTAGAAGAACCCGTGAAAAGATATTCGGAATGGAATAATAAATGACATCTAATAATGGCTCCAATTATTTATTTTTTTCGATAACAATGGCTCCAATTATAATTTATCATGAACATACATTCGTCTTCAATTAGTACTGGATAATATTATAGCTAGCTAGGCACATTATTGCCTATATTAAGAAAACGATTGCGGGTATATGTCTTCGGATTATGCTCATGGTACTATATTAATTTTTCCTATAGTGCGAGAAGTCAATATCAACCATTACTTTTTTCTTTTTTGACATCAATATCGACGATTACTAAACACCGGTAAGTAGTTCGCATATTATTTATAAATAAGAGTAAAATATAAAAAAATAACAAAAAACATTTAAGAAACTATTGTTTTAATTTTAAAATTATATTATTAATAATAAAAAACCAAATTAAAATAAAAATGTATTTGAAAATTTTCTTTTTAAAAAATAATTTAATTAATAAGTTTAATCGTGTTTTTTTGTAAATATTTAGTCGTACCATGTTGATAAAAATTTTGAGTAATAATTAAATAAATTAATACAAACATATTTTAGTTAAATACAAAGAAGAAAGAATATTAATTTGATTCATATAAAAATCTAGAAAATATGTGCCATGAAATAAAAAATGTGTCAGTACATGAGAACAAAAATACATTTTGGTTTCATTCACTCTAAAAAAAGAATATTAATTTAAATTATTGCATAATATAGGAATTGATCAAAAAAAACGCCAAAGCCGCAATAAAGGTGCCCTTTTCTTCTGCGTTTTCGACAGAAGGAAAGATAAAATTTGCCAGCAATAAATTGGAGGCATGCAGTATTGCGTTCAAAACAAAAACAAATGTAGACAAAGTGGCAATGGAAATTAACCCTAGGTTTGGTTTGTGAAAGAAAGTAGAAGGAAAGAAAGTGAAAGGAAAGGAAGAGAAAGGAAAGGAAAAGAATAGAAAATGAGAGGATTTTTTTGTTGTTTGGTAAGAAAGAAAGTGAAAAGAAAAAAAGGTGAAAGTTTTCTCTTCCCTTGTTTGATTGAGTAGAAAGTGAGAGGAAAGAAAAAATATATTTGTGGAATGACATAAATACCATATTTTAAAAACAAGATGTGATAAATAGAAAAAAATAGTAAAAATATTTTCTTACTTATATAAAACAAGTAAATAAATATTTATTAAAAATATAAGTTGAATTAAAAATATTAATAAAATTAAAAACATTTATTTCATTTTTTAAAAATATTTATTTAATAAATACAAGAAATCAATGTGATAGGGGTATTTTGCTAAATTGATCCAAAAATTCCAACTTCCCTCTCCTTTCCGTCCAATTTGGAAGGAAGAGTATTTTTGGTGGGACCACACTCTTTTTCCCTCTCTCTCCCTAATCTTGTCTAACCAAACTAAGGAAAAGATTTCGAAAAGCGTGTTTTCCATTTATTACTTTTCTTTCCACTAATTTTCATTGCAACCAAACACACCGTAAAGGTGCGCCTATTACGAATATGGATTCTCTGCCTTTCTCTGGTTTACATGTGTGCGCGCATGTCTTTCTCATCAATAGACATCTTGCATCGAGGAAGTGCTGGAACACTTCCATTAGCTACTAGTATTTTGATGCTGCAGCAAAAATCGAAAAAAAATATCTGGGATTGAGTTGTTGGACTGATCTGTATTATACATTTATATAAATGTGTCTATATGACTATAATCCATCACCATTCTGTGTTCCAAACCCATTTGCATGGGTATGTGCATCGTAAATGAGCTTAATTAACCCCTATTTTTTAACATGGTCATTTTATTTTTTACATGAGATGGCTTTGACATGCATGTAACAATTTAACATGAATGCAGAAATTTTGACCGAGGCAATTTTATTGTTAGCTTTGCTAAGAAAGTTGAGATGAAAAGCAGGTTTTTTTGTCTGAAAAGATATTCATTAGAAAGGCCGAAGACAAAGGCCCAAGGCCCAACAACAGAAGGCCTAAGCTTGCAACGGCCCCAAAGTAAATCTCAGGCCCGTAACTGAACGGCCCCAAAGTAAACCCATAAAGGAAGCCCATAAGATAGGTGTCGGGAAGGGTCCAAACAAAACGACACCGGATGAAGACAGTTTTGCTGTTGCGTTGACACGACATTTTTTGAGTGTGGGGTTGAGTCCGAGGAAAAAGCACAAGCACAAGCACAAGCACGACAACAATGGCTTCTGCTGCTTCATCTTCATCATCAGGAACGGATCATGGGGCAACAACAGAGCGAAGAGGGATCCCGGGTGCTCAGTTCGTAGAGGATGTTCAAACTTATCTTACCCAGTCAGGCCTTGATGTCAACTCTGCTCTTGCTTTCCTCCAAGAAAGGTCTCCTCTTTCCGTTACTCTAAATACTCACAATCAATGCACCATTCCTTGTAACTTTCTGGGTTTGCTTTTTTTTTTTTCTCTTCAAAATAAAAGCTGTCAACTAATACTTTACTTATTAGAGGAATCTAATATTCTCGAAAGCTATTTTTTTTCCTGGGTTTTGAAAGGATCTGTTGTTAGTTGTTACTTGTTAGATCCCTCAAATGAGATTTTTTTATATTTTTTTTAAAATAATTGGTATTGGATTATTATAGGGAGGCAATCTATCTAGATGTAAGATTAGGAGCATATATATGGGTTACTGTGGATCAGTGTTTCAACTACATACATTCAACAGTTAGAGTGGGTGGATTGAGTGAAGAAATGCAGATCGAATTTACAAGTGCTATATTTTATATGTGCATTGTACACCTTAAGAGTAGTGACTTGGAATGTTTGAAAGGATTTCATGGAGTTGAAAACACTGATGTGAACGTATAATTGGTGGTAGTAGATATTAGGTAATAGGATGAGAAGTGAAATGGTTCGTGCAAAGGTAGAGATAGCAACTTCACTCGTCCCAGTTGAAATTAATGTGTCATGCTGTTTTTAATGTGAATTTTAGACGGTGTCTATTGTGATTTCTTTTTCAAAACCTTGGATCTCTCGACTCTCATGTTAGCTTGTAATTCTTGGAAGTCATTAAGTGTACATTTCCATATAGTTAACTTAATGCTCACTGCTATGTTTCATGAATGGGACTTGGGCGAAATGTCTTGCATTGCATTGTGATTATGTGTTAGTTCTATAAAAAGAAAGTAGGTTCCATAAGATGTTGTAACCTTGGGCTTGAATAGATACTTGGGCAACTAAAAATTCATTCTTACACACTTAAAGAAGCACTGTTTGTGAATTTCTATTATGCATTCAGACAAACTTCTGTTTCATAAGATTTTATGAATCACCCGGCACTTATTGCTTCCTGCAGGCTTCAGCAATACAAGTTGGTTGAAATGAAGCTTCTTGCTCAACAAAGGGATCTTCAGGTTTTGTTGCCTTTTATATCTATAGATTGTACCTTTCCATGGCATGAACTTTTTAATTTTTTTAACTATATATGGTTGGTGAAATTTTAATAAGGGGCTAAAATATGAAACTTTTAATTTTGTTCCAAGCTAGAATCTGTAGCAAGGAGCAAGATATTGACTTCCACAAAAGCCAGTATGAATTTGACATTTTTATGTAACATAGGGCTCCTGCTGGACAGGATCACGCGGCAAGCACTTTGCTCCATGACATGTCATAATTCTTACTCTTATCATTTTGAAACCGGTGTCATGGGTTCCACATTTTCATTTTTCAAATATATAGGCTGGATTGGAGTCTTGAACTAGACCTGGGATCACAGCTGAAGGAGTTGCATTGTAAGTAGGCTGGTAATATAGGCTGTAAAGCTATAAAGCACGAACACAAATATGGACACACTGACATGGTCACTGTCTAAAGTTTGGGACACCAGAACACAACATGTGTGTGTTGTATTTAGTGAGTGCATGAGATAATTATAAGTGGACTAAATCTTGATCATACAACCATATATGAATTGTCAAGATTGTTTCATTTAAATCTAATCTTGACCATTCATTTTATGTTGTATATGGTTAGCTCCTCTAACCTTTCATGTTCTCACTTGATGTGCCCCTTACATATGTGTATGTGTGTGTGTGTGTGTGGCACAAGAATGAATGGAGAAAGAAGCATCTGTGCCCCAAAATGAAGTGTGCTAGAGATCTTTCTTAACATTTTTCAGGTTTTAACTATTTTTTATACATTTGAAGTTCTTTTCTAAAAGTTATGTAAAAATAAGGATTTTCTTAATAAGAGTTTGTGTCCTTTTAAGTGTCAAACCCATATTTGAATGTTGGCTAAGTGCCCTAGCTGTGTCTGGTCACTGGTGTGTGTCTCTGAGTCAATAAAAAGATATTTTTTAACTGGACATTTAGTTAGGAGTGTCTAACACATGTTGTATGGGTGTCGTTGTCAGAAGTGTGTATAACACTCTTAACACTTGAAGAAAGAGAAGTGACCATGCTTCATAGCTGTAAAGTTCTCAAAACTTTATTTAATTTGAGGCAACTCCATTATCTTTTCCTAAATGTGTAGACTTCATATTTCCACTATTATAATTAACTTAAACCCTAAAAATAAGAATTTCTACTTACATTATCTACTGCAAAAATTAAAATTTTGTAAATCTAGAACTTTGTGTATGCACTTGTGTTGCCTTTTTCTCTCTGTATTCACTTGCTGATGATTTGTATTTATTGTGGTTGTCAGGCAAAGATACCAGACATTGAGAAATGTTTAGATGTCATAGCTACCTTGCAAGCTAAGAAGGGTACTGGTGAGGTTCGTTTGGTGCTTTTTTTTGCCTAAAGTAGCATATGGTAGTACATGTTTGTTTAGGTAAAAAATACTTGGGTTTTATATCTGAGTAAAATGTGTTAAATATGAATAGTCAGTTTAGCTATGATCAGACAGTTGAATTTTTTTGCATCTTATTTTATTCATGCATATGAAGTTGCCCTCAAAGTGTATGCAGTAATTGCTGTAGTGTTGATACATCCTAAAGGCGTCCTGGTTCCTAAGCTCCCATTTTTTAGTAAAAAAATAAGGTTTATAAAAAGGAGGGAGTGAGGGAGGGGGAGAGTCATGACCTATTGCTTAGAGGAATCCTTATGGCAGCCTTTGTCATTGAGATCTATGGTCAATACTCAATACAGATTAATATCATGGGCAGATATTACCTCCCAGTGGATCTATAATACTGCTGCTTGTTTCAGTTATTTTTTTGGGTTTTATGTATCTGTTTAAATTTGCCTTTGATTTTTCTGGCTATATTTATTATGTCATAAAGTTTGCAACGTTTGAAAAGAGCTATGCTATTTAGAACAAGAGGAAGTGTGTGAACGTGTGAGAAGAGAAAGAAAAGCAAAAATCATGAGAAAGTGAGAGAAAAAATGGAACAGAGAAAAGGTTCCTGTACTATTACACATTGATATATAAGTGACAAATTGCTTTACTATCCATGAAAAATAAATAAATTTACGTTTGTTTTTATTTGTCAGTTGTTAATCCCTATTAGTTTATTCACCATCTCAAACTGATGACTGGAAGTCTATTTTTTTCTGCGTACCCCTCATATAACATTGATACCATGACTTTTCTTTCCCTATATCAACTTACATTCATATTACAGAGATTACAGAGATATACATACAATTACAATCATTCACACATGAGTATTCATGGTTGTGTTGAGTGCACTGCTTCACTTTCGTATTTCATGCACTCGCTTACTAGATTCTTGTACAAATCTAACACATTTTGCCTATGGGAATCTGTGATAGACCTTTGCCTATAGGAAGAGTCATGCTCGCTGCTGCTGTAGTCCAAATGATTCGATGATTTTTAATTTTACTGTTACTGATACTCTATAGCTTTGAACTGGAAATTTCCCTGCATCAAAATCACTGCTTCTATGATTGGTGTCATGGTGTGGTACTTTCTTGTTTACTGATATTGTAAAAAGTTTAGCACTAACAGTGAATAAAATTTGAACCCGTTAAATCTGTGTTATTAAGCAGAGGATTTATATTTCACTCTACTTAAATGCAGGCACTTATTGCTGATTTTGAAGTGTCAGAAGGAATATATTCACGAGCTTGCATAGAGGAAACTGACTCAGTGTGTTTATGGCTGGGAGCAAATGTTATGTTGGAATATTCATTAGAAGAGGTCTTTTCCTGTTAGTTTTAGGTGTTATTGCTGCTGCTGCTGCTTCTTCTTCTAAATATAAATGTTTTCCTACATAATGTTATGAGCCTTAGCGTAGGACCTAGTCACAGTTCTAGACACAGAAGAATCCTTCTTGAGACCTATAGTAAATCTGCAGAAGCAAAGTCGTCCTTAATAGAGTCCCTTCTAAGGCTATCTGAAATGAGAGAGTAATTGATTGCCCTTTTATTGAATACCAAAAGCATTTTTAAAGTCTGCTAAAGCTAATAACAGAAGAAAGAGATCCTGAATGATGATAGGATGTTGACCAAACAAAGGAAAGAGATCTGAAATTATAGAATCTTAATCAATTAAAGGATTCTACTGAATATAAATCTAACCTATAAAGGAAACAAAATAAAACTCTAATTGGGTAAGCTAGGCTGCATCTACTGTTGCTGCCTTCCTTCTCTAATACTTCCGTTCTACAAAAGCATCCACATCACATAACTGCAATGTAAATTTCTGGTGCAGGCTACTGGTCTTCTACAGAAGAACCTGGATAATGCTAAATCCAGTTTAGAAGTTCTTATCGCTGATCTACAGTTCTTAAGGGACCAGGTTACAATAACTCAGGTCAGATTACTAATTGTCTGGTGCTCTATGTCCCTATCTGCATTCACCACACCTACTCATCAAAAGTAAATCAATGTTCATGGCATAGGACTTGCATGGCCTGGCGTGAGTGTTTTAACATTGAAATTTAATTTACTTTAATCTTGGTATATGAAAAAAAATTACAGAAGACTACATACAGTGGCACCGGTGCCACGCTTAAGTTGATCATTCTTAGTAAGCAAGTGCTTACACACTGATTTCAAGTCCAACATTTCCAACCCTCTCATTTTCTTCTCTTATATCACCAAAATCTCTAATAATCTTCTTGATGTTAATTAGTTGTAGTTAATTGATATTTTCTTTCCTCCATATTCGATCAGGTTACAATTGCTCGCGTGTACAATTGGGATGTTCATCAACGACGAATTCGACAAGCTGGTGATGCGGCTGCTCAAGACTAGCCAAAACAAAATTTACTTATACCTACATCTTAATTTGGGGCTTCTATACTTTCTCAGTTGAGTGTATGATTCTAATTTCCGTTCACTTTTCTAGTCTAGATGCATTGTTGTTGCTTCTTGTTCCTAATTCTGGTCTTACTAAAACAGAACCTGTGAAGGATAGGAACCAGTTTTGGTACACGTTGATTAACTTACTGGTCTCTATGACGTTTGTAAAAATAGCATATGCAGGTCCATGGGCATGTACATGTTCTGCTGTGAGAATTTTTAGCTTACTTGATTAATTTTATAATAATGCTGTTAAAGGTTAATTGTCTGAGCAAGCAGGGTAATCAAAAGGGTCCCACAGAATCTTCAGTTTGTGAGTGGAATGTGTCGGCAAAATTATGCAAAATGAGGGGACAAGACGACGTGTAATCCAAAAATATTATCCATATATAGGGGGGATGAGTAAATCCATGTGCTATTTAGTCAACTGTTTTAATAAACTATATTTGTAGAAAGCAACAAGATAATAGAAAACTGGGTAATCCAGGATCCTGGTCGTAAAGGCCCTTATCGTTTGTTTGAATGGTTCTTGGGTTAGGTAAAGTGGCACTGTTATGCTCATGAGCCAAAATAGGATTCCTTGATGTGTTCTAGCATATGACGTGTGCTTGAATATATGGTTAGCAGGCTAATTAATTTTATGGGCATAGACTCTTCACATGGGGACCCATGAACGATGTTGATGGTCACAAGTCAAACGTATAATCCACCTTTTGAATGGGGTCAGCTTTCTTTTCCTTCTATTTCTTTTCTTGTTTTTTTCCTTCCCCATTTTTTTTTTCCTAATTCAGTTACAAATAAAAAAAAAAGTAAATTTTCTCAGCACATAATTCCTGAATCTTCCTTTTATAGGAATTGTTGTTATTTTACATAAAGTAATAATAGTATTAAAATTGAGGAGTTGGTTTAACTTAATACAAAAGATATTTTTTAGGAGAGAATTAGTCAACTTGTTATAAAGATTACTTTGCTTGTGAGATTGTCATAAACTCACTTTATGTTCAAAACTGGGATAAATCTAGAGTATGAACTATGAAATACGCAGAACTAGACATATGTTGGTGGTCCAACTCGAGGATTAAATAATCTCTGGTACTGTATGAGAGTTGAGAATGGACTGGTTTAAATCAATATATATTTTGTCCATATATCTAGGATTTTAACATTTAATATCATGTTCCCTTCAAAAAAAAAAAATTAATATCATGTTGCATATTTTTGTTGATTTAAACTTTTCACTTGTTCTAGTTAATTTTTCATTAATAACTTTTTTTCTCTGGCGAAGTTTATAATTCATTAATGACCTTTTTTTTTATTATTACTAATGACTTGTTAGGATATCCCTATCAGCATTCAAGCATACCCTCTTAACTCTTTCAAGAGAGTGTAATTTCAGTTAGAATTCTGTCTCTAGAGTTGGTGGTTTAAAAGTTAGTGCCGGTCCAAGTTTCTTACCTATATTATCTAAGCCACCAAGTCTAATAGTCTATCTACATAGTCCCTCCTAGATTCTTAGTTAGATTAGAAGGTTGCTTTTTTAGCTCGAAGTAAAACTTCCTATAAATATTTTGTCAGGTATTCATTATTACCATTTATTGTTAATTTGTTTTTTTTGGTCAATTATTTGTTAATTTGTTATACGGTAGTAACAAAGTTGAAAAGGCCTTCGTGGGCCAAATATGTGTCACCTTATGAACCAAGAATTATTTTTTTGTAGAGCTTTTGCTTGGAAGAGTTTTCTTGTATCTCGCAAGATGTCATCATCAGTCACTTACTTACATCCCTGTCAACGAACCATCCAAAAGTTTAGGTGTGGTTGACCTTATTAGACGGGACCTTTGGCCCATTTAATTGATGGTCCAATCCTACACTATTTGTCGGCTTTTCTATCTACACATACATATTTTTCTATCCACACATACCTGATACAGAACTAATAGTTTCACATGTATATTTTTTTTCTGAAAACATACATGATGTAGAACTAATAGTTTCGCACATTATACTTTAATGCGGAACTAATAGTTTTGCAGGTATTTTTTTTTAAAACATACATGATGCGGAACTAATAGTTCGCACGTTGTAATTCAATGTGGAACTAATAGTTCCGCAAGCATTTTTGAATCGTTACGCATGCTTGCGAAACTATTAGTTCCGCATTGAAGTACAACGTGTGGAACTATTAATTCCGTACATCATGTATGTTTTAAAAAAAAATACCTACAAAACTATTAGTTCCGCATTAGATATGTGTAGATAGAAAAATATGTATGTGTAGATAGAAAATGCCCTATTTGCCATGTAATAATTTGACACCCTTCGCAATAGTCACCCGCCGGCACCCTCAACAGGCTTCCCCTAACCAAAATCAAATTTCATTGTATTTTTCGGTGCCTTTTTTCATGAGTTGTGTCCTTGAAATTGAGCAGCTTGTCCTTAACCATCGTTATTGTTTATGAGGATGACGATCCATAGTTGGCCGTCAGAAGAGATCTCCTTAACTATTGTGTTTTAAATTAGGCGTTCCATGTGATCAAGGTTTATAGTTACAATGATCATACACTTTGATCAAATGATAAGGGAGTTTTCTTTCCCTTCTGAAGGTTTAAGGTCTAGTCATCCAAAAAAAATTAAGTTGTGTTTGGTTTCATGGTAACAATTAAGTGTTAGAATTCATTTTGCCACAAATCAAACATGATTTTATTTTAAAAAAAACTCATTAATTTTGCCTCCAAATCCCAGTTCGACTATAAGTGACAAAAAATCGTTTTTGCTTTAGATTAATGAAAATTTTATATTATCAAAACTTGTTTTTAGAGAAATGAGTCAAACATAAATAATTTTACTTCAAACCCAATTCTAATAAAATCAAGAAACATTCACCTAAACCCACACTTAATATTGTTATATACGAGTGTTAAATACAACGGATAATATATAGTGGGTCATCAAGTAGAACAAAAATAAGTGGCTGATGAGGATTTCAAATTAAGTAAAGATGTGGATGGTTTACAATGAACTTGGAGCTATTATATGTGTGTTTGTATATATATATATATGTATATATGTATATGTATGTGTGTGTGTGTCTCGAATTGTTACTTAAAGAGCACAAATCTAATTTTTATTCGATAAATCCTTCAACAGGGGATCTTGTTCAAATCACCGAAATCTATTTTTTTCTATCTATTTATATTTAAAAAAATTATGTCCAAAATTGGACACGTGTCAGTATTTTACAAAATCATTCTCTGATTGACACGTGGCAGCGTGAGATTTCCAGGATACTATGCACACTCGGGAAGACGCAAGCAGCCAAGAAGCCAACTACCCAACTACTTTGATTTATACATTTGGGACTTTCCATTTGCGACATTCAAGGAATAAAAATGCGCCACGTGGCAGTGTAGTAATATTTTTCCCGTTTTGCGTTGATGCCATTTTTTTATCACCGTTGATGTCATTTATTTGCTCACACGCGATTAAAAAAAATTGACATATAAAAAATTCAATAAAACATACATTAAACATTATAAAAATAAAATAACTTAAGATTTAATTTTAATAAACCGTTAGAACTTAAAAATTTATATTTTATAAAATATATTAATATATATTATCACATTACTTTATCATTATAAATTTTTTACACTGTATATAAATTAAATTCACTACTTTTTTGACAGAAAATTAAATTAAGTTCACTATTGTATTGGTCAAAATTAGGACACATGTCATATTTCATATTTTTTAATTTACTGCTAAATTTGTTTTGTTTATTGAACTTTTTTAACTACTTATTAATTTATGTTAGAAATATTTTCTGCATTTAATTTTTGACTGTTTATATTAGAAATGTTTTTCCTGCAATTTATTTTGTTTACAATTTATGCATTTTTTATAATTTTAAATATTTTATTTTTTAAAAATTACAAAATACCACATAAGAATATTTTCTCTTTCATGGACAAATCAATGGAATCGTATAATAAAAAATTGATAAAAATCATGATCATTAAAAAATGCATAAAAGCCTATGCGCCTCGTACAACTGCACCGGTATCATATTAGTTCTATACAAGGAAATTAATTTCAGTCTCTTATGTTGTGACGTGTGTCATCTCTCAGGTTATGACACGCGTCACCTCTATATATATTTTTTTATTCTCAAGTAATATTATTTTGTTTATGAGGTGTTTATTTTTACTATTTTTGTTAGAAAAAAAACCGTACAAACTAGTTTCATATCTAAAAAGAGATCAATCAACACAGCACACACTTCATAATTATATGTCACTTTCACTTCTATTACTGAAAATTATTGAAGTGCACATTCTGATGAGTGTGGCATATTCCAAAATACAAACAAATCTGCTCAAATCAAATGCGTCCTAGCTAAACAACCTCCCATCCGTCCAGAGGGAAAGAAAGGCGTACTCATACATGCATACCAAGATTATATAATGGTATATTATTGTTCACATATATATCCACCTTAAGATATCGTCAGGGATTATAATTAATCCAAAACGTTGCAATTAACAACATCCACTTATTTATGGTTTAAATAAAAAAAATACGTACCCTTCTATATCTTGCAAATAATTGAGGCACGAAGTGACACAATATACTTTTTTAATGTAAAAAAGAAAACGCTGGAATCTTTCTTAAGTTGTTAACCAACAATAATATTATTGGTAACTTCTTTAAATGCCGATAAAGACTAACACACCGAACATTAACTGATTATACGCAACGACAGTGGAGTATAAAGTAACCTTCCATATATACCCGTATTTCTTTATTCGTAATGTTTTGAAGAATCTATAAACGTGATATCAATTAATAATCCACATTTTCTATCTCATGGAAAAAAAGTTGGATATAACCAAGAAATAAATAATTTATGAATTTTATGCTATAACATTTATGTTTACTTGGAATTATTATTCACTGATTATTAACTAATAAAAAAATAATTTTTAATACAGTGTTTGTTAATTGATAATGCAAAAAAATACAATAAAAAGATACCACAAAGAAAGTCCATGTGTTGCAATGGTATTTTTGTAAAATATAACAAATAAATTGAAATAAAGGTGTAATTTTTAGTTTTGAAAATTTCAAAAATTAATTTAATGTTGATTTTTAAATACATGTCATTTGATTTAATGTCGATTGATTGACTAAATCTATGTATTAATTAAAGAAACTAAGAAATGTCATTTGATTGAATAACTTTTTGAAAAGATAATTAATATTGACTTGACTTTGATTTAATATGAAATATCAAAATATGTGTTACAACACAAAGGTTTAGCGAAGGAAATGTATGACTCATGTATGTAAAAGAGTGTATCGAGGTCTCCATTGATAATTCAACACTTATTATTTTCATTTATATATATGACTGGAAAAATTAAATTCTCCATTGATAGATTATATGTAGAAAAGGCGATAGACTAGCTAATTAACCCGATGCACGCATCATCTGTGTATATATAATACCAGAAAAAAACAGTGTCTACTTTTTTTTTTCTTTCTTTCTTTCAATACATCAAACCAATTTTTTCTCAAACATTTCAGTTTACTTTGCTATTTTGTTTTAACCATTCACACACAACTTCATCATCTTCAGCAAATTATATATAGATCAATCTTTTAGAGTATTTGTCATTCAAAAAGTTGTTCGTGCGATATATTTATTTACTGGTCCCAACAAAATAATTTTTTTTAGATAATTATAAAAGGAAAAAAAGATAAAGTTAGATTTATATATTTTTGTATAGATAATTTATAATAAAAACAATGAAATTAAAATATTGAAAAATAATCAAACCAAATGTACTTTAACTTGATGGGAGAACTAAAAACACTTGAATTTTCACATGAAATGGAGATGTAAAAGAATTAAGGTTAGTAAATTTGTGGATTTTCACGTGGAAGCAAGTTGGTGTTGCATCGATACATTGATTTCCAAAATAGCAATAGCATGGCTACGAACAGCGCAGATGGAATCCCTAATTTTTGCAGAGACGTGCACGCAACTCAATGCTGATTTGTCCTTATTGCCTCCCGATTAAAGCCCCACTCTTTGTCTCTTTCTGCTCTACGCGTTTTTACTCCCTTTTCACCTTTCAATTAGTTTAATAAAACGTACCAGTCTCTATATACTACTACTATATAAAAATAAAAACAAATGTTAACTAATGTCATGGTTAACAAATTGAAAGTAAAATATTTAAGAATATGATTTTTTTTATATAAAAAAACCTTTTAAATTTTAATTCCTCAACCAATATCTCTAATAAGACTCAAAATCATATAAATACTTCGTAAATACATTATTAAATCATTACTTAAATTATAATATAATTTACATGGTGAAATTAGCTATGATTTTTTTTTTTGTGTGAAGGAAATTAGCTAGGATACACTGACCAAGGAATTTAAAATTTGTATTAAAAAGTATAAATTTTAAAATTAATAATACACTAAAATATGACTTATAAAATATCTAAAAACATTCTTTAACCAATGGCCTACGTTACTAGTCAATAGGACTTATAAAAAATAGATATTAAAATGTTGACTTTGACTTCTCATGTGTGCCCAGCCCAACATCCCATTCCTCAATATATAAATAATAATTAATCCTTTAATTATATTGCCAAATTGAGCTGTGAGGATATAAAAATAGGGTGTTTATACATAGACACCTATACACCCATATACCACCCAATGACAATGAATAAAAAAGAAAATAGAGATGTGTGATGGGTGTATAGTAGCGGTCTATGTAACATTTTCCATAAAAATAATACTACAGGAAGAAATTGATATTAAAAAGAGAGAAAGTGCTCATTTTTTTATAGGTTACAGGAAAAGAGAAAGATTTGGAGGGTGAAATAGATAATATTCCAAGCGAGAGGCGCCGCAATCATCGCTTGCGCGTTCTTACTTCATAGATATTCGAGAAGCATCGCCTTCCTGCTTCGGTTTGGGTCCAATTTTACTGTCCTGCGGTTTTAGTTCCTTTCCGTAAGATTTTTTTAGTACTATACAAGGACCCATTTTATTCTAGACATTAATTAAATAGTAATTAAATTATTTATTTATTATGTTTTTTAGAAATTAAATTTTATTGTACTTGATCTTTTATTTACAAAAAATAACATTAATTTGAGCATCGTTGTTTAATTCTTAAACAATAAATCTCATGAATATATTTTCTAACTCGTAAATTTAATAATTAAATTAGCTATCCTCAATGTATGGAATTCAAATATTAATTATTTATTTATAGAATAATTCTAAATCCTCCTATCTTTTATTCCTAATAATTCTCTTCATTATTAAATTCATAAAGAATTAAATGTTTTTATGTTAGTTCATTTTGAAGTTTGAACTCTTATCTTTTTCTCTTATATTTAAGCATTCTTGCAAAATACAATAATGATCCCGGGCATGTTTGGAATGTGCAACTGCACAAGGCTCCATTTTTAGATGTGCAAAATTTAGATCTTTTATACATTAAAAACTAATTTATCTACCAATAAAATAAAGTAAATTCAACCGTATAGGACTTACTAAAAACAAGTTAAACACTAAAGTTGCCTTGTGAAAATCAATGAGTATTCTTAAATTTTATGTAGCATTATTTAGCTGACTAAAAGAAAATTAAAAACCCAAGTTGGATTCTTGCATTGGGGTATGCTCTATAAGAATATTGTCTTGATTAGACCAGGTGGCATTTTTGTGTGTGTATGTTGCAGTTGTATAAACAATGGCTGATATTTTTGAACATTTCACAAATTTAATCCGACGTCGTACGCATTTTATATATATATTGATTTTACTGCTAATGCTTTGGTCAAAAGTTGTTGGGCTGTTATTTTTTTTTTTGGTTAATTACCATGGCATTGGCGGGAGTAAAAGTTGATTATATCTATGGATTACAGTTACAAAACAAGACAAGTTCAAGAAAAGAATGAGCAAGCTGTATTGGGAACTAATTAAAGTTAAGGGGAAGGGCAATAATGATCAAAGCATGGAAGATCTTGCGATCATCTAAAATGTTAAAACAATGAAGTTTAATTAGATTTAAAACAAATATTATATATACTGAAAATATTTTAAAAGAAAGCGAATAAGAAATAGGTGCTTCTGGATATTTTCGACTAAACAGAAACTTAAAAAACTCGTTTTTTTTTTTATAAGCAACTTAAAAAACTCGTTTACAAGTACCATTAGCGTTAATTATGGCGGATGGAAACATTAATATACTATGGAAATCATAGATGGCGACACACGTTTAGAAACATAGCTTTATATTATTAAAAATACAAATGGGTTTGGTTAAGATCGATCGTTTAAAAATGATTCCCGAAAAAATTATTCGAAAGATCGGTACAATAATCAATTTGCTTTCACATTTGCTACACTCAAATATTCAAATGGGAATATATGTAGGCAAATTTAATGGGTACCGGTACCTGACCAATAATATTTTCTTATGTGTATTCTATTAGCCATGTCACTTTATCATTTTTATTTCTATTTATTTGCTCCCTTTATCATTTTTGGAAAACGCTAAATTTTCTTCTTTAATTGTTGTTGATTCTTTCTTTGCAAACAAGTTCAGTTGGATTGATTCATCATTGTTGTTAATTCTTTCTTTAATATTTCGATTATTACATGAATATTTCATGGTGTTGAGTTTTGATCGATGGGAAAAATTAAAGATCCTTTTTTCAATGCCGCTGAAGAAGTTCATGTTAATATATAGACAGATAGTTGCCTATTATCTCTCATTACAACCATCGTTATTTTCTTTCAATTAGGTTTTGTTTTTCCCCTTTTGTTTTTATTTAATTTAATTTCTAATTTGTTTTTTTTCTAGAGGAAAACGTAGGGATAGAGTAGAATCTTTCCAATTATAATTAATTAATTCCATTGCACCTTTTATTTATTTTCAGTTGAATTCAAACATTTAGATTTTGAAATTCATTTCCAATTTCTCTTTATTGATTAGGTATCATTGTATTTTTGAAGGATGGAATCGACGTATAGAACATGGATTCACGTAATGAAAGATGCGTCCAACCCTTGGAACTCCGATGAACTCTGCCGAGATCTTCATACTGCGCCCTTGGCACTGCTACATAGTAGATAGTTCATCTCTGTACATTTCACAACAAATGCACATTGTGCTCCCTTCTACAAATTTTTTGACAATAATGAATTTGGGTGGGACGAATTCCACCGAGCAGTATTTGCTATATAGCAAATATACCACTTTAATTTGTAACTTTTTTAGTGTTTTTATTAAAAAGTAATAAAGGGATATATTTGCAAATATATAGAAATAAAAATAATAAAGTGACATGGTTAAAGGAGTACACATGAAAAAATACTATTCGTCAGGTACCAAAACCCATAAATTTGTCTGGGTACCGTAGCAATCACCATATATGTAGTTCAATATTGAATTGCGAAGTTGATAAGGGTTCTAAAATACCACTTCTATGTCCTATCTTTAGACAAGTTACATGAACCTTAATAAGAGGGGAATCCTAGAACCTAGCTAAACCATCAAATATTCTCCATTGGATATAATAACAACACAAACTAGTTTTTTTTTGACACAACAACACAAAATAGTTAGACTAATAAATTCTCTATATATTCGGTTTAAATATAATGGTCGGTTGTAGAATAAAGATGCTGACGGTTTCAATTAGAAGATGGCAGTTGGAAGTTGCAATGGAATTTGAAGGCCGTCTGAATAGGCACATTACAAATTTTCCCAATTTTTTTGCTTTATGCGCCGTAAGTGGTTTATTTGGCTGGTCAACGGATTAGAAGGAACAAAGACACGCATAATATACCAAGTATCATCAAAATAAATCAAAATGTTGAAATTCTTTTAATTTATCGTACACTATTATCATTATCAGTGTGTTATTCTTAACATTTTTTTGACATCATTCATAACATTTATTAAGAGATTATAAACCTTCAAGTGTAAATTATTATAAACTATGTTACGTATTTGATTGTTATCTTTGTAAAAAAAATTTCGCAAGTTTGTAACATAGTATATATTTCTTTAACGAAAAGACAAAAGTTACACACTTCATTTTTTGGAGAGAAAGTTAAGTTACACACTTAATTTATCTCTCTCTTAGACTACGGAACAATATTCTTTGATGTTCTTCCTTACTTTAGTAGATAATGATTTTTTGTCTACAAAGTGAAAATAAAATTTATATAAAAGAATCATAAATATGTCATATAATTATTATCTCATTTCATTTAATAAAAATATTTAGAAATAAGAAAAAATAATATTCTAATTTTTAAATTGATAAATAATTTAAAACACACACACACACATATATATATATATCTTTTGTATTTATTAGCTAATTAGTTCAATAGTTAATTTTGCAAAATACTTCAAATTTAACTAGCTAAATTTTTTTAACTTTAAGCTTTTGGCTAAAAATTAGTTCATCCACGACTTTTACCAAAGAAAACCTTTGTTCATCAACGATAAAAACTAACATTACATCATTTATTTATTTATTTTTTCATTTTTCATCTAACCAACTTCTTGCTTGTTTTTTATTTTCTCCTCATTTAAATAAACATATAAATTCAACACTCACTTTTTTCTTCTTTTTTTGTATCTTTTTATATATATATTAATTTTTTTTATCTCCTCGTTTTCTCTCCGATCCAATATTCCAAGTGCAAAATCGATCGCTTTCTTTTGTTTTTGTGTGGGTGGAAGGAAGGAGCACAAATATTCAGAAAGTTGACTTTCGGCTTTCAAATAGATGTTGTTTGCAGTTGTTGGACCCTTTAAGGGCACATTTTGGCAGGTATATCTATAACATATTAAAACATCGATATTCAATTTTGGTGGAGCATTTTTTTTGACTAAATTATTCTTTAACTACTCATTGATCATGTTATCTAATAATTTGATAACCATTACTTGGTTAGATTTTTTGATAATTTCTACATAAAAAAAATATAAATAAAAAAAACTGTGGTAGATAGATGTAGACACGGAATGCGTGCTTCCCATTAGTATATATATAAAGGAGTATCATAGAAAAAACCAGAGTCAAACTCAAACCCCTCACAAAGTCTTATGTCGGTTGTTCCCATGTGAGAGAGACTGACCATTACAGCCAACGAGTTGTACACCGATCGAACACGAGAGAGATACGGAATCGACAAACCACGCGCCGCCGAAACATGCGGCGCTGCCACTTCCCACCACCGCCTACAAGTACGTGAAACGAATATCGCCTCCAAAGAACCAAACCAGATATCACCGTCATTTTGTCAACCCATGACCTCTCTCGATCTAATGCCATTATTAGCCGGTATTTTTTAGAGCTCCTTTAATTAATTTATAGAAATAAAAAAAAATAGTTAATTTAGTTAGTGTTTGGCATCCGTTATCTCTCTCTTTCCACTTAATTATTTCTATTCTTTTACAATTCTTATAAGAAGGAGAAATACTTTTATCTCATAAATTTGTACTATTTATTGACTAAAAAAATGTTAAAAAATATTTTTGTAAAAAATAATCAAACAAGAGACAATTTGAAAGGAGTCTCAACAAATATTTTTCTCAAAAGTTCCTATATAAAGATACAGAGATGGTAATATTTAATTAAACAATTCTAAATGTCTAACCATTTTCCTTTCCTTTTTTCATTCAAATGAAATTTTAAACAAAAAGATTAATCATAGATGATAGATCAAGTGTCTGCATTTTAATAGAAAGAGTACACATATTTGTAGGACTGAAAATCTTTTCACAATGAGGAATATATTGCTGAATAAAAGGAAAAAAAAAAGCAGCTGTATGATACAAAAACTTTGTATAACGGTTAGTACGAATTAATCTCAACGGTTACTTGGCATTTTAGATTTTACTCTTATTTTATTCCATGTGTATTATTATTCGAAACATTAATCGGTTATTTATTTTTTGTAATTTTTTCAAAAGTCTTTTTACCAAATGGTGTACTGCTTAATTAGTTCTTACCAAGTACTATCTATGGTTTCATATATAAGAGACAAATACATAATTTATTAAGACCAATAAAAGGTAATTAAATGAGTTAGTTGTAATTAATATAAACTTATTCCAAAGTTACCCCTATAGTAAATGATTAAAATAGTGGCTTATACATTTAATGACATTAAATCAGTATTCTTAGTTTTCAATCATATTATTCTCTCTCCAATGAGTATAAAATTAAGAAATTTTACACAATTGATGCATTTAAAATAAATTTATGTTACTTATAATTTGGATCAATCAAATAACTATAAATTCTCTTATATATGGGACCGGAGGTAGTACTAAGTACTTCCTCAAATTTAAAATAATTAAGTGTCATTTTGATTTAATATATCAACAAAAATTTCATATTAAATGACATTTAAGTTTTTTCATGAAGTATTAATTTTTTTATTTAATCTTTATCCCAAATAAATGTGATAATTTTTTAGCACTATTAATAGTACATTTATATAAATTAAAAAATAATAAGGATAATTTTATAAAATTGTCTCATTAAATTATTTATTATTTTTTAGTCCTTGTGAAAAGCGAAAACATAATCTTGTGTAAACATAGAGGTTGGAAATTAAACTCGACATGTCTCAATTATAGTTTAATTTCACGCTTTTTATCTTATATTATCCCTAGAAGCTACAACACTTTTGAGTACATGCCATGGCACTCACAAATTTAAAGAAACAAATGAATCATCGCAATGATTAAAATAGTGATTGCTAGCTTAGTCAAAAAAAACATTGAAAACTTCAATATAAAATTTAGCAATGGCTGAAAAAGGAGAGGGAAGTTAAAGCAAAAGAAGAAAAGTACAAAGAGGTAAGGTTAAAACTGAACAAGGAGGCAATTGGCTTGTAATGCAAAAAGAACGTGTGTAGGCTTAGCAAGAAACCGCTGGTTGTCATAGCATATTAGCATAGAGCTTCGGAAGAGCGTGTGTTAAAAGCAATCATAGAATATACCAAAACCGCGTAAAGCGCATTTGCTTTCAAATCCTGTCTCAGTGAAAGCCAGCCGTTCGATGCAACACGTAGGAGATAAACACTACCTGATTCGTCCACGTGTACTCGCACCTGTCTCTGGCGCTTGGCTCTGGTGCTCCACATGATCCTACCATCGTGAGGTGACGTTGCATCCTCACAAAAAAAATACTATTTAACAAAATAATTTCTTTAATTTTTAAGCCTTTAAATTCGTTTGTTTTTATTTTAAAAATAATAATCAAAATAGTTTTTAGTTAAAATTTATTCTAGTACATGAAAAAATAAAACATGTATTCAATGTCCAATAATTGACATTGATAACTTTTTCAGAATTTTAGGGGATGTACTCTTGTCATTTTCTGTTAAAGGAGTAACAAATTGATTGTAGTAATTTAATTAAAGATTTACTCCTTTAGTATTTTTACTCAATAGGTTGAAATGTTCATATTAATGAATGGAAGAAATCTTTATGGAGTACTAGTATGTAGTATCATTAAATTAAATGTGTACTATTAAAGTTATAAGTAAAGAAAATGGTAAGGATAATGTTGATTCTTACAGAAGTTTTTAAGCAATAATCCGTACGAATAACATTAGCCGTTGGATCCTACAAATCAACCCCCTTATGTATTGTTAAGAACCTTAAAATGTGATTGGTTCCGTGCTTTTTTCGTGCAATTCGTGCCGCTTTTGATTCGTAATATATAGCATTACTCAAATGGTAATAGTTAATCCACCTAACTGAAGGGCACATTAAGAACATTTATGTCTTTCTCTCAACGGTTACTCCGTTTGGACTCTTGCAATAACTGGAAAGAAAAAAAAAAGTAAATTCCTTCAGCTACTGGAGAAAATGATCGTCTCTTTAAAGTACAATTTTATTTTAGAAGATAATGTAAGATTTTAAATTTAAGTTGATGAAAAAACTATAAGTATTTTAACACATCTAATTTTTTTTTTATGTATCGGTATACATTATCAAAACTATAAGTAAATTATTTATTTTAAAAATCAAATCTAGTAAAAAAATATTAAATCTTGGTCCACCCACCCACAAAACACACTCTTGGCCTCAGGGGCAAGAAGCTTTAAGGGTCTATTTGGATTGGCTTATACAGAGCTTATGAATACAACTTATGACTGATTCATAAGCTGTTTTGGGCTTATTTTTCATAAGCTACCCAAGATAGCTTATCAAAACAGCTTATGACTTATATAAAATAAGTTTCACTATAATTTTTTTTCGATTATAAAAGTAACTTATACAGCTTATGCCATAAGCAGTAGATAAGTTTGTGTATCCAAACAGGGCCTAAGTGTGATTAAGCCTTAGACTAAGGATCAGTCTCATAGTTGGTTCAAAAGATCGAAGCCATGAGAATATCTTGAGATGTTACTATGGGTCAAAGGCCCTAACCACAGTGGTTTATAAAAAAAAATACCAAATCTAAAAATCAACTGAATCAATATTTAATCTAGTAAAAAATTTGCACATTTATCATAATGAATAATTCAAAAGCTATTGAATGAAAATAAGATAGTTCTTAATTATTAGTTTATACATTTTAAATTTGATTTAATTAGTAAAATCCGAAATATGAATTGTTGAATCACCGTCAAGCTACTACGATTAATCCAGTCAAAAACTATGTGAATTATTAATTAACTGCAGCTATTATAGACCCAAAATAAATTGCCGCTGGCTTTTAACTATGAGGAATGAGTGACGTGGAAATGATGCCAACAAATGCAAAACTTGGCTTTAATTTTGCTAAACAGAGAGTCAGGCATGGAAGGCACGTGCCGAAGCTTCTAATTAGAGACGACGACAGTCTCAAGAGACTCTAAACAAAAAACAAGTCACAACACCGCATTCACAACGTTGTACTACGTTATTACTACTTTTGTTAATTATTTTATCCCTCCCACTTTCATAATTTTCATTCCTTTCTGAGTACATTGGAGTTTGGAAATAAAATAACCTTTCTAGGAGGTTTACTCTCTGCTACTGCGAATGGAGCTGGTTTTTAAAACTTACAACGTAAGCGTTGTCTGCACGAAGACCTACCCTTTCCACCGGAATGCTTCTTTTATTTTATAATTAATGCTAATATATTTTTCTGACAATTAATTAAAATTATCTTTCATTGACTGAGTCCAACAATTGATTCAAATTTCTCGTACCACTATTTTCTTGCTAGCTATATTTGTTAACATCACAGCTTTTGGAATGAAGCTACAGTAAGAAATTAGCCATTTGAATTTTGCGTCTTTAATTTCTCAATCATGCCGATTAGGAATTTTTCCCCTATCCAATTACCTACTTCATCTCATGTATATTACAAATCGGGTAGTATTAATTTGAGCTACATGTGAAAAATGTTAATACCTCCTGTTCCTATCACAAGAGAAAATTGAGTTATTTTCTTAGTCCAAATTATAAGCATAGACCCGTTATTAAATGTTTTAATTGTTAAAATTTCTTTTGTACCTTTGTTTTATTATGGGGTCAATTTCTCATGCAAGTGGGTGTAACTATTTTTACCACTTAATAATAAAGATATTTTTAGAATAAAATTTAAATTAATTAAAATTAACTAACTCAACTACTTCGCATTGGTCTTGATGAATGAAACGCCCCGTCTAACTTGGTTTAAAAAAAAAAAAGCCTTGGCTTCTCGAGGAAGCCTTTCTTCCCCCGCCCCACACACACATTAAGCACACACACCATAGAATAAAACACACACAGCACAACACCTACACACACACGAGAGAGAAAGAAGGGGAAAATTAAAAGGTAGCCGATCTGCATGTCATTTCTTCCACCATTTTTCTTGCAATCTTATCTTAGTTCTATGCACCCATGAGAAGTGAAGGTGAAGGGTTGGTGTTTTTGGGTAAAAGGGGTAAAACCCATTTTTAGAAATCATCTCTTTGGAGCTCTTTGAGGTAAAATCTATAACCCATGAGTAAAGAAATTTATTTTGAGGAATATTTTGAGTAGTGGGTATTGGTAAATAGTAGTGAGTGAGCAAAATATTAGATTTTCAAGGGTTCTCTAAAACCCTAAGTTCCCTAAATTGGGGGTTTGTTTCTAATCACTTTACTGCATGTTATTGTTGCTCAGATTCGTTGGAAAATTCTCTGGTAGATCCTCTTGGAAGCTTTGGAAGAGATTTAACTGGTTCTTCATAGTTGTGAGTAGATAATTTACTTAGTGACAATTTTCCTATGTAATTTTCTTTATTGGAGTAGCAAAAAATTATTTTTCTTATAAATTTTCTTTACAAAATAGAAGTTGAAAAATTTATTTATTTTTATAAGACAATTTAGCTATGATAACTGATGTTTCGAAGTTATGAGGTGATTTGAATTTGTAAAATGTGATGATATGATGCACTCGTGATAGCATTGTTTGATTTGATTATCATGATTTATTTTCAATACGTATCATGTGATTTTCATTGTGGATACTATATATGAAAGAAAAGTCGTTTGCTGCAACGAAGAGAGAATGCAGCCTATGGGCTGAGTGTTCATAGTCCCTATGATGCCATTTGCTGCAACGAAGAGAGAATGCAGCCTATGAGCTAAGTGCTCATAGTCCCTATAGATACCGTTCGCCGTAACGAAGAGATAATACAGCCTATGAGCTAAATGCTCATAGTAAATTCTAATGAGTTCCGTTCGCCGTAACGAAGAGATAATACAGCCTATGAGCTGAGTGCTCATAGTAAATTAGATGACTACCGTTTGCCACAACGAATAGATAATGTGGCCTATGTGTACATAGAAGGATGAGTTATTTATATATGATTTTCATGACATGTGATATGGTTGAGACTAACCTTGGGTTGGTGTTGGTAATGCTCTTCAAGTGTTGATCATTATGGATTTACGCTATGAATCTTGTGGAAATTTGAGTTATTTTTATATTGATGAATAAGGTTCTTTTTGTTGAAGCATGATATTACAAATTAAAAATTCATCTCAAACTATATATTTCAGCACATTATTAAACTAAATTCATAGTTGAATAAAAATACTCGTGCGATGGTTGCTTTTCCTTCCTGACCGCTAAGTTCATTATCTCTCACTGAGTCCCCGTGACTCACTTCTTTCCTTTCCTTTTTCTTTAGATTTACAGGTAGCAAGGGATATAGCTCCTTGAGTTGCAAATCTTTCTAGGGGCTCTTTTGTTTTGGTATGCCCCTATATATATTTTAAAAGTGGTGATTAATGTCATGGACTTTAGAGTAATGCAGCTATAGGGATAAAACTTTCTTTTTATTTTGGATTGTACATGAGTAGCTATAGCTATAAATGATGTCATTGGTATATTTTGATTATTATGAAAACTTATGAAAATGTTGTTTGTGAATGACAAAGTTGAAATTGGTAGATCCTGGACTTTTGTATATTGGATTCTAACAGGTGCTATTATTTTGAGATGTCTATATTACAGACGAAACTCTGTCGAATTTTCGGTAATTCTTTAGTTTAGTCATGCTTAAGTAT
This sequence comes from Glycyrrhiza uralensis, assembly GCA_030159175.1. Classification (NCBI taxonomy): domain Eukaryota; kingdom Viridiplantae; phylum Streptophyta; class Magnoliopsida; order Fabales; family Fabaceae; genus Glycyrrhiza; species Glycyrrhiza uralensis. Next base: position 57,182,770 of record BRZY01000001.1, on the reverse strand, counting down.
TAAGGTGTGTTAGGCTTGCCAGACTAAGCAAAGTTTGAGTTAGTGTTAGTCTGTGCGCCAGTCATGGCTAAAGAGTGGGTCGTGACAATGAATTAGTTAATTGTCTCTTATAATAGAGACCAGAGGTAGTATTAACTTAATTAAAATGATTATTTTAAAAAATATTGTCAACAAAAATTGCTTAATTAACACTATATCTTTTCTATGCTGGATAAGGTTTTATGTTGACCCCACTAAGAAAGATATATAGGCCCAAGTAATTACTATCATTTTTTTTATCTCTAAAAAGTCGATCATATTCTCAGTGTCATTTATCAAATGAGAATATTTTGTTTTGCGTCATATGTTGAATTTGGAATTCAACATGCCTCCCTTGATATATTGAGCTCAGTCATTCTTTATGCGATGTGATAGTATTTGAAACCAATGCTTTCACAATATATACAAGTACTCAATTAATAAACGATGCAAGTCAAAGAGACAATTGCAAGCTCTTGTTCGCTTGCTTTATGTAGAGAACAATAGAACTATATCGTGGTGGAATTAAATATTAATATATATGACCCATTAAATCACGTGAGTCTCATATGTCATTTGGTGAGATGTATTCTCAACGTTTATCGGCCAAAACTTCCAATAGATCGCTATTAATCAGCAGATAGCAAAATAGATACAGATTTACAAAAGGTACGTTACGTTACATGACAATCAATCAATTGAAGAAACAATGAAGGGTGAATTTGGCAATTTGGCAAAACGAGAAATTAAAAATGTTTTGCCGCGAAAAGGGAAATGGCAAAACAAAGCAGAAGAAAGGGTGTGGGGGGGGGGGGGGACACAGGACCATCACATGCAGTCGATCAGAGCGTGAAGCCTTTTTACTCTTACTCACAGCCCACGTGTACACTCCCCCCCCCCCCCCCCGGTTCACACCCAAAACCGGTTGCCAGTCAAATATCCGCGTCGAGTGGGACCCACCAACGGTCCTCTTTTTGCAGTAAATGCAATTCCCGTCCACCCTGCAATCGGAAACCGGCAGTTGTCGGTCACCGCCGAGGTGGGAAACCTCCCAATCCAACCTGTTTTCCAAATTCCCAGCCCCAACCAATCCAAAGCTCCTTCCACACACCCAAACAAAAATAAAATATTTAAAATAAATAAAATCCCCAAACTGTCCTTTTCTCTCTGTCTCTCTCTCTCTTTTTCTTCCTCTGTGTATTTATTTAACACATACAAACTAAAAATAATAAAGAGGCACACTTTAATATTTTTGGAGAGATTTCAATGAATTTTCAATAAATAAAAAAGGAAGAGAGAGTGAGGAATATGTGCAAAGGGGGGTTTTGAAGATATATAGCACTCACAATCAGAAAGCAATGGAGGAGAAGAGAGAGAAGAAGTACTCATTCATCAACATGGCAAATTCCGTGGCATTTTCCGATGAGATTCCGAACATGAGCATGAGTAGCAGCTTCAATTTCCCTTTAACATCATCATCTAACAGCAGCAGCATCTTTGACATGATGCTTCCACCACCACCACCACCACCACCATCATGTGGTGATGATCATGATCAAAAAGCTTCTTCCTTTGGTGGGTACATGGATTTGTTGGGTGCCCAGGATTATTTCCCTCCTTCTTTATTCGATTGGTTCCCCAGTGGTACCATTCCCAACACCAACACCGTTGATGCTGCTGCCACGTCAGCAGCACCCGCCGCCGCACAAATCAACAACCACCCTCTCCCGTCGCCGGCGGGGTCTGAGGTGGTGAACACTCCGGCGACCCCTGTCTCGTCTTCGATTTCATCGTCGTCGAATGAAGCTACCGTCGGAAACAAACACCAATTAGCAGAGGATGATGAAGAAGGAGATGCAGATGCAGGGAGAGAAGACAATCAAAATCAAGACCAAACTAAGAAACAGTGAGTCAAAAAATAATCTTCTCTGTTTCATTTCATTTGGGAAAAAAAAAACTAAATAAAAAAATCCTCTGTTGTAATAAAAAAAAATGAAGATTAAAGTGGCTAGAGCGGTTTTCTGTGTTTGTGTATTCATTCATTGAACTAAGCGGGTTTCCGGTCTCATTGTTGTGAGTGAGTGTCATTTCCATGTGTTTTTCTTTTTTTGGCTTCTTCTTCTTTTCTTCTTTTAACTTTTTACTTTTCATTATGATCGAAAACAAGAAGGAAGAAAAAAGAAGCATTTAATTTAATTATTATTGGTTTTTATTTACTCATGATCGAAGCTGAAAATGATATGTGTGTGTGTGTGTGTGTGTGGGTATTTGGGGAATTAATAGGGTGGTGAAGGCAAAGAAGAAGAACTTAAAGAAACAGAAGGAGCCAAGATATGCATTCTTGACAAAGAGCGAAGTGGATCACTTGGACGATGGGTATAGGTGGCGCAAGTACGGCCAAAAAGCTGTGAAAAACAGCCCCCATCCCAGGTAATTATAGTAATACCCATCTTCTCTCTTGTTCTTAATTTGTTCTTCATTAGAATTAGAATATCATTCCTTTAATTTCATGGGTGACTGATCAGAGTCTTGCGTGGCACGCAAAACAGGAGTTATTATCGTTGCACCACGGCGGGATGCGGCGTGAAGAAGCGCGTGGAGCGTTCCTCGGAAGACACAACCATAGTGGTAACAACCTACGAGGGCCAACACACACACCCGAGCCCCGCCTTGTCGCGTGCAGCTAGCCTCGGCTTCATGCAGCACCACGACAATGCCTCTTCTGCCCAGTACTTCGGACCCACCAGTGGTGGTGGGGCCCAATATGGTTCTGGTTCTGCTCTTGGAGGATTCAGTAATTCGCGCCACCACTTTGTGCTGTCACTCCAACAGTTTCAGCACCAACAAGCAACGGCTTTTTGTACTACTTCACCCCTGAGTAGTGGTAATTATGCCAATGCGTCGTCGTTTGGTGGTGGATTCCTTCGAAATCAGGAGCATAATCTACATGGTTTTGTACCCTCCAGCAGGTTGATGACTAACAATAATGATATTCGGGCTAATTTGTTGATGGACAATAATCACAATGGGCTTCTTCAGGACATTGTTGTGCAGCCAACACACAAGGAAGGATCAATGAAATGATCGATGATTCATGTTATTGGGTCAATTAATTATGAATTACTTTTATTATGCTTTATATTAATTTTATTTGACCTGTATATTAATTATCCAGTCTTTACCTAAGGTTCTCTAACTGATATATATATATATATGTGTGATGGAGAATGTAAAAACTCCTCCTGTACGGGTCTGAAAAAGTGAGGAGTTTTGTGTTTTTTGGAGGTTAGTGGTGCTAATTACCGCGTAGATCAGAGCTGAAACCTCTCACTTCAGCTAGCTAGTTGCCTTGTGTTCATATTATGAGACATTTTGGAGGTTTCCTTTACTTTAACTTTTTATATATATATGATATGATATGACTGTGCCCCCTTATTGTAGCTGCCTATTGGGCCTTTAGATTCTCATTTTGCTGTTGCTGCTGCTTAACTTTTCCTTCTAGTTTTTGACAGCTCTTCTTTTCCTTCTGTGGATTGTTCTCCTTTTGTAACTATAGCTAGATATTTATTTATATTTATTCCACCATGACCCATTTCTGTACTCTTTTTTTTTTCTTCTAGAAAAATTAATCTCTTGTGTTCTCTTTTTTTTATCACGTCATCCACATTAATTATTCTCCTTCAGTACACTCCTTCGATAGGATTGTAATTCATGGCGGAAGACCCAATATTTCTAGGGTTAGGGTTCCCCCCACCCTCCCCAATTTGTACAATTACTTCTGCATCTTTTTCACATTCAGATAGTACTTGTGGTAGAGACTTTTATATATGGGGAAAGAGGGGAAGTGAGGAAGCGTAAGTTGATTGGCAAAGCTGAAAACTTTGGTATCATATATATCAGGGGAAGAGTGTTATGATTGCCCCATGACTTGACACGTACGAATGCATGAGGTATGGAAAAATTTGCAAGCATTGCAATATTATACTTGAGTATATATAGTACCGTTTAATTTAGCTTTTAGTGTATGATGGCTTTTCTTTTCTCATCATCTTCCCCTATAAGCTACATACAAAGATGGGCTTCCTCCATTCAATGATGATGTGTGTTTCCTCATAAGGAAATGGCATTGGCAAAAGCATGGCTCGTTTAATTAATTTCTTGTTGATGGCAAAAGAAAGATATATAATGCTGGGGGTGTGGAGAAAAGTACTAAAGCATTGCATTGCATTGCATTGCCAAGACATAGATAGATATATATTTTTCTCATCATGCTCTATAGCATGGAAGTAGTAACAGTAGCAGAAGCCATTGTCCATATATACTACTATATATTATCCCTTTTTCAGCTTGGAAATTTTCAGCGCACATGAATAGTGTACAAGTTGTACATGCCACAATAATTAATGATACACAGTTAGCTATTAGACGATGGTAATTGAATACTACCTCTAGCTAGTATTCAATTAGGATTTTGTATATAGATAGGTAGTATGTATAGATAACTTAGCTCAAGCGTAGAAAAAAGAATTTTGTTTAACTGGTAAGGGGATTTGATTGATTAATTAATTAATGTTCGATCTCTCGGTGCTGAAAAGGGAAATTTAGGTGTTTGCCCCCCTAAAATTACCATTTAATTTTTTTTTTTGTATATTAGTATGCAATAGTTTTTATCTTATAAATACCGGTTAGAATAAAAAATAAAAGTTTTGTAAGATAAATATGATCAATATTCAAAGTGAAGTATTTTTTCAAAAAAATTTAAAAAAAGAATATTGCTATAGTGGCTGCAGAGGGATCATAATATGCCAATTGTTCCTAACCCCCCCGAGGAATTAATTTGGAGAGAAGCCATGATTGAGTACTCAAGGAATTCATGTCATGTTAGTTTAGTAGTACTCCATATATACTTGAGTTTTGTTAAAAGGTTGGGAAATTATTATCTTTTCTCCACGACGATTGTAATTGGCTGTTTTTAGAGGTTTTCCAATTCTCGGTACCACATGAAGGATTAATTTATTGTGATACTCTTAATTTGTTATGATTTAATTTCAAGATCAGTTAGAAGTGAATTTAAAACATACTCCCTCCGTTCCTTTTTATCTGTCATTTAAAGTTGTTTCACCACAACCAAAGAATCAATTAATTGATAATTTTTTTTTCTATTATACCCTTATTTATTCACTACTTTATTTGTTGTGAATAATAATTAGTCTTTGAACTCTCAACTATGCATTAATCAATTTTATGGAAAACGTGAAGAATAATTAATAGGGTTAAGGGTATAATTGTCAAAATATAACCTTAAACTATCAAAACGACAGATAAAAAAGAATAAATTTTTTCTTAAAATCCGACAGATAAAAATGAACGGAGGGAGTAACATTGAAATTTCTTGGGGTGCGGGAGAACATTTCAGGTTGACTAGTGTGTGTGTGTGTGGGGGGGGGGGGGGGGGGGGGAAGAGAAGAAGATACGGGGGTTTGAAACTTGTAAGGGAAGTATTCTCCGCTCTGTCTCTCGTTCATACTATAGAAACTAGAAACGTAGCCTTAACAACAGAGTTGGTATATACTCCCTCCGATTCAAATTTATAGTGGTTTTAGTTTTTTATTTTTGTCTCAAAACTTTGATTGTTTTATGATTTTAAGAGATAATTTATTATATTTTTTCAATTATATCCTTAGTATAATTAATGATTTTGAATGGAGAAATAATTATGATAGTTGAAAATGATGAATAATAAATAGGGACATTTTAATCTAAAATTTATCCAATTAATTATTTTTTAATCTGCATGTCAAAAACTTAAACTACCAAAGTTTTGAAGCAGAGGCAGTATATAAGAAATTAATGCGTTTAATTAAAACATGACACGCATAAAGTACCTGTTGGCATGAGCTCTTCGTAATTAGTACTAGCATGCAAGCAGTAGTATGAACACACAAGCAGATAAGGAAGAAGAAAATAGAAGAATTAATTAATCACTTCAAAAAATGAAGAGAAATTCGATGTGATAAAGTTTTGTGGATTTTTTCCACCGTGCTGCTGTTGAATGGATATTCTCTGCTTAATGAAGCGTTGAAGCAATTTTTATTTATCTGATATTAAATAATTATAGCCATTTGGAACGTGACTTTTTCTGGTATTCCCAGACTTTACAGCCATCACAAAATAACTTTATGTTATCGAATTGCAAAAGGCGTACACAACAGAAAAGTCGTATCTAATTGTAATCCAACTGTTGGAGTGCGAATTAATTTGATGCTTTTCAAGAAATAATCGAATCAAGTATAGTGTGAGGAGGGTGTAGTCATTTGCATATATACAACCCATATGATTCGTTGGAATTGAAGCATCTGAATCCAAACTCTGTAGTAGAAAGAGTTACTCTTTCAGTACGTACCCAACTTAAATGTCACCATAGGGGAACAACAATATTTATAACTTTAATTATATAACCATATAATGAAGATAATTTAAAGTTATTCAATGATCACATGACCTCTTAGAAAAATTATATATATAGCTTTATGTATCATTTATGGTTAGATTTTTGGGTCAAATTTTCCTTCTTTCACTCTGATCATCACATAAAAATGACTCTTTCACAGTTTCACTTGATATAGGTTTCCTAATATAAAAGCAGCACTATCGATCTTAGATTGAATGACACATCCATTAACATAAGTTTTGAAATTGGTGGAAAATTTGGATGAGCTTGTCTTTTAACAATTTCTTTATTCCTTACTTGCTTTACAAGTTTAGGAATATGTCGGGAAAAAGCATGTGTGTTAAAGATGTGGCAACCAAGGTGTTAACTTCTTGATGTAAAACTCTTCAACTTTTCAAGCTATATAGTCACTTTATATAATTATTATGATTCTGAAAAGAAAAGCGCCAAACAAGAAAAATATAACAAATCGATACCCCCCATGATCATCAGTTCCTAGCTAGAAATTAGCTAGACAATGGATATGATTCTGAATCATTAAATCGAATGTGTTATTGCCCACCTTCGACCGGCCGTTCCAAATTATTAGTCTACTGACTAAAAGGGCAAAGTTTGGTCATAAATCATAAATTGTATAAAGCATATTATATAGTTTGCTATATCACTATTATGTTTTAGGAGATAAAATGAATTAACATCTTCAGTGTAATTAAGGACTGAGACAAATGTATAGGTGATTATAGATATTGGGCATGCATGAGCTTAATTTGAAAGAAATTACAAAACCAATTACACAAATTAAACTATTTCACTTAAAAAAAAAAGGGGTCGAAATGGATATGTTTGTAGATTTGTCGTATTTGTGCAGACACCGTCTATTAACCGCGTTTATTTACTTTGTAAAAAAGTTTCACCTTAATTTCAAGTATTCTAGGTGCACTTATTAGTTATAAACATTAAATAAAGTGTCAATTCTTCAGTAAATATAAACATTAAAAAAAGTTTCACCTTAATTTCAAGTATTCTATGTGCACTTATTAGTTATAAACATTAATTTCAAGTAGTAAGAACACTATATCGCTGTCAAACAAAAAAAAAAGAACACTATATCAATCTTTATGGTTATTTATATTTTTTGGTCGATGGTTATTTATTAGATGTGTGTTTTGGGTAAGCTCACCCGTAATTGGGCCTCATGACACTGAATTCAGATTTTGAACCATTTTGGGTCATAAACACTTTAGGCGTAAATGTTGGGCGCCTATGAAGAGGAATTTTTTTATGTTGTTTTTCTTCCTATAGATGTCGTATGCCTAGGTGTTATCCATTCTATGATATTCCTCTTACTGACCAAAAAAAAATTAAGAGAACTTTTTTAACGACCAAAAAAAATGAAGAGGTCTTTGTTTTTTGGTCAATGGAACTTCCATTAAAGAGGACTTTTAAAAGGGAGAGATTTTATTTATTTTTAATTCGGATTCTGGAAGTTAATTAGGCTCACAAATTAAAGTTGGTCCAATGAGATCTGAGAGCACGCCTAATGAATGGAAAAAAGTGTTCTAATCTCTATTTTTAGGAACAAATGTGACATAGAATACTGTGCAAATTATATAATTATCAGTTTCATGTTTAGTTATAGTTGTCGAAAATGACTCGAGTAACAAGTATAAAGGGCAATCTAGAGTTAATTAACCTACTTTGTGTGTGTGTAAAATTTGGCGTATCCTGCTTACTCTTTTATGCATTCTGATCATTTCTTCACTTACTAGGACTATAGATAATATAGTCTAATTTTTGCAAATTATTAATTATTATCATTAAATACTTTCACGGGAGGCCTGCTTTGTTGTGTACCTTGGACTTCATTTTGACATGAGAACTGGAAGTCAGGAAGAGAAACCAGTTTAAATAAAGGGTTAAATATGTTTTTGGTCCCTGTAATATAGGAAGTTTTTGAATTAGGTCTCTATAAAATTAGTCAAACTTTTTTCATCCTTCTTTTATTTATTTTTTTGATTTTAGTCCTTGACATCATTGACCGCTGATGTGGCACTGTGAAATCCCTATAAAATTCCTACGTGGCACCTCATTAAGCCTACGTGGCTTACACGTCACCTGACACATACATATATAAATATTTATAGGGACTGGATTCAAAACTTAACATATTTGGAGGGACTGGATCCAAAACATAACATATTTGTAGAGAAGTCCACAGCTGTGAAAAACGTGGCACCCCCAGTGTGAAGTTGAGAATACCAAATACGAATTTGCAGAATAAAAAATCACAACTGTGGTAAAATTCCCACCCCAATTTAATTTAACTGTACACCCAATACCACTAAATCCTTGAAAACTTCATTATTTTTTAATACCCAAGCAATGCCGCGGGTTAGATATCCAATTCTGCAATGGGTAGAAAAACTTGTTGGATCTTGTCGTTAGCCATTGCCACGACTTGCAATTTTGCAGCCTCCACCATTCTGGTTAAATCCATATCAACTGAGTTAAAAACTGTATCATTTCTTGCAGCCATATTGTCCAAATGATAGCGAAACACACCATCTGCCAAAGCTCTTGCGTCTCCGCTGCTCCCTGAAGCAAACCTTCGAACCGCATAATTCAATAATAGTTATTAAGATTCTTACTTATTTTTATGGTTTTCAATATTTTTTATGTATTATTTGAGTTGGAATATACTTGATATATAATTTGTTTAAATAGAAAAGCTATAGGTAGGAAGAAATAAGAAAAATAAAATAAGAAGGGGAGGGTTGGATGGATCATGGATTTCCCTCATTCCCTGCTAGAGATGGAATACATATTTGGTAAAGTAGAATCGGAGCAGATGAAAGAATCTAAAAGGAACTCAAAGGCACATGGTATTAGGTGATGGATGATCACACAGTAAGTAATGACCACTTCTTATGCTTGACTCCTTCTACTCTTCTGTTAACCATTTGAACACCTTCCACGACTCAGCTTCTTTTTATCACTGAGCAGTTCACAATTAAGTTCCTATATATAGAAGAACAGTATTCAGCATGCCAATTCAATAAAAACCTTTCCTTTACATCCAGAACAGTATAGTGTCACTACTAGGAATAGTACTTATACTATTCTCTAAACATGGCCATGCAATTAGTGTTATTGTGTCTAGTGATGCTCAACCTCACTTCAGCATTTGCAGCCACAACCAATGATGCCTATGGTAATGGTGGTGATACTGGGTGTCCATTAGAGGCTGGCATATACCAATACACTTGCCCAGAAGCAGAGGCCATCATCTTCTCTTGGGTGGAACTAGCTGTCTCTCAAGACCCAAGAATGGCAGCCTCATTGCTTAGGCTACATTTCCATGATTGCTTTGTCAATGCAAGACATTCATTTATTTGCCTTCACATTTATTGTCACATATATATTCTTGAACTGTATAGTAATATGTGGTTTTGGACCTTTCAGGGTTGTGATGCTTCAGTGTTGCTGGATGACACAGAGGACTTTGTTGGTGAGAAAACAGCAGGTCCAAACTTGAACTCACTTAGAGGATTTGAAGTAATAGACCAAATAAAATCTGAACTAGAACTAGTCTGTCCACAAACTGTTTCTTGTGCTGACATACTAGCAACTGTTGCTCGAGATTCAGTTCTTCTGGTTTGTCATCGCAACCCTTTTGAATTTACTTTATTTTTTTTCCTCCTAATTATTCTGATTATCAAGAAGCATATTATAATGTGCTATATATATATATATATATATAGTCAGGAGGACCAACATGGGATGTACAAATGGGAAGAAAAGATGGTATGACAGCTAGCAAGGAAGCAGCAAATAATAACATCCCATCCCCAAACTCAACTGTTGATATGCTAGTAGCCAAGTTTGAAAATGTGGGCCTTACACTTCAAGACATGGTTGCCCTCTCAGGTCAGCTTATATCATCCCACTAGTCTATCTATCCGACCCATACAAAGTACCAGTTTTTTTTCTAATAAAAACAGCAAAAAAAATTCTAATAAACAAAACAATTTTAATTTGAAAAAAAAAAAAAAAAAGTGAGGAAGTAACATAATATGTTACGGTCTAGAAAGTCATGACCAACTTTTTTTATATAGTAAGATTATTGAGGATTGAAAGATTAGAATTAATTAATTGTTGTTTCTTTGGCTCCCTCTCTCTTTTTCAGGTGCCCACACAATAGGAAAAGCACGGTGCTCAACATTTAGCTCTCGCCTGCAGAGTAGCAGCAGCAACTCGGAGGGTGGATTCGTTAATGTTGATTTCGTGGCATCATTGCAACAGTTGTGTTCAGGAGGAGCTGATAATGGAAACCGAATTGCACAGCTTGACTTGGCCACACCAGCTACGTTTGATAACCAATACTACGTTAATCTTCTCTCTGGGGAAGGGTTGCTTCCGTCAGACCAGAACCTGGTGGATGGGAATGATCAGACACGACAGATTGTGGAAACCTACGTGGAGAACCCATTCGCTTTCTTTGAGGACTTTAAGAATTCGATGTTGAAAATGGGAAGCTTGGGATCACTCGCTCAGAGTAACGGCCAAATTCGCAGGGACTGCCGAACTATTAACTAATAATTTTTAGTATTTTCTTTTTATCAAAAAAATAATAATTTTTAGTCTTTTCTTCTTTTTCTTTATGTGAAATTAATTATGGTTCTCAAAGTCGATATTGCCCCTATCTATGTAAACGCAATATGGTAGTGTCATGCTAACTGATCATTTTAGTGGGGGAAATTATGTTAAGGTACGAGGGGGAAAAATATTGATGGTTACTTGAATGGAGCTTTACTTAAACTAGATGTAAACGTTCACTCTGTGTGGTTAAATTGATTTGTTTTTCAAGTATCTAATTGAATACAACCAATATTTTCTTTCAGAAAGATACTAACCATGTGGGTGTAAACGGATGGATGAAGACTTGAAAATTGTTTCCTTTCGAGATTTTGCTTTGATGATTATTTAGAAGCATATCAAACAGTATGGGTTATATATCGTTGTCCAGAAGAGAGGAGCTCATAACACTTGCCCCTATCACCACAGCTCATAAAAGTTGTCACTCATGCATAGCTGTACGGTCAATCGAGCGCTGTCATAAAAGATCGAAATTAAATTAATGCTGCTTTATTTGAATTAAAGCTGCAGTTTCAAGTTAGAGGAGGATAGTGTAAATAGAAGAGAAACGGGAAAATTTACATATTGGGCTTTAATTGAATTGATGTTATGCTTTAAAGGTGAAAAATTTAGTCGCTCGTCATGACAATACAATAAAATACAGTATTTGATAAAAATTGACAAATGTTTTAATGTATTCTAACATGGCTTAAACTGAGATGAGAAGGCTTGTTGAGTGTTGACATGGCGTTATTCTAACGTATGCTTCAAAATTTATGTATTATATACTATAAATAGATAGATAAATAGAATAGAATAGAATAGATTTCTATAACCACCGGTAAGTCCCATTAATTCCTTAAGCTCGCCACTGCTAAGACAAGGGACGAACGACTACTGGCATGCCACATGACAAGAGGTATTACTGGTTGTCACGTAATTTCAGCAATTATAATAGAAATACTAAAATTAAAAATAAACCTAGAAAAATTTCATTAGGAGTTTTTTTCACAATAAAAGCATAACATATATTATTTTATTGCCACCCCAACCTCATAATCGCAGTATAAAAAATAATAGCCGTTATGATTTTATTAGAAAAAACACACAAGCACCACAGGAACTTTATAAAGTTGTCCCTAAAATTAATGGGTTAATGAGTTAAAATTTATAGTTAAAGCAAAAGCTTATGTTACACCACGATCTGGGTAGGGCATTTCCTTGCAATGTGTATTGATCCCCCACAACCATTAGTGTTGAGCCAGTCAGTGATAGTGAAACCTCAACAATGAGAACCAAAGTAACTCATGAATGCAAATATATACGGTTACATGTCACTTTGGGTCAAAATGAAGGTGGTGGTCCCCTACCTTTAAGCATCGGATTTCAGATTCTGTTCCACAGCCATTTAGAAGCTGCGGCATCTCTATGTGCTGCCTCAAGCTAACCCATCATAGTTCAGACTCCTGAAGTTATAAAAACAAGATATGTCAGCATTGAAATCATAAAAAAAAAAAAAGTATAAATGATGGCCATAATGTCTATCGTAAATCATGTCAATGAACTATGTAGATCTAAATCTTTTTTTAATGGTTCAGTATATAGGTTTTCAAGATCTCCCTTTACTTTGAAGTTAAACTATTGAACTACTATCTATCTGATCCATTGTCTCTCCTTACTGGGACTTCTACTGCTACAAAGCTTTACACAAGCCCAAACAGGGGTAGATGAGTAGTTGCAAGGACTGGAACCTGCGGGCTTATTTTTCCACATCAACTCTTGCGTAGTATTAATACCCTGAAATGGATTCAGCAACTATGGTTAGACCAAAAAGGCATAATAAAATAAATGAAAGGTGAGAAGTGTAAAACATCATACCTGTGAATAACGTCCAGGATCACCAACTGATGCCTGTAACTGTTTATAACCAACTTCCTGAAAAGTCAAACAACCATCAATCAATTATACACAAAAAGAGCCACTTAACATTAAAAGTTCAGAGAGCAACAGGGGCTACACATGTATAGACCATGAGGCATATCACACATCGCTTCTATTGTTATTAAACGAATGTTGAGTTGTTGACAAGGATATAGTGTTACCTGAACATTTTGATGACTTGTAACTCCATATGGCTGGAATTAGAATCGGAAAAGCAATGTCAGTAACATAATCATCTTTAATGCCAAAATGGATGATAAATCATGATATTATAGAGATGCTTACCGAAGAAGACAAAGAAGGCTGCTGTATTTGTTGCTGGTGGAGAACTTGTCCTTGGAGATGACTTTAGGCTGCCATTTGATTTGTGCAACTTGGTGAGTGGATAGATTTGAAGGGCCTGTGGCTGAGTTTGAGACTGCTGAACGGATGGTATCTGTTGTTGCTTTTGCTGTTCAAATGATGTCAACTCCTCAGGTTTCTCCCACTGTAGTCAAGCAAACATTAGTTCCACAAGTAATATGAAAATTATGCAAACTCAAATAATTTCTTACCCGACTTTCCCCAGTGACACTATTATAGTAGTATTTGAAGCCCTCAGGAGATAAATGCTCTGTCCAATTACATTTTGCAAGAGTAGTGTTCTGGTTTATTGCTGGTACAGCAGAAGTAGCACATGTGGATGAAGGCACATCTGCAGCAGGTGCAACCACATGAGTGCTTGCCACTCCCTGTGCTACCGTCCCAGCCCATTGAGACTATAGGAATAAAAACATTAGCACAAGATCGTTGTATGAAAGCATTTTCTAATGCACCCGAGAAACATTATAAATAATACCTCCTAACACCACTACAAAACAATCAAACGCTTCAAGCAGATCACATATCTACATTCTACATAACCAATCAGGTTAGACACCAAAAACCAAAGTCTATCAAGTCAAAAATCAATTCAAAGAATACAACACACAGAAAGAATGCAAATGATAGGTTCTTGAAAAGAAAGAGAGAGAGTAAAATTGCAATGAACAGAATCGAAAATATTCTATTATTGCCCAGAGCGAGAACACTCTTCCAAAGGAAATACTCCCTTCTACAACTGACTGATAACAGTTTGGTTACAAATTCTCTAATTGACTCCCTTCTTTCCCTCCTTTATTTATAACCTTCTGACTCCACCCTTTTACAATCATATAACCCATAACTTCTATACAATTGTTTATTCTAACTATCCCCTCTTCTCTCCTAGAGTACAATTTTAATAACCTCTCTCCTTGATCTTTAATAGCAAATATCAAGAAACTTTTTGTAGTATAACTGACTGATTCAAACTGACCTTCATAGATCAGTCCAATCAAAGCAAATAAGTAATAACACCGATGTTCAATTTGTGAAATCTCATACCAGATGAGATTTTGAACAAGGGAATCCATATTGAAAGTAATTAAGGCAGAGCTTTTAACCAAAAATACCTGCTTTTTGTTAGCTTCTGCATTTTGCTGCAATGTCAATGCTTGACTAGATGGTTGCATCATCTGTAATTGTTGTTGAAGCTGGGAGAAGGCCTGCTGAGATGAATGAAAGCTTGCTTGTAAAGTCTCTGTTTGTTGTGACAACATCTGAGCTAACTGAGAAGGGGATTGCTGAAGAGTTTGAAGTGGCTGCTGCTGCATAGAGGGAGGAATTTGCTGTTGATTTGGAGTAGTTAATGCTGAATTAGATTGCATACAAGTATCAAGGGAGGTCTGATGAATTGAAGCAGACAGAGCGCTCTGCTGAGTTTGGGGCTGAGAAGTTGGAAACTGTCCACTTATGCCAAGTCCCTGCTGTGATGAAAGAGGACCGGCAGAGAAAGGAAGTTGTGGCTGACCATGCTGCCTAAAAGGTGAAAGTGTTGATGTTTGTGGGTAGGGCATTGGAGCTTGAGGATGCAACTGGTGGGAAGGTGGCAACTCCTGAGATGATTGAATTTGTTTCTGCAATGGTGGTATTTGTTGATTGACTGGTGGAATTTGCGGGGAAGGCTGGTTGAAATTCTGAAAATAATATAAATTTACTAATCCGTTTCAAGCTACCAAATGGGCAGTGAAGCCTCATTACTAATTATTAATTAATCTCATATCACATGTATACTGAAAATGTAAAAATACCTGTTGTGGCATTGATGACGGGGACTGAACTTGAAAATGACCATCTATGGGGACTCCCATGCCAATCATAGGACCACCCTATATTTGTTTAAGCATAGTGTAAGCAATAGATCTTGTGAAGAGCAAAATAAATGAAGAATAAAAAAATTAAAATAGATTAATAGAGGAGGCGGAGGAACAGTGAAACAAACAATTGCATCTAACCAACAAGAAGGGGTCAACATTTTGTCACTTGTCTAGTTTAACTAAAAAATAAGTACAAAAATAATTTGTCTTCGTGTGCATGCAAACGTGTGTGTCGAGAAAGTGGGGCCCATGGAAACATATTAACCACTAACTGTCAAGATGTACCGGTACCTTCACAGAAAGAAATGGTTCCAAGGAAACCTCTTCCTTTGCAAATTACTATTAAATTCTTAGACCCCTTCACTTTGTCAGTAACAATCTAACAGACACTTATGTCATGTGATTAATAAAAGCACCTTGAAAAAGCTAGTAAGAAAGTTCATTCCATTATTATAGCATTGAGATAGTGCAGTTTTTTGTAATTGATGAAGACAAGAAAGAACTGACTGCCTATCACTTTGCAAAAAATCCACATTGAAGCCATAAAGACATTTAACTTTTTTTTGACGGAATAAAGACATTTAACTTAAAGCACTTTAGTAAATAATGTGTGTGCAGGGTCACATCTCTATCTACAGACAAATTCAAATTTTTGCTTTTATCATTCTTCTCATCAAATGAATTGACAACAAAAAATAATATTGCCCATGTTCTACTTGGCCAAACTTCAATGGAGTCTGCTGAGTGCTAACCATAAGCAGCAGTAAATCCATAGAACAAATAATGAATGCAAAACTGAGGCAACAATAAGAATTCAGAAGCACAACATTTCAGCAAAAAAACGAAAAGGGATGAGCAATTCAGGTGTAGCTTTCAAATATAAAATACTTACATTGGATTTAGGATAAAAAAATTTCAGTGTCATCAAATTTATACTTACTGCATTTATAGGCAATGCCATGTCACCAGATCTTGGAACCAATGGAGGCCCCATGCCATGAAAACCACCATTAAAGGATGGCCCCATATTTGGTGGATGCATTGGACGCCAAGCATTAGGGGGCAGCATGTGATCTCCCACAGGATCAGAAATATTTGATGGAAATCTGCAAAAATTAGTTACAAAAGGAAGCATAGCACTGAGTCCTAATGACAAGAATTTAATATAGTAATCATTCAAAAGACAGAAGTAAAGTGGCAGGCTACCTTGTGCCTGGTGCATCAAATCTAGGACCAAATCCTGGACCCCCAAATGCAGGATCCCTGAAGCAAGCCAAACAAATTTCTTAAAGTACTTGTTGATGTATGCATAACATGCATTTGAGTCATGTTGGCGTAATCAAAAGATTCAATTTTTCCTTTATTATTGTAACCACTTTGTTACCGTAATTACTGTAATTAAGATTTATTTTTGTAAAGTTTTTATTTATTTCAGATTTTATTTCCTTGTAACTCTTTAATTAGGACAGAGTAATGGAGTCTAGATATTTGTTCAATCTCTGTAAAGAGAGCTAACAGGACAAAGGCTATTGTTCAGATTTTCAACTAAAAAAGAATACCTCTAGCTTAGGCTTGATTTCATATCAGTGGGCACAAGTCAATATCTGGATCAAGTTTATATGAAATGCTTTTATGCATTAGAGTCATCCATAAATGCTAGGACAAACCTGGAATCTCCTTGACGAGGTCTCTTAGGATCAGCAAACCGGACAATCAGTGGTTGATCACAACCCTGTGCAGAAACATACAAGATGATAACCATAAAACTTTTTCAAGGTGAACTGCTATAAGAAAAAAAAAACTTTTTCTTACTCTCATTGTATAGATTCCATTAATTGCTGCCAGTGCCATATCTCTATGCGAGTATTTAACAAAACCACATCCTTCACCCAAAAATAAGGAAAAATATTATCTATTTTGTATTTACCCATCAAACACAAGCACACGCACAGAGATACAGAGTATGAAACGACAGTATAATTACTAAAATCCCTTGAAACATTGAAGGAAAAGGTTTTAAAAAAAAACAGCATTCAGTGCATCAATCAGTTCGTACTTTTCTCAAAAACAACTCGTAACCTGAGAACTACAAACACCAATTCTCACTCCCATGATCACCCCAACTGGGTTTCCAGCTAATATCCCATAAAGGTAGGAAACATACCACGGCTTTGCTTCTTCTCATCACGCATCAGATAAACATCTTCAACCCGTCCGTATTTTGAGAAAATTTGAAGCCAGAGACACCAACTGCTCTATTAGTTCCATGTTAACAATAACAGTAAGCACAACAACATAATAAAGGAAATTAAGAGCCTACTTTTTATAGATTATTTTGTGAAAAAATCACTTTTTTTTAAAGAAATGATAATTTTAAGGAATTTCTATCCGTTTGTTTTAGCTTTCGAAAAAAAATATATATGAAATCTGATTATAATGAAAAGCTCAGCTACTTTGAGTCGCTTTTGAGAAACAATCTGATTATAATGAGTGTGGTAGATGAGAGAAGATTAATAAAGTAATTTCTGTGAATGTAGACAAACACAAATTAATTTCTGCTTTACATGAAAATCTCTAAAACATAATCACTATATTATTTTACATAAAAATCACTTTTTTATCTTAATCAAACAGGCCCTAAATATTTAGAAGTGAAGTTAGCAATTCACTTCATCACATAGACATCATTTCCCTTGTTCCATATAGACAACACAAAAAAATAATTATCCCACTGGAAATACTTGCATAACAGTCTCTAAATGTATAAAAATTGACTGGTGCAAGCAACATACTTCCTCAACTTCCTTTACTGTAGCCTGTTTGTTCAGAGAGCCCACAAATAGTTTGTACTCAACTGCACCTATCATATATAGTTTAATTCGCAGCAACACAAAACAGTCAGTAAATACAGTACAAACTCTTCACCTAGAACAATTCAATTTCCACAATGATAAGGTTCAGAGCAAGTTCAGATGAAAGTACCATTGCTGGCATTTTTTCTTATAAACCAAATAGTTGTTCTAACTGAAAAATAAATTCACAAGTAGCTTTAAATATATTTTGGTAAAATATTAAGTTGACGACAACGATAGACAGAAGGTTTAGAGCATACAGACAAGGTTAATAAAAGGGACAAGTCTAATTTAACTTATGTTCAACTGATAAAATTAAGAGACAAGTTTTATTATGTCAAAACCTAAGAAGCCCAGATACATAATACGATACGGGTACGATACGATATGGATACGGGAATACGGCAAATTTTAAAAAAACCAAGATACGATACGGCATAGATACGTTAACAAAAACTTATAAATATAAATGTATCACATAATTACATAATATTTGCAAAAAGACATTCTCATTAGTCATTATTAATTTTTCATTAATACATAAACCTATGTCAATAGATAATGATCAGAGGAAAATCTACTAGTAGTGCTAAAACTAGAGTGTTCTTCTCCATCTAAAGCCATTTTCCTTCCCCAACAAAGTTATGAAAACTGCAAACAAGAAGAGGTCAACTTGTGAGGCAGATCATACAGCTAACAACAGCAATACTTCGAGTGAGGTGAACAGGACATACTAGAAGGAGCTTCGAGTGAGTTTGAGAACAAGAAGAAGCTTTGAGTAGGTGAAAGACTTGGTCTTTGAATGGTCTCTGTGAAGAAGGAAGCTTCGAGTAGGACAAAGAAGAATGAAGGAAGCTTCAAGCTCTGTAGTTAGAACATAACAGGGCAGAGTTCAATAGAGTTTCAGAGTATCGGAGCCATATCTGAGCTGGCTTTGACATATCGAAGCCGTGTCTCCGGAGTATCGGAGCTGTGTCTTCGACGTATCGTAATTTTTAAAAATAATAAATAAATAAAAATTAATGGATACTCCCTAGATACGTATCGGGACGTATCGGAGCCGTATTGGTATCCGATATGGTATCCGATATGTATCGGATACCGATACTTTTGCATTTTTTGAGTATGTGGGCTTCATAGGTCAAAACGATGTTTTAAACATTTTATCAGGTTTCATCCCCTCATGCACATGCTCATAAAAAAAAATCCCCTCATGCACAAGATTGACAGTCATGCCAGATATGTCTAGATGCATTTAAATTTATAAAGAGGTAATAATTACAACTATTATTCTGGATGCCTCAACAGTATTTATTATTTAACCCCCGTGTACACTATTTATACATGTGGCAGTAAGAATTTTGAAGTCTATCAATGTCAAGAAATAAAAATAGTTACCGAGGCGTTCCCGTTCGCCATCAGCATACCGCACTTGGATGGGACCAACACCCTAAATGACAATATTATAAGTGTCAAAAATTTTTTAACCATATGTTGCCCTCACTATTTAATATTTAGGATTCAGAAGCACTACACTCACTCCGGGAAGAGTATGCTGATTGTGCAATGCTCTAATTGCCTGATCAGCTTCCTCTGAGGTGGCATATTTTATGAAACAACAACCTGCACAATAAAGTTGTTTTATGCCAGTTACACTAAAATAATACCACCACCATCCCCCCCCCCCCAATAGATAGATGTCAATGTATAGATCCGCTAAGTAAGTCATTTTGCAGAAAAAGGATAAAGCAAGAAGCTAAGCTGTTAGAAGACGATTCTATATTGAAGCTTTTTTTGCTTAAAAATACTTAGCTGCTGACAAACCCATATAGTATGTCACAGTGATTGTAGAAAGTTATGCTTCTCATAGTCATTACTCATCAAACAAATGACAATGATTTTCGTGTACTTGGAAACAACTATTTGGGATAAGACAGAAGACTAAAAAGAGAATTCAGAAAGGGCTAAAAGAGTAACCAAATAATATTGAAACACCTACTTTTTCATAAAGCATCCAATTTGGATGGACCAAAAGATCTCGTAGGAACAACTTATAAAAAGTATATCAAAGTAATCTCATCACATGTGATGAGGCGAAAATCCAAACATCAAGAGCGCACATGATAGATCAGCTTAAAAAGATACACTAGGATCTGTCTATATGATGAAGAATTCTTTAGTGCGCAATTCATCCACACAAACATAAAATAGGCATCTAACCAAAAGTTGCTAGGATTTCTATATCAATAATCAAAATTACACTAATTTATCAGTATTAATGGAGTAGCTTACAAGCCACCACAACAACAGTTGCAATATCAATAGTCGACTTGCGCACAATCAATAATCACTTTTTGTGAAGCAAATAAACTCCATCTTTTTCACATCTCCTATCAGAGTTTGACATCATATCCTCTGCGAGTTATACTTCCCAAAGCAGAGAAAAACTGATAATTAACAATAGATTACTCATTGAAAAATTGCACTTGGGGAGAGGCTTAACTAAAGTCACCACATTGCATAGCTCCACATAACTGCACCAGAAATACTCACCCGTGTGCTAATACTTTCACAATCGATAGAATCTGAAGATGAATTCTAGCATTGAGTATGCATTCATATGCATGAACACCAATGTAGCATAAAAGCCAGATGGACATTCTCACTCAACTGGATATCATACAAGCTTTCAACAAATTATTGTGATAAAGTACGACTGTGACTCTAGCTTTACATTAAACAAATAAAGGCATAAGCACAGCACTTCACAGGATTTCGGTGCCATGGAGAATCCAACTTTCCATGATGGTCTTTCGACAACTAAATTTACTTGCATAAAACTTTATACTCCAACAGAGTAGCCCTAAAAGTAAATGAAGCAGTTGGCAGCAGAACCAGTCAAATATGGAAACACCTATCCATTACCTGTCATGACTTCACATTAAAATTCATACGACATCATTGTCGTTATCCCAAAACCAGTCATTTAGAATTTGCAAACAACCACCTGGCTTCTAAAATAAATTTTACCGTTGCTGCATCATTATATGTAATCACAGACCTATGATCACAAAGAAGTAAAATCATTGTTCCAAACAAGCACCATTTGGAAATCACATCATAAAGGAACATTTAAATCCATCACATAAGCATAACGAAACAAACTATTTGCCTAGGTTTTATATAAAAAATAACAAACGAACAACCATCAACCACATCACCAACAGGTCATCCATTCATACGGTAGCTAATGAAGTACGAATTCTAACAAACACGTCACTCACTAATATCAATCACCATTCATATTTTGTCAACCCAACTTCAAGCCCATGCCATTTTATTAAATCAAAACCGGTATATGACATCCCAAGCAATTCAATAAACGCTTATGTTCACCAAAATATGAGAAACATTAAACCTTCAGAAATACATTGTGATTAACACCATCTGATGTAACAAATCAAGTTTTTTCTCTGTTCCCTTTATACAATAACTGACTTCTAAATTTTTGACAAAAACAATCTACAGCTATGGCAACCAACACTCCCACTACAATCAATTGTTGGGTAATGCCCCCACTGCTGCAGCTACAATTGCAAGAGCATGATCTTTTGGTCCTCCAAGATCCCATCTGCTATACAAAGAGCAGCTTAGAGGTTTACATGCCTTGGCTCCTTCAGGTATGACAGGACGAGGAAAAAAAGTGGAACCAAAACCAACAAGTCTGAACTTGTTTGAAAACCAAACTGAGATGATGATGAGCTTATTTTCTCTCTTATCAGCCTCTCAAAGACCTGAAATAAAATATATATGAAAAAAAAATAGTCTCATAATATGAGAATCACGAATACCTTGATGCTGTCCTGTTTTTCTATCTTTGATCAGGGCAACCTCAATCACATTCCCATGTTCCTCAAATAAAGGGCAAATCTAGCATCAAAAAATTGCAACAAGAACAAAATAACTCATTAAGCATTAGACTAAGGTTAATATCCTTTGATGTTATGGAAAACATGAAATCATTGGGCAACCCAGAGAAAAGAAGAAAAATGAAAAAAAAAGGGGGGGTTAGATTAGATGGCTTACATCTTCTTCGGTTGCTGTTCGGGGAACAGACCCAATAAAAAGTTTAGCGAAATTTCCACCACCATCAAAACGATCTGAAAGGGACAAACATGTCATTCATTTCAGTTATACCATCCTATAAGTGATCTTGATTCATGAACTTAGAGGAAAAACAGCTAAGACAGCAATGTGAAAATTGCAACAAGAACTGTAATAAGTCACGGCTGTGGCAAAACATACAACAACAGTCTTATCCCACTCCCCGTAACTTCAAAGTTCAGACTAACACAACAACTAAATTACCACATATTTTCGGACTCACCCACTGAAGTAAATTATTAAAAAAAAAAAAGGCATAACCAGTATACAAGTACAACAACGTCTTGCTCCTAAAAAGTAAATAAATAAGTACTAAATAAGCAGTTGTTTCACACTTACACAAGTTCAGTAGCGACAATATCGCGAACGAAACTGAAAAAAGGGGATAAGTACAGAATCAATGAACTCACCCGGTGAAGCTCCTCGTCCAGAGAAAGGAAACCCTCGTTTGTGACCAGACAGTGGCGGTGGTTGGTGACTGTTGAATCCGAATTCTCCTCCAGGACCCATTGGACTGAAGCTGTCGCCGGAAGGGAGTGGCCGGAAGCCTCCACCCCGGCATGGAGAGCGACGCGGGGGACTATCAAAGCCGCGGTGGTGAGGAGCAGGGGCGGAGCGGAAACCGCCGGGGCTACCCCGGCGGTTATTGTGGTGGAAGTTCATGGGAGAATCGGAGAAACGAGAGTGGGAGTAACCCCTGGAGTGACGATAGTTGTCGTGAGAGTCATTGTCGTCGTCGTCGTCGTCGTTGTTGTTGTTGTTGCCGTAGCGGTCTACTCTGTGCCTATCCAGCTTAGCTAACAGAGCGAAACCCTAACCTAACACAGAGCGAGAGAGGGAGGGGTGAGTAATGTGTTGCTTTGCACCGGTGAAGCTAACGACACTTCTCTATAGTCTATAGCGACGATGCTACACAATAATCATAAACTAGCAGCATATGTGACGCGTGCACGGGTTAGAAATTTTTTCTCTACATAAATGAGAAATGAATGAGATGTTTTTATATGAAATAATAATCAAAAACACATTAACTTTAATTATAAAAAAATTATTGCATATGAATTAATAATTAATAAAGAGAAACACAATGTATTTTAGACATAATATACTCCCTTCATCCCATATATATAAATACTTTTGTGTAAAATAAAAATTAAATTTTCTTAGATTAAGAAAGTATTTAATAAATTAATTGGTGATAAAAAAATAATAAAAATGTATTTAATTAAAATTATCATAAAGTAAAATAGAAAAATATTTAAATTATATTATACACTTTAATTCTTTAAGTGATTCATATGTCGATGAGATTTCAAATAAAATATTTGACACAATGATATAGTTTCAAGTAAAATATTTATCACGCGTGTTATATTTTATTTTTAAGTGTTACGTTAATCAATTTACATATATTAATTTTTAAAAACACCAAATTTTCACAAAAAAATTAAAATGGTCAATAAATTAGTTAGATGGTAATATTTTTTTTTTATGAAAGTTAGATGGTAATATAAAAACAAATAAAGAAATATCTATTCTCATTTTTTGTATTTTATTCATATTTTTTATTTTATCAATTTATTTTTAGACATTAATGGGAGAAAATTCAAATTTATTTTGGACAAAAGAGAATATTTAATAAATTTATTAGGTAAAAATGCTAAATAAAAAAGAAATAATGATTATAACATTGAATAAGATGAAAAAAATATTTTTTATATCTTTTATTACTTGTTCCTAAATATCAAAATTAAAATTAAAATTCAAAATTCATACTAATTTTGAAGAGATAATTTTTTGTGTGACCATATTAGTGTAAAGTATCCACCACATTGTATCAAAAAAATATCCATCACATTTTTTTATTTATTATATGATATAATCTTGAAAAAAATAAATTCAATGAAGATAAAATAAAATTAATTTCAAAATTTTTAAATCAAAATCAAATCAAGATTGAAGAGATCATTTTGATTATTTATATAATTTTAAACATTTTTTCACATCCTAAAATCAAATCTTAAACTTTTTTTGACATATAATCTTAAATGTTAAAAATCAAATCTTTTTAAATTTTAATTTTTTTAATCCTAAAATGATCAAATTTGAACTCATCAAATGTTTTTTTACCCTCTAAAAAACTCAATACTGGTGTCGCCTTCAGAGCATTGACCTAGGTATCATCATGCGATTCATGTCTGTCTATTTTTTTTTACACGTATCACATTCTCACTTCCTCAACAACCTCAATCTCAAGAAAAGAATCAATTAATCAACTAATGTGTTTAATTTACATACTTCTTTTCATTTTAAAATATTCATTGCATGCCTAACAAAATTGAAAATAGAATAAACAAACCAAAAACAGAAAGGAATTAATTAATCAAATAATGTGTTTAATCTATATTCTATTTTTTATTTTCAAATATTCATCATATCTAATGAAACCAATAAAGGAAATCAACCAATTAATATTTAATTGATTGTGATTCTTCGAAATACTCATTGCAAGCCTAATAAAATCGATAAATGAAATGAATCAATTAATGTATTTAATTGCGTGTGATTCTAATTGGACAATTCTCTTTCCAATTTAAGCAAATCATTCTAATGTTCCACTCTTTTATTGCCATTTTTTTCTTCATATTTCTCTTTGTAATTTTTCATTTTTAGTTTTAGCATATTCTTCACTTACGACATAGTCATCATTTTGAATTCAACGTTTTATGTTTCTATAAATTAAAATTCTTTCCTTTTTTAATTTGCTTGTTCTAATGTTGTTCTATTTGATTTACTATTAGAAACGACTAGCTTGATACACAATTACAAATTAAGAACATACAATTTATATCAAACTAAATTTACTAAAATAGAAACATTGAACAGAAAATTTAAATAATTTATATGTGTTTGTAAAACAACTAATAAAGTATTACACATATTTTTCAAAATAAACATAGTAATATATATAAATTATAATTATTGTTATCCTGTATATAATTTTTTTGAAAAATATTAAAAAATAAATAACTATTTTTTTGTGATCTGTGGTGTTTCTCCTTATTTGATAAAGAAGAATAATGTATCTGCAAAAAACAAAAAAATTAATCACAAAAGAAAATAAAAAATAATAAAACTTAATAACGCAAAATATAGAAACATTAATTCAAAAAAACAATCAATAACTAAAAATAATTAATATAAAATATACTTGCCTTATGGGAGAAGTTTGGCTTGATGAATATATAAAAGAGTAACGTTAGTCTTCGAAAAAATCAAAACAAAAACCTAACAACATCAAGAAAATGAATAAATACTAAAAAGTAATAAGTAAAAATGATTAATAGTAAAATAGAAAAAAATAGCAATAATTATGAACTCACCTTAGATGAGAAAGTGTTGATGAACATAGAAATGACAATAATACAAATGCTAAAACAAAGTGAACAAATAAAAAATATCAATACATGTATATATATTAAGATTTAAGATTAAAAATACAAAATAGATTTAAAATTAAAAATACAAAAAATGAAACGTATAAATGATCAAGCATGAAAAAGAAAATATAAACTAACCTTTAATCGAAAGTTTCAAGAGTGATAATCACCGCAATGAGGGAGAATAGTGAAAAAGAACATGTATATGAAATGAAAGAAGAAGAACAAAAGAAAGAGAAGATAGAAAGTCATATGAGTATCAGCAAAAAAAGAATTGAAGAGACACAAAAGTTTGCCGATTGAAAATTGCAGAAGTTGAATAAAATCTTAGAAAATAAATAGGTTGAAAGATAAGTATGAAAATATTCTCTAAAAATAAACCATAAAAAGAGGAATGAAATTATTCTTATGAGATCTTTAGAGATCATTTTGAAATTGAAAAGAAGCAAATCTTTATTATATAAGAATCAATTTAAATACAATTGATAATCAATAAATATTTTCAAATCAAATTAATTCAATTGAGCTTTAGAATACTCTCAGAGCAACACGTGTAAAAGTCTTCCTTGAGATGGTTTGTATTTATGTATATTATAGATAGATTATAGATAACTAGTGAGACGACGACGGAAGAAGGAAGGGAAGGTGGACGACTTGACCCGTGTTTGCGTTTTGTTTATTTGAGGGGAGAAGAGAAGAGAAGAGAAGAGAAAGGAGGGGCGATATTCAACAATGCACGTCGTTTCATCACTCAATAAATTCAATTGCCATTTGCCTCTCATAATTTTTTTTATTTGGCCTAATTATTATTATTTTTTTATTTTAATAATTCTTCAATCTTCAAGTTTAGTTTAGATTATGTGTGATTGTACTTTATTTGACTGAATTGTATTTTTAATTCTACAAGTTTAGATTATGTGTGAGTTTTAGTTTTTCAATTGATTCAAGACTTTTAAATTCCCATTTTCGATCAAAAATTTTAGAGATTTATTATGAATTTTAGATATAAGATGATTTTAAAATTTAAAAAGTTAAAAAAATAGTAAATATTGGATAAAATTTGAAAGATTTTATAAAATTTATAGGGCATTTTTTTACCCTATAAATTGCTAATAAATAATTGTTTTGTTAAGAAAAATGTGAAATATTGAGTGAAAAAGAATTTTGGATAGACATTAGTAATTAGTATGTTATATCAATGGAAGAATTTAAATTCACGATCTCCTTATTATTTCAATAAATATCTATTTTTTATATTTTTTAAAATGGTTGAAACTAATCATAATTCATAAATGTAGAGGACCATGAAATGCAAGAAGGCCACTACACCTTGTGCCATCTTTTTTTTTGGTTCGGGGACCATCGCTAGTTATCCACGTAGTGTCCCAACGCTTTCAATAAATGACTAATCTGCACTCGCGGGACGTGGCTTCCGCTGGCCAAGCATCACCTTGTGCCATCTAGTCCACTATTATTGTTTCTTTAGCAATTTATTAAACTTTGATAAATAAAATTAGTGGGCAGAATGCCGTCATTAGTAGAGTAGACATAGAGGGGCCACTAAGATGCTTAGTTCTATAGATTTAATAAGTAAGCGAAAAAGATATGGAATTTTTTTTTGAAAAGAATCATTCAAGTCATTTCTAGTGATTTGAACAGAGAGGAAGGAGGTGAGAGTAAATAAAATGAGGAATATATATAAGAAAAAAAAATAAAAGCATCTAGATTGAGAAAAAATTATGTAATATTTTTATTTTACTTACTTGGTTGGGTAAAGAGAATAGACCAATGTATAATTACTCTTCTGTCAAAAAAGTATTGGATTTGAGAATTAATAAAAAAACCTTGACATTGCTAATTGACAACGCGAGTAAATAGTCTTTTTTTTTTTCAGAAAAAGACAATGATTTTCTCATACAATTATCTTTTGGGAGAGTTGTGTTGTCAATTAATGTAATATTTTAACTTTTAGGTCTGTTCGCTAATATTAATCATACCGCTGGTCTAAGTAACAATACACTTTTAGGTATGATTTATATCGAGGAGTATCTATTTTTGTGGTTTTACATACTTCATATTGATTCAGACCAACACACGTGGAAAGAAGTTTGTCTGTATATAAATCAAAACTTAGAACCATTTTTTACCATTGGAATGGATTCTCACTTCATTAGCGAAGAAGAAGGAAAACGTCAAGATGTTTTTCTAAAAATGGTACAAAAACCCATTGGTGTTATTTCCTCATATAAAGCTTAATACATCCAACCATGCAGAATCTTTGATCCATTTTAATTAACCGAGCTCCTGTGTGTTCTAAAAAACAAACCTAGCTAGAAAATGAGGTTTATTGCAAGCTTTTCAACTATCATATTTCTTGATCACCTGGCCACATCGTTAGTTTTCTTCGTCTCACCAATTCAATATTCCACTCTCTCACACACTAGCTTGTTAGAACAAATATGTCGTCAATCACCTCATTACCACCTTTGCACCATGACTTTACGATCATCAATTAACCACAGATCAAAAGCAGACATTGCTGGATTTGCTCGCCTAACCCTTGAGATTGTCAATGCCAATGCCTCCATAACACTGAAGCACATACACAGGGGTTACGTGCAAACTATGGACCCAAGACAAAGGGAGAATTTGGAAGGTTGCCTTGCTTCATACAATATGATAGTGAAGGTGCATTTGCGAGAGGCTCTAAATGCCATGAATAGATATGACTATAAGGTTGTAAAGCAAAGGGCTTATGCCGCTGGTATACAAGCTGAGTCATGCGGCAAAAAATTCAAGAACTCAGCTACTTCTCCGTTAAGGGATACTAATCGATATGTGCAAAATCTATTTGCTATAACAATGTCCATTGTTAACAAATTGCTTTTGCCAAACCAACCATTTTCGACTTAGAAGTATTAACTTTGATGTTTTTTTTGTATATTATCCATTTAGACTCTAGACCCACATGCCTCCAATTTGCTTGGGTTTTTCGTTTCTTTTTTTTTTTCCAAATATTTTTCAAACAATGACCATGCCTGATTGTACATATAAAAAGGGCAAAAAAATGTCACCAATGTTTGTTTTTTAAGCCTTTTGGACAATGACAGATATAGTTTTATCAAAATAATTGTTGTAACGGTCATTCATATTCATTCATAGGTGGCGCTTAGCATGGACCGATCAAAAATTGGTCCATCATGCACCAATTGAACCCTTGATCAATGTAAGCCGTAGATTTAATATTATTAAAAAGGGATGGTTTGGATTAGCGATGGGTGACCTGACGCCTAGGAAAGGTGGGCTTTTTTACATATTTGCAATATGGGTCATGCAGATTCGAGTACTGAAATATTTATTTATTGCAATTCAATCAAATATTTATTTATTGCAATTCAATCCCTGCATCCATAATTTATTTTTCCATTTTAAAAATCAAAATCAACTTCACTGATTTAGAACTCTTTCTTCTCTGCATCACATCCCATTACTTTGATGCAGTAGCTTACTATATTAATATGCGACAAAAAATTTGCCTTCCTATATCCCCAATTGAGTGCATATTCGTTTCCAATTTTGATGCAACTATGCCACCCCTAAATCCCCAATTTCACTATTCTCTTCTGCCACCTAGACAGCAACAGCAACTGGCTCTGGCCTTCACATGAGCCCCTCCAACTAAAACATGACCTTGTTCCTTGTTCGGCAGAATGTGACCCAAGTTCGTCGGCATCGGCTGTGGGTATGACTCGGACAAGTTGACTCAGACTGTTGAGAAGCTTTGAGCTCGATAGACACGATGAGCAACCTCCACAAGCTCCGATACCAACAACCAATTCTCAGGAGGTTCTTCCAGATCCTACATGGTTGTGCCTTTCACGCTTCTCTCTCCGCCTTCGCCCTCGCAATCAGGACCTTCATCGGCGTCAAGTACGGGAACCCGTCGTCTAGTTCATCAGCCGCCGGCCATGTCTCCCACGCGAAGGAGAGGCTCACGTGAGGCGATGAGTTAGTCGCTTCAGGAGAGACGGGTGAGGAAAGATGACAGTGGCAAACATGTCTCCGCTACAGTGCTGGGAAATTGACGAGGCGGAGCACCGACGTCGACTTGGAGAAGCCTGAGATTGCTAACTCGACGGGCCGGGGGACTAGCCTTTCTTCTACCTCGTGCTCACTAGAGGTCTAAGAGCTAATTTGACTACTTTAATGCAGTAAAAAAAAAATTATTGAAGACAATATATAAATTTGGACAAGACTTGGGAAATTTAGGAATTTATCTAGTTTGTTGGGGAGTTTTTTATAAATAAGTGAAAGTAACCTTTTACAATATCTTCATTTCATGGGCTAGATTAGCGAATCAGGAAAAAATGGGCCAAACCTATTATTGCAGGTCAGGGTTCGATTGGTGCATGATGGACCAAATTTTGATCAGTCCATGCTAAGCGGCACCTCATTCATATTATTGTACAAATTGAAAAGTATTCATAATCGACTTACTTTCTATTGAATCACGAGACATATGCCCGACTTGGTATGATTACAAGATGTAAAGGATATATATATATATATTTTCTGGAATCTCCCGTTAGTTTGTAAGACTGTTTATCCCAGTGCGAGAATTAAGCGCTTCGGATAATAATCTCAATCATCAAGATTGACAAAACACAGTTCCTGATTCTTTGTTTATTACCCAATCCAATTATTCACCGCTTATAATTGATAATTGATGGTATGGGAATTTTTGAAATTGAAAAGTTAATAAACTTCACATGAGACATGTCACTGCCACGTAAGTGGTCCTCATCATTCACAATCCAAATAAGTTTTTTCTGGTACAATCACATCATCACTCCGAATTTTTTATTCCTATTTTAGTACAGTATATATTTTTGCGAAAAAAAAATTACAAAATTTAAAAGCATTAAAGGATATATTAAATTTCTGTTTTCGTCGGTCACCCCTCCAAAAACACAAGCACACAGAGAGAGAGATCAGAGAGAGAGATTGAATAGTTGAATTGTGATTAGAGAGGAATGGCGAAGCACGAGGAACTTCCGATCCCAATTTACGATAACCTGGAACCTGTGTATGGCGGTGGTTCTTCTCTCGAAGAAGCTCAGCTCCGTTTCGATCATTTGAAGTCCAAGTTCCTCCAAATCTTCGGTCACCCTCCCCAACTCTTCGCTCGCTCACCTGGTTCGTTTCAATTTATATTTAATTAAACTGAGCGAAATTTGCAATGAATTTCAATAATATATATATTTGGTTTCTTATCTGACTCTGAATTTAACGTCTCAACACGAGCATGTGTGTGCTGCATTGGTTGGATAATATTGAATTTTATGAGAGAGATGGAGAATCAAATTCACGCGATTGATTTGAGGCGTTATATAATTATTGTTTTAACTTTTTTATTTATGTTTTTTTTTTATTTTTTTTTTGCGGTGCAGGGAGAGTGAACTTGATCGGGGAGCACATTGACTATGAGGGATATTCGGTGTTGCCTATGGCTATTCGGCAAGATACGATCGTGGCTATTCGGAAAAATGAATCCGAACAGGTTCTCAGGATCGGTAACGTCAACGATGAAAAATATACCACTTGTACTTACCCTGCTGATCCTCACCAGGTGAATCCTCAATAGTCAAATCCTCTATGTCTGTCTGTGTTTTATTGTATAATGATAAAAAAAATTAAAAACCGTTCTAAGAATGCATGTTTTCTGTTCTTTACTATTCAAATGGTCAATAAGAATGTTTTGTTTTGTTAATATAATAACTCTGGCTTTGATTTTTCATGCAGGAACTCGACTTGAAGAATCACAAATGGGGTCATTATTTTATTTGTGGGTGAGTTTATTTCATATTTCTCTTGCAATTTCCTCCTGTTTGGTTATTTGTGGCTATGTTCCTTGTTCAATCTCCTTAACGAACCCTGCTTCACAAGGTGACGAGGATGGTATTTTATTTGAACCATTAGTCCTAGACGCACCCAATGTGCATACTGGTTCATTTTCAAATTAAATTATAAGAACAAGTGCTTGCAGTTTATGTATATGATAAAGTTACTATTTATGGAGTGAAATGCAAAATGATATGCTGTATATGAGTGAAGAAGCTTATGGATAGATGTCAGTGATTTTCTTTTTTGGGTGAATGAGAAAACATTGTAGCATTGTTGTTTGATTCAGGATTCAGTAGTAATTGATAGTGTGATTTCTGTAGGTACAAAGGTTTCTATGACTATGCAAAATTGAAAGGAGTGGATGTTGGTAAACCGGTTGGACTTGATGTTCTTGTTGATGGGACGGTGCCAACAGGTGAGCTGATTTGTTTTAAATTAGAATTAGGACTAGAATTAGAATTAGAATTAGAATTGTGCTAAAGGATATCAAACTTTACCTCTAAGTGAATCTTGATCTTTATCTTTTGTACTAAATTAGAGATTAGAGATGAAGAACTCGTCTCTTTTGTTTGTTGATGAGGTTAAATTAAAAGGACAGCAT
Source organism: Glycyrrhiza uralensis (assembly GCA_030159175.1). Lineage (NCBI taxonomy): Eukaryota > Viridiplantae > Streptophyta > Magnoliopsida > Fabales > Fabaceae > Glycyrrhiza > Glycyrrhiza uralensis. Next base: position 57,150,548 of record BRZY01000001.1, on the reverse strand, counting down.
TTATTTTTTTACAGGTTCTGGACTATCAAGCTCTGCCGCATTTGTTTGCTCTTCCACAATTGCTATTATGGGTGCTTTTGATGTGAACTTCCCTAAGGTCTGCCTTTTGGGTTGGAATATATATAAATTTTGTACTGAGGGGCAAACTCAGTTCAACTCTTGCTGAACTGTTGCATGTACAAATTATTTATAATTTATATTAACAGTTCGTCATATTTTACTTTTTTATAATAATTATTAAGAATTTTGATAAGAAAACATTACTGGAGTTTTGTGTGACATTCTGGTAACAGTACATCAAAATTTGATATCAGTTCACCACTCACATGATAGTGTAACTGGAAGATCTGATCTAACTATCTGTAACTGTTGAAATTGATGTTTTGTAAATCTTTATGCCTCCATGATTTATTTATTTTTATGATTTTGGTTTTTGTTCTATTTCCTCAAATAATCTAAAGTTCTATAGTTTTATATGATAACTCTTGTTTGTAGAAAACATGGATGGATATCACCAAAGTGCTTTTATTGAAAGCATGTTTCGTTTTGGAAAATACTTTTTTTGTCGTATTTTTTTGTCGTATATCTAGTACTCTAGTAGTTACTCTTTTATTCTGTTTCTAACATACACTATCATATGTTGTTGGCAGAAAGAACTTGCACAAGTTACATGTGAATGTGAACAACATATTGGGACACAATCTGGTGGGATGGATCAGGTTGTGCACATCTTTCGTTACAGATACATTCTATATTAATTTTAATGTGAATGTATCCGAATTACCTATCTGTATTGTCTTTTCTTCCAAATCACCTTTCCATGGAATGGCCTTCATAACTACTTCCAACCAGTCTCATGACTCTCATCATAGATATTTAATGAATAATTTTTTTACATGGTGTAGAGGATTTTATCCAATGAATAAATGCCATTTTGTGTTGCTGTTCTTGGGACATTCCAACATTTTACCTGTACTCATATCGGTTATTTTTTCCTTTCTTACCCGTATTTTACTTGACAGGCAATCTCTGTCATGGCCAAGACTGGGTTTGCAGAACTGATTGATTTCAACCCAATTTGTGCGACAGATGTACAACTTCCTGCTGCTGGCACTTTTGTGATAGCCCATTCTTTGGCAGAGTCTCAGAAGGCTGTTACTGCTGCCACAAATTATAATAATAGGGTTGTTGAATGTCGTTTAGCTGCTGTAAGTACATTTTATGCTAATTAGGGTTACTTTGTTGTACTAACTGCCCAAATATTAGAGCAAAGCATCTTTATCACCCTATTTTACATAGTCTGTCAGAGTACAAATTTATTGGATGGAAATGCATAAATAGATTGGTACTGTCAATTAGTCCACTCCAAGTAACTATGACTGGTCAGTTAGATTTAACTGATTTAATTTCTTTCATATTGTGGAATCTAAGACTACCTATTTCTGTATTGAACAAGAAAAAGCAATACCTGTTCATTTCAGATACTTGTGGTCCTTTCTTTTTCCTGACGGAAAAAAGGGAGATAATCGCTGTCTACATGTGTATGCATACATACATCAAAAGCTAGTTGCTTAGGCATACCAGAAACTTGCTAATCCTTTTGTGTCATCAATTATATTTATTGACTCACAAGTACTGTTGTGAATATTTTCAGATTGTGCTTGCTATAAAGCTAGGAATGGAACCAAAAGAGGCAATATCAAAGGTGAAAACACTGTCTGATGTTGAAGGGTTATGTGTATCCTTTGCTGGTACTAAGAACTCATCTGATCCTGTACTTGCTGTAAAGGTAATTTTACCCGGTATGATGCCATCCTTAAAATTAGTCTTGCGAAACATGCTATCTTTTTTTTTGTCAATTTTATATGGAGAACATTTTATTTCAATTGATATGCTTTTTTTTTTTAAATTTTTTTCTACATCCGTAAAATTTTCAAGCCTTTTCCTGTTTAAAAAGCTTCCCTTTTTGTACAGGAATATTTAAAAGAAGAACCATATACAGCAGAAGAAATTGAAGAAGTCACTGGGGAAAAGCTGACCTCATTTTTGAATATTAATGCATCTTATTTGGAAGTCATAAATGCTGCAAAGCAATACAAGTTACATCAGGTTCTTTTTTTAAGCCCCATTAGCAAAGGTTTTATGTATGACTTACTACAATTGGGAAATATCTAAAAGTTTCTTGTGGCTTTCGTGTTTCACCATTGCCAACAACCATTTCCATTGGTTGTGACGGCTAATGTATTGTCCACTTTATGTTCTGTTATTTAATTTGAACATGTATTTCTAGAGGGCTGCTCACGTGTATTCAGAAGCCAAGAGGGTACATGCTTTCAAGGATGTTGTATCATCAAATCTAAGGTGTGTCTGTTGGATATATCAATTATAGCTATGCTTTATCATGTGTGCTCTTTATTTTTTTATGCAATTCTCATGAGACATTTCTGTATTGCTTAAAAGCCTGGAGTTCATGGCTTCTAGAACAATTGGTTGAGGATTTGATAGTTCGCATGTAAAAGGATAGAAACCAATTATTGAAGAGTAGTTTAACCCAAGAAAATTTCGATTACAAATGATTGAAATTTGAAAGTCTGATGGAACACTTCTATTTCATCAGGCGCATGCGGCTATTTCTTTTGCTTTGACAAGAAGACATCAATGATAGCAATATGTGGCTTTGCTACTGTGCTTCTTGAAATATATTGATATTATATGCTTGTCTTGTGAGCTTTTCATTTACATGTAACAGTAAGACATCCAGGCAGACCCATTTAAATATTACAGTTCCACATTTTGCTACTACTATACGTGCCTGATCTTGCTTGCAGTCATTACTGATATGCTTACTTGAACACTAGTATTCAGTTGGTCTAGAATGTTAATTAGAAAGGACTACTCTGAATTTCTTCTAACATTTACATGAGTCTTGTTACATGATGGGGGTGAAAGCTAGTTGATATTTTCTCTCTAATTTCATAAAAAAAAAATGTCTTAAGGACTAATCTGATTAGTTTCCATTATTTGTGATTCTTTTGTAAGTAGACTATATATTTCTTGAATTTTAACAACTCCAATTTTTCAGCGATGAGGAGATGCTACAGAAACTCGGTGACCTCATGAACGAGAGCCATTATAGCTGCAGTGTTTTATATGAATGCAGGTACTGACATACAATACACTTGCTTTCCTTGGAAAAATGTGTGCATTGTCAATTATTGGAATCTCTCTAGAAGTATTCTCTTTATAAGGCATGGTTTGTCTTGTAAAATGTAGTCTCCTTTTTCAGCGCATAAAATTGATATTTTCTTTTTACTATCCATGAATCAAGCTGTCCGGAGTTGGAAGAACTTGTAAAAAATTGTCGCGACAATGGTGCTCTTGGGGCAAGGCTTACCGGAGCCGGATGGGGTGGTTGTGCTGTTGCTTTGGTGAAAGAGAGCTTAGTCCCACAATTTATCCTTAATTTGAAGGTTTGCGATCATATAATAATGCTTAAGAACCTTACTTAATCATTGGAAATTTGTGATTAACAAGATGTCATTGATGGATTCTATATTCATTGCATTTGCAGGAGTGTTTCTACCAACCTAGGATAGACAAGGGCGTTATCAAGAAGAACGATCTTGGTCTTTATGTATTTGCTTCCAAGCCATCAAGTGGTGCTGCCATCTTCAAGTTTTAGTATATTTCCTTCACCCGCTTCCTATTTGATATTTATGTTTTTTTTTTCTAATTTAAAAAATAAAGATCTTAATGCAAGAAATGGTACCCTAATTTAATTGTTAAGTTGCTTTTCATATATTAGTCAATACAACCAAAACGAACAATGATTTTCCGAACAGCATTGAAGCCGTCTTTCATAATGGGATGATGTGATGTCAGTATAAAAGTTTCACACCAATAAAAACTAAACTCCTTTATAAATTCAAGAATAAATTTAACATTGCATAACCTGGTTGGTTTAATGGTGGTTTCGGGAAGATCGGTTTGAACTCGAACAAAATTTTTACAATCACAGAGGTGTGTTTTTTATGTACAAAGTCCCGGTGAGAGAAATCAAGTCTCCTGTGAGAATAGTACCCTGATAATCGGAGAATACTAAATGGATTGAAATGAAAAGAAGAGAGAATGAGAAGAAAAATAATATGATTTTGTGTGTTTAGATGAAGAGAGAAAGAAGGAAATAAAAGTAGAAATATTCTCCTCTTTTATTTATAGTTATTTATTTGTGTAGCATAAATGAATTGACAAATAATCCCATATCTAATAAATGAGTATTCCAATCATGAAAGGCAAAGTGATATTTTTTAGGCTTAAATATGAATTTAGTCACTCTAAAAATTCGAGTTTTGAATTTAGTTCTTAAATTTAAAGTCAACGGTTTTTAGTTCTCCTAAATTCAAAGTTAGTCTCTCCTTTGCGTTGATCCGTGTCATGTCACCCTAAAATGCCTATATGACACATTGCTCTGGCCACATCAGCTAACACGTCATATATTTATAGGGACTAAAATCAAAACATATAATTTTTACGGGGACTCTCCTCAACCACCACCCCCTCCTTCTCTTCCCTCCCCCACCCCCCACCCTCTCTCTCTCCTCCTTTTCCCTCCTCCTCTCTCCTCCACCCCCATCCACCTCCACCACCACCCCTTTCTCTCAGCTTCTCCCTTCTCCACCACCCCCCTTCTTTCTCCTCCTCCTTTTTTGGTTATCCACTTCACTCACTTTTTCCCCCACAACTTCAACCTCTTCTACCGATACCTTAACAGCAACCCAAATCCTCACAACCAACCAAACTCTCTCGTCCCTAAAGGGAATCTTCGAGCTGGGTTTCTTCCCCATGGAATTGGAGAGGCACATAACCTCGTGGAAGGTCACAGATCAAGACCCTTCAAGTTGAAGCAGTTCTTTCCAAGCTAGATCACCAGGGCCTCCCTGAAATCTTCCCCTATGACAGAGGCAAAATGGTATATAGAAGTGGACCATGGAATGGTGATAGATTCAGCGGTGTTCTAGAGATGCAACCTATTACAGATTCTATTAAGTTCATGTTTGTTGCTAATGAACACGAGGTGTAGTACACATTCTCAATTGGGAACGAGTCCTTGTTTTTGAGGTGGGTGGTGGAGGAGAGAGGAGGAGGGAAATGGAGGAGAGAGAGGGGGGTGGTGGTGGTGGAGGAGAGTGGAGGAGGGTGGGGGTAATTGTGACCTGAGATGTCATATGGTTCCTATAAATTATTAAGTTAATCCCTATAAAAATTATGTGTTTTGATTTTAGTCCCTATAAATAAACGTGCAAGTCAGTCATATAGTCCCTTTTACCAGATAAGAAAATAGGAATTAATGAAAAAATGACGTGTCAAATGATGTGGATAGGGCAATGTGCCACGTAGGCGTTTTAAGGTGACATGACACGAGTCAACGCAAAAGAGAGACTAAATTCAAAAACTTGAAATTTAAAAAGACTAAAAACCGTTAACTTTAAATTTAAGGACTAAATTCAAAACTTAAATTTTTAGAGGAATCAAATTCATATTTACCCACCATTTTTCCGTAGTGAGGGATAGAACACGTTTTTTGTGTGGGAGTTGGGACAAGTTGTTTTCTTTCCATTCTCTCTCTCTTCGCTAAATGAGAGATTCCCATTTTATTTCCTCAAATTTTTCGTTTCTCACATTTTCAACAATATCAAATGAAGGTAAACATGACACTGTCAACCTGATAGTTTATCTATTTATGAGACAATATCTTTAATTACAAATTGAGATATTTTATTCCAATATTACTTATTTAAACTTTTGACCTAAACCCTACAAAATCAGTGCATCTTTAAAATAAGTTGACCTACAATCATGGAAAAATGATATACAATTACACGAGTGTTTTATAAATTTAGTGTGGATATATGTCGACTTACAAATTTACACGAATGGGAGAATAAGATTATTATACTTGGTCGATTAATGGAGTGCTTAAGATTTACTAAGAAGCCTTATTATATGGCTATACCAATTACGATCGTAATTATTATGTTAGAAATATGTCAATATGGTGTCCCTATTCGCCAATCGCCCTCCATAACAGACAATGGCAAATCTTGTAATATCAGAAGAACCCACGTGCTTTTGTAGCTTAACTGATTAGATGTGGGTACAAACTGCACGTGGTTATGCAAAAGGCCTTATCACGGCTTATTCCAAGGATTTATTAACATTTATTTTTTTGCATATATCATAATATGATTTTGAACCTTTCATATTTCGGTCCCTAATTTTTATTCCTTCCATTTCACATTTGCTTGAAATTTATTTATACATTAGGCGCGGCGAAGGAACCTATACATCTTGCTGAATTGGTTTATATTTTATTCTTTGTATTCTGCAAACCAATTATATAAAGGGCTAGTGTTTAAAGTTCCATTTAATGAGGCCCCTGCAAGATAATTGTAAATCTCGTGATAATTGATCCTTTCAAAAAAAAATACATTGTTGCTTTATAAGCCTTTAAAAAAAAAGGGAGCAAGAACAATTTACAGCTACAAGCCAATCAATCACTACAACTTTTAAAAGAAATAGTATAGTATAGTATAGTATGAATGTACAAAACTCATCATAGATTTCTTTATTTCATACATAACATCGTATATAATGTAATATTTTTACACATTTTTTTAAATTTGTAAAAGTCACTCATAAAATGTGTATAAAAATTACCAAGGTGAAATTATATTAAATCACAAACGAATTGAGAACTCATTCTGATTGATGGGGGGAAGGAATCCATATTCTCAAGAGGAAAAAAAGATTGTCCTAAATTAGAAGAACTCTGGACATTGAATTAATACTGGCCACCAAGGCGGGCAGGGCAGGGCAGGGCAGGGATTATTATGAGGAATCATCTTCCTGAGATCCTCAGCATATCTCTCCCTTAGTTTGGTGGACTGGTCCTACCCACCTCCCATTTTTCATGTGGGTTCATGAATCGGCTAAAGCCATTTTCTTAACAAATAAAATCATATATACCAGGGGAAAAAGGCTAGCAATTAAAAAATATTTGAAAGAATTGGCTACATTAAACTTTTAGACTACATTCCATAAGTTAGGATCCTCTCCATTTATTTTTCTCTCCATTTTTTTTATTAGTATGTTTTTGAGAAAATAAATAGAATAAACGACACCCATGTATCACATTTATGTCATTTATTTCCCCCAAAAATATAGTAATTGAGGAAATAGAGAGGATCCCAACTCACATTCCATTAAAAGTTATCGGTAATTATATTAAATGCGTACAATTTAATATAATCTTAAAATTAATCAATATTTCATTGCATAATTGTATTTTAACGTGTAATAAATATTTAAAATATAAATATATGCCGTTTATAAAATTATACATGCATAAACGTTTAATTTCTCTTAAATTTGATATGTATATCATCAAAATAAAATAAAACAATTTAATAATTAAATTTATTAAATCTGATTTATAAAAAATTGAATAAAATAGGCAAAAGATTAAGAAATTTTATATCACGTGTAGTTGGGGAATCCACATCTCTTGTTAGTATTTTTTTTTTTGGTAATTACAACTATTGACAACTCCCCAATTAATTACATCCCGAAAGATGTAATTAATTACTCCCCAATTAGTATCCACTGCAACCACGTGCTTTTTTTGGTATCCACAACTTAAAATCAAGCACCATAACTGTGTCTAAAGTCCCTTTATATAAGAATTTTTCCAAAAAATTAGTTGCATTAATTATTTTTTTGACTAAAATGTCCTTATGATCACCCAACTACTCTATCTTTTCCAATGCATTAATTAAGTGATGAGAGAGAGAAGAGGGAAGAGAAATAGTAATAAGTGTTAGGGCTAGTTTTGGAAAAGTATAGTAAATCATTGACAAATTTATTGCTATTAACTAACTTAACTAATTTTTTTAAAGAGTGTGAATTAGTTAAAAATTTCTTATATTTAGGGACGGAAGTAGTACTACACACTACAGGTTGGCTAATTAAAAAGAAGAAAAAAACTAAGTTAAAAGACTAAAAAATGGAAGAAAAAAAACATAAAAAAAATCCATTTGCAGATATTTAATTGAAAACGGCATTAATTAATGATGGAAATAAACACACATGACAAAATTAAAAAAGGTTCATAAAAGTTTATTCAAAAAATAATAATTTTAAATTTTTTTACCTTTTATTTCTATAAATTATCTTAATTACTAAATAGAGAAATAATTAAATATTTTTTACATTTTTAAGATATTAATTATATATTTTTTTATTTTATAAAATAGTTAAAAAATATAAAAAAAAATTTATCAGAGGATATACCATTTAAAAAAAAGTTCAAAAAAGTTAAAGAATAAAAAAATACAAAAAAAATATGTGATGGGAGAGACAGAGAGAGTGAAATGCAGAGTTGCCAACTGTCGGCGGGGCTCTTCTCTTCTCCTTTCCTAGTATTTTCGCTGTGTACTATAGTAAATATGCCCTTTTTTTGAACACATCACATGTAGTAATTGCCATTGACAGAATCAACACTCAACAGTGAAGACTGAAGAGAGAGAAAGTGAGAGAGAGAGAGAGAGAGAGATTTGAATTGATGAACTCTTAAACATTGGCAGTGCCAGTGAGGCAGTTTCCCGGTAATGTGGTTGTGAACGTGTCCGTCCCTTATGCTCTTTGTCCCTCGTCGGATCTTGGGTTCCTTCTCTTTTCCTCAAAGGTATTCACTTTTCCCACTTTTTATTCTTCTTCTTATTCTTCTTCATTGTTATTGCATAAGCTAGTTTCAAAGTTGATGTCTTTCTCCAATTCTCGTGGTATCCCAGTTCTCTGTAGTTTCATTCTTCATCATTATATGAGGCTGCAATGTAACTTTGTATGACGTTGGGTATTTTTCTAGTGCCCAGTGGTTTCGTTTTGCTGCAATTTTCTTGTGATGTATTTTTTTTATGTGCCTCTGATGCATTTTGCTTTCTTAAAAGTTCTATTCCAACTGCTTCCGCATGACAAGACTAGCTAAGTTCTGTTTGGGTTCAAAAGTTCAGTTTGTAAATTACAGAAAAATTAGCTTTATATTGTATTTTTATTTTTTTTATATATGAAAATGAGAAAAAATTATTAAATAGTCACTTTTAAATAGATAAGTGTTTATGGAGAAGTTAAAAAATAGAACCTTTAAAAAAATTAAAGTACAAAAATTGATTTCAACTTATAGAAACTATTAGTTTCAAAACTCATATTATTGGTGCTTATAAAAAAACATACCCTAACAGGCTCTTACGACCCCCCCCCCCCCCCCCCAATTTTTTTTTTTGAAGAAAACCATATATTTTAAGAATTTTGGTTACGTACAATCGATTGAATCATGTGTTTTTGTTATGAATATGATGCAGGGTCAGTCCATTCCTAAACTGATTTTGTAGGGTAGGTTAACAAGCAGGGAGAGGTTGAATTAGTTTTGTGGCCTTTGGGATGGATGATAGATTTAGTGTAAAGGAGGAGGGTGCTGAAGTTGATCTTGAAAGTGGGTTAGCAGTAACTGGAGATGATTCAAAGGATGTCTCAACTCCAGCTAATACAAAACAAGGAAAGACATTATTTGCCAAGATTTCTTGTGGCCTTGTTGGAGATTCTATAAAAGGTGGAGATAGGCATAGTGTATACTTGAATGAGTCAAATTTAAGTGGAGTTTCCATGGACATGGTGAAAGTGACAAACAAGTTGTTGCCGGGGCAAGACTTGGTAAGAATTGCAGAGAAGAATAATACCCCAGTAAAGGAGAAACGTAAAAAGTCCAGTAACAAAAAGGCTGCCAAGCCTCCAAGACCACCGCGAGCACCATCATTGGATGCAGCTGACCAGAAGCTAATCAGGGAGATCGCTGAACTTGCCATGTTGAAGCGTGCAAGGATAAAGCGCATGAAAGCCTTGAAGAAGATGAAAGCTGCGAAATTGCCATCTTCTTCCACTAGCAGCAGCATGTTTGCCATGCTTTTCACTGTTGTCTTCTGTATTGTGATCATACTCCAAGGTAATATTTGTAGTAAAAGCAATGTTTATGATGCATATGCCTGTTGGTTCTATTTTCAAAGCTAGTCCATTTCAAATTTTAGGATAATTACTTCAGTACTGTGTTTGGTGATTCCATGAAAAATTATCATTTTGGTAAAACTTACATGTTGGATAGAATTCTCCATGTCAGCATTTATGAACTACAGATAACTGATGTTGATATTTCTAGAGTATTCTCCCATGAAAATTATACCAACATGCTGAATTTCTATTCATAAGTTTAGCAGTAGTTACTATTTTCCAGTTCTAATGGTTCTTTATTCAACTTTAGGTTGGGATCATCAAGCTATGGAACAATTTTACTATGAGTAGGAAAAAGAAATAAAAAAATCAAAATAGAAAATAGAAAATTTTAAAACATTGTACTGTTAAATGATGAGCTTTTTGGTCTTGATTCATTGATTATTATCTAAAGGCATGATTTCAAGGAATTTCGTTGATGCATTAGTTCAAGACTATTGGGCTCTTTTGCCTTTTTCATGTTATTTATGGTCTGTGAATGCTGCAACTGTTTTTCAATTTATGATCTATGAATTCCCTTTATACTATGAATCAATCACCCTTTTTTTTTTTTGCTATAAGGTTACCTAGTAATAGTTTCGCAAGATGGGAATCAAATTCATGAGAACAATACACTTCCCAGTGGTCTTCATTTTTAAGGTGTTTCTCTTTGCAGGCATGTCACCTGGGAAGAGTTCAGTGGCAAGTTTCCAAGGGTCTCCTGCATCTGCAGGAGGAGCTGAGGGTGATTTCATTGCAGTTCAACACCGCTTGAACCCATCTTCAAGTGACCAACAACATTTACCTGGTTCAGAGTCTCACAAGTAAGTTGAGATGCACACACACTGTTCATTGAACCTCCTTTGGAAGCATATGTTTTCTTTCTTTTTCTACCTCCTTCATATAATGAACAAAATACTGGTGTGGTGTGACAGCCTTGTAATAAATATCCTTATTGTATGATACCTTGCAGAATTGTACAGCAGGTCACTGATTCAGATTTGCCTATTATAAAACTGAGATGAGATGAAGGTTGGTGCAGATTTACTGACAATAAAGATGTTTTGGTGGCCTTGTGTATCTCAAGCAAGCTCTTTTTTCTTGTCTTTATGTGTATTTCTCTATTATGAGACTGAGAAATCCCCTGTATGTATATGAGTCAATGATGGCAAAATGGATATAGCAGAAAAAATAAGTGTGAGAGGAGAGAGAAGATGAAGATAAAATGGGGAGATGATGAAGAGAGAGTTGGCCGGAGAGAATCCAAGTCCCATGACGGGGGTGAGTTAAATTACCATAGTAGTGTTGCTTGCAACTGCCTGTTGCTTTTACACTCCTTGAAGTTTAGAGTTGTAGGAGATTTTGCTTTTGAAGCTTCATGACCATCTGTAATCACCTAATTATTTTTGTATCCATGTCTTTTTATATCATTACCCAATTATGAAAGGAAAAAAGTGAAATCCTTTCTTATGATGTTGTTACCTGTTTCTTTCTTTGTTTATTTCCCTTTATAATAGTACATCTCCTTCATCTAAGATCCTCGAGAGACATGGGTAAAAATGTGACATTTATTGGAAAACATGACAAGATCAAGAGCCAGTATGTAAGAGGAAACTGGATTTGATTTAGTTTAGAAAGTGATATCAGAAAATAGGAAGTAACTGAATGAGGAAAAGTATTTTCAATAGAATCACAAGTACGTGACTTGTATATTAGTAGAAATGTAAATTATTGTCTAATTAATTACTAACTGGTACACTAATTGCTAACTTGTAAACTCAACTAACTTGCCACATGTGGTAATTAATAGCGTTGAAAAGAATCAAAAGTACACTCTCAATTCCGTCCTCGAAGAATTAAAGTAATCACTATTTTAGTCTCTTAAGCATCACCATTGGTGGGTACTTATGGGTACTTAATGGGTACCTATTAGGTAATAAATACCTATTAGGGACCCCCAATAGAGGAGAATAATTTTGGGTACCTAATGGGAAGGAGTGTTTATATAAGCACCCTCTCTCTTCTCTCTCATCGTGGGTTCTATATATTTTTGTGGATTATAATTGGATGTAGAGTTATTGATGAGACTCATTTAGTAAATTTTTTAGAGTTGCTGGGTTGGAGAGGTTAGATACCTATTAGGTACTTGAATTAAAAAAAATAAAAATGAGTAATTTGTATAAGTGGGACCCACATAAGTATCCAAAAATGAATACTCCAATAGAGATGCTCTTAAAATTTTTCACCAAAATATATCTTGAAAAATAGAAAATTGTCACCAAGATAGCCCTTTTGTCGCCATTTTATTTAGTCCTTAACACGGACAATTGTGTATCTTTTATAGAACTAATTTGTTATTTCGATAGACTAATACGGTAACACTTATCTTTAAAAGATTAATTTAATGACAAAATCTTTAAAGGGCTAATGTGGGTACTGGTTAAAAATTTACTCAAAGAGTCAATTATCTTGCTCATAAATTCACTCTATATAGTTAGCGCCATTTGAAATGAACATTCCTGGATTGTATAATTGACTTTTTCTTTACCCTCTCAATAGGTTCTTCCTTTTTTGTGAAAAGACTTAGTTGTGGCTAGATTCTCCCTTTTTGTGTGAACTACCTGAACTTGTGTCCTCCATGAAATTTAGTTTTCCCATCCCTACTGGATTGAAGTTTTTTTTTTTTTGAATAAATAGTCACTTTGGTCACTGAGAGTATTAGGTGGTGTCACTTTAGTCTCTGACAGATGCAAAATTCAAAAAAGGTCTCAACTATCATCCGTTAGTCATTTTGGTCCCTAAAAGTGATTACTTACTGTCATTTTGGTCCCTAAAAAGTGACTACTTACTGTCATTTTAGTCCTTGAAAGTATTACTTTTCTTACAATAGGGACCAAAGTGACTAACACTTGATACCAGTTGAGGACCTTTTTTGAATTTCGCATCTGTTAGGGACCAAAGTGATACAGCCTAATACTCTCAGGGATCAAAGTGAACTGTTTACTCTTTTTTTTTATATTTTACAGAATTCCGGCACATTCTTGAAGAAAGGGACTTTGCCTTCCTTTAAAATAGAAAATTTTCTCATTGAGATAAGAATCAATAGCCAGAGGTGGATATATCTAATGATGTTGGAACGAAATGGAATATTTGTTTGAATATTTTTATAATAAGAAATAGAATATATTATTTATTTTATTGGAGTAAAAAAATGAAAATATTAAAACAAAATGAGACAAGATAAACATTGTCGTGTTTCATTTCAGTCCTTCTATTTTAAATTATTCAAGGGAATGTTAAACTGACGATGATATATTATTCCAGTTCTCCCTGTTCCATCCCTTTCCATTTCACACATCAAAACACATCCTAAATTTCCACTTCAATGTAGGTGTCAAGGGTGTGGCTCTTGCTAGTTTCAGCTGGGATACCACACCATCACACCATTTTGGACTTTATTGACTATTGTGCATGTTGAGGAAAAGCTAGGCATGTGATCTCACATGTGACACTGCCTTCGCTCTATCTGTGACCAGACAGAAAATTGAGTGAAGTTGACAAAACAATCTTCATCATATAGGAAATGGACACCTATATATTAACAGTTACCATTTTGTAGCAAAAAATAAAGTTTTGGGTGAGTGAATCTAAATTTAATGCTTGAAGGTCCAAATCCAATTTTCTACCCCCTGATCAAATCTCACTTTGCTAATATGATTTTGGGGACTGTCCTATAGTATGGCATGATTACAACTTACAACTATAGTACAAAGGCTAGGTATATAACAATAGCACTGAAGAAAACCAATCCAATGTGTACATTTTTTTTAATAAACCACCGTAATTAGGGTCTTTGGCTCCGGTGGCACCCGAGTATTTCCACGGCTTTGATTCTTTGGACCGGTTATGAGACTAATTCTCAGTTCTGGACTTGGTCACACTTGCTTTTCACCATTTTCCAAAAATATGTTTTGTGTGGATTTGAATACATTTGATTAAACATTGGAAAACTGTACAAATAAGTTAGCTCCAAAGCAACCCTAGTTTTTTGGGACAAACACATATTCTGGGCCTTTCAAGTATCAACACTAAATCAAACATAGCCTATATGGTCAAATCCGAGACAAACAAGTCTGCAGTCCTTGGTGCCGTAGGTTGTCTTAATCTAATGAAATTGGAGCAAGTAGCCACACACTTCAATTTAAGTTTATTTAGCCCTATTGGGAGACTCTGATGAAACAAGAATATTATATTGGAATCTTATAATAAAGAGACCAGAAAGAAAGGTTGTCAGAGAACTAGTGGTTCACAAACAGCTGCTCCAAAGTACATAATAGAATTATTATAATTTGTACAAGCTCAACCATCCAAAAACAACTTTCATTTATTGAATAAGAATAATAAGACTAAGAGAACTCCTAGAGAGAAGAAGAAGAAGAAGAAGAAGAAGAAGAAGAAGAAGAAGAAGAAGAAGAAGAAGAAGAAGGAATATGAATAAATCAGCCATTTAATAATAATTTCACTATGGCTGCAGCCACATCCACCAACTTCTGCATAATGCTATTCCTATCCCCTAAGGGAGACTTAGCAGAGCCAGAGAATTTCTTGTTGCAAGCAGCAACCTCTTTCTCAGCATCAAATATGCAGTAACTGGCAAACCCAAATCGACCTTGGCTTATGGCATCAGCAGCTTGTGGGAGAATGTATTTCACAACTGGGATGTATGACTCAGCACAAAAGGCCAGTTGTTGCTCCAGCTGTTGGTCTGAGGTCTGCTTAATCAGATCCTCAATGTAACTCAGTGTGTCAGTAGCATTTGCCAGAATGTCGTTTACCATTATGAGGGCCATACCCTTTGGATCACTCTTTGGGCTTAAAGGATTAGAGTGTAGGATTGAGCTGCATAAGTCATAAAAGGGTGTCTTTTTGCATATTTGGTCCACCAAATCACCATCATCCCCATCTTTCATCACATTCACAACAATAGAGGATTGTGCAAGTGGGAGAAGAAGAATACAAGACAGAAGAAGAATGTGGGAAGGAAAAGAGGTTGAGCTCCTCTTCATTTTCTTGTGTGTGTGTAGGGGAATGAATGGAAGAATGAATGACCAAGGTTCTTGCTTGGCTGCTATTTAAGGTTAGTTTGGTCGTTGGGTGAGTTAAAAATTTGTGATTTGTTTGCTACCAATTGGAAAAAAAGGGGAAAATTTGTTGGGGCCCTTTGTTTTGGCGTTTTTTTAATATCTAATCCTTCTTCTTCTTATTACTATTATTATGTATACATTTGTAGTCTTTTCATGTTATTATAATTGTCACATGTATGTTGTTTGCTTTTTGTAATAACCATGGGCTTTGCTGCGTCTACACACGTCGATTTTAAGGTTAAATCAATCCCCCTTTGTGTCACGGATATCTTGTTTCTGTTCTGTTCTGTTCCCACTTCCTTGTAAGGTGCCAAATTAGAGAGAGATCTTTCGAGATGATGATGTTGTTGTTGTTGTTGTGTGTTGTTTAAAAACCCTTCCTTGGGGACTAAAGAAAGTAAGAAACCACGGCAAGGGACATCAGAGACACGCTCCTTGTTTTCTTACTCAGATTTCATTCATTAGAGACCAAATCACAATGATTACATCTTGTTTTTCAGAGATCAAGGAAGAGTCATCAAATCAAATCTTTCACAAAGAGACACACCAACTAACTAAACAACAATCATAATTGGCATAGCTTGTAGTATTTAAAGATTCCAATGATCAACCTTTCTTGTTATTCATAACAACCTTAGCATCAATATTAATTAGTTCTATTACCCTCTAATCATCATTGAAGGCATTTTAAATTTCAAAACCAAGCTCTTGGCCACTTGGACCAACATGCGTCGGTTATAAATTAATTTGTGAACTAAAATATAATGAATAACACTGTGAATAGAAAAAATAGGTTCTTGAAGAGCTTCATCCCTTAAATGGGTTCACCCAACTCGACTTGAATTAAATCAAAAATAAAAAAAAAAGCTTCACATTCACTCTGCCTTCCAGAACCAACCAATTTTATAATGGGTTGGTGTTCACTTCTTGTGGTTGGGATCACAAGAAGACAAAAAGGGGGGAAAGCTTCTTGAGGTGGCAAATTACAAGGGTCACCCCTAGCCAACAGCTGCTACATACCAAAGGGTCCCCTACATAGAAATTGAACCGGACATGTTTAAAACTTGAGTGAGGTCACTCCAAACCAAACGAGTGTTGATCGTCAGAAACAAAAGGACGAATCCTTATATCTATAAATTATTTTGGTTCGCTGAACCTTATCGCTTCTAGTAGCTTCCACAGAGCCTAAATAATTTTCTACCCCACGATTAATAAACATTCAACAAGGATTAATGTGGTAAAAAAATGGAAAACAGAAGAGCAAGACACAGACATATCACAAAAATAATTTTCTACCCCACAAGCCACAATTACTAAACAAGATTAAGGACCCGTTTGTTTTAAATTTTGGTAGAATAATTTTTAATAGAATTGATTTTTAAAAATTGATTTGTGTTTGACAATGATATTTTTAAGGCTTAAATCTATTTTTAGTCCCTCATTTTTTATTGAGTTCTGTTTTTAGTCCCTCAAAAATAAAACGCGTCTTTTTAGTTCTTCATTTTTTAAAAATTGTCACTTTTAGTCCCTCGGGCCATATTTTAAATTCGAAAAGTATTTTTAAAATTTATACTTTGATCCCTCCCAAGCCTGATGCTCATCTTAACCTGTTTTTTCGTTCTCCTCCCCCTCCATTGATGCACTGCGACACCCATCCCCGCTCGGAGTAGTTCCAACATCCTCCCTCGAAGCCGCCATGAGATGCGGCATCTCTCTCGTTCTCCTCACTGTGCAATCGCGGTGGCCGCCTCCCTTCCCGCCATTGTGCGCAACCTCCCTTGGCCGTGCGGGGATGGGGGCCGCAATGCATCAGTGGAGGGGGAGGAGAACGAAAAAACGGGTTAAGGTGAGCATTAGGCTTGGGAGGGGTTAAAGTATAAATTTAAAAAATACTTTTCAAATTTAAAATATGACCTCAGGGACTAAAAGTGACAATTTTCCAAAAATGAGGGACTAAAAAGACGCGTTTTATTTTTGAGGGACTAAAAACGGAACACAATGAAAAATGAGGGACTAAAAACATATTTAAACCTATTTTTAAATTGAGTTAAGAAGAATTGATTTTGATTGAATAATAAAAGTATAATCACTTTTGATATGTAATTATAAAGAATTTTGAGTACTCACATCTAGAATTGATTGTATTCAACACAAATGCTAGGAATTTTGCTTTCATTGTAAACAATTTTACCCACCTCACAATCAATTTTATTCACCGCAATTTTACTACTCAAACACAAGAACATCAATTTTCAATTCTATTGGCCTTATTTTTGCTCCTAAAATTGATTCTACATGGCCAAAATGCACTAAGTAACTGATTTGGAAAGGAAAAAAAATAGATGAGAAATAACTGAACAGAGAGGGGAGGGGGCTTGAATATTGTGAATGGGGCCAGGCCAATGCTAAGTCCATAGCATAGCACTTTCATACATTAGACGAACAACATATTGTATAATAATATGATATGATACTATATATAATATAAAAATACTAAATTGCATCATATGTGATTCTGTTTGAGAGTAATTAAACTATTGCAATAGTACTTTGACAATAGCTGTTGTTATGGCTGCCACATCATGTACAACATTGTTGTAATCAGTGATTGGTGATTTCCCAAAGAAGCCGCACTCACAAGCTTTGGCCTCATTAGCAGCATCAATTGAACCTTCTTCTGCGAATTTGGGGTCCCCTTTCTGCAAAGCTTCAGTGGCCTTTGGCACATCAGCTATCAAGATTGCATCGTAACTGTTAACACATGCACCCAATTCTACCTTTTGAGGGTTTCCCCTGATGAAGAAGTTGGTGGATTTTGCCTAAGGTAATGTTTGCTTTGGCTTTCATCGCATCGACCATGATTAGTGCTAGCTCCCTCACATCTGCATTAGAACTCCTGGGGTCAGCTTTGAGGTAGTGAGCGCAAAGGTCTCATAATTTGGGGTCTGCTTGCAAGTTTGTTCTATCAGATCATTGGCATTGTTTGGATGGATGGTATTTCTTCAGTGACTTGTTGGTATTGAGATTGTGGCTATAACAAGAGTGCACAAGATGAGATGCTTCAACTTTGTCATGTCTTTTAGAATGAGAAGAAAAAAACAAAGGGGGATGGCACAACGCAATGTCTTCTCAGAACTGAGAATTGCTCAGTCTTGAGACCTCAGAAACTTGTACAAATCTATTACAAATAATTTAGTCATAAAGGTGCTTTAATAACTTAAATCATTAAATTTAATGAAGAAAGAGAATTTTGGAGATAAACTTTATTGAAGAAAGAGAAAATATGTATATTTAAGGAAGAAAATGAAACTCGACTTCCTCACATCAATTTCCATATATGTCGAGAGGCAAACTGATGTGCGGATTTTCTGGCTGGGTCACACAGATCCTTTTAGTGTAACTCTTTTAGATCATGCCCCACCTAGGTTGTTTGTCTTGATGGATTAGAATTTTTTTTCCCTAAACGCAAAACTAAACACGGTGTTTATACGATAGTCGGTGCCCAAGTGCGTGAATGCTGAATTCCTCACACATTAGGTTTTGGGACAAAAAACGGACATCTATCTATTGTTACTATTTTCAGTTGAAAAAAATCTAGGCTTAAATATGTTTTTAGTCTTTCATATTTGGAAAAAAAATTGATTTTGGTCCTTTTTCTTTAAAACAGATTTTTTTAGTCCATCGTTTTTGGAAATATATCATTTATAGTCTTTGTGGCCATTTTATAAATTCAAAAAATATTTTTTAATATTTTATTTTCCCTCTTCTAATTTCTAATTTCCACTAAGCCCCCTCCTCGCGGCAGTTAGGGCGGTGTCCGCGATTTCGCAGCGGAGAAGAAAGAGGGAAGAGCGGAGGGAGAGAAAAATAGAGTGAGAGAGGGGTGGAGTGAGAGATGACGGGAAGGGAAGAAGGGAGAAAGGGAAGAGAGGAGCCGCGACGACCATGGAGGGAGGTCGTGCCCTCGCGGCATAGGAAGAGTGGCGGCCACTGTGGCCGCCACGCAAAGAGGATGGGGTAAAAAAGACTTGGCGGCGGAGCCCGAATAATCTCACGCACGGCACAGCAGGGAAGAGGGGAAGCCACTTGAAGCAGCGGCGGAGGGGGTAGCTTGCTCGCGGCAGAGCTGGGAAGGGGAAGAAGGAGGGGGCTTAGTGGAAATTAAAAATTAGGAGAAGGAAAATAAAATATTAAAAAATATTTTTTGAATTTATAAAATGATCACAAGGACTATAAATGATACATTTCCAAAAATGAGGGACTAAAAAGATTAATTTAAAAAAAAGGCCAAAACCAAACTTTTGTCAAATATAAAGGACTAAAAACATATTTAACCCAAAAATCTATTATTACTATTTATATTTATTATCATCTTCCAGATTATGACACATTTAATCTCTCAAACTCTTTTTATTTTTTACTAGCAATGTTCTATTTGTTATTTTTATTTTTATTAAAAAAAGACATACAAAATATAGATAAGTCGGGAGTCGTAAGGTGGTTTAGGGGAGCGGAACATATAGATTGGAGTGATAAGGAGGTCGTGGTTTCAAATCTTTTCCACTAATTCACTAACATCATGTACTAATTTACTAACATTTATATATAAAAAAACAAAATATAGATAAGTCCTCATAGTTTAGAGAGCAAAGAACCGTAGTTGCGTACGTAAAGGGGCTTGCCGAGTGACGACTATGCGCAATTGTTGGCACCAAAGTGCGTGTGCTTCAGAAGCATAGAGACCCAATCTTTTGTTTCAAAAAAAAAAAAAACAAATATAGTTTGGATTTGGAATTGAGTGCTAGCAAACGGCACCCAAACCAAACATGAGCTATGTATTTCAGTGAAATATTTTTTTTTAACATCCCAATTTTGATGTTTATTTCACATTTTACTCGAGAATGTGATTTTATTTGGTAAATTATATAATCGTATAGAAGAGACATATTGTAAAGTTTTGCCGTTAAAAAGGTACTACTTGTAAAGAAAGGAAGGAAAGGCCTCATAATCTACATTCCATAGCGGACAATTTTAATGCCTCATGTGGGGTGAGTGCTTTGTCGTAACAAGAAGGCCAAAGTGAAAGCTTCTTCAGGCGTGATGTCGCTTTAGAACAATGAATGAATGATAGATATATAACTAGCCAATAATAGATGCGAGCTATAATACTGAAGAGTCGTGCTTAGATATTTAAACATAATCTCCATCCTAAGCCGCAAAGGATCACCACAAAAGGACAAGCCCAATCCACAGATTATTTTGGTTCACTTGACCTTATCACTATCATTTTTTCTGCTTCTGCCCCACCATTAGTAAAGAAGAATAAGACATGCATTAGTGAAAGTGGGGGAAAAGATCATAATAAGGCAAAGACATCACTTATACGGCTCATCATGCCTATCCACTGTTGGCAATTCCTAATTATTGAAAAAATATACATATCTCTGTCTCTCTTTTTAACAGATAGAAAAAAGATAAAAATCTTACAATTGAAATAGTGTGTGTATTTGTGTGTCTTTCTGTTACACCACGTAAATGTCCTTTTTTTAATATAAGAAGAAAATATCCAAAATCTTTATGAAAATCAGAAACTAAAATACAGTGCATGTATGTCTGTGATTAAATGTTTTGGAAGCTAATCAGATTTACCAGAGGATTGTTGGATTTTACATATAACATTAATTCTATAACTTTATTAAATTAAGGGTCTTTACATAATTCCAGGTTCCAGAAACAACAACTTGTAATTAACTGATAGAAGCATATAGTTTTCAGCAACTATAATAGCTAGAGCAATAGTCTAACAATAGCTGCTGTAACAGCAGCAACATCATGCATAGCATTGTTCTGTTTGGTAAGGAGGGATTTCCCAGAGAAGTCACTCTCACAATAAGTTGCCTCATTAGCAGCATCATTTGCACCATCTTCTGCAAACTTTGGGTCCCCTTTCTGCAAAGCTTCAGTTGCCTGAGGGATATCGGCTATTAAAATTGCCCTGTATTTGCTAGCACAAGAACTCAAGGCTTGTTTATGTCCTGCTCCTACCCTTTGCAACTCATGAATCTTGTGTAAGGTTTCGGTTGCTTTTGCTTTCATCACTTTCACCATGATCTGAGCAAGCCCGTTTACATCTGCACCTGAACTTCCTGGGTTGGTTTTGAGAGACTGAAGGCAAATATTGTAGTTCGGTGTCCTTTTGCAGGTGTTCTCTATCAGTTTTTCATCGCTCGGTATGAAAGTTCTACTGTGGGTTGCTGGTATTGAAATCATGAGAAGAACAGCTTGGAGGCAGAAGCAAAGAGTTAGAGGATTGAAGTTTGTCATTGTTAGTTTTGTAGAGAGAGAGTGATTGTAGCTAGAAGCAATGTTCAGCTATGGAATTGTGAGTTTGGTCCAGAGAATGGAATGCTGCTAAGGCCATTTTATAGTTAGGAGCTGGGGTACTCCTTCATTTCAGCCCAATTAGAACAGGGCTTTTAACCCGTTTGTTTAAGGGAATTTCTAATAACACATTCATGGTTTTTTATGTGTACATACATGTCTACGGAACTATTAGTTTTGCAGGTTTATTTTTTTAACACACATATGTCTGCGGAACTATTAGTTCCGCGGACCCGCGGAACTAATTTCCGCGGAGAATTATAACCCGCGGAACTAATAGTTCCACAGACATATGTGTGTTGGAAAAAAATAAACCCGTAGTTTCGCGGAGAATTACAACTCACGGAACTAATAGTTCTACGGACATGTGTGTGTTGAAAAAAAATAAACCCGCAGAACTATTAGTTCCGCGAATATGTATGTGCACGTAGAAAACCATATATGTGTTATTAGAAATTCCCTTGTTTAATGTATAGCATATATACAAAAAGGAGGAAATGTTATTAGAGAATGATTTTGTATAATTTTTTTCACATATATAATATTTTTTTTGGGTCACCATGTTATTAGTGCGAAGTATGTCGATGACTAATTTTTGCCGAGGAATCTGGCTGACCACTTTTAGTTGGGTTTTTCCTCCTAATCATGTTTTTTCCATCCACAAATTTTGAACTCGAAACATTACTTAAGGAATTTGAGCTCAGTTATACTCGAACCAACATAATGTTGGTTATATAATGGTTTTTTACTTTTTTACACCAATTTCAAATAAAAAATATGCCACTGTATCACATTTTTTAAGGATTCATCCCCAGTAGATACGATCTCTACTATTAAAATTGTTGTATTATAAGTATTTCAAAAGTATTCTGAAATTATTTTAAATTAATTTATTCTGATTATTTAGATTTAATTTATTTTGATTATTTCAAAATTAATTTAAATCTTGAATTGATTAATATTTGATACATTTAAAGCTTTCAATTACCGTTTGAAGGAGTATATCGTATATATGGCTATTTGATTTTGTTTTAAAGTGATATAATGTAACGTCAAAAAAATGATATAATGTTTTTTAAATGCTAATTGATTCGATTGGTTATGATTTCCGTATTAGGCTTGTACTCAACGCGTTCACATCACATGCTTTCATCCGGTTTTATTTTCTTACCCGTTCGATTCTTATTGCGTCTCTTGTTTAAAATTTTGGTGATTTAAAATTTTAACTTATAAATTAAAAAATAATTAATTGGATAAATTTTAAATTAAAATATTTTTATTTATTATTATTTATCATTTTTAATTATCTTAATTATTTCTCCACTCAAAATTATTAATTATACTAATGGTATAATTGAAAAAATTAATTATCTCTTAAAATTTTAAAATAATTAAAATTTTGAGACAAAAATAAAAAATTAAAATCACCATTAAAGATTTGAACCAGGAAGTATTTTTTTGGTAAAACAAAGCTAAAAGAGGGGGAAAAAAAGAAGAAACAACCCATCTTAATTATTGCTTATTTAATTCAGTGCTTTTTAATTTGATTTTAATTTATTGTTTCTTTCCTTTTAAAAAAGTTATCATGCGATCTTTTGAAGCAAGTTGTTGCTATTATAGGTGTAAATGAGGCGAATCGAGTCGAGTACTTGAAGTTTGAGCTTGATTTGTGAAAAAAATAAATGACTCAAACTTGACTTATTTATTTGAACAAGCTTAAATAAAAGCTTAGGCTTGTGCTTGTTAAAAAAAATTAAAACTTGGGTTTGACTTGCTAGCTCATTAATAACTTAAATTTTTACATTTATGAATTTTTTTTAAATTATTATTGAACTTTATTGGTTTAGTATTTCCTCGATCTCATTTTGTTTGTTATTTGAACTAAATTTTTTTGTCCCATTTTGATTGTCATTTTACAATATCAATGAATTATTTAATTTTTCTCTGTTATACCTTAAAGCACTAGGTTTACGTGAGAGAGGGAGCGAGGGGGTAATTACTTGTCAACTACTATGAGAGAGAGGGAGCAACAAATGACATATTAGAAAAAAACAAAAATAATTTTTATGAATTCTAAGTTATTAATTGTATTTCTTAGTTCTTGAGACACAACTTTAAACAACAAACAAAATGGGATAGAGTGAATATTTAATAAAGATTAGTACTGCTCAACATGTGATATATGAAATTCACAAATTCCATACTATTACGTTTAGATAATCTACTAAATAAAAGGTTCATAATTAAATTTCTTGATTACTATAAAAAGAAAAATATTTTTATACAAAATGTAGAATCTATGCAATTTTAATTTTTGATTATATATATAAACGAACTATTTACGAGCCCTTAATATTAAGCCTCTAAGGCTTGAGTTTGACTCATTTAAATATTCGAGCTCAATCTTGAACTTGAGTTTGACTTGTTTAATTAAACAAACGAGCTTAAACGAGTATTTAACGAGTCAAATCCAAATAGTTCACAAATAACTTGGCTCATTTACACCCCTAGCTGCTATATTGCTTTCCTTGTCATGGGTAGTACTACTGCTTCATCTCATCCTTTTCTCTATTGGTCAGATATCTCGGTTCTAATCAAAAAGAGCTTGTTAAATCATGGAATGTTTCTTCTGAATGAATAAATCCTTGAATTGAGAATAATGTGCGCACCTCCACATATATTATTGTGTTGCTCGTATTCATGGTCTGGTGGTCCTTCGGTTCTACTACATTTGACCAACATAAAGAACTTTGCACATTTTTAAATGCAGAGATTATAAGGTGGTGTAAGTTCTGTTGAAGTAGGTTTGAATCAAATGAGTCACCTTATCTGAGTATTTTTTGGTAAGGTAATATAATTAAAAGAATTTATATTTTCTCAAAATTAAAATTAATGTAAATATTACGGGTTTTATTACTTAAAATTCTCTTCTGGAATGAAGCTGCCCAATGAATCAGAGATTCTAATATCCATCGAGAAAATTACAAAACCCTAATCCTGTGATTGGTTGAGTAGAAATGGAAAAGAGAGAATGAAGGAAGAGAGAAATTGAGGAGAGCTAGAGAATCTCTCTTGTTTGGTTCAGAAGAAAAAAAAAGGGAGAGAGATAAAAAAAAAAAGTGAAACCCACACATTTTCTATTCTTTCTGGGATGTGAAGAAAGAGCAATCATTTTTGGAAATGGATTCCCTGCCTTTGAGGCGGGAAAGGCAGGGTGACTTTCAGTTATTCTTATTTGTTGGATTAATCAGACCGTCCAAGTTGTGCCACGTGGCATGTTTTTATTTTTTGAAAAAAAAACATTGCAGCAAAAGCAACGTTCGCCATACCCGACGATGAAGCAGTTACACACAGGACCTTGCCGACGCCTCCACTGCTGTCCCTCCGTTGGCCCTCTGACCACCGTAGCCCTTCCTTTGGAGTCTTTGGAAGAAATATTTGGAGCTTTCTCATTGAACGTACTCTTTCATGTCCAGTGGCTAATGTCAACATGATATTGGTATGTCTTAGAAATTCTCCACGGGAACCAGTTTTCAATTTGTTCTGTCTGCACTCTTGGTTATTTTCTAATCTGTAGTGTTTAAAGCCACCTTCCCTTATTCCAAGTCCCAATTCCCAATCAACATCGCAGTAGTATAATTAAAACCAAATTGTCTTCATAAAGTCTCAAATGCCTAGTCCAAATTAGTTATTTTGATTTTGTTGTTCCAATCTCCAAATCCAACAACACCATATCATCACTCGACTTTGTCCTCCAACCGAGGTGGCAAATGATTTGAATCAAGTTTGGGGAGAAGACATGTATGAAAAGCTATCTCAATGACTCAATGCTTTTATAGAAGAGTCGTGAGAGACTTGCATTTGTATGCCACAACAGCTAGTGTTTCAAGCAGCAACGACTTTTGGGAGAGCCGGCAGTCAGAGGGTCAGCGACAAGGTTCTGTGCAACTGCTTCATCGTCGGGTATGGCAAACATCGTTTCTGCTGCAATCGTTGTGTTTTAAGTTTCTTTTAAAAATAAAAATGTCACGTGGCACAATATGGACGGTCGGATTTATCCAACAGATAAGAATAACTGAAAGTTACCCTGCCTTTCCCGCCTCAAAGGCAGGGAATCCGTTCCCATCATTTTTTGCTTTTTTCATCTTTACCCTTATCAAATAATCAAGTAATAAAGATTAAAATATAATTAATGTATTTTTGTTTGTGTAAAATATTATCATTTTTCAATTTTTACTCTCTACTCAACCAATTAAAGAGAGATAAAACTTTATACTTTTTTTTCTTCTATTTCTCTTTTTTATTTCTCTTTTTTTTCTTTCATATCAAATAATACCAAAATCTATTCAATTTTTCTGTTTCTTTCTTTTCTTTTTCTCATTTCTTTCTCTCTTCACAATTTCTTTTTTCATCCAATCAGAGGAAACTCCCGATTCCGGAATGATATTCGCTCGCTTCGGTAGCACGTGACACACGTGACTGCGAAAATACTAAGCGAGCGCCGCAACGCGCAAGTGCGCAACCACAGGATCTGATATCCGCGGAAACTCAAGTGCTTTCGTATCGACCGTTCGATTGGATGCCACGTCATCAATCCGCGTGAATTCGTGCTTCAACGGTTCAGATCAGTGTTGCAGAGCAACTGGGGGAAGCGAAGGGAAGAGGCTGGTAACTTGACTGTGTTCTCTACTCTCCCGTGCTCGGATTTTCGGTCGATTTTTTTCCTCCTCGCGGAACAAGGAAGTTCGGAACCTTCAGGAGAAAGTGGAGATGAAGGCGATGGAGGAATTGAAGGAGCGCGTGGAGGAAGACGAGGTCACAGCTTTGAACGAGGATGACGATGAATATGACTCCGAGGATGAAGTAGATGACGCAGAGGAAGATGACGATGACGATGAAGACGATAATGACGACGACGACGACGACGACGCTTCTGGTGGCGGCGGCGACGACGACGAGGAAGACGAAGAAGGAGGAGCTGGAGGAGGAGGAGCTGAAGGCCAAGGGGGTGGTGGTTCTGATGACGACGACGACGATGACGACGACGAGGAGGAGGAGGAAGAGGAGGGCGAGGAAGAGGTAAATTAATTATATTCACTTTATTTAATCCCTAATTTGTTGAATTTTGCTTGATTCTTTTGATTTTCCTTTGAATTTGTTTTTAATTTTTCAATTTTGAATCTGTTCTAAGTTAGTTTATTAAACGTTTTTTTTTCCTATTAATTTGTTCATTTGTGATTATTTGCTAAGACATCGCCGTTTGTTTCCCATTTTTTCCCTTTTTATTTTCCCTCATAGGAGTAGGACAATAGATTGTAGAACCTGTTTGTGAGACTAGTTGTTTGTGATGTTTTATTACACTCTGCAATCTTTATTTCTCTCTCTCTCTCTCTCTATCATGATGGGAAGAGCTTTAACCTCCTTGCTGGCACGTCCTTTTACCTTTTTATACTTACTCTTAAATAGGATTTCCGTTTCAGAATTCTTTCAATCGGTACGGTTAGTGGTACCAGTTGAAAGAAAATTTAGATCTTAGTTCAGCTGGATCTTATTCAATTTTGCTTAATAACATACTTTTAAATTGACTTCCTAAGGATTTTAGACATCAAAGAAACTTGCTCCATTGTATGTATAATATGATGAATTGCTCAATTCTTTAGGACACGCTATTGTTTGATCTTCTATAATTCCTTCATTTACATTTTGATTCACTTGCTTATTGGTTTTTGTTGTCTCATTGATGCTAACAGCTAACCATCCTGGAGAGAAAAAAAAAACCTTTTCACTTGGAATGTGCATTATATAATGGACCGGGTCCTTTATTGGCATAGTTGGGTCATTACTTGAGTTTTGAATTTTAAGTTTATGCTTGAAGAACTGAGGAACATGAGTTACATAATTGGCCATCTTTAAATAACTGGGTCACATAGATTTTAGTTATCTGCATCAATCGTGTTGCTCAATTATTGTATTGTCAATCTACTATAACTGTAATTCTATTTTGCTATATGTGTTTTTGCATTTGAATTACTCTTACACATGAATTGTTTTAGGAGGATTTGGGAACAGAGTACCTTGTCCGCCCTTTAGGCCCTGCTGAGGAGGAGGAAGCATCTAGTGATTTTGAACCGGAGGAAAAAGGCAAGGGGGAGGATGAAGGCGATACTGATGACGATGGTGAGAAGGCTGAGGTTCCACCAAAAAGAAAGAGGTCAGACAAAGATGGTTCTGATGATGATGATGATGATGGAGGAGAAGATGATGAGAGACCCTCTAAACGATAGGGTTGGTCCATTTGTTGTTGTAAGACTCAACAAGTCAACCGTAGGTCAACGTGTCACCCTTTGTCCTTTAATTTAAACACATTTCAGAGAAGTGATAAATTGGTTCATGGAAGTGT
This sequence comes from Glycyrrhiza uralensis, assembly GCA_030159175.1. Classification (NCBI taxonomy): domain Eukaryota; kingdom Viridiplantae; phylum Streptophyta; class Magnoliopsida; order Fabales; family Fabaceae; genus Glycyrrhiza; species Glycyrrhiza uralensis. Next base: position 57,122,528 of record BRZY01000001.1, on the reverse strand, counting down.
TTATTGCTGTGTTGTATTCTTATGATTAGTGCATAGTCAATAGTGGGTGGTAAGACAAATTTTACAGATTTTTTTTTTATCTTCCACCCACTTCATAGGTTGGTAGATCTTGTGCATTACTATTTCTGGTACCCTGAAATTGTTGGTAAATCTCTTGTTTTATACAACGGTTATTTTATTACAATCCTATTGCTTTCTTCTTGCTATTACATGTTGATGGGAGCTTCATGCTGCTGGACTTGCGAGGGCCGGATCCTTACTAGACCCTTCCCTTTTAAGGCACCCCAAAGACATGACCAAAAACAAAAAGGCACCCCAAAGAGAAACTTCCCCGTTATGTCCACGCTATATTGGGTCTAAGTCTAACTATGATTAGAAAATATGTTTCCCCTTTGTTTGCTGAAAATAGGTGTAATGCTTTTTAATTTTGCTCCGATGAGTTTTGACAATAGAGTTGGTATGAGACTTGGAGGTGGAAAAGGGCTTGGGTAGGGGTGTTAAGCAGTTCGAGCAACCCGTGAGCCCGAACCGAACCGGACCAACCCGGTGTCTTACATTTTTTCACAGTTCGGATCAAAATCTAGTCCAACCCACGAGGAATTGGCCTGGTTTGGTTTCGATGACGGGTTTCAGGATTTGGACCCGTGAACTCATCAATTCGAATCGATGACGTGGCAATAAATTAAAAAAAAATCCTATACTCGTGTGTGTGTGCCGCGTCTGCTTCCTTTCCTTCGGTCTTCACTTGAATCACTTCTCCTTCTCCACAGCTTCATCACTTCTTCACCTCTGCTAGGGTTCTTTGTAGCTGTCGTGCCTCCATCTATCAGTCCGGCCACTGCCGCGCTTGGAGTACACCACTAGCCGAAGTCGCGACCCATCTTCTTCCTTTTCTCGTCGCGGAAGGGTCGTCCCAGCCACTGCGACTCCGATTTTGCATTGTGTCTCGTCCCATCTTCGCCTCTAGAGACCAAAGCCACCGCGTGTCTGAAACACATCTACCACATCGCGAGTCCTTGGCGTCATTTTCGCATCGCATCACGCATAGGACGAGGTGGAGGACGAACAACGCAAAGCTAGGTGATGCATAGGAAGATGACAGCGGCGCAAAGCAGGTCAATTACAGACAACATGGTGCTTCGACAGCTACCTTTTAGTTTCACTGTTGGTCTTGTTTTGATATTAGGGTTTTTTTGTCAAAGAGATTAGGGTTTCAAACCCTTCATTTGTGTTGTTTGCTTTCTTTTTTTGGGTCGATCTGGGTGGTGGGGGAAAGGGTTTGTGGGCTGGTGGTGGTGCTAGGGTGGTGGTGCGGTGGTGGGGGTAGAGAAGATGAAAGCTGTCTCTTCCCCTTTCCTTTTTTTATTTCTAGATTTTTGTTTTTTTTATAAAAAAACATGGACTTGCGGGTCCAAACCGATCCAACCCGTTCATGTACGGGTTGGTTCGATTCGGATTTGAAGAACCAAAAAGGAAAAAATCGAACCAACCCAACCCATAGTATTTTGATCGGTTCGGATAACGGATTTAGCCAAATCCGATCCAAACCGCCCTGTGAACAGCCCTAGGCTTGGGTTAGGTTAATGCTCTAGCGTTTGATTTCTGCCTGCAATTTGGGAAATACAATTATATCAGTTAATCAGCTTGAAACAAAGAAGCTATCACGGGGAGGCGTGGATAAAAATTTTAAGGATACTTGAAACTAGTGCCCTTAAGAAATTAAGATTTACAAAATTTTTATTGAAATCACATTTAATGCATTGATGAATTTAATAGCGATATTTTCTAATAGTTTTTAGAGTTTTAATTCTTTAATCAGTGTATTTATCTTATCATTTGCCAAAAAGTTTAACGGAATGGAATAGAATGGAATGGAGCAAAATGGAATGGAACAGAATAAAGCTTTTATGCCATTGTTTGAGTATTTTATGGTGAAACGAAACAAAACTTCCATTCCATCGTTTGGGAGGTGAATGGAATAGAATGAATTATAATTTTTTATTCCTTTTTAACCCTTATTTAAAATGAAATACTGTCCCATAGGATTAAAATAAATACTAGAGTAATATAATAAAATTAAAAAGAAAAAATCAATAATTAAATATTTACAAGAATTAATACAAAATTAATAACTTTTTTTTATATTTAACCTACAAGTAATTTTTTCATAACCACATAGCTATAGCTCTCACAAGATGGGAGATAAAAAACAATGAACCACAAACTAGAATAATCCAACAAAGGCCATTTGAAGCGGGGGAGAAAAAGCTGTGCAAATAGAGATATATATCTTCTATTTTCAAGAGCACCTAAATCTAGCCTTACTTCAATTGTTCTTCTTTTCTTTCGAAATAATAAGAACACAAGGCCAATTAAAAAAAAGGTATGGCAATGCAATCTTTTTTATGAGATTGGAGTATTATTTGATTCGACTGTGTGCCTCTTTCCCCAATATTGTTCAGGGTTTCCAACTGTGATGGAAATTCCGGCGTGCTGTCACAGTGAGTAAAAGCCATCGGAAGATAAAGGTTTTAATATTAGATCTCATGAGACACAAGGGATAAATTGGTATTTTGTTAATTTTTGTGAATGATTCCATCACATACTTCTCAAATTGGAGAGAAAGAAAAATGAGGGGATTGGATGGAATAACATGGAATACATCCCACTAGGTTCCATTCCATTCTATTCATTTTTTAAAAATCCAAACAATGGATCATATCCCATTCCATCCCATCTCATCCCATTTCATCAATCCAAACAAAGACTTTGTAAACAAAGGTTTGCATGCGAAAAGCAAAGTAATTCAATAGTTGATTTTGATTTGTAATTTGGTTTTTAATTTCTATGTTGTTCAGAATGCTAGCCAATGGTTACGAATGAACCTCTTGCCTTGCCCACCGTTTCTTTCTTGCTCATTTATACGTTTTATTAATCCGATTCATTCAAGCCATCCGGCACGCACAACACAAGCCAAAAACGAAGTGAAAATGGATGGAGACATTGAAATATACATTGTTGTTTTTAGGGGGAGAAGTCATACTCATTCCCGTGATGAATGCTAGAGCCTAGTAGTACTTCATTACATTAGTTATCTTGAGATCTAACTGCGACGGAAAGGAAGGTTAGAACTTAGAAGCATCCATACTGATACAGGGCAGGCTCAATAACGCTTTAACGGTCATACCACATTAATCCACCCTTGCATATAAACACGAGGATGCCAACCAAGAAGATTTTTTTCACCCTCTTCCTCCCATTGGTCGTGTATATATGATATGATTAAAACATATGATCTGATTCGGTCTTTGGAAAATTATGCATAAACAATACTAATAAATATAATATAACATCTTTGTATAGAATGTTATGCTACCGAAAATGAAATTGGGTTCAGTTATCACTCCTAATTATATAATCCAAAAACAGCAAGTCAAAAACTTGTTTGTTCGGCATAGGGAATTCGGACAACGGAAACATGATCTCCCTTACGAATATAGTGACAATATACGATCTCTGCGAACAAAGCAGAAAAAACTTAATCCCGAAAGCATAGAAAAGGAATAATTTGTTGTCACATGCAACCTCACTCCAATGTTTTAGAAAGAAATGAACAATAAATAAATAAATAAGAGAGGAGAAAAATGAAAAGAAGAAAAAAAAAAGAATGAAAGAAATTAAAATCAGAGAGTGCCACCACAGAAGAGGAAGAAGTAGCAAAACATTGCAAGCAAGGCAACGGACTCCAAAACCGACACTATAGCCCACAGCACTTCGTCTAGTAACGACAAACTCAGACAAAGTAGATTCTCCAGCGGGTTCCATCCAGAAAAGCCGAACACCGGCCATCGGAAAATCGACAACGGCAAAGTGAGATCCAACTCCGGCCACCGCATCATCGACGTGTGCCACGACCCCCTATGGCTGGATCTCGAGCTCATCCTTTCAATCCGTCTACGGTTTGCTGTTTTTTCCTTTTTTTTTAAATAAAAGAAAAAAAATCACTGAGATTTTAATAATTGGGGAATTAATTAGGGATTTATAGGTAAGGGCGTGGAACGGTGGGAGTGATGCGGTTCCTCGTGATTGTGTGGTGTGGGGTGTGTGAAGGTTGAGGATAGTGAAGAAAGACCACGTGATCCTGCGACTATTTGTCTAAATTATCTGATGTTACACTTTCTTGCTGTTGCTGCGGTTGGATTTATATAAGTCATTAATTTTATTAAATATCAAATCATAACTATTAATTTATTAGTTTAAATAAGTTTTTGGTCCCTGTAAACATCTGATTTTTGATTTTAGTTCACTAAAAAAAAGTCAAACTATTTCAGTCCTTTAAATTTTTTTTTTGTTTTAGTCATTTTAGTGAATTACCACTGTATTGTGCTGATGTGGCGCTGATGTGGCATATGTATGTCCCTGTCATGACTTGACACGTCATTTAAAATTTATAAGGACCTGCTGACTAGGATTTTCTTCCTATCACGGGACTAAAATCAAAAATCATAATTTTTATAAGGTCTAACTACACAACTTAAAATTTGTATAAGGTCTAATTACACAACTTAAAATTTTTATAGAGACTAAAGCACATCAACCCCCTCCCTCTTTCCCCTTCGTCCCCTCCTTCAACCCTCTCCTCCTCCACCACCACCCCCTCTCTCTCCTCCTTTTCCCTCATCCTCTCTCCTCCACCACCACCCCCCACCACCACCCCCTCTCTCTCTCTTGTTTTCTCTCTCTCTCCACCACCACCACCACCACCACCCAACACACACACACACACACACACTCTCTCTCTCTCTCTCCCCACCACCACCACCCAAACACTCTCTCTCTCATAGCATAGCAACACAAACCAAAGTAAGAAAGACAGAACTTCCAAGAACTCGAGAGAAAACGAGAGAGTGTTTGGGTGGTGGTGGTGGGGGTGGTGGGGAGAGAGAGAAAAAAACGAGAGAGAGAGTGTGTGTGTGTGTGTTTTGGTGGTGGTGGTGGGGAGAGAGAGAAAACGAGAGAGGTGGTGGTGGTGGGGGGGAGAGAGAGAGTGTGTGTGTGTGTGTGTGTTTGGGTGGTGGTGGTGGTGGGGAGAGAGAGAAAACGAGAGAGGTGGTGGTGGTGGGGGGGGAGAGAGAGTGTGTGTGTGTGTGTGTGTTTGGGTGGTGGTGGTGGTGGGGAGAGAGAGAAAACGAGAGAGGTGGTGGTGGTGGGGAGAGAGAGAAAACGAGAGAGGAGGTGGTGGTGGTGGTGGGGGGGGAGAGAGAGAGAGAGAGAGTGTGTGTGTGTTTGGGTGGTGGTGGTGGTGGGGAGAGAGAGAATGGTGGTGGTGGAGAGGGGAGAGAGAGAGAGGATGAAGAAAGGAGGAGGACGTGGTGGTGGAGGAGAAAGGAGGATTAAAATCAAAATCTCAATTTTGAGAAGGACTAAATTCAAAACTTAAAAGTTTTATAGGGACTAAATTCAAAACATAGATAGGCCACGTCAGCATTTTCTGCCACATAGACATGCTGACTGGGTCATAATGTGCCACCTAGCACTAAAAGGACCAAAACCAAAAAAAAAAAATTTAAAAGACTAAAATTGTTTGACTTTTTTTTTAATGGACTAAAATCAAAAATCAAATATTTACAGGGACTGAAAACTTATTTAAGCCTAATTTATTTTATCGAAAAAAAATTACAAATAGAAAGAGATAGAGAGAGTTGACAGAGAATCCAAATCCGTCTATAGTCTTTACCCACTCCACGCACCCCGTCACAGTTCCCATCGTTTTTTTGTTTCCGTACACGTAATGAATCCACGTAATTGTGCTTTTTGTTTTCAGTAGACGTAATTGTGCTTGAATACACAATTACTACACGCCAAGGATGCATTTGGTGGGTTTTGGGAGGTGAAAAGTGAGAGCCTGAGATCCTTTGACTTTTTTTATTAGTAAATCGTTAATTTAGTCATTGTAACGTTTTTTTTTAAGAAAGTCATTGTAACGTGTTGATAAGGAGGTATTTGGAATTAACAGAATTTAAAATAAATCTCTAAAATTGATTATCATCCGTGGCGTCACCTCTATTTATTAATGTTGTTTCATCCGATGAGTGCCATATAGATGAGTTGGCAAGAGGGATCATTATATCCCTTTTGCCATCAAATTTCTTCCATTTTTTGTCTATTTAGATTACCCAACTTGGCTCAATTCATTCGTAAACAATGTTGGGTTTTGGTAAATACATTGTCATTTTTGACCATATATCTCACTTTAAAATAGAAAGTTACCATTATACTCTTATTAATTTATTTATTTTTTCTTTTAATTTTGTGTTTTTATCGAAAACTCAGTTTTCAATAGATGTGTCAAAGTCAGGTTGACCGTTTGACCTACATTTTAGGCCAGTCCGGGCTCGATAATAATAGACCCAAAAAACACTGGGCCGTTTGGCCTGCCAGGCCGGTCTGGGCCCGATTTTTTTGGCTCTTTTATGGTACTTTAACCATTTTTTCTTTGTGAAATAATCAAACTAGGCCCGACTTGGTGTTTTTTAGGCCAAGCTGGGCTAGGGAATATGTGGCCTATAAGAAAAAATGGGTTGGCATGACCCGGTTTTGCAGTTTGGCTGGATGGGCAGGGCCAAGTGCCCCGATTTGACAACTCTAGTTTTTGAAATATGAAAACTCGAGTTTCAGGAATATAAATTTGTGTTCAAGAAATTGGAGTTTTCGGAATGTAAAAAAGCTCAATTTTTTGCATACATTCTGAAAACTGAGTTGTCGATAAAAACACAAAATTAGAACAAAAAAATCTAAATTGATGAGGGTATAATAATAACTTCCTATTTTAAAATAGAGTGTATGGCAAAAAATGCCGATGTATTTACCAATTGTCACAATGTTTGATTGAGTAATGTTGTTGACAAAAATCGAACAAGATCAATCCAACCCCCGACCCATCTTGTTACATTGTTTTAGACCTCTTCCTTGTTGTTAAGCACCCTGATGTAGTAGAATGTCAAATTCAACATTAAAATAGGATTCAAGCAAACACTAAAATAATTAATAGATTTTGGATAACTATAGAATATAAGTGATCATTTCTTCGTCTTGTTACGGTATAGTTATATGTAATTTGGGCTTTTGCCCCATTTTATTTCAAAATGAAATATACAAAATATTTTAGAGAATGTTTTATTTAATTAGTAAAATATTACTTTATTAGTAAATAAAAATGTACATTAAAATTGAAAAAATAAGTTCTTTTTTTGGAAAATTTTTCTAATTGATTCCATTTATAAAAACTATTTTAATTGTGGTATGTAAATATTTAGTCATGTCTTTTTATGATTGAGAAAATGCGAATAATGATTAAAGGCTTCAAGAAAAGGTAAAGTTTTATAATTAAAAAGATATTAATTTAATTTGATTTGAAAATTTAAAAGATATATGTCACAATATAAAGATTTATAAATGGATGTGAGTGAAAATATTTACAGAAAATTATAGTACTAGAGTCTAGAAAAATTAAAATTATTATGTGTGATCTAAAGAGCGAATTTAATTTCAATTATCATGATTTAAGATAAAGGTAAAAAAAGAGAGAAATTTACAAAAAAAATTATTATTTGTCATTATTTGAACAGATGTGGGCCGGATGAAACAAATTCAGGACCCGGAAAAGAAAACCCTAACTCGAGTAGCGCGTGACACACGTGACTGTGAAAACAGGAGTAGCGAGCGCCGCAAGGCGCAATCCTACTCTCTTCTTTGTAATAGAACAAACCCGCATACAGTGACTATCCGATTGAATGCCACGTCATAGATCCGCGTGAATTCGTGATTCAACGGTTCAGATCATCGCTGCAGAGCAACTGGGAGGAACGAAGGGAAGAGGCTGGTAACTTCGCTGTGTTCTCCATTCTCCCGAGCTCGATTTTCGATCGATTTTTTTCCGTCCTCGTAGAACAAAGAATTTCTTCGGGAGAAAGTGGTGTGTGATATTTTGATTTGAAGATGAAGTCCATCGAGGAATTGAACGAGGAAGTGGAGGAAAACGAGGTCATCGTTTTGAGTGAGGACGACGAAGAATATGAGTCCGAGGAAGAAGTAGACGACGGAGATGACGATGAAGATGAAGACGACGACGACGATGATGATGAAGACGACAATGACGACGACGATGAAGACGAGGATGACGATGATGCTCCTACCGGCGGCAACGACGATGACGAAGACGAAGAAGAAGGAGGTGGAGGAGGTGACGGCGAGCGTGGTGGTGACCCTGACGACGACGACGATGACGACGACGACGATGACGACGAGGAAGATGGCGAGGATGAGGTAAATGGCTTGTATTTGCTTTATGAAATCCCTAATTTGTTGAAATTGTTACGGTTTTGGAGGCTTCGCAAATCTTCATTCTGGATTGTTTGTTATCTGCTATTCATCAATTTCCTCGTTTTGTTTGATTTTCCTTAAAATTTGTTTTTTATTTTTATTTTTGAGTCTTTTCTGAGCTAGGGATTCTTTTCCAGCTTGTTCATTTAACCGTTCATGATTATTTGTTAAGACCTTGCAGCTGTTTCTACTCTTTTTTTTTAATGTTTAAAATAGATTACAGAACCTATTTGAGGGACTAGGTTTTTTGTGATGTTACATTACTACCCCACGCAATCAGTAAAGCATGGTTAGTAGCGATGAAAATCGAGAAAGAGGAGAGTTTAGATCTTATTAGTTAGTTCGTCTGAATCCTTTTAATTATTAATTGGTTAATTGACAACACACTTTTTGACTTCCTTCTTAAGGATTTTAGACATCCCAGAGGCTTCACTTTTTTTCTTTTTCTTCATGTGTTGTATCATGAATCGCTCAGTTCTTTAGTACACGTTTTTGTTTGATGTTTTATGATTCCATCATTTATATTTTGATTTGCTTGCTTATTCGTTTTTGTCATCCTATTGATGCCAACCATATTGGGGAAAAATACAATCCTGTTCAATTGGAATATGCATTGCATATTTATTGGTCCTATATTGGCATAGTTTGGATTACTTGAATTTTCAGCAATTCAGGCTTATGATGTGGAGTGGGGGTTTTTGAGAATCAAGGGAACAGAATAAAGTTTCTGCTAAAAGAACTCAAGAATATGTCTTTCATAATTATAATTGGTCTTCTTTAGGTGAGCCTGAAAATAAAGACAGGTGACATAAATTTTAGTTGTCTGTATCTATTGTGTTGCTCTATTATTATGTTGTCATCTGCTGCCAGAATAATTCTATTTTGCTATGTTTCAGGAGGATTTAGGAACAGAGTACCTTGTCCGCCCGCTAGTCGCTGCTGAGGAGGAGGAAGCATCTAGTGATTTTGAACCGGAGGAGAACGGCGTGGAGGAAGATGAAGAAGGTGATGACGAGGATGATGATGAGAAGGCTGAGGTTCCACCAAAAAGAAAGAGGTCAGACAAAGATGATTCAGATGATGATGATGATTCAGATGGAGGAGAAGATGATGAGAGGCCCTCTAAGCGATAGAGTTGGGTCCTCCATTCTTTGCTTGAGGACTTAACAAGTCAACCATAGGTCAATATATCATCACCCTCTGTCCTTTGAACACATTTCAGAGAAAGGATAAGTAGGTTCATGGAATTGTTTCGTGCTCTCTTGTATTATTATGGTGCAACATTATTAGGCTTGCTTGTTTTGCCTGGCCGGTGAATGTTATCTTTGTTGTACTTTGTAGGTTGACAGAACTTATGCATAATTTTTCTGATGCCCTGAAATTGTTGGTAGATTTCTTCTGGTTTGACTTACTGGTTTTTTATTACAATCTTATTGTACTCATTTGTTGCAATTACATGTTAATCGGGGCTTCAGGTCTACTGAACTTGTGAATACTGGATCCGTTAGAGGGGTAGACTTTTCCTTTTGAGGCATCCAAAATGTGAATTCTCCATTCGATGATATATTGGTTCTACAATGAATGGAGAATATGTTTTTCTCCTTCGCTTAAAATATATATGAGGTATTTACAATACCAAAAAAAAAAGAGGTATTTTACTTCTGCTTGGGGAGCTTCTATGTAAGCTTGGATTACTTCAGTGCTTCGATCCAGCAAATGGAACTGTCACAGGATTTCTCGGAGAAGTGACTGAAGAAACAAGTTGTGATAGACAAAAACTCCAAATCTCAGTTTTAAGTTAAAAGTATATTTTAAGGTGAAGTCTAGGGTGGAAATGTTTTCATATGATGTACAGTGGAATTGTTTTGTAAACTTTAGGCAATTGAAAAAAATATGAGAACAAGATAATCCTGCCTCACCTAATTCCTACCCACCCCCACCTTCTACACCCACAGCGAGAGCAAGGAGAGCCATCCACGTGAGACATCAGCCCAACCTTCGAGCACCATGGCCTCCGTCATCACCACTTGCGGCGGACCACAAAGCCGATCGTTGACAGGATGACGCAAACCACCGCGAAGATCCTCCCTGTGCGGCGGATGCATGGAGAAGCAACGAGGCAGCTGTTCCTGAGGTTTTGAGCTTATCACCGTCATGCTAGCCAGAGGAAGTAGTTTCACCTACGCCGGACGGGAGAATGACCTTCCGAGCTTCGTGATCTTCCCGGAGGCCTTGTCGATGGCGATGACGTCACCACTCGTCACCTCCTTTCCGAGCGCCTTGATCGTCTTCGCCCCGAGGTCGTACACCGTCTCCATCTCTGTCGTCTTCAACGTAAGCTTCCAGATCTTCGAGGCTGCTCTGGTAGCCGCGGGAGGGTCGATCTGGTGCTCAGTCGCCGCGGGACGGCCACCACCCCAAAACCAAAAACCCAACCTATTCTCTCTCTTCCCCTTTCCCAACTTTAAATTCCAACTCCCCTTTTTCTCACCGAAACCTGAAGACAAATAGCAGAAGCAGCATCAACAACAGGAGGGACAAGTTCCAAGCACAACCTCGTACAGTTTCCGAAATAGAAACAACATTATACAACAGCAAAATCAAAATAAAAGCAACTAAATTGATTTTTGATTTTCTTTTCTTCAAAGGGATATTGCAATCATGTGTAATATTTATGAGATTACGGTTTTGGGTCTTTGTTGGAAATTGCTACCCTTGGAGAAGAAATATTTGAGTAATAATGTTGTGAAAGATGGCTTCAAGGGTCTGTGGGTGATAACAATAACTGCTGTGTGGTGGCAGAGGGCGGAGGAAAAATCAAAAGAGAGAATGTGAGAGGTTGGGGAGGGTGGGGGGATAGGAGTTATGTGAGGGCAAGTGTTGATGTTCTCATATTTTTTCTAGCCGATTTGGACTATTGATATTCTTTCACAAAATCTACTAGTTAGTAAACTATGTTACTAAACTTTAAAAAACATTTTCACCATACATCACATGAAAACAATTCTACCTTAGACTTCACCATATTTTAAAGGTAAAATTAATTATACTCAAGAATGTTTAAACATATCAAAATCAATTTTATATCTCTATAATTATTTTTGCTTCTAACAAAAATAAATCCAAACATGCCAATAGATAGGCCTGGTATGAAGTTCATCGTCTCGACCCAAGTCAAACACTTATGACAGGAAAGCACTGACCAACAAAGCATCAAAGATGAGTCTTCTCCCGAGAAATTCTTGGGTTTTTTATTTTATTTTATATCAAGCCATCTTTTTTCTAGTTTTCTCCATGGAAGCCGCTGTGCTGTTATGGTTTCCTTTTTGGTTCGCTGTAAGGAATTTTTAGAAGCTCTCAGGAAAGGAAAAGGCAGACTGATCACATAGAACAAACTCAACAAAGTACTAAAAGTCTTAAAGGTACTGTAACATTAAAAAAAAAAAGAATGTACAAATAGCGACAGGACATGGTAGGGTGTATGAAAAAATCATTTTAATTTGTAGTTATGTGCAAAAAAAAAAATGTTACGGCGTCCACAACCACAAATGCAGAGCGTTATGTATTTTGCGGAAATTATTTACAAAAAAAAAATCCAATTGCAATGGGTTGTTGGGTGTAGGGTGCGCGGGGAATGGACCGCAAACAGCGAGGGGCAGAGGGAAAGTGATACTATACTTGTGTCGGTGATGATATTTATGTGGTTCTTATTATAAGTTAATATTAAGTTATTTTTTTGGAATACAATATAAAAAATATATATCTACTTTAAATGTATTAATTATTTAAAAAAAATTATACTCTTGTTTTATTGTGAGATTTATATTTTTTGTATAAAATAGGTATAACTATTTTAACTATTTAATAAAGATATTTTTATAGTAAAATTTAAATTAATTTAAATTATCTAATTTAATTATTTTTCTTTGACCATAATAAATTTATAATTTATTTCTTATAATAGGGACTAGAGAGAATACAATAGAGAATAAGAGACACTTCCATGTCCGTGGACATGATGTTCTCGAGTCTTGAGATTTCAGAGTTTCAAAAGACTAAAATAACCTGTTTGTTGAGGTGTATAACCTCCAAACTTTCATGTCCAGATTCTACATTCCCATTTCCCACATCAACCATATCATTATTCATGGGAAAATAACGGAACTAAACTTGGGTGACCCATTGCAATGTACCAAGAGAAAAATTGAATTCAAATTACACAAATTATACTATTGACTATTTGACTTGTCGGTGGTAACGCGCATACGCGATGCACTTCTCCTTTTCCTAATCGGCTAATCCTATCCTAAGTCCTAACTACTATACAAACTTGAGAGTACAAAAAAAAAGAATTAACAGAAGTCAAAGTCCTCTTCTATTTTATTTAGTTTTTTGCTTGGTGATAAGGACCACATTTAATGTTGGATGATCATCGAATGCGGTTTTATAAAGAAAACGGTAGCAAATCCCATTATTATTATTTTTTTTTGGGTTTTTGCCCCCCTTTTAATAAAAAAAAAATTACATTAATTTTTTTATTGTAGCATAAAATAAAAATAAATATTAAAAGTAAATTTAGTGAGAGAATTTTAGGTTTAAATATCTTTTTTTTCTCTGCAAAATGACTGAATTTCATTTTTCGTCCATGTAAAAAAAAATATTTATAATTTCTGTAAAATAAAAAGTTTTATTTTTAGCCTTTGTAAATTTATTTTAATATCTGTAATATTCAATTCATGCTAAATTAATTCTCGTAATATGTAAATAATTTTGTTTTTAGTTCTTATAATATTATATCAATTTTATTTTACTTTATTTTAGAGGGACCAATTTGACAAATATATAAATATCACAGGGATAAATTTAATATGATCTAAATATTATAGGGACTAAAATAAATTTGTGAGGACTAAAAATAAAATTTTTTATTTTACAAAAATCCTAAATAAATTTTTTTTTTACAGAAACAAAAAATAAAACTCTATTATTTTACGGAAAAAAAAAGGTATTTAAATCGAGAATTTTATTTTATTTTACACCTACCATAGCATGAGAACGCAGTCATGGTTGGAAGTGACCCGCATCATGAACCGTCACCGCGTCATCCACCGGTGATAAAAGATCGTCACCCCTTAAAAGCACCGCTCATAATTTACGTAATCAAACTCTCGCTGCTTCTTTACCTTACTTCTCCCACTCACACTGTCACTGTGAGGCAGCTCTACTTCCACCACTTGTATCTATCTCATTTCACGCCACCACACCGTCACAACGAGCATTTTGCTTATACAAGTTTCTGCTCATTCTCATTTCTCATTCGCATTCTCATTTTCGAAAATCTAGGGTTCAGACTTCTTCTTCACCAGATCTGGTTGTGAATCAGCGTCAAATCGCTCTCTTCTGCGGATGCTGCTTCAGTTCCCGTGACTCCTTCTGCATCGGAACTGTGCTGCTCTGATTCTTCTTCCTCTTCCTCTTTCGCTTTTTGCGAAATGCATATCTTCGGTCCTGTTACTCCCGGTCAGGTACGTCGTCTTCGATTCGAGCTTCTTCTGCTCTTAGATCTTGTTCCGATTCGTGTTTCTCACCGCTAGTTACGTACTTCTGCTTATCGCAGCATGGAATTCGACGTGTTTGTGTAGTGCTTTGTGTGAGTAACTGATTTTTCTTTTTTGGTTTTTCTGATGTTTCCAGGTCTCGTTCTTGCTGGGGATCATTCCGGTCGTTGTGGCATGGATATATTCGGAGATATTGGAGTATCGGAAAAACTCTGTATCGTCCAAAGCGTAAGTTTGACCGGTTATTCTTTTGCGGCGTTATTTTTCAGTTGCGCGTGGTGGTAGAATGTGTGTATTTTACGGGAATGTAGCGTCTGCGACTTTGGAGATAGTCATAGTTGCTGTAAAATCCGTTGAGGAGTTAGGTAGTTGGCCACTGCATGATTAACATGCGTGTATTTTGCAATAACTGGCTTTTTAAATTGTTACTATGGCTACCGTTATGCAACTTTGAATTTCCTTTTTAGTATTTTAGAATTGTAAGTTTTAATAATCTGATTATGGCTAATTAACTAATTAAGTGGTAGAGTTGAGTCCTTTAGGAGAGGAGGGAGAACAATCTTGTTGGACGGTTTTTCCAGGAATGTTACTTCATCCCAATGTGTAAGAGGGGAAGGGAATTAAGAACTTGTTGCTAGTAGTCCTTATGGTAATGGAATTTGTTCTCTATTCTAGTAGGCATTCGGACATCAACTTAGTTGAAGTGGGCACTGGTGTTGTTAAAGATGAGGACACAGCAGTTTTATTAGAGGGAGGAGCTCAACAGCCAGCATCCCCGAAAGCTCGAAGCTTAACTGCCTCATCATCATTTATGCGGTTAGTAATTCACGAAGCTCTTGTTTTTGTTTGCTTAAACTGCAGTTCTATACTTATATCTTTGCTTAAATGAAGACTTACATGCATGGCCTTTTATTTTTCTTCAGATTCCTTTTGATGGATGAATACTTCCTTATCGAAAACCGTTTGACACTTAGAGCAATGTAAGTGAATCATATGATACTAGAAAATATTTGTATATGTGGATCAAACTACTGACTTCAGTTTCTTTCACTCTTTCTCTGTTACAGGTCTGAATTTGGTCTTCTTTTGGCTTACTACTATTTGTGTGATCGGACAGATTTCTTTGGTTCATCAAAAAAGGTTAATAATTTCATCATGTTACTTCCCTTTTTGTATTTTTCTTTATGCTTGGCACTAATCTTGTGATTGGATGGTCAGTTCAGCATGCAAATATTGCGGCATGGCATTTTAGCTTCATCCCAACTATCATCTTCATAGTGTTTCAATATACTTGCATCTTTTGTAGCACTTCATATTTCTGTCATTTGTGTTGCCATTGATAGACACGCACCTATGGTTTTCCTATGTTAGGTTTTCAAACAGTTATAAGGGAAAAGATTTTAGTACTTACTGGAATTTCATCATAATACTTCCTAAAAGTTATATGGAAAAACAGATAGCAGAATGGAGAAGATAAGAATTGGTTGCGTTGTTTTTGAAGATGGAAATAAAACATACTTAGCTGAAAAGTAGAAGTCAGTAGAAGTGTTAGAAAGAAACACACCAGTCTTTCTGCATTTCACTGATTTTTCATAATCTCCCTCTATTTTGAAAACCTACATGGACCTCCCCTGAATTTTCTCAGTTTTGAAATACTGGGGTGGTACATTTGAGATTAGGAAAAAAATACAAGGGAGGTTGAACCGTTTTTCTGGAAGAATTAACTGGCAAACAATTGAACTCAATCATTAAGGGGGAGGAGGGAGAAAAGAGAAAGGGGTGAGTTACTTGTTGCAGCAATACATGCACAATTTACAACCTTACCGGCAAGTACACAATGCTAGTGGTCATAGGCTAGCAAAATTTAGTATTCCAAGTTGTGTGTTGTATCTATAAAAGCATCAGTATATCTTTGAAAAACTTGCTTTTTTCATATGGCTGTCTTGCATTAATGATGCGATGTTTTTGTTGATAATCATCTGTTTTTGCAGAGTTACAATAGGGATCTCTTCATGTTTCTCTATTTTCTCCTCATTATAGTTTCAGCAATAACTTCCTTTAAAATACATCATGACAAATCTCCATTGTCTGGGAAATCCATACTTTACTTAAATAGGCATCAGACTGAAGAATGGAAAGGCTGGATGCAGGTTGGTCACTTTTTCAATTTATATTACTGAAGTAGTCTCTTACTTTCTTATCATTTATGATGGAAAAACTTTTTGTGCAACTCTTGAATTATACAAGTTCAGATCCAGAATTAATACATTTACTATAAAGGAAGCACAATTCAGTTCTGGTCTAGATTTTTTTTCATCAGAACTTCTGATTATTCAACTCTTATGGTGCCTACATTTAATATTGTAAATTCTCTAAATATTAACACTCCACATTTCTACTATTTGACATTGACACAGGTATTGTTTTTGATGTACCATTACTTTGCTGCATCTGAAATGTACAATGCAATCCGTTTGTTCATTGCTGCATATGTTTGGATGACTGGATTTGGGAACTTCTCATATTATTATGTTCGTAAAGATTTTAGTCTTGCAAGGTTTGCTCAGGTATGGCATTTCCTAGAACTATAAAAGGTTGCTTTTTCATAATATCATATTTGGTATGTACTAACTGTGACATCTTCTTTTTCTGGTTGAGCAGATGATGTGGCGGCTTAATTTCTTGGTAGTGTTCTGTTGTATTGTACTTAACAACAGTTACATGTTATACTACATCTGCCCCATGCACACTCTTTTCACTCTTATGGTTTATGGGGCACTTGGTATTCTCAACAAGTACAATGAGATTGGGTCAGTCATTGCTGTAAAAATCATTGCTTGCTTCTTGGTCGTTATCCTAGTATGGGAGATACCCGGAGTCTTTGAATGGGTTTGGAGTCCATTTACTTTCATGCTCGGTTAGTAACATTTATGATGTTTGGGTGCACACCTGAAAGCACAGCAGATCATGCTGACAGGAATGTTTCTTTGAACTTGCAGGTTATACCGATCCTAATCCTGCCAAATCGCAATTTCCTCGCTTGCATGAATGGCATTTTCGCTCAGGGCTTGATCGCTACATATGGATAATTGGAATGATTTATGCTTATTATCATCCAACTGTAATTTCTCATTTTATGTTTTTGAAATAATTGAGACAAATCTAACATTTACCCCCATCCTCTCTGTGATTGAGTGATAATTCTGAAGTGGGAGAATAGATCTGCTTTCTATATTTTTTCCTCTCTTTTCCTTTTCCCGTTGAGTCAAGTGTATTAGTAACTATCGTGAGTTATTATAGGTTGAACGATGGATGGAGAAATTGGAGGAAACAGAAATCAAGCGCAGAATATCAATCAAAGCTGCTGTTGTGCTGATATCTTCAGTGGTATTGTATTTTTAGTGGCATTATTATATTAGTACGCCACCTATTTATATTGTTTTTGTGGACCTGACTATTTAAGTTAATTTATAGGTGGGTTATTTATGGTTTGAGTATATATACAAGCTGGACAAGCTTACTTACAACAAATACCATCCTTATACCTCGTGGATTCCCATAACGTATGTCCATGTGTTTTTCCCCGCCGGGGGGGGGGGGCTTGAGCTATTCAAGGCCTTTTAGTTATTAATGTGCCACTTATTTGTTTAACAGGGTTTACATATGCTTGCGCAATGTTACACAAAGTTTTCGTAGCTATACACTGACCCTTTTTGCGTAAGTTGTCTTTGTAGATTACAGCTTTTATTGATCTCTCTCTGCTCCTTTATCTTCCTCGCACACTTAAAAACACGCACAAACATGCATTCATATTTGATGTCAAGTGTTTATGTGATGTCAAGTGTTTATGTCATGCATTCATATTTGAGCTAAATGCTGTCAAGTGTTTATGTGAGATGCATTATGGTAGCTTCTTTTACTTTGTTTAAGGAGTGAAATTTTTTTCCAATATTTCTGCTTTCTGCTAGATGGCTTGGGAAGGTTACACTGGAGACTTACATCTCCCAGATCCATATCTGGTTAAGGTACGAAGAAGCAGATTTCTTGCCTTTAGCATTTACTGGTGCTTTACTAGATATCATTCATATTTGTCCTGATAGGAGTTGAGGGGGTGTTTGGATACAAGATGCCCAGGGATCTTAGATTCCTAGGGGTGAGATGCCTGGATACAAGATGTTTGGGCATGTACAATTCACATGTTTGGCATGGCACTGTAGATGCCTAGGTTCATTTATGTGCTTGTTAACGCCTTTCAATGTTAAACATGTAACTTTGAATTCTTTTTTTTTTTGAGATTT
The DNA here is from genome assembly GCA_030159175.1 of Glycyrrhiza uralensis. NCBI lineage: Eukaryota > Viridiplantae > Streptophyta > Magnoliopsida > Fabales > Fabaceae > Glycyrrhiza > Glycyrrhiza uralensis. The sequence goes on along the minus strand of BRZY01000001.1, from coordinate 57,104,290 downwards.
AACTTCGAATTTATAGAAAGACTATTTTCCTAATTTTGTATATATAACTATAAACAATTTCAGTTTTATATCAATTAACTTTTTTTTGACAGAATATATCAATTGACTATAGCATAAAATTACGAGTTTTTACCAACATCAGAACAATAAATAATGCTTTGTAGTAGAAATGGGGTTAGTAAGGATTTTGAACTTTAGTATGACTACCACATCCATGAGGAGAGGAAGAAATTTTACTCATTAAAACCCGTAGCTTTTCATTTAAAAATTTTCATATCTTAATGAATGTCAAAAGAGGAAAATCCTTGAAAAACTTCCATGCATAATTACATGCACAAAAGGATATGTATGCATGCCAGATGCAACTTGTGTATGTGTGTAATTCTTTCTTTGTTATTTATCAGAATAAAATAATTTTCTCTCTCTGTCATCTGTTGATTCCAGGTCAGGTGTTCCAGATGGTCAACCCAAGTTGTTGCTTTCCCTTATTCCGGACTACCCAATGTTGAACTTCCTGCTTACTACGTCCATATACGTTGCAGTAAGTAAAAAACAAGATAGATTGAGATTCTTTATGTTGATTTATTCTGATTTTAACATTCTACTCGCCTGCAGATTTCCTATAGGCTCTTTAACCTGACCAATACACTGAAAATAGCATTTGTGCCCAGCAAAGATGACAAGCGTCTTATGTACAACTTCATTACAGGAACAACAATCTCAGTTGTTTTATATTCTTTGTCCTTTCTCTTCCTTAGGATACCTCAAATGTTGGTAAGTGTGATTACACTGACTTGATATGGTCTGAGTCAGTTGATTATCCTTGCATCTATAAGCCATTTGCTGTCAATTATGTTAAGTCGGTGATATGTTCAATACTTGCCTCCGTACACAAGACACGGGCATGTGGTTTTCATACATCTAAGAACATAATTTTGGTGGTAACACGGATGATAATAAGGCTGGTATGAAAGCTATATACTTGCATGCCTGGAGACGTTTCATATCCAATTGGGGATACTATGTATTAATGTTCCTGCGAGCATAAATGAAATGTAGCCCACTTATGTACAGCATTTTAATTTTAATTTTATATTTGCATCGTATTGCATTATGCATCTATCTAACTAGTAAATTTGCAGGTTTGAGAATTTAAACATGTATAGTATATGACTATATGTTGTGGCAAGCTTCTATGTCAGTTTCCAATGGACACGAAGAAAACTGCAACTGGTACACAATTGGTTTGTCAAACCAAATCTTCGCCGAGAGACACAAGCGTCATTCTAATAGGCTAGTCGCTGCAATTTTAGAGTTGGAAGTTGTATAGAATCTATAGATGATAAGAGGGCGGCGGATGGCATGTTTAATTGTGCAATCTCATTTTTTTTGCTAGTGTTGTAAAATAATGACGCATGTAATACAATTTTATTGTGAAAAATGATCACATTTAATCAATTATTATATTAAAATCGATGGTTAATCACAATTTTTTTCTTTTTAATTAAAGATCAATATTCAATATATATATCAAGTGAGAACTTTTGGTTATTGTGAAAAAATGAGAATATTTAATTAAACTCATTAGATTAAAATTGACTTTTCATATTATGTCTTTAATCATTTTTTATTTTTAATTTAAGATCAATGATATTTTTAATCACTTATCATAAGTGGTTTGAACTTTGAATACATTCGGAGAAGATCCATTAAAGTACTGGAAAGTGTATTTGTATTTGTCATCCATCCCACTTGGTATTGCTTTAAAATTTTAATCCCAAATTGCCCTTATATCTTTTCTTTCCTCTTTTCAGTTTCAAAATTCATACACCCTACTCACCTCTGTTCGCTTTCCCTCTTCTCCGTTCATCGAGAAAAAAACACTATCTAGACTCCATCGCCGCTGGTGATATACCTTCACTGAGATACACTCCACCTAGAACTGCACCGCCACTGAGATCGCAGAACCGGGACATGGACAAGTTCTTGTTCTTTTCTGGTTCCATTTTTTTTCCATCGTATTGGTTTGGTTAGTTCTTCGTATTAGTTTAGTATTGGTTAGTTCTGGATTATTTTGCTCTTTGAATCTTCCATGGAAATGCATTTTTTTTTCTGGTTCTTTGTCTTGGGTAAACGGAAATTCAAATTTTCAGACGTATGAAAATGAATTTTTTATAACTACTGAAAATTTGAATTTTTGGGAATATAAAAAATCCAATTTCAAATTTCTGAAAATTTAAATTTTCGGTAGTTATAAAAATTTCATTTTGAATTGTCGGAAATTCGAATTTTTGGTAGTACAAAATTTGAAATTGGTACTCTCGGAGATTCGAATTTCTGGATGTAGAAAAATTAAATTTTCATACTACCTGAAAAATCCAATTTCCGATAGATATAAAAATTCAATTTTTATCACTTTTAGTGACAGACACGGCTTTTAGTGACAGTCAATAGGAAATATAGAAATGGACTTTTACCTACGACTTTTTAGCCTGTAGTAACGGTTTTTGTCCGTCGGTAGAAGTCAAATTTCTTGTGGTGATATCCGGATCCATGTCTATATTTCTGATTGACTGTCACTAAAAGTCGTGTCTGTCACTAAAAGGGATAAAAATTGGATTTTTATGTTTACCAGAAATTTGACTTCTACTGATGGACAAAAACCGTCACTACAGGCTAAAAAACCATATATAAAAGTCCACTTCTATATTTCCGGTTGACCGTCACTAAAAGTTGTGTCAGTCACTAAAAGTGATAAAAATTGGATTTTTATATTTACCAGAAATTGGAATTTCCGGTAGATATAAAAATCCAATTTTTATACTACCAAAAATTTCAATTTCCGGATAGTATAAAAATAGAATTTTTTATAAAAAATACATTTTTATCATGAAATTGGAATTTTTGGAATTTTCGGTAGTTATAAAAGTTCAATTTTTATACTACCGAAGATTTCAATTTCCGGTAAGGATCAAAGTTCAATTTTTATACTTTTCAGAAATTAAAATTTTCGATAGTTATAAAAATTCTCCAATTTTCGGTTTAAATAAAAGATTTTTGTAAAAAATAAAATGTACCACAGCTTTACATAGAGAAAGATGAAGTTGAAGCGAATGGTTGATTTTTCTGAGTTATTATCCTCTTCTCTCTCGGCTTTCACCTTTGTTCTAAGCCTTGACTACGAAGAAGGAGAACGTTGTTGCGAGGTCGATGACGGAGGAAGGAGAAGCAGGAAGAAGAAACAGAGGAAGGAGAAGCGGGAAGAAGAAACTGTCAGTCGGGTCAGTGGGGTGTATGTGTGTGACTTGCAGGAAGTGACAAAAATAGAAAAAAATGGTATTTTGGTATTTTTAACTTGACGTAACATTTAAGTGGAGTGGATGGCCAATTCCCCGGGGTGTATTTACCAATTCCCAAAAATAGATTAAATGAAGGATATAGCCCAATAGTTAAACGTGAAAAGAGAACAAAGAAAACTACATACTAACAAGTCATACGTTATGGCAGTGGAGTTAAATTGTCAACTATTATTAGGTATGATTTTATAATAGGTACTGCCGTACTGTGACATTGATTGATTCATACAGTCAACCTTACCTAATCGAAAAAATCTTTGGTTAGTTTTTGTATTTCTGAATATTTTAATCTCAAACTCTTTACTTGCATTTGTAATTTTGTATATTGTCCATTACTATTACTACAATTCATACATATAACTTTTAAAATATGTAAAAAAACTAAAGAAAAAAATTGAAAGACAAAATAAGAAATAATATGTTTATTAAGATTCCTTTAAAATTTATGCATTCTACATGGGAAAACAACATTGTATTAAATTATGCATTCTCTATTTATGAATTTAAAATCTAAAATTAAATAAAATTTAAAAACATTCATAGTATAGGAATATTAATTACGTGCCAAACATATTCATGAGAATAGTGTTCCTAGAACTTCATAAACGCACCCTAAGTTATTACTCATTATGGAAATTAGCTTTAGAATTTATGTTATCCCCTAAAACACTAGTTTTGTAGTCCCGTTTGTGACTTCTAGTTTACATTCCCTTTGCCATATGGAATTGCCTTGTGCAATTTTAATGCTTTCTACTTTCTAGATTGTATTTATGGACCACATTTTTTATTGGTGTGCCAAACTACACATTTTAAGCCATTAGATTGGTTACCATTAATCTAACAGCTTAAACGGATGAAGTACATTGGCGCCTCAATAAAAAAAAAGGGTGTATCGTAAACCTCCCTTGCTTTCTATATATATTTGCACATGCGAATAAACATTTGACAATTGACAAGACATAACCAAGAAACGAGATCCTAAAACATGTCGCTTCATACTTCCTCCTTTGTTGTCTTTCTCACCTCTCTACTCCTCTTGCTCCTTATCCCAACATCTCTCTCTTCCGATAACAGTACTGGGGATGTTGATCTACTGGAATTTGCTCTAAATTTAGAATATTTGGAGGCTGAATTCTTCTTGTTTGGTGCTACAGGTAGGGGATTAGATTTTGTTGCCCCACAATTAACTGAGGGAGGACCCCTTCCTATTGGAGGCAGATTGGCCAATCTTGACAGGCTCACTAGAGATGTCATCAATCAGTTTGGTTTGCAGGAAGTTGGACATTTGAGGTCTTGTCTAATTTCTCCAAGTATAATAATTGTATTTTTAGTCCTCCGTCTTTTATGATTGTACAATTTTGGCCCTTTCATTTTTAATTGTGTAAATTAGATCATTTATCTTTTCTCTCTCTGCCAATTGTGTCATTCTATCAAATTACTAATGTTTTTTTCTTATGTGGCCAAACGATGTTGACTAAGAAATCACAAGTGGCGTCTTACGTGTCTAGTTTTTTGACTCATCGATTTGCTGCTGTTGGATTTTGAAACCCTAGCTACAATCTTGTAGCGAAGGGAGAAGACGATTGAGGCTACCAGGACTTACTCACGTGCTTAGCACTTGTATGAGTCAAAAATTTGGACACTCATATGTCACTTGTGATTTCCTAGTCAGCACTGTTGGGCCACGTAAGCAAAAAAACATTAGTAAATTGGCAGAGGGACACAATTGACACAAGGGGAAAAGATGACATAATTTACACAATTAAAAACGAGGGATCAAAATTGCACAAACATAAAAAATAGGGGACTAAAAATGCAATTAAGTCTTTTTTTTTTCTAAAAGAAAATAGAAATTTGCAACTGTTTTTTCTCTTTTGAAATGAATTTGGTATCTCATTTTAATCAAGCAAAATTGCCAATAATTTTATGGTTTTTTAATTAACTGGATAAGTGTGATCTCCTAAGGAAAAGGAAGACTTCTAAAACAGATTTGCATGCATGCACGTATGCATCCTCACTAATTGCAGGGCCATAAAGAGCCAAGTAAGAGGGTTTCCTAGGCCATTGCTGAATATAAGCAAGGAATCATTTGCTCAAGTGATGAACAGTGCATTCGAGCAACCTCTGCAGCCAATGTTCGACCCCTATGCCAATTCCACCAACTACCTGCTTGCGTCTTACGTGATTCCTTATGTAGGCCTTACTGGGTTAGTTGGGGCTAATGCAGATTTGCAAAACGTCACGTCCAAGAGAGTAAGGCCCACCCTCACCTCAAAGTTATAAGATTTTGTCAACTTATTTTCTTAAAGGAGAACATGTGTAATATAAGATTTATTTCCACATTCGATCGCTATCATATATGTAACCCATTAATTCCTTATGCATGCACAGCTTGTTGCTGGCCTTTTGGGAGTAGAGTCTGGCCAAGATGCAGTTATTAGAGCATTGCTATATGAACGCAGGGACATGATGGTGACACCCTATAATGTGAGTGTGGCAGAGTTCACAAATCGCATTTCAATGCTTAGGAATAGGCTAGGAAAGGAAGGAACCAAAGATGAGGGTCTTGAAGTCCCTTTATCACAAGGTGCTGAAGGCCAAGTTTTAGGTAACATCCTTTCTGCGGACAGTAATTCACTCTCATATGCAAGGACTCCAGTGGAGTTATTGAGGATACTATATGGGGGAGGCGATGAACATGTCCCAGGTGGTTTCTTCCCAAGGGGAGCAAATGGACGCATAGCCAGATCTTACTTAAACAGTACTACATAGTTGTAGTTTCCCTACTTTGTATCTTCAGAATACTATTAATGACGAGGGATTTATGTAATAATAAGCATGGGGTTATAGGTTCAAACCTCATTGTCACCCTCGTAAAATAAAGAAATAAAAGTACCATGTATGGCTGTCATGGGCAGCATTTTATTATAAGTACTATAACTAATAAGAAAATATTGCCTTATGTTTCATATATTAAAGATTTGCACATATATAGCTTGGGCCACCGGTCACAGGTTTTCAAGCAATAGTCAAAACCAAATTATAGCTTTATAATTCTTTCTTTTTTTTGGTCAAATAGCTTTATAATTCGAGTGAAAGATTTTTCATTTGCTAATATTTTTTGTTTCCTTACTCTATATTAGCAAGCGGGCTCTTATAAGTTATAACCATGTGTCATGTATATATGTGTGTATCCACCTCTATCAAATGTTACCTGAGCAGAAAAATAATTTTATTTATTTTATTTATTATTATATTATATAGTATATATTTATTTTACTTTTTCTTGTTCATTAATATAATTTACTTTATCAAAATTTGTTGTTATTATCTACCACCGCACCATAAATAGCGTCTGCTACTAAAATCTTTTGCCAATTCTTGCAGACATTAAATAGGCTCAAAATCCCTCGGTATAAATAAAAGAATGATGCCATTCAAAAAAAGAATAAGAATAATGTCACGTCCATATATTCATTTGCACCACGCCACCACCCACATCATTCACAATTTTTATCAATTAATTTTAATTACCTGAGGTCTTATTTTATGTTTTATACAATTTTATATATATATATATATATATACACACACAGACACATACACACTCTAATTTTCTTACCTTTAAGGATATATATATGAGCATTTTTATCAAGAAAAATGATTTTAAAACACTTCAAACGTTAACACGATTAACACCTAGAAAGAAATATGAATAGAAAATAGAAGAACAATATATATGTAAGATAAGATGAAGTGATGTGACAAGAAAAATTATCAAATGAGAATGGAGTATTAGATAGGTATTCGAAATTGAAAGTATTTCAAAAATCAGAACTCTTTTATCAAACTTTTTTTTTCTCCATATAAAGACGCTTAAAATAATTAAATCCATCCCACCTCTTAGACTTATCTCATGACCGTTTGGTATAAGAAAAGAAGAACCTTTTAAACTATTCGGTGCCAACATAAAATACAAGTGACACCTAATACACCTTCCGGTATTATAAAAGCCCCATAATTTACAAGCTTCTTCTATATACACAAAGCACAATTAAGCAATGTTGGTAACAGAGGAATTGAAGGCCAAAGCAGAGGTGTATTATGGTGACCAAGTTTGCAGGGAGAAGTTCTCTTTATTGCTTGCAGAGATTGGTCTACCCGATGGGTTATTAACCATCCAAGACATTGAGGAATGTGGGCACGTGAAAGAGATAGGCTTTGTTTGGCTGAAGCTGGGGAAGAAGATGGAGTACAGGTTTGACAACATACTCGTATGCTATGATTCCGTGGTGACTGCATATGTAGAGCCAAACAGGATCAAGAACCTCACTGGCGTCAAGGCCAGAGATTTCTTGGTTTGGTTCACCTTGAACGAGATTTGTGTCAAGAATCACCCAGAGGGACCTATTATCACCTTCAAGTCATTGGTTGGGTTGTCCATGTCTTTTCCTCTCTCATTGTTCCAAGAAGCATAAAAGCTGGAACAACCCAAGGAGGAAGAGAAGTGGTGGAGGATGATCATCAAATTGTAATTGATTAATTAATTAGTTATTTAGTGCAAAAAATTTATCAATAATATTTGATTATATATATATATGATGGACTAGATTATTCATCAAATTATGCAGATGTGATCAAAGGTTTAAATGGTTGTCGCGGTTTCGGTTTTAGAGACTTTGAAAACTTTGATATTGTAAAAAATTGCAGATAAAAGCGGTCAATGCAGCTGCTCGCAATCATGACATGGTCTTGAAGGCCCTGAAAACTTTGATGTTATGGACTGCAATTGAAAACCCTGGATGTGATGCACTTGTATATATGTGTATATATGTTTTTTTTAATGAATTATTGCTTGTAGTTTTATCAAGAATTGGGGAACCTTTGCACAAAGAAGAGGTACCTGAAAAAAGAATATGCTAAGTAATGTTTGTTTCATAAAGAATATGCGGATAACTGCACATTTGTTCTCTTTTTCCAAATTCTTCACGTAATCTTTCTGGAAGAGAATTGTGTTGTGTGCCTTTATTGTTTGTGCATAGCATTAAGTAAGTATGACGAGTGCAAGGGTTTCCGTCAGTAGACGTGTTTCCGTTTGAAAGGAGCATTTGTGATGGAGACGCTAAGTTAATTAATGACAAGGGAAAACATGTGGTTCATAATTGATACCGGTTAATTAAATTCAATTTGAATTTGTGATCTCCTTTCATTAATTGTTGGCGGCTTGATTTAATTTCTAACACAATTGATCTGCCCATATTTCACAAAAAAATTCTTAAAGTCCGAATTTACTGTAATTAAAAAGTGGTGTGATTACTGTAATGCTCCAATTTATTAATTGTAATGACTGCATTATTTCCAAACTGTCACATTCTGTAATCTGTTGTTGCTGAACACCACTGTCACATTCTGTTCCTCGCCACTGTTGCTGAACCCTGGGGCTTTTTTACCATTGTAGCACCATTTTTTTAATTATTTCTCAATCTAGCACTTTTTTTTTTTATTTCCCAAAGTAGCACCCTTTTCATTAAAATATTTATTTTTATTAATTATCAATTAATTAAATAGTAAATATTAGTTTAAAATTATAATTAAATTGTTAATTGTTAATTGTTAATTAATTGAATATTTAATTGTTAAATATTTATTAATTCGATTTGTTAACTAATTAATAATATAATTATATAAAATAACTCACATTGATTTAAAATTTAAAGTAGACCTACATAGACAGTGGTGTGACTGTGATGAATTTCAGGCACTACACTATCCATGTTTGCATGTCATTGCTGCTTGTTCCCAAATTCACCACAACTACATGATATATGTGCCTCCCCAGTACAAATTGCAAAGTGTATACAATATTTACCGCGAAGAGTTCAAACCGGTGCCTCACCGTTCGTATTGGTCAGAATACAATGGAATTAAGTTGTGCCACAATCCAACAATGCAGAGAGATCCAAATGGCTCTCCACAATCCACAAGGATTCGTACTGACATGGATCAAACGGAAAGGAGTCGTCATTCCAAGAGATGTGGACTCTGTCGAAATGAAGGGCATAATAAGAAAAAATGCCCTTACCGTTCTAAAGTTGATACACAGCAGTAAAAATTTTCTATAATTTGCATTTAGTTCACTTTTGTATCATTTTTGTTTTTATCACTTTTGTATTTGTATTTTTAAATTTTAAATCAATGTGAGCTATTTTATATAATTATATTATTAATTAGTTAACAAATTGGGTTAATAAATATTTAACAATTAAATATTCAATTAATTAACAATTAACAATTTAATTATAATTTTAAACTAATATTTATATTTAATTAATTGATAATTAATAAAAATAAATATTTTAATGAAAAGGGTGCTACTTTGGGAAATAAAAAAAAAAGAGTGCTAGATTGGGAAATAATAAAAAAAATAGTGCTACAATGATAAAAAAGCCGAACCCTGGCACTTCACAAGTTCACGTTTTCCTTCCCGAAAAGAGGATTTCTTAGGCAATTTCTAAAGACATATACCTACTTTTCTAACTACACATATATAACAGATTAAATATCTAAAATGTTTTCAGTGTGTTTGTTATTTTTTTTTGTTTTGTTATTGTGCAGAACTATTAGTTCTGCACTATAAATAACACATGCAGAACTATTAGTTCCGTATGTGTTATTTGTAGCACATGCACATACAAATAATGCAAAGTTCTGCATGTGTTATTATTAGTTCCGCACGTGTTATTTGTATCTGTATGTATGTCATATATACAATGTTGTCTTCCAAAAAAAAAAAGGAAAATGCTAAATTAAGTTGATGAAACATTACTCTTATGTAACAATAATGTGGCAAGAGTCCTATGTAACAACATTATTCTTAAATAATTATAGTCAATTGCTCGTTCTTTCAGATTCAGATAATATATAAAGTTCACAGCAGCTAGCCCCTTGTTATGGTGGGTCGCTATTTAAAGCCCTTTCTCATAGAATCTGTCAGATCAAGTTGTAATGTATGCGGAACTATTAGTTTCGCATGTGTTATTTGTAGTGCGAAACTAATAGTTCGACACAATAACAAAATAATGAAAAAAAATAACAGACGCGATGATGGTATTTTGGGTATTTTAAATTTAGTGTATGTATAGTTAGAAAAGGCGGTATGTGCCCTTAGAAAAATCCAATTTCTTATTATCACAATGGGCCTTAGGCCCATTCTTTTTGCCTCCAACCGTTGGGTCATTTTCTGGTTGCTTTGGCCCAAAAAAAAAAGAAATTGGTAAATACACTCTCAGTATTTTGTCATCCACCCCACTTAAAGATCTTATCAATGTAAAAATACAAAAATATCCTTTTTTGTTTTTCTTCATTTCCCGCATACACCCCACTAGTTTTTTATAACTACCGAAAATTAGAATTTTCAGGAAGTTTAAAAATTTAATTTTCTGAAAATTGGAATTTCTTGTAGTTATAAAATTTAATTTTCGGTAGCACAAAATTTTCACTTTTTGTATTACCCAAAATCCAAATTTCCGGTAAGATAAAAATCTATTTTCCTCTGGAAATTCAGATTTCTAGTTAAAAATTTAATTTTTATATTACCAAAAATTAAAATTTCCGGTAGTTTAAAAATTAAATTTTATAACTACCGAAAATTTCAATTATTTCAATTTTCGATAGTACAAGAAAAGGACAAAATCGTATTAAAAAATTTAAATAGTGTAAAGTGGAGTGGATGACAAATCCACAGGAGTGTATTTACCAATTCTAAAAAAAAAGGTTACTTGGTAGACACTATTAAAAAAATTATTTTGTTGACAAAAAAATGTTTAACTTTAAATAAATAAAAAAATTATATTAAATTGATAATTATATATCATATTTATTATAAATTCCCTTTTAAATATAAATCAGTTTAACTTAAACTTAATTTTAATCAAAATCAATTTTATATTAAAATTATTTAAAATTAACCCAAACATATATTATGTAACTTTTCTTGTCATTTTTTTTTTCAATGCGCGTCGCTTAATTGGAGGAGTCGAATACCAATGTATTGAAACCTGTCTGTATATAATGCTATTTATTAAGAAGCGAACATGTTTGATTTCATGGATATACATCAGTATTTGACATTATACATAGGAAGGACTGAATGAATGATCATTCATCGACGAGTAGGGAGGTGCTCGCCTGTTAGAAAAGAATGAATAAGAGAGAGAGCCTCACTGGGCTTGTTGAGAGGCACCAAGTGACCAGCTCCTCTCACTGTCACATATGTCACCCCTTCATACTCCACTATCCTTCCTCCAACCTGCATAATATTGTAATTTCCTCATCATTAATTCTCTCTATCAAGCTCTATTAATTACTCAAACGATCAATCAATACAATATACAACAAGAATGATACTATATATATATATACATAGTTAAGAGTAAATATTAAGAGAAAACAAGGGCCAATTCTGAAGTATCCACCACATTTTTCCTGCACCAGGTTACTTGTCCAACTATGTTCGTGTATGTGGCATTTTGGTAAAGACAAATTTCGTTGATTTTACTCGCGATCGACGTGTATGTTTATATGTATATGTATTTATTGGCTTGGTCAGCACTTACCATAACAGATTATTATGCCCGGGATGTTCCTAACGTACAAAATAAGATAATTACTTTTAAAAGTAAATAAAATATTATCATTTTTAACCACCTGTCTAAGGGGACAGACTCGGCTATGGAACAATCCATGGTCAGTCTTTACTTACCCCCGACCGAACACAAACTAGTCTAGGACTCATTTTTCTCTGAAATACTGTGGGTGTAAAAGAAAATTATCATTTTTCTCCACATCTATTTTCTTTCTTTTCTATTTTTTTTAAGAGTAAAAACAGAGTGTAGTGTAGATGTGGAAAATTGAGGCGCAACCTGATTATCGTGGTACCAAGACCGCCAACTTGATTTGAGAGGCAAGCCGAGAGCCTCAATGCAATATCGTGTCCCTATCACAGGTATTCTCCCATCTGCATCTCCACTGTCCCATCCATGCATCACAAAGTACAAACACATTAACTAAAGAAAGAACAACGCCTAATTAATGCAAGTCATGATACAAAAATGATCTTTATGAAAGTGAATCAGTCACGGTAACGGGTATGGCATCTATTGCAACCGCTACATAGAGGGCACATGACTACGTGACCCTCACCGAAAGCAAACAACTCTATTTTGCTGCCATTCATTATTCACAAAACTATAAAGCATATAACTAATAAATGACACTTGCACAAATAGTTTGGTATTGTAAAGTGCTTTTTATTTTTTTGCCCTTATGGACTAGTGATGTCATCATTATTATTATTATTATTTTAAAAATGTAATGTATAGCTAACAAATATGAAATACCTGTAAATCCATATCTTAAGGCCACCCTTGATGAGTTTGGTGTAGATGGGTAGGACCGAAAAAACAGAGAAGTTGTAAGTCCTCAATATGGAATCACTGAGAAATGAGACACGGATCATAGAAATTAATATTCAATATTCAGATATAGAGGGGGGAAAAAAAGGATCAATGAAGGGATCAAATTGTGTAGTCCTTACTTGCAAACCTTCCATGTTATGTTAGTGTTTACTGTCTCAGTATTTGCATGTAAAGATGACTGAACATCTATCCTATTAAAATATTCTTCTGCGTATGTGGAATAGCACGGGTCATAGCCCCCAAAAATTCTCATCCTCCTTATTCTATGATCATTTCTCACCTGCAAGAAACAAATTAATCCTCCCTCAACTTAATGACATGAAACTAGTGGTCATAATTTAGAATCTATAGAGGTTTGTGGACATTGATTATTATCTACCTTTGTAAGTGATTCAGCAGGGCCGTTACTGTTACTATGATTAGGGGCTACTGAGGATGTGCTATTTAGACGACACGCCGGGGCATAAATGTTGTATATGTCAATTTCTGAGTAATCTTGGAAGACTTCATTCATGGCCTGGTTGCACTCATTAGACCATTGGAATTGTTTGAAATCACATACTTGTTTTGCCTTGTCGTATTGCTGGTCTGATATAACTGCATGACTCCATGCATATTCTAGCAGGCCTTTATAGTCATAGTAATCTTCAGTCTCTGGATTTCCTACCTGAAAATATAAATATGAATACATATTCACTTAAAAAGACAATGAAATCATCTGGGGTTGCATATTCTCCTAATTTTTACCCACTTCCTTTATAATCAACTGGGAGGATTTACTTACAATAAAACCTTTAAGATTAATGAAGGGGTATTTGGTTTTATCTTTGTTTCGATCAAATACTAACTCTGCGAGCTGAGGGATATAGTGGCCTGGAAAATAGGGGCAACGAAAAAAGTGGTTATATATGCTAGTTGTGTGAGTTTGTGACAGAAAGAGATCATAATTAACTGAAGTTAATTAAAACACTAACCAGCATAGCTTTCTCCTGCTATATAAAAGTCCCGGGATTTAAACTGTGGGAATCTTTGTAGCCAATTCACCAAGAAATCGTAGGCATCCTCAGCTGATTCAAGTAGTTTGTTCAAATATGGTGACTTTAATTTCAACAAATCAACAAATTAAATCAAATCTGATGAATTTATCTGATCTGCAAAGGAAAACTCACCCACAATATGATCCTCTAAAATGGTAAGATCAGAAGACGTGTTAGTGTAAGAAAAGCCAACCCCAACAGGGGACTCCACAAATAACAAATTTGCTTCTGCAAAGGTTCAAACTTTTCAAGTAAGCAAAACAGGACCATTCTTCTTTCCCTTTATTTTTGTTCTCTTTGCAGTATTATTTATTGGCACAGGCAATAATTGGATACAACCAGAGATAGCCAAGACAGCAAAACATATATCCTATCACATAGTCCAAAGATGGAAAGAATATAATAAAACCTTGGTTCCAGGAGTATGTGTTGGAAGATAGTCCTTCACCATTTTTGTTGACTAAAAGAGGTCCTATCTCAACAACTGCACCAAACCCAATGGAGGAGCATCCGGGTCCTTCATTCAAAGGCAAAAAAAAAAGATAAAAAAAATGAAAGGTCTCAGTATGACTAGATAGAAGATCTCTACAACCTTACAGAGAGAAAAAACTATATAATACATAACATATATGAGAATGGTGGTTGACAATTTGATTTAGTCAACAAAGAATTAATCGCATACCTCCATTAAGCCAGAGAAGGAGAGGCTTGTTGGACGGTTGAGATTGAGCTTCAAAGAACCAGTAGAAAAGGGCCCTCCCATGGTCTTCATTGACTGTGATGTAACCTGAAAAGTGTGAAACTGACGGGTTTGAAGGCTGCCCGGGAAGATCTATTATTCTATCAGATTCATAGGTTTCTTCAACATTTATTTCTGATGCTGCTGCTTTAATGAAGGTAGTAATAGTTAAGAGAATGAAACATAGAGACTGGACAAACAGAATAGCATTCATATCTGTAGCTACTAAAACCTGCTTCTATCTATCTTTGGGCCAAAGCACTTGCATTTACTACTCTTATTATATAGTGCTAATGAGTAATAAGTGGCTCAATAGCACTTGGAATTGTTGGAAATGCCAAAATGTAGTACACTTGGAGTTGGCCTTACCCACACAACCTAAACCCACCACCACCACCATAACTTGTTTGACCACTATGGTCACTAGTCACTACACTAGGAGGCGCACTATGCGTGTCACTTTTCTTTGTTGAGACAGATAATTTTACTATCATTGGTCCTTCTGTCAGTCATTGGGGTGGTCCCTTATCCAGATTTGAAAACTCACTGCATCTTTGGGATGATCCACTTGTTTCTTGTTTCTTACTGAAATCATCCAAAGGCTCATTCCAAAGAGAAATACTTCTACTCGGGGTTATCATTTGAGTTGGGTAGAATATTATACTATACTGATTAATAATAAATACATTATCACATGTCTAATTTTCAGTTGAAAAATTGTGAAAATATGTTTGAATTCAAATATATATAATATATGTTTAAAACTAGAAATCATGGAACTTGTTGTCACACTAAGTCGGTTGAAGGTTTGGGATTAAGATTAGCTTACATTACTAGGCATGATCTCATAGTTGTTGGGATTCCGGAAAGTGCAGAATCCAGTGCTTGGTAATTGGAACCCTAAAATTTGACACGTAGAAGCCACAAATCAGGGATAATTTGTCAGTTGCACAATGGAAAACGAATAGCAGAATTATCTTTTCTTAATTTGAAAATGCCAAGGAATTGTAATGAACTGAAGAAGATTTAGGTCCTGTTTGGATAACAAGTTTATCTACTGCTTATGGCATAAGCTGTATAAGTTACTTTTATAATCGAAGAAAAATTATAATGAAACTTATTTTATATAAGTCATAAGCTGTTTTGATAAGCTATCCTGGGTAGCTTATGAAAAATAAATCCAAAACAGCTTATGAATCAATCATAAGCTGTGTTCATAAGCTCTGCATAAGCCAATCCAAACAGACCCTTAGGGTTGACTCTATGTCGAATATGCATTTTATTTACCTTCATTCGTATCTTTTTATTTTAGTTTAAAATTTAAAATTTAAATTAATTATATATTTTTATAATTTTTAAAATATTTTTATCTCATTTTTTGTTAGTAAAAAAACATTTTCTCTTTTTGTACTAGTATAACTCTATATTTTATCTTCTGGATATAAATAAAAATACCCGTACATCCGCCGCTATATAAAAGTATATTATTTTGAGAATGGTTTTATTTCTCACTCTAAAAAATTATGCATATCATTAACTTTTTTCTTACAATTTTAAAATTAATAACAGATTATTTTTATAATTTTAAATGCTTTCTAATGTTTATATCTGCAATTTTAATATTTTACTTTAATTTAAAAATTCGTTAGCAATGCTCAAAAATAGTAATCAAACATTACAGGGATGTAATGTTGTGTTGATTATTATTTCAAAAATTGTGACGAATAGTTTATCAAAAAAATTTGTGATGAATAAAAACAAGTAATCAACCGTTTTGATGAATAATAAAAATTGTGATATACTTCTAACTAGAATTTCGTTCATCACGATGATTACCAAAGTAAATTACCGGCATGAATGTAAACATCGCAGATGAACAGAACTGAACGCATCTAGAAAGTTACTATGATTATTATCTGAATAATGCAGCCAAACTGGAAGACAAGCTATACAAATGTGAGAATTAATGCAATCTCAGAGCTGAGTGCAATTCTCTTCCCTTCCTTTCCAATATTATTAAGCGAGAAATTCCCTGGTGTTGATCTTTCTCTTGTGAGGGTAGCACTTATTAGAAAGCTCAATCATTTGGCTGCACATTTTAAAGGTACACTTGTGACTTTGAGCAGTAATTGAAGGGATGGGATTAGATAAGTGATCAATGGCTAAGTTCAAGAACTAATTTGGCATTCTTCTTCTGAGGTTTCTTTTTCCTTTCTAGGGAGAATGGTCGAATGATGAATCTTGAGAAGCGGCTCAAGTGATCCTGGAGACCATCCATCTGATAATGACCAAACCGCCAATCTCTTTCTATATAAGGTCGCTGTATAGGTTCATCAAGTCCACCTGTCGTGAGAAGCAAGGAGACTTATTACACATTTATCCATTATAACAAACTAACTGAATATGAACTAATCTAACTATAACAGAAATAACAAACTAACAGATACAAACCAGAACCTAACTAACTAGGTGAGATCTTACTAAGCTTTAGTTGATATATCTGTAAAGAGCAAGATTTAAAGTGTGGAGGATGACTAAGTTTTTCCCTGCACTGATCACATAACTTGGGAGATGCTGGAACTGTTATTGGCTAAAATTTCATCAATTGTGCTGGTCATGTTAAAAGGGGGAAATTATAGTTGGACAGAAAGGAAGTCATTCCATTTCTTAACGCAAGCAACAGGGCTAGACAGCAGCTAGGGCAGAAGTTAAGTATTGTACCACCCATGGTTTACTCATAAAATAGAATTATCGACATGGCTTCAATAAGGAATTGCATAGAACAACAGTCATCTTGTTAGGAAGCCAGAAATGGTTTCTGAGTTTTTAGAGAGCGAGGGATGATAAAAACATAAAGGAAAGAAAAAATAATGCTTTGATAATTTTTTTCTTGAATTGCAAACATAGAACCTAAGGACAATTTTTCCTTCCAAGGGTTGCCCATTTTTACTACAGAGCCTTTGCTCGGTTCGCAAATCTAAATTCTCAAATGCCTCCCTTCTATATTGCTCCTGCTAGTTAACTCCTGTACCTAACTAGCCATCCCCTTGATAGATTGTAAATGTACCTAATTAAATAAATAGACTGTCTAACTAACTCTGACTCTGTTCCCATTTTTTCTTGTGGGTTCTATCATATTTGAGAATCAAAATGTTTATTAAACAGTCATCCCAAACTCAATGTAGTCCATAAATTAAATCCATAGTTTATACTTGAATGAAAATTTGCAACATAATAAATCATAGTTAAGATTCAAGTAGTCAAAACAGAAACTAAGGATATTCATACCAAATTCTTCACTGTGCTTATGTAACTACCTTAAATTCAAATGATTAGATTATTGTGATAAAGTTCCACAGTAAAAATAAACTATGCATTGAAGAAGCAAAATGTTAACATAAGAATTAAGAAGAGGAAACCAAAAAAAGAACAAGTTTATTCCAAAACAAACCCACAGGCCCACAAATCAAATCAAGAGACAGATTTCAGTCTAAACTCTGAAGTAAAAGAGTAAATAATTACCTGCATACATTAAACCATTTTTATCCACAGCCCGATAAAATGGTCTTGTTTTCTTCTCTTTAGCAGCTCTTTGAAGTTCATCCCATGCTACTTCACGATCTTCACGTGTAACTTTACCAGTATTCACAATCTGCAATCAAGAGCCCATTGAAGGTGTCACCAAAAATTAGACAAAGCAAATATTGTGGAGAACCAAATGAAGACAGCAATTTCTTACTTTAGAAAACAGATGGTAAGAAGGGCGGGGAATCCGTGCAAGATTATTTGCCCGGTCAACTGCAACAAGTCCAAACTTGGGACCATATCCATCAGCCCACTCCCAGTTATCAGAAATAGTCCAGAACAGGTAACCAAGCACAGGCACACCCTGTAGAACAATTGTGATAAGGTCTAACATGCTATTAGTGTTTATGAAAGAATAACTTGATGTTAAGCTAGTAAAATTTCAGAGTCAAAACCATGATCATAGCCGCATAAACAGCAAGCAAATGCTCCAAGATATATGGCCGGCGGATCAAATCTGTCTCATCTGAAACCCCATTTTCAGCAATGACGAAGGGGATATTAAGATGTTTGTATCTTTCATGGAACTGAAGCAACATGCGATATAAGCCATCAGGATATACCCCACGACCAGATTCACTGTACTCGTCATTTTCCACCAGCTTCAGGCCAGCACCCGAAACCACTTCCTGAAATAAGTGTTACAATTGTCATGTAAGTATATGCCAGGTATCATACACAGTGAACTCGAGGTTAATAAAGCAAACCTGGCCATAGTAGTTGATGCCTATGAAGTCCAGCTTGTCAGATATTCCATCGATGTATGGGAAGAGAGTCAATGAATTAGCCAGTGTGACAGCAGCGACATCAAACAGACCATAGGGTCGCATAAACGACACATGATGTGCAACACCAACTATTGGATTTAGTGAGTTGCTGCCAAAAAGTTATTATATTCAGATGAGCATAATCATAAAATTAGAAAAGCCCAAGTAAAGTGATCAACTTCAAATGTTTAGTCTGCTAAATGAGATGAGGTGAGAAGGAAGAAAAAATCTGGTTACACTAGAAAGATATGGCTGCCAAGGACTCAAACAGAAAATGGACATAACTGAAGCTAATAACCTAAAGCTAATATAGATAATCATAATCCCCAGAAAAGAGGATAAATATCATAGAAGTATTGTTGAATGTAACAAAGATTCACCTGCGTTCATGGATGTAATCATATGCCTTTGAGTGTGCAATAGACATCCAATGCATGGCCTGCTGGAAAACACCAGTAGGAAGTGCTGAAGTAGCGGCCTCCAGCATATTAGGATCACCACCAGGCCAAGTGCCAGCACAATAAGTAAGCATACAGAAGACATGGGGCTCATTAAATGTTACCCAATAGTCTACTAAATCTGACACACTGTTTACAACAAGCCTGCATTGAATGGGAGAATATGTGAAAGAATTCTTAAATATGCTATCATAATGATAAGATTAGTAACAGACAACAGCCATTAAAGGAAAAACTAACCTGGTAAAGTCCATGAAATAGTCCACTGTCTTTTCCAGCTTCCAACCTCCATAATCACCAGCCCAGGGTGGAAGTGAGTGATGAAAAAGAGTGAGCATCACCTTCATTCCATATGATCGAACTCTATTGATAATCCATTTGTAACGCTCCAATGCAGCATAGTTAACCTAAGAAAGAATCTCATGTAAATTACTTATAGAAGTAAATATCTTTGCCAGTTGAATTGGTTGATAAGGTTTGAGATGAAACTTTGAAAATTGAAAAACATATTCCTGAGCTCCATTATAGAAGCTATTCGCCAATACAAGCTTCACCCTAAATGGCACCCTGACTCGTCATCAATTGGAGAGGTCAGAAATCAGAATCCAACTTACAGATTCTTTAAGGCCGTTTACTGGCTCCTGTGGCATGATTCTTGACCAATCTATTCCCATGCGAAAAACAGTAACACCAGTACCCTTGGCCAATTTTAGTTCTGTATCAGGATCAGACCAAAACCTTAACCTCTCCTCCCTGAAAATCAAGCATTTTTTTAAAAAAAAAAGGAATCTATTTAGCTACAAAATTACATAGAGAGGGCATAAAAAAATTTATTTTCGACTTAAGAGAGCTGTATAATGTTTATAAAAACAAATAAGAAATGATTGAAAGGTTTCATATAATCCATGAGTTTACAGGTGTGGTAAGATGATATATATTAATATGATTGAATCTTTGTGTAAAACATGTTTACACAGTGCATAGTTATTAAACTCATAATATATTATGTTATTCCTTTCATTCTAAAAACTTTTTAGATTAGATAACTGTCACAATATATTCTTGATAATGATTTTTTACAAAATTATTGATTCTGATTGATTGATTGATTGTATTAGGATACCATTTATAACTACTGTAGTGTATTTCCTATTTTAGTTAGCACAGTCTTGTATAAGTAGGATCTTCTGTAAAGTCATCACATACACAGCAATATACATAATCACCCTCCCTTTGATTTACTTTTTTAAAATGAAAAAATCACCCTCCCTTTGATTTCACTTCAAAATCCATTTCTTACTGCAATTGACATTAAAACAAAAGTATCTAAGGGCTTACGGGTGTGGAACATTATGCCAAGCAGTAACTTTGGGATGTTGTTCTTCTTCCTCTCCTCCTTCTTGCCCCTCTACTTCCATGTACTTCTCAAATCCTCTAATCATGGCCTCCATAGCGACCTTAAGAGGCTTCTTGCCCTTTTTAACCCGACTACTACTACTGGCATGTTGTGGAGATGATACAGCTTGATGAGACCCACCGTCACCGGCGGCGCCCATCAAAGCATCCGCCTCCTGCTTGGACTCAGCACCACCACTCTCTTGTTCTGCAAACTGAATCCAGGCATCATCAAGCCTGTCCTCAACATGTGCTGGTGCTGTCGCCAGACCAAAGAAAAATCCATTTTCTCCTTCTGCAAAAGCAAACAAACAAATTAATAAAATAAAATAAAAACAATATACCTTATCCTCCAGACAACAACATGCGTACAAACAATTAAGGTAACGAAACTTGATAGCAATAAGCCAAATAAACCGCAAAACAGTTTCTGTGGTGCAATTGAAACTCATAGCAGAAAATGGTATTTGTGAATCATTACCGGTGATGTCGAAGACGGCGAGAGTGTCGGAGGATTCATCGATGGGGGAGCGGAAAGGGCGAAGGTTCTTGTTGCGGAAACGAGAGAAAGAGAAGGCATTGGCGGCGACGGTGAGAGTGACAAAAGCTCCGACGAGTTTGGTGGCGGTGAGGAAGAGCGACACTACCGTCATGGCAAATGGTAACTAACACTGCTAGCTGCCAAGTGGTAACTAACACTTCCTCCCACAGCAACAGAACAAAACGAGTAACAGTTGCAGTGCACGTAATCTCCACTGCTAACTTGACTCAATACGCCAAAGCTTCCTTCGTCGGCGTTTTCTTATCGGTCATCATCAATTCATTGAGATGAGAATCAGAGCTCTCTCCGTGTGGCGCCTAGTGTTCATTCAGCTTCCCACGCTAATTTTCATTTTTCATTTGGATTATTGGATATTTGTTTTTTATTTTTGATGAATTCATTTGGATATTTATTACTAGGCAAAATTGCACTTTTGGTCCAATAATTTTTTTTTTATCAATTTGGTCCCGTAACTTTGAAAACGTTTTCACGTTAGTCCTTTCCGCCTGTTTTAAAGAGACGTCGTTACTAACGCGCTGACGTGTCCGTTAACGTGGTGACATGGCCTGAGTGAGCTGATGAGTTGTACTTACCCGTGTCTGAGGTGCAAAACGACGCCGTTTTGTCACTAATTTTCAATGTGACTGTTAACTTCTCCCATAAACACCATCCTGTGTTATTGGAGGGAAGAGAAACGAGTTTTGGATCGAGAGAAGACGAGACGCGCGAGGTTAGGGTTGAAGGAGGTCGAAATTGCAGACGGTGAGGGAGACGACGGAGACACAGTTGTTCGCTTCTTCTTCTCCTAGGGTTCATTCTATGGCAGTGATTCAACGTACATTTCCTCTCTTCCACAAAGTTTCTGAAATGTTAGTGTTGTGTTGTTGTTCTTTTTTGCGAGACTTGGGTTCTGGTTCTGGTTGATGGGGTTTTTTTTGTTGGTTGCGATTTGTGTCACTAATGGGGTTATGGGGATGTGGGTTTTGATTGAGGTTTGTTTTGGTTGCGTAGGGTTTTTCTTGTGTGGTGTTTTTGAATGTAAGAGTTGTTGTATGTATGGAAACTGATTGTGTGCATGTTGTTTGGTGCTGAATGTGATAGATATTTTGTCTATGTTTTGAGGGGTGTTTGATGTTGTTGTCTTTGCTTTTGGAATGTGATAGTTGCTGGTTATGGGGGGTTTGAGGGCTGTTGGATGTTGTTTTGTTTCTCTGTCTGAGTAGGAATGTGAGTGCTAAGAATGTGGTCCAGAATATTTGAGTCATTCTATTGTGTCTTCTAATTTGTGGCTTTTTGTTATTTTCAGATGAGGGAAGGTTATTTTGATGTACATATTCACCATGGTGGTAATTTTGAGGATAGTGAGATGACCAAGTATCATGGGTTACTATCCACTTGGAATTGTGACTCTGATAGGTAGAGTTATTGGGAGGTTCTTGATCTGTTAAAAGATTTGGGCTATCTTAGTGTGGATGGCTTATGGTATAGGGCTGGGAGTGAGATGAAATGCCTTGTGGATGATAAGTGTAACGCCCTTCGTTTCATTAGCGACATCGCAATAAAACATCATTTAAAGATATAATAGGACAAAAATTAATTAAATTCAAAGGAACTAAAAACAATACCTCCTTAATGAGTAAGTAAATTATTAATAAATCCCTACATAATTAAAAACATTTTGCTCCACTACAGAGTCTACGAATAAGTTCGAACAATAATTAATTGAACAGGTCAAGCACACGGCCTCTCATTTACAAAAATATAATACTAACGAAGCTAAGAGAATAAACTAAAGAAAGTCACCAAGTCTTCAAGCCTTCTCGGTCAATCTTAGTGACCTCATCCTCGTGCTCTGAAAATAACACTTTTAATGAGATATAATCTCAGTGAATAAAACAAGTTAAAAAGGGTATTTAAAAATAGTGTTGTTCTCAGCCAGCGCGGTAACCGAAAAAACTTAACCATGGTACCCGCAAATCATAAAATTAATTCTCTTCGGATTAAACATAATTCATTTAAATCACAAATAATACAATTATTTTAACAATCAAACATTCACAAAACAGAGTACTCAATCTGACATCACTACATACACTAAATAACTGTTCGGTTCCCGGAACCGGTGTGAATCCCAGATTCACTAAGGTCCATGAGCTCATGTCCAAGCAATGGCATTCCACTGCATTCTCCATCCCGAATGGAGGTCATATCCCATCCCAGATGTGGATATGTTCAAGAATATAATATCTCATCTCAGATGGAGATATTTTTAATAATTTGATATCCCATCCCAGATGGTGATATCTCTCACCGTTATCCCTTCCCGGAAGGTGATGACCGACTCATACATAATAATATATATATTTCCGTAATTTGATATCTCATCCCAGATAAAGATATCTCTCGCATATCGTCACCCCTTTCCAGAAAGTGATGACCCACTCATACACACTATAAAAGTCATCTCCAACATAAATTGAGCATAAATTAAATCATCCTGGAAATAATCAATCAATCATCTCGAAAACCATTATTAAATAAATTAAACTGTAGTAACATTTGACACAAATGAATTCACGTTAGGAATGTTCCACATCCAATTGGATTAAGTTCGTGTAAGTTCTCGGCAGTGAAATGTCTCAGGGCAGGTAAGTATTACTGTACTAAACAAACAATTCAATCCTTTAGAAATATACTCAAGCCAGGCGAATGCACATAAATAACTCAATCCTATTACTTAGAGTGCCTCTAATCCCAAATCTTTCACATCAAAAATCCAATAAAACTGTATATTAATTTCAAGAACACATACCATGGAAGTTTCTAAAACAAATTGTGTTTTACTCACCTTGACAGTAAAATTACATACTAATAGAGTAGAAGGTAGATTAAGGTGAATTCCTCCAACTCTCTCTCTACTTTTTCTTGATTCTCTTCCTCTTTTCTTTTTCTTTTTCTTTTTCTTCCCTCTTCTTGCTCTTCCTTCTCTCGTACGATGTCCTTCCCTTTCTGTTTTTCCCTGTATGTTGCTCTTCCTAACTTATTGTCCTGGACCTTCTCTCTCTCTCTCTCTCTCTCTCTCTCTCCATCGTGTGTGTAGTGGGTGCTAGGTTGGGTTTACTCTCGTAACTTCCCCCTCTCCCCTTTTCTTCATATTCTATTTAATAATATAATAATATCTATAATAAAATGCTTAAAGATAAACTAATTTGAGAAGGAATATTTTCTTTGTTGTTCTTACACAGTGGAATTACACATAAATATATACACATTAAAGGGTAAGACGTCCAAGTAACAAATCTACTAATATCTATCAAATCTCTTTAAGATGTCTACATATAAGATAATATTTGTTTGAATTTGAAAAACAAACAACCCATCTGATTGCCTAAATCTATTAGCAACAACTACACAAGATAAGCTCCTTATCTCGTATTAATATACATGTCATTTTTAATCCCGTTATTCCAATAAAAAAAATCATCATTCTTTCTCTCTATTTTGAATTTCACCCAAAATCTCGCTTTCAAAATATATTAACTTAAATAATACACTTGAACTAAATATACACTTGAATACATACAAGTACATGTGCACACACACACTTATATATATAAATTTAAAGTACCAATATTATATAGATACTAGATTTTTGGGATGTTACAATAAGGGGGCAATGGATATGGTTACTGTGGCTAAGGAAAATGGAAAGGTTTAACTGTTTGTGGTCCATCCAATGTCCCAGCCTGATATAGTAAGTGATGCTGATGTTGCAGGCCTGGATCAGATAATTGATGGAGGGGTAATTGATAAGGATAGTGATGGTGATGTTGTTGTGGTTGAGGCCCAAGTTGATGTAGGAAATGGTACTGTTGATGGCAAAGATAGGCCACATGCAGGGGTTGAGGCCCAATCCAAGACAGTCCAAGGAGCTGCTAAAGAGGCCCAAGTTGATGTAGGAAAGGGGGTGTTGATGGCAAAGATGGGCCACATGCAGGGGGTGAGGCCCAATTTGAGACAGTCCAGGGAGCTGATCCAATTGATAAGGTGGTCCAGGGAGATGAAGCCTGAGATGAGGAGGTCCAGGGAGGAGATGATGAGAATGTTTCTGAGGGTGAGGACAGTGCATTGGAGGTAAGATTTGGAGGTTCAGATGATGAAGTGGGGGACAATGATGGGTTTGAGGAAGTTGGTGATATTGGGGAAACAAGAAACAGAAAGGAGAAACCGAAAGTGGGGGACAGTGGAGATGTAACTTTGAGGGAGCTGAGACAAAAAAAAAGGTTAGGGAAGACAAAAGAAATGGGGGGAACAAGGATGGTGAAGATGTAACTTTAAGGGAGTTGAGACAAAATGCTACAACAAGTAAAAAAAAAGGAGTCGTGGCAGATCTTTTAAAGAAACACAACCCACTGATCCAGCACCTGAAGTTGAAGCTGCCAATTATGAGTCACATGTGGTCAAGGACCAAGATATATTTAGAGATGGACCAAGTGGGTTTGCTGGTGATGTTCAAATGTCTAGGGGCCTTTTTGATGAAGAGAACCTTTCTGAACATCTTGAAAGTGGGGGAAGTACAGATTCAGAAGCAGAAGATGCTACCCCAGGGAAAGAGACATTTAAGCCATTTGTAATGCCAAGTAAGATGACAGATTTCAAGTGGGAGTTGGGGTGTCTTTTTTCAACCAAACAGGAGTTTAAGGATGCCATTGCTACCTATGCTGTCCACAATGGTAGAGACCTAAAGTATAAGAAAAATGATAAAGAGAGGGTTCGAGTAATGTGCAAGGAGGGGTGTGACTGGGAGGCTTACTGTGCAAGGTTATCAAATGAGGATACATGGCAGCTGAGAAAAGTGGTAGACATACATACATGTAGTACGGGTATAGGATAAAAATGATGAGTTCAAAGTGGTTAGGGAGGAAGCTGTATTCTGGTGTAAAGGAAAATCCAAAAATCAAATTGACTGACATATGTGACAAGGCACATGACAAGTGGATTGCTGGAGTAAGTAGGTCCAAAGCCTATAGGGCTAGAAGGAATGAAATAGATCTAGTTGATGGATTCAAGGAGCAGTATTGCAGGTTGTATGACTATTGTCATGAGCTGATCAGAAGTAATCTTGGATCCAGTGTGAAGATGATGGTGCAAGTGTATGAAGATGGCTACGATCCTCAAAGACCTGAGAGGCCTTCGAAACCTATTTTCCAGAGGCTTTATGTGTGCTATAAAGCCTGTAAAGAAAGTTTCATGAAGTGTAGACCAATTATTGGTCTAGATGGCTGCTTCCTTAAAGGATATTATGGGGGTCAACTACTTACAGCAGTTGGTAGAGACCCTAATGATCAAATGTTGCCGATAGCAGTGGCAGTAGTAGAGGGGGAGACGAAGGAATCGTGGAAATGGTTCCTTGAGTGGTTGATAGAAGATCTAGGTCGTCAAAGAGCCTGCAAGGCATACACTTTTATATCTGACCAACAGAAGGTCAGTTTTTTAAGTTTCTCAAGTTTTTATTAAGTTTCAAGTTGGTCCCTTAAGATTTTAGTATGATTCAAGTTGGTCCCTGATGTTTTTAATAAGTGTCAATTTCATCCCTTAAGTTTTGAATAAGTCTCAATTTAATCCCTTATGTTTTTAATAAGTTTCAATTTGCTTGTTTTGTAGGGGTTGCTCCCAGCAATGGATGAGCTACTCCCAGGTGTTGAGCAATGATTTTGTGTGAGACATTTGTATAACAATTTCAGAAAGAAACACCCAGGAAAACAATTGAAAGAATTAATGTGGAAGGCAGCAAATGCAACATATCCCAATGCCTGGGAAAAAGTGATGATGGAGATGCGAACCGTGAACGAACAAGCATATAAAGATCTGCTGAAGATTCCTCCAAGATATTGGAGTAAATCAAGATTCACACCATCTTCCAAGTGTGATGTGTTGGTCAATAATATGTCAGAGACCTTCAATAGTGTCCTGGTTAGTTCAAGGTCAAAGCCCATTGTGACAATGTTGGAAAAGATCAAAATCTATTTAATGGAGAGATGGGCAGCAAATAGGAAGAAGATAGAGAAATATGATGGAAGTGTGCTTCCAAGAATACTGAAAAAGCTGGAGAAAGAGAACCATTGTTCAAGACACTGGTTGGTTAGGTAAGCATGTTATATTTTTGTTCAATTAATACATGTTAGGGAAACAATGTACCAAGCAGTTATGATTTCATTGTCAGGTGGTCTGGAGAGCATGTTTATGAGGTTAGACATATCAATCTGCTAGGGGACAAATTTACTGCCAACCTTGTGGGAAGAGAATGTAGCTGCAGAAAATGGATGCTGACTGGTATTCCATGTTGTCATGCAATATCATGCATGAACCACATGAATCAAAACCCAGAGGACAACATGCCTGACTACTTTAGGAAGGAAACATATGTGGCAGTTTATGAGTCAATGATACTTCCCACTAATGGTCAGAATTTGTGGCCATCCACTGATTATAATGACGTATTACCTCCCCTGCTGAAGAGGCCTCCAGGTCGACCTAAGAGATCAAGAAACAAAGAGGAAGGTGAGAAGAGGAATACAGATGAAGTAAAGCTTAACAGAAGGGGTTTTCCCATTAAGTGCAGCAAGTGCAAGCTCACTGGACACAACAAGGCAACCTACAAGGGTGCACCTGCAGACTCACAAGGTCAACAACAAGAAGCTGCACCTGGAAGTCAGTCTACACCTGCAAGTCAATCTGGACCAGGCACATCTCACGCCCAAGTTGCACCTGCAAGCCAATCTGGGCCAGCCACATCTCAAGCCCAACCTGCCCCTGCAACCAAATCTGGGCCTGGAGGCAGCAAATCTGGACCAACCACCAAAACTGGGCCAACAAGCAAATTTGGACCAGCCACCAAAACTGGACCTGCAAGCAGCCTGCAATCTACTACCCAGCTAGCTGCCCCACTCAACCAAGAGGGTTGCAAGTGCAACACAGCCTGCTGCCACATCAATTCAGACGACTGCATCACAGCCTGCTGCAACATCACATAAGAGGGCTGCAACACAGCCTTTAGTACCACAGAGCAGGCCACAAAGGCCAAAACTGACTCCAAAAGTAGGAGGGCTGCCAATATCATGCTTTTTGTAGGCCAATTTGTGAAGGGCTTTATTGTGCAAACATGGCTTTTTTGAATGTAATTATGCTGTCATTAAGATATGTAACTTTTGGTTAATGGACCTTGTTCTGGTTTTTAGTTTGGTATGTAACTTTGTGGGTTGATGCACCTTATCTTGTTTTTCTTTTGGAATGTAATTTGATTGAATGTTTGCTAAGCTGTATCAGTGAATCAATTTTAATGATAATCAAGTTACATTCTGTTCTGGGATCCACTTTTTTAACTTTGTTTTGTGTCAAACTAACAATGTCATAAAAATGACAACAATGTCATGGGAATAACAACATAACCTTCCATTAATATCAAGCTGAGACATTACAATCAGTTTAAACTAACCAAAACATTACAGGCACATTAAACTAACCCATTCAACTAACCCAATCATTACAATGAGATTAAACTAAAGCACATTTACAAATATGCTTTTTAGAATACTCTTTCCATAACAGCAAAATCAAGATGACACATACTACAACTAATATCTTAACCCATTTCTTGCTTCTATTGAGGGAACCCTGGACTTCGACAATCATCCTCCTCTGTCTTGAAATCTGAAAATCCTTCTCACACTCCTCTGAGTACCATTCAAAAAAGTTCCAGCCAACACCTCTGTCACCTACCTGCAGAAAATAAATGCACACAGATTTATCAACTACACAATGAATGAAACTTGGATGAAATGAAAGCACAGCTAACTTACCCTGAAATGCTTACAACCCCAGAATTTCCTTCCATAGTTCGCTTGAGTCTTTGCTTTGCGCTTTACAGCCCTATCCCCACAGTGGCAAATCGGTGCCCAGGGTTCATCTCTCCTGTTGGAGGACATTGACGAACACTCACAATCCATGCTCACATAGTTGTTTCTGCTACATCCATGCTTTGAATTGACAGAATCAGACCGACATTGAGCCATCTTTGCCAGGACGCGATTTGGGGTTTTCAAATTTTGAAACCCAAGCTCAACACATTTAAGAAGATGAAGAAGAAGATCTAATTACGAAAATACCCCTAACGGTTATGTTCCAGCTCACTCAGGCCATGTCACCACGTTAACGGACACGTCAGCGCGTTAGTAACGACGTCTCTTTAAAACAGACGGAAAGGACTAACGTGAAAACGTTTTCAAAGTTACGGGACCAAATTGACAAAAAAAAAGTTATAAGACCAAATTGAAACAAATAAATAAGTTATAGGACCAAAAGTGCAATTTTGCCTTATTACTAACTATTCAGTATTCATCTCCCTTTATCCTCTTTCTTTCTTTTTTTTAATATAATTTTATAATATTCGAGAGAGGTGGAAAAAATCAGTGATTCTATATTGGACAACCATATTATGTGAGGAGAAAGCTACCAATCAGTTACGACCATTTAGTTACGAATTCGTTGTGTATATCATGAAATGCATCACATGATAAACCCCGAGACAAATTCCCAAAAAAATATCTGTTTTGTAATATATTTTCTTCTTCTTTATATTTGGAAAAAAATCGATTTTGGTCATTTTTCTTTAAAATTGATCTTTTTGGTCCCTCGTTTTTGGAAATATATCATTTATAGTCATTGTGGTCATTGTATAAATTCAAAAAATATTATTTAATATTTTATTTCCCTCTCTTAATTTTTATTTTCCACTAAGCCCTCTCTTCGCGGCGGTGAGGGCGGTGGCCGCGATTTAGCGGCAGAGAAGAAGGAGGGAAGGGCAGAGGGAGAGAGAAACGGAGTGAGTGAGGGGTGAAGTGAGAGATGACGGGAAGGGAAGAAGGGAAGAGAGGAGCCGCGACGACCATGGAGGGAGGTCGCGCCCTCGCAGCGGAGGAAGAGCGACAGCCACTATGGCCGCCACGCAAGGAGGAAAGGAAAAAAAGGACTTGGCAGCGGAGCTCGAATAATCCCACGCACGACACAGCAGGGAAGAGGGGAAGTCGCTTGAAGCAACGGTGGAGGGGGTAGCTTGCGGAAGAGCTGGGAAGGGGAAGAAGGAGGGGGCTTAGTGGAAATTAAAAATTAGGAGGGGAGAAATAAAATAGTAAAAAATATTTTTTGAATTTGTAAAATGGCCACAAGGATTATAAATAGTATATTTCCAAAAACAAGAGACTAAAAAGATCAATTTTAAAGAAAAAGGACCAAAATCAAACTTTTCCCAAATATAAAAGACCAAAAACATATTTAACCCTATTTTTTTATTGTCAGAAATTTGCATTAGTTTCGTTGAGCAATTAGGGTCATGGAACGTTGGGATATTTGTGCAATTTCCAACTTATGGGACTCTTCCTAGAAAAGGGCTTACATGCAAATATTTTAATTGCTTTTAACCTACTATTGCAGGTTATATATGTGGGTCAAGCGGTAGAATTCAGGTCCGCTATGACAAGCCCAATCCCAGGCCCAATTCACTTGCATTCCCCTTCCTTCACTCTTCGCCAGAATCGTTGACCCTTCTCCACACCCCACCCCCCCAAAAAAAATCCAAGAGAGAAGAAAATCTTCAACAGAAGTCCAGAACCAGAATCACCGTCGGCTTCGTGGTTGCGCTGGGTTTGAAGTAACTCCGTCTGACACCGTCGACGGAATCTCCGGCCACCTCACAGGTACGCTATCAATCTCTACACATTCTTACCCCCATAAATTTGTGTGTTACTGCGCTACATTCTTCGAATAATTATGTGTCGGGAGTCTTCTTCTTCTTCTTCTTCTCCTTTTTTTTTTCTGCTGGAGCTGTGTTTTGATGAATTGCTGCTGGTATTAGTTTCTGTTTACTAGTGACTTTTGCCTGGGTAAGGCCTAAAGTTTAGTATCTCCTGATTTCCAAATATCATTAGATCTTCACCATTTTTTAAGCCTTCTAATCCTTTTCTAACTATACTTGATGAAGATTAAAATTGTGCTTTCAGTTTGTTTGATTTTCATCTAGATTAATGTTGTACTTTTTTTCATTAAATCAGACTATAAGGCTGAGTCTATGGCTTTTAGTGTTTGAGCATGAATCAAACTTGCCCTGGAGACTAAGTAAACAAAACACTTTTTAGAGAAGGGGGGGGTGCTTCTTTTGCATAGTTATAAACCTATAATGTTGTATAGGACCGAATGCTGGGCTGTGAACCAATAAGAAAGTAAGCTAGTGTTGCAATGATGTTTGATTGAGAATGTTATGATGAATGATCACACAAGACAAGATAGGATTGGCATTGAAATCATTAGAGAGAAAGCTGAGATAGCTTCCATGGTAGAAAAACTAATTTAGTTGTCTTTGATGACTCTGGCATATATGGAGAAGACCCGTAAAAGCATTGGTAGAGTTGTAGAGAGGATAGACCAGATGGAGGACAATACAATAGTTAGAGCTGAAGAGAGATCAAAGGAAACTATAAGCAAACCGTTGAGAGAATTCTGGATTTATGTGGTATATCATTAGACATTGTTCATGGTAAGACATTATGGTGTTATTTGATCCATGTAGTTGATCCCATCTAGTGGAAAAAGGCTTTTCTTGTTTTTGTTTTGTTTCTTCAGCTTTGGAAAATGTAATTGGAGAACCATTTTATGGATTCCAGAAACTTGAAAATTCTGATTTCCGTTTCTATAATGCTATTGAATATCCTGGTCCTCATTTTTAGTTTTCTAGCTCTACCTCTTGTTCTCATTGATGCTTATTCTTTTCTTTCTTCGTTCAGACAACATCGTTTTTGCTAAAACCTTTGCAAATTCTTTGTCTTCCTCTTCCTATTTATCAAATATAGAAACCCTATATCAAAGGGTGGAACCTTCATCACCAATAATATGTCTCCTTAAAAGAGAAGTGCTAGCAACACACTCTCTTTCCAACACTGTTATTGATCAAGATTCATGTGGGTTGCACCACTTTGGAAATATAGCCCACATGTTTTAGTGGGATCTGCATGGATTTCGGCTAATTATAGAGAGAGTATTGGAAAAAGAGTGTATTGCTAGCACTTCTCTTCCATAAAATACAGCCACTCATTTATTTCAAATCATCAATAATTGCTCTTTTTTCCTAGGTGCAGTGGGACAGCTATGGCAGATAAAGAGGAAGAGTTGCCAATGCCAAGGGATGCAAGGATTGTGAAGTCTTTGTTAAAATCAATGGGTGTGGAGGAGTATGAACCTCGTGTTATACACAAGTTTCTTGAGCTGTGGTATCGCTATGTTGTTGATGTGTTAACAGATGCCCAGGTATATTCAGAGCATGCGGGCAAGTCTGCAATCGACTGTGATGATGTTAAGCTTGCTATTCAATCCAAGGTTAACTTCAGCTTCTCACAACCACCCCCTCGTGAGGTAATATTGGTAATTCTGTGTTTATTAATTTTCTTGTCCCGGGTTAGATTTTGTTTCATGTCCAAAAACAGGCAAATTATTTGCATAATTATATTCTTTTATTGTTGTTTGTGGTTAAAAACCAAACATGTATTTTTTATTTAATTGAGTGTCATGATAATATGAAACAACTTGCCGAAGATTGCAAGTTGCAAGCTAGTATGGCAGAGGATGGCTTGTTTTAGTCAGTTGTTTGGGAGTTTATGGCTGAGATTGCCATTTGCTTGGACAGGATTATCACTTAAAGTCAAAATCATCTAGAAAGTAGAAAGCTATTGCTGAGATCCATTTTGTTAGTTGTCGTATCATGAGCTGAAATCAGGAAATATTTGCTTGTTTAAAATTAAAAGGATCCTTGTCTGTCATGTGACCCAATGCCATCTGTTCTTTTTCTTTAAGCAATAATATGTTATCCTGAAAGATAATGTGTAATGAAATTGCTTGTCAGGTGCTTCTGGAGTTGGCTCAAAACCGCAACAAGATACCATTACCAAAGACATTAGCAGGACCTGGTGTTCCACTTCCACCTGATCAAGACACATTAATTAGTCCCAACTACCAGGTTGCAATTCCAAACAAAAGGCCTGCTGAACCCATAGAAGAAACAGAGGATGAAGAAGCTACTAATCCCAACCCCTCTCAGGAAGAGAAGATGGATGTGCAACAGAATCCCCATCAAAGAGTGTCATTTCCCCTGCCTAAACGCCAAAAGGATTGAGTTTAAGTCCCATCTGTCACTGATGCTTAATTTAGTCTAGCTCATGTGTAATTGTTATGCCAGTGTTGTAGTAACAAAAATTTGTAAAATTTGTAGCCTGTTTAGTTTATTATGTGTAAAAGTCCACTAGGGTCCGAGATTGGAATGAAATGGTTTTCAAACGACTCATTTTTTAGTGTAACATCAAATGGTTATAATATGTCAAGTCCTTGTTAACACCATCTTCACTTCAGCTATATCAGTAATTAGTTTGGAGCCTTACAAATTCCGAAATTTGATTCAATTTTGAGAATTTTTTGTCGAGATCAAGATTTTGATTGTATTCAATTCAGCTTGGATAAAGAAATCTCGAGTTATTTACATGAAATGCTATTTAAGGTGGTCATTGAACACAATAATATTTTTCAAATTAATGGGACTGTTGTAAACGTGCGTCTGCAAGTGGGTGATTTATCCATACTGATACCTATTGAGTGCGTGATTTATCCTACCCATGGTGAACCATTTTTTGCCGATGTCCATTTGCTTCATTACCCTTTGTGATCCCTATATGAATATGAAATACAAATACAATTTCTTTTTATAAAAAAAATACAATTTCTTTGGGAAGCGTGCATTTTTTACATAAGTCATCATTTTTATATTAACACTCATTGATATATTAAGATAAATCATTATCTATTATATTAATTCCTGAATGAGATATGTAACAATAGATAATGATGCGTCAAAATATTAATAAATATTTGTATACAATTTTTATATCAACAGTTCACATCAATTAAATATATTTAAAGAAAGTCCAACTGTCAATCACTTAATTAATATTTTTAATTAAAAGTTTCGTATTCGTTAAAATTAAGAAATAAACTTATCTGTCATTTTTATATGTCTCATTCGGTTGAAAAATGACATATCAATAAAAAAATTAAACAATAATATTTGTAATTGTTAATTTTTGTCAAATATTTTTTAATTGATAAGACATGAAAGAAAAATATACAAAAATTAATTTCAAAAACCATCATTAGATACATGCATCTAGGATTTCTCTAGCATGGGTAATTTTCATCGTTCTATGGATATTTAAAAAGGGAATCAGATAAACACGAATTTATATCGCATACAGTGTGGCATCTATCTCAACGTCAAATTTTGATAGTGATGCATTATGGCCATCCTTTTCACCATGTCAAGTGGATTTTTTTTTTTTTGCTCAAGGATGTCAAGTGGAATTTTTGACAAAGCGTGCTTTTTATGAAAATAATAAACATCGAGCGACATTTCTCAATTTTTCATCAATTAATTGTTTTATTTGTTTTATTTAACACCTGTGTTATTGGACTGGATTATTCATTTGAGCATTGTTATTTTGGATGCAATTCGTTTACGAATTTTCACTCCAAATGTGAGATGTGTGTGTGAAATTGTGGATGCCCTTGTAATTTGGGTTGAAATCTCACGGTTTGTTCTTAAATGCAGGGGATGCAACATTACCTACACAATTAGCTAGGGAGCATAACAACGATCGATAACAACATTACCTACACAATTTATTTTAATTTATTAATGATGCAAGAGTAGTAAAATTTTATATTAATATAATTTGATTAACCACGAGGTTGGACACGAGTGGTTAATGTGTTTCATATAAGGTGACGGGCTCGGCTAAGACCTATCCTGACGATGGAACAATCTGTGGTCAGACTTTACTTATCTCTTGGCCGAACGCGTGAGTATAAACCAAAATATTAATATAATTTGATTCCTCCATCTATTCACACATATGTACTATCGCTTTTGATGACCAATTAATTGTGTGATATAATAATCTCGTCTCATGTATTAATGATTGATGGACAAAAAGGACTCTATCCTATCTGGACCCGTTACCAAACCATCGCTTAGAAGGAGGACCCTAACCCAGCACCAGTGTACTTGCGAACAAATCTCTAATATTAAAAAAAATATTTCTTTATAAAAAAGGAACCATATAGTTGAAAAATGATGATTCACCAAAAAAAAAATATAGTTGAAAAATGAAACCATAATGTGACAGTACTGACCACATAAAAAATAAAATAAGATAAAAAAAAAATGAACATTTGGTTCCAACTTCCAAGTTTAGACCCACTATTACTAACATGAAACGTGGAATGGATCGGAAGCTGGGAGGAACTTTCTTATGACAATTTCAGACAGTGTCCGAATAGATAGCATTTGGCATTCAAGTATGGGATACTATGCTGCATGGGAAAAAGCAAACCTAACTCTTAAATAGTCATCCAACAAATAAAAATAAAATTCACG
The DNA here is from genome assembly GCA_030159175.1 of Glycyrrhiza uralensis. Classification (NCBI taxonomy): domain Eukaryota; kingdom Viridiplantae; phylum Streptophyta; class Magnoliopsida; order Fabales; family Fabaceae; genus Glycyrrhiza; species Glycyrrhiza uralensis. Next base: position 57,068,409 of record BRZY01000001.1, on the reverse strand, counting down.
AAAAGTATGTTTAGTCTTGGTTGCAGATTAGGTTCTCTTAATTAATACAATTAGCTTTATAGTGTATAGTTGCGGTATATTTTTAAATCCAAAAGTTGGTCATATTGTTCTCTTCCATAAACCTAACTGTACACTACGTTCAGCTGGCCCTACCTTTCAAATTTTGAAATATAATCAACTGTTAGTGGTGAAATGTTTGGGTAATTTATATGAGATTATAGATTTTATTTTATATATATATATATATATATCCTTTGTTAATTCCGCATAGGTATAAAAGCTAAAAAAATGAAGAAGAAAAACAGAAAGAAAAGTAAAAAATGAAATAGATTTTTTTTGTTGAAAGCAAAAATAAAAAGAAAAGAAAATGGGGATGAGTCTCACTTTAATATATTTTCTTTTCAATTTTTGAGAGAAAACTAATTACCAAATTACTAATAAGACACTCTTATTCTGTTCACTATCTTTCTTTTTCTTTTTTAATTATTTTTTCTATTGATTATTTCACTTGTATATTTTCTTTGTCCAAATTGAGCGTTATTCTGTTCCCACGCACACACATATAGTATTTAAATATTTAGCTCATTAATTATAAGAATTTGGTTATTTTTATTAAAGAATTAACTAATTAATCAGAAAAACCTTACTGTGCAATTTGATAACGTTGTCCGGAAATGGGGACAGCCTTTGCATATTTCACTATCAACTGGTCACATTACATTCACATGGTAATTCCATGAGAGAAAATATTCAAAGTGGAAGGAAGAATCATAAATGCTAAGATTTCATCTGCAAAGATGTGGATGCTTTACAGATTTGGGCACAAATAGGGTAATGAAGATCTTATCAAAAAAAAAAAAAGGGTAATGAAGAAAACGAAATATAAACCAACCACACTATTGAATTGCATTTTCAAGATGCAGAGGTGTAACATTTCAATTTAAAGATATATGTGACTATATGTGAGTATATACTCACCACTCAATGGCACTTGAATTTGATAAGGACGTGTGGGATGGTATAAGCTGGCCTTAGCTTGTTATATATAATAATAATAATAATAATAATAATAATAATAATAATAATAATAATAATAATAATAATAATAATAATAATAATAATAATAATAATAATAATAATAATAATATTGGGGTAACCATAAACAGCCAAGCTTGGTCCTCAGATGTCGATTCTGTGGGAACGGGAACCCTCTCATTTAAAGCAAATCGTGGATGGAATGGAATAGAATGGATTGGAAGGCTAAAACATCATCGTTTAGTTTCCATGGCACGTACAAGAGTAAACACATTCATATAAATATTGGAAGAAATAGGTCAGTAATTTTTTTTGAGTTTAATTACTATGCATTGACAATATAAAATCAGTTTCAACATGTGCCACGTAGGTTCTAGGTGTTAAAAATTGAACGACATAGTGATAGAAGGACTTGATTACAACAATTAAGATAATTGAGTGACCCAGTTTGCTCAATTGAAAACTGGAGACCAAAATCGCACAACTAACCGAGGACCAAAAATGCAATTAACCCTTTTTCTTTTTACTTAATTTTACCATATCCAAATATTTCATATCTATTAAATAATTCGGAATTGGATTTTCCCCCTGGTTTTAATATTATTAATTAGGAGACAAAAATACTCATAAATCAATTAGAAGCCTGGACTTATTATATAATATTTCAGGGTTTGATTATTTACTTATTCTTAAAAAATAAATTAAGAAATTATCAAAAAATAATAATAAAATAAGAATCGGAAACTAATCGAATCTAAAAGGGGATTGGAACCCCTAGGATTATTACTGTTTAGTCATACATAAGTGGGCTTCGGCCCTTTGTTTGAAAAAAAACATTTTAAATTATATTGAATTTAAATTTACAAATAAATCGATTTTTTTTTTACATATAAATCGATTAAATATTAAAATGAAAAAAGATCCATTAAATCGAATAAAATCCAATGAGAAACGTTTATATTCACCACCCCCCCCATAAAAAGAAAAACGTTCGGCACGTGAAAGTGGGTGATGACTGATGAAGGACGAGATGGGAGAGTGAAGTAAAAGTCAAAAGGACGGTAATAAAGTTGAATAAAAAGGAAGATTTGTGTCAAAGTAAAACACGATATGGACATGTAAATTACTAATTAAAGTGATAAAAAAGCTATAATCAGTTCAAAAAGTGTAACGAAAGTCAATGTTCTTAAGTGAGAATTTTTCCACCTGTACTTCATTTTTAAAGTACATAAGTCACCAATCCCCATAATATAAATTACTACCTCTTATCCCATATATAAGAGATAAATACTTAATTCACAAAGATCAATAAAAGATAGTTAAATGAGTTAGTTGTAATTAATATAAATTTTATTCCAAGATTACCTCTCATAGTAAATGATTAAAATAATAGTTTATACATTTAATGACATTAAATCACTCTTAGTTCTCAACCATATTATTCTCTCTCCAATGGATATACAAGAAATTTTATATAATTGGTACATTTAAAATGGGTCTATATTTCTTATAATTTAAACCAAAAAAATAACCATAAATTCTCTTATATATAAGATGGAAGATAGTAACAAAAAAAAACTCAAAAAAAAAATTAGAGAGAAAAAAGTTTTATTAATTAATACTATCATCAATATCACTATTATTTACATTTTTTTAATATCTTAAGAGTTTAGTAACTATATAGTAACCGTGTAAAAATATTATATATATATACCTAATCATAATTTGCTATGATATTATTTTTTTAAATATTTACACAAAATTTATATAGTGAAATATGATTGGACATCTGTATAATATTTTTTGCACCGTCAGTGTATGTAATTAAATTCATATTTTAATCTCCTTCCTCCTGTGGGTTCTCTCCGATTCTTGCTGCATAAATATCCCTTCCCTTCTTCATCCTTCACATACTCTTAATTCTCTCCCTTGCTCTGCCTCTTGTTCTAGTTTTCTTTCCTCTCATATATACATAACCCACCCACCATTCACCAGCTCATTAACACAAATATTTATCTGTAAGATAGCTCCAAGTTCTATACACACACAAACACACACACACACTAATTAGAGAAAAAGAAAAGCTTTAGAACCAACTTGAGTTTTCCCATTTTTGATTCCCTTATTAACACACTCTTTAATTTCTGTGTTTTCAATTAAAGAGGGGGCAGAGGATATATAATGGTGTTGGCTTCCCCAAACCCAATTAGGAGTACTGAAAGGGTATTGTTACCAAGTGACCTTATTCCCATAGTGGACCTTAAAGCTGAAAGGTCAGAGGTGAAGAAACTCATTGTAAGAGCCTGTGAGGAGTATGGTTTCTTCAAAGTGGTAAACCATGGAATCAGTGATGAAACAATAGCCAAAATGGAAGAGGCAGGGTTTGGTTTTTTTGCAAAACCAATGGCACAAAAGAAACTGGCCGCACCTGCTTATGGTTGTAAGAACATAGGCTTCAATGGAGACATTGGTGAGGTTGAGTACCTTCTCCTCAATGCCCCCACCTCTTCCTCCATTGCTCAGATTTCCAAAACCATATCTAATATTGACCCATCAAACTTCAGGTATGTAACTAATGTGCACTCATTACTATGTTTTTTTTTTCTACAGTATATGTCATTATCCCACTCAATCTTTCACATTTATTATAATTTGTTCCATTGGGAAAAAATTATCTTTATTTCTTTTATTACTATGTTTTGGTCTAAAAAATGGTATCCTCTCCATGGTCTGGATTTGAACTCAAGACTTCTGGTTAAACTGAGAAAGACCCGAGTCATCTCACCTATGCCCCGGTTGGGCAAATACTAAAATATACAAGACTAGCTATAAGTAAAGTGACAGTTGGGGTTGGGGGGAGTGACGAGGTCATGCACATATATAATTGGAATATTTATTTTTGTTATGGACCATGCTAGCTAGTAAGTTATTGCCAGCATAATATATATATATATATATACACATACATACACCCGGTGACTAGCTATCATATCTTAGTTCAATGAATAATTATAACGTTTTGTTTTGCAACTACTACCTTCCTATGAGTTGTATCTGACCAACAAAGAACGGAGAGAGAATGACGCTTCAGTGTTTCATCGTTTTCTTCCCTCTATACACGGGTGATCAAACTATATATGCCAACCATTTATTAAACAGTTTTGTATAAAAAAAAAAACCATTTATTAAACAGAAAATAACATATATATTCATCGTTTCCTTTTTTTTCCCTTTTTGTGATAAGATGTTTCTTCCCCGAACCGCCAAATCATCGATCTTCACTTTTGCGGTCAATAGTAATCCCTTATTTCTTACAGTTGGAATAGAAAATATTCTTTTTTTTTTTTACTTGTTTACTGTAAGAGACTTGTATGTGTTTATTTTTGTAGAAAATAGCAAAATATGGTATTAGAACGAAGGTATACGAGGCACTTTTAATTGAAATTGAAACAAACTGAGTTTTATAAGTTTCGAATTGTCTTAGTCAATTCAATTTTAAAATGCCTTTCCAGACCTAGCTAGCTTCGACTATAATACTAACAACATTTTTGGTTGAAAATGGTGGGAATTTTTTTTTTGGGTACATGTAAAGCTATATATATATAGCACAAGCAAGAGAAATAGAAGACATGGAAATAAATTTAGGAATATAACATTTTATACAGTTTTTTAAATACATTTCAATATTTTTTTATAATTGGTCTTTTTTTTTCAAAAAAACAATACACTTGTCTCATAAATTAATTAATTTTTTTTAAAAAAAAGTCCTGCGTTGAAGAAATAAATAAATGTATATATATAACATAACATTTTGTGTTTTAAACAATTGACATCGCACATGGGAGTATTTTGGGTGGAGAGGGACTCCTAGGAGGTGGGACGGCATGTCGGGGACACACTTCACCTCTAACTCTAAACTCTTCCCTTAAAAAAGTTCTGGTCATGTCAACACTCGTCGTTTACCAAGTTGTGCGTTCAATTAATTCATTATTTGTTATAATTAAATAATTTGGATAGAAAACAAAAAAAGAGACAGAAAATCGGATAAGGAGATAAATGTTTTTGCTAGATAGAACTCTAGAAGAGAAGAGAAGAGAAGAGAATGTTATCAAAAAAAAAAAGAACTCTAGGAGAGAATGTTACATTGTTACTTTTTTTTTGACAGCTCATTGTTACTTCATAAGTGAGGTTAATTCATAATTTATTTTAATTTTAATAATAATCAGCGTATTGTATGAATTTATTTAATTAGTAACAAAGACCTTTGGACAAAGGTTTGAAAGAATCAAATTGACATCTCAGAAATATATCAGCAAGGTCCAATCAAATCAAAACGAAAAGCTGAAAAATTAACATACCCATTTTCCCCCCAAAATGTTAAGAAAAAGGGTAGCAACCAATTTCCTTTACAAATCATCCAAAGCAAGAAGTGAAAGAACACGAGATGCAGGCAATGCAGTGAGTAGTCAAGCAGTGAGTCAGAGCCAGATTGAGTAGTGGCACTGGCAAAAATCTGTTATAGTTGCCAGCCAATGTTTGTTGTTGTACACTACTAGCTTATAAGCTAGTAATAGATATGTTTTCCTTTCTGTGAGCATTGCATTTGGTTTTCAACAAAGTAGACTTCATAGCATAGCATAGCATAGCATAGCATAGCATAGCAGCTGTTTTATTTTATTTACTTTAGCCTAGAGGGCGAGCCTCGGCATAACATTAAAGTTACTGTCTTATGACTTGAGAATCATGAGTTTGAATTTGGAAATAATCTCTCTACTTGTGGGGATAAGATTGCGTATGTCAACTCTCTCCAGATCCCATTTAGTGTGAGTCTCGTACACTGGACCGCACTTGTGTGTGTTACTAAATACTTACTGCTGTGACTGCAGCTCTAGGGTGAGTGCATACACAGAGGCAGTGAGGGAGCTGGCATGTGAGATATTGGAGGTAATGGCAGAGGGGTTGGGGGTCCCGGACACAATGGTTTTCAGCAGGTTGATCAGGGATGTTGATAGTGACTCAGTGCTGAGGCTCAATCACTACCCACCCTGCTGCAGCATAGTTAATAACCGAGATCACTCTTCCAAGGACAAGTCACCCTCCTACAACTCTACCTGCAAGGTTGGGTTTGGGGAGCATTCTGACCCTCAGATCTTGACCATCCTCAGATCCAATGACGTTGGTGGCCTCCAAATCTCACCTCAACATGGTGTGTGGATCCCAGTCAACCCTGACCCCTCAGCTCTCTGTGTTAACGTTGGTGATGTACTAGAGGTATGCTATGTTATTATTTGTTCTGTTATGTTCCCCTTCCCCACACACCACACTCCTTTTGTAATAATGATTTTTTTTTTTATCTATCTTTTAATTTAACCCCACCCCACATACAAAGTAAGGGAGAGAGGGGGGACTGGGGGCCTGCTAGCTCTAGTACTTTTTTTTTTGGTGGGACTGCTAGCTCTAGTAGTATATCTCTATCTAACAGTAATAGCATGAAATTGTAAAGTAAAAGAAGCAACAAAAAAAAAACTTGAGAAAGAAAGAAAACCCAACTTGATAGGAACTGAACTGAAGTGAAATGACATGGGAATCACTGCATTATTGACTGCAGCTATTGGATTGAATTTCAGTACGATCGATTTGAGTACTTCAGAATCAATCAGACAGACAAATGTGCTATCCTGCTGCTAGTGCTAGGGGGTAGTCAAAATATTTTTGATAACAAATGAATTTAAATGAATCTTTCCTTATCCTATAATATCTGTATTGGATATATATAAAACTCTTTTTACCTCTTAGTACCATTTTACTATTACGGAATTGAGATAATATCATGACACTGTCACACTCTGTAAACAATTATCAACATTTTGTTGTGTTATTTTTTCCCCTAAAATAGGAATGTGTGTGGTGGGTATGTGTATATTATAAAATAATATTGTATGACATAACATGTGGGATGGAATGAGACTTTATTAATCTTGGGGTGGATGAACTGAACAAATAAAGGCATGGTGACAAGTTACAGTAGAGCATTGGTGCAAAAGTTGGAACAAAAAGGGAGGTGATTGATATATATATTTTGATCTGTGGGTGTGTTTGTGTGTGAAGGTGATGACAAATGGAAGATTTGTGAGCGTGAGACATAGGGCAATGACCAACTTACACAGGTCTAGGATGTCAATGGCATATTTTGGGGCTCCACCATTGAATGCAAGGATTGTTGCTCCACCAGTTATGGTTACACCACAGAGGCCCTCTCTCTTCCGACCATTCAGTTGGGCCGACTACAAGGAAGCCACATACTCACTCAGGCTTGGAGACAGCCGCATTGAACTTTTCAGAAAAGTGCAAAGAAAACCATGAGCACTCAAAAAGTAGAGTTTATTGCAATACCAATTTGTAAAAGGGTCTTTCTTGTTCCCCTTTTTATGTTTTGGTGTCCTTTGGAGGTGGTATGCTTGCCTATTTCTGCCAACCTGTTTTCCCATGGGCTGCAAGTTAACAACTTGACATGGTAAACAAAGTTACCACTGTTCAGGCATATTGTAGACTCACTTGGGGTACTCATTGTAATAATACACCGGTTGGCAGTTCTGTCCTTCATTCATCAATCACCATCTCTCTCTCTCTCTTAAGTTTTTTTGTGTTCTGATCAGTTCAGTTATTTTTAGTGTCTTACTTGATTGCAATAAATAACTGTATCAAACTTCAACTAAAGGAAAACACACATCACACACCATACACAGAGAACTCTCATTATTAATGTTATTTGCGCAGATATTGCACACAATTCCCAAGTGAATATTGGAATTTGTATATATATTAATCAAAAACCAATTGACAATCATTCAAAAAAAAAAATGTATGTGTTATAATTCATGAGGCATTCAGTCTCTCCCCCAATTTTTTTTTATACAAAATGGAATAATATGGAGGCACTTCAATATTACCAGCAAGGCACTCATGGCATGCTGAAGCTGTCAACATACGTTTACCTAGAGGATTATTACATAGGCTTAAACTGCAAACAATTTTACTCAGTTGCAATTACACTCAATTGGTCCATGGACACCTGGAGATCTCACTATTAAAAAATTTGCCTATCAAGCAAAAATTTTAATAGTGATTCATGGCAATGAAACTTCAAATCCATTGGAGAAATGAGAGTTTTTTTGGTTACAACAGTGAAAAGAATGATGAGAGTTCAATTCTGAATCCTTGGCAACGAAAAAATGACAAAAATTTACATTTCCATAAATTATCTGAACCCTTCCCCACTAGTCGATTACCCAAGGGCATGCAGATGCAGGTACACATTACTTCTAATTGAAATAAATAAATAAATAAAAACACTAAACGAAATAATAATCTATATAAATCCGACAAAAAATAATCTATATAAAAGAGTTAATGTGACTACTGTTCAAATCTGATACACAGTGAAGTCACATGGTACGTGCAGCTAAAGTAGAAAACAACCAGGGGAATAGGCATATACGTGGAGTGAGTTACCCCCACATAATCAATGATGCTACAGAACAATGTAATGTTATACAGTAAGCCGTTGCCACTTGCCACTGAATATGACAACCAGTTCAGTTCACACATTACTTCTGAAAAGTGGCATCCATCATCAATCAACTATATTGTATTAAATGAGGTGCGACCTTCAAAGTTTCAGACAATCTCTATTCCTCCCCTACACAGTTTCAACTATGCCACTAGCCAGAGACTGAAGCAGAAGACAGCATAGGGAGATGAGATTCTTCTCATTATTATTAATAAGGTTTATTAGATCTTGCAGCAAAACGGGAACACTTCCTTCTACCAGTTTTGTTTAGCATGCAGACACAGTTCTGAAGAAGCTCAAAGTCCTCCTCCCAAAACAACAAGGATGCCTTCTCTGGATTCTCCAGAAGCATCTTTGAGGTGAGGAAACCGGCAATGGTCCATGTCTGCATCAACCGGGACTGCTTGCCGATGAACTTTCCATTCCGGGTATCGTAATACTCCGGCCATCTATCCACAGAAAGCCTTTTCTCTGCTACATCAACAGCCTTCTGTGCCAAATCAGGCCTTCCCATCTTGATGCAGGCTAAAGTGAACTGAAATTTAAAGACACCATGTGTCAGTATCACTGTATCAGTATCAATAGTCTAAAAGCTTCAATTGACCAAAATGTAAAGCAAATGCACAGGGCAGTAATTGCTTCTTGGATTTTGACAAAATAAGCATAATTGAAAAAGAGAAAATAGAAATAAAACAAATATCACTAATCACTAATAATAACAACAATAACATTGTCCAAACAAATATCAAACTCACCTGCCAGAGAAGTGTCGGCCAAGATCCACCATTGTGATATGACCAAGGGCTGCAAGCAGTTTACCGAAATTGTTATTGTATGTTTATAGCTTCCAAAATGAGGCAAGGGAGCACATAACAAACAAATACTATATTGGAGAAAGAGTAATCCAACAGCCAAAACCTTTTTGACACCAAAAGAAAAAAACTTTATCTCTGGCAAGTTAATGGATCATCAACTGTTTATCTCATTGATGTGCGTACATGAAACGATTGTGAAATTTTGTATCAAAAGGGTTATGGTTGTATGTAGCATTACTCTTTCAAAAATAAAACAAATAGTCAAAAGGAACAAGAAATTTAGAAGAGCCTTACGTGTTCTTGGGGTCACAGCCAGTGATTATACGCCATTCCTCACCCTCCAGCGCCGGATAACATATCTTGAGAGGCATTTGACCAATGATATCATCCCATTTGGCCTCTATTAAATTCAAAATGCCCCTGTTCTGTCTTGTTGTCCCTAAAGAAGAGACAATGGTCCAGAGGTTTCCAAGTGTGAAGAACCTAAAGTCCATGTGAGCAGGTTGCAAATTGCCAATGAAGTATCCACCTTCCTCAGAGATCCAGTCCACAAGCCATGAAGGAATTTGCTCTGGATAGATGTTAAACTTGTTGACAGCATCAGTAGAATACTCTTCCGTCTTATAGCGATAAATTTCATTAATCTTCTTCATGTCAACCCAATAGTACTCTCTCATGTGAAATGAGAGAGCACTCAGGCGATTACTAATGGCAGCCGCCATATTACTAGTTGTGTCATTGACTATCAGCATCTCACGAGAGCAGCGTAAAGCAGAGTAAAATAATGCCTGCACATGCACATTCAAATTTACACACAGAGAAATGTATAAGCAAAGAGGCATATATTCAGACAGGCAGGACCAGATGACTTGCAAGGAAAGGGAAACAGGTGATAGAATCCAAATCAATGATGAAAAAATGTTAACCCATTTTGGGAGGCTTAATAATTGCTACTTCCTAATATAAACAGTAATGATGAGCAATCATCTTACTTGGATCTCAAGAGGGTGACCATGAATGCCCATCCTTCTATCAATCATGCAGGAACCATCAGTGACTAGTAGAGAAGGAAACATGTCAAATCCATCGGTTAGACACAACTTAAGGATCAGTCTTATGCCCGTCTGGACATCCACTCTCTCTTGCAATGCATAGTCACCCGTTAACTTCCCATAAGCTCTCAGCAATATAATCCACCACAATCCTGATAACAACAGTATTCCATATAAGGTTTAAAATTTTGGCCTCAAGCTGGAATTTAAAATTAAGTGGTGTGAAGAAAATCATGAAAAGCAAAAAAGATAGAAAGATTCTCCCCAGAAAAGAGGATGACATATTAATGACCGTGCAATAGCATTTATGAGATAGAACCATGTCTTAGCTTCCACAAGAATAAATAACTTACCCGAATCAACAGGTGCAACACGGCCTATAGCAGATTCACCAAAATCAGGATCCGAAACATCCTCAAATGCTTCGTTGCTTCCATCAAGAGGGACAGTTCTAACCTTGAAGCTTGCTGGCATCAACCCTTGCCCTGGGCTGTAGCAGTCAACAGTCTTCTCCCAACTCTGGCAAGCATAAACAATTGATTTGAATTAAAAACAAGTGTGCCAAGAGCCAATAAATGAAGTCCCATAATAGCTTCATCAACATCACTTGTTGACAACTCCTTAAACATTACTACTTCCCTCTCACTCATTGGGTGCAAGTTTTGTTTGAGATATACATCACTGAATCTAGCTAGTGTGCTATTAATCAGGATTCTCTTTTTTTTTTTTTAAGTTATGATGATATAATGATAAGGATTCATTGGGTGAGAAGCATTTACATGTTTCAGCAGTGACATCTAACATAGGACAATTCAAAATGAGAAAAGCAACAAAAATAACCAGATACATCACGTCGTATCTTTCTATCATTCACATAAAGAAACAATCTATCCCTAAAATCCACTGAATTATCCAATTATTAGATAGGATACAACATTTTTCATTTATTATGTGGTAACAAAACTAAACTGCATCATCATGACAAATTATACAATATGTAAATTAACAGTGAAGACAGAATCAAGTCTCTCTGACAGTTCTAAATGTGAAATGATGGGCATTTATTTTCAGAAGCTTGACCAAGATTTTACACATACTTCAGGGGAAACTATTTTGTAGAATAACAGCAAATAAAGGTATGCAGTAACAAACTAATTGAGTTGTTAAAGCAATAATATACCTGTAATTGCAATGTGTGAAGTAGAAAGTTCTTGACAATTTCCCCTTCACCATTGAGCAGAAAGGCAAGCGCCGAGGGAACAAAATCGCGGATAAAGACTTGATCATAATTCAGCGGTTGTTTGTCGGCAGGATCATTAGCTGCAACAGTCCCAACCGGATTCCCACAGTAAGTGACAAGAGCACCTCGAAGCAACTTCCAAGCTTCCTTTTCAATCCCAGACAGTTTCCTCTCAACCTTGTCCTCACTCAAATCATTCAAATTATCTATATTTACATCTGACCCTTCACATCTTTCCCTAGAGACTTCCTCCAATTTACCATGATCTGTCTCAATTCTTTCAAATACCAAGGGCTTTGCATTCAAACCATTTTGAATGTAAATCTTCTCAAAGCTAGTGTCATTAGCATGAGAATCAACCGATGTAGACTGATTCCTAATATCTGAAGCTACATTCGGTATCAAGGAAACAACCCTAGGCCTAACACTACCAATATGGACACAAAAACTAGTGCTAAAATTCCTAGAATGAGCCCAATTCGAATCGGAAACGCTAAAATCTCTCCGATTCAGGTTGGTCACACGTATATTCCCTACAATCTGAGTATTACAGGTATGATATCTATGGCGATGGGTTGAGCTGAGATGGCGTGATTTGGACATGATTCCCATGATTGCTGAATCATTAAACTTGGTTGGAGAAAACCCAGAAATCAATGGGCTTTTACAGCTACTCAGTATTCTACAACAAGGCTTCATGGTAGAAATTCCAATATAGCTACCAGTAGTCATTTGTATGATCAAAATAACCAAAGCCCAGAAAATTAAACAGTTTTGGACTGTTAATGAATCAAGACTTTTATTTATTTACGACTTTTCTATGTCTATGGAAACAAAATAATATATAGTATAGAGGGGAAAATAAATAAAAAATAAAAAATAGATCTTGAAAGGGATGATTCTATTCTAAGGGAATGGGAATGGGAATGGAAATTCACAATGATTTGCTATTACTTACAGTTGGAGGAGATGATCGTGATGATTAGCAAATCGAATGGTTTGAATACGAGAACGAAAGGTGTCTGAGATTGCGGAAATGAACAGCGAAGCTCAAAACGCTATTTTATAAGATCTGAGGTGAGAAGGGAAAGTTCTTAGGAGCAGCGCCTTCCGGGATTGAAGAAAAGTGCAATTACGTGACTGTCCCGCCACGTGCAAGTTGTGTCAATTTGGTGTTACCATCAATTTTACACTGTTAGCCTTTGGTGCTTACCAGGTTTTTGCTGCTTTTATGCTCTTTGGTGTAACCAAGAGCATGTTTGGATTAGCTTATGCATAATTTATGACTAATTTATAAGTTATTTTGAACTTATTTTTCATAAATTACCCAAAATAGTTTATCAAAACAGTTTATGACTTATATAAAATAAATTTTACTATAATTTTTCTTTAACTATAAAAATAATTTATATAACTTATACCATAAATAATAAATAAACTTATTATCGAAACATGCCCAGAGTCCCTAAGCTAATAGCTAAAGCTATATTATTGTAAAACAAAAACAAGATAAGGATTTTGTGTCCGTCTGGTTTAGAACACAAGTTTAACCCGGAATCAATTTTGGGTCACATCGCCCACAGTAACGTGTCTGTTTGTTTCAGATTCATATTGAATAAAATTGATTTTAAGTTGGGTAAAATGATTTTAATAGAAGTAAGAATCTATTAGCTTTTGCGTTAAATAAAATTAATTTTGGGTATAAGATCTACAAATTTTTTTATATTTATAAAAGTGATTCTATTTTTATCATCTAAACACAATTAATTTTTCTAAACACATTTTTAAAATATTATTATCAAATACAAATTAATTCTTTTCAACATAATTTTTTTAAAATCAATTCTTCAAATATAATTTTACCAAAATCTAAAATAAATATACCTTTAATGGGTACACTTATGGGCATTGACACCAATTAACAATAACTATATACAAAATGAAAACAACAGGTGTTACAGGTCCAAGTAATTAAAAACTTTAATTTAATTATAAAGAATCAATCCGTGAATTAGAAAAAAAAAAAGTCTAATTCAGATTCATTTTGTGGTACCGTGTGTTGAAGCAACCACCCACCCTCTGAATTCTGATCCGTTGCGTCTCTCTTCAATGATTCCTGACATTGGCTTTCCAATTTTGACTTTCTTTCCATGCTTTCCTTTGTGTTCTCTATTTTGCTTGGCGTATTTATTTTGGTTAGGCCATCCCCAACAGACGGTGCTCAGCACCTTTTCTTATTAAAAACCGATACCAGTTGGGTTTTTAATTGTTAAAGTTGTAACACCATCGGTGCTTAATAAGAATAAGTTTTTGTACAAGCATCAGTTTTTAATATTATTTAGTGGGTCTATTGTATTTTTTAAATAAAAAATAAGTAATATATAGTTATTAATGAGACTCATTTAGTAAATTTTTTAGAATTACTGGATTGGAGAAGTTTGATGCTTATTAGGTACTTGTATTGAAAAATATAAAAATGAGTAATGTGACTACGTGGAATCCATTTAAAAACCCAACATAGGTTCTCCATTGGAGATGCCCTTAGAACGTCTTTTATCTTTTTTTTTGTAAAATAAAAATGCATCAATTTCCTCTTTTTTACTTATTATTAAATAATAGATAAATATTCAAAATTATATTTGCACCACTGCTCTGTTTTTTTTTATGAAAATAAAACTGGGGTTCTGAATCCCTCCACGCAATCGAGGCGGGGTTCTTTCTTTTTCATCAGGGGCAGATTGGGTAATCAAAGCAAGTGATGACGTGTTGCGGATAAGCCATGTTGTGAAGAACTGAGGGTAAAAATGTCTAACCAGGTATTAAGGGACTGCAGATATTTGAATGGATTCGACAACGAGTCTCGTGTGGTGCTCAATTTCATTTTTTAATTAACGAAAAAGCAATAGCAACACAAGCAACTAGCCAACTACCACTTCCACTTCCTACGGTGCTCGCCGCATAACTGTCTACGTGTTCTCTTCTTATTGGCCAATGTACCCTTCCCGTAACATGTCTTATTATCTGTCTGAAATATCGCGATATTTTCGCTCTCCCTTCCAACGTGCAAGGCCCTGTTCCTTCCAACACATTTTTTCGTAAGAAAAAAAACGCGTGCCTGTGTCAATGTCTTTGGTCGTGTTAACGTGTTTGTGGACTAAAACAACATTTGCGCACGTTTAAGTTACCAAGATCCACAAGCGAATCCGTTGGGCCTTTTGTGGGCTTCTCTAATTACACGTTCTGTGGTCCAACCATTTGGGTTACGGGAGTCCAAAGCATATCCAGGTCATACTTGGACCGGATGAGGCCCACGGTTCTGCAAACAGGCAACGACAGCTGCCAAGGCCCAACAAGAAGGATTTGTTGGGTGTTTCTTGTTTGTTTGTTTGCTGTTTGTACTTTGTAGTTGTTTGGTTATGTTGTTGTCATTTGGGACTTAGTCAGAGCATAGCTGTGTTTTACGGTTAATTTGTGCTATTGTTCATTTGGCTTTGGGCTGATTGTAGCCAGGCTTGTTGTCCTGTGTATTTCCTGGGTTTGACCCTTGTTTAATATACTTCATCTTTGGACAAAAAAAAGTCTTTCGTTGCTGGGTTTGTTTATTCTTCACATTTTCGTAATTAGGTTTGACGCCAACAAAATGCTAGTCCTTTTAAGTTTTTTTGTTGAAAATAAAGTCACAAGATGAATTTAATTACTATGCATTGTCAATGTAAAAAAGTTTTGCACAAACATCCAATCATATCTCATTATGTAGATTTTTGTATAGATATTTTATAAAATAACCTTACAAAGTGGTACTGTGATGGAATATGATTGAATGCTTGGATGTTTATGTAAAAAACTTTTGGTGTTTGTGGCTAATCTAAAAACAAACATCAAGATAGTAGTTAAGCATGTTTGGGAGAGATCAGTAGTAACAGAATAGGTAATCTCCTAGAAAGTTCTCGTATTACATCTTTTTTTTTCATTGTTTAAATACTCCTCCTGATCCAAAATATAAGCAACAAAAATACTTTTTTCTTGGTCTAAAATATAAGCAACATTCATCAATTTTTATATAAATTAAATGTTAGTTTTCCAAATATACCATTCATTTAATGCAATATTCATATTTACGAGAGGTAACAAAGGGGGTAATTTTGGAAAAAAATTGAAACTAATGAGTATTATTAAGATTATCCAATTTCAAAGCATTCATTGGTCTATGTGTTTTTGTATCATGTTACTTATATTTTGGACCGGAGGGAGTATTTGATAATAGTTTGATCCCAAAAAATTTAAAGAACTAATTTAATGAGGCGCTAATAGTTAAACAAATTAATTAAATATTTAAAAATAATTAAATATAAAAAAATTTAAGAAATTAATTTAAAGTCATATTAATATTTTAAAAAATTGAACTTAGTTAAAGATTTGAGTAGTCTTTTGAAAATATGACCATCACGTGGAGCCGAAGAGATCAACAAACGGAAGGAAAACACGGCCGAATAACTTTTTTCAAAACGACATACTTCTTGAAACTGTTTTTTGCGAACAAACATGCTGGGGTAAGTAGTGATATGGTCACATCACATCATAGTTAACAAATACTTAATGGTAATTAATACTACCGTTTGACCCGTGTTTTATGTGTTCAACTGTGATTTTTCCCTTGTCTTGTTTCCAGTCAAAGCAATTAGGATGCTAATCTAATCTCTAATGATTAGTTTAGTAAACAAGTAGTCTTTAATCAATCAGTGGAAGTTAAAAATATATTACACCTTGCTCATCGATCAATTATCTCAAGTTCTCAACTAATATATTAAATGGCAGTAGCGTTAACAAAGGAACCTTTTTTTTTTGCCTCTTATATCTTTTTTTGGTTGGATACTTGGGTTGTTGTGGCATTTTGTACTCCATATAACAAAAATCCATCAAATGAAATATGTGCTATATATTCACGTAAGTATCGTAACAGTAGACAATTTCAATTCTTAATTATCTAGTCACCAAAGGTGCCTCGTATAATTCCTGGATTAATTCACCCGTGGTAAAGTCATATAACAAAACAAACAACGTATCGATTTAATCCTTCCTAAAGTTCATACATGCATATTTGGCAGCAGGAAGATCAAGTCATACATAACCAATTAATCAAGCAAATTAAAAAAATGGTTCAGTTATTGTCATGATATAGGCCCAGTTTGGATAACAAACTTATCTACTGCTTGTGACATAAGCTATATAAGCTACTTTTATAATCGAAGAAAAATTATAGTGAAACTTATTTTATATAAGTCATAAGTTATTTTGATAAGCTATCATGGGTAGCTTATGAAAAATAAGCCCAAAACAGTTTATGAATCAGTCATAAGCTGTGTTCATAAACTCTGCATAAGTCAATCCAAACATGCCCACAGTGGAATAACACGAAACACACACCAGCATAAACCCACGGTATGAACGTAACTGAATAGTGATTAAGAGTTGTTTGACGACGCAATATAAATTTATCTATCGTTGATCTTATCCAAAGCTTTATGCGGGTACAAATTAATTAAACGTGTCCCTTGCTGCCACACACAGATAACACGCACGCGAACATAACTTTGTTGTTGCTTGTCATTATATATTTTACGTGACGGAGGATTCTCTTGTTAGTACTTCCACAAGTAAGCTCCAATTTTGTCTAATAGAATCCAAGTCACTGAGGATTGACTTAGTAGAAAACTGTTCAAAAACATGGTCAAAGCCAGAAAAAACTACAAAGAAATGTGTGAATGAAAAGTTGAAATTGATAAAATTAAGGATTAAATAAAGGTGTGTGCATGCAAAAGCATATAAATGACTTATATAAAGTCAAGAGAGACAAACGAATTTTCAATTAATTATATACATGTATGTATTCAAATAATTAATTGATTAATTGGGGTCTAATCCAAGGTAGATTAAGTCAAGTTTGGGTAAAAAAACCCAAACATTATTTAATAAGTTTTGTTTTGGGTAAAAAAAAACCCGACAAACTAATGTGCTAAAATAACATATAGCACATATTTAGGTCCTATTTTTTCCTGAGATATTATGGATATAAACAAAAAAAGAAGAATATATAGCACATATCGCTCTGCCAACTCTGAGGTTTCTGCCATGCTTTGAGTTATTTTGGTTAAATATGATTTGGATGACACATGATATGAAATTCGAAAATCATACATACCCAATATTTTCTCAATGTTTTATAATTATCTTTTATTGCAGGTGGACGTTCTTGATAGGGAGGTGGTGTATTCAGGTGTGGGGGTTGTTTATTCGAGGCTGGAGAGAGTTGGATTCATAAATAAATTTTTAGTATTCATCTTTAGACGGAGCACTTCTTGTATTTTCTGTCTTGTTTTAATGCAATTTGCCTTATCAAAAAAATATTTTCTCAATAAGTGACAAAAAAGTTTCTCTAACCGGGATGAATACAAACCACACTTTCTTTCTTGGTTGAATCCAATCTACATACGCAGTCAAATGAGTGGTTTGGATTTCAATCAGTAGAGTTTGATCATAATTAAAACTTTCCATATATGTAACTTATACCCTAGACATCCTAGACTCAAATCCTAGCCTCAAACCCTTAATTAACAACAGCAAATGAATCCATGATCTGATTAATTAGAATTTGTCTTAGATAAGAATGAGTTAAATGCAAAACATGTTTTGACTTTAAGCGGAAAGCCAACGCAAGCATGCAATTTTTTGTTACGGGTTGGAAAGATCTTCTGTATGTTTTGAGGCAATGATCGCCAATGGAAGCTGAGTGCAAGATCACCATATTAATTAACTTATTCTTGCACGTTCGCATTCAGCCCGTGACTGTGAGGGGTAGGCCTTTGAAAAAACACTTAATTAACTTGCAACCATATTTCATCACAAAACTTCACGCAATGAATGATCAATGAAAAGGATATGTAATGTGGGCATAGGATGTTAATGGAGTAGCAAATGGTACAAAAAAGGGAAGGTCGCTAAGTACACGAAATACAAATAATAATATTAACATTTTAATTTAAACATTTCTTTTAAGTAAATTTGCAATATCTCCATAGTTTCATTAAAAATTGAGTAAAATACACTCCCTTCCCCTGAGAGATACCAATATTACACTCTCCTCCCCTCTTGTTTGAAAATACACACTTCACTCCCCTGAGAAATATTAATATTATACTCTCATTTGTTTGAAAACACCCACTCCATTCCCATAAAATATGAGATATTTTTATCAATTTTTGTAATTTTTCGTTTTTGCTTTATTTTCTTTCTCATTCCAATTTCTGATTTCTGAAATCAGACTGCTTCACCGCCGTTCACCACCACATTCCACTAAAACCAAATCAAAACCATTGTTGGTGAAATGTGGTGGTGAATGACAGTGAAACAGTGATTCTGATTTCAGGAATCAGAAATTGGAATGGGAAAGGAAATAAGGCAAAAATAAAAATGAAATAAAAAGTAAAAAGATATTATGGTAATAAAAAATATTTTAATGGAGGCTAACTTTTACGTTAACGAAAAATTACAAAAATGGAGAAAAATGTATCATATTTTATCTTTGAAGGGAAGGTAGTGTGTGTTTTCAAACAAAAGGGGAAAAAAATGTAATATTAGTATCTCTCAAGGGAAGAGAGTGTATGTTTTCAAACAAGAGGGGAGAGGAATGTAATATTGGTATCTCTCGGGAGAGAGAAGTGTATTTTACTCTTAAAAATTTAATTAAGTACTTATAGTTTGAAAACTTTGAAGTAGGTCCTTCATCCTATTTATGAAACTTTTTATGAAAGTTTATAATTAAGTCCTTAGAATATATATATATATATATATATATAGAGAGAGAGAGAGAGAGAGAGAGAGAGAGAGGGAGGGAGAGCTTTTCATTGCTTGGAGGCAACAAGAAATAAAGAGGAGGAGAACATGGGGAGTCTCAAGAAAAAATGCATGGAAAGTTAGGAGTGTTATTTTTTTATAAGCAAATTTTTTTTAACATATTCTATTAATATTTTTTTATTGTGATGGAAGGGACCGAAGCCCAAATAATTACACCTGAATTAATTTAGGGATAGACATCCTCCTAATATCTCAAAACAATGCCTGCCCAATAAGACTTGAAGCAATTTACTATCCTCATGTTGTTTTCTTTTCTACCAATTATTAACTATAAAATTATATCATTTTCTATTTATTTTCCTTTCTTTTACTTTTTTTATCCTCACTTTCTTTTCTTAGCCAACCAAATTCTGACCAAATAGTACACTATGGACATTATACAACATTTTAATTAAAAACATTAAAATATATGGAATATGATGATATTGGTTCAAAAACAAAAATATAAAGGAATTAAATTAAAATTAAATATGTACAAATTATGCATGTTCTGGACTAGGCCAAGGCCCTATAAAGATTCGTGAGGTTGATTTAGAGGTCAACCCAGTGTCCTTGATTCCCAAAGAAACATTAAGAAATAAACAAGTGATTGAATTCAGTTAATTTAGAGATAGCAAAACAATATTTGATTGATGAGTAGGAGATCTCTGACTGTTTTCCTGCCAATTTTGCAGCTTAATTAGGGATGTATATATAAATACTTTAGGAATATACACATATTATTCTCATTACTCACCTCTTGACTCTTTCATTTGCTAACTTTGACATTAGAGTTCTTGTAGATGAAAACCGGCCACTATGCCTCACCGTCGTCAGTCATTAAGGTTTGCCCTCGAAGCTAATTTCCTCTCCGATCACCATTGTTTGCTACCTATATGGAGTCCCACCTCGGAACATAAGGAATATAAATTTAATTAATTGAAATAATAATTTGCTTGAAAATAAATATCTCTGTATATTTTTATCAAAAAAATATCTCTGTATAATTTTTTTTTTCAATTTAATGTCGCAGCACTAGATAATATTTACTATATATCTATGTTACGCCCATATATCATTTCAAATTAAGTGATATTTTAATACAAACAATTTTTTTTGTATTAAATAACATTTTAGGTTTTTATTGAAATATTTTGTCTCAAGTATATAAAAAATAAATGTGGGGAATTTTGTTTTACTTATTAAATTATTTATTTATTTATTCTAATTCTTGTATAAAAACTTTAAATGTCACAGTTACATAAAAAGTTAAAAACAAAAAAAGTACTAGTAAATTAAACAAGAGAGAGCAATGCCGGAAGAATGGTAGTCAAGTACGTCGACAATTAGCCTTTGTTTGGGAGGGAATTTTTGAAGGGAAGAAAAATAAAAAATTTATAATAATATTTTAGTTTAATAAAAAGAAAAGAGAGATGTAGATGATATTTTAAAATCTTCCAAAAATTTCAAAAACTCTCTTTAGTATATTTTTGAAATTTTTTCAAATTAAAAATTTTTAGAAATTTTTATTTTTTTATTAAAAATTAATTATCCATATAAAATAAGAGATGTCATTCCTTCTCTTTTTTTTATTTTATTTTTTAAAATATCAAAACTTTTATCTCTTTTTCAAACTCTCAAACATACCCTTAATGTATACTAGGCTGTTTCAAGGGTTGCGGCTGTCAGTGCATCGGTCCGGGAAATGTTTTCTTTTGATCTTTTCTTCTCTCAATTAATTCCTTCTAATTAAATCAAATCAAATTAAATTATTTTAATGAGAGAAAAAAAAAGATGAACACGTTGGGGTTCGTGAACACGCGCCCCACTGTGCAAGTCCTGGGACCACTTCCCTCTTCCCTTCCCTTATAGGCGCACGCGGCCTACATAGATTCCCCGCCGCCATATCTCTCTTCCTCTTTCTCTCCCTAAACTATTCCTTCAATTTGTTTTGAGAGAAAAAAAAAACCATGTATACTCTCTCGTAACATACCCTGTGTAATAAATTCATTTTATCTATTAAAAATTCATTTTATCAATACTACTATTATATATTGAACAATTCAGTTTAAACGATAAAATAAACAATTTTAACTATTAATAAAAATTCAATTATTAATATTATGTGCGTAATAATATCTACGATGTAGTGATCAGCAAAAATAGATCTTTTCATTTTATATATATTATTAATTTTGTATTTATACATTTGTATACTTAGATCTAGCTAGGTGTTCAATCGTCATTATTCATATTTTTATCATAATAGTTTTAATAGCCTAGCTAATTAATAATTCAGTCAAAAAATGCCTAATTAGTATGATGTTTTAATTAATTAAATAATATAATTTTGATATTCTTATCAATATTTACATGATTTGTTTAAAATAAAATTAGAGTAAAAATAAAATAAAATAAAATATTAAAATTACTAATTAAAAACAAAAAGCGTTTGCTCACGTCGAACATGACTCAAGCTTCTTGTTGATTATAATGGCCAGCTTGCTACCAATAACAGAAAACCACGTCTAAAAAATTACCATTAGTTGTCACCTTTTTCTTTAACAATCTAGAAACACTTTGGAAGAGAGGGGCTTGGTTCAGGTCCCGTGGACAAGGTTTCAACTTTCAAGAGTGGGATTACTAATACTATAAACAGTTGTAGTAGGGACTTGGAAATGAAAAAGACATGGCGTGTGGAACCATTAATTATGCTCATCTTTAAACTATTGTTTAATTTGTACGAACATTAATCTATAATGCACTATCACTAGCTAACTACTACACCACCAAATTAAAGATCAAGCTAGGGAACTTAACGAGATGAGAATCAAATCAAAATAAAATTGAATTGAATAAAACACCACAGAGTTAATAATTTCAAAGAATGAAATCATCGATCGTATATAAAAAGAAAGGATATAAATTACAATACTTTCCACCGCCTCATCTAAAATTAAAAAAAAAAAAAAGAAGAGAAAAACTGCAAACTGAAAAATAATCCCCAATTGATCGTTCTCTTTAATTTAATTATGCTTATAATTAATTCACAATTTTATATGTTGATACATCCTATGTGTGTCCTACATGTGAATTTATTTTATTTGATGTTAATTTCTCCCTTCATCATCTTCCTGTAATATTTGACATGGTTCCCACTCTGTTTTTACATGGTGTCATTCATGAGTTGTTGTTGCAAAAACAACACGTTTTCAGCGTTCCAAAAAATGTCGGAGGAGTCCCCGTTTTGCATCCACGGCGTGTTTGGCTCCACGTGGTGGAAATCCAGTACTCCCTGGGCCTGGGGTAACAATAACCCAGACGGGCTTGTGATGCAATCCGAGTAGTTAACCTGCAGCTGAGAGGGTAATTGATAACAATAATCCGAATCAGGATTAGGATTAGAGTTATCGTTGTTACAAACAGGGACAGTAGTGTAGTAATTATCCGTAAAATCCGAGATTGTTGAGACCTGAGTCCCAAACGAGTCCGATGATGTGGCAGTGCTATTATTGTTATCCGGGGTGTAACTGTGCGTAACACGTGAACCCACAAATTCGATGTTCATAACTGCGGGAGTACTTGATTCCATTTTTCCGTTACCGTGGTCGTTGCTGTAGGCAGTGTATCCGTTGTTGGCGGTGACGGTTGGAGAACTTGAGGCGGTGGTTGTGGAGGCCGCTTGAATGCGTTCAACTAGCCTTGGCATCCAAAGGTAGCGCATGGTGTCCTTGAATTGCTTGCTATTCACGTCACATTTCAGTTGTTTGGCAAGTTTTTGGACACGAGTTCTCCAATAGTTTTTGATCTCATTATCGGTTCTTCCCGGTAAATATTGCGCAATTTTCGACCACCTGAATCCAATCAATCAATAAACGATAGTTTGGTTAAAAAAATTAATTGAAAACAAATCCAGTAATAAAAATCTGGAATTGAAATGGTAATTAAATTAATTAATGATGAGAAAAAATGATGAAGAAGGATTGATCTTTTAAAATGCATGGGATATATGTATATAAATAAATATTTGGCAATATATATATATATATATATAGTTTAATTACTTACCGGTTACCCCAGCGAGTATGGAGCTCGAGGATCAAAAGTTGTTCTTGGAGTGTGATGTTTCCACGTCGAACATCGGGACGGAGATAGTTCAGCCACCTCAATCTGCAACTCTTTCCCGTTCGTTTGAGGCCTATAACAATAAAAGAAGTTAATTAAGGTTTTCAGATATTGAAAATTTAGCACTACATATATATGACAAAAGTAATATTACTAATGAGGGAAAATGAAATTAAGGGTATCCCCACTTTTATATATATATATATATATATTGTACTTTCTTTTTCTGAAACATTAATGATTTTGGACGGAGCTACGCTATTTCCTTTTTCCCTTTTTTCACTGCCAAACAATTATCACCATCCAAAACATATTCATGCCATTATTTATGTACACAACAAAATTATAGCTTACCGGCAGAGAGGGCGAGGGTATTCCAGCGACCTTCGCCATGAGTGGCAATGTAATTCATGAGGGTGAGGTCCTCATCGACGGTCCAAGGGCCTCTTCGAAGGTCCATCTCGTCTACTTCACCACCACTACTACTACTACTACTACTACTCATCAGAGTATTGGTGTTGTTGCTGTTGTTGTTGTTGATATTGTTTCCTCCTCTCGGTCTCCCTTTTACATCCATCGATAATTTCCCAATTGCCACCGATTGATATTCTAACGCAAAACAGATCGAGATATATTATAGCTTAGCTTGTGATTAGTTGGAGAGGTATATATATATATATATGGGATATGGGATTGAGATAGATAGCTAGGGGGTGTGTGTGTGTGAGAGAGAGAGAGAGCTAGTCTTGGATTATTACAAGGTGAATAGAGAAGGGGTGGGGCTTTTTATAAATACACGAGGTGGACGGGGTTTTGAAATTAATGTGCGCAACGGAGAAGGAAATTGAAAACGATAGGATAGCTAAGCTAGCTGGGCCTGGGAATGAGAGAGAATGAGAAAAGGCGGAACGGATCGAAGAAGAAGTAAAATTAAAACTACTCCTACAGTATTAATTAATGATGATGATTTAATTAACTAGCATTTAAGTGTGTTTAGTGTAGTATTTTGTAGCACAATTAATTGTAGTAGTAGTTTGTAAGTATATGACCCTTTAATTTTGACACTTTGACTTTCTCCGCTTTCGTTGTGTTGTGTGCGCTTGCTTGCGTGCTCAGTGAGTTTATCGGTTACTGTTTCTTTCCGTGCAGATGCATGCTCCCTACAAAGTCACGCATTTTATTTTCTTTTCTTTTCGGCAATTAATTAATTAGTTTGATAAAATTAAGGATATGGTGTCTTATAAAAAAGTTTTACCAACACATGAGATTTACATTTATCTCACTCATATATCGAGGGGACAAATGGAGGTGTGAACATGCGACTTATCAGAGCACTTATATTTATCTTACTCCAGAGAGATATATAAATGGGGGCTCAAACATGTGATAATTGGTAATACACGATTATTCTTTCATACTTCACTCCACTTTTCCTTATTGATCACTTTAAAATAAGTAATTCACTTTATACGATAAAATATAAAACATATATCTCAATCTTGATAAAAAAAATTAAAATATACAAATATAATATACAAATAAAAAAATATACCGTTTAATTTAGAAACATGCATGATCAATGTTAATTTAATGGTGATCTTTCTTTAATGAAAATTTTACGGTACTACTTCTTAATTTAATTATTTAAATGGTTGATTGGAAAATGTTTCCCTCTCTGAAAATGCGTGTTAATTGGTTATATAGTTTTATCTAATGTAATGTGATTGAAAAGTGAAGAGAAAAAACATTTTTAAAAATATCTTATTATTTGATGTAATTTTTTGTGTAATGAAAAAAATAAATTAAACAAAGATTTAGAAAATCAATTTAGTTGGTAAAATATTTTATATTTAATAAAAAGCAAAAAAAATATTAACAAAATTCAATAGTTTAATTATGATTATTTACAATGTCATATTATATTTATTGTTTAAGTAAAATAATAACTATTGGTCAAAGAAATTAAAGAATTAGATATCTTATTATATTTAAGATTTAATTTGAGAGATTTAAATTAAAATATTTAAATTAAAGAGACAAAAAATACATTTTTATTTGATTTAATATATAATATTACTTATAATAAATTTCTACTTATTTGAATTTTTTATAGACAAATGTTAGTAATTAGTATGTCATGTTAGTGGAAAAATCTAAACACACTTAAACCGGCCCTATGTCCCTCATAAACCACCAAATCACCCTGTTTATTTGATTTAATTCAATATAAAAAAACTACAAATGCACGTTATACTATAAAAATGGCATGTAATTTTATGATATGTATGACTTTACAAAATTCAAAAATAAGAATTTAAATTTAATAAATAAAATTGAATGTTTGCACTTAGCCAATTGTTACCGACCAGCTAGGGCACTAATCTAGCTCACACAATATTGCATGCGCAGCACAATGCGCATTGGATCTCCATCTTATAATGAGATCAGCAAGGCTTGTGTCATGATGCGAATTAAATTTAAAGGCCAAGGTTTCTACTCTCTACATATGCCACATCTAGGACGGCTGCAATAAATTTTCCATTTACAATCCTTTGAATTTTTGGTAAGGTTTTGAAATTTAACTTTTTAATTAAATTGAATACTAACTCCGGTTCTATTTATAAGAAATAAAAAGTGATTTTTCTTTAGTCCTTTTTATAAGAAATAATGTTTTATTTTTAACAAAATTAATTGCTTCTTTCTAATGTTACTTTTATTAATTATCACACCATTCAATTATATATGTCACCTTTAGCCATTTAATGCAAGGGTATATATGTGTAAAAAAAATTATAACATTATTAATAAAAAATAACACATTTCGATGTATTCCTTAATCTGTGTGATTTTAGTACTATGTTTCTTATATATAGGATCAGAGGTAGTAATTTACTCTCTAGGTCCCAAAATAAAAATGTCTTTTTAGTAAAGTAAATTTGTCCTAAAATAAGTGTTATTTTATGTTTTTAATATAGATAGTTAATTATTTTATTCCAATTCCAATTTTACCTCAAAATTACTTTTTAGAGTGTTGCATAAATTTTTGAGCAATATAAATAATAAGAAAAGTTTGATAAAATTATTACTCTCTTTCAATAATTTAATGCTCTTTGCGTGAAAAAACCTTGAAAGATACTTATTTTGAAAAGGAGGGAGTACTTATTTTAGAGAAGAAAATAAGACATTTTAATGAGGGTGAGGATATATTCACTTAGTATCTTACTCAATGAGTTATTCTTGTCATAGTCTATTTTATAACTCATTTTTTTGATAAATCTATTTAATAACTCACTGTAAATATTAAATTTAACCAATCCAATCTGTAAATATTACAATATTATCTCAACAGTAATACATATCAAATTTTAGATAAACTTTATATTTGTAGTTATGTAGTCTTATATATATCTATATATTAAAAAGTATATCATGTCTTAAATTATAATTTATATGATGAAGTATATATTCTATAATCATTAAATTTCATGAAAATTTATAAACTTGTTCTATTCAATAAAAAATTTAAATTTGATTAATCTTACACACCTAAAAGGGGTGAATAAATCTCGCGAGACAAACCAACATCCAAAACAATATGCCCAAATATTATGAATATATATGATTTAATTGAGGTTTTTTATTTTACATTAACAAATAATTTTATTCAAATTCTACTTCATTTAACTGCCCTTTGAGAATTAAAGACAATAACTTTGTATTATGTCGAATACTTTGTCTTTGATCAATGGAACCTGATTCTGGCTGCGTTGTGGTTTGGCACCGGGTTTACTCTCTCCTTCCCCATTGAGAGGGAACCTGGAACTGATAATTGTTTAAATATTTTTAATTACATAATATAATCAGTGGAAAACTGCAATTAATGGAAAAGAGCGCAAAACAAGCTATATATGCTAATAAGATGAAAATAATTGTCCCTGCACATCGACCTCACCTTTCCCAATTGCAAAAAGTAAATCCAGCCCTGAATTGTTCTGCTGCAAATTAATTATAGAGATTAACACTACGATTCAACCAGACTTTGTACTAGTTTGTGATTCGCACACTTCTTGTGCTTTCGGTCCAGTTTAATTGATCAATTTGACTTTTTCGACAAAAAAAACAGGCTTTTTCTAAACTACTTAGATTTAAGAAAGCATTTTCTTTGGATAAGATTGCAAGGTATATGACGGGTGGAATATGAAACTGGCCTGGTACCAACTTGTTTCAATAATTATCAATGTATAATAATTAAACAATTGTTTTTAATTATTTTAATATGCTTGTGTGCATTATGCACAAGAAAGATGAAACATTGTTTTTACATGACAATCACGTGGCTTATGTAATACTATAAATCTTCTGTGCTTGTTGGTGTCCACAGGAAGTGTGTTGCTTTGTTAATTGCTTTGTTAATTGCTTTTTTTATACACACACATAGGGATGGAAATAGGTCAGGTCGTTCGACAGGGGTCTATGACCCAGTTTACGTCAGGGTCAGGTCAGACTTTTTCATGAAATATATCAGGCTAAGGCTTTTTTCAAAACCTATTTAGTTAAAAAGGTCAGGCTTTGGCCATCTGAAAAACCTTTTAAGCCTAACAAGCCGGCCTATTTAAGTAGACATAGATATAATTTTTTTATAATATATTAAAATTATATACTTATTTACATTTTAAATGTTTAAACACATGTTGACCTACATAAATACTCAAGCTTATAAAGCTTATTGAAGGATAAAGTTGTGATTTATTTAGAGGTTTTATCACAAAAATACTTCATTCTTATTCACCCCTATGTCTCTATCATAAATACAATTGAATTTAATTGTCATATTTAATAATTTGTTATACATAGAGATTTTCTTCATTAGCCTATTTAGGAGTAGGTTAGGCTACTTTTTTTTCGGTTGAAGGTCGGACAACTTATTTGAATACCTTATTAGGAATCGGGCCTTTAAATAGGCTAAAAGACCAAAGCAGACTTTTAAAAAAGTCAAGCCAGACTTAAAAAAAGCATATAACAGGTAACAGGCCAGACTTAGGCTTTGAAATTTTTAGACAAGCCAAACCTATTTAGGCAAAACCTAGCCCAGCCTACTTCCATCCCTACACACACATACGGTGGTATATATGCAAATGCAATGTTTTTGTCACTTGCAATATGAAATCATTAACCCTTTTCTATCTCTAGTATAATTCTATTCGGGATTAAGCTTAATTTATAATTAACAAAGCTATGATCGGGACGGTGCAAAATGTTACACACTCCAGTGAGTATCAAATAAATTATGGTGCTAAATACAGCTTTGCATCCTGCAAAGCAGCATCGCCGCGGAACCATCAAAATAAATTAAGGGCGAAATATATAAAAACGAAATGTGGGACTGTGTAGAGATTAAATATTAGAGAGAGCACCGCATAAATTGGAGAACCACCGTGCTATTCACGGGTGGTTTATTTGTAATTTGGAGAAATAACTAATACAAGTATTTTTGGATTGTATATGTTGTGTTGTATTAAGGGTCTGAAAGTAGTTGTTTCAAGCCAGGTTGTTACTCCCTTTGGTGTCAATTATAAGAAGAAGAAAAATCAAATAAGGGGGTTTAAAATATAAACAAATAATAAATATCTCACTTCATTTAATAAATATTTTTACATAAAATATCTTTTATTTAATATAAATTTTAATTTTAATATCTCTTTTATTAAAAATAATTTAAAAAATATAATCTATTTATTTGATATGATCAATAAAATTAAAAGATTTTAACTAATTACTTTTTTAATTAACGTGAATTAGTTTGTTTTGCTTATAATCAAGACTGAAAAAAGCAATTAGTTATTAACTTGTATCAAGAAAACTCGGTTTCACCGCGGATTATTCCGTTGAGTAATGCTTTTGAGTTTATTTAATTACTTTAGATTTATTATTTATAATTTAACTAATTTATGGCCTATCAAAAAGAATTTAACTGATTTATATAATCAATCACATCATTCAATCTGGATATTTAGAAGATTCAAGATACTTTCTACTTTCACTGATTAAGGCTTTATTCATTTTCAAGAGCATGATTAAGCCTATCAATTCAAAAGGGATGCTAGCTAGTTAGGTAGAGGCTAGGGTTTTGTTAACACTCCATTGGTTGCCCTTAAAAGAAAAATGGAATTTCATAAAGTTGATGGAACGCCTCTTAAGTTCTTATTCTTCTACAGCTAATCCTATTCTTCATATCAAGAATGTTGGTTCTAGAAAGGCTAGCTAGCTGCATTTAAATTTGTGCATATGTCTTTGCATCCGTTATCTTAATTATTTTTAGACTCAGGAATATTTCATGGAAATTTTCTGCATGAGTAAAATATTATAAGCTAAATATTATATAGTTAATTCGATTCGTTAATTTTTAATAGTATATATAACACACTATTATATATACTTCTGGTAGAAAAGATAATTAATTTTTCAATGGCTTCCACTACCACTCAATTATTAATTCTCATAAGAAAATTTGTGCCACGAATTCCCCCTCATTCCCAATGAAATTAAGTATATATCCCACTGTTGTTGAAAACAGTTTAGAAATGTCTCATATTTTTTTTGAGTTAATTAGGTTTTTAGTCCTTTAAAAATTGTCAGATTTGAGTTAGGTCTTTTAAAAATAATTTAAACTTTTTTAGTCTTTAAAAAAAAAATTGTTTGATTTAGGTCTTTTAAGTGAGTTGACTTGTTAGGTGGCACATTTTGACACAATCAGCATGCCTACGTGGCACGAAACGTTGACGTGGTAATATTAACTTTTGAATTTAGTCCCTCTAAAAATTGAGTTTTGATTTTAGTCACTCTAAAAATTGATGAGTTTTGATTTTAGTCTCTCTAAAAATTGAGTTTTGATTTTAGTCCCTTTGGTTTTTCTCTCTCTTTCACCCCACCACCGCCACTCTCTCTCTCTCTCATTTTCTCTCTCTCTCACCCCCACCACCACCACCACCGCCACTCTCTCTCTCACCCCCACCACCACCACCACCGCCACTCTCTCTCTCACCCCCACCACCACCATTGATTTGTTATTGATTTATCAAGGTTCACGATTTGTTATGTAACAAATCGTGAGAGAGAGAGAAAACGAGAGAGAGAGAGAGAGAGAGAGAGAGAGAGAGAGAGAGAGAGTGGTGGTGGGGTGAAAGAGAGAGAGAAAACGAGAGAGAGAGTGGCGGTGGTGGGGGTGAGAGAGAGAAAAAAAACCGGAGGGACTAAAATCAAAACTCATCAATTTTTAGAGGGACTAAAATCAAAACTCATCAATTTTCAGAAGGACTAAAATCAAAACTCAATTTTTAGAGGGACTAAATTCAAAAGTTAATATTGCCACGTCAACGTTTCGTGCCACGTAGGCATGATGACTGGGTCAAAATATTGTCACCTAGCAAGTCAACTCACTTAACCTAAATCAAACAAAAAAAATTTAAAGGACTAAAAAAGTTTGACATATTTTTAAAGGACCTAACTCAAATCTGACAATTTTTAAAGGACTAAAAACATAATTAAGACTATTTTTTTTTATCAAAACAGTTTAGAAATGTCTGATACAGTGCTCCCTCTGGTCTAAATCTTTGGTAGTTTTAGTTTTTTATTTTTGTCCCAAAACTTTGATTATTTTAGGATTTTAAGAGATAATTTATCACATTTTTCTAACTATACATTTAATATAATTAATAAGTTTTGAGTAGAGAAATAATTATGATAATTGAGAATAATGAATAATAAATAGGGTCATTTTAGTCTAAAATTTATTCAATTAATTATTTATTAATCTATAACTATGTGCCAAAACTTTAAACAACCAAAGATTTAGATAGGAGGGAGTATATATTAGCGACTTTATTTACTGCATATTGATAATATTTTCGCACTTGTGCACCTGCAGAATGAAGTGTGAAAAGGGGTTTCCGGCAAAAGGGACAAACTCTGGAAATAAATAATATTCTGGAAGTGGAAGGACAAGTTCCAACTTCCTACTCCCCACGAGGAAACTAGAGCCGGAGAAGGAGGTAAAAGCGGAACAAAGTTAGATATTAATGGATCGGATACCCATCGATCTATAACAGTGTCCTTCCGGTCATATATAAATCCCGTTTTTAGTAAGCCACGTTGTTAAGACCCACCAGGCCACCATCGGTGAAAGGTCATATAAGCATCATTATAGTAATTACTTTTCATTGGGTTTGATTTTTTCTTCATGATTATCTTCCACTAATTGACCAACATTGCATTGGTCCGAGTGGTACTGGGTTTAGATTCCTTAAATAAGATCTGGTTCGAGCCTTATGGATGGAAAAAAGCGTAGTTAGGAAGGGAGACTCCATTAAAAGTATTCAGCCAGGTTTACCGGCGAAAATTAATCATCGATAAAGTCAGTGGATACTTCACACCAATAACATAATTACAAAGAAAAAATCTTCCACTAATTGGATATTCATTCTCATCATCGGCATATTGGTGAAGAAATGAGGGAAAAGAAACAAAGAAGGAGAGCAAAGATTAAAAAAAAAAAAACAGAGAGAGCACAAATTAAAGATGGCGGAAAAGTCATAGGGAGTTGCACATTGGAAATTGCTGGAAACGTGACACTGGTAAATTGCTAATAGCCTTTTGTTTTCTTTATGCAGTTTTCTTCGTATTTTCTCCATCGAAAGTCCAAACTGTTACAAGATGAGCCTACTCCCATGTTAATTTTAGGGATTTGGTCACATTAATGCTGAAATTTCAAAATTTTTTTTTTTATATTTCAAAAACTCCAGTTTTCGAAATGAAAATCGATTTATATTCTGGAAACTCCAGTCAAATTTGTATTCCAGAAACTTCAGTCTCCATACAATTTGTATTTTGGAAACTCCAGTTTCTAAAAATAACACAAAATTATAGGATATTTTTAGAATTTCTACGTTAATGTGGGGGTGTATGTCAAAAAATCTGAGATATATACCAATTCCCTAATTTTATATTGACTAGTGGCCAGGCCCGTCCGCTTTTGATCCATTTTTTATTTATTTTTATCGATTTACGTTTATTTTTTGAATCGATTTGGTTTTAAAAACTCCTACAAGCAACTGCTCCTTTGAATTAAGTGAGAAATTTCCTTATATAACAACGTTATTAGCGACCAGTGAATAGTGATCATACCATAAAAAGGCATGTATGACAACTCCATCTCTTCAAAACTGAAAAATTATAGTAAGAATTACTAAAAATTTATTTCACAAATTAAAGGGCACTTTGTTGGGAACCATGCCACTAGGGAATATTTTGGGTTCAATGAGAGTGACACTGACTGCATATATCATCCATAGTTTGGTGATATTTTGTCAAAAGATCGCCGGGTTTTCAGGATTTATGGCGTTGACATTAATTCTGTTTTGGACGGTGTTAATTCTCCATCAATGTGTAATACTTTTTGGAAGGGAAAAGGACCATCTTCACAAGTTGATGTATAGAATTTATCATCGATCTTAATTTGGCCTCTATTAATTAATATCCAAAGCGTCTTTGACCCAAATTGCCTACATGCATTTGTTGATTGCTAATCCCCTTTCCCCTAATCTTTGACCTCTTTGAATTCAGGCAAAGCGTGTATTTTCTACCCTCTTAAGAAGTATACTTATGTTAGGTATAAAAGGTGTAGAACAGTAGAAATTGGAGTGCGGGAAGACTGAACCACAAAAAAATGGAAAAGAAAAATTAATAATCAAAAGAAAAGAAAACTGAACTAATCCATTGTATTTACATAGCTTACCGTTTTTTTTTTTTTTATCAATACATAGCTTACCGTTTACTAATAAATTGATGGATGCGATTGCTTTAAGAGGATGTCATTCATGTGAGGTCATTATCTTAAACAATAAATAGATATTTTAATGTCATAAAATGCACACTGTTGACTAGTTTCAATATTTGCAATCTGCTGTATAGGAATTCAATGTTATTTGTGGACCAACTTAATTAGTTAATTTTGCTTATTTTTGTGGTAGACTTACCTATATATTACTAGCTAATTAAGTAATAGGGTCATTGGCAAAACAGTAACCATACATATACATACACATATATATAGTTATAATTCAAGCACATCAAATTTTAATTAGGCATTTCAATTATTTTGTTGTTTAAAATTTTTATTCTATAAAAAAAAATTACACGCAAGTCACACAATATAATTAAACTTTCTATTTAAGGTGAATCAAAATAGACCATAAGTAAAATAAAAAAATATTGATGATTTCAATATTCAAACTGCTGATATTATAGATAAATTTAATTTAGGAACTCAGTCCAAATGTGAGAAAAAAAGCGCATTTACATTAAATGTCAATCAATTTATCTTTGTTTTAATATTTAAGAAAAATAATTTTAAATTTAAAAATGTTTATGGCTCGGTCAGACTCAGTCTAGTTCGAAGGCCCAACTTAACCCAAGTTATTTTGGGTCAGATTTGATCATGCCTCAGAAATCAATAAGGATAAAATAATTAAGTCTCACTTTATGACTTAGTATTAGATTAATCAGAGACGAGTTTAAGTTAATCTTTAATTTTAGTTACCAGTTTGTCACACTAATATTTAAAATTTCAATTCTCTTTTATATATACATCTTTTAATTTTTGAATTATCACATATGTATTTGAAAATACACTCAATAAGTAAAGTAATATATTATTATTATTATTATTTCTTCATAGCAATGGCCAATTTGATAATATCTGATATAAGATATATTTGATAATTGCATGTACATGTAGAAGATTTATTATTACAAATCTCAATAATATTTTATATAGTTCATGAAAGAAATACCGAATAAAGAAAAACAAAATGCATAGAAAGGCAAAAAAAAAATGTCATCCATATACGTGCCTCCTATAAAGGTCGGCTAGCTTATACTAGCTACAGTTCCTTTTATTAATTTTTATATTTGCAATGCACCTAAGTCTCCGGTGTGTAGGAGTGAATATGCATCTTAAGGGTGGGTTTTTTTATCATTTTGTGAAGGATAATCATCTGGCTTTGAACACTTTTCTGTATTACTTGGATTGAGCACTACTTGTGCTTCTAATCCCATTTTAATGCATTTTGTCTTTTAAAAAAAAAAGTTCATATGTTTGAACTAAACCCACAAAAGTAATATGTCCAACGTGAAACATGGCATCTATATTCCATTGATATAGAGGGATCCCCCCCCCCCCCCCCCCTCTCTATATGCGCGTCTTTTTGTTTAATTGGTTAATTCTTTTCCATTTATTTTGTACTACTATATTTCGTTTGCTATAATAAATTAAGTTACATTACAGGATCAGGTGGATCAAAATTCATTTACAAGTCATTGGTTTCTCATAATATATATTGACTAAAGTTGATTTTTAATGAAAGCAAGAGTGCTCCTAATTTGTCTAATTATTTAAAGATAGACATAATGTACATTTCTCGTGAGACATATATATGAGACAATTAAACTTGTAGAATCCAAACATGCCATTGATAATGCGGTAAAGAAGAAGCCGCCAAAGCAAAGCACAGAAGAAAAGGACGAGCACCAACAATATTGTCTTGTCGTTTAGACGCACGCTTGGGCATTCGGAACTAAATTATTAAGGTTACAAAGCAATATTATAAGGCTAAGCGTGAATCTGTGTTCCCTAGTCATTGCCAGTTTTATAAAGCATACGTAACTTTGTTGGTTTTGTTGGTTTCAAACTCTAAATATTTGCATCAATTTGTACATAAAAATAGGCAATTGCTCCCTTCATGATTTACAAGCAGCTAGCGCCCCCCCTCTTGAGGTCTACCAGCTGAGCGTGTTTTGTATGTTTCGTTGCATTATACATCCACTATACAAATTGAAAAGTTCCACCGCACCACATAACAAAAATATAATAATAACAACTCATAATAAACTTTGTCTATGTTAATTTAATCATACATGTCATCCTCTTCTCTCCTACGGATTTGATTGTTCAAAAATTAATGCCTCAAAATTAGACGGAGTACCATTATCTAGTTACCTTTTTTCAAGTGAGGGTTCACACCATATATATGCATATTTGGGTGATGATGGTATAATGGTTGTGGTGGATATATATAAGATTGGGGGCAGGACGAGACACGCACGCCACGTGCCCGGTGGCTCGGCCATATTCCATGACACATGTCCCTATAGTTTATCTAGGGGCTATGTAGGGGACCATTCCTTCATGGGATCTTTTCGATAATTAGTAAAACCCCACTTTAGGGTTGTTGAATTAATGGTGACCCGCCTTTTAGACATATACTACTAGTGAAGTAATTGGATACGGTTTTGATTTTGATTTTCTTTCAATAAAGCAATTAAGCAAAGAAGGTCTTTAGGTGAAACTCTAGAAATGATATATTCGTGTCGCAATTGCATGGGGTGATGTCCAATGGTGATTGGTGCCACACACGGGCACAAAATTAAGGATGAGAGAGCTGTCCTTTTTATATATGTGAAAGTAGCTATAGCTAGGTGTAAGTGTTGTTTTTTATGAAAGAAGACTAGTAGGCTACAGGATATCAATCAAAGATTGAGAGTATCAAAAGAGATTGTTTAGATAACCGTCCAGTCCAATGGTTAAGTTCTCGTGATCAGGTGGACAAATAGACCACCTGCGCGATATGTCGTTTTACTTGGATCCAATGCGTAGCCATTGCCAAGTCATCAAAATTCCTACATTCCCACTAGCCATATATATCAAATGCGTGATTTGAAGCAAGTTAAGTTCATTATTTTTAACGGATCGTCCTTAAATTTACCTCTTGTATCAAGAATTAAGAATAAATAAAGATAGAAACTTTAAAGAATATATTTCTTTATCCTTTTGTATAAGGCACAACTGTTATTGAAGAGTGAGAGAACAAAAGCAAACTTTTGCTCCTCAAAATGACAATTTTATCAATCAAGATGGAAACTTTAAGAAGTGCCGTGCATAAGTCATCAACAAAAAAAGAACAACAATGAAAATAAAAAGATGGAAGAAGATAGAAATGGTAAAAGATGCCACATTGGGCTCTTCATCAACTTTGAGGTGATATGATGTGACATAAAAAAAAAAGATACAAAAAGAAAAGAGGTGACACTATATATAGAGATGTTTATATATCAATGTTCTGTTTTTTTATAGAGTAAATTTGGAAA
The DNA here is from genome assembly GCA_030159175.1 of Glycyrrhiza uralensis. Taxonomy (NCBI): domain Eukaryota; kingdom Viridiplantae; phylum Streptophyta; class Magnoliopsida; order Fabales; family Fabaceae; genus Glycyrrhiza; species Glycyrrhiza uralensis. The sequence continues at coordinate 57,031,482 of BRZY01000001.1, read as the reverse complement.
TATAATATTTTTTGTATAAGTTTTAAAATAATATTATTATTGATTTTCAAAAATGTAATTTACCTATATTTTTCTACTTATTTTTATTTTACTCTTTTTAATTCTCCTCTTCATTTTCTCCTCTTCATTTATTCTTGTTGCCCTGGCCGGTATATAATTTTTTTTACGGCTATTTTTTTTGGATGATGAGTATACCTAGTATATATGTTTTTGCGTTAATATGCAAGACTACATTTTTTGTATTTTCAAATATGTTTACATTTCTTTCAATTAATTCCTCCTCCCATGTAAGCGTTGCTGATAAGTGATAAAGAAATTAACAACAATAGATTAATTCCTTTTTCATTTGTTCAGGAATATTCTTAATTCTTGTGGTTTTTTATATATTTTTGATTTTTTTGAGTGGGGGATAACAAGGGAGTAATCTTAAAATTTGGCAATATGGAAAAAAGGTCGACGAAGCTAGGTAGACACTAGACAATAAAGATAATGATGGGGGAAAAGATAAAGATTGTGACGAGCTGGATATGTAACAACACAATTTGTGATAAGAGAAAGCTTGAGAAAGCGATGTATCATGAGCATGATCAGTATTCAAGTCTGCGGAGAGAAAATATATGACCAAGATTTTTGAAGAAATATCATAGCCAGTCCAGATTCAATGGCACGTTATTAACTCCACGTTCTAAAAACGACATCTCTTTTGGAACCTAGCTTTACAATTTTCTACTTCTGGATTTATTCAATCTAATTTACTGCTTTACTTTCTCATAATGCTTATCTATTCCCTCATTATATGCCATGATTGGCCACTTTTTCTCCTTTTTTTTTCCTTCAATTTTCATAGCTCTTGTGAATTTTTTTTTAATTTTTTTCCCCGTTTGGGTGCATGCTATAATTTGTCCTCTTAGGTACGTGGTGTTACTTTTCATTATGCTCGTTTGAGAAATAGTAACATATGCATTTTCAATGATCTTTTCAATTCGCAAAAATGTTTGTCCTCAAGTGATTTCATAGAGTGACCAAATGGGCAAAAATGTTTAGAACGTACGTCTAATAGCCAAGCTATTATGCACTATTTATGGAACCAAAGTACATTTTGAATAATTGGCATAGTAGGAAGTAGGAATATATACAGAGAGCCTAATTACTCACATGCCACAAGTGACAAGTCAAGTCACTAGTTAAACCTAGCTAGCTAGCCATAGCTTTGGGGTTGGAATCAGAAACATGTCCTCTAAAGTGGAAGGCAAAGCCGAAGAGCACTTTGTTCACTATAAATTAACGTTGGCATAGAACCTTGCTTACTGCAATACCTCTTCAAAGTGGAAAGTAAAGCCATCTAGAGAACTTAGGCTTGAAGACATGTGGTTTGGTTAAAGCTCAACAAAATTATTCATTAATTTGAGTCAAGCTTGCTCATTGGTCATTGCAATTCCTAATTTAATTATATATAGCCAAACACCAATGCAACATGTTCCAAAAAAAAAACATTTACGATTCCTTTTGTCTTAGCTAATAATCCTATAGAAAAATAATCTGTGGACACCCTCACACCCATACACCTCCTAGACACCTGGAGAAAGATAGAAATAAAAGAAAAATGAACAATAGATTCGATAGACGAGTAATATGACAAGAAGAGAGATAAAAATAAATAGATGTATTTTTTTGTTAGATAAATTAAAAATTTATTATAAAAAACCGCTAAACCAGAGTACAAGAATAGATAGATGTACTAAATGGGTGTTGTAGATTGATAGAATAATAAATTCTTAGAATTCAAGGTTTTTGGCAGAATCATTGTGCTATACTCCATTATATGAAGTACATTTTTTAATTTGTCTTTTGTTGTTCGGGCGCAGGTGCTGTATATTTAAAGTTTTAAAGTCTTCAAAAACTTCTTTATTTTTAAATTAATTAAAACTTCAACTAGTACGTGGTAATGCTAATGTGTTGCTTATTTTAACACCGAGAGGTAGACTAATGTGAATCCAGCTTAATTAGAGTACTTTCTACAGCATGTGTAGCAAAGTCCATCCGGCCAAGACACACCATTCGTGCAGCTTGCTAATTAGAGTCAACAATGGAAGCTTCTCAAATTTAGATATATTATCCCCAAATTAAAGATGATTTCAGTCAAATTAGGAGCGCATGTTTCACTTTTGCTGATATATTATAAATTAAAATGTTACTGACCAAGATATTTTTTAGAAAGAACTTTAATTTTGATCATTGTGGGGAAGTTATATAGGCAAACGATTTCTCTCAGTTTTTGGACAGACTCTTGAAAGGTATCTTAAGTACTGCCAATTTTTTCACATTCAACCTTGCCAAATTAAAGAAAGGTGACATTTAGGGTACGGAAACATATTTGTTGACCACCGCAGAGAAGTGAGCTCTATGACAGTAGATATAACAATAAAAAAAAGGCAACAGTCAAGATGTAAGAAGGGCTACCGGTTGAAACGGTTAATGTGACATTTATGTGTTATTGCAAAGAGGGTGTTCTGGTTTTAAGTAATTGTGTGATTGTCAACAATTTATGGAAATTATTAATAGGCATAAAAGTGAGAGACATTTCTGTCTTGACCCCTGTATCTATTTATACAGTATTGTACGTTATATACAGATGTATTTGTTCATTTATGATGTATAAATTAAGTATACAGCAAAACGTCAGTGTTTCAACTTTGTGGATTGTCACACACTCACACTGTAAAAGACGAATTTTTTTCCCTGAAGTAAAAGACCAGTTAAAGAGTATAGAATGGAGATTTGGGGGAAATATCCAAACGTTGAAGTTGGTAACGAAAATTATTGTAAGGCTAAATGTAATTAAACGACAATATGTGTAAGAATTAGTGATTTTTAATCTAAATAAATTTAAGTAAATATAACTTGTTTTGACAAAAAAAAGTAAATATAACGTGATATCTACAATTAATTTATTTTAATTTAATAGAAAGATTATGGTTGCTAGTTTGGTAGTGTGAATCTTACGTGCAATACTGTGAAGTGTTATGAATGAGACTAAAAAAGAGTAAAGGTGTATGGAGAGTAATGACTTTGCTGGTTGTTACTTGTATTTGTTGTGTTGCAGGTGGTAAATTGACAAATTGTTAAAATTAATTAAAATAGTTTTAAAAACAACCAAATACTTGATTACTTGGAGTTTGAAATATTTAATAGTTATTATTATAATATTTTGGTCGTCGGTGAAAGAAATTAGTTGAAATTTTATGGTTAATAATTACCATTCTTTTATTAGTTAGAATAAATAGAAGTGTTTGGACGAAATTAAGACGAGAATGGTAAAGTTTTATTTAAAGATGTAGCATTCTAGGTAGGGAACTTTGAAGCTTCAAAATACATAAAATTGATACTTCAGTTTCAGTATTTTTGGCATCAGAGGTAGAATACACTATAAATACGTACGATTGCAAAGACATGGGGACAAAAATATAATTTTAGTAAATTGTGGGGTCACTTTTGGTTTATAGAAAGTCTTTGGTAATAACTCATATTTCTTCAAAAACCGGGAGTACCTCCACTTGTCGGTCAAGGGCCCACTTCTCTATGGCAGTCAACAAATTGGGTTCCCTACCCTAAATGCCACCTTAAAGAAATAGCTCAACAAGGCTATAGCCAAGTCAAAAACAAAATTTGCCTACCCAAAAGAAGGGGAAAAAAATACAAGGTCAAAACTAAAAGGTCAACTACCAAAATACATTCTTACTGCATTGTTTATTAAGGCAGCTAGGTGAGCATTATTGTGGCAATAAGCTAAAGTTTCTAGTTAATGTAGTCTTGCTCCTTGAATTAGAATGAAGCACTAAAACAAAATTAAATTATTTTGACTTTGTTATTTTGCGGTAAGACCTAGCTACTTGAACTAATATTCAATGGCATTTCATTTTTCTGTCAACTCCCTTTTGGGAGGCTGATCAGTTATATATATCAAGTACCAATCCACTTGTTATAATTACAAATCACATGTTTAAGGAAAAGAGTTAATTGTTGTTAGTTATATTTACAAATAGGATGTTTAAGGAAAAGAAATAACTATTAACTATTGTTGTTTCCTGTTTTCTGGTCAACATTCAACAGAGGGTGAATTGGAAATTTCTGGGATTCCTTTTGTTGCTGTTTAAATCGATGTCTGTAGTCTGTACAGTAATTTTTTTGTGTGGGGGGTGTTCGTGTTGGAATGCCCAGACTTTTAGATGCAATTGAAACTATATTATGCTTTTTATTTCCTAATGATAAAAAAAAGGCTTAAATAAGTTTTCAGTCCCTGTAAATATTCGATTTTTGATTTTAGTCCATTAAAAAAAAGTCAAACAATTTTAGTCCTTTAAAATTTTTTTTTTTGGTTTTGGTCCTTTTAGTGCTAGGTGGCACATTATGACCCAGTCAGCATGTCTACGTAGCAGAAAATGCTGACATGGCCTATCTATGTTTTGAATTTAGTCCCTATAAAACTTTTAAGTTTTGAATTTAGTCCTTTTCAAAATTGAGATTTTGATTTTAATCCCCCTTTCTCCTCCACCACCACGTCCTCCTCCTTTCTTCATCCTCTCTCTCTCTCCCCCCTCCACCACCACCACTCTCTCTCTCCCCACCACCACCACCACCCAAACACACACACACACACACACTCTCTCTCTCTCGTTTTCTCTCTCTCTCCCCCCCCACCACCACCACCACCTCCACCTCCACCTCTCTCGTTTTCTCTCTCTCCCCACCACCACCACCACCCAAACACACACACACACACACTCTCTCTCTCTCTCCCCCCCACCACCACCACCTCTCTCGTTTTCTCTCTCTCCCCACCACCACCACCACCCAAACACACACACACACACTCTCTCTCTCCCCCCACCACCACCACCACCTCTCTCGTTTTCTCTCTCTCCCCACCACCACCACCAAAACACACACACACACACACACACACTCTCTCTCTCGTTTTTTTCTCTCTCTCCCCACCACCCCCACCACCACCACCACCACCCAAACACTCTCTCGTTTTCTCTCGAGTTCTTGGAAGTTCTGTCTTTCTTACTTTGGTTTGTGTTGCTATGCTATGAGAGAGAGAGTGTTTGGGTGGTGGTGGTGGGGAGAGAGAGAGAGAGAGAGTGTGTGTGTGTGTGTGTGTTTGGGTGGTGGTGGTGGAGAGAGAGAGAGAGAGAGAGAAAACAAGAGAGAGAGAGGGGGTGGTGGTGGGGGGTGGTGGTGGAGGAGAGAGGATGAGGGAAAAGGAGGAGAGAGAGGGGGTGGTGGTGGAGGAGGAGAGGGTTGAAGGAGGGGACGAAGGGGAAAGAGGGAGGGGGTTGATGTGCTTTAGTCCCTATAAAAATTTTAAGTTGTGTAATTAAACCTTATACAAATTTTAAGTTGTGTAGTTAGACCTTATAAAAATTATGATTTTTGATTTTAGTCCGGTGATAGGAAGAAAGTCCTAGTCAGCAGGTCCTTATAAATTTTAAATGACGTGTCAAGTCATGACAGGGACATACATATGCCACATCAGCGCCACATCAGCACAATACAGTGGTAATTCACTAAAAGGACTAAAACCAAATTTTTTTTTTTTAAAGGACTGAAATAGTTTGACTTTTTTTTAGTGGACTAAAATCAAAAATCGGATGTTTACAGGGACCAAAAACTTATTTAAACCTAAAAAAAAACTATATTATGCTTTTTTTTGGTCTGAACTATATTATGCTTCGTGGACCAATTTTTTTTTTACGAAAGTGGACCGTTTTGTTTTCATTGGCCCATTTAACTGTTCACTGTATTCATTCGCAAATTTTAGTTTTAAGCTACATGTTAATCTAAATGTTAGTGACAACAATATAAATTTCTTACACTTCAAGAAGATTTACATCATTAATTAATTCTTTTATAAAGTATGCATCCCCCCATTTTAATAAATAACTTTATAAACTGCATCATTTTGGTTAAAAGCCAGAGAGAGGGTAATCTAATCTAATTTCAGATGCATTTAACAGTCTTGATTCAAAATAACCTGCAATTTTTTATTCAAACTTTTCATGGGGTAGGGGATGGGGTAATGATAGATCCCTTCACCTCTGTTTTACATGCACCTAGAACTTTATTGTTTCAACTGCAACACTGGAACTATGTTATGAAGACAAAGAAGTGTTTGAGTAAGTATGCTCAAGTAGCTACAGAACAATGAATACATTCCTTCTATGCTGATGGAAGGATGAATATGTTCCAACGAAAGAAACATTTACATAGTGTAATGAAAATTTATTAATAGTTCTGTCTATTTAACTTACAATAATACAATGACATCAAAACATCATTCTGCAATAATATTTTATAGTCACAAGCAACATCATAACAATGCATGCGCATGAGTTAGGGAGAAGAGAAAAGCCACGTAATTGTCAATTCAATCATGATTCTTCAGCTAGTGGTACCTCACTCAGATCAAGTCCCTCCTCAGGCAAGTCTGAATCAAGTGGTCCCAAAATCCCGTCACTGTTGAGAGTTAATCCACTCTGCAAATCAAAGTAATAAGGGTGACATTCACATAGGTCCATCAAGTGAACAAATATCATACCTCTCAACATGCATGAATGCTATAGGGCGATCAGAGTAAGATACCAAACCCCAAGATAAATGAGTCAGATGTATAAATACCCGATTCCACTTGTATGCAAATGCACTGTGAAATTTGTTGTCTTCTCATGCAAAAAAGGTCCATTTAAATCATTTTTGTTCTTGTCATTTTTGAAGCTTCAATAATACCCTGCCTCAGCAGTAACAAGAAGCTGGCTTTGTGCTATGTTCTTTGTATTTTAGTATCCTTTAATCGCTCGCTGTTGCTTCATTTTCATTGGATTCAGAATTTTGAACAAATAATAAACAAAATAAATACCTCAGGCTGGAACCTGAGCATGTCTGCACGAGCCATAGCTTCTGCTTGGGCTATTCTCTGTCTGAATGTCTGAGCCATCTCCTCTGCCTGTAAGAATAAAATTCACAATCAAAATGCCAATGTTAATGAAAAGGGTTGAAGTAGATTCAAAACATGCAACAAAGTTACAGAACTAAAAGGGAATAGAACAAAAAGGAAGCCAGCTTTTTAGCTTCCTATAGGAAGTCAAACCAAGACATTAGTTAGATAGCTAAAAAAGCAGGAAGTGGGAATAAACTGAGATTAATGAAGCCATTGATATTCTATGCTTGTAGTTGTAGTTTACATTATTACATATGTAATGTAATGAGTAAAAGGTTGAAGAACCATTTCTTCTAAAATTACCTTCTCAAAGACAAGCTTTGGATTGCGGATCATGTCTCCAGGTGTGGGTTCTAACTTCTTTGTGGAAAGACTTACTCTGCCTCTCTCCCTATCATGACTTAAGACCATCACCTAAGCAAATACAAAAAGTTGAGATTATTCATTATGTCTCCAAACAATGTCCTCATATCTAGGCAAACATCCACATAACGTATTATAGGTTTACCTTCAGTGTATCACCAGGTTGAAGAACAGTTGCAATATCAGCTACACGGTCATGACTGATTTGACTAACGTGAAGGAGGCCATTAATTCCACCAATGTCGATGAAGGCGCCGTATGGCTTTAGGCTCTGAACGGTGCCGGTAACTACAGATCCAATTCCTAGCTGTGCCTGGTTGTCAGCCATGGCCTTGCGGTTACTGAGGACAAGTCTAGACTGTTCCTCATCCACCTCCACAAACTTAAGAGGAAGAACCTTCCCAATAAGCTCTTCTCCATTTGATTTCTAAAATGATAACAAGCAAAAGGAAAAGATTTGAGCAGTTTGCTATAACTAAAAAGAAAAATAGATCCTATGTCTTAGGAATGAAGCTAGATGAAAGACAGATATGAACAGGATCCCAGCATGAAAGTTCAATTAAGAAAATTGCATGATCAAATTCAACATTATTTTTGAAATTTAAAAGTGTATCAAAAACTATGATGGCTTTGCCGTTCTGTGTGTTATAAGATATTCTCATATACGATGGCACTAATAATTTGCATTCACTAGTTAATAAAAGGCACAATTAGATGTAGGTCAAAGTGATCATCATCTGATCTGATCCCGAGTTTCCTCACCTCATACACAATTTGAAACTCTTGACAGACAGCAATATAATATATAAACCTGATGGGAGTCCATAAATGTGAAGAACATGTGGCTCAAGATGGCTAACCGTTGGTATCTGTGAGAATGGAACAAACCCTCTAAGGCCTTCCACCTCAGCCACCACTCCACCTTTGTTTGCGCCAACAACCTGCCACACAAAAAGACAGGTGAACCAGTTAATGTAAGATCAGATCAACCCAATTGCAGGGGTAATACAGCAATAGTTAGTTTTAACTTTTAACCATGCTTCAATTCACTTGACAGAGGATGATCATTCATCATGGTTATGGCAACAAACCCACCTTACCCTTGAGAACAACATCTTCTGCTTGGAGTTGTCTACAACGTTCCCATGCAAGGTCATACTGCATAGACTTTAAACTCAAAACCAGGCTGTCATCTGCCCCATTTTGACCAATGATCAAAAACTCCTCCCTCAACCCAGTAACTATGCCAGCTTCCTCCACATGCTTAACCCTGTGGATGCACGCCTCCTGCAGGGGCAAGTATGCCGACGACTTTGCAGTAATATCAACAAATGCTCCATTAGCCTCCGTGCAAAACACAGTGCCTTTCACCTGAAACAATCAATCCACCCATTAATTAATATTACCATCCAACTATCCACCCATGTTGAGAAACCAAACTTCTAGGCTCAGCTCTAGCTTTGTTTTACATCGTTATTTTTCTTATATATAGAAATTAATCTATGGACCTGCCCCGTACAAATGAGTATTTTCCTAAAAAGTTAATGATATACGTAACAATTTTAGTTAAAATTAAGAAAAAGGAAAGATAGCACGTGTCATAATCTCGGAAATGATATTATATGTCACAACCTGAGAGCTATTAAAAACAATCAATCAATCATCAATTCAATTACTATATAAGAAAACAATGTGACTTCTCATGACACGTGTCACTTGTTTAATTCTTTTTATTAGAAAAGACTCACACTTTACACACAACAAGGTCGTATTTAAAAATTATCCAAACAAACCAGAGTCTAACATCTCAATGCCATTCGTTGAATAACCCTTTTTCAGCTTCAATGAGATCAAAATATTTGTGAAACAGAAAAGGGCAGTGGGCGGTGACGACCGACCTTGGTACCAACTTCAGAATCGAAGTCGTAGTTCTCGAGGGCGGCGGTGAACTGTTCGAGGGTGAAGGAGACGCCATCCATGGGAGCAGTGCGGCACCTCTCGTAGGCTTCATCGAATAGTTCTTTAAGCTTCAGCCTCTCTTTGTTCTTTGCATTGGCGATTGCAATCGAGTTCGATACGGGAACGCGCTTCTTCTGGGATTGGCCCCAACGGGAGAATAAGAATGAGGGTTTGGAGAAGCGGGGGGAAGAAGAGAGTGGGGAGCACCTCAGCCCAGTACTGGATTGCACAGCCAGAGACGCCATCACCATCAGATAAGGTGACACCCACTCAACTCAACTCACTCACTCCTTAATTAACACTTTGTTTGGATTGACGTGCCAATATATACACACACACTTGTTTGTTCCGTGGCTTCTCTTTGCACCTCAAATAAATAAAGCTCTTTTTTTTTTTTTTGCAGTTTCTTCTAGTACCGTAAACTGTAGCAGCGCCTGGTCAAAACTAGAGCAATGGGGCTTGCTCCCTCTTTATCCATAAAAAAAAAAAAACTAGAGCAACAATTTTATCCTGCTGTTTATCCATTGCTCTTTTCATTGGTGGTTTTTTTAGGATAAAAAATAAAGGTAGAATCTTCCGTAGCCATGTGATTAATCTCTTGGATAGCGCTATCCATCTGACGTGGACCAATCAAATCATTACATGTGTCATATTTTATTATTATTGAAGAGTCCTTCAGTTTTTCAATGATTTCAATAATTTACCCAAGCCCAAATTTTTAATCTCCACCAAACCCTTTTTTGTTCTGAGAAAAGAACTTCAGAATGCTGGTCAAAGATCTGGGAACAAGAACCCTTTCATCTTTCTTCTCTGCCCTAACAAGGTATGATAAAACACCCAATCTCTGAGAAATAAAAACAATACTGTTAATAAAAAGAGAAATGGAATGCAAGAATGACACAGAAACAAGAGAGCGAAACAATGGGCATTACCCCTTTGCCAAATCCACAATTCCCATGAACCCAACACAATAGGACGCAGTCACGCAGATCATCAGTTTTGGCTTCCTTTTCTCCCTCGGGAAAATGGAAACTTTCCTTGTGCAATCAGTGTGGTTGCAAAACATGTCAAGATTCAAAATCGACGTTCAGAGTGTTGAAGTATTGGATCAAAATTTTGGCAAAAACCAGTAGAAGTTTAGTTCTTTGGTTGCAGAAGAGATACAAGAGGAGAGAGAAATTTGGACCAACATGATACGACACGGGCGATAGATATTCGGGTTTATTAAGCATGATGTAAGAGTGATTTGACCCCATGTGTATGGAAAAGCATATGTTGAGAGAAATTAATCCCTTAAATATAATTTCAATTAGTCTTCCCAATTGAATATGGATGATACCGAGTTCACCCAAAAGAAAAGAGAAACTGAGATGAAAAAAAAAAAAAGAGATCTATTTGCAATTATTTTTTTTAATGATTTGGTGAATAAAATATATATGAAAACTTTTAATAGGTCTATGTCAACGGGATGCTGATACCCAAAAATTGAAAGAGATATGCTAAATATTTTGTCTTTTTTGTTTTGTTGAGTAAAATCTTTTGTCTTTTTAAATCTTTGGTTATTTTTAATTTACATGATTTTTCTTTTGGTTAGTAGTTATTATTTTTTCTTTAAATTTTTATCATTACATATTATTTTTTATATATAATTTTAAATCTTTTGTCATTCAAAAAAAAGTTGAAAAAATTGTTTAATGATTCTAAATAATGACTAAATTAATTTCAAGTGTTAATATTTATTTATATGTAATATCCTAAATATTTATTTTAATTGTTATGCTTCTTCTACTATATTTCTAGTTTATTTTTTCAATATTATACTATTTACACTATTTATTAATAATTTTTAATGAAATATTTAATCATTAAATACAATTTGTTAAGAGTTCAAAATAAAGTCGAAACCCAAAACTATAACTACTTAAAAATAATTTTTATCTGCAAAACAAAAGTATAATTTGTAAAAAAAAATATATAAACATGTTTTTATATGTTATTTAAGAATTACTATCAATGACTAATTTTATTAAATACTTGTAATGAAAAAATGTTGCTCAGTTTGAAACGAAGGATTATCTCTTTTTCTCTTAATATAACTCATGGCATATAAATAAAAAAAGCATGAAATATGAAAAAGTTTTACAAAAAATGGATTTTTATTTTTTTACTTTTTTTCTTCAATAAATAAACAATAAATACTACAAAGTTTTACAAAAATTTGTGAGGGGTGATTTTGGAAAAGGAGATAGAATAGAAGGGAAGAAGAGGAAGGGAAGAGAAAGGCGCTGTGTTGAGTTCCTCTGCCATCGTCAAAGCAGCGGGAGAGATGAGTTCCGCTGGTAAATCAAACAATTGCGCGCCCCTCTTCTCTCTCTCCGATTCCATTCCGACAACATTGAATCTCAACATCTATATAAGCTTTTCAATTCCTTCCAGTTAGAGGAGGATAATTGGATTTACAATCCACGCCTCAAAAATGACTGAAACCCAAAAATCTATTTCGGGTGATTCTTTTTTAAAAATAAAAAAGATAAAATTTTGCTTTAAGTCTCTCTCTCTCCCCCTCTCCCCATCTCTCTTAACTAGATTTTTTTGCTAGTGATTACACTGAAACTGGATAGATTCTAAAGACAAACCCTAACTCACAACATGTTCTACCTCTATTCCTTTTCCTTCTTGAATTATTATAACGTTTGATTTCATGGTTGTTGTTGTTGCTTTGTTTCTTGCTGGTTGGTTTTTTGTTTTTTCTTTTAAGTTATTTGCATTGACCCTCTTATTGGTAGCTCCTCCTTCATTTTGCCTAAGATAGACTGGATTTAGGTCCAAGCTATTGGGAAAGGTAAAGGTAAATGACACCCCATTAGTTCTTTATGGGGTTGGATTTACTGCTTTCTTAATTCCTAGACATGGAAAATCTGAACTGTGTGAATTGCCTGTGAAAATCTGTGGTTATATGGTTCGCACAAGAAGCATTTCTAGATGATGACTACCTTTCTGTCTTTTTTATATATTTTTTTAAGAAAATAAAGGTTTTATCATATAGATTATCCATTTTTTCTTTTTTCTTTTGTGGATATGAGATGGAGTTGCTTTGAATAACAAATTTTGGTTTCATTGTTTCAGATACAGTCAATGGGAATTCTGCTGAGTCTGTCAGGGAACCTGTTCCAGGGGCAAGCCTGGAAGAAAAGCAGGAAGATACCGGTGAGGGTCTGGGATGGGACTTTTGGTTTCAATCTGCATGCTGGAACTTCTATTTTTCTTTTGTAATACTACTGTCTACTATGGAGATTAATTAATGGTTATAGTTTCTAATAAACTTGCTCATATGTTCCTTGTCTTCTTGCTAGAAATAAAAGCTCAAGTTGATGCCATGTGGGAACAAATGAATAAAGGAGTATCCAATAAAATTCTCAGCAGTTTTACAAGCAAGCCTAAATCTCCTGCAAAAAAAACTACAAAGAAGACATCTTCTGTAAGACCTTGCTGTTGCTTTCTTTCCATGGCTGTTGCTCTTTTCACAATTATTAGCTTGAGTTTAATTTCCTTCAACTTAATAATTTTGAAAACAGAACTGGATGTCTTTTTTGGGGTTGGTGCCAAAGGCAACTGAATCCGTTGGGCAAGGTGCTTCCCAGAATGGACCTAGTGTGCTGCAAAACAGTACTAGCGACGAAGCTAAGAAGCTTGCTGCTGCTGCTCTTGCAGCAGTGAAAGATGATGCTGCCGCTGCTGCCTCAAGCAGGGGGAAACTTGTGGTAAGTACATTGCTATCCAGTGCAGGTATTTTTCGTCAGGTGCTCATCTAGCTGAAGTGAGAAATAGTTTGTGTAATTAGCCAAAAGGGAGAGGAAAATATACAAAAAGAGTATAGACTTTGTGCATTTAAGTGTTTTTTCTAATTTTCAAATTCAATATGAAGACATGCCCAAATTGTATCGAAGAAGATTGTGACATAGGATAGGACTGGCTTAGTTTGTTTGTGCTGTTCCAATATTTGTTTTACTAGGGGTGCCTATTGTTAAGCCAGCACCAGTTTGAGCATGCCATACAGGAACAATTTTCCATTTGAAATGCTTTGAATTAAAACTTGGTTGATAACTGACCATTCACAGCACCTACATAGCTTTTGAGTGTCAATGTTTGTTCATTTGTTTCCTTTACCAGATTACTGAGGTTCGGGACTTTGCTGGTCAAGAAATTGAAGTCAAAAAGTTTGTAGATTCTGACTCAAAGGAGGCAAGTGAAAGAGCCAAAGCCCATGCTCCTTCTGCCGTGGATGCTGTCCTTGAACAAATCAAGAAGAAACAAAAGCTCAGTGTACTTGATAAGACTAAAAAGGACTGGGGAGAATTTAAGGAAGAAAATAGAGGACTGGAAGACGAGCTTGATGCTTATAAGAAGAGTTCAAACCAGTATTTGGATAAGGTTTCCTTCTTGCAGCGAACAGACTACCGTGAATTTGAGCGAGAGAGAGATGCACGACTGTCATTGCAAGCCAGGAAGCGACCGGATATGCAAGAGGACCCTCTATGACTGAAGGAAGTCGAAGTCTGGACTCTGGGGTTGCTAACCTTGGGCGAATTATTTATGGTTTAGTCCTGAGTTGATTGTCCTGGTGTTCATGGGAAGGTTTTGGCCTCTCAAGAGGAGAAAGATCTTTAATCACATTTGTGAGTTATGATGCATTTCATGAGGTTTAAGATTTTTAGAATGCTTTTAAATGACGTGGTACTTGGTGTGGATGGGGGAAAATAGGGGACTAAAAGACACGTGTAAATTTTAGACTTGACATTAGTCCATTAAATTCCTTGAAGAGAGCCTCCGAGAAGAACACAACATTCACAACTCATTGAAGTTGGTTTCCAAGAATTCATTTTGCCTTGCGTCTGTCCAATGTCCATTATTATTTTTGTTTGAATTCCTCTAAAGTAATACTGGCAGAACGATTTTCGTGCAAAACAGCTCTGGTTTCAAGACAGAAGAGATCGTATGAGAATATTAATCCTCTACTTTTGCTATTGCAGAAGCTATTGTATCACTCCTTTTCTTTTTTGATACATAGAAGCAATTGTATCACTCTAAATCTATTGCAGTTCGCAAGTACGAGGTCTTTACAAAATTGTCTTTCACTGAACCTGAGCTTCGATCCAGTCTTCGTTAATTGCTGTAAAAGTTAAACTTTTTGGATGATGTATTAATCTACAATCGAATAATATTTTTCACTAACATCACAGTAAGATTAAAACCTTATGGTTTTATAAGCTACTAACGCCCATTAATAGAAATTTCATCACGTAATATGCACTTTTTTTGTCATCTCAGTAAGCCAAATGAAATAAATGTAAAAAGATAGTAAAAGCTTCACAGAATTCTTTTCCCCCGAACAAGCACGATATAGTCAATATGCCTTTGTGAGAAGATAGTGTATACAAGATACCATGGGAGTCCAAATACTTAATTACATCTTAAAAATTATGCAAATATAAATTCAAAATTACTCTAATTACAGAATATTCTTTGAAAAATTATATAGACCACTCAACAAAGTGTTAGTCAGATCAGAAGCGCTGGATTGAATTGTTTTCACCAAACCCAGTCAGAATTACAAGATTGCTTCAGAGAGAAGGGGAGATAAATATTATTATTCAGCAAGGATAAAAACAACACAATCATTCCTCTTATTATGCGTAAAAGTAAACAAAGAGGTAATTTGTATTTGAAAACCTGAATCTAAATTTAATTAACACACAAAGATGGTATCATTTCCAAGTCATTGTGAAATCCTTGGACAAAAATGAAAACGAGAGAATAAGCTCTTCAAATGTGAATGGGCTTGTCATAAGTGGCCATTGCGGCTTCTTTCACAGCCTCGCTCATTGTTGGATGTGCATGGCACACACGTGCAATGTCCTCACTCGATGCATCATACTGCAATGCTATGGCTGCTTCATGAATTAATTCTCCTGCATTTGGTGCCATAATATGCACTCCCAATATCTTGTCTGATTCCTTTTCAGCCAATATCTTGACCAATCCTTCAGCATTATCAATTGCCTTAGCCCTGCTATTAGCCATGAAAGGGAACTTGCCAACACGGTATTCGACTCCAAGTTCCTTCACCTGCTCCTCTGTCTTCCCAACATATGCAACCTCGGGGTATGTATACACGACACCTGGGACTTTGTCATAGTCCACGTGGCCAACCTTACCAGCTAAGTACTCGACACAAGCAACTCCATCTTCTTCTGCCTTGTGTGCCAACATTGGGCCTGGAATTACATCTCCAATTGCATAGACACCAGAGACATTTGTGGCAAATCTTTCATTTACCAGAATCCGACCTGCCTTGTCGGTTTCAACTCCTATCTTGTCCAAACCAAGTCCGGAGGTGAATGGAGTTCTCCCAGCAGATACAAGGACAACATCTGCTTCAAGTATAGTCTGATCACCACCAGCTGCTGGTTCAACAGTTAGCTTCACGCCATCCCCGGAAGTATCAACTCCAACCACCTTGGTCTTCAGCTTGAACTTCATGCCTTGCTTTTCAAGAGAACGCTGGAACTGCTTCCGGATTTCTGCATCCATGGTTGGAACAATATCTGGTGCAAACTCAACAACTGTTACCTCGGAGCCAAGTCGGCCCCATACTGAACCCATTTCTAGCCCAATGTAGCCTGCCCCAATAACTATGAGTCTCTTGGGGATTTCAGACAATGCGAGAGCCCCCGTCGATGATACAATTTTCTTTTCATCAATAGTGACGCCAGGTAGAGATTTGACGTCCGAACCAGTGGCAATTATAATATGCTTGCCTTGCACAACAGTATTTCCACCTTCAAGGGTGTCTACAGAGACTTCAGATGGGGAAACAAATTTTCCATATCCTTTGACATAGTTTACCTTGTTTTTCTTAAATAAGCCTTCAATTCCCCGGGTGAGATTAGAAACAGCCTTATCTTTTTGGCCCATCATAGCAGGCAAGTCAATCTCAACGGATGAAAACTTGACCCCATGGTTGGCAAATGAGTGCTTAGCCTCATGGTACATGTGAGAAGAATGCAAAAGCGCCTGAACCAAAACATGGAGAGACCACAAATGAGTACAAGGGCCGGAGAGAATATATTGATATAGGATATCTACAAGTCTTTTTGAACTACATATAATACATGGGAGCACAGTAACAACAACATTATCCAAACCCTTTTCCCACTAGCTGGGGTGACTATATGGATCAAACAAAGCCACCGTGTTATGTCAAACACCAATTCTTTGGAGAGACCATATGGTTTACATATGGGAGCACATTTACAAAACATGTTCAGAAAGAAGACAAGGAAAAAGTTACAAGTTACGACACAGTCTTCAGGATATCAAGTGACTTTGTATGAAAAATTAAGTAAACTAAAACGAAGAAAACGCAACTTTTAGTGTATACAAATAAGCAGGCAGAGGCAAGCCTAACGTACGGTCTCTCATCCAGCACATAATAATACTACAATACAGTTGAGACGAGTGCTTAGACCTCAATTTTAATCTTGGAAGTTGGAAATCAAATCAACTCATTCACACAAGGAGGAGAAAAAAATACGCAAGACCGAAATCTAGAAGTAATAACAGTGCAGGAGAAACATAAATAAAAAGTGTTCATACTTGGACAGCACTCAATTACGAGATAGAAGAATGCTACTAAAAGCACCAAAGAGGCAAAGAGAAATAGAGAAAACTCATGTTAACCATAATCAAGTAGCAAAAAGCCAACTTAACCATAATCCACACACATAAAAAATCACAAACATATTATGGTGGAAAATTTACAATTTTTGTGTTCTTTATTGAAAACAAAATAGGCAGAAATGACAGAGAATTAAAACGAACAAGGAAACAGAAACACCAAAAAGAATAAAAAAAGGAATAATAATAAAATTGGGGGGAATGGAAAAGAGAGACCTTGGAAGGGATGCAACCGACGTTGAGGCAGGTGCCGCCGAGGGCGCCGCGCTTCTCGATGCAAGTTGTCTTGAAACCCAGCTGTGCGGCCTTAATGGCGGCCACGTAGCCGCCGGGGCCACCGCCGATGACGACGACGTCGTTTTGATCAGATCCGGAGGCGAAACCCCGTGAGAGGGAGGCGAGGGAGTACCTGAGGCTGAAGCTCCCCGACGAAACAACAGCGCAACCCTTTCGACGAGCCAAGTTTGCCATAGCCATCTCCTCCTTTGATTCGATTCGATTTTACACTTTGAGTTCAGCACCACCAAAACGATCACTCTCTCTCTCTCTGTTCTTTCTCAGACACCAGACCTAACCCAACACAGACAACCAATGCTCTTTACTTCACTTTACTTTAATATATAAATAAATAATATAATATTAATTAAATATAATATAATAGAAAAAGATAAATTTTTTTGGTCAATTAATAGAAATGATAATAAATAATTACTGTTTGCTCCTATGTCTTTGAATCCATCTGGATCTTATTTTAGTGAGAAATGCTATATTTTTTTTATAAATTTTTTTAATACTTTATAAAATAAGAAAAAAATACAACTAATATTTTGAAATATAAAAAATATTTAATACTTTTTCTATTTAGTAATTAAGAAAATTTGTAGGAATAAAAAATAAAAAAATTTAGAATTATTCTATTTCAGCCCTTGGATTGGATGATCCAGGAATGATGTAATGTATTTGTGGCCCTCCATTATTGGGGATTTTATTTCTAAATATATATAATTATCCCTTTTGGTTTTTGTTTTCGTTTCCTCACCTCACCTGCAAATTCAGACTTTACTGTGGACCGTTGATGTTGTTTTTGATAATGTTGTTTCCTTTAATTTATTCTCTTCTTTGCTGTGGCTGTGGCTGTGCTTTTTGGACCATCAACAATTTGGATTTTGGAGTCAAAACACGCAGGGGACATTTTTTTTTTAATAAAATAAAATTACAAGTGACATATCAAGGTTTTTACATATATGCATGCATGCATATGTATGTAGCTGTCACGTGTACCTGTATATTACTGCAGTTACTACACAAAACTTAATTTAGAAAGTACTAATTCATTTTTATTTTTCAAAACGCGGCGTGTTCACCTCTCTTATTCCGGCAATTATTCAAATAATGGGAATTTGGATTTGGAGATTGAGAAATTAAATCTGTCTTACCAAATACATACCAATCACTTGAATTTATTATTGGATAAAATAATTTGCATATGATATTAATAAATGGCTATAGTATTGTGTTTATTTTTTAAATAGAGTTTTTAAGGACAAAATTTTAATCAAAACAGTCACGATTGCCTTTTCAAATAATTAATTTCTTTTCGAGAATGCTAACAAATATTTTTAAGATATTGGTAAAGAAACAAAAATATAAAATATTTATTACATTGAAATATAAAAAATTGTTTAAGGAATGTTAACCATATATTATTCAATTTTTAACACCTTCAGTATTGAGTTTTTTTTAAAAAAAAAACACCTTAAGTATTAAGTATAATTTGAACTTTAGCCTAAATTTTAATAAAAACGTAAATAATTTACCGCATTACTTTGATGTTTAGTAAGTTTTATATTTAGCAAACTCAACAATAATGGTCTGTACAACTGATGTCATGCTTATGAACATTGTTTAAGGAATACAGTAAGTAGGAATTCATAATTTTATAAACGTGTCCACATTTAGTGTCCAACTATGCCTCGAACACGACAGAGATATGTGGGAAACCAAAAAAAAAAAATAATCAATTTATTGGTTTAGTTAATTGGTTCACTTCATTTTAAATTTAATTCGAATCAATCTAAATAAATATAATCAATTTAAATTTGATTTTAACTCAACTTAAAATAATCCATGAAGTCATGAACAGCACCCCTTCATTTGATACTCGGAGTTGTAGATTGGAAGCTTCCTATTTCTCATAGCATGACGATGCAAATAACAGCAAATTTCCCAGAGTCATATACGTTCACAACATTTTAAGATAATAACGAAATAACGGCCTTACACACCTTACCAAGGCCTGAATATTTGGTTGGACAAGGGCCACTGAAGGCTCCCACTCCAAAATAACGGAAAATCTTTAATTGAAAATAGTCTTCCCACCAACGGACTCCTTTCCATACACATGCATATAAAAACAGAACATAGGACAAATTCATCACATACGGTAAGTGATTAGATTAGCTTTTATGATGCCAAAGCCAAAGGATGATATTATCGCATGTCACAGGCCTGTAGAGATAAGATGGGCCAAGCATATCCCATCCATGAAACCTGGGAGAGAGATCCAAGAACAATAAAGAAGGTACAAACAAGAAAAATTCACCTCAAACAAACTGCCACTGAAATAAATACAGGATAAAATTTGAAACGAATATTAAATCCTGGTGGCATTCACCCCCAGAGAATTGCTGAGAAGTGTAAATCATTTCTATTTACAGAAGCAACAATAATGTGAAATCAAAACCACCCTGAAAGGGACTATAGATCTAATCCGCCAAAATTTAGCTACAATTGTCTCTACATATACCAACATAACCCAGAAAACACCACCTAATTAAATAGGGCTAAACCCTCTCTACCCCTCACCAAATATCCTCCCTACAAAACTGCTGGCCGCTTTTACTAAATCTCTGAAACAGCCTTAAAAACAGATTAATCTTTTAACGAAAGAAACATTTGTGAATCACAAGAATTGCATTTACATTCAATTTCCCTCTATCAAGCTCTTCAATCTATTACGAGCCTCTTCAGACAGGCTGCATGCTTTGAATCTTCGCCTTTGGGGCGGACATGATTCAGCAATGCTTTCAACGGAGGACAAACATATAACAATCACAGTGAGATTATCTGATGTATTTAGGCGCAATGCTTCCTTGACTAGCTCTCTGGCACATTGCTGTGGGTCATTGTGCCTTCTTAGTCCACGGCGAACAAGGCTAACTGCAACTTGGCTAGACATTACATCCCAAATCCCATCACACCCAATGATCAAGAACTCATCATCTTCTGTCAATGTAACCAGTTGAAGATCTGGCTCAGCAATAAGAGGAGATGCAGCACCAAGTGGAAATTTTAGGTCCCAATCCCCAAGGGCACGGGTTACTGAAAGATAACCATTGAGATAACCATCGTCAATGAAGCCACCTAACTCCTCCACTCTCCTTCGTTCTGGCAAATAACTCGGCCTATGGTCTTGAGACATCTCGACAGCTGTACCTCTCCTGCAAAGAACTGCTCGACAGTCGCCAGCATTAGCAACAAGCAAATGCCTTCCAAGTACAAGGGCAGTCAATGCTGTAGTCCCACATGAACTACTAACACTTTGTTCACCAGCCAAGGCAAGATCTGCCCGTAAAAAGGCTCTCCGATGAGAATCTTCCAACTTCTCTAGAAAAAACGAATCAGTATCGTATGATTGCAGCATGTCAGCATCTTCAAAAAATAATCTCATGGCATTCCTCTTGACAAAGGCAGCTGCATCAGGCCCCCCATGCCCATCAAAAACCGCATAAAACGCACTTGGTGTTGGGTACTTGAACACAAATCCAAGGTGGCCAGCTAGATCATCTATCTGAATGTGTTCATCATCCATAGATCCCCGTGGTCCAATGTCAGCATAGCTACCAGAACGAACATTTGGGATAAACATCTTTGCAGCGGTCTGCAAAATGGAATCTTCAATGATCTCAGAGCAACTCACGGCCTAATACACATACAAGCCAGTGGTTAGCACATCAACACTAAAGCAATCATCCATTTTAATAAAAAACAGAGAGCGACAAAACAAGAGCCTGACCACAAAGCTCACAGGGCATACCAGTACGAAGTTGGAACAAGGAACTTACATAATAGCAAGCTATTACAACTGAGATTGAAGGAAACGAATAAATAAACAAAACATAGGTTAAAGGCAACGAACAAATAAAACACCCAATTCCATATTCTAGTTCCAAAATTCAGGTTCAACAATCTAAGCAAACATTACAGAAGTATTATTAGATCTTGCCCACAATTATCAAACAAAAAAAAATCACAAAACCCAATTCAGATTTGAAAACGAACTAGGGCAAATTTACAGCTAAATCCAGACTGATTGATACAGAATCACCCAAAAAAACCCCACCGATTTAAGATTAAGCCTCAATAGATAACCTTAAATGATAAAGGAAAACCCAATTTCTTTAAACCAAATCAAACAGTACAAGAGTATGAATCTCAACTGAAATACAAACACAGAAGGAATCGAAAGGGAGATGTTTCAGTGGCAAATTCTTACTTGGCCAAAGATGGGGACAGACGGAGGGGTAGGGGAGGTGGGTGAGACCTCAACGTTGACGCTGTGTTCTTGTGCCACGCAAAGGTGATACTTCACATCCAACATCGAAATGCTCTG
The DNA here is from genome assembly GCA_030159175.1 of Glycyrrhiza uralensis. NCBI lineage: Eukaryota > Viridiplantae > Streptophyta > Magnoliopsida > Fabales > Fabaceae > Glycyrrhiza > Glycyrrhiza uralensis. The sequence continues at coordinate 57,009,751 of BRZY01000001.1, read as the reverse complement.
CTGACAGATAATCTCCGCTTCCGCTACCATCTTCACACGCCGTTTTGCAATCTCTTTCCCAAAAACACACAATAGCTAGGGTTTCAAATTCCCAAATCGAATTTTGAAGCGTTCGAATTCGACGCTGAATTGGGGTTTGTTTTGAAGATGAAGAAGAGTAGTAACAAAATTAGGGTTTTTCTCTCTCTGTCTCTCTGCTTGCTATGAAATCTTCGCACTGCTTCAGTTGGACGCGCTTGTAAGTTGTACAAGCACAAATATCGTTAGTGCGTGTTTAATGAAAAGTCAATAATACCCCTGGTTTGCCCCAAAATCTCATTCGAACGGAAGGGGTATATTTGTGAAACGAGGTTCTTGAATGAAGGGGGAATTGCCACGCTTCTTATTATGGGCCAGGTAGATCCATCCGGTTTCGTGAATGTTCGGTTCGGTTCGGTTCGAAACGACACTGCGTGCGGTTGCTTGCTTGCTTCTTAGCAACGCCACGCCAACAGATCAATTCAATTTTTTTAAGTTTACTTTTGCGGCTAAGCTCGTGGCACCGCATGACCACTTAAAATTAGTTGAGGTTGCGTATAAGTATTCTCTTTAGTTACCAAGAATTACACCTTTTCATCAAATAAAAGTCAATAACCGACTTGTATCGAAAGAAAAAAAAAAGTAAATAACCGACAACCACGTCAAAAGGGAAAAAAATATATAGTGGCCATTATTATTGGATATAAAATATGGGAATGATTATTGAGGTCTCTTAATTTCTAGAATTATGTATGTTCATTTCACATCGATGCTAAAGACAGAAAGCAAATCCATATGGTCATTTATTTATTTGTATTGGAGTTGACATAATTGCTCCATTACAATACTAAATGTTTAGTGAGACCTTAGTGTTCAATAACTATAGTGGAATAATGACACTTAATACATTACAATACACAATTCCACTCTCTCCATTCTTGATGTGAAAGAGTTTTCATAAAACAACTCAAATGAATGTACCTCCATACAGATAAAAAAATATAATAAATTAATGAGTGAGAATAATAATTTTATCAAATTAATTTTATTATTTTATTGTTCGAAAACCAATACAACATTCTAAAAAATATTATTTGAGATAAAATTAAAAAAATATAGTTAATACTTCATTAAAAAAATAAAATAATAATTATTTTAAAACTTTTATTTTGTTAAAAAAAACTATTATTACGAGAGAGAGAGGGGGAGTAGCATCTTTGTATCACAAAAAAAAATTGTAGCATATTATAGCACACAGATATATATTGAGTTGCTATTTGTCAAAAAAAAAAAAGATACATATTGAGTTGCGGGGATCTTGGCAGAGGCAGACCCTTCAATAGTAATGTTACAAAAAAAAAAAGACCCTTCAATAGTAAATACACAAGGTTTATATTTTTTCACATTTGTCGGGGTAAATTCAATTACTACAATACTACTAGCAGTGCCTCATTGAGCAATTAACATAAAATCAAGGAAAACATGTCTTCCAAATAGATAACGTGCGTGGTACTCAACAAAGACATAAAGAAGGAATTGCTCCTCGTTTTCCCACAACATTTATGTGCTGAGGTGCCTTCAAATACAACGCATTCACTCAAAAAAGTCTTCGTTTTATTTTTTTTATTTTAATTTTATTTTTGTTAGTATTATTGAAAAAGGAGCAATGCGAAGCACCCATCTATGGTCTAACTGTAACTTCCATTTCAATCCTATTCAAATGCTATTATTCACAAGGTTCCTTTCCGTTAGTGGCACGCTTAGTCATAATCCGTTTGCGTACAAGGCGTTTATTGGACCCTTCACTTTTGTTAATTATTGTATCTGGCCACTAATCATCATTCATCAACTATTTATGTTCTAGTTCTAGTATTTTAATCAACTGTTTAAAAGCCGAAACCAAACCCACTTAATCATTCACATTTTCTTTTGAGTAAAATACAATTGTCTCTCCAGAAAAATATCAATATTACACTCTTTTTTTATTGTTTAAAAATATACACTCCTCTCCACTGAGAGATATCAATATTACACTCATCTCATTTCTTGTTAAAAAATACACATTTTCTTTCTTTAAAAGATAAAATATGATACACTTTTATCCATTGTTGTAATTTTTCAATAGCGTAGAAGTTAGCCTCCGTTAATTTTTTTTTATTACCATAATAACATTTTATCTTTTATTTTATTTCCGTTTTTGCCCTATTTTTTTCCATTCCAATTTCTGATTCTTGAAATCAGAATCACTGTTTCAATGTAGTGGTGAACGACAGTGAAATGGTGATTCTGATTTCAGGAATGAGAAATCGAAATGGAAAAGAAAATGAGACAAAATCGAAAATGAAATGAAAGATAAAAATATTATTATGGTAATAAAAAATATTTTAACGGAAGCCAACTTTTATGTTAACAGAAAATTATAAAAATGGATAAAAGTGTATCATGTTTCATCTTTGAAGGAAAGAGAGTGTGTATTTTTAAACAAGAGGGGAGAAAAGTTTAATTTAATATGGTGAGTTCTAGCATGAGGGGCCAAAAATGCCCCTCACCAATGAGGGCCCAAATAGTACCAGTTTCCAGGTAAATTCGGTGCCCACTAGATAATATTGAAATTTGTTGGGCCATTTATGTAAAAACTAGTCTAATTGCAAAACAGTCCAATCCAAAACACCCTGACCTTTCTCCCCTTTCCCCAGCTCCAGCCACCCCTCCCCCCATCTTTCTCTCTCGTCCTCCACCTTGCCCAACCTGCATTTGAGGATAGTGGTTGTTCTAATTCCAGACAGAGACACCCTCACCTTTTTCTGTGAACAAAAATAGTGGTAAATTCGCATAGTCACGGGGAATGACAGGCAGGTTGAGAAAAGCTATGGCATTTTGAGAACGAACTCTAAAAAATCGGGAATCAAAAGCCATGAAAATATGCCAACAAAATGCATTAAAAATGTGGTGAAAATAAGGCATGATCCATAAATTTTTATGGATCAGTAGTCACGAAGGTCATAGTCAAGCATGGGGTAAAAGGTAAGTTGTTGTAAGAGTGTGAATAAATTAATTGAATGCTTTTGTAGAATGCTCTAATCCTCTGGTTTTCATACAAACAAATGAGGGAAAGGTTATAAAAAAACATGTTGCGTGCATTAACTGACACTGAATGGAGCAAGATCGATCTTCAAAACCTAGTAATTTGATTGTTGCAAACATAAACCCGAAGATGAGAAGTTTCGTCCCCCCAAAACCGAACAAGACAGCAACTACTCCCAAAAAATACCACAGTATCACACACCAAAAAATTCAAATTTATATATTTAAATGATTCTGGTTTTCATGTTGTTGTGGTTACAGGTATCACGTTTCCAAAATAATTATAAAATTGTAAAAATAGTTTATCTGAACGCCAAAAAACACCACACCTCAGAAAGCAAGGCAGATTTGCGTTGCAGTACAATTCCCAAACACCGCCACCAACCATGAAAGTCTCATCGTGCCCGCGGCGGTGACACTCGACGCCGATGACCACTGCATTTCCACTTTGGGCTACCGCAACGCCGAGTCCCTCTTCCATTCCAAATCCATTGCCGAGATAAAAAACACCAAGGCCGCCACCTGCAAACAGATCGACGACGAGTTGTGCTTTCCCTCTCCAATGAGCCTGTAACAGAGGCATCAACTTTGAGCTTGTTTTGAAGTTCCAATTTTCTTTTCCCCAGTAACAACTTCCGTACGGGTCTCCCCCCGAAGCCGTCGCAGAACGCAGTCCCCACTGTCGCCGAACACGACATTTCTCTCCCTCCCTCGTGCGTGGCCAGCCATGGCTGCCATCCTCTCTTTCTCTCTCCTCCGCCATGGCCTTTTTCTCTCTCTCTCTCTCTCCATTTGTAACAATTGATAATGTTGGGCATATTTGGAGATTTTACTGTAAACCTTTTTTCTCCAGGTAACTAACCGGAAATCTCATCCATTCATTTAAATATTAATATATCCAATGGATAGAATTCGTCCCTCACCGGTGAGGGACATTTTTGCCCCCTCATGCTAGAAGCCACCATTTAATATATCTCAAGGGATGAGATAGTGTGTTTTCAAATAATAGAGGAGGGGAGTGTAATATAGTGTATTTTACTCTTTTCTTTAATCAGATTGGCCACACCTTCTAAACATCTGGAATCTGGTGGGTTAACTGAAATTAATGTCTTTAATTGGAACTCAAGACATTAATTTATTATGAACAGAAAGCAATTAAGAGTTAAGATCCACGTTGCATTTATTATGTCTAAAATTAACGGTGGCAAGACTCACGTTGCACTTATCATGTCTAAAATTAACGGTGGCATGCCTCACATATAAATGCTTGATTGATACGTGTAACACTCGGTGTTCTTTTCTTAATACTAGTAATAATAATCATAATCATAATAAGACCACAGTGTGCTCCTACCCTACCAAATAACTAACTGAACAAACGTCATTAATGATGTAAGCATGAACGTGTATGAACAATTGGGATGAAACATCAAATATACTGTCTCATGGGAATTCAACTTCACTTCACCATTTGCTATTGTTTATGTTTACATTTATTATTCACTGACTAACTAGGATGGAGTAGTATTTTGGGGTATCAAAGCTAGTACAACGCAATGTTTTTCTTTTCTTTTAGTGATCAAGAATTTCAATATTCAGTACCAGAATGGCACAACAAATTAACAGCACTGGTATCTTCAAGCAAAACAGTTTCAGGTGTTGAACTAATTCTTTCTACTGAAATGGTTAAAATGAATGAATAAATCAATGAACAGTAGGATACAAATTGCAAATGAGATGATTAGTGATGACAAACATATAACCTAATTAAACATTTAAATATTGCTCAAACCTCAGAATCAACAGAGTTATTATAACCCAGAAACTTTGCTATCTACTCGCAGCACACTGGCTGGTGTTCTTTCTGCAGTTTCTCCCAAAGGCATAGCACCATCCTTGGGTTTTGATAATGGGCAAGTACATAATTTGATTCACACCCAGCATTGTAAAACCTCTCATCATTCACATAATGCACTTCTTTCCCACCATTCTTGAACTGTTCAATCCATATGCCCATGGCAACATCTTCTAATTTAAAGAACTAAGAATAAAAAAAATTTTGTGAGATGTTAAATAAAGGTACAAAGACATATATAGCAAGGTGAATAGAAGAATAATGCAATGATGGCAATTAAGCCTTCTAAAAATACACCTGCATCTAGTTTAAGATTTTACTTTGTTTATATCGATTTAATGGGAAAGAAGGAATTCTTACCTGGAGTTTTCTTTCCTGGTGACCCTGGACAATGAACTTTGCTATGTCACGAGAGATGACATAGCCAGGACCATGTGCCCAAGGTGGGTATGTAGCATGTGGCCATTCCTAAAATAATAATATGATAATAATCAATAACAAAATAAAAATGGTGTGTGTGTGTTTGGGGGGGGGGGGTGCTAATGTAAATTATTAATAGCATCATACAGTCAGAGATTAATACCTTGTCACTGATGTACCACTTGCTGTCTTTATCCCTATGAGGAGATGAATTAGAAGATATGAGACCGTATAAGAGGCCTTCAGATGGCTTACCTTTGAGGCTGGAAAGCACTTCATCAATCCTAACAAAAGCATCATCATCTGTTTTCATGATGTATTTAGAAGGGATGATTTTTGTCTGCAATTTTAATTAAAAAAACTTATTCAGTAGCCCACAGAAAGTAATGGCCAAAAGAAGAGAGAAAGAAACCAGTAATGTAATCCCAATATCTTATTTGCATAACATTCTAATCAACTTACCCCCATAATGCAAATTGCAATTGTCTTCAAAGAAATCAAACTATAATAATCAACAAAAGGCATTAACTGAATATCTCCATATGCTTGAGCTTCACTCCATAACTCAAAATTAACTCTATTGTTCTTATGCTGCAATCAGATGAAATAAAATGTCACCGAAAGTTTTTAACAATAGAGGAAAAAAAAATTAGAAGGCAAAAAACTCTTATGTAATGATGAATGCATGGTTGAGTCCTCACTACAACATTTGGTGGGTAAGACTGTTAGAGTATGACAGCTTTGACTTCAGTTTCACCAGTCACCATTTTCTCGTGCTAAAAAATTTATGATTCATTTTAATAATGAATCCAGCTTCAGCATTCAAATATCACAGTTAATATCCCAATCACTTCATCTAGTCATTCAACATGTAAATTCTTGAGTATATTTCTTCATTAATATGCCACTTGAACTCCCCGTCAAGCTAACTACCTCGAGGGGAGAAGAGCAATTAAAACATATGAAACTATCTTGCAAATTGATTTGACAAGAGCTATAAAATGATGCCATGGGCTTGACTTAGATAACCATTAAGTCATTAACTGATTATACATATAGCAATGATGGATGGTAAGTTCAGAAATTACACCTCACCAATTTAATTTATAAACCAGCCAATTTCATCTATTTTCTTTTAACCAAAGGGAAGCAAAGATAACAGCAAAAGCAGGACTAGAGCTTTAAAGAAATTCTTCTTGGCAAAATTTGTGCATTAATTAGAAACAAGAATGATTCTAATGTATAGATTCACTTTAACAAGTCTGAAATGCATTGCTTACAAGCCCAATGAAAAATCTGACAGCAACTTCTCCAGAACGTACAGCCTCATATTGCATCCAAGACCTCCTCAGAGCCATTCGACGCTTAAAGTTATTTCCAGTAGAGAACACTCCGATCAACAAAACAAGCCTTTTTCTGGGGATAGAAGGAGCCTTCAGTTTCTCAACATCAACAACTATATCATTATCTTCAGTAACGGGTAAACCTTTAGCCAGGACTGATAAGAGACTCAAACTGCCTGCTACTTTAATGGTGCTGACTAACCATGGTTCAAGCTTCTGCATCCACAAAACAGTACAAAGTTGGAATGACCATTGCGATTAAAGTTTTTATGTTCTTAGCAGTACTTCTCTTCCTATAACATACCTCCCTATATGCAAAAGATGTTTCATGCCTTCCATTCACAGTCATATGAAATCCCTCTGAACCAACCCACAATGTGGCAGTGAAAGGATTACCCTCAGAAAAAGGGAAATTAGCAGTTCTATGGGCACTTTCTGAGGAAATATTAGAAGGTATATCACTAGTAGGTTGACCCACATTTACATTCTCTTCGTTGTTACTTCTGACAACTTGTACATTGCAGAGAACAAGTCCATCAACTACAACATACAGTTAGACAATTTAGAATTTACTAAAAGCCTCCCTCTTAAAAAAACTGCACTCAAGAATAAAAAGAAGCATGCTAACACAAAATGAAAGAGATTTTTGTGATTAATTGTTATACGATAGAAGTCTTACAAACTTATCAGCTTAAGCATAACGTGAGGTGTTGCCACTATATTTGCATGCAGAATAGACTAATTTAACAACTAAAGGTCTATCACAGATCATCACTTTTAATGGTGAAAAACTCTTGAATATAAATCAGAATCATGCTAAAAATACCTTTTTGGATGTTAGCAGAACCACGAGCAGGACACCTTTCTTCTTTTCCCCATCCAAGATCATTAGTCCATGTATTTTGAACAATATACGGTTCCTCTGTCATGTTTTCTCCAGGAAGACTCACATTATAATGCAAGATAATTAGAGGATTTGCCTCCTCTTCTACCTCTTGCCCAGCAAGGTCAATCTGAAAGCTTATGTTTTGTCCATTAGGGATGCCAATCAGTGTAATGGAAGAATCTACAACCAGACCACAAGGGAGATCCAGAGTGAGCCCACTATCTGCTACTGTCTTACCAAGTGTGGTCACAGAGAATGGGCAGTTTTGATTTGCTGGGCTGTCTATCCTACTAATCTTAGAGGCTTTGTCCTTTTCAACAGTGGACAGCAACTCTTTCCATGCTACAGAAGCCTCTTTAACTCCTTGAGCAGTTTCAGGCAAAGCATCTGACCTCGACAGCAAGGAGTGTAAAGAAGTCCAAGCAAGCACAGCATTCATCTCTCCTTCAGATAATTTTTTCATGTCATATAGATCATCAAGCCCTGCAACGTGTACCAAATGTGGCCTTCTTGTTGGCTTTTGTACCCTTCTTAGTTCCACATCAGAAGAGTTTACTGGAAGATTGCTGCTTCCTTCAATAGAATCATTTGGTGGATGGTTATTGAAAAAACCGTACGCTGACTGTTTTGCTGACTGCTTCTGTGGCTGAATTCCTTTAAGGCTGTACAGTAGAAACAACATCATACCAAGAGCCATGATCAACAGGCCCCCATACCACTTCTTCATTTTGAGTAAACCTTGAACTAAATATGGCCGTTTCTGCAGACAAAGAAATTTTGTTAACTTTCATTATAAAATGAATAAAAAGGGTCACATCACACCACCTATTGGGTAAAGAAAAAATGAAAGCTAATTGAGAGGGTCAAATAGACATGATCTAATCTGTGGAGCATGCTGAACTAGCATTAGCCCTCATTTTATGGCATTTTGCAAGTTGCAACAGATAATGGGGGAAGGAGCCATGTCTAGGATTTTCATACCTCACATTGGGGGACTCCTATACCATAATACGAGCTGATGAACATGATGAAAGTAATCTATTCAAATACTGGAAAATGTGTCACGACCACGAGTAATTTATTTGCAATGCAGTGTTCACTTTAGAAAATGGAGAGAAAATGCAATAAGTGAAAAGGTTCAGATTACTGAATCTTAATTGACATGCTTTGACAAAAAGTTAAACGCAAGTAGAGGCTACTGGTACTTGAGTTTCTACTTCCTAAGTTGTGTATTTTGTAAAAATCAAACAACCTTTTGCAGCATAACTTAATTTTCTGCTCAGTGTTTTGCTATAGAATGAGTCAGTAGACCTAATTCAAATGTTTTGGAAATAGTAATTTTGTTATGAAGGAAGGCCCCATTCTCTCTAAAGCGCGAGATCTGCATATATGATTAAACGTAACCAATTAATCCACGCATTAATGCTTCTGGGACAGGAAAGAGAGACATTACTACTACTACTACTACCATATAAGCCAAATGCAGAAAATGAGAGACAGTAACAAAGAGAACAAGATTTGAAGGTGGCGGAAACAGAGAGAGCCAATTAAGAGTCACTCACTCACCAATACCATTGAAGGCTGCGAAATGCTCCAAAACTCTTCTGAGATGTGAACCGAGTGACACTGAAGCTGATACTGGTGCTGACCATATTCGTCAATAGCACTCCCATTTTCTTATTCATTTCTTGTTTCTTATTTAATAATTAATTAATAGTTCAATAAAGAAAGCAGAGTTCATTCTTTCTTTGAGCTAACAGCAACTGGACGACGTCGTGTGGTTTTAGGACAGTGTACCGTTGTTTTAGCGGGGTGTGGTTTTTGTGTCGGAATTGGAAACAGAGGAGACTATAGTAAATGAATGAATCTATAAGTAGGCTTCGACTAGCATGCGCTACCTCGGGAAATTGCTCACGGTGAGTGAGCGGATTTACCGTAGTCACACACACACGGAATCGCACCCCTTTTTCTCTCTCCCTACCGTTTTTCCTTTCAACTCTTCAAAAAGCTCCGCCGTCAATTCCCTCTGTTCCCAGGGACTTAAAAATTTGTCTTGCGATTTTACTTTCGTTAGGAAGCAATATGATACTACATGCATGCCATGAAATCAAGAACTTCATTCCAATTTAATTCTCTCGGAGTAACAGCCAAAGCAAGAAAATAGCATTTCCCAAACCAACATAAACTTCCTGAAATTAATTAAATATGCTAATAAACCAAAAACCAAGACAAAGTCCCACGATTGGGTTTTAGCTAGGCAAGTCTGCAGCAAGGGCAAAATTGATTTTGAACCAAAAACCACACACCCACTCTCTCTCTCTCTTTCTCCCTCAAACATAATGTGCCATGAGAATTTGGTGGTGGGGTTGTGGTGGCGGTGGCGTAAGAGCCCGAATCCCAATACCAGGCCCGTAACAACCAACACGGTCACAATGTAGACGAAGATCTTTGTTGCTTTCCCAGCACAACACATTTCTCTCCTTTTCTTTTTCTATGAACTGATTTTTCTGAATCTGGGAGGTGATGGCGGGGGCTTTGTCTCTCCCTGTCGTTAATTTGGTTTTTCTTTTTCTAGTACAGCCTGCTATGCTCTCTTTTCTTTCTGTTTATCTGGTTCTAGCAAAGATAGCAGAGATGGGGGTGTGGGGCTTGTGGGTTCTCTTTCGTCTTTTTCTCATGGCGTTTTGAGGGAGAAAGAGGGTGTGTGTGACTGCGAGAGGTAGACAAAAACCTCAGGGAGAGAAAGCAGAGAGCAGAAAGAGAGGAGTGGATATGGCTGTTTCCCGCCGTGGCGGTGGTGGTGGAAGGGGGACGGGCCGCTGTAAGCGTCCTAGTCACAGCGGGGCAAGGACGAGGTTGTTGGTGGGAGGGGATTGGGTGGAAGCGTGCTCACTGTGTTCCACAAAATTGATGTCACCATCTAAGCCTTTGATTTTTTTATTAATATATCAAACGGTATCTATTGATTGCTCACTGTGAGAGACGCCTAGCAGCCGCCCGACAAGTACGTGGGTGGATTAAAGTTTGTAAAAGTAAATTTGGATTAAATTTATTTTGTAAATTAAGTTTGGTCAAAAAATAAATTTAATCTAATGTAATTTATGTTTAAATATTTTTTTCTTAACAATAAAATTTGTTGGAATGATGTTAATCAAAAAAACTTTTGAATATGTAATTATGAAAATGGTATAAGTTTTGTAAATACTATAAAGAGAGAGTGGATAAAAAATAATAAAGAATATTATTATGTTTATTAGTTTTCCAAACTGGATCAAATCCAACTATAAGTAACTCCTAGTTTTAGATGAGATTGATGGTAAGAGAGATTTAAAATGATTTCGCAATAATTATAAAATTACATAACTGTAGAATTAGAGCCCATTTGTTACGGTATACAAATAATAAAATAGAAGCTTTTATTCCATTCCATTTCCATTGTTCTGTTCCGTTATATTCCATTTTATACCATACAATTCTATGATACCCAAACATTTCTCTCTTGAATTTATGTTCCAACGTATCGACAAGATTGAGATAAAAGTGAAAATGAAGCGAATTTATTTTCAAGTATTATTGTAATTGGTATATTTTATGTATTTTATTTTTGCAATAAACTATCTCAAAGCAGAATTTCAAAAATGCTTCCTCAAATGGAGGAACACAATTAAGATAGTATTCCGAGGTCATGCAAGGCATAAGTACATCATTGGCTTTTCCTCTGAAGACATGAAAAGGGCATGGAGGAGGACAAGTAAAGGTCCTAATCTGAGCTGTGTGATTTTGTACATGTACAACGCAAAACTATTTCCTTCAATACGATATACTATATACTACTATATACTATATATACAAGAACTGCCTCCTCAGAGACCGAATACCTCAGCAATTCCCTCCAGCTAACCATTATTACCGGATAGTCATGTGGTTCCAGAAACCAACATTACCATCTCAATACGGAGAGTGAGGAAAATGCAAAAAATGATACCTTTCATACTGAAGAGCAAATAGGCTCTTCTCAGGAATAAAGATCAAACAGATTGATTGATGGAATTTCGACAGCGCGGAATTCGGCTGGACAATTTGAGATTGGGCCTTGATTATGTTGAATGTAAGGAAGCCATGTGTGTGTATGGTGAAAAATCAGTCCTAGTGACCGGCACTGCTCCCAAAAGTTGAAGAGGGAGGAGCTGATCCAGATATCTGTTGGGGGGACCAGGGGCAAACCCCTTCCTTCGGTGTTAAATCTACACTAGACCCATCAACAAGTGGTGAATATGGCTTCGCTACTTTATTTTTCAGTGTTCCCTGAAACCAATGCCAAATAATTTATCACTCAGAAGTCAGTCGAGTATACAAATGAATGTTTAATGAAGGGAATAGAAACATACCTTTGATGCGCCTGGGCCATAAGTGTTTAATGCGTGCTCAATTGAAGAGTAAACTTGAAGAGCTTGATGAAATTCAGGGATGCATTTTATGATGCGAACATTTTCTTTCGAATCCAATGATCTAGACTGCAAATATAAAATGAGCCGTGAAGGGGGTGATTTTGGGCTGTCCTTTTTTCCATGTGTCAGTTCCATCGTACCAAAGTCATCCCACAGTATATCCCACATTATAGAACATGGATCCTTTGCTGGGCTAAACTTCCTCTGAGCAATAATATTGGACGGTTGCTGACAATGAAAAAAAAAACATTGCTAAGTAACAGTGGATTGAAGAAGCTTATCAAAAAAAAAAAAAAAAGAGTGGATTGAAGAAAGTGGGATTTTATTTATTGTTCTTAATCATGAATACGTACTTGCAATAGTATAACTCTTCTATGTGTGATCATGAGGATTTTCCCTTTTGGAAGCATGAAGTGATCTTCATATGCATCTGATAAAGCAAACTTTCCACGTACTTTGAACAGATCAACCTGGCCAAAAAATGAGCCCGATTCTGCCAACTGCAGTATGACCTTCATGACAGAAGTATGGCATTTATTTAAAAATTGAGTACCCAAAAGAAACTCAAAATACATCCAAGAATTAAAAAGATAAAAAGGCAACAAGGCACATTTCATTGATTGGATAATTTGGTCATGCAGTATAACCAGTAAATTAGACAGCAAAATATTTTCACAAGTCACAACAATGGCAATTAAAAGGGAGCCTGCATAACAGTTGAAGTGACTACCATGTGACAAGGAGATCACAGGTTCAAATAGTGGAATAAGCCTCTTGCAAATGCAAGGTAAGGCTGCCTACAATAGACTCATAATGGGCCCAGTCCTTCCCTGGACCCTGATATGGAGAGAGCTTTCTAGCAATGGCAATCCTGCCAATCCACATAATTGAAATTCACTCTTACTAGCTGCTCAATATCTGCTAGAACAGCATTAAATGTTCAAGGATAATGGCTATTGAAGCTCCAGAAAAGGTACTATCGAAAAAGTTTTAGGTAACTTTACTAAAGTTCATGGTAAACTAATGACATTAGTTTCAATTGAATGTGGGGCGAATATTAAGTTAATAAAGAAAGGTGACTGTGACGAGAAATGCATGATTATAGACTATAAAAGTTTGACATTAGTGTTATTTTCTATTTGGCTTTTTCTATTGACACATACATTGGTTTCTAACTACACATACACTCAAATTTAAATACCAAAAATGCCCTCATCGCGTATGTTATTTTTTTTCGTTGTATCGTAATTTTGCTCCGTGTTACAAATAACACACGCGGAACTATTAGTTCCGCAGGTGTTATTTGTACCACATACACATACAAATAACACCTGCGGAACTATTAGTTCCGCATGTGTTATTTGTAGCGCGGAACTAATAGTTCCGCAGGTGTTATTTGTAGCACATGCACATACAAATAATGTCTGCGGAACTATTAGTTCCGTGATAAAAATAACACATGCGGAACTAATAGTTCCGCAGACATTATTTGTATGTGTATGTGTTATTTGTATGTTGACCCAGTGCGAAAGCCGATTTTAACAAAAGACCACATTTTTTCACATGGAAACAGGCTTCTGAGCAAAACGCAGGACTTTGCCCTGCGCGTCGCGTGATTTTGGCCAAATTCGATCGTTTAAGGGGTCAAAATGACAATTTTGTTATTTTTTCGTTATTTCGTTACCTCGCGGAACTATTAGCTCCGCACTGCAAATAATGCCTGCGGAACTATTAGTTCCGCGTGTGTTATTTGTAGCACATGCACATACGAATAACACACGCGGAACTAATAGTTCCGCAGACATTATTTGCAGTGCGGAACTAATAGTTTCGCGAGGTAAAGAAACAACGAAAAAAAATAACAGATGCGATGAGGACATTTTAGACATTTTACCTCTTATGTATGTGTAGAATGAAATGTATGTATGTGTTAATAGAAATTGCCTTCTATTTTAGGGTCATAGGAAACCAACGTCAGAAATAGTCAGTAAAATAAAGTAGATGAATTGAACCCCAAAACTCTATCAAATAACAAAGTACTAGTCTTAAGCAGGATCCTCAATGACTTCACGTCATACAATCTTAGCTTTCACCTTTTCAGCCTATAACCATAATATCTGTCAAAAGTTGTGTATTTTAGAACTTAATTGTACTATAACCATAATATCTGTCAAAAGTTGTGTATTTTAGAACTTAATTGTACAATTGAAACATTTGTTTCTTAAGAGTGAATAAAGGTAATATCTCTTCTTTAATCTTCGCAAACATGAGTCTAAATGACTCTGCCTAGGATTTAAATGAGAATTAGCTTTCTTTGTTTCAATACATATCATTTGCAATATTATGACTAAAAGCTCAATTGTTTAAATAACGAAATGAACTGCAGGTCTGTTAGCAAGTTGAAGCTTTGGTACCTGTCCTTGAGCTTTGTACTCATCATATAGTCGAAGCAAATTATCACCGCTTATAACACGAGGCAACCTCCTCCGGAGAAGTTGTTCATCAGATGTTATAGCAGCGGCAATTTTCATTCTCATAGCATTAGCACCTTCAGTTGTTTTTGACAGAAGATCTAGAACACCACTCACCGGTTGTGCAGCGGCACCAATAATACCCTTGCCAACACCCTGAACAAAACCCTCAACACCAGAAGTTTTTGCTCCTTCAAGAGGCTTTGTCAAAATTCCAGTTACCCCTCTGAATAAACCTTTAGCAAATGCTCCACCTCCCTCTCTTATAACATCACCAAAATCCTCCACACCTTTGGTTTCCTGTCACACAAAGTTATATTAAACATAGGTATCAGCAATCAGCATCCTATCAAACCATTTCATATGATCTGATATTCTTGAAACTGCAAAAAGAAGAATAATAAAAAAAAGTAAAGAAAGCACTAGCTAAGAGAAGTACACCTGAGCTGCTACTTAAAAGTTTTAACTGTAACTGCTATTTTCCGTAAGAAGCTAGTAAATGTTGCAAGTGTTTCACATCTTACATTGGTTTCAATGAATTCCAAACCATCATAAAATGTGCAGTAGTCATAGTTTTTTTTTTTTTTAAGGGGTTTCACTATGCTGAATTGCAATAATCGAAACATAGTCAAGTTTATTTTTGTATCAGGTAAACAACCATGTATTAGCCTCATCCAGGTAAAGCACATATTTAAAAGAATAGTAGCCGCATTGCAGTTAGCACATTCTTATATAAAGATTAATATTCTAGGGATAATGTCTATCAATTTAAAGCACAAGAATCAAGTAAAATTGGACAGAAGAACAGCCTAGACAAAACCTGTCTCTGTCGACTTTGAATGAACTTCTTATCCATAGACAATGCAGCTACACCTTTACTCATATGTCCAAGTGCACTACTTGCATTGCCCAATATATCAACACCTGAGAGTAGCTGAAGTGGTTGGCCTAGAAGATCTTTCCGGATATTTGAGATAGCCATGCTAATCATAGAACTCTGCCTCATACATACGTTCTCATTGAACCTCTGGTTTATCCTGACCTGGTTCAGAAGTACACATTTATCATTACAACTATTTCACTATATTCTCCAAATCCTAGAACCTAGTTAAACAAAAGGCACAACACCTCAAAACTTGTCATGCCAAGAAACCTCAGCATTTATAGATATATCTGTGACGCTAAATTGCAGAAAAGATACCATCTCAGGTGTAGGAAATTGGGATTTATTGCATAATCAGCAAAACATTGTTAGAGTTTGTCAGAATATGGCTTTTAGCCAAAGCTACAAAGAGTCCTGTAATAGCTCATGACAGTTAGGCAACTTAGTCACATGTCTATTGAACGGAATCAGTTAGCTTGGCAAGAGTGAGAAACTGAAATCTGTTGTAACAAATTTCAGATATCCCTAACTGATATGCAATTACGGATCTAACAGATCTGTTATAAATAACTAAATCTCTGTAATCAGAGCACCTTTTGTATTCTGTATTCTCTAAGAACAGAAATATTCAATACAGAAATTCCCTGAAATCCCCCTCTGAATTTTTCTCAGTTTCTACTATTTTTTCTCAAATTTTCACCTGCACAATTTTTAATAAACACGTATGACGTTACATCTAGTGCTTATTCTCTTTCTCCATCTCAGCTTCTCTTTACATACATAAATAAGATAAATTTTATGAGCCTAGTAGTGCATGGTCGTTATTCTCTTGGCAAAACTTAATCACTTTGTCAAACTTACATAATGTGCTCCTAGTTCAAAAACAAACGGGATATAAGGCTGACTAACCTACCTTCGGCAAGAAGCTACCAGAGATTATAAAAAATGGTTCTTAAAATAAGACAATTTCCAGAAAGAAATTAAAATACTTACAGGCATATTTTCCATGTTACCCAATGCAGTCATTAAGGATGCCCAGAACCCAAGCACCCCCCTTGGTCTTTGACTTGGTGACATAGTCATTGACACTTTGAACCGCACTTCCGAGATATTAAGGACACTGTAATTCAAGGTAATGTCATATGCAGTTCATGGAGCCCAACACAGATAATCATGCATTTCCAAGAGAGAGTCTTGCATACCCAATTTGAACGATTGGATCAACTGATGCAGCGGTTGTTTGAGATTCATACAGCCTACTGAGCTTCACCTGCTGGATCATTTCATGAAGGCGCCAAATAATAGGTTCATGAATGTTTATTAAAAAGGCAGAAGAACTTTCTGGCCCCTGCTTACAATAACCAGTCATAAAACAAATCAAAACCTCAAATAATAAATAAGTTAAGGATTGATATATTTTTTTGCTAAATGGTAATAATAATATGGTGATGCTCACATGAAGACCAATATATGGATAGACACAAAAATCCAATGATCCACTTGACTGCATTGTTACAGAACATTTGAGGATATAATCAGTTTCAGCCACAACTCTCTGAGGCCTGAAGAGAACTGGCATCGGAGTTAATGGCAGTTGGTTGTCCACTTGTAGCCCGCACATTCTGAGTTTGAATCTGGAACACAAGAAATTATATTTTCAAAATTAAATTTGTAAATAACGGGAAGACCAGACCAAAAAGTTATTATATAGTTAATTTAAAATCTTCTGAGCAAGTGGCCAAGTTGTATTGGTCAACTGGATAGTGGGCTCCATTCCAACTGTAAACTAAATACAAAACTTACCGACTAATTCCGGAGCCCAAACCAGTTGAATATGCCAGAACAAGATTCTGAACAGACAGGTACAAAATTTCCTCTGGTGTATGATCAATAATAGATACACCAAACTCAGCAAGATCAAAATTGATGTGGAATTCACAATCTGTAATTGACATTAATTGTTGCTTTTGAGAGTCATTCATTGATGATAAATGTCTTCTGCTCAGAACTCCTGTTGGTTCAGTTTCAGGCATCCAATCACTGATCTTAACAACATTGGTTTTCTCTTCCTTTACAATAGTAACACGGAAGGCTCTAGTTGGTCCATCTGCTACGTGGACAGGCTGGTGATCAGAAATTTCATCGATATCATACTTCAGTGATTTCAGTGGGTCAGTTCCATCTACCAAGAGTTCCAACAAACGTCTTCTACCAAGATCATCCCACAGAAAAGAAGCAGCAGAATTTGGAAGCAGCAGCTTCCAAGAATCACCAATACCATCAACTTGACGAATGCGAATGGGAAAGAACATGGAACGATTTTCAACCCTGTTGATAGAAAAGCATTTTAGAAATGGTAGTAGTGTCCAAACAAGACAAAAAGTAAAACTGATGAAGAAAGAAATCAAGAAATCAAGAAAATCTGGTCTTAAATCTTAA
The DNA here is from genome assembly GCA_030159175.1 of Glycyrrhiza uralensis. Taxonomy (NCBI): domain Eukaryota; kingdom Viridiplantae; phylum Streptophyta; class Magnoliopsida; order Fabales; family Fabaceae; genus Glycyrrhiza; species Glycyrrhiza uralensis. Next base: position 56,991,904 of record BRZY01000001.1, on the reverse strand, counting down.
CCAAATCAAGATCACAACAACAACATAAGTAGATGAAGTAATGGAAATGCTGGACCCTTCAAATATTTACTTAAAAGGAATACAAAACACAACTTATCTTGCACAAGTTGACTCAAAGGCCAAGGAAAATAATTGCTTCAAATGTTTCACAAAATATACAGGAATATAAGTGAATTCCTATTTTCCTTTTCCTCAACGTTGAAAGAAATAAAAGAAAAGGTGAACATTATGATGGTTCATAGGGGAGAAAATGAGAGAACAAAAACCTGTAAGGACTTGACAATGAATTTGGACGAAAAACAACTTCAAAACGTGATCTCTTGGCACCACTTCTTACTGCTACCCTTAATTGCATTGGTTCATCTCCAATATTATTTTTCAAGCTAATGCGCATTACACCTTCATAACTTACACTGAATGGTGTACTCCATTTGTAGCCATCAATACGCAACTGAATGAATATAGGATTCTTTATAAGATATAGAAAACAAGTCAAATATGTAAGCTGGACAAATATTTAAAAGTTATAACAACACCTTCAAAAGTTCAACTTTGGCTGATGACTGCCACTCAAACGGTTTTGGAGGATCAGTGGGATGGATCCATACAACTGACTGAGTATCACATTGCTGCAGGCAGAGACTACATCCAACCCTATTAATGAACATTGTGTGTGGCTGGAAATGAACCACCTGGACATCAAATAGCTTGAGAGTTACTAATATCAAGGGTATGGTATGGGGCAGGTCTTGAACCACGTAATATACAATAACCATTTGTCATAGATATTACCACAAACATAAGAATATAAAACATAATTATTTACTGAAGCAAAGTAATAGTATGGACATTCCAACCTTTGTCCTGTCTGAAGTCATGTTCAACAGTGCTGAAAGCTTGTAGTAAGATCCATCAGAATTGAAAGCCTTGACATCAATACGTTCCTACAAGAGTTTCAATGAACATTATGAGCTACAGAGTAAACTATACTAATATGTATTGCAAAAAAGATGAAGCAGTTAGTTTGTCCATATAATAATAACACCTTGTTTTCCAGTTCAAGCAGAGAAATCCCAGAGCTGTAAACTTCAGAATAGCGCATAGAAACAGAAATGCCCAGCCTAGGCGACAAGGATGTATCTTTCTGAGAATGAAACATTGTGACTCCACTACGACCGGCATAATCTTGTGGAGAAAGCATGCTAGGAAATGGACTATTGTCTTCAATTACTTCGAGTACTTGTAGGTTTCTCCTTGAACTAGAATGCCTTCTATCCATTGAGCTAATGGGATTTTTCAAAGCTGTCTTGGCAGACTTGACAGCCCTAGAGAGTAGGACAGAATCCACCTCTGCATTTTCGAAAGGTTCAACTTCCACCATACGATATGCCAAAGCTAGAGAAGAATCATTGACAATCCAATAAGGGACAAAAAGTCTTAAGGTTTTTGGTGCAGCACTTGTCCCACCCATATCATGTTCAATACTCACACGCACTTTCCTGCAACAATGATGATGATGATGATCTATGCTAAAGATTATGCTCAAAACAATAAGAAAAGTATCAAAGTTATGGAACAAACAGTCTATGTTAAAAAGAATAGCTTATGATTTTGCATCATTATATAACCAAATACAAATGAATTTGAATGAAAAAACATTATGGAAAAATCACGCTCAAAATTACCACAAGTAAAAATCTATCCTCCCTAGTCTATCTTGCCCAATAAATGAGAGGCACATAATATAAACTAGTTAACTAGAAAAAAACATTTCAAGGGCATATTGCACCGAGTGGGAACAAGAAGATTCACTCCTGTGTACTTGGGCTTCTATAGTCAATTTTAGATATCTCACTTCCTCAAGTTGTTGGATGCTTCCATTTGTAGAGATCCCATATCGACTAGAGATATGACACAATGTTAGTCCTTATAAGGCATGGGTAGTCCTCACCTTACAAGCCGATTTTGTGGGGTTGAGTTAAGCCCTAAAGCCCAAATACTAAGATGGTATTAGAGTCTATCATAGATCCGTTATTGTGCCACCCATATTTGTCCAATAACGCCATTCATGGAAAGTTTGGGAAGCAATCCACCATTATTTCCACAATCAGAACAAAACTAAGTCGAGGCAACTTCGTGAGATGTGGTTCATCACCAAAGGAAATTGCAGCATTGCTGAACTCTTACTAAGAGTCCAAGCTATAGTGATGCTCTACTTTTGATTGGAGATCCGGTTTCGCATAGGGACCAGTTCGAAATCATCTTGGAGGCAATTCCTGAAGAATATGACGCTGTAGTAGCTGTTGTCAACAGCAAGTCAGAATTGTGCTCCATTTCTGAGCTTGGATCTATGCTCCTTGATCACGAAGCGTGAGTTGAGAAAAATAAGAACATGTTAACTGATTTGGCGTCAGAAAATTCCACAACAGAATCCTACTCCTTTTTCCAACTCTGCACCTCAGAATTTAGGATATCCTGAAAATGGAACACAGCAAACTACTTTGATTTCCCTGGTAATCACGGTGGACCTTTTAGCAAAAGAGGTGGCAGATTGATCGCTTCAGAGGTTGTGGTGGCAGAAATGGTGGTGGCTCTTATGTTCGTTAGATCTGGTTACAGTATAGGTCACAATGCCTGTATCTGTTAGTATCACAACAGTTGCCCCAGCTTCCTTGAGTCAGTTACATAGAGGGCAAATTTCTTCCGCAAGTCAGCCTCCAAATAATCAACAACACTTCCTTCCACCTCCACCTCGTTCAATTAAGCACATGCTCTACTTACAGGATCAGATTCCTCATAATTCAGCAACCATGTTACACTAAATGCTGCTAACCTAATGGACAGCACCTCACTGCCAGGTCTGACAACGTCCTCATGGGAAATGGTCAAGGTTTGTCAATAACCTCTACTGGTTCCATGTCATTTAAGTCTCCACTCAAGCCACAGACCAATCTCACACTCAAAAATCTCCTCTTAATTCCATCAATAACTACAAATTTAGTTAGTGTTAGTCAATTTGCAAGAGACAATTTTGTTTACTCTAAATTTCATCCTACTATTTTCCTTGTCATATCCCAGGCCTCCTCTGAAGTTTTGCTGAGAGGAACATTAAGAAAAGATGGTCTCTACAGCTTCAACAATCTCCAAGTCTTCATGAAGAGACTGACTTGTCCAAGTATCTTCCTGTTTTCAGTCTTACAAATAATAATTCTGTACCTAGCTATAGCAGTCCTACTTCTGTTGTAAATAATTCAGTTACTTCTTCTGTTACTGCAAATGATTTGCATACTGTAAAGTCTATAATGCCACATGCCATAAGATGATCCTCCCTCATCTTATAGCATGTGGCATTATAGACTAGGCCACACCCATCAAGAGGCCTTGAGGGAGGCTCTCAAAGCATGTAATGTCTCAATACCTAATAAAAATACACTTAATTTTTGTACTGCTTGTTTACCCAGCCTGCAAACATATCAATAACAGATATACTAATACTTCTAATAAGATGTTATGATTTATAGAGACAACTTTGAGGATATGATAAATAACCTATTATATGGTAGTGCATTTTATAAAAAATACTCCCCAAACACAGCAAAAATACATCATCTCTAAGAACAATATTGAAAAAGAATATTCAATATTATGGATATTGCACCACAAGCACAAGTCACTTAAAGAAAATTTATGGGACTTTAGTTTTTTCCAAAGAACAGATTACAAACCTTCTACTTTGCCTGTGAACCATCCAGAAAGATGAGACATGATTTGAAAAAGAAGGATCCAGTACAAGAATTGGGTCCTGAACCAAGAATAAACAAAAAAAGATGAAAGTGAATCAACTAGATCACAAAACAGGAACAATTACAAATAAGAATTTCTTAATCATTCAATAATAATATGTGCAGAGCTAGATTAGTTATCACCTTTTCCATGACCCAACCACCCTGCACAAACAAAGTAAGATACAAAGGTTTCTGAATATCAACTGAATAGATATGTACACTCTGACGAGAAGATACGACACCATGATGCCGCTCAACACAATTTCCTTCCTTTGTTTTCTCCTTGATTGAAAATTCAGCAGGACAAGGAAGTCGGTTCTCCAATTTCATAGGAGAGTTAATAGATATTCTCCAATCATATACAGGTACATTTAGTTCAGTATTGAGGACTGAGGCATCTGTACCCATACTAAACCATAATTGTTTACTTCCACTACTAGGATTACAGCACAGAAGTATGTCCTTTTTCTCAATCTCATTTAGCTTCAAAGAACAATTGGATGTCAATGAATTTTGTCTAGAACCATGATCTAATAATTGGTCTTTCCCAAATATATAACTCAAACCAACAACTACAGCATGACCCCATGAGTATGAGGGCTGAGAATTATCAAAGCTAGGTCGAACTTGCAGATGTTGGTCAGAGTCCTTGGATGTACTTCTCCAAGATAAAACAGTAGAAGTTCCAGGGTGCACTGTACTTACTCCACCCTGCAAGGATTCTATACCTTGCTCAGAAAAGGTTTGTCTAGTACGAATCCAACGTCTTCGACGCACAACATCAGAGGCTGATTTTGTAGAAGACTTTGAGGAAGTAGGAGGCCATTTTAAATTTTTAATGTCTGGTCCATATGCCCAGCCTTCCTTGTCAACATACTGAAACTTATCTATGGACCAACCTGAAGCCCATTTCCACCAAGGAGGAAGTGGAGGTTCAAAGAAGTCCTTCAAAATGATACAAGTGAATGAGGATTTTAATCACAGTGATGGTATCTTAGGTAAGGAAGTTAACAAGTGATAACAGTAAATTTATAAATATACCAACCTTAGATGAGTATGAGAAGTCCCTTGTGCTCCAATGTCCAGGATTATTAGGGTGTACACCTGGCCAATTGTTACCCCAACCAGATGATGGCTGGTAATACTGATTTTGAAAAACTTCTTCAACTACAGTATTAGAACTGTTTGTTCCAAGTGAGGGATCACGACCATGAGAAGCATGACATGTTGAAATATTCAACACAACATCTGATTCATTCATTACTGTAACAAGGCCCCTGAAAATTACATGCTTCTTTCCATTTTTCATCACAACTTCCATACCAATATATTCATTTTGTAATGATTTCGGAACCACTGAAAGTGGAAGCAATGATCGAATACTCTCCCACTCACCCTCTTGGCCAAGCCCTACCCAAAAACCTATGTCTCTATCACCAGCATTCTCACTTTCCATTTCTTTTTGAAGGTTAACAACTGTGTTTCTTTCAAAATAAGAAGTTGAAACAAAGAGGCAGCCATCACGCATGACTTCAACATTGCTTTGCTGAGCCTGCAAAAGTGAGCGAGAATGAAGCAAAAAAATTCTAGAAATTTAATACTTTATCAAACGGACAAATCCTGTTAAAATGATGTAAAATATAGTAACTGACCAATCTAGTAAGTGGATATGATCTAATATTCTGAACATCACATGGTTGATGAAACATTCTCACGGAAGCAACCTTCTTTAGAATATTTGCACCATGTCCAACAGAAAAGGAAAGTGCACCCACAACATCCCCTGCATGAAGAATACACAATTTCTGAGGAAAAAGCAAACACAAGCTGAGTTGGAAGAAAACATAAACTCCGATGTGGAAATAATATATGACAACTATTGGTTGGAAGAAAATATATAACATATGAGAAGTTTGGAAAGAGATTCAATTAATCAGATAGACTGAATCTATATCATTTCACTTTGTACAAAGTCGCACTGAACAGGGCATCTGATGATCTGAAACATGTACAAGGTCTCACTGAATTAAGCAACCAAGAAATACCTTTTCCAGCTTTTGCCGCAAGATTTGTAACCTCTATTTCCAACTTAGCAGGGGCCTGTAACAAATTCTCAATGTTATAGTAAATGCAGCAAACTACTAAGGATGTAAAAAATTCAAATTGAAGAATGCAGAAATCTATGAATATATATGTTGGAGAAACTGCTGATTAGACAAAAATTTCAGAAAGGAGGTTATTATGGAGCTCGTGTCAACACTTCAAAGATTAAGTAGGCACAAATTATGCCATTAAATATGCACATACAGTATTGCAAACAAAATAAATCAAACGGAGACACCTCCAGCTGAATGTAAAATAAAACTATATATATGTTTAGCCATAGCAAAGCAACATTTTCTAAAGTAATGTCACTATCTTCTGGCAGACCATAAAGCTTCATATTATGAGATCACAGTTTCTGCACAAGGTCTTTCTAAGAAAATTGTTTCAGTTAATGAGCATTATAAGAATAGAAATATTAATAAAAATATAAAACCAATCAATTAATGATGCAATACCTTTCGGGGAACTTCAAATATAAAAAGTTCATTCCACTTTACACTGCCTTCATCCCTATCATTAATTCTTGATATTACAGGCTTCACACACTTTGTTCTTGCACTCTGGGGAAAAAGCTTTTGCTGCTCTGATGCCTGACTGTCAACGACAAGGCGCAAAGCACAGAAGAAGTTATGGCTGTTACCATCATCAATGATAGGTAAACCCTACAAAAATTGAAATGAATCGAATTCAATCTTCTGGTGGGAAATAAAATCAGGTATGTGATTACAATTCTGTATAACTGTCATAATGCATTTTGACCTTGGCTTCCAGTATCTGTACAGAAACATAGTAACGCGCTTCCCTAGATTCATCTGCAACATTTAACCTATTTGAAAACCTTGGAGGTGGAATCCACACAGAAACACTATCGCCATGATGTAGCTTGTCAACTGTATCTGCATCATCCTCAACTTTTTTGACAAAAATATCGCGCCCAAGTTTATTTTCTACTATCACAGTCTGTAAGTCATCCTCATCTAGTGCAGAAAAAGTTGTATCTTCTCCTTTGCTTTGTTGACCACCAACCTCCTGCAAACCCAAATAGTTAGCAATGCTTTTAAAAGACATGAGCTTTAAAGGATAAATGGATAATGGATTCAGAATTTGACCGCATTCAGCTTAGATGCTTTCTGTTCAAGCTCTAACTGTCTTCTCCATGAAAGAATGCTTCCCACAAAAGATTCAAGATTTGCTGCGCTGATATTTACATTCAAGATGCTAGTTGCAGAAATTCGAATTCTCTTACCCAGTCCTAATGGCGATTGTGCATTGGTATCAAAAGTTTCAAATCTAAAAAAGTTAGAACGGAAACATCTTATTAATGGCATATTCTCAACAGGACTGGATCATGATTGAAATCAAAAGAAGATACTGGATCATTAGTATATATTTTTAATTGAAACGTTGTACTGAGCAAGCAAATAACCAATCAATTACTTGAATATTCCATCAAATGGTTCCACAAGGGGCTCCCATGCCTCTAATTGTGCATTGAAGGTTGAGGCAACAATGGAAGAAATCAGCACTGCATTCATCCCATCTAGTCCACCATGCGTTGCAAGGTTAATATTGGTAATTGTAGTGTCAAACAGGGGTCTCATCTGAAAGGGTAGTTAAATTCAACGTCAAATTTATAAAATGAATATTCCTTTATCAAAAAATATTATCATTGGTAAATAACTCAAACATTAATGGCATTTGTTTTTGTAATAGGCATAGAAAACATACCATTCCACATAAGCTGTCTAAAATTGTCAGGGAAAAGTATCGCAGCTTCAGCTCAGCATTTATGTTTTCCCGACTCTTGGGCTTCACTGAATCACCAATTACGTAGGCCAATCGGCTTGATGGCTTTTTAAGGTCAGAACGAGCCAGAAAAGTGCATGCCTGCACATATATAGTATGATATGTAGACTTTTTTTTTTGGAGTTTAAAACATGTAACAACTACTCAATGACAATATTCATGATTTGTTTCCCTATTTGATTAGAATTAAAAGTTTAGTTAGTATAAGTAAAGGTTAGTGCTTAGTCATTTGTATCGTCAATAATATCAAACAATAATCATAATTCAAAGTCTTTATTTTTTCTATTCTCTCTTTATCTGAAAGGTGGAAATTGATACAAACTTTATAGAAAAAGAAGATAGATGAAGGAGTTATCTGTATGCCATATGTTCACTCTCTTTGATTTGATTCATTTGTAGAAGCCATTTATACAAAGCTATTTTGAGTGACTTAAGGAAATGGAAGTTATGATTAACCTGATTTTCTACTTTCCATATACTCCAGGATTGAGGAGCCCTTGAACTTGAAGATCTTGAAAGTGGCACCTCATGAATGCTTGCTTGGCTAACAAGATCCATCCTTGGGCAGCAAAACAAATCTGTCCGTGGTGCTTCATCTGTTCTGGAGACAACACATCCTAGAGAAACATAACCAGGAGGTGCAATAGGATACCAGAAGAAAACTTCCTCAATACCTTTCCCTACAATATGGGAAACTTTGGTAAATTGAAGAGGTTTTGAAGAGATATCGGGGTTGTCATTCTTGAAGATTATTCCGAGTGCAGGAGGTTCTAGGCTGAAAGGAAGGTAAAGAGACAAAATATCAACCCCAACAAAAACTTGAAGTAGATTAACTAAAAGATAAATGATAGAAAGGTTTAGATAAAAGGCTTAAAAGATAACAAGGTCTAACCCTTCAGTGATGCAATCACCCAAGACAGCATAACCATGTCGTGCAATAGGTCGCCAAATGGAGACTGGACGACGGAGATCACTACCTTTGTCCCACCATATCCTTTCGAAGTTTGGTGTAGACATATAGCAGTTAGTTGCTTTTGAAATGGACTTGAGAATATCCCATCCAGATGTATTCCCACTTTTGCTTGTCTGCTGATTATTACTTTCATGATCAGAATTAAAATCTGATACTGGACTGATCATAGGAGCTCGATTTGAATTCCAGAAAAGCAGATGATTTAAGTCATAACTTCTATCTTTGAGAGGGCAACCAGTGGAAGAATGCGCAAAAAAAGAGCCAATAGCATTGTCAACACGCCATATGCTAAATCCAGAGGTTAATTGATGATTTGATGGGATATTAAATATGCAATCCGAATATTTTGCTGATGTTACAAGATCAGTACGTAAGCAATGAACAACATGATTTGGGGGTGGTTGGTTTCCAACATGGGCTACACAGCCCAGTGTTGTGTACCCTGGAGGCGCAATAGGCATCCAAAGAGAACAATCACTGGCAGCAATAGAATGGCCTTCACTTCCACTATGTTCTTGAATATTCTGGAATGACCCAATAAGATGGAAATCAACTGGCTTCCTTACACGGCCATAGGTATTGCTTACTGCCATTACTGCCTGCGAAGGAGGAATTGACCTGAAAAGATATTACAATATAATATTAACACAGCAAGGAATCTAAATGATTCAGATTACATCACATCAGAACCACACAAAAAAACAATACACAAATAAAACCACTTGCAAACAAGTGAACATCATATCACATTTGATGTAGAATGTAGATGGAACAACAATATTGACTGTTTCTTGTATTCAAAATTGTTTTCAGTACTGGAAATTAATCTAGTTTATGAAATTCTGAACTGAGGCATTCAGTTATATCTAAGGTATTTAGTGTGATTATGATAATTCTAGTATCATTGAGCACAGGTATTTATAGCTAAGCATCAAGTTAGTTACAGCTGTCACTAGCTCTAACAGAATTATAACTACTCATAATTTCCTAACAGAATGACAGCTAAGCATAACTAATTCTAGAATTAACTGAGAATACTGAGTGTAGTATTCTCCGAGACAGAACTAGAGGGAAGGTGCATTACACATACTCCTATCACTAGATGAGCTAATTTGCATCAAACGCAGACGGCCAGAATGTCTCTCTCTCTTTCTGTGTTTCTCATTCTAATTTTTCTTCCATGTTAAAAGTTGCAAGTTTAGTGATGAGATGGTTGGAGTGTTGAGATGGTTTGAACAGAATTTTACCATTGCAATCATGACACTGTTTCTTACTAAACAGAACTTTCTCAACTATGCAGAGCTTTTTCTTTTCTTGACTTTGTTTACCAAGGAAGGAAGGAGAGTACAATACTACACAGCAAAGAATAAGTCATCATCTTAAATGATATTTCATAGCATGTTTCTTGATACAAGTTCAGTGCTGACCAAGATTTATACTCTTAAAAGTAGATTTTCTTGGGCACAATCAAGTAAGTTAGATCTACAATATTAAAGCGCAAAAAATAAAAATAAAAAAATACCTTGATGTCACACAATCTCCTAATACAACATAATTTGCAGGAGCTCGAGGCCTCCAAAAGGTAATATTGTTCTTGGGACCAGTCTCTGTGAAGTAGAGAAGACCAAATAGGTCATTGTAAAAACCTACTCTCTCAGCTATAACAACATATATCAGTCAAGTTGATAAATTGAATACGGAAAAGTAAATGAGAAAAACTGTGATCAGACTATTCCACTTAATTAGGAAGAAACCTTTTTCAGACACCCAAATTCGATCAAAGTTGGTACATTGAACAAGGGGAGTTGCATTTCCTAAATTTAATGCAGCAGATGCCTGACTTTGCAGATTTAGTATAAGAGAAACAGCACTAAGTGAAAGATGAATACAGATGTCTGTTGATAGCAAAGATATATTTGTTTTGTCTTTCACAGAAGTATATCCCCCGGAAATATCCACTGGATCTAGAATGATAAGACCAGAACCAGCTTCAACGGTAAAATCCTTCAACAGGGCTCTAATCCAAGTGTCTTTTTCCTTGGAGGCATACCTACTCAAATAGACACAGGAAAGTTATAGATCAAATGCTTGATGAGAAACTCATTCCATTTTTGTAAAAAAATGTATTGAGGAAAAATGAGAAATTGAACACTGGTTTACTCATTTGAGCTGACAGTGAGGGTTTTGGAAATTATTGGCAAAATAATTCCAATTGAGGAACAATTAACCAAACAAGTGGTTAACAATGTCTAAAGAGTGGTTATTGGTTAATGGGATAACCATATAATGGCATAACCAATCACTTTGGTTGATTGTTCCTAAACTGAAAAGATTTCTACCAAGAATTTCTAAACCATAATTCTCCAAAGAAAAATTAATGCTGTCTCCGAAGATATCTCACATGAAGCTCAGGTCCAACTTTGCACGAATAAGCTTCTCGCTATAAGATGAATCATCGAGAAATGACTTAGTGCCATCATAGAAGGTGAACTCAGAAGACACAACCTAACACCAAAGCATAATAGTCATTAGATAGAAGACCACCAAAAAAGAGAATGAAAGATGTCACCTCTTCAAGGGGTGGGTAGATTTTGCCATGAACTAAAGCTACACAAATATGCAAAGTTCTATTCTTCCAGTTCTATTTAAAAAGGGAAAACATAGTAAACAAAGCAAATGCACCCTATCTACACCAAGTCAATAAACCATTTTTGGAGCTTCTTATTGTGGACTTGGATTGTTAATGAAACTTATCATTGATGATTGTTGATTCAGTTTGATGCAGATTGATAGGTTAGACATGACAATCAAACATCCGATAACAGGTAACTTTCAATTTTGAATATTGACAGAAATTTCATTTATTTTGTGTTTTGTGTTGTATGCAGTTGCAATGCCAACCATGAGTTTTAGTTTCCCCCATTTCCAGAGTTCTTCAGCATTGACTTGAGGGTCAGCATTTTTTATATTGTTTTCCATTTTAGTGTAATTAGCCAAACAACAAAACTAAGATTTATTACAATTCGGCTAGTATCAAACAACTCAAATTTCAGCTGCCAAGGCTTTTAGAATTCTATTACAAGAAGATCTGGGATCCACCTAGATTCAAACAATTTGCCTGGCTTAAATAGAGTTAGGTGTGTCTATGACACTGTCTTAAGAAAAAATGACAAAAAACTAGGTACATATTATATGGAGTGTAGAGAGAAAAAGGAAGAGACATGTGAGAGAAACTGTAATGGGATAATCTACAAATGTGTAGTGACCCCATATTTATATTACTAGGTTAAGAGAGTAGTACATAAGAAGAGCATGACATGTGATCAGGGCAATGTTGGCAAATTCATCTCTCTAATTTGAAAACAAGAATTTTATTATAGAGAAAATGAGATACAGGCGCAAAGAATAAGAAAACCTCTTACAGCAATAAACAAGAAAAAAATGTCAATTGAGGAAAGTAAGTCAATCCTGATGAATATCCAATGAAGAAACTAGACGAAACAGCCACTAGTCAAGTAACACAAAGAAGCTAAGAAGATAACTTTAACCCATTCAAATGGTACTGACAAGACATTATCTCGAAAATTTTGGCATTTCACTCCAACCAAAGGCAAGAAATTAACGCATAAATAGCACACCACAAAAGGACTGACTGTCTTTTTATTCCTCCAAAACCACTAAAGTGACTAGAGAAATTGCTCCACAATTATCTTGCTGCTGTTCAATATAAAAATGACCATTGTGGCTCTCTTACCTCTCAAACACACACATGGTCACACACCTACAAATTATGGCGTCAATGACGTGCTTTCAAAGATGGAACAAAATCTTACAGACTAGTAAAAAGTTGGCCATGTGGAACAGGAACAAGGACCAAGGGAGAATATACAAAATCATTCAAATTTAAAATATTAATACAAATTCAACAGTAAGGCCGAGTTCCCTAAGACAGATTATATCATGAATAGCAACTCAGACAACAAAAATACCATAAAGGCAAGCAATCCAAACCTATGGCACAATAGTTCCTAATCCAGAATAGAAATAGTCCCAATCCAAAATTCCAATTAAGAGATAAGATATCTCAAAACAAGTAAACCCTAAATTCTCTCCCAAATGTTACAAATCATAATCCCAAATTATAATTACACCATAAAATAATAATTCCCTCATGCTGCATTATTTGCATAATGGCTTATCCTTGCCCTTAATGTACTTGTCTTGTCACCTAAAAAACTACTTTGAGCACAAAAAAAAAAAGCTATTGTGCAATTTGGAAAAAAAATTACTATGGAAGCACATCCCCTCAAGGTCTGTGAAATGGGATTTGCAGAAAGTTAAACATGGACACTCAAACTGTTGGAAAATGATTTTGGCTAGCTGAAACTGCGAAGATCCAATGTAGAAGTTTTGATCAACAAAGAATAAACTTGCAAAGAGATCTAACTAAGACAATGTTAATAATCAAAAGGCATGTAATGTCTTGAACGTGTGTGATGGTGATGTTAGAAGCTTTGTGCATATTTATCTTTGAAATATGAAGGATAACATACCTGGGTTTCAAAGGTAAAACTTTGAGTTCCGTTTGATTCACTTTGAGAATATATGGAAGTGCCTGATGCTAGATTCGTGTTGTCAAGGCTTTTCTCCTCACCAGATGACAGATTGCCTGGAACCAAAATGTCAACACCATCTTCCATAGAGATTGAGTAGCTGCTATCATTACTCAGGTACGTATACTTCCTTAGAAGAGAACCATTCTGATCAATAAATAAAAAAGATGTAAATTTCTAATAATTAGCAAATTTGAGTAAAAATAGGGCAATGAATGCTTTCTTAGGAATTCTCATACACTAGAAATTCAGCATTTATTCCCTTATTCTCTTTCCCTATTTGACCAAAGAAAAAATCTACCAAAGAAAAATATCACTAGAAATAAAGATGAGACAAGAGATTCTCTTTAACATGGTGACAAAAAATTAAACAGCAGAAACAAACAAAATTACTCGGTAACACGCAACTCGAAAGAGAAACCCTAAAAATAACCTAACCTAACAACATATCAAAGGGAGAACCCCCAAGCATTGAACACTACAATAAAGCATTTCCCTCCAGAGTTCTATTAAAGCGATTGACCATATTCAATAAAAATTGTTCCAAATTTTGAGTAAAAACAAGATTTGCAAGAGACTTTACATATTCTACAATGAAGTGGCTACTGGACGGTGTAAGAACAAATGACTTTCTGTTTCCAAACAAGAATACTTAATGCTGGTGTGGGAGAAAAGGCTTTTGAAGATATGCATTTTTGCAAATTATTATTGGTATTGATCATATTGAGGAATCTTTGGATTCCTATAGTCACTTTAAAAAAGAATCAATAGTGCTCCCTAATATAAACACCAGATTGAAAAAATAACATTCGATTTGACAAGAAGCATATTACCTCAATTTTTACATTAATAAATCGCAATCTTTTGCCACATCCAATGACTATAATTGGTCTAAACCTTGTGCTGCGGACTTCTTTCGTATCTGTTTCAACAGACAAACAAATAACCTTTCCACAACCATCATATGTATATTCATCAATGCCTACACAATCTGCAACTAACTGTTTAGATGGGGAGAGGTGCACCACATCTTCTTCCTGCTTGTAAACTGATTCCATAAGCACTATGCTACTGTTTCTGCTAATAGGATCATTTTTCGGATCCATTGTTTCCTCTCTTCCAGTTAGTGCTCCCAGAGAAGGCACAAAAAACTCAGCCACTGCAAGAAGAAAATCTGGCACAACAAGGACTCGAGGTTGCTGCACACGAATCACAAATGATTGGGATGACATCCGCCACCTGTAGTCCATCAGGAACATTGTTGAAATGGGCACATCATCTATTCCATGTCCACCAGTTGTCCTCCTAAAGCTACCTGGGTTAAATAAAAAGGGAACTTTTTCTGTAATGGCTTGTTTGCAAGCATCAGTGGATGATCCAAGCATAAGGCGCATTTCAGGTTTTGTATCGGGGCGAACATCTAGTATAGAAAATTTTGGAATCGTCACAAAGAGGTCTGTCTCTGATGAAGATGTCATACGATATGAAACCCAGAGACCTTCCAGCTGCATAAATAAGGCAATTAAATAAACGGGAATGAATGATGAGCACATTTAATCCAGACATAAGAATCTGAAAAACAAAGTTTAATGATTTAGTTAAAATAAAATCAAAACACTGAGAAAAAGTCATGCAAACAACTTCAAGATATAGATATCTGATTCATCTGCTTAAAATATAAACACTCACAGCAATATGAGCCAACGGAGACTCCCCACCAGAGCCATTACAAAGCTCCAGCAAGGCATGGTTCACCACAACAGCTATAATCGTAACTGTTTGTGACAGTAGAATTTGACTGTTCACGTTAACCTTATCAACCAGAAGCTTAATAGTATCCCTCGAACCAGATTTTCCATCACGAAAGCTAGCAGGAAGCCTTGGTTGTTCTGACAAATTCATGTATGTACAATCCAAAATCACCTTATATTCTTTATCAGACATTATACCATGCAATAGATCCACCTGCTCAAGAGATCATAAAATTAACTGAAGAATTTGGCGCTGTTTTTGGAGTGAAATGCAAGAATTGAAGTATGCAATCACAACTGCTAATGATATGAAAGCATTGTCTAGAGATTCAGAAGACTTTCATATTTGCAGATATATACTTGGCATACCCTCAGAGCTTGAAAACTCTTATATTAATTAACTTCTGGGACTTAAGCCAGACAAAAGGAGGGGAAAATGTTTTAGCAGTTTGTTGTAGATTCTTTGATGCCTTTGGAAGAACATCATCACCCTCTACTTTACAACAGCATCTCACCCTCTACTTTATAATCTACCTTATTCACTAGCTTCCTCATTTTCTAAATAAAGAACAATTCCTAATTTATCTAAATCCTAGTTTAACCAGCAGTACCAAAAAATGATTAACCCAATAGAATCTTATTCGAAAACTTCCCCTCAAAAATATATTTGCCTCTAGTTCTATGCATTTAGTGGAAAAGTGCAGTGAAAATTTCAATATTTCATCACACTTACTATTTCATATAGGCTTCTGAAAGAAAGGTAGTTTTACACATTTTGAGAGAAATAAAATAAAAATATATGACATTGGGTTTTGCACTTACTTTCACTTCAAGTGAAAATGTTGGGACTTTCCGAAAAACATCCCTCAAGCTTCGACGAACAAATATATCAAGTCCTTGACCTTCCCGTATCATTGGTTTTCCAAGACAACCATCAATTCCAACAGACATGTTAATACCCAGAATCTGTAATTCATTTGGAGTCAGGAAGATGTAGAGGGTTTTAATTGTGATGGCCCATATGACAAGCAACATGTACCTGAGCATGAAGAAGATCAATATGCACAGCTGAAGGATCTTCTTCTCGAGATCCATGCCAACTGAATTCATTTTTAATCTGAAGCTTTCCCAGATCAAGTTGTATAAAACTGGAAGTCAACAAAGCAATAAGATTAAGACTCTTTCAACTTGTAAGACATAAAAACCATTCACAATCTTTCACCTAATAGCTTAAGCTCATAAGAGAGTTGATTTATGACATAGTATCAGAGTCTCAATGACTAAGAGGTTAGGTTTCCAATCCTTGCCACCCCACGCCTTCTAAAATAAAACTTGAATTTCAGCATAATGTACAGCGAACATAAGCATTGTCTGCATCTCAATCAAATCCAAAGAACTCTTGCATGAGGGGGCATAATAGAGTTTGATTGTTAGATATGTAAAGTTAAGAACTATTCATGAACCCTTTCACCTAACAACTTAAGCGTTGAATAGAGTCAGGTCCTTGACGTAGATAAAAGTAGAAATTTTATCAGAAAAGTAATGTCTTATTGATCTTTAGTTCCCCTAATAATTACACCTAATTCTCCCAATAAAACCCGAATTTCGATGTTAAATCGTATGCCTTCCTCTATCCTGCATTAAAGAGACTACCCCACTACCCACAATCCTCCCAAAATTTAAATAGTAATCCATCGCCAACATGAAAAGAAACCAGAGGAAAGAAAGAAACCAAGTAACTTTCTTATAGCATTTTTTCCACCTGAAACTCTCAGAATTGCCCAAATAAAGCATACACCACACCAGTGCTCAACCACACATATCATACTTGAATGACACAATACCACACCAATAGCACACAATATCACACTTACTTATAGCACTTATTAAAATTCAATGTGACAATAATGTCAATACCACAATTGCTGTTTTTGCCCAAATATATTTGGATTTTGACACTGAGGGCCTATACCATCATAAAAAATACCAAGCACATTGAAAAAAGGATTGCTATTGCATTCCATAAGATTTAAAGATTCACTAACTCTTTGCTCATTGAGTTCCTTGGAACAACGATAATTGGTGTGTCAAGTGCAAGATCCAGCTTGAGTGCAGTAGCTCCATCTATTTCATATTTCTGAATCAACCATTCGAATCCTCCAACTTTATCAACAAGTTTGATTGCTTCTTCGGTACTAGGGGAGGCCAGTTCCATAAAGTACACCATTATCTAGAGATGTAGACCATTAATAAATTTAGTAATATTTTTCCTTTTTTAGACACAGAAATATCTCAAAAGATAAACTGTTCTAACATAAGAAAGAGATAAGAACCAGTTTTAATTTCTGATTCCAAATTTACTAAGTTTTTGAGCATACCTCTTGCACAAATCTATAAAGGAAAACAATGCGAACAGCTGAAAGTTGACCTTGCAAGCTGTAGTCATATCCTTCATAGTCATCGTCTTCAGCACTATAAGAATTAAATTTGAACTGAAAAGAAATATCAATATAAATATATATTATCAATCAATATCAATATATATTACTAAAATCAAGCCACTAGAATTGGACTAGTGACGAGGGATTCGAGTATTTTGCATAAGGTCATAGGTTAAAACGTAATTGTCATCATTGTACACCATAAAGATACATAGTAAAATTTTCATTTAAAACATAAATACTAATACTAATAAATAATCATTACTTGAGAAAAAATTACTTCAAAATTAATTAGACATTATAAATTATCAGACATTAATTACCAAATATATAACCTGTTATATATAATTATATATAAATAAATTGCAAAACAGATTAATTTTAGTAGATCATCTAACTTTTTAGATATTAATCTTTAATAATTCACACTTGGGTTGAGTGTATAAATAATTTAAAAATAGATTTGTACATGTCATGAACAAAAATTAAGTTAAAAAATAAAAAATTACATAATAAAAAAGAACTAATTTTTTTTTTAGGTTTTTCATGTCATAAAATACACTTTCACAGCAGGATAATGATAATAAATTTAAATGACGATTTTTTGCTAATTACACATCCTACCAGTAAGTATTAACAAAATAAAATAAAAAGTAACTCAACAAAATAAAATACAATAAAAAGAACAAAAATGATAGAACATCCTAGAAAAGTAACTCTTAGAAATTGGGCTTTGGGTCAAACTCAACCCCACAAAAACAACTTGTAAGGTGAGGACTCCCCTAAGCCTTATAAGCACTACTTAGGCCATATCTCTAGGCAATGTGGGACTTAACACACCCCCTTACACCCAACACAATGAAAAGATATTGGTGGTTGCAATCAAGACAGCTCAAAGTTGCCGTAGTTAAGGTGGCTAGAGCCAGACTGAAATTAAGGCAGATTTCCAACAGTAACTTTTCTGTTAGAAGAATTTATAGATTAAATCGACTATAAACTTTTCTAGAGCCAATACAAGCTAATTTGAACTTGCATGTAAGTAATGTAATATATATTTGTCAATCAAATTAAAACTTAAAGAGTGATATGTGAAACTAAATAATTTGTACAATGCACTGTGCAAAATAACTTGTTAGAAACATTTAAGTTTTTGTAAAACACTGAAATTTTACACACACAAGGAGTCTCTAAAATGTTCGTTCATAGAAAAAGAAAACACACCTTTATAAAGGAGTCAACACCAGGATTACGTATGTCACAAAGCCAATCCCAACATTGATCTGTTCCAAGGGATGTATCACAGAGTCTAAAATTGCCTAAGGTTCCATCAATAGAAAGAGAACTTGGGTGAACCTTGATAAGAAGAATAATTAATTTCAGAGTTTGTACACACATGATAATAAATAGAAAGTATCAATGCTTTTACAACAACATATAATGGAAAAGAGTAATTTAAAAATAGATATGAAACGAATAGCATATAGAAGGCAACAAAAGGAGAAAGAAAGGCTATAAGACCAGCTAGTAGAAAGTATGTCATTACCTTAAGATCCATTAGGAAACTTTCTTGTACTAACTTGGCAAGTTGAGAACCATCCTCCTTGTTAAGAAAAATAGTTACACTGTCCATATTCATGTTTAAATGAAATACAACACGTTCTTTACCAAATCCTAACAATCCCCTAACACGCCCCTTTTCATCAGCCCTCTCCTTCACTAAAGGTCTCTCTGGAGAAGATGCCGAAGTGTCTGCATGATTTGTCACTTTATTTCCAGAGCTTATATCCAAGCCAAAACTTATCAATGCAACAATAGTGGGTCGATTGCAGAAAAATTCCAGTTTGGACATTCGAACACACATCTGAAGATTAGCAATCAGAAATGTAAATACACCATTGTATCATAACATATAAGAGTACACCAGAAACTCTGATTCAATGCTAATAATCCTCAAGTAAGTACCTGTGTATCTATACCATCATAATCAGGTGAGCCAGAACTCCGTGTTGAGAAGGAGACAGATACAAAATTTGAAGTATCACTTCCCTCTGCCTCATAATATACCTCGCGAGGAGTACCCTTTCCCTTTTCAATTTCCTTCTCATTAATTAAGCCTTCTAGAGACTCAAAATCAGAAGCAATCCCCATCAACCCTTGCTGATCCAGATTCATATTATGTAAACAATATCCTCCATCTGTTTGCGAAATGAATTCAGATAATGCATCCATAAAGCTATCATCATCATCGGGAATCCCAAGCGACACATCCTTCCCATGGGAATCAAACGTGCCAGTAGAAGAAGATAAAGCTTCATTCTTCAAAACAGAAACAGCTAGATAACGTGGAGCTACAGATAGACGACCCTGAAGTTCATCCTTAATTTTTAAAGAATGCAATTTCATCTTCACTGTCAGGTCACCATCTGCAAGAACGACATGCACCTGGGAGACAAAACAGCAACCACAATTGTTTCCAGCCTCAAAAGAAGTTAAATGCCAGATTTACTACTAAATGGGAATAGTGTATATATATATATATAACATTTGTTTCCAGCCCAATACCACCACTGCTGTTTCGTTGTTTTTTCTATTTTTCTTAAATATTTAAACAAAGCCTCATGTGTAGCATAGGTACCATTCTAGTGTGTGTGTGTGTGTGTCAAAGAGCAATGGCTAAATAACTCAATTGCAAAATGGATTTAACACAGTAATTTTCACCTCTTCCTTGTCGGTCTCACACCACTACACCAGTATATGGATCCAAATACAATTTTCAATTAGTTCTGGGTTGAAAAGGTTTCTATTTCTGAGGCATGTAATCCATATTTACTAGATCTCATTTTTACAGCAGCAGCCAATTCTTGTCTTGTCAGATTTACAGTATTAATGCATCTCAGAATAATACTTTGTTACAAATCTTGAATAGAAAAGACTTGGAGCTTCAGCCTCTCCTTGTTTATGATCAAAGAATATTTTACTTGCAAAATTCAAAAATATTAATTGCATTTCACACCCATAATGTTACCAAAGTATAGCATAAATAATTAAATACCATAATGCCAGAAAAGTTTCAACTCCAAATTTACATGCTCAATATTCATCAAAAACACCGAAAATCATAAAAACAATCAATACAGCAGTTTAAAATGTAGAACCACTAGTCACACATATCAAGAGACAGAAGTTAGCTATGTGTAGAAATCTGCAACAAATAGGCACTGTCTGTCCTTATTTTGATTTAACAGGAAAATCCCCAGGCATCAACTATCAAATAAAAGCTTTCAAATGCCAAAGTCCCAGATCCCTTCCCTCCTAGGTGTAAAACAAATCACCCAAGGTCCCAAACATGAGGAAAACAGACAATATATTTCTAGGGACAATCATTCCAGAGAAAATTGGGGTGGCTCCCATTGGAGAAAAAATGATACAATCTCGTCTTAAGTAGTTTGGAATGTGTGGAGAAGACCATAAAAGCACCAGTAAGAAGGGTTTATCAGATGAAGGATAGCACAAGGATAGTTAGTAGTAGTATAAATAAGGCTTAGTGCTTAATCTTTTATATCATAAAATAAAATCATAGTCATAAAGCAAAATCTTCAATTCTTTCTCTTCCCTTCTTCCTTATCTAAAACCCAATAACTTCAATAGTTATCAATATAGAACATGACATGTTAACTTCTATATTATTGATAACTTGTAACAAAAGTATGTTAAAATGAAGCCCGTCAATTATATATTACCAACAAATGTGAGTTCATATTAAGGGTGCATTTGAAAGAGCTTATTTGAGCTTATCTTATGGCATAAGCACTTATGTAAATATTTGGAAGAGTTTATAAAAATAGCTTATAGAATATCCATAAGCTGTTTTCAGCTTATTTTCATAAGCTCTCCAGAATAGCTTATAGAAATACCTTATACAAAGCTTATGTAGAGTTTGAGCTCATAAGCTCTTAGATTGTAAATTCAGCTTATATACAAGCTCTTATATGATAAATGCTTATTGATTAAGCTCTTAATTAAGCTGTGTATCCAAACGCACCCTAAGTAACCTTGTGTTAGGGTTTCTGTTGAGCACGTGTCTCAGTTAGATCTCTGAATTGACAGTTGTCAGTTCAGTTAGTGTTAGTTAGGGTCAGTTAGAGTTAAGCTCTAACTGTATATACACTGAAAGCCTGAAAAAGATCCAAGTTCACCCAGAATACAGTTGCAGATTCAGTTCCAGAGTATTTATCTCTCTCCAATCTTCTCATGCAAAAACTTTTCTCCACTTTCTATCACCTTTTTTCAGCTTTTATTTATTTATTGAACTTAACACCAAGATATTAAAAAAAAACTAATTGCGTATAAGTTCCTGTTGAAATCCTACAAACTATTTTTTGAATACTTGAACACATAATGTCACTGAAATCTAGGGATGCCTCTCCACATTTCTATAGGTAATGGCAAAAGTGCCTAAAATGACAATCAACGGAGTTGAGCAATCTAGGGGAATTGAGCAATTCAATTCAAATCAGGATTATATCTATCTATACAAAATACAAAATGTAGACACTTATAGGCACATACCTTTCCCCCATCTGCAACAATTTCAACAATGACAGACTCATCAAGTTTTCCATCAATGCTGTCTCCAGCCTGCAAAAATATTAAAACAGATATATGTCTGTATATTTTGCAAAAACACTTCTGAAAATTAACCAGTGGACCCTAAGCAAATAAACATGAGAAAGAATAGGAGAAAATATCCAGAAGTGCCAGAAACCACAAACGACTTCAACAAGAGACTAACCCACATGATACTGGAGTGTAGGATTGTGAACACTAAGATAGGCCCTAAAAGTTTCCAGTCAGTTAGCTCAGCTGGCATAACTGACATTTAGTTTTCAATTAACTAGTTAGTTAATAGTAGTTGATAATTACAGTTTTGTTATTCTGTACAGCTTGTCTTAGAAGCTTCGGTGGCTATAAGTACAGTTGTAATTGATGAAAACATAATAACATATTCACTTTCACAGTTTTGATTCTAGAAAATTTTCTTTCACTTTCTCTCTCTCTTTCTCTAGATTTAATACTGGACAGACATTGTTTGGGAAATGTGACAAAAAAAACTGTTAGAATATAAGGAAATATCTTATAATATCTTAATATTACATGAGAGTATCCTAGTTTATCTCATAGGATTAGTTATTTTAAAATATCTTAGGAGTATCTCTTTAGATTAGTTTCCCTATTACTTAGTTATTATCATGATTTGTTTCCCTATTCGATTAAGATTAGGATTCTTTGTATCCCTATAAATAAGGGTTAGTGCTCAGTAGTTTGAATCAAGTCATCATAAAATATTATCAATCATATTTTTAAGTTTATTCTTTCTCTTCTCTCTTTTATTTGAAACCCTATAACTTCATCATGGTATTAGAGCGGATACTGTGACCTGTGCGCTCCACCATCCTCCGTTACAATCATTCAGACACCTCTACAGTCTCCGGCAGCCACCATTCTTTATTGCCATTTCTTATAATTGCTTCCGCACCTTTGTTGCCGTTTCTTCTTCTTCCGCATTAAATCCTTCATTGCAGCCCTTTGACACCTTCAGTGTGCCCTTTCACTGCTGTTGGCTGATTCTCCGCCGTCCTCCGCCGCGCCCCGCCATACGCCGCTGCAGGAAAATTTTCCCGGCGATTTCACCTCCATCAGAAGCACCTCCCTCCGATCTATACAACCGTAAAACTTTCAGGGTCATCAGGTGTCTCACGCTCTCCCACGCGCCACTGCCAGATCCGTCGTTTTCTAACTGCGCCTCCGCTTCTCCGGCGCGTGAGGGCGCGTCCGGAGGCCTTTCCCAGAGGGGCTTCCGTCTCCTAGTTCGCCTTCCCTTGCCGGTTCGTTTGGGACCCCTTCCAGATTGTGGGTCCCACTTTGAGGGGCGTTTTGGGCCAATCTTTGGTTCTGTTCTTTGTTGCTTCACTTTCCAGAGCATGTAATCCACGTGTCGCCTTTCGAGCCGCCATTGACTACGTCGTTTCTTCCAAACTGCTTATCGGTGTCTCCTAGTTCTTTTGGGCCATAGTTTGGTTCTCTTTGCTGCGGCTATTTTCTGGGCTTTGTTTGCCCTTCTACATTCTGTTTTACGGGTTGCTATTTGATCGGGATTCTGGAATTCTGGTTATTTTCAGGGTTTTCTGTTTCTGGTTTGCCCTTGTTGATTTCATAGTTGCCTCTCATGATAGGGAAATATTCAGCTTTCCAGACCTCCATTTGCTGTTCCGATTTGGTTCGTCATAACGCCACTGACAACACATCAATCTCATTCTTGTTAGGACTTCACCAGGGCCCTGGTCCATTATTGATTCAGTATGGTTTGAAGATGTCACCTTGTTCTTTAAGACTTCAGCAGAGTGCTGGTCCATTCTTGTTAGGGTTTTAGCAGCCAGAATGAGCGCTGGCCCAATATCATTTGTGGTTTCGAAGATGTGACACCTTCCTGTTAAGGTTTCAACTGCCGAAATGAGCGCTGACCCATTTGTTGATAGTTTGATTTGGTTGTTGTTCGATGGTTGTTCAATCTTCTTGATTTATTCAAGATATCTTTTTTGGGTTTGGTTACCTTGGTTTTCTCTTTCAAAAGGGTATATTTGTAACAAACTTAAAGCTTTAGGGTCTGTTTGGATTGGCTTATGCAGAGCTTATGAACACAGCTTATGACTAATTCATAAGCTATTTTGGGCTTATTTTTCATAAGCTACTCAGGATAGCTTATCGAAACAGCTTATGGCTTATATAAAATAAGTTTCACTATAATTTTTCTTCGATTATAAAAGTAGCTTATACAGCTTATGCCATAAACAGTAGATAAGCTTGTTATCCAAATAGGGCCTTAGTAAGATTTAGCTTGAGGGGGAGTGTTAGAATATAAGGAAATATCTTATAATATCTTAATATTATGTGAGATTATCCTAGTTTATCTCATAGGATTAGTTAGTTATTTTAAAATATCTTAGAGCATCTCTTTATATTAGTTTCCCTATTATTGATTTGTTTCCTTAATCAAGTAATCAAGTCACTAAGTTATCATAAAATAGTATCAATCATATTTTTAAGTTTATTCTTTCTCCTCTCTTTTATTTGAAACCCTATAACTTCAACAGAAACAATGCCAAAGATGTGCCTGAATGACAATCCGTATCAAAACTATGTATGCATGCATGTATTTATATGCATTACCAACTTAGCATTGCTCATGCTTGTGCCAGACAAAGCCTTACAAGGAATGCATCAAACCTTTCCATATATAAACAGCTTGAATTCCACCAAGGCCCCATTTATAACAATGTCAGCTGTTTTTGGATTTGTCGTATTCAGAACGTTGTAGGAAGCAGCATCACCCTTTGAGTCACCAAGCACATCAACTGATAGGGGAGTCTACATGCAGCATGTATATTTTTATGAAATCAACAATAAAGATCAAGGAAATAATAATTTACCAAAATGCATGAGAAAAAAAGATGTCTTACGGAAGCTTGATATGTGGCTTGTACAAGTCCCTTAAACCAGCTACCCTTCTCCTCCTCTTCTCGAAAATCTAAGATCCAAGTGCTAGAAGATTCCAGAGCCTGGATGGTAATTCATAATTTCAAAGAGAAAAGATGAGCAAGTTAACATAAAAGAAAAAAGAATCGGCATTCCCAACAGATTGCCTATAAAAGTTTCTAGCAGCTTGATAGAATATTATTGTTCGTGACCCTACTTATAATTTGACATTCACAAACTGAAAGAAGCAATCAAAGCATAAAAAACAGGTCATCTGTTCTTGTGTCACCTTACCATATAGTAAACATTTTTATACAAAAAAAAACTATAAAAGAGCAGCGAGGCAACAACAGGTACAAGGGAGAGGATAAGATATCCTCCGAAAGATAGATTTAAGTTCATAAAAGCACAACCAACAGCTACAGGAAAAAGTTGCACTTTTCAAATTCTTGGCAAGAAAGTGTAAAAATAAATCTAGGGGAATTTACTTGTTTAAGATGGCGAGATGACAGAGGTAAGTTAAATGCTTTCTCTCTTCCCATCATTTCCTCTGTCTTTGACTTGCCAATTTTTAGAGAGTTCAATGATAGAAAAACTATCTAGCCAGATTCCCTTCTAATTTTAATTGATTTTACTCAGTTTTCTACTGTTGGAGTGCATATTAATCTATGTATAATCCTACTCATGTAATCAGGTTGTAAGTCTAGCTTATTATATTATATAACTCTAATCAGGTTGCAAGTCTAGCTTATTATATTATATAACTCTAATCAGGTTGCAAGTCTAGCTTATCTATATTATATAATTATCTGTTCTGATGGGTATAACCGTTTCTGTTATAAGGTGCTATTATCTGTTGTAACAGATCAGACACCTCTAACTGTCATACAGTTAAGACTCTGTTAGCACACTCTATAAGTATCAAATCCCTGCTAACTCAAAGATAATAGTTGTATTCATTCTTCAGAAATATTCATATTACTCTCTGATTCTATTCAAGGACTTCGCCCTTTCTCTCATTTTCTCACTTCAAAAATTATTATATCTACCAAACAAGACAGTGGATCGTGGGATATAGACTTCAATCAAATGCTTTGTTGTTAACCTTTTCTCCTATTATAGTAACATGCACATGTGTGTTATGTTAGTGTTTGAAATGGATTCAGTTATATTCAGTTAGCTGTTAGAGCTGTGAGATCTCACAGCTCAGCTAACAGATTCTGCCGTCAACAGAATTTGTGAGCTGTTAGCATTGAACCCCTCCTATAAATGTAACAGATCAAGTCTGAAATCAACGAGGACAGAATATTCAACTCACATACTATCTCATATTCTCTCTCTCTGTTTTATCATTTTCTTACATTTTTCTCTCGGGGTTCACATTTTCTCTCAACCTCCAAACTCCTACCTCTTTCTTTTTTTCAACTCACTCCAAGTATTCAGAGGTTCCTTCTTGAGGAACAAATTTGAAAATCCAAAACACCCACTTGAGCCTGTTGATAGTGGCACTAAACATGGACAAATTGTTGAATGTTATGAGCTCCCCCACTGCTCTTTCTCCGCATGTGTGTGTGATGTGCTACTCAGGTTCAGAAACAGTCAGGAAAATGTGCTTCATCATAAGTCAGCTAGCATGTTATGGAGTAACTTCTATGTGTATGAGAATATAATATAATTTCTCGAGATATACTCAGCTTCTTGTTACTCTACTGTTAGTTATTCTGTTTTAACTGTTAACTGTTTTGGGTACTTTCCTGGCTTAATTATTCTTAGAATTTGGGCTTAGAGCCTAACTCAACCGCACAACACCGGTTTGTAAGGTGAGAACTGCCCAAGCCTCCAACACACTCCCTCATGCCCAGAATTGGACATCTGGAGCGTGGACAAATGTGGGTGGCCCGACCCAATAACAACACCCCTCACACCTAGGAATAGACATCTAGAGCGTGGACAAACACGGGTGGCCCAATAACGAATCTAGGATAAATCTGATACTATCTTAGAATTTGGACTTAGGGTCTAACTCAACCACACAAAACCGGCTTGTAAAGTGAGGACTGCCCAAGCCTTCAATAGTTATTTCAGTTAGTTAGGGCTAACATCAGCTCTATAAATAGTAGCCAACTGTAATACAGCTATTCAGAACATTGTAATATCCTTTCAAAATATTCTTGATTTTCTCTCTTCATGGAACTCTATTACTAGGGGATGT
The DNA here is from genome assembly GCA_030159175.1 of Glycyrrhiza uralensis. Taxonomy (NCBI): domain Eukaryota; kingdom Viridiplantae; phylum Streptophyta; class Magnoliopsida; order Fabales; family Fabaceae; genus Glycyrrhiza; species Glycyrrhiza uralensis. Next base: position 56,964,684 of record BRZY01000001.1, on the reverse strand, counting down.
TCCATGTTTAGCAAGATAGAACACAAAGTGACAAAGACATGTAAACAACTGATAATAGGAGTCCTTAATGAATAGTTGCAGAATTAAATGGATCATTTCAGAAAGTAAACATCATACTTCCTTGGAGATTAACAGAACTTATTTAGCTTACCTTCTGAATGTCCATTCCCCTGGTGCTTACAGCAATACAAAATGGGGAACCACCAACGTTCATTGGGGGAACATCAAGGACTTGCCTACCAGCCATGCTGCAGATTCCAAAGACTAAATTACATAAATATCAAATAAATTCATTTAAAATAAAAAATTATGTACAAAAGCTATTATCAAAGCATAATCATATAAAAATTAAAGGCAAATATACAAGAATATTGGCCTAAGGACTAAGCCATTCATCATAATGACTAATCTGTCAGGTATGTATGTCGAATGGATAAGCATCGGAATGCATGTGAATAGCTATGCATTGCATACACATCGATAGGAATAAATATATATATTTTTTTTAACTTTTCAATTAGGTATAGCTTGTTAACATCTTTCTGAGGTTCCCCCTCGACTACTCTCATTTTCATTTATTTCTAGTTGGATTAGCCTAAAAGATAGAGAGAAAAATTCCTTTAATCTATTGTGGGCGATCATGGAAGATACCAAGCTACTTAGGAGGTTTATTGCAAGCCCACTAACGAAGAGGAATTCAATTGCTAATGCGGAGTCTGAAAACTTTGCTCGGGTGACTATATATTCATGGTACTTTCCTTTATAGACAACTATGTTATATCACCAATTAAGTCAGAGTAGTTTAGATTGGAACAGATGACCAAGCAGTTACAGCAACTCACAGCCCTAAATTTCTTGATCAAAAAAAAAACATAGCCCTAAATTTTTATTTGTCAAGGATATTTCCTTTTGACCTCTGGTTTCCTTCACTTGGATAACGGTACTCATTAAACTTTGGGAAGACATTTGGGTAATGATTATCAGTTTCTCAAAAGATTTTCGTCCCAATTATCAGCTCTCTACTGTTCATAACTTGTGCCATAAGAATTTGTTATATTCAGCGTTCTAATTTACCTTTAGACTCTCAACACCGTAAAGCTTAAATACTCGTTAAACACAATCCGTTCAAGAGTTTGGACTCTGGATTTTTCAGGTGCATTGTTGTTAATACATGTTTTAGTTACTAAGTCACTCCTAACCATTAAATTCCTGCTGGACAAATCAATTAAGAAGTCCAAGGCTCTTTCTCCATCAACTTTTTTGTTTGGGCAGCAGTACTCACCAGAATTAGTAGAACTCATTTCAAAATTGTAAGCCTTAAAGGCTTAAACTGCTCTTTCTCCCAAATAGGCCAATATATATTATTATTATATGCAGATCAGTTTCAGAAACTTGGCTACTTTCTTTTGCATGAAAGGCACCTACTTTCTGATGAAGCAGTCATTCTTGTGATCCATAATGGGAATTAGTGGTGCCCTTAGGCTTTGAAGCAGCTTTTCATCGTTGATAATTTACATAAAGATTTTCATAAAAAGGAAAGAGGTGACATTTTTACAATAATGTGCAGATTATCAATGCATTTCCCAGAAGAAGAATGGCTATAGCCCCATACCATTTAGGGTGCCACTTTATCCCAAAAATTCCTACAGAATGATGTTCTGATCATGCCTATTTCTGACATGCACACAAACTGGGCAGCCTTGCTGCATTTTTTTTTCATATTTCTTCTTTTATCTTTTTCTATTTTGGAGGAATGTTCTTTTCTTCGTTTCTTTTAGATAAAATATTTTTATCCAAGAAAAACATTGGCATTAATGTCCAACAAACAAAATAGAGAAAGATGTATAAAACCTTAGGCATCGCTGGTAACTCTGAGACTTTGCTGATTCAAATACATAAAGATATGATCCAGAAAGCACCAACAAACAAGGATGCCATGTAGCAACAGAATTGCCAATGCCCTGTGAAATGAACATTATTTCAATTTTTTGAGTCAAACAAGTCAATACCTTAACATTAAATAACTAATGAGTAAATTTACAACGAATTATGGAAATACCTTCCATACTAGAATTCTACCATCAGTGGCAAGATCTGCAGGACTCCAAGGAGCAAGTTTAGATTGGAAACTATCTTCCGTAGGCTGACTACAAGTTTCCATAGTCTTGTATAATAAGTTTAGCAGTTCCATGATTCTGAAATATCTCTCTGATGAAAAGTGAATGCCAAGGTTTGGCACTTGAATGGAAATAAGAGTGGAAGGGTAACTTGGATGGGGCACTTTAATCTTGAGTAACCAGAGACAGAGACAGAAACATGATAAAAACAAAATATGCTCATTAAATTGTCGTCCAGAAAATTACTACAGAACAGTTTGATGAGTATAACAAACAAACCTGATTAACAAGTACTGCCATTCCACATCTATCAATGAGTGAATAGACATTTTCATCTTTTTCGGCAACAGGTGAGTTCATTATTTGACTATCATAATTTGGCTTCACCAAACTGCAACTCCCAAAATCAGAGCCACAGTCTGTAAAAAAAGCAGCAATATCTCGTCCACTTATGTAAAATCGAGAATAAAGATTCTGCCTCTGTTCATCAGACTGGCTTTCCTGTGAGAACACTGAATAATTTAAGAAAATGCCAAGCCACAGAACCACAACTGAAAATCTCACATCTCAAGAAGCATACCGCAGTGTGTAGTGTAAAATGACCAAAATCCAAAAGAAAATGACTGTCACATCTGTCTGAACCACTAGTTCTGAGAGGAACTCTAACTTTTGGAGCATCAAGATCAATATCAAATGCAAATCTGAAAAAACAGTCAGAAACAAGAATCTGCAAATGAGCATTGTATGCTTTTTAAATTAAAGATAAAAATAATAAATGAAATGAAAAAAAAATTACTAGAGCACAAAATATTTCAAATTAGACATGCCAATAGTGCCAGTACTTCAGAAAAATGAAAAAGAGAAAAGAAATAAATTTCCTTTTTAAAACATAACTAAAAGATGGATAACTGCAACTGGCAATTCTTTAATCCTCACATAGAGATTGATTGTCATTTTATCTGACAGCAGACTCTATTTGGGGAGACTGTTACATTGTTTGAAAATTCAAATGTTCAGTTAGCAAAATATTTTTGCCAATCACTTATAGGCCCAAGGATAAATTATATATGCAACAAGAACAAGCCTGATGCATATGACACATATGAACCAGCTTGAGGGGGAATGTTGAGACTTTCCCTATTTCCCGTTATATAAATATTCTCTTTCCTAATTTCTCTCTTTCCCTCTATATAATCTAGCATTCTAATGCAGTAAATTATGAAAGATTCTAGGTTGTAATTAGCTATTCAATCCCTATAATCAAGAGACAATTTATACAGAAATTATTATAAATTCAAGAGGCTGTGTCAATCTCTCAAGCAATTCAGCATCAATTCAGTCTTCTATTCAAGTCAGAGAAAGCAAACATGTCCCTGAAAATAGAAAAAGGAGAATAACAATGGATACCTGCTTTGTTCCTCTAAAACCATTTGAAATTGCTCCTGCGCTCTACGAGTCACTTTCTCAAACTTCATCTGCCCTTGCAATTTAACAGTAAAAAAAAAAAGTTAGCCCAGAAAGGATATGAAGCTACAATAGGTTCCCCACTCAAAAATTGCTAGGGGGAAATATTTCATATGAAGAGTTCAGCAATAATGGACCCCGAAATATTTGTTTCATTTTATTTCATGTTTCCTTCTTAGTTTTTGGGTATCATATATTTCTAGACCTAACTCATCCCTACAAAACCGACTTGTAAGGTGAGGGATGCCCTTGCTTTATATACTCTTTTTAGGCCTTATCTCTAGTCGATGTGGGATTTGGGTTTTTCCCAATACTTTTTTACTCCAATTTATTTTCCAATATACACGGATCCAAATTCAATGCCTAAATGGAATTTAGTTCACTCACTAATGGATTTTGTTTTGCACGAAGTTAAATTTGTGAGCAAGATAGGAGGAAATACAGGGAAGGATAACATATCCTCCTTAATAGAGTATATAACTCAGGTAAATATTGTCTGTTATAAATAGTTAGGCTCAAAGTATATAACATATCCTCCTTCATTTTTTGAGACTCTAAGTTCTCTCTCCTCTCTCTCTCTCTCTGTATCTCAAATTCTCACCCAAGCTAAAATTCAATACTCCTGATTTCTTCCGGCTGACAGACCCCTCCTATCAATCCCTAAGGCATCCCTCCAACTATGGCGGCCCTCTCTGGGAGAAGCAGGTCTGTTCCTCCACCCGTGTCCACTGCCGTAACAACTCTCTGTCCTCGTCACCGGCATTAATCCTTTTCAGGCTACACTGTTTCTGATTTTCTTGGGTTTTATATTTTGGGGGACCCAAATTCAAAATTTGTGAGATCTGAGATTAGTGGTGTTGTGAGGAGCGGGCTAAGTTTTTTTAGGTTGTGGGGTTGTGTTTTTGTTTCGGGGATGAAGACTTGAGGTGGGTCATGGAGAAAGTGGGTCGTGGAACGAAGATAAAAAGGCCACTCCCGTAACTACAGGAGTCTTGAGCATGAAAGCTAAAAATAATATAGCAATAAAAGAAAATAAACTCATCAGTCCAGTCTCTCTAATCACTCTGCATATCTCTCAAGAAAATCCACAAAAGATTTTTGTTACTTATATATTCAGATAGAGAGTCAGAAGCAAATCAATCCTAAAATGCACTTTTTGTCAGGAAACTAGGTCATCTTCTCAATTTTCTTAAAACACAAATAATTTTTGTTTCCATTTTCCCAGGTACTTAAATTTGGCATCAGTTTGATCCTTAGCTACATAACCCTTTGCATGCATAAGCAATGGAAATTTTAATGCGTAGCCCATGCAACACATGTAATATCAAGTTTCTTACCCTATAAAAGTAATACAGCATTTCTCTCTATTAAACACCAATTCCTAATCTTTTCGTCATCACGGTATTATTTTTCAAATTTGGCCTGATTGTAACCCCTGAAATTCCGAAGATCTTCCACCATTGGATGAGTCCAACTATAAGTATTCTATCAAAAAGGTATTCCATATGGAAGCCTTTTATCTAAATAGATAAGCTTCCTACGCAGATTTCGTCACCTGCATGAGGCTGCTTGATATCATATCTTACCAGCCCCATCCAGGTGGATGACTTTTTTTAAATTAGTCCCATTTCAAATTCTGTTCATCTTTAGTCCCCTATATTTAACAAAAAATAATGTTTTTTGTACTCAACAGCGACTAGAAACACATGCTTTTAAGGACTAAAAAAACGAAAACTTCAAACAAGGATTAATTTTTTTTAAAAATAATCATATTTTTAGTGACCAAAAACATATTTAAGCCTTTCAAGTTATATAACTGCACAATATCTAATGCTTAAAGCAGTAGCATGCTATAACGCTGTGAGAGTCAACAATTTTAAGCCTTGTGATAAATATGAGGACAGTACGTCTGTAGATTTCTTCATTATAATCAAGTAGACATGAAATCTCAAACAAAACAAACTAAAACAAACAGGAAAAAGAAAATTCAGGAATGGAAACAGTGGCTTTCTTATAAATCATTTATTTTTTAATTCAAAAATGTATCACCACGAAGTCAAGTACAAGGATATAATCACCTGCAAGGCAGTAGCTGTCTCCAATGCAACAGTAGGACTGACTGCCTTACTTCGCTTTAAAAACTCTAAGACACGATCAATACTTTCTATTAGAACCTGCGAGCAAAGATTAAGAAAGATTCTAAAGATAAGGATGATGAAAACAACAACCTTCAAAATTGAAAAGTTCGATTTCAAGTCAATACTGTACAATTCTTCCTATTTGTTTAGTGTACGAGTTTGCCATCTTTCTCTCTTCAAGCATTTATTTCTTAGCATATTTGATGAGAAATCAATCTGCCAACCGTCTTTTGAATGGATCTGTCTCCTCAGTTTCAAGGCTTTGAAAAGAGGTAAGAGTATGAAGACCTAAGGAAGTGTGTATCTGTTGTGTTTAGGGATATGGCGTATTTAGCAAGAGTGCAATGCCTCCAAAAATATATTACTTTCATTGCAACTGTTATACAATAAAGTTAATTTTCTAGTTTTGCTATGGGTCTTAGCTCAGTTATTTTTGGGGGGAGTGGGAGTCTTTTACTATTGGACCAAGAAAGAGATCTTATTTGATAAAAGAAGAAAATATTGACAGAAGAAAAGTAAAAGGAAAATAAGCGATCAACTTTTGGGGAAATTAAAACATTCCTTTTTCACTCTCCCAGAGATTGAGAAATTACCGTGACATGGCAGGGTGCAATCGTAGCTGACAATCTCCAGTCAATATTCTCCCCAATCGGTAAGTGCACAAAACTAGCAACTAATGCATTCACCTTCTGCTCACTATAGACACTCTGCACATCAAGTTCCCAAGAAGGAAGAATTAGCAAAAAAATAAAAAAGAACCATTGTTAGACTTCACTAAATCAAACGACACACGACATAGGATTTTAACAAACTATGGAAAAAATAAGGTAGGCGAAATAATAGAGCTAGAAACAAAGGAACCCAACTGTAAGTTAAACCAAACAAAATACACCCACACAAATATATATGTGTGGGGAGAGAGAGACAGAAAAGAACTCAAATAATTTAAGTCTGCAAAATAAATTACAGGTATTTCAGCAACTTGAAAATTATGCCACAAATACTTATGTGATATGCAATGCATAGAATCAAACCTGGGTAAGTGAACCTTCAGGAGCAGATAAGCCATAAAATTTTAGTAACACATCACAGTAAACACTGCGATGCTTGAACTTGGTTGACACATGAAGTTGCTCGAATCGAGCACAGACAATTTCCACCTGATCCACACCAATGATCCTGGCAGCAGCCTGACCAATAGATACAGTTACCAGAAACTGGACCATATTTTGCATATCTTTTGCAGATCGTATCATCACCTCCTCCTCAGGCTGGTAACTTAGTAACTTATTGATTGCCTGCCATTCCTCTTTAGTCAATCTTTCTTCTGTAAGCTGTTGCTCCTCAGAAGCAACATCCAAAGGGGTTTCTTCTGTTTCAGCACGCCTACAAAAAATGGAACTACAGTAAATCTGTGCATAAGACTAATACTATGGAAAAACATTTCAGCAAGGCCGGAAAATGTTGCTGAAATTTAACCCACCACAAGTGAAAACATAAACGAATCCCAAAGTGATAAGAATATGCAGAGTCAATGAAGTTGCCCCATACCATCTAAATGAAAACCAGCTCTTTTTTATCTTCCTTTCTTCAGCTGCTACCTTTGATTTCACAGATTCAACCTTGGCATGAGCTAGTAGCCTATAGATACCAAGCAAAAATTGGCATACAGATACAAATTGCCAATGCCAATCATTTATAATTGAACATACATTGATGGAAGAAGATGAAAATGTTACGCCAGAAAAAACAATAAAACATTCTACTGGTAGTAGTAGATGAAGGAAATGAAATAAAGACTAAAAGTAATTCAGAAACAATCAAACAATATGAATTTTTCTTTTGACTTCTTCGAAGTGCTGTTAAGAATAATTTTTCAGGGAAAAAAAATTATGAGCTAATCACAATAGCAAAGTTTACTATATTCACACTTTTATGGGATATGGTCTTTGTGGCTTCCCTTGGTTAAGGTCATGGTTTATTTAGTTTGACATTCTGTGATGCAGCTTGGGCTTCAGATACTGATGATCACAAGTCTACTGTAGGGTCTGCCATTTACCTTGGTCCTAATCTCATGTCCTGGTTGTCAAGAAAGCAAATTGTGTAGCTAGATCCAGCATTGAGGCTGAATACACGAGTTTGGCTCAAGCTACTGCAGAACTATTGTGGCTTCAAACACTACTTTCTGAACTTGCAGTGTCTTTTGTCACTCCTATTGTTTATTGTGACAATCAAGGAGCTGGATCCCTAGCTCACAATCCAATCCTTCATGCTCGCACGAAGCACATGGAGCTTGACCTAATTTTTGTCAAACAAAAGGTGTTCAGCTCCCAGTTCTCCATGTTCCCGCTCAACATCAGCAGGGAGATCTTACTAACCTCCCTCCTAAAAAGTTTGTACATCTTCATAACAAGCTCAATGTTTGTGAGCTCCCCCAATCTCTCACCCACCTTGAGCTTTGGGGGGGTCTAATAGAGTATTCTCTGCCTAGGTGATATCTAAATAGCATAGTGAGCTACTTTATAGTGAATGTACTTCTGGGTTCTTCTATTATCTGTTAGTAGTAGTTTCACAGTTGTTAGTTTTCTGTTTTTCTGTTACAACTGTATTTGTAATTGATGACTTGTGCGCAGCTCTCATATAAAATGAAATTGTTAATCAGAATATAGAATATCAAAAGTTTCCTTCTGACTCGTCTCTCAAATTCTCTAGATATTTTTTACCTTTACCCTGAAACCTAATAGCATAAAACATTATATTCTTCAGAACACACAGCAACCTTCAATAATCATCAGTATAATGAGTATCATAAGTGATGCACAGACCTCCATAGAAGAATCACTTTTGAATCAAGATCCTTCTCTATCTCTCTGATTTCTGTGTGGTTGACCTGGGAGGAATGTTGGAGAGAAGCCGCATACAACTGAATGTATCGCCGCCGACACTGACAAAGATGTCTAATTTGGTCCCATGATAAGCGGTAACTGATTTAATACAGTAAACATAAAGTCAATCTCGAACACAGGAACAAAATGGGAATAGCACAGAATCCACATTATTGAGACTTCTGCACTCTGATATACATCTCATTAAAAGGTAATTGACTTATTTCAGAAAAACAACAATTTAATTACCACTTGTTAAGCTGCTGGAGTGCAGCCTGTGCAGCATACTGCCACCACAAATAAGGAGCCTTTGAGATGGGAACAGCAGGTCGGAAATGAGAAACTTCCATATATGTCTTGTATCTTGAAACAGCTTCCAAAAATTTAATCCAATCATGATACTGAGCCTGTAGTTCAGCAAGGAACAAGTAAAAAAACAATACTTTCAAGGAGACACAAATAAAAGATTAGTGATAAAAAGTAAGAAAATTGTTAGTATGTGCTGAGCATTATTGGTATGGGCTTATATCAATCAATCATAATACACTTATACATGATCTAGTTCATTAGTATAAATACAGATATACAGGAAATCTAAAACATTCACTCAAAAATGTTCTCCAATTACTCCACTCATTCAAAAAGAAACCCCTTTAAGGAAAAAAACCTCAAACAAAAAAAGAAGCTAATAATATGATATTCCATTAAAGTTGTACACTAAGCATCTCTGTTCAACAATCCCTGCATTAAGCTTTAGCTAACTACATGAAATAACACTGTTAGACCTCCCATTACCCAACTGTACTCTAAGAAGAAACAGGGATTTAAAAAGCGTGCTCTAGCACTGCTATAGCGCTGAAGCGTTGCTGAGCAGCACCTGGTCACTACAGTGCTCCCTAACTTCTCTGAAATTGTATGGGAGAAAGTCACCAGAGTTGAGGCAAGGACAAAAAAAAACAAGAGATGAGGACTTGCCAGTGGCGGACACAAATCTGGAGGTGTACCATTGACTGGAGAGGCCATTAGAGGTAGTGGAGGGGCGGCAATGGAAATTTCTCAGAAGCCATGGTTTATGACCAGAACCAAGTTCTAGATACCATGCAAGAATTCATGGTAGAGAGATAGAATTTGAAAGAGAAATGGATTTATTCAGATCTAAAGTTTCAGTGTATTATTCATCAGGTACAAACAGTAATTATAGAGATTAACTTAACTGAACCGAAGTGTGGTTACAACTATCAAACAGAAAAGTAACTAAGTATAGTTGATAGATCCTAGCTGAGGTTACAGCTGTTCACTGTGTACTCGACACAGTATACATATTCTAATAGGCTACAATAGAATACAACATAAGAAGACCAACATTTTTGAAATTATAATGATATCCTACCTGTATTGGCATAATAATTCAAAATTTAAATATAAATAAAAATTATAGGACATCCAGTATAATATTCAAAACAGTTAAATACCTAATACAAGCAAGGCAGATCTTTGAAGCATCCAGGTTTCTAGACTTTTTTTTCTTAACTATTCCTCTTTAACACTAAAATAAGAAGCGGTTCTAGAAATAAAAAAAAATAACTAGAAATTCAATACCTCTGTTAGAGTAAGAGAGACATCCGTGAGGACAAGTGAAATTTTCTCAAATGGAATCTCTGGATCAGTTCTTTCTTGGTTTCCAAGACGATGATACTGTAGGACTGCATTGATAGGATAAACCAAGTATGTACGGTTCATAGACCACTTAGACACTGACTTATGATGATCAGTAGGCTCATTTATGCCATCTTCAAATATCTAGTACAGAACAAAAATGACAAACGCATAAAATGAGGAGCAGAAATCACATACCCTACCAATTAAAAGAAAAACTAGTTGACAGTTATATATATGTAACACAGAATGAGAAAACAGAATTTATCAAATTAGAGAAAACCTCAATCCATTCATGTGGACTGATATCCTCCCATCTCTTATCAATCTCCCAAGGAAGCCGATTAGAATCATGATAAAGAGCTAGCCTCTCAAGTTGCACTGACTGTAATAAGAACAAAATAATGAGTTACAATGCTGTAAAAATGTACAAGCCCACTTTAACTGTGAGCTAAACATTCAATTAAATTATAAGTGGAGGCAACAAGGATCAGACTATAACAAAGAGACTCTATCAACATTTTAGGAACCAAGTCGTCCCAAATGCTTAAGCTGCCAAGTGCCAGGTAATGGACTTATTAATATTTCTACCACCAATCGGTGGTGCTCCATGTCACATGGAGAAAAAAGTACAAGCCACAGAAAAAAATGGCTACTGAAAACATATCATAAAACAAGCCAGAAATTGCAATGAAGCTACTGTACTCCAACTCAATCCATCTAGCTATTGGACAGTGGAGTAAAAGATGGTCCATTTTTCTAGAATTATGAATACCATCTGCCTTGGTATCTGTTAGTAAATCAGCAATTAAGAGGAACTGTCAATTAGAGGAAGAAGGAACTGTCAATTAGAGGAAGAAGAGTGGTATCAGAATATTAGAACCACAGGGAGTAAATGATAATAGTAATTGTCAAGTAGACAGTTAATTGAAACAGAGGGTGCAGGAATAAATCAGGGAGAGGAAGATTAGTAACTGTCTAGTAGACAATAAATTGTAATAATGGGGGACGGGAATATATAGGGAAGACTGAAGAGGGAGAGTTAGTGAGGTCACTTCTGGTTTGGTTGGGAATTTCAGTAAAAGGAGAACCCAAGTCTCTCCAATACCTGGGAGGGTCTTTTTTTATATTTTCTGTATTTACCATCTCCATCTTAGGTCTTGTATGAACTTGATACTGAGCTAGATATTGGGGTTTTACTGGAATAAAATTTTCATTTTTCCTATTAATTCTCATCTAGTTCTATTAGTATCATTGCTAGGTGTAGGTGGTCCACTAAATTCTGAATTCTGAAATATTGCAAACCAGTGCTGTACACGCAACCAATACAGAAGTAAAAAAACACTAGTGTACAAACTACTTTATAAAAGACATGTATCAAAAGATGAAGCTTTGGTAGATATAAAAACAATCTTGGTATGTCTCAACTTGGTTTACTAAGTCAGAATTGACCCTCAATAGACCGTTCATAAAATTATCTTGGCAAGGAATGGGTTACCTTCCTCAATCTATCCAAAGCACCGCTAGTATCAAAAGTTTCATTCCCCTGTTCATCCATTGTAACAGCAGCAAGTTTAGCCAATGTCACACCTGAAGAAAATGGATGGCCCGGATTACTGCAAACAAAACTTATAAGCATAAGCAAGTGAAATAAAGCTAAAGAAGAATTTCATTAATCTAAAAATAGAAAAATTAAATTAAATGTCAACAAGCATGCTCACTTGTACAAGCAAAGGATTAAAATGGTACTTATTAACCAACCTGACTGAATCTTCATATCTGATATGCACATTGCTTATAGATATCTTGAGATTTCCAATAATTGTAGAGATTAGAGAACTCAGCCAGGAATTTCCAGAAGACGGCTGTAAGATAATAAGAGATCAGTCATGTTATTTCAAATGCATACATGCACGCACATGCACACGCGCACGCACACACAGAGATCTGCCCAATATCAGCACTGACTCAATGAATTCCTTTCTTAGATGAAACACCATCTACAATGGTACCTCTTCTCTAATTTTTCTCAGTCCAAATAAACACAAGGGTATGCCCGAATTTTGTCCCATCTTACTACCCAAACCCAAGATGAGATAAATCAATCTTTCATTATTTGATTCTGCTATAATTAGCTAATTCCAACAAGCTTTCTGATAGAGAATATTGACCTATAGGATCCTGAGCTAACATAACTGCCTCTTCTGTTAATTAGTAACGAAGTTAGTTAGGAGTTCTGTTAGTATTTCAGTTGAATGTACAGCTTCCACTGCAAGCTTCAGTGACTCTATAAATATGATTGTGATCAGTAGATTCAGTAATAATATAACAGAAAAGTTTCAGTTCATTCAAACATAAAAATTCTCTCTCTCTCTCTCTACTCTCTCTCTAGATTCAATACTCTCCAGTTTTTTCTCACAACTCACTTCTAAACAATCCTTGCTTGTCAACATAATTGCCTCATAGAAATGCAAAAAGAGTAACTTTCAAAATCAAAACCCTCAAAGTTGAATAACTAATTATTAATTATGCAAAAGAAACCAAAAAATGAATCACATTTTTAGAAGTGCATCTATTTACTCATCCTTCCAATTTTGATTCCAAATGACTGGACAAATAGCCTTTCGTTTACTACTTGATTGAAAATCAGATTCCAAATATAGCTTCACATGAAAGGCATGCTAACATAATAAATTTAAAAGTAAATTATTGTTAACTAAAACACATTCATGCAGATTTATTTCAATACATTGGATAAATGCCTCTGTGTACAGATAAGATATCTCATCTCATATCTGAACATATCTGAACTTATGCATGATACATGCATTCATTGCTTTAAATAACTTGAAGCCAAAACGGCAAAACTAAAACATAAAACCAAATGAGTTTAAAACCAAAAGCCAGATTATATCAAAGTCATACATTTCCCAACTTTGACTTGGATATTGCATCAAGTGTTGCTGACTCTGCTTCCTGCATGCCCACAAAAAAAGGAGTGGAAGTCAAAAAGAATATTACAAAAACATGATTTAAGAAAATGAAAGTAAATGAAGTTTAACAGAAACCTTGGCTGTAAAACAATCTATGATATACATAAACAAAATGATTTAGTCAGGGATTTAAATAGCACACTATAGCGCCGGAGCGAGACCTAGCCGCTACAGTGCTACCCGTAGCGGAGCGCTTCAATATAGCGGCTGTTGCGGCCGTGAAAGCGGCCAGAATAGCTGGCATAGCGGCCGCTATCCCACTGCACCACTGAATTGCCAAAAAGATTATCTTGTTTTCTGGTCTTAACCTCTCTCTCTCTCTCTCTCTCTCTCTCTCCTCTCCTCTCCTCTCATCTCTTCCCTCCCTGTCGGAACCTGCATTTTTCAGGTGGTTTCCGGTGTACCCAGTCTTATAGTTGTGCAGTAAAATTGCACGACAATAATAAAAAAGAAAAAATGGTCCCAGTATAAATGTGATGATAATCTTACACACTTTTATTTGAGGGAAAATAATTATAAAAAATAACACAATCGACTCAGCAATAACAAACATCAACACACCTATCTTAAATAATAAATATTAAATAAGATATTTTCACAAAAAATTGCATAGAATCTGACCTCAATCTGCTGAAGCTTATCTTGGAAAAGTTTTTCTATATCCTCCTCCTGCAACAAAACAAGCTTAATTAAGCAAAAAAGACACAGGCATGTATTAATCAAACAGAGTACAGAATACTTTTGTACCTTTATAGTCCGACTATCAGGAGCAGGATTAGCAAGAACAAAGACACGATCGATTAGAACAATCACAGGTTCTTTCCCCAAACTTTTCCAAGGAACCTATATTACATTAGAGGGAGAGAAAAAATTAAATGAACATCCCATTTGAAAGCACATGGAAGCATTCCAGAGGAGGTAAAAAGGAGAAGAAAGAATGAAAAGCAACGAAAAAAGGTCAAAAGAAAAGCAATAAAAAAATGAACATCGTAAACCGGAAAAAATACATTGAAATTACAAAACCTTACATTCACGCCTGTAGGCCATATGTTCACTTTTTTTTTACACGCCTAAGCATGCAAGTATATAATTATGTATCTATTCGTATACTTTTATATGTATAAAACTCAAAGATGCATGCATATATATATATATATATGACTAACCAATCCAAGGTAAAGAGTAATGACCCAAAAGTTAGCAGCAGACAACCAGTAATGGTAAATGCTACCTTCAACGTAATGGTACCAACAAAGCCAGCTTTGACAGTAACAGGGAGTTTTAGTGCATTTAGTGCCTCTGCCTTCAGTTTCAAATCTTTGAGGACAACATCACCTGCAGAGTTCAAGTCTTTGGTTGGAATAACAATGAACAAGAGTACAAGACAACTTAATGCAGTGATGTGAAATTTTACAAGCATTATATGCATGACATAAAGTTTCAAGCAACGTTGTATCTTGTGATGAATTCATTTTATAAAAAGTTTATTCACTGGCGCGAGATTGAATTTGGTTTCATACAAAAAGCACATAAATATCAAAATGTAAATGCAAATAAACATGTATATGAAACTACATCTACAATATACCCAGTGTTATCCAAACAACATGCTCCATAACTGCCAATTTACCTCACAATGCAATAACTCAGCACTGGAAGTCAAAAAAAAAAATGAGAGTAAAACGAGAGAAAATAGCAGAAAACAAACCCTTCCAGACACTTATTCTCAACGCCTCCGCAGAGAGTCCATGTACATATTCTCCCAAATATCTTCGAAGCAAATGCAGCACCTGTCAACAAAGCAACATCTCTAGTTCCTTACTCCATCTCATAGTTTAAAAGGCATCAAATATAGCAAGACATAGAAATGCAACAATGCTTCGCGCGGCACAGAGAATCATAGTCTCCAAACCATCTTCACTTAATCCAAAGGCTATGTTCGAGAAACATCGCACGCACACCATGCAAACGGAAGCAAATAATCGCAAAACACAAACTCACACGGAAAATTGAAATTCAAAACTCAGCTTCGAGATTCATGCGCGAGAGAGAGAATGAGGAGTGAGATTTAGATAGGATTGTTATTCTTACGTGAGCTTCGAACATGGTGAAGAATCGGAGCAGATACCGCGCGATCAATCCGCGAAGAGGAAAGGATGATCCATGTGATGGATGAGATCGGCGATTGGAAGAGCACAGAGAGTTGAATTAGGGTTTGGTGTGTTGAGAGTGGTGATCCTGAGATGCGGAGGGAGGGATGGGAGAAATGGCGTGACACAGAGAAATGAAATGAGAGAAATGAGAATAATTGAAACAAATGGTGTGGAAGCGGTGAGATATATAGGTCCCGGTTACCTTGCAGGTTTGTGTTGTGAGTGGGGACATGCTCTCTTAGAACCTGGTACTGACACCGGGTCGTGGTGGGTCCCTTTACGTTTCACTTAATTTTGTTCTTTTTCTAATTTTTTTATCACCTTTTGAGTTAGTCTGGTTTTTTATTTATGAACTCTTTTTTTATTTCGTCTTACGGTAAATATTTACTTTGGTCTTTGAGAGTGTCAGATGGTGTCATTTTGGTCTTTAATAGATGTGAATTAGTCACTTTGGTCTCTACTGTCAGAAAAGTAATTATTTTAAAGGACTAAAATGACAGTTAAGTAGTTACTTTCAGGGACCAAACTGACAATAAATATTACTTTCAGGGATTAAAGTGACTAATAGCTAACAGTTAAAAATCAAAGTGACCAATTCATATCTATCAAAAACTAAAATAACACCACCTAACACTCTTAGAGACCAAAACGACTCTTTACTCTACTCTTTGGTCTTATGCTAAAAGTTAAAAACTATACGTGCCGTCCCGTCGTGTTAAAAGTATCAAATATTCATAGCAAGGTTATACGAATAGTTTAAAACATTTTGATTAATTTGTTTAATAATTATCTCAGTTTTACAAAAAAAATTATATTAAATATAGTTTTACAAAAAATATATATTAAATATTTTATACGTTTCTGATATAATTGAATTTATGTTTATATTAATAATTTTTTTGACTGGCCGATGTTTATATTAATAATTAAGAAAATGTTTTATGATAATATATAGACTCATATTACACACACACTAAAACACAAGCTCCTCACACAACAAACAAGAAAATATAAGAATAAATATTTTCTTTGATCCTTAAAAAAATTTCCAATATTCTTTTGTTCTATTGAAAACTTCCGTTTATACAGATTATTATACATCCTAAATAAGACCTTTACTTGTTTATTTTTTTAATTAATATTTAAATTTGTTTAATAACTCTAAACATAAAGAGATGTTCGCTAATCACCATTAAAATAACTAATGAGCATTTTGTGCATTATATGGATTTTTTTTGAAATATAGAAAATTAAATTAAAAATATAAAAAAACTATTTTAGTCAATAAAAGATTATTTAATAATAATACAAATTAAAATACAAATTTTTTTAAAAATATCAATTCGTAAGAGCCTAACAAATTTGGTCTAGTTAATAGAAATTATTTTAACTCCGATATATAAATATCCAAAAACTCCTTTTGGTTACAATATCTAAAAACTCTTTTAATTGAATAATTAATTAAAATATTAAAATTGATTTAATTTAATTTAATATCAAAACCTAAAATATCTACCGCAAGAAAAGTAAATGAATTTGAAGATAGAAAGCATGACAAAAAAATTATGAAAAGAAGTATATTTACTGAAGTTATTTTAGTCTTAAGAATGATAATTCAAAATTGTTATATAGAAGTATATTTTCTATTAAATAAAATATTTTTAAGATTCTTCAAAATTAAAAATATAATCAATTTTTTATTATTAAAATGATTTTCCAACAATCATTTTTTCTTTAAGTACTTTAATTTAAATTTTACAAAAGCAACTATGCGGTCTACGAGTCACGAGATACTCGAGAGACTAGCATATATATTCCCCCTTCTCTCTTTTCCTACTCTAAGAAACTACAGTAGTAATGTATATGCCATTTTTTTGTCATATATTTATTGTGAGCATCAAACTGACACGTGTACATCTAATTACCTCTCGACTCTATGCTATGTTTGGTTGAGAGATAAAATGGAGAAGAGAGAAAGAGGTAAAAAAGAGTATAAGAAGAGAGAAAGAGGTGAAAAATAGAGTAGATTTGGAGTATTGTTTAGTATAAAAGAAAGAGAGAAGAAATAGAAGAGAAAGAATTGTGTTTATCTCTCTTTCTTTGTTTGGTTTGATAGAAAATGAGAAGAGAGAAATGATATATTTTTTTGAAAAGACAAAAATATCCTTAAACTTTATATTTTTTTGAGTTTCATTTTCTTTAAAAAAAATTATTTGTTATTTTTATCTATTTAACAAAAATATATTTGAAATATTAATATAATATAATATTTTTATTTTTATACATGAATTTATAATATTCTTTTGTTTTTTTCTATTTGTCCCAAACTTCATCCAAATATCAGTATGATACCAATATAACACAATCTCCAACCACAAAGTCACATTCTTCATTCCTACAAGATGCCACTGTAGTTAGACTCCAATGAACAAATCGAGTGCTGGTGGGTGGCATGATGTAGAGGAGGAAACAAAAGTGTTGATAATATGAGACAAACCAATAAAAAGAAAATGACAGGGGCAACAATGGAAACGGGATAAAAGAAGGAGCTCCCCCTGTCTTTCTTCGATCTTTCTTCGCGAATGTGCGAAGACCAGAAAAAAGGTGTGGGTTCCATAGGTAGAACTTCTCTCTACTATATTTCTCTGCTGAACCAAACGAAGAAAGTGTTCTATTTCTCTACTCTTTCTCTCTTTGTTATTTCTTTCTTCTCTAAATCACCTCTACCAAACATAGGGTAAGAAAGCAAAGCATTCACTATACCGTTATTACCGTAATCTTGTTGTGTCCGTCTACGGAAGACTGGTTGTTGAGAATTTGTCAGTATTCATTGATTATTGATTACAAGGAGTCACATAATCGGGTTAACATAAAAAACATAAAATAAAATTTTTATGTTGGATGCAATGCAAGAACCTTAAAGACAGTGAGGTCCAAACTAGCATATTCAAGGCAGTCCCAGACATCTAAAAATTTTCAAATCTATATTTGGCTTTGGACAGTGACAATATATTAAGACAAAAACAGGACAGGGAAGTAATATACCCATGCAGTTTCTAACATTACAGACGGGAACAATACTTATATTACAATCAAAAAAGAAAGAGATGACTCTTACATATTCCCTGCACTGAAAATTTCATATGAAGTCACATATTTTGCAGCAATTGCCTTTGTCAAGAACGAGATAATAAAATAAGAACACATATTTTACAATCAACTGACATAATTTACTGCAAGAGGATACGAGTCACTTGACTCACCACCTCCTTTCACACAGACCTCTTACACGTTGAAGAACACGAATAGATTCACTAAACACTGAAAAATCAAAAGCCGAGAGACTTTGACTGGCAAGAGCCCCGGAACTTGAGTAAGAGCATGGGTTCTGATAAATGACCAGGTCAAAACCACCAAATTTACTGATTAGACTCTCAAGCTTTTTACTAGTCAGCTTTTGAATGTCTTCAATCTGAACCAAATCCCCGGTTTGTCCAGAACTGCGCCACCACCTCTCAAGAATCTTCCTCTTAGTCACCGAAGTCTCAACTGAAACAAGGGCTTTTATTTTAATGTCAAGGCGGTGTAGGGCAATTTCTGCCCCACCAATTCCACTAAAAAGTGACAACATTGTCAATCCACTAGGAAAAATGGGCTTCAGAACAGAAAGATGATATCCCAATGTATCTGTCTGGAAGCAGTATTTTAGCAATTTAAGTCTTTCGGTCAAATCACTTTCAGCAGCACGAGTGTGATTCGAAGGGTAGCCTAAGATAAGCTCCAAGTGTTCAGGCTCTATGGGACCCAGTTTGTATTTACCAATCCACAGAAGATTTAATCCACCACAATAATGAAGAATGTATTTCTGCTGTTCAGGTGTGGGTATTCCACCAGATTCAGCCAGAACCCTTCCTAACTTATCACAAAGTTGGGCTATTCCACTAGTTTCACAATAGATGCGGCTCAACTGCTTCCTTGAATCCCAAGGTGGCCACCATTTCTTTGTCCGCGGTACTGCATCCTCGATAGTCATAGGTGGCTTTGGAAGGATGTGAAACCTGTTTTCAGCTGGAAGATTGTGTATATAACCTTCTATTCTATTTAAGGCAGAAAAGAATTGCGTATCCACAAATTCAGGTTCAATACCATATAGAAACTGAGACATTTTTGTCCATGAGTCATATGATATGTTTGAAACATTTCCAAATAAGAAAAATGGAGGCTTTGCTGCCACACTTCTAAGACACCTGGATGGATTTGATTTGCAAAGTCTCGACATTCTAGCAACAACAGGATCAACCTTTTCTTCCACCCAATAAGGATCAAGGCAAGAGTTTGAATCATCATCATATTCATACTTGGGCCTCTTACCTCTGCCATTCTCCATTAATTCAGAAAATCTCATGTCAGAAACATCATCGGGAAATTCATCAATGCCCTCTTCCTTCACTCTTTCACCATTGTAAGTTTCCTCTAAGTTGACCTGCCTTGAATGTGAAGGTTCCTGGCTAAAATTCTCAGGTTTCACTTCTGGCATATCATACAAATCGCTTTGTTCTTCTTCTTTGATCCCCACAGAATAAGTAGAAGCAGAGGGATACTAGACAAGCAAGAAAATTCATCATTCAGTAAACACCTGAATGGTTATCTATTACTAAAGAATGGCTAGAGACAGTACCATTTTAGTCTATAACACGCTAAATATGTCCTTAACTTCATTTAATAGGTTTCTTAGCATTACTGTTGATTTCATGCATTTGCTACAAGATTTAAATAATAATATAATATATATAATAATATACATCGAAAAGCAATGTCCACTCATTTATGAGAAATTTTGATATTGTACAATTACAAATATTCTATTCTTTTTTTCCCCCTCTTCTAGGTACAATTCAGTATTCTAGTGCTCCTGGTAATATTTTTCATGAATTTTGGAAATAAGCTGCATATTCATGTACTATTTATTAATAGTATGTTAAATTATTTCAGTAACTTCATATTTTTTTATTCTATCAAACTAATCAGTCCAAACTCCAAAAAACCACCAATACATTATGTCTATCATGTAAATCTGATCGTATGAAGCAATGCTCATTATTGTGAAATCGTGTATTACAATCATACAGGATTAAATACAAGCTGAATTACAAACAGTGATAGAATATACAACTAGAAATATGACAAGTATAATAAAGACTAACCTTATATTCCATTACATAATCGATCCCATTTTGTTCTGCAAAAATAAAGTTTGCAAGCTCTGAAATTGGAACCTCTGGACCTGAAAAGCAGCCAATTAGTAAGCATAATGTTAGAATATATGAGAATATCTCATATCTTAATATTATTATATAGAATATTACATTATCTCATAGGATTAGTTTCTTATCTTAGAATACATCTCAAGAATAGTTTCCATATTACTTAGTTTATATCATGATTTGTTTCTCTATTTGATTAGGATTTATGTTTCTTGTTAGTATAAATATAAGGATTAGTGCTTAGTCTTTTTGGATCATCAAATGCTCATTGTATCAATCATATCAAATCACCATATTCATAATTTAAAGTACTTATTCTTTCTCTTCTCTTTTTATCTGAAACCCTATAACTTCAACACATAAGATGCAGAGAGTAATAAGCAAACTACA
Organism: Glycyrrhiza uralensis; assembly: GCA_030159175.1. Taxonomy (NCBI): domain Eukaryota; kingdom Viridiplantae; phylum Streptophyta; class Magnoliopsida; order Fabales; family Fabaceae; genus Glycyrrhiza; species Glycyrrhiza uralensis. The sequence continues at coordinate 56,943,624 of BRZY01000001.1, read as the reverse complement.
AGTCTTAACAAAGGAAATGAATACATAGCACTTTCCAAGTTTACATAAAGCAAGGATATGACTTCTATCTCATAACTCTTAAAAATAAATACTTTTCAAAGGCAAGACTGCAAACCTAATCTCACAGCTGCTCAGTTCACAAAATATCCGCTTTCATAGTTACTCACCTAATTTATCAATTGCCGAGGATACTTCATTCTCAGAGAAACCCATTTCAAGCAATTGAAGTGTTTTTGCCATAATTCCAAAGAGTTTTTCATTGTTCGTCTGTGATCCCAGAGGGCACAAAAATTAGATGGATAATAATAAAGACATTAGAAAATACATATATTAACATAATAGGAAGGCATATTTCTTGAACGCAAAACAAGTATCATTAAAAAGGAATAGAGAGGAAAAGTTTATCGTCCCTGCACAAAGAAAGAGAAACAAAGCCCAATTAATTTAAATCTAAAGATAAAGAAAAACCTCATTAATACAAATATACCATAAAACCTCCCAGACCTTTCACAATATCTACCAAAGAAACACCTTGATGAAAGTCAAAAGCTGAACACAAGAGAAGCCATAAGACAACCTAGCCCAAAACAAATCCATGTCAAAGACATCTTTATTTCCCAAGCATCAGCTCCTAAAAGATATACCAAACCACATTGGTATAAAACTTTGCACTCCTTACTCCTGTCAAAACCCTCTAAAACCAATCCAATAAAACTACTCCAAAGTCTGAAGCCACCCAAAATTCTCTGGAAATCCCAAAAAATCTACTCCAAATGGAAAAGGCATGTGCAAAAGAAATTAACATCCAAAATAGATAGATTTCAAGAAAGAATATATATTTACCACTAGAAGTAAACTATAAAACATTAAAATATCTAAGAAAAACAAGTAGACGCTATATCTGCGTTTCCCTCTTAAAGTTAACATGTAGCAGCATGGTTCATATTATTTTGTCTAATGGGTAATGAAGTTGAGGGTTAACTTGAAAATTTTCACTTGTAGCAGCAAAGTAATTATCTCATGAAAAATCATATTAATTGGGTCAAATATCAAAACCTCATTTCCTCCATCATAACAGGTGATGTCATCTGAGTCATCTATTTCCTTTTTCATTTTTTTAGCAATCTGGGCAGCAAAGATGAAGTCCACCAGCTCAGGAATCGACGCTCCATTACCTGAAATGAAACAATGAATCAAGAAATCCTTATTAATGCAAGTAATCCATAAATGGAGATGGTTTTCCATCTGTATAAGTATAATGTTATGTCAAGAAGTTATTTAGCTCTCAGACAATCAATGAAAACACACCCGTATAAAAAATCTACATCATGACCTATTCAAAATCTTCGGTTCAAGCATTATTTTCAATTTTTGTCAAGAGACCAATGTTTGTCAGACCAACCTAAAAAGTTAACTATCATATGTGATATACAGTGTAATCCCCCACACGCACTTCAATTCAATGCATAACTTCAGCTATTTGTTCATGCACTTTGTCCTGGTATTACTAGCAAGTTCAAGCATGAAGGCTGGAATCAATAATTCAAGCAAACATATTTATATCAAATTCTTACCCCCTTCCTAGGCTACACAAAAAGACCTGTACAACATATGTTTTCAAGTCAATTATGATAAGAAAAATTGACAAGAAAATAAATTAGGCCCCTTATAGAATCGGCAAGTACATATTGAATTATTAATCATAAAAAGCAGCAGTGAAGGTAATATTACATTCACATACCAAGCTTACGGATTGCAAAGTCAACTTCCTCCGCAGAGAAATTCATCATCAGTAAGGAACCTCTTTTATCTTCAATAACTTCACTTAGTTCATCAAGCTCCTGAGAGAGAGGGGTTTTGTGAACAATAATCAACTTGAATTACGAATAACATATGCTAATATTAAGGAGCCTGATGAAATGAGAAAGCAAATTCTACAACCAAACAGAATAAAGAGACTAAATGCCAATAACAATAAGAACAAGGAGAAATATATAATGCATAGTCAACTGCCAGTCTGCCACCCAAGACAGAAAAGGCAAATGTAATCACCTGTCAGCACATGTGACAAACCAGTGACCAAAACTTTAAATAATAGATATGGTATGTCCAACTAATATTAGAGACTACAATCTCTCTTTTCAAGTTGGTAACGGCGCTCCTGATCTGTGAGACTACAATCTCTCTTTACGATTGGTTCATTTTTAAAAAAATCAACCCATGTTTAAAAATTGATCAAGATGCAAGACAACTAAATTGACTTTTTTAAAAAATGAACCAATCATAAAGAGTGTGTTCAAGAGTGTGCCAAAAAGAATGTTGCTAGCATTCCTCTTTGAAAGAAAATATCTATTTGGAATTTTGTTTGCATAAACATACACCAGAACATTAAAAAGATCGAACCAACATACAGCAGCAGATAAACAGCAAGCACAAATACATGACATTAAAAGATCAGAAGAGCCAGCTGGTAGTGAATGATTATAGCCAAGGATTATACCAAGAAATAGAGAGAGAAAAATCATCATTATTTAAATTCAAGTTCAACTATTCAACTCATTCGTACCATGACGATGCCCTAGTTAATTTTTTTAATAAACGACCTGAACTGATGCTCCCTGAAGTATAAGAAGCAAGTACCTCTTTTGGTTGATTGACCATGGAAATTTCAGGAGGATCCTTATCATCAAATAAGCTATCGAGAGAATCGGAAGACTCTGAATTTGAATTTTGAAGAGCCTATATAATTGCAAAGCAAGTTAAAAAGGCAGTTAAAACTTCTAAATAAAACATTTACACCGAATTAATCCTTGAAGCGAAAGAGTTTGAAAGTTGTCTTTTCAGACAAAAAAATACAGCAAATAATGTGGATAAAGGGAACCAAGCTACCTCTTTTGAGTGACCATCAGAACAGAAATTTGGGGCACTTCTGCGCTTGCTTGTATTAAGAGAGCCTTCCAAAGAATCTGATGAGTCACAATTGGATTTATGAGCCTAATCAATCCATTGGAAATCAATAGTCAGCAATCAAAATATTCAGATAAAAGTTTGTAAAGCATATTGGCTGCAGTATTAACAAATCAAAGGAGCAAACACAACTATGAAATATTATTACAAGTTTCTAATCTTTCAAAGATCATAAAATGAAGAAGTGTTCTATCCTTGTTCCAACTCCCCCTAAAGTATATATAGACAGAAAAGAAGCAAATTTGTGCTCTATTCATTTAAATAAAATATAGTGATAGGGGAATCAAGAAGAACATATTAAGTTATAAAAGTACATGTTCCTTGGTCCACTAAAGATATACACCAGATCACATCGGTCCTCCATTTCTAAGTGGCATCAAATTGGTCCTTTAATGATAATTAATATCATCAATTTCGTCCAGTAAAGGACCAATATAATAGCACGTTAAGGACCAATTGTAAGGCATTAATTGACATTGAAAGATCTGAATTCTGATTTAGCACTGCACCTAGCAGTCCTAGACACCACATTTTGTCTCTTACTTTGTCCAACGAATGTACAATAACCAGAAGCAGACCTCCTGTCACTAGTACTCCCAGCACATTCTGCACCCGTGTAGAATGTGTCTGGGTTTCTTATACAGTGATCTTCTTCCTGGGCACCCTTTTATATACTTCAAATTTCTATAAAAAGCCTCAAAGCATTCCATTCCTGGTGAGTACATGAATCAGCTTACCAAGCTTATTGCAAAAGGCATATCTGAACAAGTATGAGATAAATAAATCAGTCTCCCAACCAATCTTTGATATCATTCTCTATCTACCTCCTCCTCAGTTTTTGTAGGTTGCATTTTTGTATTAGGTTCAATTGGAGTTAGAACTTGTAACATCTTCTGACCCTTTCAACAACCTAAATAGTTGGAGGACCAAAATGGGTATTTACTTTACTAACAGGTTGATAAAACATTTACTATCATTACCAGAGCATCATAAATCAAATTAATAATTTTTTTTTAAAATTATATCACACTTGTGTGTTTGCATGAGCTTATTTCATGTTCAAAAATGGTTTTAATCAAATGCTATTGAGAGGATTCCAAATAAATATTACCAAACAAGCATTAGATTTAATGAAGATTGTGTCACTGTAGTACTGTACTAGCAGTAAGCAGTTGAGGATCATCTTCCTCTAACAGCAGAAACAGGCAGCTAGCAGCCTTAAGTAGATCTACTACATACCAAAAGCAATGATTACCACAGATTAAGGTGTTCTCCACCACTCAAGGTCACAAGGGCAGTAAGAGTACAATAAACATGCAGAACACCATTCAGCTTTTATCACTATTTATAAATTAATAAATTTAAATTTAAATAAATAAATAAATAAAAACATTCCAAGCCACACTATAACTTATATTTTGGTCTACTTACAGAATATCTCAAGAGAATCTCTAATAATGTGTCAGAATTCTGTTCACCTATAAATTTAAAAGAAAATCAATCAGTTACTTCAATTGACAAAGTGAAATATATAAGAAGTTCAGCAAAAGTGTCATGCACTTGTGCAAGACTAAAGCATCTTGCTCACACATAATGTACCATTCTCTTCTATCACTTTATCAACAAGACATGGCAAGAATCCCATCCCAATGAAGAATGCTCGTAGATTGCCTCTAGATGAACTTGCAACAGTATCCTGGTGATTGTGTAGGAAGAAGTTGAACATAAGTAAATGAAAAGCCAGTGAAGAGAATTACTCTTTTGAATGTTATATGCTATGATACATAACAAACATTGAGATAATACACATACAAACATACAGAAGTTCATAAAACTGGCATGATAAGGGTTAAACTGATTGAGCACAATCAAGAAACACTTTTGGATCATTGGTAGTCTCATACATATAACATAGAGTATCCCTCTCATGCACAAGGCTAACACACACACACATACACAAACAACAATTGAAGTCTTTTCTCACTAGGTGGGGTTGCCTACATCGATCAGATGATGACATAATGGTCCGTCATGAATCATATTTACAGATAGACCATTTAATTCAAGATATCTCTTGATAGTTTGGCTTATAGTTTTCTTTGGTCTCCCTTTTCCTCTAATTATTTGACTATACTCCATTTGGTCTACCCTCTTTACTAGTGCTTCTACTAGTCTTCACACATACCCAAACCACCTAAGACGATACTCTACAATTTTTTCTACAATGGGAGCTACCTCGACTTCCCCTCTAATGGCTTCATTCCTAATCCTACCTTGTCTTGTATGGCCACCCATCTAACGTGACATTCTCATCTCTGCAACATGGACCTTACTCTTCTTGTTGGCTATTCGGTCCCACTCCCACACAACATTTCAGGCCTTATCATTATGCATTTAAGTATAGGTGATGCAATTATTTTACAAAATTATATATGCATATAAGTTCAATTTAGATTGAATTGGATCAATTTTCAAAATTGGATTTGAAAACTGATCCAATCCAATCATAAAACTTATGTTGCAATTTTTTGATTGATGCATTTGATTGGATTGGTCGTGTGTGTAAGTTGAGACATCTGCAGCATACCCCAAAATCCGTTGAAAATGTAGTATAAGGGGGAAACTCATAATCCACATCCTCAGTTTTCGGAACCATAGCATTTTTGCCTTCTCTTCCATTTGAATTACCTGCCATTTCCCCTGTACATTTAAGCAACAGTATATGAATGCATTAAAACACGGTATTTCTAGTGGAATGACTTGCATAAATTATACAAAAGCATAACATTATTAGGAAAATTAGAAGGCCAGTCCCATTAATTCTGTAGGTGTGACCTTTCCTAAAATATAAAATCAAACTTAGTGTGAAATTTAGGCATCGTTAGCAGAAGTTCATTTTGACCAAACACTAACAGCATACTAATTGTATAAATTTCTCTTGTTTTTGCCACACAGTAAATTTTTTGTAAAAGCCTACGAAGCACGGATACTTCTTCTCGATGTGTTGGAGTGTCAGACACATTGCCAAATGCCAACACCGACACTCATATGGCACATGTTGAACACTCTTGACAAGGTGTCTAGTTAATTGTTTTTTTATCTGCTTGGCCATGTCAGATTCCACTTAAACACATGTGACTTCACATTTCAAGGATACGGTTTTTATGAACGAATTTCATTTTGTTTTTAAATAACTTTTAGAATAGTCGATTTAAAATATAAAAAAATAAAAAACAATTAAAACCTGATAAATGTTAAAAATAAGTGCACTTCATTTGTGAATTGTGAATGCTACTTCCTCTATTCATCCTACTACACACATGCATATATAGGGTCATATCCAGTGAGAATGTATAGGCATAAATTAAGATTATGTGTTTTTTTAGGCAATGCAATATCGTAGTGATTATTATTATAAGTTTTACTTAATTATTTTAAGGTAATTAAGGTAAAAGTAGAGTATTATTAGGGTACAGCATTATAAAAGCTCCAGCATATTGATTACTTGTCAAGTAAGTTTTATTACTCCAAGGGTTTTCCCTGTTCCCTCGTAAATTCGAGTTTCTAACTGGTAAATTTTCCACAACATGCCTAGCCCTTTTCTTAATCTCAATAATATCTCTTTTCTCTCTGTTTTCTTTTCCTTTTTTTCTCAATTTAGAAAACGCATTGGGAAAAAATGGTCGGGAAAATTTAGCAGTTACGTATAACAGAACTGAATATATAATGTGAGCGGAGCTAAAATGTGAAGCCCCAACGGTAAGGGGCAAGGGCGGTTGCTTAACCTAACCGGTTCAGATTCAGGCAGGGAACTCGAAATTTGAAGAAATGTGAGTGTGAGAAATGCAAATGCAAATGGAAATGCAACCGGCGATAGGGGAATACCTACCTGATCGGAGCTCAAGCGAGGAGAAGGTGCAGGCGCGTCGTGTACACTCGCTCCACCCCTAAGTCGAGAAAAACCGAAACAGGATTCGCACACAAACAGAAACAGAACAGAAAGAGTATAGTAATTCGGATTTTACGGGGCAGTAAAAGTAGAGTAAACTCAAAGGGGATTCGTGGGTGGGTCCCATGCCATCCCAACTCAACTTACTCCACCGCGCCCAGTTTAAGTTTTTGGTGAATTCTATGGTGCCCAAGGAAATTTATTGGGTACCGGTACCCATATTAAGTGGCCCATTCTCCATATTACACGTGTTTAATTTTTTTCGCAAAAACTTTTAAGGCTAATATGGGTGGTTTCTACCATGAATCAGCTTGACATATGGTTTATTATAGAATAATCTCAATTTGTAATTTTATTTTGTTTAAAAGTCCATTAATTGTTTAAATTCTCAATAATTTGCCCCAATTCTAAATTTCCCAAACCTAACAATTTCTTAAACCCAGAACCTCCCTTTCCAGTTTTCACTTTCTGCAACTTTTTTTTTCACTTCTAAAAACTTCTTAACCCCCTCCTCACATTTCATATTAATTACTACTAAAATTTTCGACCCCGTCATTTTTCAAATATGGGAGACCAACCGTTCACCGTCTTTGTCACCAACCCATCTCCAACTTTCATGTTTACGAACACCTAAACGGCATACCCAATCAAAGTGTTCAAAACGACGGATGGCACCCACACCAGGTTCCTTTGCCGTAGGAGCTCCTCGGTGGCACACGATTTGATGACGAGCACGAGATCATCGTGATCGCCAAAGATTTCGATGTCGTCGTGGAGGGCATTACCGGCTAGAGGAAGGCGATGTGGACGTCGAGGGAGCCAGACCAGTGTCTCGGAAATCTTGTGCGCGACGAAGCCGGATTTGCCGACGTCGGTGAAACAGTGCCGGCGGCGTCAAGGAGGGCGTCAATGAATGCGTGGGTTTGGGAGTGGTCGATGCAGTCGAAGAAAGGAAGAAATACGCTCTATGATTGATTACTGGAGGAGGGGTTGTCACATGGTTATTGGTTACTTTAAGGGGTGCATTTGCAATTTCAAATGTCAAATACATAATATAGAAAAAGTATATACAATTACCCTTCCTTTTAATGACATGGCAAGTGAGATACACTTTGGCACTTCTAAACCAACCAAGTAGGCTGGGGTACTTGTACCCAGCAAATTTTCAAGGTACCCTAGTTGTCACCTAAGTTTTTATGTTGTCTCTGTCTCTCTCTCTCTGCCTTGCACGAGTGCAATGCACCACACGTGAAGGCCTGGCCCTACTTAAGTTGAGTCTGACGTGGAAATTGTACCCATTTGTTACACTTTAATTGGGCAAATGTTAAAACTGTAATGTATAGAACCGTTTTTAAGTTTTGTCCTTTCGGAAATTGATTTATTTGGAAATTAGTTTTTGTAATATTATTTGTTATGTTCTGAGAGTTTATCTTTTTTGAAATATAATTGATTTTTTAATATATTTTTAAAATTTTAATATGTTCTAGAAATTAAATTTTGACACTCCATTAAATCAATTTTTAGAAATTAATTTTCAGAATACGGTTAAGATTTAATTCTGGAAGTTAATTTTAAAAATACAAAAATATGTGTTTCAAAAATTAATTTTTAAAAATATTTTTTAATATATATGATAAGTTTAGGGTTGAGACTAGCATAAAGCACCATCTGGTGCTTCATTTTTGCTGCACCTGTTTTGAACTGTTAGATTTATTCAAAAGTCCAAATTAACTATAAACAATGATGAGAACAATTACATTTTTCCCATGGAATCACTATCTCACCGACACTCGTTGGCACCACCATCCTTCCACCGCACCAGGTACTCCCAAGTTCTCATCCTTCCCCTCTGGCAAACATCACCCCTTCCCCCTCGATGTCGCCTCAGAATCTCCCTCGCCAGATCTAGCGGCAAGGGGAGATTGAACTCCATGTCAGTGAATGCAGTGCACAGATTTGTGCTTTTGGGGTGCAAAGATTGAAGCTTTTGAATGCAATGAACCCCTCGATGTCGCCTTCTCAAGCATATCGGACTTGAAATTGAAGGTGGGTCACTTTAGCCTCCAGCATTTCCTCTTTGGTGAGCACTGCAGAAGGAAGGTCATATCCTGTTGTTCTTTCCCCAAATTGATTTAGGGCTCAACAATCTAGCTTTATACAACCAAAAGCCCCAAGATATTATGGCTGTTTTTGTGCAACAAGTTGAAAGAATTATCCGGGTCACGTTTGCATGTGTTTCTTCATACAGAGATGAAGGGAAGAGATAAGTTCTTCTCCTTGCTGGTGAATGGTGGCTAGTGAAGGTGGTTGGCGTTGGGTTTTGGTGAAGCTATGAGATTAATAAATTACAGTAGCAAAATCATTTTAATCCTAAAAATTGTTCTTAAAAATATACTAGGGGATCTTAAAAATTACAGTTGCCGGAGAACGGGGTGTTCATGGAGAAGGAGTTGGTGGTGCGGTGGGGGAGATAGGAGACTGGGTGAGATAGTGATTCTGTAGAAAAAATATAATTGTTCTCATTATTGTTTATGGCTAATCTGGACCTTTGAATAAATCTAATGGTTCAAAACAGGTTCAAAACAAGTGCTCAAACAATTAGACATTTAATTGTTTAAAAATTATATTATATTATATTCTATAAATTAATTTTCAGAAAGTTTAAAAAAAATGAAAGAAGTATCGAAAAATACCACCTATGGAACCAAAAACTAAACCCTCCACACAGATGTTGCAGAAAAGAATTCTTCCGTCCACACTGATGAAGAAAACATAACTACAATCAGAAGAATTTACAGAAAGGTAAAAATCCGTGAATCATTAATAAGTTTCACCAACCCAAATAACTTTCGATTTTCCACTCAGCAATTTCCCACATACATCAACAATATCCGGAAGGAAAATATAAAAAATTGACTTCATTATGCACAAAATTATATAAACCCAAGAATGACATAGCATTATAATAATATTCTAAAGCGAAGCTTTCGTTAATTCAGTCGGTACATTTCTTCATTTTAAATCAAATCAAACTAAAAACACATTCTAAGAAACAGGACAGAATGGAAATATCAGAAAAGCATAACAGAATTACATAAAACGAAAGGATGCGGAAATTTTACCAAGTTCGACAACATAATGTATCTGCAACGAAGAAAACACCCTTGTGTATTGATCGCTGACAGACAGAAATATAAAGAGGTTACACTATTTCATTTAAAGATTTCTGTATCAACAACGCTCAAAAGATCCATCGATTAGTATGGCCTTGTATCGATCAAATTAAAGCAGTAGACAAAGATAGAGAAGAAACCCAACATCCCAATCCCAATTGTGATACAATCAGGCAAAACATTAATCCATCTTTCACCAGAGAAGACTGTGTCTTGAGATACCTAGGCAAGGCTTAAGGTTGAGATCCATTTTTAACACAAATGCTTCCTCTGTCCAGCTGTAGAGACCTTGGATCAAGTGGGATACTCCCAACCTTCAAAAAACCAGAAGACTCAGCAAATCCATTAACTTTGACTTGCACTGAGCCTACTGTGACAACACCAATTGGTTCCTTGTTAGCAGAACCAAGGCTAGACGGTTTAGTCTCTACCTGTTTTGGGGTAATAGTGACTGAACCAATCTTTAAAACGGAAGAAACATCTTCTCTGTCAACTGTACCTTTCTCAGACTTTTCATCCACAGATGTAGTGCTGGTGACATCAGAACTACTAACAAGATGCTCAGCACTTGAAATTGTCATCTGTCTTAAGCTATCAAGTTCATCATTGGTCTTCAAATTTTTCTCACCACTGACTCGAAGATTTTCAGGTACATAATTCAGCTTTCGAGGTGGTTCTGATCCTGGTACTAATAATGGACTTTCAAAACTCTTGATTAGCATCTTAGCTTTCTCTTCCTGCAATATCTTCTCACGGTTTTCATAATACATAAAGTCATCAAGCAAAGATGTCTTCAAAGTATGATTTTTGAATATCTTCAGCATCTCCAAACCTTTCCTATACATTGTCTGCATGAGAGGAATGGGTATTTGATGGTCAAAATTTTAATAATCGTGAGGAGAAAAAACTCACCCCTAACTGAATCACCTAAAGTTAACAAAGCCAAAACAAACCCACATTTTATATCAGCTTATACCATGATTAAAGATATACAAAAATGAAAGAAATCACGATTACTTCAATCGAGACAGTCAAACCAAAAAGTGTCACAATCCAACAGAAAAACAATATATACCTCTTGTGTGTCTCTGCTATTAGTTACAGGCTTGTTCTCATTGTTCTCAAGTATAATGTGCCTAAAATTTGCATTTGACACATCTTTTATGATGTGCCACTTTACAGGGAAGCTCCCACTCCATTTATCTTGCTGCCAAAAGTCCATATCCTTATTGAAGTCAACAGGACCAACCATCTCAGCGACTCCACAAAATTGACCACTGGCATTAACCTACATTGGAAAAAAGGTCAGTATGACCAACAGATGAGAATAATTTACACATACAAATCAGAAAGAAATGCATCATCATAATGGGAACTCACAGAAAAGAAAAGAAAGATAGGACAGCCTCCAGATTTTCCACTAGCTATTCTCCTAGCGTCTTCATAAACACTCTGCAGCTTCTTGTTTCCATGAGGTGTTGATGACCACACATTATATTTAATGCTTTTGTGCACATCATCCTCACTGTATGATTTTATAACAAAAAACTTCGCACTTTCATTGTCAATAGGGAAATCCTCCTTGTTATATTGGTCAGTATAAATGACAATGTTTTCTTGTGTGTTACCATCTCCTGCCTTGGTTGTATAGGCTTTGACAGCCAGCTGATGTTTCGGCCTACTAATTCTAGGACCACGATTTTGCTCACCAAATATGTCACAGCTTCCATTTGCATCACTCAGCACTTTGCCAAGATGAACCTTTGGTCGAAGTTTAGCAACTGCAGACTGTCCATTAGCATTAGATCCATAGTCAGAAAATCCATTACTCAAATGGGGAGCTGCTTTCAACTGATTACGATGCGACAAAACATTTCTATTGGAAATAGTATCTACAGGATGGATTGAGACATCAGCACTTCTGGCCTACAAAACCAAAAAGGCAAATATAACCATCAAGCATATTCAAGAAAATCACAAATATTTTAAGAGAGACTTCCAAGTATTGAAAAACAAGTAACCAAATACAATATCCTCAATAGATTTAAGGCATAAAAGGCCTCCATGAAGTTCACAAACTAATAGTCTAATACACATTTAAGTCATTCCCAAGTGTCCTATTCAAAAAAGTAGCACCATGTAAAAGGTACTACTTACTAAAATATTAACAACTGATTTTAATTATAGATACAATGGTTCTCACCTAAACATGTCAAAAGCATAAGTGGGCTTGACATAGTCAAATACTCAAATTCAAATATAGGTCAAAAGGATAAGATTTCTACCTGATGGACAGGCAATGAAGCAAAATTAAGAAAACCACTGCTAGAAACACTTCCATTCATAAAATCTTTCTTTGCCCCGCCACTAGCTCTGGGCCCCTCAGAAACCCTGGCCAAGGAACTCGTCTGATTTGATAATGGTTTTGAAGAGTTCCTACTAAAAGCACCAGAAGATGAATTGAACTTATGTTTCAAAGCTCTTCCATCAGGTCTATTGACAGAAGCACTGTTATCAAACAATGGGTCAACAGAGCTATCAGGGAAATTGTCTGTTTGAACAACAAGAGGAACATAAGCAGGGGAAGAAACAGGGTTTTGATAATTAGGGAGGGAGTAATATGGTTGTGCTCCTCCAAATGAACCGTCAAATGAACTGTCAACTCCTATCATAGCACCAGGAATATAAGGATTGTATGGATTGTATGTAGACTGTGCAAATCCATAGCTAGGTGTGTAATATACATATGGAAAACTTTCGTCTTGTGCACCCTGGCAAAGAAACAAGCATTAAAATCAGCTTCAACCCAACATACGAACAAACACAGGGCAGAGGATAACTAACTCACCGTGTACTGAATATCAGGACCATCTATGCCAAAAATCCTATGGTGGTCCTCCCATTCCCCGGGTGTTTCAAATCCTGACCACAATAAATAACAAGTGGTCAATATGATGCATATATAATACACAATCAACCCAAAATCCAAGACATATAAAGATTTTGGATTTACCTGTACAATAATACCCATAATTGGTGGCAGCAGGGTAATACAAGTTCTGATCAACAACAAACTCAGGGGCTCCTTCGTTAAACATGACTTCAAATGGTTCAAAATTTGGTCTTGTCAATTGTGAGTTTAAATCAGTACCTTCAATCTGAAAGTCAAAGTAACAGTATGAAAATTTATTATCACTCTAACTCCGAGATGACATCAAAGTAACTAGAATACAATAATGTCAAGTTATTGTATTAAAGGAGACCCAATATATCGCGAGGAAAAATATAGACAGGTTACAAAAATTCTATAAAATTACCAAATAAGCATTTGCGTTTCTAGTTTCAGAAACATCATACATGTCCATACCAAAACTGCCACCACTGCAGACAGCCATAATATGAAGTATAAGCAAAACACAACAATCCAAAAATATTAAATGGAAAAATAGCATTAGGCAGAAACAACAGTTTTCATTAATCAGCAGCAGATTACATCATCTAAATACACAAATACAATCACAAAGCACTTATAAATCCAGGATTAATTAATAATACAAAAATCGGTACAAACATGGAAGACCAAACAAATGAACTAAACAAAAATTCATTCCCGGAGAACTCAAATTAAAACCTATAAATTGTGGAGACAGGAACAGATGCACACATCCTTGTGAAAAAGCATCTCATTAGTCACTTACTCACTTCCAGATATGATATACAGTTACACACAAACCAAGCTGAGGCTCCAAAAGAAAATAAAACCAAGTGAACCTATGCTTAAGCTATGCTTTGCAGTGTCTTGTATTTAAACCTTCTTTAATACACTTAAATGTATGTAAAATCTAAATTTTAAATTGTGCCACAAAAAGTCAAAAACTATCAAAATTCCAATTTTGACAACTGAACATGGTAACGCACATGATTGCAAGTGACAAGGGATAACCCACCAATACAAACAAATGAAGAAGACCTAAGGCTCACTGCTCAGCATGCTACAAGAGCTAAAACCCAGGACAATTAGGTATCCACTCTCTAGCTCCTTCCAAAACCTAAAAAAAAAAAACTGCCTGAAACCCTAAGAAAGGAGAATATCAACGCGGTTTGACCCTCAAATCGGTAAACAGCTCAGTAACTTACCAATTAAGAAACCAACATAACCACACACAAAAACTCCCTATACTCTAAACCTAGAAAACGAGAAGAAAACCCATTCCCAAACACGCAATCGAGTACTCATAAAACCGAAAACGCACAAACAAAAAAAGTAAACCCCAACCCCCACAGGAAGCAGCATGAACATTCTCCACTAAAATCCTCACATTCATTAAAGTGACACAGCTTAAATCACCGAATAGAAAATAGCAATGAATAGATACATACATACATACATACATACACGTGCAGAAAGGAAAGAACGAAACGAGAAGAAGAGGGGAAGCGAGTATTTTTATTTACCTGAAGAAAAATATTAAAAAGGGAAGGAAAAATTTTAAGACATGGTTGTGATGAAACGCTGTCGCATGTTGGAATTGGAGAAGCCAAAGAGCGAAGGAAGAGAGTTCTGGAACATTCTGATGGGGTGGCCCTATCAAACCCTAACCATAGACGGGGGGGGAAGAAGAGAGCCCTTAACCTTTGAAAAGGGCGGTTTCGGTGTCTGCAAAGGAAAAAATCTAAAAAGGCAAAAATAAAATTAAACAGAGAGAGCGTGTGAAGAAATAGATAGAAAGAGACGTGCAATTGCAAATAGAGAGAGAGATTCCCACCTATTTAAGATACGAAGCGTTTCGTAATTTTCATTCGTTTTTTGGTTTTGTTGATTTGCTGGAATGCCCCTGCCATTTCAAATTGCCGACGTCGCCGTTTTAGGCTGCTTGCTCTCCACGCATAGTTAAGGTGACACACTGACACTCTCACTCACGCATCGCGATGAGTTTAAGAATTGTCTGGTTTACCCGTAATGCCCTTGGTGTTGTTCCACCGACAGGAGACCAGCCAGGGGTGAATGGTCAATATAATTCCGACAATTATTGTTTAAATAATAGGCTTAAATATATTTTTGATCCCTCGTGTTTTATTTATGTTCGTTTTTCATCTCTCATATTTCAATAATATTATTTTAATGCCTAATATTTTGAAATTGTACCATAATTAGTCATTTTTTTTGAAATATGAGGGACTAATTGTGGTATATTTTTAAAATATTAAGGACTAAAATATCAATATGAAGGACTAATTGTAATATATTTTCAAAACATTAGGGACTAAAATAACATTCTTTAAATATGAGAGACGAAAAACAAACATTACTAAAAAATGAAAGACAAAAAACATAATTAAGCCAAAATAATAAATCTATAACTATTAATCTATAATCTTCCTCAAAAACTATTAATAAAATGGATACAGCATTTTGGTGTATATATTTTTTGAACTTTTTTATCCTTTAACTCCTAATAACCACTTTAATAATATTAAATATTGGCTTAACTAATAATTAATTGTAAAAATTTATTTATATAGAAAATAACTGTAAAAAAACTAAATGGTTAGTAATAAATAAAAACAAATAAATTATTGGATATTGGATAATTAATTAAAAAATCATTTATTGGATATGATTAATTCAAAACGATGTTGTTTTGCTGCTGTTTTTGTTTGATTGTTTTCTTTTGGGTTTGTTTAGCTGTTTTCTACCCAAAAAAAAACTCAAATTATGATAAAATAATAAAAAATTCATATAAAATTATTTTAATATTGTCATAATTTTTTTATTAATTATTAATTATATTCAACAAACACACACACAAATTATTATTATCTATAATATATTATCTATATCTATAATTATTATAAAGGAATATTCCTTTTTGTTGTACACAATTTCTGGACAATTTTGCCCCTATAACCACCAATAACCACAAATCCTTTTTACTTTTTCTCTTTTAGTTGTTAACTCATATAAATAAATAACTGTTAACTCATATAAATAAAATATTTTTATTGTTAAAAAAATTAAACTTACTTATCAATATATAATTTTTTTTTGACAAAATCAATATATAATTTTATATCTTACATAAAAATAAAAAATGCAAACGTCTGTCTGTCCGCTAGTCCAATTAAAACGAGTATTGTGCCGCCGTCTATCCGGGTAGAGTCTCCCCGAAACATTTCCTAACCGGAAATGTGCCCTGATTCCTTCGTGTTCTTTCCCAATTTATCCCTCTTTTGGGTGGATTCTACCGTGAGGAGGCTTTTAAGCCCCTCACCGGGTGAGGAATGAAATGTAACCGTTAGATAGATAAGCCCGACACGTGGATGGTGTAGATTAAATCTCGTAACCGGTTGTTCCTGTTTTTTGTAACTTGGCAAATTTTCCCCTGATTTTTGTGGAGTTCGCATATTTGGCCCCAGATTTTTCAAATTGTGTTATGTACTGCGATTTTGCAGAAAACCTAGAACGGAGGTGTTAGGCGGCGGCGGCAGTCCGATTCAAGTTTCATTTCCCCACGAATCCCTAATTTATTATCCTCTTCTCCCTCTTTTTTCGAATCAGTTCAAACAACACCCGAAAACCGTTCCCATTTTACTTTGATAATAGCAAAACAAGTTTTACCGCTCCTTAAATCGAAAATCGTCAACGTTCGAACCACACTCTGATTTCTGAACTCATACCACGATATACACTACACACACAACGGAATAAATAGCATGGCCTCAAAACCAGTTGCCAAAGACATAATCACACTTCGTGGTTCTGCAGCAATCGTTGTGAGTTCTTCGGTATTTCTCTAATTCCTTTCATTTTAGTATACTTGGGGCTGTGGCATTTTTCACTCTATGAAGTTATGGCTGATTTTTAATTTTTTGTGCTCTTTTTAAAATCAGGATATGTTGCTAACAGGTTTGATACTCTGCGTCCAACATTTTTTTTAAAGTTTTATTACTTTTTTGTATCCCAGTTATGTGTGGCTTGAAATTTTGCAAAATTGACAAGTATTTTTAACTGGGAAATTTGTTCATCATCCTTTATCGTGGGGTTTATCCATAAGAAAGCTTTGTGAAGGTGAAGAAATTTGGTCTCCCCATGCTTGTTCATCATCCTTTCTGAAATTGTTGTTTGTTAAGATCCCCAAATTGGTGTGTTCGTTTCAAGAATGTGTTTTTTGGGTGTTAAGTTTTTGGGTTCATGGCAGATTATTTGAAGGAAATTTGAACCTTGGTAGACTTGAGGTGCTTCAAGTGGAATATTGTCTCATGTTGACATCTATGTTCACACCTGGCCAAATCTAGTTGATTGTGTTGATTTTCTTGCATTTTTTTTCCAACTACTAGATATGGAGATATGCCAGCTCACAATTTGCTATGGAGGGAAGGTGAGAAATCATCAGACAGTGTTGCTGCACGTTTGGCAGTGATCCCACTAGTCCAGGTACCTCCCCTTTCGCCTCCAGTCTTCCATTCAGGTCTCAAGTAAAAGTTTTCTAACACATTGTGGTTAGCACTTGGCACCAATTGGTGAAAACTTAAATGTGATGATGCAGTAGCACATGGTCTTTCATTTTTGTTCAAGTGTATTCAGTTGTAGAATGTGTGGCAACTGGCAACTAGAATGACTGATACTGATTTATAATGAGCATTACTACTATATGCTTTGTAATCTGCTGATACGTTTAGATATAATTGTTAATTCGAATAATCTTTTTCACTTTCATGTGTGGGTAATCTTTTTCATCAACTTCTTGTTTGAAGTTATGATGACTGACATGAGTTCACAACCACTTTTGCATCATTTTTTTGCCTGTTGACCTTGTATTTAACTTTTCACAAGCTATTGTCTTTCTAGGAATGGGGAAATGTTTCAAGTAAAATGGCTGGAAAAGTGGAAATGCTTTCCCTCAGTATTGGCTTCCTACAGAGATAGATAAGCTCTGATCTGAATCATGTGATCCTGATCTTCTAAATTTATATGTTTACTCTGAAGGAGTTTTGTTTGGATGGATGTCCTTAGTTAGCGATTTCATGATTCATTTGGGTGCAAGACAACTGGCTGACACAACCACTGAGGTACCAAAATTCCAACTTATATTCCCCTAACAAATTTGCCAATGAAGTTACATATATTCGTATTTTATCAAGAGTTGCCACTGTGGAGTTGTTGCTGATATTAAGGTGTCAAACACACAACAAAATCCAAAAAGGTTGTTTTATACCTGCAAAAACAGGACTTGTACGTTCTTTAAGTGGTGCAACCCAATCTCCATGGAGCAAATGCATCATCAGAGTAATGACTCTGAGGTTAACACCGAGGACACCAAGTGGTTGAGCATAAAAAAAAACCTTACTGACATCAAGAAGAAACTGTATACCACAGAAGAAAATTCTCGGTTGATGAAGATGGCGATGATGGCCATGGCGCTTGTTATCTTGTCCGATTTTGAGTAATTAGTTTTTGTTTAGTCAATCCAGTTATGTATTTCGGCCATTTTTCAGTTATGTAGTTGTTTTATTTTTGTTTTTTGGTCAAAATATTGTTGTTTTATTGGGTCAACTGCTTTTGTAAGAAAATGGGCCATTATAGAGGCCCAAAATTATGAACTTAATGCCACTAGTTTTTTCATTTGGATAAGTTCGAAACTGCATGAGTTGGACCAAAAAAAAAAACTGCATGAGTAAAAGGCAGAATAGTTCACATCTGTGGAGAAATTCCCACCCCTAGTGTGAAGGCGTCAGACCCAAATTCGAAACTGTAGAATAGTAGAATACGATCCAGAGGAGTTCACAACTGTGTATAAATTCCCACCCCCGGAGTGAAAGCGTCAGACCCAAATGCGAAAATACATAGTACAATCCAGATCCGTTCCCAATAGCGGTGCAGATTAACAATAAACACAGTTTTTATAAATCACTAACCTTCAACAGCGGTGCAAATTCACAATAAACACAGCCTCTGCGTCAATAAACGACTTTCGGAGTGGGAGCTCGGTTGCGTTGCTCTGGCTCTCTGCATCGACTTGTTCAAAGAGCTTGAAGTAAATGAACCCAACCCCCAATGCAGTACATCTGTACAGATATAGTAACCTAAGGTCTACTCTGCAAATAAATTAGTTTTTCAAATTTTACCCAACAAACTTTAAAATTACAAACCGTACCCCGCGTTTCCCTGCTAACACATGTCACTTTGACCCCACAGGAGTGAGGGGCTTACATGCCTCCTCACTGTAGAATCCACCCCTCTTTTGGGCTACTTCTTGACCTATAGCATTCAATCTTCTCTCTTGTTTATCCAAAGATTAGGTCAATGAATGTGGTGGCGGTACCCCGAAAGAAATCCCATTTTGAACCAATATAAAAAAAATTATCTTGCAAAGCGGAACCGGCCATTTTTTATTTTTTATCCGATATATTTAAAATTTAAAATATATTAATGCTAATTCAACGAGAATAATGAAAAATTGTTTAGCAAGAAAGACTCTACAGATTTTTCTCACCGATGGGTCGATGGCTTCCTTTTTTTCGGCTGACAAAGTCAAAGCCAAAAAATTAACAATTGAAAATATATACTTATATAGTTCTACAATTTATTTACCCTTTTTATTTTTTCATTATCGTGTATCTCTCTCTTTCTGTTTGTGTATCTCTCTGTTTCCATAATTGTAGACGTGGTGAGTTTGCTTGAATAAGTATATAATTGAATAAAATATATTAATGGCCATTCCTTGACAAATTATATTTTAATATACAAATAGAGTAAGAGCATGTTTGAACAACTATTTTTTTATAACATAGTTGACCAACTATTTCGGACAACTTATAATTTATAGTTGACTAATTTATAAATTTGATTGACAAAAGTAAAAGTATTTAGTAAATGAATTGATCTTATAAATGAACTTGTAAAGAAAAATTGTAATTAATTTCAGCTTCCAAGATGATTTTGTTACTAATTATTCAGTTTTTTTTTTCTTAACTGGAGGTAGCCCAAGTTATGATTTACACACATCGCCACCGCGCAGAAAATCATTAATAAATAACTCAAATCTGAAAAATCGTTCAACAATACATTTTGCCTCAACTCTCGAATCGAAATCTCGACATGGTAAAGTAACAGCCTGCTCTCTTCCTCAACTAAAAGAATAAAAATTATACAGATCAATGAGAACTGCAACTAGCCAAATCCCCACCCCCTCGGCAAAAAAAATAATAACTGTTCTACTTTACTTTCTACATTCATTTCAAAACCCCAACTTTTCTGGTGAAAAATCTAATTTACACACAACACTGACACTGACACTGACAATATAGAACATAAACCATACTTATCTGTATTGCTGGAAATACAAACCATACCCGGGAAAGGCATTCAGAAAATTCATGATGAGCTGTGGGGGCAAACCTTGTCCTTGGATAAGAACATGGTTGTATTTGTCTATCAAGGACAGCACAACTTTTTGCTCATCAATGTCAAGTAATTGACCTGTATGCGTATCATGACAATAGCAGATGGATTAAAAATGCACATTTTCCATCTAAGATGAAGTTCTCAATACAATAAGGAACCCTAAACTAGAACTGGGAGACACGGATAGTGAGAAAAGCTGGATGACTGGATCTGAAAATCCAAACATACTAATTTCTGAAAATGCTATTCAAACATGAACTATTCTGATTTCTGTGATGCAACAACCTCCAGATTAATTACAATGGTGCAAATTGCAACTACGAACTCTTTACTAAAGCTTTTATAGAGATGATGCAAGTGCCAAATAATAAAATAGCAGATAACCACATATACATGAAAGGCGTACCTAATTCCATCTCCACTTCTTGATCTTCATCATCCCCCTCTTCAATAATTGAACCATTTTCCAATGCCTCGGCAGCTTTGGCATACCTATTAAGAAATTCTTCTTCTGTTTCTTCATATTCCTCAACCTCAGAGTCCTAATTTAAACAAACCCACAAAATTCAAAATGTTAAAAACAAATTGAATTGAGTAAGCAAGAGATCATGTTAATCACAGCACACTGTAGGCAAAAGAAGATACAAGTTCATAAAAACAACACTCAGAAAATATGATACACATGAAGAAACTGCAAAAGATCAACCTCATCATAATCTTCGGAGTCATCACTGTCTTCATCCTCGTCCTCATCATCATTTTCAGCCTCTTCAGCTGCTTCTTCATCACCTTTCCCATCCCGTACCTCTTTCAACTGTACCAATACCTCCAACAGTGAAGTAAAGCAGTTTTGAATTGAATCACCCCCTGACTTCCCTTGTTTCAGAAGTTGCTCAATCAATCGGGCCAGTGTCATCACTAAAATTCACCCAAGTAAATAACACAAAATGGTTTGTGAAAAAACAGTTTTGACTGTTTATTTGCAAAAGATTTAAGTACCCCCAAATTGTAAGAACTTAGATGAACAACACCCTTCAAACAACTTATAGTTAAAAAATAAATTATGCACAAAGAACATGAATTCCATGGAGAATCCACTATACAGGGGTACATTCTTGTAAGTGTCCCCAATCAAGGCATATGTGACTAAATAAGTTTGCACTTTAACAGTAGGTTTCAGCACAAACAACTACAGCCAGGATAGCAGAGTTATAAACCTAAAAAGGAATTTTGGAGGATAAATTTGGCCAGGACAAAGGGCAATAGGTAGAAAACAGATAATGAAGATAATCAACAATTATGCAGGTCATTTCTTTTTCTTAGTGTAAAACAAAAGAAAAAGTTGGGCTTTCTATTTATATTTGTCTATATATCCATTCTCTTTTTCATATCTTCATATGGCAATTATCAACAAATCTTATTGCCATTACTCGGAAAAAGATAAATCAAATATTCTTTAAATATAGCAACAGCAAAAAGCAAACGCTTACCAATTAACTTCATCTCAGACTCTGCCATCAGACCGGCAGCTTCAAAGGAGCTACTGGATATGTGACACAAAGCAGATGCCCAAATTGTGATGCCTCCCTCTTCACCCTTTTCCAAAATACCTTCTATGATATCAGGATAACACAAATAGCATGAAGATATAGCAAGCAATAGAGGCTTCCAGAGTGAACTGGGTGTGCTTCGAACTTCTATGAAGCGAGAGAAGGCTGCCCGACTAAAAGCAATAGCCAATGACTGCTTTACACCTTCAGTTTCAAGTGAGTAGGTTGGACAATGTAGTAGCATATGGACACATGAGCAAGCTCTGTATGTGGCAGAAGGATATTGCTTAATGGCCTCACAAACGAAAGTGCCAATGCCCTCTATAACTGAGCGATTAGGCACAGGTGGAGCTGGAGGGGGAGGCATCTCTTTTACCAGAAAGTTTTTCAGCCTGTATCTGCTATCTAATTTCACAATTTCCTTAATCACATCAAAAATTGACAAATCCTCTGATTCTTCCCATGCATGCCACTCTGCAATCATTTCAGCCCAAGCTGACAGCAGCTCTGATATTTTAAGCTCTTGAATCACGTGATTACCATCAATACATAGCATGACAGACAGTAGTAAAGTTGACAACTCTTCTATGCACGATGAAGTCGGAGAATTCTGGTCTTGTTGATCCTTGCAGGAAAACATTTTAAAAAATTTAACGTAGAATATTTAATATGATTAGAAGATTGAATTAAAGGAGGCAAGCAATATATGAAAGGAGACTAAGCACAAATAGTTTGAATGTAGTATCGCAGATAGGATCTAAAATCTAAATTAGAAGAAGTGCATGTAGTCAAGACACAATATTATCATAGCAACTGTAAAACATTTGAGGAATTCCAAAAAGAAAAAAAAAAAATAGAATCCCCCCAGACAAGTGAAATCATCACAAGTTATAGTTTCAAAAACCTATTCAAATTCTCTTTTCTGCTTTCCTTTCAGACATAAATCTAAGAAAATCAAATTTCAATTTAGAAAAGCACTCAAACTAACCTGTGTACATAGAGGTGTAAGCCAAACCTGCTGCAAGAGTGCAGCAAAAGCTCTGCCAATAGCTGCTTGACCTGCAACCCATTTTTCACGAGACTCATTTGATTCAGATTCTTCAGGCCTAGAGTCTTCCCATGTCTGACCCATAACTGCCAGAGCAGCAATTCCACGCTCAACCACCTAATGCAGATACATACTCAGATCAAAAGTAGCACTAGTGTTGCCTCAACACAAAGAGCCAGTGAAAATTTCAGCATGGTCCAAAATCACAAACAAAAAGGAATGCATTTGTGCTCATCAAACAAAGCAATTGAACAAAATAGTAGGGCAAACACATCACTGAAGGTAGCAAAAACATTGTATTAAATGTCACCATTGAGACAACCTTCAACATTATATTGGTTACAGATAGAGGCACATGGATGTATAAAGACAAAAGGAAAACATAATGTTATTCACATGCATAAGTGACTGTACACTTCACTATAAATAACTCTACATCAAACAAACAGGAGCTAAAGAGAAAACCTATTTCAATTTTGCAAACCACAAGGGTAATAAGGCTTCAATTTCCATCCAATTCAAATTGTTAAAACTTCCAATCTTGAAAACCAATTGGATTCAGAACAAGATATCTCGACAAAATCTTGATACAAAGTTATATACATTCAGCATAACCAGATTTAGTATGTTATTATGTGATTGAAATCGTTGATGAAACATCCAACATAAATGACTATTAAACAATAAAAAAAAAAATCAACACATACCTGAGGCCAAGGCTCCAGATTGGCAGTTAACCATTTTGAGACAGAACCCACTAACGCTGGGACAATGTGTGGGATATGGACTGCAACTTTCTCATCTCCAGCTTCCATAATAGAACTGAGAAGCTGAAATAAGATGGAGCTCTCACTCTCATCATCTCCAATGTTGCTAACTATTACTTGGAGAAGGGGTAGAAAATCAGGGGGCATGTAGTCATTCTGAAAAGAAAAGAAGAAACTGGTAACAGAAAGAGAGAAAGAAATGAAAATGACCCAGTCACAATAAATCATGGAATTAAAAACTCACATCAAGTAGTGTAGTAATTGCCCCAGCAGCAGAAACCCGCACAGGATAGCAAGAAATATCCTGCTTATCTGGCATGACTACTGCCATGAGCAATTGAGAATATACATCAGCACTCATCTCCTGAAATGAAACACAAGGTGAGCAACTAAGCTGGGATCACCTCAGAATGTGTTAAAGATTATATCATAACAGTTACATGAAAGCATATTAGAACTCTATTTGAAACAGAATTTGCCTGAGTTCTGATAGCTAGATTGAGATTTTGTCTTACCTCTGGTAGACAGGAGCCTAGTTCTCCAAGTACCCAGTTTGCACTTGCAACTAGGTATGGTAGGGACACTGCCACTGTATATAGTGGCAAAATCCGTGTACGAACCAGAGATGTCACATATCCAGATTCTTGCTCTCTCAAAAACTGTATAAGAACTAGCAAATTTTAATAATTCTTTTTGTAAATAACATTGCAAAACTGATGCTTGTTCAACAAAAGGGGACATTTCCTCACATCTTGAAGGCCACCATATGCCATCAGAACACCAAAGTAACTGCCATAGTAGATGGTACAAGAAGATTAAGTTGATAAAAATCATTTGAAACAAAATTATTAATACAAAATATAAATTAAAAATTAAATATGACAGGAATAAGGCACTTCTTATAACATGATACTGTCAATAAGAACAGGAGGAAACATTAAAGGAAAGCAAAAAATGAAAAGGAAATAAGCTCTTTATAGAGTAAATGAAACCTACACAACAAAAACCTTGTCTCCTACAATCAGAAACAAATTTTAAAAAGAAAAAAAGAAGGACAAAATCAACACAAGTATATGGCATCAAATGGCATAAATTCACCATGACTATACACCCAAGTCCCAACTGATTGAAAAAATATAGAGCATATTGTTCAGTGTTTTACATAAATACTACTTGGAAAATAGGCTGTGAAAAACATATCAATAAATGAACAGAGTAACGTACCATAATTGATCTTAAAAACAAAATTTGCAATTAATTGATCAGGCATACACATGTGAAGCATACATAAAAACTCACTCATTCGGGATTTTCTTTTGAGACACATTGGAATCAGAAGGAATGGGAAACTTAGACAAAAATGGAAGCACCAATAACTCCCCCATAGAGCGGCGCTGGTTGTTTCTTTTGTTCTTTTGACCTTTTTTACGCTTGGTTGAAGCTGAGAAACTGTCAGTGGCAGTCTCCATCGGTGGCCCCTGCAGAAATTAATGACAAAATGAACTATGATAATAACATAGGGGCATAGCTCAATGAATTTTAATCAAGTAGTAACCTTTGACATTGAGATAACACCAAGTAAGTTTACTGCACTTTTTCTGGCAGTGAATAAATCCTCCCTCCATCCACAAATTTCATCCTAAATATAAAATTCTGGTTAGAAATAACTAGAAACAATGTAAAACGATAACAAAAAAAATCAATTTTCATACTATGTCTGAAGGAACATTCTTCCGTATATACTCATCTGGGTCTTCTTCCCACTCTGACATATCCTATGCATCAACAATTCCATAAGAAATTAATGAGAAAGGTTTCTTGAAAAAAAGTTCATCCCTGTTACTTTTTTGAAATAAATTCTGACCTTCTCATTCATTATCAATGCTGGAAAAATTGCAGATTCCAATAAAGTTGTAAAATGTGGAGAAACTAATCGCCACCCCTGTATTAATTGAAATTGAACTTTAAAGATTAATATTTTGAAGAATATGTCAATTACAAAATTCAAAGCATTCTATCATTTGAAACTGAACTTAAAAAAAT
This sequence comes from Glycyrrhiza uralensis, assembly GCA_030159175.1. NCBI lineage: Eukaryota > Viridiplantae > Streptophyta > Magnoliopsida > Fabales > Fabaceae > Glycyrrhiza > Glycyrrhiza uralensis. The sequence continues at coordinate 56,917,722 of BRZY01000001.1, read as the reverse complement.
AAATTGCAACTAGAAAAAATTGAGAAAATATACCGGGCCAGTCTCCAGTACATTTGAAATTACATCAAAGCCTAGGGACAGAAGTCTCTCTGATAGGAAAGGAAGTTTCTGCAAAAGGAATATGACTGTTCAAATTTTGAAATGTACAAGAATGGGGAAATGCAATAATAAAAACCTAGGTAGCATAAGTCCAGAATAAAGTTATAGATATCAGAAGATTTAGAAGCAGCATGGAAAATGAATGCAGGCAGTTAGTGAATAAAATGCTGAGCTGACAACGGTTTAAGGAACTGTATTCACAAGTATACTAGAATTTTGGCAGTCAAAGTACTGGAAATAACAAGCATAACCATTGTTCAAGCCAACTACTAACCAGTTATTAAGAACAAGGATAAAGGATGTATCTTACACTAGCATTTTTGCTAAATTTGACTATGTTTAGAGCACAATTTATAATTTCTGGCATCAACCTGAAAATGGAGGGGATATATTTCATTATATAAAACCAAACATGTTTACATCCAGGTAATAAAATATTTAGGGACTATATTACTTATCAGAATGTTTCCTGTGCCGGGTGACAAGGGCAGAGAAAATAAGAAGACTTCTTTTTCCAGTCTTCAATCTTGTCAAATATCCATCTTCTTGAGTGACCAGACAATCAAAGCTCAAAGAACCCAAAATGCTCATTAGGTCCCAACAGAACGAAGGCAGTAGAGGAGGTAAAGTTGATGGCATGTAGGACCTTACCTATAAGTAGGTGTATCACTTATGACTTAATATAATAATTCAAAAAGGATGTCAATTAAATAGCAGTATTAAAGAGAATTTAGCATATAATTCAAACCATTACTTACTGCAAAGTGTAGGCATTTACATATAGTGAGGAGGGCTTTCTCGGTTTCTATTTCTGCTCTGTCATGGTTTGCTAAAGCCTGATCCATGCATCATAAAATCAATCAGAAGTGAAGGTCACAAGAAATGGTAAGCAAAGCAAAGGAAAAAATAAAACAATACCTTTTCAACAAATTGATGGAATACAGTGAGCAAAGGCACAAGAATTTCTTTGGCTATGAGCTCCAACTGTGGTGGTACTGGCTCCTTTGCAACTTTGGGATTCAAAAAATACTGTAGAAAGGAGTGCATTTCAGATATAAGGCAAAGCAAGTAAAGTACACCATCTCTACTAATAATACAAAAATTTGAATTTTCCCAAGCTTATTTCATCACATACAAAGCTGTAGAAACAGTTGTAATCCTAGAGTTCAGGTAGTAGCTAAACTTTTATACAGCTCAATCAGCAGATTAAGATTTTACAAAAATAGTCAATGACAAGCATTCATTTCACATAAAAGCACATTATGACACGCTGCATTGAATAACAGAAATTTAAAAAAAAAAAATCATGAGCACGAACTGTGAGTGAAATTGGAAATTTGGAATACCTGAAAGGGTCTGAGAAGTGCGTGAAGAACAACGAGTGCATTGATGGTATTCCATGCGGAGTTTGAACCGTTGATAAGATGGCTATTTTGGATAGTAGACTGCAGATTAGGCACAAGTTCCGGCCACAAACTCTGTTTAACAAAATCAGCAACAGCGACAATCCGGAACTGCCACATCGGAACATCTCAGATAATATATGAGCAAGTCACAGTTGGAAGACGAAGCATGGAGAAAGTTAGAAACCAAAAATATAATAGTACACACAAACCACTTCAACTAGAATCTTGAGAACGGGCAATTCGACTTGAAGCAAAGCCTGCAACAGCTGCTCCTTGAACTCCTTGCTCACATTCGAAGGCGTAGCTCCGGTGCTATCGACGTTGCGGCGCGTGAGGTTCTTCAGGTACGTTGAAGCGGCAATTTTCTGACCTTGATTTTCTCCTCCTGTTCAGAAAAAAAAAAAAACACAACGCCGAAGGAGAATTCTTAGTAACGGGAAAAAAACGAGTTGAATGGCGAAGAAGGTGGAGAATGAAGAAATTTAGGATTACCGGTGGAAATGGAGAGGAGATAGAAAGGGAAGTGAGGAGTGAGGGAGAGACGATCGAGCGCATCGGTGGCGGCACGAACGGCGTTGGCGTCTGGGCTCAGTGTCTGGTTGAGCAGTTCAGCGATGTGAGTAACCTCCGCCATGTCAATCAACCACACCCTCTCCTCTCACAATTCTCAAACCCTAGTTTCAGTCACACTCATTCATCACACGTCTTGGCGGGAAGGGAACTTAACTCAGCGTTATTATGCTTTTTACTTTCCAGGGATTTTTTTTTCTGGGGAAAAAAAAAAAAGTATTCCTCTTCACTAAAATCGAAAGTGAAAAAGGATTTGAATTGATGGAGATGCGGGGGATCGAACCCCGTGCCTCTCGCATGCAAAGCGAGCGCTCTACCATTTGAGCTACATCCCCGAGTTATTTCAACTTCTAATAATAATATTTATAAATAATAATTTATTTAATAGCGATAGACTTCGCTTTTCATGTTGCCTTATACTGAAATCGAGTGAAAAAATCAAAACGTCAAAACGAGCCGCACAAAGGTCGATGTCCAGTTTCAGCATCATAGTGTTGTTTATCAAATTTTCCCATTCTGAAGGGTTAAAGTGGCACAAGCTTTTGCAGCTAGCAACGCATTCCAACAAATAGACTGGCAAACCAGTTAACTTTTTTGTTCAATTTTTTCAACGCGTGTGGATCCCAGCACCACCACCACCAGCCTGTGCCCAACGTTCCAAAAAGTCATTCAAACTTACGCGAGTAAATTACGGGCACTTGTAAAGTATACCCTTTTCAGTCTCCCGAAGTCATTCACCTTTCTACCTTGCTAGCTCCAAACGCGCATACTATAGCACCCCCAGTTCCACACTCTAGTTTGTGAGCATGCGGCCATTCACCATCTTCAAACTTGTTATACTAGTAACAGCATTGCAACTACAAGCCATTCCCATTACTCTCACACTCTCTCCCTGCAAGAACTCATGTGGCAGCATTCCCATAAACTACCCATTTGGCCTAGAAGATGGGTGTGGAGCACCCCAGTTCAGACACATGCTAAACTGCAGCACCGACCTCTTCTTTCAAACCCCTTCGGGTGCTTACAAGGTTCAATCCATTGACTATGACAAGAAAACCATGGTGATCTATGACCCAGCAATGTCCACTTGCTCCATTCTCCAGCCCCATCACGACTTCGTCATGACCGATATCCAATCCGCTATAATCCCCCCATCACAGGTCTTAGAATTTAGTATCTTTTATTTATCTTTGATTTAGTAATCTAACTCCGATTGTACTCACTTTTTACATATTTTATTTAAGTCTTATCTCTCGCCGACCGACGTGAGACTTTAACTTTTCCCCCATTACCAGGACACTGTTTTCGTGCTACTCAATTGTTCCATAGACTCTCCTGTACTCAACCATTACAAGTACCTCTGCTTCAACGACTTTGAGGGCCACACCTGCGATGAGCTCTATGGTGCCTGCAATGCTTTCAGGGTCTTCCATTTAGTGACAAACGTCACAAACAGCTCCTCCCCACCGTGCTGTTTCACGAGTTACAACACGGTGAAGTTCATGAGCATGAACATACTGGACTGCACACACTATACCAGTGTGTTTAATACTGATAATCTCAGGGGTGTTGGCCCCTTGGACTGGGTTTATGGGATTAAACTGTCTTTCAGTGTGCCGGATACTGGGTGTGTGGGTTGTAGAAAATCTGGTGGGACTTGTGGGTTTGATACTGATACTGAGGGTCTGCTTTGTCTTTGCTCAAGTTTCAACAATTCAACAAGGGAATGTGGTAAGCAAATACTTGAGCATATTTGGTTTTCATTAGCAAATGTGTATTTGGGGTTGAAAAGTGTATTTGTCCAAAAACTATTGTGTCCGTCTATTCGTTTTTGTTTTTATTTTTTAGGTTAAATTAAAATTACAGATAATACGTACGGGTAAAAATGGAAAACAAATTAGGATACCAAAAAATAGTTATTTTTTGTGTATTTATTAATAGTTATAGATTTTAGATGTAAATGTAGTTTTGCAATCTTTAACTAAAGACCAAATAATGCCCTTAGTCTTGGGTTTTTATCTACTTTGGAATTTGAATCATATGGTGCTATTTTTAATTTAGTAGGGCTGTATACTAACCATTAGTTACTGTGTTTCTGTTTTGCGTCTCAGCTGCTGGAAGCATAATATCAGAAGGACTGAGCATTAGCAATACTCCTTGGACACAGCACTTACTGGTTTTTCTTCTTGTAGTTTTTCTTCACAGGGTGATGAGGCTCCTATGAGAGTTTTTTTTTTTTTTTGAAGTTTATTTGTTTTCCACTCCTTCTGTTAGTGGGCAGAGAGAACTTGTGTTGTTTGTGATGTGCTTCTTTGGGACTTAAAATTGGACACAGTTTGGTTGGGGAGTCGCGAGTTCTTCTCTAGTCTCTAGTCTCTACTGATGCAATATGCAAAATGGCTTACCAAAACAGAAAATGACACATCATCTTCGTTTTACATGTTCACAATGGGCATGACAAATGGACTAATATCGGGGGTACTTTCCTTACCACTTCAACTATACATTTTAGTAGAACATTGAATGACTGCCATGATTATGTTGATGCAATGGCATTGAAGCCACTTGTTCCTTCCTATCTCTGTAACAGATTTTTATTGCCGTTGCACTTGTGTACCGTCTAGTCTACTCTACAACATAATTAGAGATTTAGATTTTTTTTTATTCCAAGTTATAATTTTAATTGATATAAAAAGTAGATCACAATTTTAATTGATATTTATGTTAACTAGCGTAGTGACCCGTGCAACGCACGGGATATATGACGCACTTTATAAAAATTTATGAAAAAATATATTTGAAATAAAAGATTTGAGTTTTTTAAATTATGTTTTTTAAATTATATAATAAATTATAAATTATCGTTATCTATTGAAAATAGTTAGTTAATTATTTGATTAATTCACAACTTAAAAGTTGAATACAACGAAAAAAAATAGTACAAATTATGGTTGAAACAGTAAAATACTTTAAATAGTTGTTGTGAGTAGACATGATAAAAAACCTGAAATTGTAGTACCCACTTGATCTCGTCCCGACAATTTTTGACGGCACAATCCATCAACTGCAATTATCTATAAATCTATATCATAAATTATCTTTATGTACTTGTATCAATTATACCTATCAAGTACATGTCAAATTGTCGTGCATATTCAATTAGTAGAAACTTATTTCATAATCTATCTTCTCATGTAGAACCATAAATAATTCATTTTTATTACTACCAAAAACACTCACTATTTGTAAACTATTAATTGAAACATTCATGTTTTTTATTTTATAGATAACGGTGCCAAAATAAATCAAATTTACTCATATCAAGAAAAATCTTCAACAAAATAGTTAACTGAAAAATAATAGCAAATTAAGAAATAAATATGTTTACATTAAAATTGTAATAACAATGAATTTAAAAATATTAAAATTGTGTTCTCGAAAAAATATTAAAATTGTGATAAAGTGCAATTTTTCCTTTATAATTCATATGTTAATATGATTTAACATAAAATGTTCATTCTCATGTATTAACTTTAATTTCTCTCTATAAACTTTTTTTTTATATATAATTTCTCCCTATATACGTATTTCTTTATCACCGTGTGTTATATAGTATCTATTATTTTCAATTAATCAGTTTATATATATATATATATATATATATATATATATATATATATATATATACTAATAGACACACACACACACTAATTTGAAGGAAAAAATTCTTTAAATTAGTTGGTGAATAAAAATAAAAAAAAAATATTTATATTAAAATTATCACAAAGTAAAATAGAAGAGTATTTAAATTATATATTAAAGTTTAATTCTTTAAGTAATTCACATGTCGAAGATATTTCACGTAAAATATTTGGCACAATCTTATATGTACAATTTTTTCTTGTATACTTTAATGTAATATGTATATCTCATGTGCTGTGTTTTATTTTATTTATAATTTTTACATTAATCAATTTACATCTATATAATAATGTATAAAATCTCTTAATTTTCTCAAAAAAAAGATAACATGTGCAATAAATTAGTTAGATGATAATGTAATAATAAAGAAAAAAATATCTATTTTCATTTGTTATGTTTTATCCACACTATTTATTTTAATTTATTTATTTATAGACATTAATTATTGAAAAATTCAAATTTGGTTGGACAAAAGAAAATATTTAATAAATTAATTAAGTAAAAAATGTTAAATGAGAAAGAAATAATGATTACAACGTATATCAATTAAGATGAAAGAAAATATTTTTCATTACCATTTAAGTTTTTGCATTTTAAAAGCAGTCACTATCGTAATGATACAATATTTTTAACTACAATTTTAAATTAATTTCTACAATTAAAGTATACCTTTTATGAATTTCAACATGATCCCTAATGATACAATTTGTATTATTTGAAAATTGAAACATTTAATATGATTCCTATCAGAGAAATTTATGAAACTGGTCCCTATCAATTTTTTTCAACTACGATTTTAAATTGATTTCAACGATAAAAAATACCTTTTATGAATTTCAACATGATCTCTATACATATAATTTGCATCTTTCGAAATTTAAAAAATTTATAACGATTTCTATCATAGAGATTTTTAAATCGGTCTCTATCACAAAGATATTTTTTTTCATTTACCATTTTAAATTGATTCCTATAATAAACACTCATTTTACGAATTTCAACCTTATCCCTAGCGATACAATTTGTAGAAAACTAAAATTTAAAAAATTCATAATAATTTCTACCATAGAGATTTAGAAAACTGGTTTCTATCATACAAATACAATTTTTTTTCTACGATTTTAAATTGATTCCTGTAATAAATACGCTCATTTTATGAATTTTAACGTAATCTCTAGAGATGCATTTTGTATCATTTCAAATTTGAAAAATTTATAACTATTCCTATCATAGAAATTTTTAAAACTGGTCCCTATCACAAAGATATAATTTCTTTCAATTACGATTTTAAATTGATTCCTATAATAAACATGCTCTTTTTTTGAATTTCAACTTAATCCATAGAAATATAATTTGTCTCATTTGCAAATTGAAAGTTTTATAATTAATTTTTTTGATACATAAACTTTATAATTATTTCTATCATAGAGATTTATAAAATCTGTATAATTTTTTTCAAATACTTTTACTAATACCTAAATATTTCACAAAAACTTAAATAGTATAAAAATATAAAAATATAAATACATTTTCAAAAAATAAAATTAATTTAAGACATTCCAAAAAATTTAAGGGCATAACATTTATATCAAACCAAATTTTCCACAATAGGAAATTTGAATTGGGAAATTAAATAATTTATATGTATTTTTAAATTAAAACAACTAATAAACTATTATATATATTTTCTAAAATAAATATATCCTAAAAGATACAAAAAACCGCAGTATATATATAATTATTGAAATTTCATAGATAATTTCTTGGAAAATATTGAAAAAATAACAACTAAATTCTTGTGATATATGATACGTCTTATTGTTTGAGAGAGAAAAATATTGTATCTGCACAGAATAAAAAAATTAATCACAAATGAAAATAAAAAATAAAAAACTTAACAATGCAAAATAGAGAAGCATTAATTATAAAAAACAATTGATAAATAAAAATGAATTAATCAAAAATTAGAAAAAATATTTGCCTTAGAGTAGAAGTTTGCCTAAGAGGATAACAACAAAAATCAAACAACATCGATAGTTTGGAGACTATTAGAATATTAATAAACACTAAAAAATAATAAGTAAAAATGATTAATAAAAAAATAACAATAATACGAACTCACCTTAGATAAGAATTTAGTGTTGATGAACAAAAGAATAACAATAATACAAAGGCTAAAACAAAATAAACAAATAAATTTTATCAATACATGCAGATATTAAGATTTAAGATTACAAATCCAAAAATTGAAACATATAAGGGATTAACCATGAAAAAGAAAACAAAAACTAACCTTTAATTGAAGTCTCAAGTGTTAGTAACCGCAATAGATAAGAATAATGAGAAGAAAATATATGTGAAATGAGAGAAGATTAACAAAAAGAGAGATGATAGAAAAATCATACCAGAGAATGAAGAGGGCGAAGAAACATGAATGCTTGTAGACGCAAAATAAATAGTTAAAGATATAAGGCATACAAATATTCTCTAATAAATAGACAATTGAAAATACGATTTTAAATTGATTGTTTCAAATACAATTAATACAATTTCAAATAAGGCACATTAAATATGAATCATGAAATCATTAATCAATAAAATCTTATCAAATCAATTCAATCAATTTGATCATTGAAATACTCTTAAAGCGACACATATAAAAATGTGCCTATAGAGGGTTCGTCTTTATATATATTATAGATTACTATTCTTCTTAGTTGTATTTGTATTTAATTTAATTTAATTATTTAATTTTTTATGATTATTTACGAGTGCTAAAAGTTAAGAAAAAATCAAGTACCAAATTGATACGGGTACAGAAGTACAGGCGTGGCATGATGTGATTAATTTGGCTTAATTGCATTTTTAGCCATTTAGGTATTGTAATTGTGTAATTTTGGTCACTCATATTATAATTGCGCTAATTGGGTCTTCAAGCATTTCAATTGTTACAATTAAGTTATTTCATCACTATAGCGTTCAACTTTTAATGTTAGGAGCCTACTTGTCACACATGAGACTAATTTGAGTCATACCACACTGGTTATAATATAAAATTATTATATCCAATAGCTATTACGAGGTCTATTACGGTGAGCGACATGTGTTGGTTGCTCACTCTAGACCATGCCTTGATTCCTAGTACCCCTATCACAAGGGGAGAAGGAAGAGAGAAAGAGACATGTAGGCTACCACATGTGAGCTTGCATGTCATTTAACATACTACATCAGTACTGGTAACAGAGTTAATTCACAAGAATGACGTCGAGGATTAACGTGATGGACATAAGCCACTTTTGGGATTTTTTTAAAGTTATTTGCTTTTAGGGATTTGCGTGCGTGGCATTTTCAAGTATCAAAACCACTATTTACTCGCATTTGACTTGCTTTAATAGATAACTAGCGTAATAACATGTGTCGTGCACGGGATATTATATATATTTATTTTATATAATTTTTTTAAATCAAAAAGTTTTAATTTTAATATAGTATTTTTTTTATATAATTTTTATATGGCAAATTATATATTATTAAATTGAATTAATTAATTAGTAAATTAGTAGAAAAATATTTTTTAATTTTAAATTTTGAGAAAATGTTATACTTTAGCATAGGTTAAACCAAACTTTTCATGAATGAGATAATTTTATATTAAAATATGTTTTAGGTGAACCCAGATATATACTATTCCATACACATGACTTGGAGATTGAACCCTCCGACATCATGTTTGAGAAACTCAAATATCTATAGTTCACGTCACACCATGCTATTATTATTATTGTTATTATTATTATTATTATTCACGATGATTAGATTAGAATATTCTTCTAAACATAATTTTATTGGATTCAATTTTATATTAATACTTAGTAAATTAAATTTAGATACTTAGTTTGGCTGGATAATATTAATAATAGTATTTAATTAAGATATTATATTTTATATTAATAATATTTTTAATTATCATTCATTGAATTGTATTTTTTTATGAAAAGGAACATTCATTGAATTGTTATTTTAGTTTTTCAAATATTTATTGTAAATATGAATTATATAGTTTTTTCATAAATGCTAATATTTGAATTCAAATCTACAATAATAATAGTTTAATGTGAAACTTAATACACCCTTAATAATCCCAGTGTGATAATTTCATATGAAAACTTAATGTAAAATTCTATTTGATTTTATATTGATTTCAATGTTTATCAAGGTCATGTCAGATAAATGAATTCATTTGATTGAAAATGAACCTATTATATATTATAAAAATATGAAGATATTATACATATATAATATAACAAATCAAATGGTCTTCTGGTAAAAAAAAACAAATCAAAAGGTCCGAAACAAATTATAAGAAAGAAGCATAAGAACACGTTAAATGGCTAAATTGATACGGACATAAAATCAATTGAGTCATAGGAAAATAAAATTTAAAAATGGCATGAAGAAGCTGGTGGCACGACATAGGATTGTAAAGGTGGAGCCACCTGTAAATATGTAATATCAGATTAAGGATGAAAGAATGACAATTAGGGATGGTAAAGCGGGGCGGCCCGCTCTGGCCTGTTTTCGAAAACGGGCTCCAAAAATACATCCCACCCTGCCTCGCCGATGGGGTTGGTGGGCCGGCAGGCTAGCCCGTTTGGCGGACCAAAAAACGGGTTAGCCTGCCTCGGCGCGCCCAAAAAAATAAAAAACCAGAAAAAATGCATTTAACTTTTTTTTTAAATTAAAAAAAAAAGGTGGGCTGGCAGGCCCCGCCCCCCCGCTGGCTACCGCGGGCCTAAAATGCCATCTCGTCCAGCCAAAAAAGACGGGTTGGTGGGTCGACCCACTTTGCCACCCATAATCACAATTCATTTAAACACCACGTTAATTTCACTTGCTGCCCAATCACAATCATCATTCATAGCACTCATGTCCACTTAAAAGCCAATATCAGGCCGTATATAGTAATGTCAATCGATAAAATAAATATAGACGCATGAAATTGATTTGTCTCTTTTAAAATATACCGATAAGAAGAAGATGAATAATAATAAAAAATATATATAAAAAAGAAGAAAATTCTTCCTACTTTTCAAATAAAATTTATGCTCGAATTGATTTATTGAATTGTATTCATCATGATAAACTATAATCTAAGAGAAGAAAGGAGAAATATAAAGATAGAGGAACATATCAGTGCAGCCATACCATTATCAAATGCACCCAATCATATTGTCTTGTTAGGATCCTATTATAACCATCGTCGAAGCACCATTTCAAAGTTAATTGCATGGAAGTTGGCAATAACGATATGATTGGATCGAGCAGTAGAGAGTGGAACCAAGACGGTGCATGAAAAAAATGTAGAAGATGAATATTAGGTTGGGGGTAGAGATTTCACCATAATATAATATTTTGCTTATAGTAATAACTAAGATATTGAATAGATTATTGTTAAAATCCGTTACAATATTACCTTATTGTCAAAATTATTTAAAATATGTCATAAATGAGATGTTACAATCACTCAATTAATCACTGATGTCAATATTATTCATATATAACACTCTCTTCTATCTATTTTTAAATAAAAAATTGAATTTCTCTTTATTATTCATATTTTGACATTCTTTGCTATCATTATCGATCTATATAAATTGTGAATAGAACATTCATTCACATTTTATACCAAAACATTCATTCATTCACATTCTATACCAAAACAACTCGAGTGACTTGTTTCATAACACAACAACAATATTATAAATTAAAATAAATGAATTTTAAAAAACATAGAATGAAATAAAAAAAATTTGTATAAGAATATACAATGATAACAAAAAATATTTAACAAAAAAATTGATATGAAGACATCAACACTAAAAAAAAAGTAATAAATAATAATGATCAATTACACAATAGAGAAAAAACTTTTATTATATAAGAAGTCAGTATAAAAAATATAATAATAACAATAATAGTGAGACACATAATAACCAAAAAATATCAATGTATTAAGATTTATATTATAAAAATAGTTTGATAATCATAAAATAGAAAAATAATGTCTAACATAAAATAGAAAAATGATCAATTGCTATCCATTAATTAATTTGAAATTTAAAATTGAATATGAGTAATAAATAGTTATTGATGACTTATAATTAGCTCTAATTAAAAATATGGTTAATAAATTAATTACCATAAAATAATAAATAAAAAGAAAATAAAAATTGTTTTTGGAGAAAAACTACATGAGTGTAATGTTGATATGTGATATTATTCTATGTGGGCATAACTTTGCTTTATAATATATAAATAGATAGATAATAATAATTAAAAAAAACTAAATGTTCCTTTATAAAGATTATTATAACGTTTTTGCCAAATTAATTAATTTAATCCAAATATTCATTTACAAAAGCACGAATCGCTTGTTCGTCACGTTACAAGTTCAATTTGACGCTCAAAACATGTCATTGCTTTGCCTCTGAGTTTTGTAGGCCACACTTCTCGAGGTGAGAATAATAATCACACACCACGCATAATAATAACACAATTCAAATGTAAATCCCGCTCATTAGAGCATATCCATTGGAGCACTATGAGGCTTTGGATAATAAATTTATCTATTATTTATAATATAAATTATATAAGATATTTTTATAATTGAAGAAAAATTATAGTAAAATTTATTTTATATAAGTCATAAGCTGTTTTAATAAGCTATTATAGGTAGCTTATGAAAAATAAGCTCAAAATAACTTATAAATCAGTTATAAGCTGTGTTCTTAAGCTCTGCATAAGTCAATCCAAATAGACCCTAATTTTGGGTACTTAAGTGGACTCTACTTGTCCACATCACTCATTTTTACCTTTTTAATCCAAGTATCTCATAGGTACTCAACTTGTCTAACCCAGCAACTACAAAAAAATTCTTAAATAGATTTCACTAATAACCACACATCACTCATTTTTATTTATAAAATATAATCAGACCCACAAAATAATATCAAACAATGCAAGTACTCGATGCTTGCACATGTACCCGTTCTTATTAGATACTCGCGTGTCAGAACTCCATCCGTGATTTGCAGTGCACGGTGCACGCACTGCGGATGCTCTTAGGTATTAACACTAAATTCAACATACTAACGAAGTCTATTTTTTTTTCAAAGGAAAACTTGTTTTTCAAAATTTAGTTCTCTGTTATCTACATTTTTGTTTTTGCACAAGTAAAATTAAGAGTAAAATATACTCACTTCTCTTGACAGATATAACTATTACACTTTTCTCTCTTCTTGTTTTAAAATATATAGTTTAGTACATTTAATTTAACACCGTTAAATAATATTTTTTAAAAAATTTAAAGCATATTTTTTCAATTAAAATATATAATAAATTAGTATTTTTTTACCATATTATCCTTTATGTTATTTTGACCTCCACCGTTGGATTCACTTTGTTGTTCATGATTTGCCTCACCTAGCACTCCCGTGATACCTTTGTCGTCGAGTTTTGCTTCGCTGAGTTTGTTGACGGCATCGATCTCGGGTAAGGAGTAGCCAAAGGAGTTGAGATCGAGGCCTTTCAGGATGGAAGGAGTGGGTGCAGTGACAAAGTAAAGGAAAGAAGACAAGCATAATAAAAAGAAGAAAAGGAAAATAAAAACCTAGAAATTGCAGAGAGGGAACCGAGTGAGTTTTTGAGGATAATAACCTTGATGAGTATCATCAACTCTCTTCTCTTCTGTGTCGTTAGTGTGTTATGTGTTGTTATTATAGTGTGCGCTGGGTTGGGGTTTAGGTTTGTCTACATTTAAATTTCAAAATTTTCCTCTTTTATCTCTTCTCTTCCTGGGGTGGGTTGTGTCTTCAGTGAAAGAGTTAGAATAATTAGCTTGTGGAGGGAGGAGCTACCGATTGGATCTCTATGTTTACCTTCATTCCTATTTCCTGGAGCATAGAACAAATGTTCCCCATAGTCCTCATTGACGACAGTATGGGTGTTTTGGTAACAAAATAATTATTTAACGGAGGTTTGATTCCAACTTAACGGAAAGTTAAAAGATGGATCAAGATGTTTCACATTTTTATTTTTTGAGGGTAGGGAGTGTAAGTTTTAAAACAAGAGGGGAGAGTTGTATAATATCAGTATCTCTGAGGGGAGGAGGTTGTATTTTACTCTAAAATTAAAAAGGCTTAACTATATACAGCAACAACTACTTGTTAAATCTAACATTTTTAACAATGTCAATGCAAATTTTTTAATAACACTGGAGAGACTTTTAGTTAAAAATTTTAAAATACATTTATAATGCATCAAATTTAGGCTTCGTCTACCATGCACAAGGCGGATAGGTGGTGCACGGTACAAAAGGATACAAAGTAATGTTTTCATAGGTGGTGCATGGTACACAACATTTTTTAGCCGTTAGATTATGTGATTTCACCAAATTTAATATAGGACTTACACACAGGATCCCCCACCAATATAATAGCATTTCTCCTTTTACCGCCGTATGCAGTGGTCGTGCGTCGGGAACCTCCATCCCTTGTCATTGCGTCTTCGCCCGCTGCTTCCTTCTTCTTTGGTGGACCATAACCACCATCGGCAAGAGGAGCTCGTCGTCGCAGTAGCATGTCGTGGATCCGTAGGGAGTCGTTGGGTTGGCCGTCGATGTAGGGAACAACATCGTGACGGTAGAACAAGACGGACCTTCCGATTTCGAGGGAGAAGCAGTTGGAGGCACCGCTTCCAGATCGAGGGTTGAGGAGAGGAGATAGCTCGAGAAGAAAACCGTTGTCAGGGTCGCTGGTGTTCAATGGTCGTTCCACCGACCACAACTTCATCGCCGATTTCTATTCCTTCGACTCCTACTCCCTCAACAAAATCGTCTATTGGAGCAACACCGGCAGCCTCCTCTTTCATCAGTAAGACCACCTGCCCGTAGGCATCGGTCCATGAGCTCGCCGTCGAGGATACCTTCGGGGAAGTTCTGGACATCGGTGGTGGTGGTGAGTTGGCCGTCGGGAGAGATGTCGTTGGCCATCTAACCTTCGAAGATGACGAGCTTGAGTTCGGGGCACATGGAGGTGGCGTGGTAGATGTCGCCGGCACAAAACCCCCCATCTCATGGAGCAAGACGGTGTACAGGAAATAGAGGAGGAGGAAATCAGGTGTGAAAAATTTATAATACATCCGGTGAAACCAGATGATCCAATGGCTAACAATGGTTAACATATTTTGTGTACCATACACCACCTACCATACTTGTGTATGGTAGACGGAGCCTCAAATTTAACCTCGAACATTTCACTATATGCAAAATAAGAGTTTCACATTCAGTAAAAGTATTGAGGTCCTTTTAAAATTATTTGTCATTAATCATGTTTAAAACATAGTAAGGTTAGGTTATTTTTTTCAAAACTTTATCATTGTCAGTAAGGAAAATGATGTTTATACAGAAAGCCGTGTTCACAAACTCTAGTAAAAAGGGACTGCGCAATAGGAGCTTTTGAAGATTGGAAATTTGTCAATAATAATTAGATTGTGGGACTTTTGTAAATATTTATTGTCGTGCTAATAACATTGTTTGAGAGAGAATATTGATGAAGCAATAATATTCCAAGCAGTTTAATAAATGATAACCTAGTTAAATGTAATTACATCGTCTTTACTAGTTACTAGTAAATAACAATTCAGGTAAAAAAAATTTGGTTAGTTCTCTTAACAAAAAAAAGCAATTCAAACATATATATTTAATAAAAGTTTTTAATTATTTTACAATTATATCTAACAACATATAAATATAAGTTATTATGATATTTATAAAGATATCGTAGCAAGCTTAGTAGTTAAAATATTTATTGTATAAATATTAAAAAATTTATTAAACAAACAACTACAGCTATATAATAGTAAATGATTAATGGTTAATAACTTGTCTTTTATACCAGTGCTCTTAAAACACGAGTAAAAGAGTAATTCCAAAAGAACTAGAAGGAGTAACGTAATAATGCTTTAAAATCATGATTAAATTGAAATTATTATTTGTTTTCAGCTAACTAAGAAAGTCAATGATCAACTAGAGTTCAACCTTAATGGCAGATTCACCTCTTGCCTCTTCAACATCGGGAAGTAGTAGTAACCTGTTAGGTAAGACACAAGAGGTTGCAAAAATCATCACAAAAAGAGGTTTGAAATTTAAAATGAGTTTGGGGAGTGAGGTTAACATTAATTATCAAATGGTTGAAGGACACGGCTACAATTTAAGTAAAAAAAAAAGGACACGGCTACAAATAATGGAAGTTGAATTTGAAATGAGGCGGGGCCTCCTCCTATTCCATTTCCACTGCGAGCGTTCTTCAAATCAAATCTGAGACTAGAAGAAAAACGAAGAAGCAGGTTGGTGAACTGAAACAGCCATGAATCAGAATCTGAATCAGAGGTCCAACAGCAACATTAACAAGATGTTGAAAGAAACCGAATCTTCTACTACTACTCAAATTGAAGCAAATGAGAACGAATTGGAATTGGAATCCTCTCAATGGCAGAAGAACCCAATCAACTATCCACCTCCACGAACCCCTTTGAATTCCATACCAGATCCCTCTCAGTGTCTTCTGGAACCCGAACCTATTCGACCGCCACCTCGCTCTTCCTCCGATAGGTTCGGGAATGGGAATTCTGCCACTCCCAGGGTTTCGGTTCGGAGCGGGAAACTGCATTCCGAGCCTAACTCGGCGCAGAACACGCCGGCTAGAAATTCTTCCAGGGTTTCGCTTGGCGGAGGAAGCAGCAGAGCCAGCTTAGGAAGAGGATTAGTGAGTTCCTCTGTGTTGCCGAAAGGGACCGAATTATGTACTCAAGTTCCGCATTTCGAGCTCAAACACGACCCGTCGTTTTGGACGGATCATAATGTGCAGGTACGTTTCTCTTCTTCTTCGGGCATGTTTGGTTTTCAATTATAAACGTACAGTCTCAGTTTTAAAGTGTGTTTGCTGAAAGGAACTTCATGCATTCTTTTGTAATTTTCTAACTGAAAACCAAACATGCATTTCTTCTTCAATCGTCACGGTTGGTTTGTCTGAGTTAGGGTTGTGTTGTTGTGTTCAGGTGCTAATAAGGATTCGGCCATTGAGTACTATGGAGAAGCTTTCACAGGGACATGGTAGGTGCTTGAGACAGGAAAGTGCACAGACTTTGGTTTGGCTTGGTCATCCCGAAACCAGATTCACCTTTGATCATATAGGCTGTGAGACCTTATCACAGGTACCTTGAAATTGTTTTCAATTTCGAAATTTTGAAATAAAAAAAAAACTTCAACGAGTGAGGTGGCGTTTTTGAAAAGGTGTTATTACTTATTATTAGTTAAAATGCTTATCGTTGTCGCTGTGAACTGGTGTAGGAAAATCTGTTCAGAGTTGCGGGAGTGCCCATGGTGGAGAATTGCTTGTCTGGTTACAACAGTTGTATGTTTGCTTATGGTCAGGTAAATATATCACTAGAGAGTGGAGAGGACTTTGTTTTCTTTTATTGCTCTTTGCTATGTATGAGTTGCTACGTGTTTCTGTAATTGTTGCTGAAGTTGTGGTTGATTTTCTGTTAGACGGGCAGTGGAAAAACATATACCATGATGGGTGAGATTAAAGAAACAGAAGCATACCTTGCTGAAGATAGCGGGATAACACCAAGAGTCTTTGACTATTTATTCACGAGGATTAAAGCGGTGGGATGTTTTGAATACTCATATTTCCATGTTAATAGAATGCTCTTTTCAGTTTAATTTAATGTGGTTTCCCCTTACCCTGATTGTTACCTGTGTCTATTATGTAGGAAGAAGAGAGCAGAAAGGATTGTAAACTGAAATACAGTTGCAAGTGTTCCTTCTTGGAGATATACAATGAGCAAGTAACTGATCTTCTAGAACCTTCATCAACCAATCTGCAAGTAATCCACGATTTCTGGTATCTAGTTTAATTTAAATTGTTGCCAATGCTCTGCTTAACCAAGTTTTAAACTCAATATTCTCTCTGTAGCTCAGAGAAGACATGAAGAAGGGGGTATATGTTGAAAACCTTACTGAACATAGTGTGGTCACAGTTAATGATGTTCTCAGGCTTTTGGTACAGGTGGGGGTTTTGTGGTCAAATATGTTTGCAATTGGACCTTTATATTTTATATATTGGTGCTTGATCATGTTTGTGGCATGATGTTATTCTCCTACACAATTACACAGGGCACTGCAAATAGAAAGGTGGCTGCAACTCATATGAACTGTGAGAGCAGTCGGTCTCACAGTGTTTTCACTTGTATTATTGAAAGCCGATGGGAGAAAGATTCCATGACTCACTTTAGGTTTGCAAGGTTAAATTTAGTTGATCTGGCTGGTTCTGAAAGGTAACTACCAATTTTAGGATCAGAATCTTCTATATATATCATTGCTATTTCTTTTTCTTAACCTGGATTAACTTGCACATTCATCTAGGCAAAAAAGCTCTGGAGCAGATAGTGAACGTTTGAAAGAAGCAGCAAATATAAATAAATCCTTGTCAACTCTTGGGTAGCTAATTATCACGGACCTGTTTATCACTTTATCGATTTATTTGCTGTTGATATATTACGGTTTAGTGTTAATATATAATAATAGAACAGGTGGTTTTGTTCAAGTGGCTGACTTTTTTATTTTGTTCTTCCGTGTGATTAGCTTGGTCATAATGACTCTGGTGGACTTAGCCCATGGGAAGCCTAGGCATGTTCCCTACAGAGATTCAAGGCTGACATTTCTTCTTCAGGTTAGACACAAATTTCTAAAATTTGGGACAATTTTCTCTTGGCAATGTTACGTACCCTTTAGTGCATTGTGCTCTGCAATAAGATGATTGTACACTCCAAAACTTTATATGCAGGATTCGTTAGGTGGAAATTCAAAAACAATGATAATTGCAAATGTCAGCCCATCCATTTGGTTTGTGTAAATTTGTTGCTTGAAATTAAATAATGGTTTTGCCATTTGTTTGTTTCTTCTGTTGTTAATATTGATTGTTCTTCCCATGCAGCTCTGCTAACGAAACGCTAAGCACTCTGAAGTTTGCCCAGCGAGCCAAGCTCATTCAAAACAATGTACTCACCTATCTAAATGCATGCGTTTCATTTTTTTTTTGGGTTTGTGGATGGATTACAATATTACACACCAACAATGCATGCTACGTAATATTATTTTTATTGAGATAAGGTATGACTTAATTGATTTTTTTCCCTTCCACCAAAAAGGCAAAAGTGAATGAAGATGCTTCTGGTGACATAAGTGCGCTGCAGTGGCAAATCCAACAGTTGAAGGTATTTGATTAAGAATTTCAAACTTGTGGGATGTTTTGTACTTCATTACACTACATCATAGCCTAATAGGGTTGACTCAGCTGAGCCATATACTGAACTTGAACAGGGTCAACTATCCTTTCTGATGAAAAATAAATTTTTTCCAACTCCGGTATCAAATTTGGAGCCAAATTCTGAAAGCTGTAGGTTCAGTGAAGTGTCAGAAGGGCATGACTCTTCGGGAGAAAGAGTGACATCAGGTCACAGTAGTCCAAACAAAGAGGTAAGTTTTACGGCAATTATGGTGAGGGTATTGTATTATGGGTTGTATGAGATTGTCAGGGGGGTTTTGTCCAATAATGGGTTGTAAGAAATTGTCAAGGGATTTTATCCAATAATAATGATCATCTTAATAAGAGTCACGGATAGTTAGAGCTGTGATATCTGGCAGATCAAATGCATGAAAGCTGCTTTGGTTGGAGCCTTGAGGAGAGAAAAGATAGCTGAGACTACAATCCAGAATTTAAAGGTTGAAATTGAACGCATGAACTGCTTGGTATGTATGGTTTTGACAACAAATTTAGCTTTCAGAATTCCGCCTTTTTAAGCCCTGCATTAATTTTGTTATACCAGGCGTTTATACCCAAAAAATTTCAGGTTATCCATGTGAATAAGCGATGATATTTTCGATATCTTGAACTCAAAATACTTATATCACATTCTCTGCAGGCTCGACAAAAGGAAGAGGATGCTCAACATACTTCAATTATGCTGAGGCATTGTGAGGAAAAAATTAAACAACTTGAATTATTGGTAGACGGTCAATTGTCATCTGAGAAGTATCTCATGGAGGAAAATAGGGCTTTACAAGAGGAGATTCAGTTACTTAGAGCGAATATTGATAAAAATTCAGAACCATCCAGACTTGCTTTGGAGAATGACAGACTTTTGCAACAACTGCAAATGTAAGCTGAATGGACAGTTAATATTCTTCAATTCTAATTTCTTCCTGGATGCCAGTGAATCATTTTGCTTCAGTGCTTACTACCAGATTCCAAAACTTCTATGACCATGGAGAGCGGGAAAGATTGCTGACTGAACTCTCTGAATTGCGTGATCAGGTTGGCTAGATTCCAGAATTTGTCTTACCCTCTTCTGATAAACTCAAATTTCATGAAGTCTGGATTATGAATATTTAATATTTTGTTTTTCATGTGCAGCTCCTTGTCCATCTCCAAGAAAAATTTACATTCTCCATGAAAAATGAAAATCAGGTCAACTACTTTTATTATTTATGCAATATTTGTTATGCTAACTGAGATTTCCTATTTTCACTTGTTATGCTCTTTGATATTTCAGGACATTGAAGCTACACAAGAGTTAGAAGATTGCCAGAATATGAATTCTAAATTACTTAGGTAGACAGTTGGTTTAAATCATTATTATTAATTAATAATTAATAATATTATAATTCATGTGAAACCTTATATTCCATTCTCTATCTGCTTCAATCTTAGTAAATTTTGTAATAGTTCATTCATTATTTAATATTTTAGAACAAAGGTTCTAAGAGAGGCCACGAAGTATGCTATGCTACAACTTTGATTCCGGTTTATTGATGCTGTCTTTGATTAAAGGTTATTATTGTTAGATATTTTGTGTAATAGAACAATGCATTTGTTTTCATTGTGAACAACTCGGCACGTGACTGTTTGTAACTTTAAAACATGATTTTGTTTCTTTTTCTTTTTCCATATAAAGATTATGAGACTATGGATAGTGATGATTCTATATTGCAATCCCAAAAACTCTTGCATTAGACGGCTGACAAATTTCTTCCTTTCTTTTTCTTCTGGTTTATGTTACAGAGAAGTAGGTAAATTACAAACAGAACTTGGAAAGTATTTGAACTACAATCAAGTTAAGTCTAATTCTGTAAGGATTTCTTATGAAATACTGACAATGCCCGTGGACACATTGCTGAACCTTTATTCTGTCATGTTTAATCACTTTCCATCCCTGCAGGTCCTGAGTTCTTCATTTGAGCATCCTGATCAACTTCTGAAGACAGATAAATGTTCCATGGTGAGTAAAGATACCAACTAATTTTCAGCTTATCACTTGGCATGTTTTGCTTATGGTAGTGTCTTTAACAGAAATGCATTTGTGTGCATATCATGCTAATTTTTATGTCATTGCATGCACTGGTTTTTCAATTTGACCAAAAGCTATAGCAATTTCATAATTTCTTCACTAGAAATGAAAGTTGGGAAGCAAGGAAAACAGTTTCTCGAAAGCAAATATAATTAGATATGTTCAACTCCTATTTTGTGTGTCAAGCAAATATTCGGAAATATGAACTGACATTTCTGAATCTGTATTTGAAAAATATTTAATATTTAATTGATTACTGATGTTCATCCTTTTCGGGAAGCAAATTACATATGTGTGCTTCCTTGCTTTATAATTAAGTTGATCATAATCAGTTAAGTTTTACAGGTTGAGACAATATCTGTGAGAAGTGATTCTGGAGATGAGATGCCATCTTCTACATGGGAAGCTGATGATGCTTTAGCAAATATAGTTGAAGGACACGCTTTGGGTGACTCAGTAATATGTGCTGAAGATAAAAGATATAGATATAAAAGCAACCAAGAGTTAGAAGCCAAATTGGAAAAAATGAGCAGGGATCTTGAAGAAGTGAGGTTACTCAAAGACCAATATCAAGAGAAATGGGCATTGGAATTATCTCAGAAACAGCAGAGTGAAAGAGTCTGCCAAGATGTTGAAATGGAGACAACCAGCACAATTCTTCATTTGCAGGAAGAGGTTGCCAATCTTCAGTCAGAGTTGGAAGGGAGATTATGCTCCATTACTCAAGAAAATACAGAGCTAAGAAATGTGGTTGCAGCAAAAGAAGAGGAAATTAGGTCACTGTGTTTGGACTGGGAAAAGGCAATCTTGGAACTGACAACCTTCCTTCTAGAAGGCTCTAGATCTCTCAAAGATGCCTGGGGCCAAGTAAAAAGCATTTCTTGTTCATTTCCCCAGGTCAATGCTTGGATTAGTGAACATGTTGGCATGGCTGTCAAAAAGTATATTGAGAAGGAGGAAACAATTCAGCAACTACAAAGTAGCTTGGAGGATGCACAAAAGATGATATTGGACATGGAGCTGAAAATAACTTCCTTAAAGGAAGCAACTGTAACTTTAAGTGCATTTCAACAGCTAGACAATGATAAAGGCATTGAAGAGGCGATTCAGTTAAGAGAGTTGTTAAATGAGAAGACCAATATGATAAGGACATTGGAAGATGAGATAAAATATAAAAACGATCAACTTTGTAAAGCAGCTAGACAAGCTGATGCTGCATTCCTTGTAGCAAAATGGCTTTCTGATAATTTTAATGCAGCTCACATGAATTATGATGGTGAAGACATTTCCATCCCTAAACAGGACAGACTGGGAAGTTGCACTACTTCTAATCAAGATGTTGGAAATAATTTGATACTAAATGATCTAACCGGTCAAGTTGAGTTAACAAAACTAGAAGTGCTGGAGATGGAGAATGCGGTAAAATCCTTTGTTGTAGATACAGAAACGCAGACAGCAGCTTTCCAAACTGGTGTCTCAGGTCTTTTTTCTGCTTACAGGGATTTGATTCAGGACACAGTCAAAGAAACAAAGGACATGAGAAAAGAAATAAGGGATGTAAAGACGCATCATATATGTTCTGAGGGTTATACAGTTGACTCCCTGACATCAAATACAAACAAATATCAGGTGATTGCAGACCAGCATCACACCTTGCATCAGATAAAAGAGCAGCTTGTTGAAATGAATAAAAGATTGAATATCATGGAGAATTGTATTAGCACAGAAGTAGATCTGTCTAGATTTCAACTGGCAGATGAAGATCTCATAGATGCTGATGAATTGAGTGCTGATAGTTCTTCAGTCTCTGACTCATCAACTGAAACTGAGAGCATTAATTCTGGAAGCAAGTCGTACAACTTTAAGTTTCCTGGAAAAATAACTGAAAAAATGGTAAACCTAAAATCTGAAAGATTCATTGTAACTCAATCAGATGATGATTGCAGTTCATCAAATACAGGAAAGCTCATGAAAAGGCCAAGCCATAATGAAGCAGCAATATCCTGTCTGAGTAGAGAATTAAATGTCACGTATGATGGTTTCCAAAGACTGTTTGTTTGTTTGTCTGCACTCCTCAAAGAATTGGATGATGGATCCTGTTCATACCTGAATGGTATCGTTTCATTACTACTACTTCCATGTTTCCATCCATATAAATATTTTTTGAAATGCCATATCTATTTGTATTTAGTCATCTGAAAAGTACTGCAAAAGTCTAAATCATGTAATGATGAATGACAGAACTGGAAAAGGAGGCTCCATCTTCACGGTTGAGGATGCAGAAAGATGAAGCAGGCTGTGAGAGCGAAACAAAGGTACCTAACTTTCCATTTAGTGGCCAAATTCTATGAAATGAATGCAGGAAGTATTAAAATTGCTGCTCAATTGACAATCATCAAAGTTTCTACTGGACAGGAACAAAATCATGTTTCTTATATTCTTTAATGTTCTTTAATGTTGTACCTATGATCCAGGTATTTGATTATAGGGACATTAAGCCTGATGATCGCTTCTTAACCAAATTTATGGAAGCTCATGCAACAGTGAAGGAAGTAGATCTTACGCTACATGCTTTGACAAAGGCATTTGAAGATTCAAAACAGTTGGCTGCTCTGCAGAAGCAGGCAGGTGAAAACTTGATGATCGAGAAAGCAAGCTTGGCAGAAGAGATTAAAAGCCTCAAATCTTCAATACATCATAAAGAAGAAGAGAATCGATTACTGAAGGATCATATCCATTTCAGCTTGATGGAGATGACAAATTCAATTTCCATGCTAGAAGAGGGTTTCTTCCAAATGCAAACCGATGTGGAGAAGAAATTCATGAGAATATATTCTGACGTTCTTCTGATGGGGCAGGAGATACTATACTTTATGAAGAGCCTAAGGTCATCAGTAGAAGATATTTGCTCTCAGATTGTGGATGAAGGTTTTGTATCTTTTGTTTTGCACAGTTGCTATTTAATGGAGCTTGTCAGTAAATTTGCCTGCCTCAGTGTAAATCATGAGTTGCAATCTGCCAGACAAGGGGAATTGCATAATTTGCCAAAAATCTGCGCAAGTATTGCTGAGCCTGTCATGAGTACAATTAATGAAGGTATAGAGAAAATAGATCAATGTATGTTAATCCAAAATGTTCAAGAGGAGCCAGACTTGCCCAATGATGAAGTATTATATGAAAATATGGCTCTTAGAAAGGAGCTAGGGAGGAAACAAGAGTTATTAGAGGGTTTACTTTTTGACTTTAGGCTGTTGCAGGAATCAGCTTCTAACAGTAAGGACATTAAGGATCAGACTGAGAAGTTAATATTTTCTCTAACCCAAGTTCGGTATGAGCTAGAGATTAAAGCAAGTCAGGTTGATGATATGCTAGTTCAAAACAGAAAACTTGAAGGCTCTCTTGCTGATACTGAAAAGGCCTTAACTATATCAAATTATGAGCTTGAGCTTGCTAAAGAATCAATTGAGAAACTTTCTGATCAAAATGAAGAATTAAGGGATCTTTTGAAAGAATTATATGCCAACAAAACTGACGCTGAAGGGCAATTGGATGAGTATAAAGAGGTGATTAAAGGCTTGGAAAAAGAAATTGCTAATTTAACGGCTTCACTGGAAAACCAATCACTTTCCTTGTTTGAAAGCATTGAGGATGAACTAAATCAGGTGATAATAGAGAGAGACCAACTTCATGAAGAAGTTCGTGCCTTGAATCAAAAGCTTGAGATGGCATTTTCCTTGGCGGATGAAAAGGAAGCTATTGCCATAGAAGCTCGTCAGGTATCTACGTGCTAATTATTGTGGTTCTTTCTACTTTCAAACAATTATTTTAGGTAGAACTACATTTCATGGAACTGAAATCTCATTTGTAGGAGTCAGAGTCTAGTAAGCTCTATGCTGAGCAAAAGGAAGAGGAAGTTAAAATTTTGGAACATTCTGTTGAGGAGCTTGAATCTACCATAAATGTTTTAGAGAAAAAGGTTAGTTGAAGTTGGGCAATATTATTGATGCGCAGTACCACTACCATGCATGCTTGTTGTTTAAAATGGCTCAGCAAGTTAATTTTACTTATTTGATTTTTACTGAAATAGACTGCATTGCTCTTAGGTGTATGAAATGGATGAGGAGGTGGGAAGACACCGTTCAATTAGTGATTCACTGAAAATGGAACTCCAAGCATTGAAAGAGAGGTTATTGTTTGTTGAGAATTCAAATGCAGATTCAGAAAGCATGAGTATTCAAACCGACGAGAAGATAGCTAGGTTGGAGCTGCCATCCTATCCTTGATTTGTATTATAGTTTAATCTTGATCAACTGTAAGCGTAAACGTTGAAAGAATTTAACTCTGATAACAACCTGATAAGTCAAATGATGTGGAGAAATAGGGTTAGATTTGTGTAAAATAATTTGTACACTAAAAGTTGGTCAAAAATATTTTCCATGTATTATTGGTTCATAAGTTATCCATGTAACAGACCCTATTTATTGGGGAAAGGGATTTCTGCTGTTATTGTGATCGGTTTCTGATTTAATTTCTCCATCATCCATCACTTATATATCCCTGATGCAGGCAACTGCCCAGTAAACTACTGGAACTTCATGAGGCACTGAATCGGATAAAGCTTCTTGAAAGGGAAAATACAGAGCAAGATAAGGAGGTATGCTTCTCGACTTCCAAGATATTTCATTAAAAAGCAATTAAATAAAATTATACTCAAAATATTTTTGTCTTGAAGTCTGACATTTTGTAATATTCTGGAAGATTAAAAAGTACAAAGAGTACATGTCTGAAATTATATTGCATGCCGAAGCCCAAGCAATGCAGTACCAACAGAAGGTACACACCTAAATATAAGCTCATGTATTATTCAGTAGTTTTCACAATGTGCTAAGATCAAGTTTGATTAACAACATCTTTATTTGAGAAACCATGAACTTTGTATCATCTGTTATTCTTACGTTACCATGTCTTTTGCTTCCCTATTCTTCTTGGTTAGTACAAGTGTCTGGAGTCAATGTTCCGTGAAGTGAAATCAGAAATGTCATGTTTAACATTAGAGAAAGTCGAGAAAACATCAACAAGGACAAGAGGTTCAAGCTCACCATTCAGATGCATTTCAAATATTGTTCAGCAGATGAATCAGGAGAAAGATCAAGAATTGTCAGTGGCAAGGCTCCGTGTAGAAGAACTAGAAGCACTCGCAGCTAGTCGGCAAAAGGAGGTCTTTAACCTTTTTATAGTCTCTGTCCCACCCAAGTGTAGAATTGAAATGCTAGGAGAGTAGACATCAATATCATTTTCATATCAGGGTTAGAAGGATTTTAGATGATATATAAAAAGTAAAAGAAAAAAAAGAAAATGATGGTCTCAGGAATCTACATCTCGGATGTGGTTTAGTTGTCATTCATCCAAACCTGAACTAATATCTCCATTTGTTTTATGTCAGATATCTTTTTCAAAGGGAAATGTTTTCCTACACCTGAATTTTACATCTGGCTTACATAGTGTTTTAACCATTTTTTTATTTGGTTAGCACACTAACATATTTTTTTTTCGAAGCAAATTGTGAAATTAGTGGAGGCCAGGTGTAGAATTTAAGGTGTTGGAATAACAGAACTACTTTTCAATATAGATTCTATCTATAACAGTGGTGAGAAGAATCATTAGTTCAGCACAATAATTACTAAACACATGATGGACTAAAAATTTATATTGGATCAGGTATGCATGCTACAAACAAGGTTGGCTGCTACTGAAAGCATGACTCATGATGTCATCCGGGACCTTCTTGGTGTCAAATTGGACATTACCAACTATGCAGTAAGTTTCTGATTCATTTTTAAATTGTGAAATTTCATGGTTGCGATTTCTCATCACCTGGCTTTTTTTGCTTCTGGTATGTTCTAGAATTTGATAGACCAAAACCAAATTGTGAAATTAGTGGAGGAAGCTAATCGTCAAAGAGAAGAGTTCTTTGCAAAGGTACTCGGTCGTAAAATTATGGTGTGCTGTAAATTTTATAATGTGTTCATCTTAATTATCATTTCTTTCTCATTAGGAAAAAGAGAATCTCGACCTAAGACTACAGATTAACTATCTCATTGAAGAAAGAGAGAGGTTAGTATACTTCCGAAACCACGTGTCATTAATCTGTTAGCCATGCATGATTACACTTTCTAATCAATTGTCTTCAGGTGGAAATAGCTCATGATTTAGTTGTTTAACATATTTTACCTTCTTCCATTAACCATGTGTACGGGCGCATTGAAAAATAAGAGATGCTTCCGAATTCCTATATATTTAAACATAATAGAGATATCTTATATGTTAAATTACTTTATTATTCATGTTATTCCAATGTTCCAAACTATCCCGTCCATGCTATTTGAAGATTAGAACTATATAATAGCCTGAAATCGTTCACAACATTCATTTCCATTAATCTCACTATATTTAATTTGTGACTCAGCTACATATCGGATCTGAAAACTAAAGAGGCAGATATGCTTTCCACTCAGATAGCAGTGCAGCAACTCCAAGAGCGAGATCAGTTGCTTTCTGCACAAAATGAAATGTTGAAGGTAAGGCACAACACATAACTGTGATCCAATTTTCCACTTGAGGATTAAAAAATTTCTGTTCATGGTTTTTGTTGCCAATTGTTGTAGATGGACAAGACCAATCTCATGAGGAAGGTTGCCGAATTGGATGACATGGTGAAAACACTAATTGGGACACGAAATACTCATCACGTCCCACAGTCGTCAAGGGCTAATAAGGTCTATTCACCTTTCGCTACTCATCACTTCACAATGAAACTTTCCGTCTCACTTCTCATTTTGTGGATTGCAGGATAAGGGCGCTCCAAATTTGGGTAACGTTGGACATAGCAAGAGGTTATCACAAGCTGAACGACTTTCTCGTGTTAAAGACGAGCTTGCTCATTACCGCAAATCTGCTGGTAATAATTCACACGGCTAAACAACCAGGTTCTTTGTGCCTAATGAACCATGATTTAATGTAAACTGTACAGATACCTTCCTCCAAGTGTACAATTGACACCTCGTCTTGTACTAAGAAAAAAAGGATGAAAGCATAAATTTCACACAAAAAATGGAGTATGCCTATTTGTGCTATTCCCCTGCCCTCCAGGGGGGAGCCAATTCTGTTTTTGAAGATGTCCATTTCCCGTTGCCTTGTATATGTTCAGGTTTTCAGTTGATATGTGCGAGGTTTTCATCATCTTGAATTTTTAACAGCTTTGCTTGAAAAGACTTATAATCCACTTGATTAGTGATTAATAATATACACTGTAACACTGAGCTGTTTTCTGGTGTGCAAATTTATCATGTGCTACACTGCTAGTGACCCAAAAATCAACCCAGATAACTCCTTGCTTGATGTAACACTACGTGAAGTGAACCCCTCCTTCCAAATCGTTAACGCTATTAATTATTTCTCTCTATAATATTTGTACAGTTGGAATCAGTCTTTAGGAACTAAAATCAATGTGATCCATATATTACATGGACTAATACAAAGACTAAACAATTTTTCATACCGAAAAATTACATATTACATAGATTAAAAAGTTAACTATGTCAATTTTTATTAGAAGGAAGATATGCCTCTCAACTCAATCTCAAGACTCCTTTCCTTTTTGAGACATTAAAGATAAATAATTCCTGTGTTTATAAAAATCATAGACCACATATGTTTCATGAATTACCGGACTTTATCCATAAAACTTGGCACAGGGTCGCTCACCGTGACAAGTATACAGGAGCCGTTAGATCTTGATCAAATAATTGAACGGTAGATATAGAGTCTACGGTGAAGACCTGTTACGACGAAGGTCCTCGTAGATGCCGATGCGGTGCTCAGCAACGCCAAGGAAGATGACGGCGATCCGATTCCGATAACGAGAAATACTCAGTCGCCGGAGGACGTGTCCGTGGAAAGACCCAGTGAGGTTCTCGACGAGCATGATCGGAAAAGCAGGCACTCCTCGCCGCGGAGGTCCTCACCCGGTTTCTGCGCCTCCACGATAATCCTGCAACGCAGATCTACCCGAACACGAGTCACACCAACTTCTTCCCCTTCCTCCTCCTGGTCAATATCCCTCTCCATCCACCAACGAGACGGTTCAGAATCGATACTGGGGACTATCTCCGTTCGAATCGTCGGGCCGACGAGCGAGGATCTTGAGGTTCAATGTGACGGTGAAAGCCTATTGAAGCATCTTTCGATTCGATTATTGGGACCATATGCTGCGCTAGAATTTTTGTGCATCACTCTTGTTATAGAAAGCAAGGGGGAAGGAAGTAAAGTCAGTCTCATCGGTGATGGAGACGGCGAGGAGAGAGAAAAATCATATCCAGGGATAGGGGATGATCCGATGTGTGTGTTCCACGATAGACTCACTTTATATCTACCATTCAATTTGTTAATCCTACATCTAACGGTCGGTATACACTTGCGCACGGTGCGCGACCTAGACGTCGCCCACAGCCTGAGCCTATAGGTCAAATAGTTAATTGTCACGTCATACGACACATTAATTTTTCTTTATCTTTTTGCCCTTTCTTTCTATTCTAACACTAAATCTAAAATCTGGCAACTCATACATGAGCAACTTGATTATAGGCGTGAAGAAGGCCAGCAATAAACATACAACTTCAGAATCAGATGCATATAACATGCAAAACATAAATAAAAAATAATATTATTGCGGACAGAATTTCCTCGAACATTATTCTAATTTCGACATACATTAAGTAATACATATACATATATTTCAAAAAGCCTGTACATTATCTTAATTCTTTCCATCCAACTAAAACTGACTTCTATTCACTGAAAAGGGGAACAAAAAGACATACATTTACCCCTTCCCTTTTCTAAGTTTTCTTCTTCTACTTTCAAATTAACAGAACCTCCATAGAAACTATGTTAGATGTTACATACATCTAACATAGTATTAACAAAAAGGTATACCTGTAAGACTTTTTTAGTATTAACAAAAAGTGCCACCACTGTTCCTCTTTTCTTTAGAGTCTAGTCAAAATGCTGTGATTGACTGCTTCCACCATCATCAATCTGTTCAACGGTATGCCAAAACAAGCAGCCAAACAGAATTAGCGAATCAGATTTGCTTTCAGTCAACAAAAACTGATGATATCTATTTTCTGAATCAATTTATCAAAGATGTATGATCCACACTCCTTAATGCGACAAAGCTTGAAAGCCACCTATATCTCAATGGCATACAGAGCAAAAGAAAATAAGTAATGACTACCTTAAAATTCTGATATTTCATGATGAGCCTCATATATTGATCCCGTGCCTCTGGGTTACGAATCATGGACCTAACTCTATCAAGAGCTTTCTTTACACCATCTGATTTCTGTCTCCGCCCAATGCTAAGAAATTCATACTCGTCACTTCTCTCGGTGTCTTTTGCCACAATGCCAACGGGCTGGCCAACCTGGAATCCTCGCAGACCAGCTCCTTTCCGTCTCCAACGCAGTATTGCCTTTTCCACAATGCTAACAGACCAAACAACTTTTTTGTACTGCTTGCGAACTTGGTGTCCTCTAATATGAGCCTATACAAAAGAAACAAGTTAAAAGAGGATGTTATATCAACTCCATTACAAATGCATGTGAAGGCACTAAAATAAATTGAGAAATAGAATGTCAACCCAATCATTAAATGAAAAATAGTAATCTGAAAGGAACAAGACACAGGCAGTAAAAATGGACATCCTAGAAAATGAAGAATGCCAAATGAATTGAAATCACAATGTGTTACACCCGAAGAAAAACTCTAGTTATCATGTAACAATTTTAAATGTTGCACCCAAAATGAATTAAAAAGAATAATATTTTAGAGGGAAAGGGAAGAAGCAGAATATGAAAATTATCACGAAAAGCATCAAGAAGGCTAGCATGATCATGACGATATCTACATTGCATGTGCGTGCTTAAGTACCTGAATTTTTACGATGCGGTTGCGTGTTTTCAAAAAATCTTTTCTTCCTTTCCACCCGCGATATCTCTTTTGAATCCTTAAAGCTGCAAAATGCAAATAATCCTCAAAGTGACCCGTCTTCTGAACCTTATTCAGAGAATCAGCAACTACAGTAAGTACTGCTTCATTAATATCATTGCTACTTTTGGCTAAGTGCCTCTGACAGAAGGATCTTGCTCTGAAGGCTGCTTGGATCAAAGCAGCTGCATGAGCTGATTTTCGAAAAGCAGCAAGTGACTCTTTCAGACAGTGTTGCTCATCCATCGTCATATTTGACGAGTCACCTTCAGCAGACTCAAAAGCACTGTCAGCTGCTGTAGTGGTGGCAATGTTGTGCATCTCATTTTCATTGACAGTCAATATAGATAATTGACTTGTCAGATCTGCCTCAGCCAAATACCCAGCAATGCCTTTATGTCCTCTACTTGAAGCTAAATCGGCTGCTGTTTGTCCTCGAGGACAAGCTGATGTTGGATCCTCAACAGCACCGGGGACTGCACCTAATTTGACTAGCGCAATTACAGTTTCTTCTCTGAAGAGGAAAGAGAAAACAGAGCATAGATGCACATTCATTATATAAGATTAATATATCTAGCCCATAAAATATTGTGACAATAATTTAAAAAAATAAAATAGAGAGCACTAAACTCAAGTCTATGTGCTCAAAAACAATATATAATGAGTATCATCGCCAACAACATGGAACAAAGCATATGCAATTCCAGTATAGATGAAAAAGAAATTTAAAATATTAAAAGCAAAATTAATAAAAAATATTGAGAATTGATAGAGTATGCGAATTATACATCTGTATCAGAGTTGTTTTTTTGTAGTTAAGTTCTGTGTGACAGCTGTCATAACTGACAAGCTGTTAGGCAGTTAGAGCTGGTTACATTTCTGTTGTGTCAGTTAAGACTTGCAGCTAGCATTATAAATAGCTCTCTTGTACACACAATAGAATTTCATTTCTCCAAAGAGCAAATAGAGATGGAATGGTGCAGGAATAAAATAAACCCTAACTAATACACAGTTTTAGTTGAAACAATAAACCATAATAATACTGGATACAAACATAGAAAGTTTCTAAAGTAAAGAATCTCGAAATCTGACCTCCCAAAATATGACGCCCAGTGAAGTCCTGTTCTTCCACGAGCATCTCTAAAATTAGGACTGATACCAGCAGTAACTATTGGGTCCATAGCCCACACATAACCAAGAGCAGCTGCCAGATGTATTACTCCTTGGCCTTCATTATCCAACACATGTGGTCCTTTTCCTCCTTCATGAACCTTAAATACCAACCACTCATAAAGCTTGTCTCTCATTAATCTCTGAAACAATACATCTCTAGGGTTTAAGTGATCACTCCCATCAATCTCCAAAGTTTCTTCAAATACTCCACTACCATCGCTCATGGAATACATTGTTCCCTTAAGTTTACATTTTTCACATTCAGGAACAAAGCACTTCAACCACTTCTTTTCAGGTCCTAATTCTACTAGTTTAAGAAGTCGAATTTGAAGTTGTACCTCATCTTCCGGTGAGATTTTAATACCCACGGGACCTACAAATTTAGTTGGATTTTCATGATATTCAAATTCTCTGACCTCACTGCAGGCTAACCTATTACTGCAGGTAACATAGAATGGAACACGACCAGGTGAATGCAAAGGAGTCTGACAACGTATGACATTCTCTGCCAAAACTTCAGCAGAAACCTCAATTTCACCAAACATACATCCCCATTTGGTCTCACTAGAAAGCTTTTTACTCCCCAGAAATGTGCCAACTATTAAAACCTTTCACAGAAGGAAGAAATAAATCAAAACCAGATTTTATATTGTGAATTCATACAACAACATAAAGATTTTAGGTATGTGCGTGACAATTTTATGTTAAATGAAAAAAGGCACACACCTTTGTTCTAACCCCAGCATATGCCCAATCTGGACAAATGTCATGGATACTAAATAGTTGTTCTTGGGAAAGAGAAGGGCCCAATGAATCCACATCCAACTGCATGTGGCGTAAACTAGACACCTCCTTATCCTCATCATGAGCATCAAGTGTACTCCAATAGTGGCCAGAATCTGAAGCCATCAAGGAATTATCACAGTCTCCACCAATCTCCTTATCCATCCACCTTCCAAAACTATCGAGTTTCTTCAATTCCCCAGAGTCAACATGTCCTGACTCATCTTTGTCTGTACTGCCATCTTTAAGTTTTTCTTCAACTAGGACTGTAGTAGTTGCAACAGCTGGATGAGCAGTAGTATGATCACCAAATTGGGTACGAAATGAACCTAGATCATGCTCCTTTCGCACCTGCTACAATGAACAAAGAAGTCAAATAGGGGATGAGTCATGACTTGTAAACAATATAAAGAACACAAGAACAAGATAGCATTAGGAAAATCCAGAAGAACACAGGATATTAGTTAGTCATCTTAAGCATGAATGTCATGCACAAGCACAACATGACCTTAAGATCATAAGATCATAAAATGCATTCGCACTTGAGATGCATTGTAACTGGCTGATAAAATTTCACCTAGTGATTTCTTACCACTGATAAGGCTTTCTGTTTTTCATGTGCAGATGCATAGCTCTCCCCAAACTGAGGCTATAAATTAATAGGAATCATAAAGGAAAGTCAAGGCAGGGTGTCAAAGTTTAAAAGTTATTACAATTACAATTACAATTACTACACCTGATTTACAGTCAGTGAAGCTCCTGTAACTGGCTGCATATACATGTCAGAGATGAGCCTTTCTCCGAAAACTATACCATCTTGAGTCCTGTGAACAGCATCTAACCTTGCGTCACTTAGTTTATGAACAGTGAAGTCAGATTCAGTACCTTCATTTGATCCTTCAACATAAAGTTCTCTATCATACATATTAACTGTATTTATGCTAGAGTTCTGAATTAATGCCCAGGGAGACAAGCCAGTACCGGGAGAAAAGCTAGGGAGAGAAGATGGCAAGGGGTCCCTCAATAACCCAGAAAAACCTATATAAAAAAATCATATATTAGAAAATCCAAAGTAAACTGTCATTATAGACAGAGATAGCAGCCAAAAAAGTACCATCTTTGTGGGCAAAATAAACAAATACAGACGGATTATGTCATGAGATGAATTGAGTTAAATCAACATATCTACTGGTAAATGATGCATGCAATTCCACAAATTTAATGATGCATGCAATTCTCCAAGTAACATTACCATAAATTTGAAAATCTGAATTATTCATACTTTGCCGTAAGAGACAACAGTCATGGCATGAGGGAGCTCTTGCAGTGAAATTAATCCTCAAGAGAACTGACATAACAAACATATTCCTATTCTATTCCAAATCATTCCTCATAGCTTGGATGAATCTTACGCATATAATCTCATACAACTTACCAGTGGCTTCATGTGCAAGCTGAGGGGCACAGTGATGTGTGGAATTGCTGACAGGTTGAGCATGAGAAAAGGCTTGCTGACCATTCTGTAAATTGGCATCCTCATACTCAGAAGCTTGTCCATTCTGATCAACTTCATTTGCACTTGACGTCAAAGATGTTTGAACAACAGATATTGGTGAGTCTATCTTGGCAAAGGAAGGCGCTGAACTACTTTGAGAGCTGCCAACCAGGGTTAATGGAACTACAGGCAAATGTGAGATGCCAGACTTGCAGTCCTGTAAAGGGTGAAGCATGACATAATAGAACAAATCATTTAACATGTGCAAAACAATTGAATTTGAAGAACCACAATAAACATAAAGATCCATTGACGGGTCAATCATTAGCCAGTTTTTGCATCCATAAATGCAGCTCACTGTAAACAAGCTTGAAAGATAGATAGCTAAAAAGAAAATCAACATAGGTTGGCTTAATACTACTCAGATTAACCTGAATTCTGGTTTTGATATAACAGCATCTGATCTAGATAATTTAAAATGATATAAAAGCAATAATGCTAAAGAAAAGAACAAATGCATACCTCTTTAATTTCTCGATAATGCACAAGGACAATGTGCTCTAACTGCCTGCAATCCAAAACAAGAAAATGTCCTAGCTGAAAGAAACAATTTATCAATCTAGCAGTAGCAATATAAAAAGGGCCTGGACTCATGGAACAGCCCCATAGGTTTATGCCGGCCAGAAGCTTTAAATGATAAGCCCTTTAAAATGAGGGCCTGAGTGGCATGGTAGCTAGTAGATCAAAACGGGCCAGATGCAGGCTAACCCTGCATTGTCCAGCAATTCTATATTCCATATTGTCAAGTTTCCATCACCATCTTTTCAAATATGCTGTTTTTTCTATTGATTATTTAAATCATAGAATTTTTTATAAATTAGTATTTTATTTTTTTATTATAAATTTTAACCCACCCTACAACTGGTTTGCTTAGCCTGCTAGTCTGCAAGGTTTAGGCTTGGATTTGTTAATCTTGACTCGTTAAGAACAAAATAAAACAGCATTAGAAAAACATTATTTTCAGTGCTTTTAGAAATGAAAAAAAATTAAGAGTCAATCTATTATTTCTCAAGATTTCAAAAACAACTCACAAAAAACCAGATAAATTAGCAATTAACAATGTAAGCACCATACTGAATATTCTTTTAAAAAATCAAAGACAGGAACTACACATCCTAAAATCAACAATATGACAAAAACTCACTCATCAAGCATCCAATAACTTCTCCGTTGAAAGTTTTCATTATCCTCACCATGAGCATAGTAACAATGCAAGACATCCACACTACCAGCCTACACTCAACAATAGAACCAATTAATTAGGCAGCTCATGAGACCAAAATAAAATAAAAACTAAGGGGAAAAATGGCACCATACATATATAAATTAAAGCCAGAAAACAAGAAACTACAATCGCTGAGTCAGATAAAGATATTCGTTTGAGAACACCTGGGGAACCACTTTGAGGTAAGTTATTTTCATACAATTGTCAAAATATAAGCTTCATAAAAGAAGCCAAAACATTGGGGAAGCACTTCTATAGTTCTATGTATGTTTTATCTCAACATAAGCAATATTGCTTTTACAAACATTTTTACTTTGTTCTCTATTGTGACTTGCATTAACCACAATGGAATTTGAATGAAACAATACATGTCAAGGAAAAAGAATCAAGTGCCTATAGACTGTGAAATTGGAAGGAAAAAACTCATTATCTTTAATGTCATCCCAGGAGATTGCTTAACCACTAATAACATATATGAAGCCTTAGCCAATAAAAAAAATCAGAGGATGGTCTAAATGAGGAATATCAAAGGAACAAAAAAAGAGGGGATGGTATGACAAATTTATGTTATTCCATTAATTGTATCTTTAATAGTAATACTATTAGATCATAAAGCCATCAATTCAAATTAACGTTTAATAATTGAACACTTTGACAATGTCGTCCTGCTTAGATATCGAGGCTAATGTACTGTCATATGTTAATAACCAACATTTATAAAATAGTTAAACAAGCCATGAATCTCAGGATCACCCCTGAAGCTACATGCTTATGCAACCAGACATGCATCCAAATATTTACTTTGCTCGTGTGGAAAACAACAGGAATCTTAAGTGTATCAATTACATGAGGCTATTCCAACACAACTATCTGACCCATGTAACAGGTTCAATTAAAATAACAATTCAAAAAAGTGAAACTTACAACTAAAAAAATGAACAGCACACCTTCAACTTTTCATGAGCTTCTCTTACAGTCTTCCCATCTTTTTTCTTCCGCCACCGGTGACCATCCTTGCGAAAGTAACGAAGTGCTTTGCGATCAAACAAGAATAGTGATCCAGCTGGAAAAAAATGAATAACAAATAATGTCAAAATTAATATTCCATCTTCATACAAAGCATATGTGCTGTAGTTAAAGGCATATATAAAGCTTATGACCTTTCCTTTGGGGTGTTGGTGGAGCTAACATAAAACCTTTCTAATTGGGTTCTATTACCACTTTCTCAGTTTCTACGTCTTACATGAATGAAAAACAGAACAAGTGAATTTCAAACTATGAAGTATGAATTGTTTGATGTTTTGTATATCGCGATGGCAACAATGAAACGCCCTTAGATAAAGGAATTGGAGGACTGTGGGGTGTGAGCTTGTTAAGCCCATTGGTCACCCAACAAGCCTCTAAGGCATCAGAATTCCGAAGTCAATGGTTCAATCCCTGAATCTGGAAAAATGTATGCCCTTCACTTGAGTGTAGCCAAAAACCAAAGTTAGGAGGGGCATGAAGCTGAGGGAAAAATAAGCAATACCTGGAGGCCTAACAGGTGGATCTGGTGTTAACTTAAACTTCTGATAATTGCGAAGTATCTCACTTATTTCAGCAGGTCGAAGCCAGCGATGCTCTGCTTCTCGCAGTATCTCTTCGAGCTCTATTGGATTCCAGGAAACATTCAAAGGGTATATATATATATAAGACACCAGAAGAAAAGCAAAATCAAACTCAAATACATTACTCTATTTAAATGATAAAATTTAAGTATATTCAGTGAAGCAATGATACAAAAGTTTGTCTATGATAACGGATCACATCAAAGTTAAACTATATGGATGGGGTCAGGGGAGTCCATTACTATCAATACAAGAATTATTGCTTTTTAGTCATTCTATCTTTCCCTGTTCTAATTGCTATACCAGTTCTAACAGAAACATGCAAATATGATTGAAAACAAGAAAACCAAATAGAGAGAAAATAGCATCCCATGTGACCAGGAATACTGAAACAAAAACGAACCAAATTGCATGCAGACAGTAAGACTTGAATGTACATGTTTTTATTATTGATATTTCATAGAGTGGTAAAAAAAATTTTAGGCAATCAAGGGCATGCATTAAGAATGAACGCTTCCAATTGAAATCACGAAGAAAATGTAAATTAAAAAAAAAAAGGCACAAGGTTGTGAGGTCAATGACATCGAAACACAGCATTGAAGCAAACTTAGTAGCACGAAAGGGGGGGGGGGGGGGAATCTAACCTAATTGTTGGCTCCGAATGTAATTTCTGGTCTCAGCCATCATCCAACAAATTCTCAGACATGGAATTCAAAATCCCCAAAAAAACAGTTGCGGAGAATTGAGTTGAACACCGAATGGAAACAGAGAAAACGCTGACAGGTAACTGCGGTGAAGGGTTTTCGATTTCAGAGAGAGGGAAAAAAAAACACATTACGGTTACGAAAGAGAAAAAGGAAGAACGAAGGAATGAATGATGAAGAGGGAAAGTGGTGGCGCGTGAAAAGCACATAAAAAGCGGGAGAGTTTAAAGTCAAGGCACCCCACGTTGTGTTCACACCTGTCCGACGTGGCATTTATTTGTTGCGTTCGAA
The DNA here is from genome assembly GCA_030159175.1 of Glycyrrhiza uralensis. Classification (NCBI taxonomy): domain Eukaryota; kingdom Viridiplantae; phylum Streptophyta; class Magnoliopsida; order Fabales; family Fabaceae; genus Glycyrrhiza; species Glycyrrhiza uralensis. The sequence goes on along the minus strand of BRZY01000001.1, from coordinate 56,879,089 downwards.
GGAGTGACCGGTGTTTGTGTGTATACGATAACGGTCTTTGTGGCCTTCTAGCTAGCTAGGTATGACTCAGACAGTCACGGCCATTTTTACTACTGTTATTAATATTGCTTATTGTAATCTTATCTTAATCAAGCTCAAATCCGAGAATTTGGTTAAGGGATAAAAAGCCTTAATCACTTACATCAAACTCAGTTGACGACAGTTGGTCTTGATCACTGCTAGTAATAACAAATATTATCACCAAATTAAAAAACAATAACAAACATTATCACCAGCGTTTTTTTTTGTAGTAAGATTTTGTGTTAAAACGTTTAAATCGACAATTAAAATACTATTGATCAAATTTATTTTTGCCTTTAACGGGTGTTTTCAATATATTGTTTAAAAAATATTTATACATTTTAAAGAATATTTATATTTTATATGTTTAAAAATATTAAATATTTTTATTTTTCATAAATACTTTTTGTTTTTGTTTTTTAATCAAAAGACACTTGTTAGGTGACTTTGATTGGGTTGTTGTTGAGTCGATTTATCCTGGGTTGGGACTTTTGATTGTTGATGACGTAAGGAGCGTTGTGTTGCCTCGTTGACTTTGGTTTGTTTAGGTGTTTTCCCGTTTTGTATAAAAAAAAAAAAGACACGCTAGCATTTGTTATTTTCTTAGATATAATATAATATAGTAAATATTTCATGCATCATGATAGATTAGGCATTGCGCATCGATGTTTCAGAGATCCAAAAGCTGCAATGCAACAACCTCCACTCCATGAATTGCACCCGCAAAATTTCGGGACATTTTACACAAGGTTCTTTTTCGAAATTTAACACATTTTAAAAACCTACCATGGTCAAATTTATTAAAGACAAAAGAATAATGCATTAAAATTAAAAAACCTCCGATTCTGGGTAAAATTGGTGCATCACAGATGAACCATAAATTGAGATACTTCACCCCTAGCCTCTTGTTTTTGTTACTCAACAAGCAGCTTCTTAGCCTTAAAGCAATAATGTACTGTGATTCTTCCGTTGCAACTTTGGAAAAAATACAGAAAAAGAAAGACTATATTCTATGGGGGGAAAGAAGGCCCTCTCTAAGCACAATGTTAAATGCTAAGTGCAAGATCGTTTCCAACAAACACATTTCGGAATGGGAAAACTTCAATTTAGTTAGGATAAAATATAAATTATTCCGACTATGAGAAATGATATATCCCGCAGGATACTCTAATATCAACATGTTAAGACAATATTTCAAACACAGAATTATCTCCTCTTTTTTCCACCTTTCCCAGATTTGGTGGAAGGTCCAGCAGTTGATGTTGATGCAGTCTCCTGCTTCTTGGTCCTTCCATGATGTTTAGGCACCATCTCAGCAACACGTAACATTAGTTGCTTTCCTGCGAAACAATCACAACAAAAATGATAACATGGGGTATATTTTACATTCCTTAAATTTAGCATCTTAAGGAAATAACTACAAGGAAATACTTTTCTAATCCTTTTGATTATGTGATGCTTGCAAAAGAATAGTGATTGCTTTTGACTCAACACTGTCAGACACATTAAAAAATAAGCCACCACAATTTAGATTTAACCTCATTTAGACACATTATATTTTACGATTTCTTTCCTTATTTAATTAGAATTTGGAATGTTATTATAAATAGGGGTTGGTGCTTTGTTTTTTATACCACACCTTATCACATCAAATCAATATCAATTTGAGTATTTAGTCTCTCTTATCTCTTTCCCTTCGTTCCCTACCTAAACCCTCAACAAGTTTAAACATCTTTATATCTACAAAAATAAAAAATCTTAGCTTAATATTCTGTGTTGGATGTTTTATTAACATGGTGTCTCGATTTCTTTGACTAACTAACTACTTTAGAGTTTGATCTGACCACTTGAGATCATATAATTAATTATTAACAAAAGCTTTAAACACAGTGAGCTTTCCCTTCTTCACAATTCACATCAAGAGGGGGGACCAAATAGAAATGTTGCATAGATTTACTGGCTAGCCTACTTCTGCTACATATAAGTAACCGCAGAACATGAAAAACATCTACCACAAGAGCATGGGCCACAGAACATGGCTATCCACCCCCTACGTATGGCTTCAATGACTTCACCATATATATCACACTCTTGAGAGTGCTATAAAGTAATGGATATATTAGAATTTCATCTAGAAGTGTAAGGGGAGAAGGGGATGGGAGTCTATGCTATGGTGGAATGGAATGAAACAGAATTACAATGTCGTTTGGACATTTTATGATGAAATGAATTCATATTCGGCTATTCACTGTTTGGGAAGTGGATGAAATGGTAAGAAGTGAATAATACATTGGTTTCATCCTATTTTATTCCATCCTATCCTATTGCAGACAATCCAAACCAAACACTACCAATTAATGTCACTCCTCTCCATTCCATCCCCTTCCATCAATACAAACACATCACTGGCTAATTGCCTCATAAAGAACACATAACAATTGTCAATTTTAAATAGAATCAGTATAATCTTAGCAGATGTTAGATACTACCCTTTCATAAGAAGACAGAACACGAAGCTGCTGATCAAGCTGAATTAAATTAAATTATATATGCAATATGCATAGTTCATGGCTACCCTCTTGCATTCCTTGGGATTCAATTTTATTTCTATGATAAAAGAGAATATTTTCAATTTATCAATGTAACGATTTCTCACATGCTTTTAACTTTTAAGCTCCACCAATATGAGTACATCCCTTATTCTCATTCCTGCACTACTATTTTTATGTATAAAATAAATGGCAACAGTTCAACACCAGTCTAACACCTAATTTCTGCCCAAATCTAAGTTCGTAGTACAAATGGCAATACTACTCTAAAGTCCTCAAGCTGTTGACAATGTTTAATTACTCATTTGCATGGAAAGTTCCAAATCCTATCCCATCCACACCAACTATCTAAGAAACACATGATTGATAAATGCTGTAAGGGTTCAGTCCATTGAGTACTGTGGTGAATTAGATTTACATAAAAATAATAATAATACAAAATGATGGATAGCTAAGAAGGACTGGAAGTTTATAATTATAAGAAAAGCAATAAAAGTATAAATCTTACTGGATGAGATGGAGGGATTGTGCAGAGTGCCGTCCTCCTTTTTGAGCAATACCCTCACTCGCCCTCTTTGCATGAAATCACGAGGGTAAGCCTTGTCTATCTGCATTTGAAATTTGAAAGTATCATTAGCGCTGCGATGGATATAAAATTCCGATTCCAATTCCAATTCCAAATATAACAATACAGTAAGTGAGTGAGTGAGTGAGAAACCTCAATTGCAAAAGGAAGTTTGAGATAGCTGCAGCAATCCCCAATTTCGGCACAGGTAGGGTTTTCGCATGCCTTGGAGAGGCCGATTCGCCTTCCTTCAGCTACAGTCTTTTTGGAGTTTATGTAAACTGGATAAAGCACGATCCACTTCTTTATGTTGGGCAACTCACCACCATCCATGTTCCCGATTCACCGTCTGAATCAAATCCAATCGCAAATTACGAAACCGAATCTTCAGATCTGTGACGATCTTCGAGTGGGAGGAGAGCGGCGACCGGCGTGTGGCGGTGCCGAGGAGATGGGCAGCGAGTCTGCGACGGCGCGGAGGTAGAATCTGTCCTGTAATATGTGACTGAATAGAGGTTACGAGTCCATCACTATGAGAATATGAGATTGAGAGATTATTGGGTGGGAATAAAAAAAGAGAGGGTGCCAAAGGAAAATCCCAAAGTTTATAGTGTCACGTGGGTTAGGCTCACATGCTAAATTTGGTTCATCTAAAGTGAGTAAAATGTAAAATAAGTAATTTTAACCATTAATGAAAAAATTAAAGAATAATTTGTTATGCATATACTTATAATATCAACCATTATTTTTTTCATCAATGATTAAAATTAATTATTTTATACTCTAAAGTGAATTATTCACTTTAGAAGAACCGATTCCCACGTGCTAACCCACACAAAAATAACTAGGGCTCGTGTGCTTTCTATGTTTCACTTTCTATGTTTTTTTCCCTAGGAAAGTATTAGTAGGTAGGGTTATTTACGTTACAATTTAGATCGTTTTTTTAAAAAAAAAAAGTTGCCTGATCCAAATATTAAAATAGAGTCTTATTTGGTTTGATTTGGATTGTTTCTTTAAAAAAAATTCAATCTAGTTGACCAAAAAAAGATATGATCTACTTCGATTCGATTAAATGCGTTGAGTTTTTGGTTTTTAGTGGTTTTTATATTTTTTTCACAATTAGTTTTTCTTTCTATTTTTAGGATCAATTGTGGGAAAATATTAAAAAAAATTTATAATTTTTCGATTTTGTTTGTTTCAACTCGGTTCTAGTGAAGAGATCCAAAAAACGAATCAAACCTATTGATTTTTCAAAAAATATCTGAAAAATTGATTTTTCTTTTATCGATTTTCAATTATTTTAAATCAATTTGTTGGGCTTTTAACGGTAGAGAGTGTATTGCTTGCATTTATCTTTTCCTCAAATATTTTTTTGACATGCATGGTTGTCATGAATATATGTGAAGTTGTGAATTAGCCCAGCTAATTTTGACATAAAACGTTCTCAATGGAAATTAATTCTCTTGTTGTTTTTACTAGACTAGGCAAAGAAAATTTATACTACATGTTTGCACTACAATAACATTTTGTTTGGTCAAGAGAAGAAATAGAGAAGAGAGAAATAGATGAGAAAGAGATTATGGAGAAAGAAATAGATGAGAAATAGAGTGGATTTTTGGTATTGTTTGGTATGAGAGAAAAAAGAAAGAAATAGAAGAGAAAGAAGTAATAAGTTTTGTCTCTCTTTGTTTGGTTGGGTAGAAAGTGAGAAGAGATAAATAATATTATTTTTTAATAGACAAAAATGCCCTTGACATTTAAAATTTTCTTGTACAAAAAAAATGTTATCATATTTTAGAAAATAAATATTATTATTTTTCACTCAAAATATAGATATTATTAAACCATTATATTTTAATAAATAAATACTATTATATCTAATATTTTTTAATAAAGAAATATTATTATATTATAAGTTTTTATTTTTAAATTAAATTAGATTTTCTTATAAATTACAATCATCCTATTGGTGCATCACCCCCAAGGCCCACACTCTTCACTCTTGGGTCTTCACCACCTGCACACGCTACTCTACCTCTGGTGCTCTGTTTTTAATTTTGAATCCGGATTGCCTGCATTCAACAAATTCACGCAGTCAGGCGATCTGGACCGTTCAATCGAGATCGGACGGTCGGAGATTTTTATTTTATTTTAAGCCGAGTTCTACTTCGGAAAATTGCTAGCCATCCGATCTCAATCGAACGGCTCAGATCGCTTGACTGTGTGATTGCGTGAATGCTGGGAATCCGAATTGTTTAATTTTATGTGCTCCTATTACAATATTACAATATCATACACAAATGTGAAGAAGAATACAATATTAACGGGATTACCATAGTGTAGCACTGCTTCACAGTATATAAGACGAATTGGAAAAGGGTAAAGATGGAAAACAAGATAAAAATTCTTCTCTCTTTCGCGTTTCTTCGCTCCTTTGTGAAGAAATAAAAAGTTGGTGGGACCCACATGTTTTTGCTCTCTCTTCTCTATTTTTCACCTGAATCAAACAAGGTGACATCCTTATTTCTCCTCTACTTCTCTCTTTCTCATTTCACTCAAAACAAACACAGCGTAAAAGCCATTTGCTTTTATTGCAAGGTAGACTTTCTTCATATACGATTTGAAGCAATGAATATCCCTAAGCGAGAAATTAATCAACTCTTAACAAATGTAGTAGATAACGCATAACGTATTCTTGGAAGGTTCATATAGAACATTTTCTGCTTTTTTAGTCATGCTAAAATCAAAGAATATATTCTTTGAGCTAATAACAATTTTCTTCATGGAAAGGATAAGGAAATAAAACCACCTCATACCCATATAAATAACAAAAAAAACGAAAATGGTGACATCAAATCAAATAGCGGACATTTGTGATCACATTACCATAACACCTACATCTAGCCATGGACATCCTTGATGGTTTGTCCCCCATCCCTTTCTTTAATCTTTCTTGGGTAGCATCTTTTAAATGCCTGATTTCGTGCGTGTCTTCGTAATTATTTTGGCATGTATGCATCTATGCGACATGAAATCATAACTGAGATTTACATAAGAATTTTGGGAATGAGTACATGATACTGCTCTAAGCACAGAATATACTCCATAGAACAAAAATAAATCTTGATTGTTAGTTGTGGGTAATCACTAATCACCAATCATTAGTTGTTTTTTTCATAAGTAGTAGTTGTTGAAATGTCTTTTCGTCATTATATTCCCACAATTGCTTGAATAACTAAACTAGTATAATTTTAATCGGGTTCAAATGGGAAAGGGAGATGTTGATTAACAGAATAATGATTTAATTTCTTATCAAAAATTAACTCATGGCAAGCAGAGGCCTTGTGCGAAGGAATCTAGTTTTTTTTTTTCTCTCTCTTTTGCTTACCCATTGTGATTTACTTATAAAATTGCAGGCATTTCTTCTAGATCGATAGTAGAAGCTCCACCAGCACATTACATAGTGAAAATACAATATTTTTCACTCCTCACTAAGAATGCTATAGAGAGATATGAATCAGGGAAATTCGAAGCTGGAGGCTACAAATGGTATACATTTATATAATTATATGTCAAGGTTGATAATAGCCTCAGTAGATATAGCTAACTATAAATAAATTTAGTTAATGCATCTAAGTACTGAATCACGATTTTTGCAGTTATAAAAAATAAAATAACTATAGAAATCCCAGCTATAAAGATGATTTAACACACACGCGCACGCACATGTATATTTAATTTTTTTTTTTGACAGGCACATGTATATTTCATGGATGATAATTTTGGCCTCTACTGCTCTACGTCAGAGTGAATGAATTGACTGTTATAAATGTGCTTATGCCTCACAGGAAGTTAGTTATGTACCCAAGTGGAAACAAGAGCAAGAATGGAAAGGATCATATTTCACTATACTTGGCATTGGACGAATCAAGTTTCCTTCATCCTGGTTGGGAAATCTATGTCAATTTTAAGTTGTTTTTGTTTGATCAGAACAACGACAACTACCTAGTAGTCCAAGGTATTTATTTTTGTTTTATATCTCTTTTTAGTATAATTATTACCTAACAATTACTTTCCCATGAAATTTTATTGAGTAGTCTTTGTCTACCCAAGTTGTATAAACTAACACACGTCAAAAAAAAGTTGTATAAACAAAAACCAATTTCAAGGGGTACAAGAAACGTTTATTTGTAGGCTCTTTCAATGGTAATGTGTATTTAGAGCTCGTCCTTGAGACTAGATTTTTTGCTGCTTTAGACAGTTCAGTGTTAGAGACTTGCAAGACAAGGGTATCTTAATATTTTTGGAATACTGAATTTAATTAATAGATGCCACAAGAAAGGAAAGAAGATTTCACAAACTGAAGGCCGAATCGGGATTCGATCAATTTATTCCTCTCAAAGATTTCAACCTCAGTTCTGAAGGTTATCTGGTGGATGATACATGTGTATTTGGAGCAGAAGTATTTGTTTGCAGGGAAAGCAACAGCGTTAAAGGAGAATCTTTGGTAATGATGAAGAATGTCGCAGCCTACAAGCACGTATGGGGGATTAACAACTTCTCAAAACTGGATTCAGAATCTTATGACTCTAAACCATTCAATGCTGGAAACTACGAGTGGTACAAATACTTAACCTCATTTTCTTTCTAAACTTAATGGATGCACTCCAATGTGGTTTTCCACCCTTTTTTGAGCATGAAGTTAATTTTGGTTAAGATGAAATCATACCCACAAAAAAAGATTAATTCCTTCATAAGCGTATTTGTTTGAACCTAACATGAGGTTTTGCTTTATAGCAGACATCAAATTAACAATTTACTGATTGGTCATTATGCTGATATTTGCAGGAAGATAAAACTATATCCCAGGGGAAAAGGCACTAAATTGAGCAGATATCTTTCTCTGTACCTAACCTTAGCCAACCCAACAGCCCTTTCTCCGGGTTCCAAAATATATGCAAAGATAATATTACGCATACTTGACCAAAAGCAATCCAAGCATCAATCTTGGACAGGTAAAGTTTGGTACACTTTGAGGTGCAATTCCTCAAGAAAAATGTTAGTGACACAAAATGATAATTGAGTGAATAATTAACATTATGGGCAACATTCTTCGCGTGTCTGAGCAAACAAAAGCACAGATTCAATTCAATAACCAACAGTTCTTTGTTTTTTTGTCCCCCACTTGCAGCTAATTACTGGTTTAGTGCCTCAAGCCATGAAAATGGCGCATCCACATTTATGTTGATCAGTGATTTCATCAATCAAAACTTGGGATATTTGGGATATTTGGTGAAGGACAATTGCTTGGTAGAGGCAGAGGTTACAGTTCTTGGAGTGGTTGATCCGTTGATGCATTGTTCTGAGATTGTTTAAGGCACATGTTATTGACTAATGTGATCAAAGTGAAGCATTTGGTGAAGACTCAGGTCGATCGAAGAATCAACGAGAACAATTTATGTCTATATGTTTAATATAATTATGTATATTCCAAATGAACATTGGGATCCTAGGTCTTCTACTCTTTAACATCGAAAATAAAGGCCCTCTTGTTCTTTAAAATATACATTTCCAATTGAAGTACAGTAAATCATAATTTACACGAGAGATTCTAGTGTCATGTCATACAGGTACATTATGTACTGAATTGAATTACAGATACTGACAGCAATTCACAATTTACAAATATACTTGAAGGAATTAACAAATACAACTAAGCTAGCCAAATGTTTTCTCACTGCTGTAACACATATACAGAAACCCGTCATCATCCTTGTAAGTTTGGTAGATGGAGTTCATAAGACTTGCTGCGGATGGAATCATGGAAGCCATAGACAAGACATATATTAGCTTCGATATGAAAAAAAAAAGTGCATTTATGTGATAAGGTGCATTTATTTACCAGTCTGAGGCAGTGTGTTTTTCACAAAAATAAACAGAGCTTTCCCAGGAGCCAAACGTAGCCTGCTACTTAAAACGTGAATGAACTGCCCAACAGACATATCTCGAGGAACCAAATATCTAAAAAAACACAAGAGGAGAGGGTCAGACCCTTCAGGACAATATAGACCTTAAACTCATCAATTATCTAGTCACAATTGGGGATTCAACAAAGAATTATTGTTCAATACTTCAATCTTGTTACAATAATTATAAGTGAAAAAGATCAGAAAAAGAAAGAATTTCAGGAAGCCATCCCTGTCCATGAAAAGAATGGCGTATCTCATACGAGTCTATAATCTACAAAATACATTAAAGGTATTACCTAAAAGAGTAATGATATTTGAACAACTACTAATTTCCAACACCTATCTAACACATTTCTCTCTTTTTATCTCTCTTTTCTTATCACACCACTCATCTATTATATCTATCACTAATTTTTCTTCTATTCTTATCTCTCTCAAGGGAGTTGAGATCCTCTCCATTCATTTTTCTCTCTATTTCTTCCGTTACTTCTTTCATGGGTTTATAAGTGTCAACAGATATTTTTGCACATAAAAACTAGCAACTTCATTTGCACAAAAGCATGTATATGATCAATAATCAATTAATCATGTTGACTATTCTGAAATGAATAATTGGAAAAGGCCCAAAATAAGACAAATGTTAATGCAAACCATAAAAAAACTATTAAACGTTATAACCTACTTCTTCTTGTCCAATCCAGGCAGGTCAGTCTTAGAATATTTCTCAATGATGACCTGCAATACACAATGCATGATGGGGACAAACAAATATTCACTTCCGAAAATGAATTTATTTATTCTTAAAAGGTCAAAAAAAAAACTTTGAGCGGAATTCAAAAATAAAAAGTCATACGGGAACTCGATCTGGGTATTTGACTATGATGCTTCCTGACTCCTTCCTTCGTTCATCTGCTCCCAATCAAAATCCACAATCAACTTTCAACAATGAATGAACGATGCAATACAATATTATAATATTAAATAATTATTATTATCATTATTACATATTTGACAATGAGATGTGAGCAATTTGAAAATTGATTAGAGGAGAATCAACAAACCGAGTGAGAATTCTTCTTTGAATGCCTTGATCTTGCCCATTGAATCCTCGCAGCTAGAAGCTTCAACAGAGAGAAAGAACAATGGATGCAATTTTTGTGCTGAGAGAGAGAAAAACTGTGTATTGTATTTTGATTTTGAAGTTCCAATGGAAAAACGGAGTTTTATCGTTTCTATTAATGGCGTTGCGTCCACCGTCAATTTCTCTGGCATTATTGCGCGGGTCAATGTCAATCAACAGAAACACGTTACTACCAGAATTTAAGAAAAAAATAATAATAATTAAATAAATATAAACTAAGGTGGGCTTTTCGTGATGGGCTTTTGACGGGCCTCCTGTACTGTTATCGAGGCCTTGTTATTTGGTCCTGACCACTCACTACCTGTTTTGTGGTCATCCAATCCTTAGTTTCTCTTTGACCAAAAAAAATCCTTTGTTTCTCTCATTTTCTTGCGTTGTTGGTCTCTACACCCACAAATCCAATTTATTTGATTTTAGAAATTTTTTTATGTTTTGTAAAATAATAATGAAAATATAAAAAAATTTATTTTTGATTACATTTTTGTAACTAGAAAAGTCAAATTAAAATAAATAATTTTTTATAAATAGAAATAACATTAAAACAAAATAATTTTGCAGAAGCAAGAGGTTCTTATATTTTTACTATTATTTCAAACTAATCTCTAATAAATTCTCTTGCAAATTATTTGATTACCCAATTTTAATTTTTATTTTTAAGGAATTGACTCCTCTAAAGTGAGGAGAGAGTGAAGTAAGGAATCTCAACAATTAGCGAGAAAACCAATTATTTATATTTCAATATATTCGTGATTTGTTGTGTATTTCTTTGTATTAATATTAATAAATCAATGGTTCATATTATATATTTTACACTCTAAAAATGCATTACTCACTTTATAGAAATGGGATTTTTTTTCAGTGGTTAAAATGAATGTATTCTAAAAATTTGTATGGGAGTATCTGTATCAGAAAATTCATGCTAAACTCTATTCTTCTCAGTAACGTATTTAATCTACAATGAGTTGTTGAGCAAAAAGTCGCAGGACCATGGTATTAATGAAACTTCCTGTTAGGAACAATTTAACCTTTTTTATAGCTGGATTATTTTCATGTTTAATAGGCTTTAGACATTCGCCTGAAGAAAATAGATATGTTCGGTTCTTAATAATTATGTGTAAAACTCAATATTATAAGCCACAAGTCAAAATCTATATATCCAGCTCTTTCAATTTACCTTGCCCAATGTATGTTCAATAATAATTATTATCTATTTTAGAGAGAGAGAAAATGCTAGTACAAATTTTATATTCATATACGTGTGTGTGAACCATCCACTAAAATGTTAATTAAACATTAATACAATGTCATTAGATAATTAACATAATACGTAGAGAATGTACATGTTTGTGCATTTTTTTTAATGCTATATATATATATTTTTTTTATTTTTTTTATGAAGATTAATGCTATATATTTAGCATTCTTATCTTTACCTTTTATCATTCTCCCTAAATGCAATTCTAATTTTTCTTTCTTTTTTCAGATGAATCATATTTGCAGCCACTAAATCGCACGTGTCCTTGCTGCGAGTCCCTCCACTTATGAATGTCTGTGCCAAGATATGCACGCTTCAACTCTTCTTGTACATAAGTGCTTCGTAATTTCGTATTGATTGATTGGAGTGATTATCATGACATGCTATAGCTATTATTAATTGACAAAACTGCAAAAGACTTTAAAGATATACTCCTTTTGGTTTAACATATAAGCAATACAAATATTTTTTTTTTAAATATAAGTAATATTTATCAATTTTATATAAATTAAATGTTTATTTTTTAATTATACTACTTATTTAATACAATATTTATATTTATAAGAGATAACAAATGGAATAATTTAAAAAAAATTAAAACTAGTGAATATTAATTAAGATTATTTAATTTTAAAATATTTTTTGGTCTATATATTTTATACTATATTATTTATATTTTAGACCAGAGAGAATATCTTACTAAAATTAATAATGTAAAGCTTGTCCTTTTCAGTGGGTGTTGGTTTGAGGAAGATGTGGCAACCCACCTACCCATACCGCAAAATTAATAATCAATGGTCAAATTTGATGTGAATTTTCTATTCTACGAGATCCCTTTCCTGCTTACCTCGTGTGTTAGGTAACATTAAACTTCCGATCACGGTTCATAAAATTGAAATATAGGGGAAAGAGGGTGACCTTGATTGTTAGCCACCAAAACAATATTCGATCAGTGTTGAATTCAGTGTTATAGTCTGGGATTAGAAATTTATATTTTGGAAAAGTATGCTGGTTAATTAATAACAAGCTGCAATAGTGCACAGGGAATCAATCTATTATCTATGTGGATATGTACGCATCCTTATCAAAAAGTTGAGCAATATGCAAAAATAACAACAACAACAACAACAAAATACTCTCGCAAAAAAAAACTCAATAATAGTGGTCTAAAATATAAATAAATAATAAATAATCTCACTTTATTTAATGAACAATTTTACATACAATATAATTTATTTAATGCCTCTTTTATTAAGAGTAATTTAGAGAATAGAGTTCATTTCTTTGATAAAATCAATAAAATTAAATGATTTTAACTAACTTTCTTAATCAACGCAAATTAGTTTATTTTTCTTCTTATAATTGAGACCGGAGATAGTAATGGTCAATGGTCAACAGACGTTGAGATAATATTGGAAATTATAATATTTGTTGTTATTATAATTACAATTATTAGCAATATTAATTAAGAAACTAATTCCAAATATTAATTTTTAGTTACAACTCTTAATAAAACCAACCATTCTCCCAAAAAAAACTAACCATTCGTTTTCTTAAAGAACTATACAAGTTAATTAATTAACCGAAGTACTTTCGTTTTTTGCTATTGCCAAGTGTATAATTATTATTATGTCCCTAAACAAAAGTGTAATTGCCTAATTATTGTGCAAATTTTAGTTGGATGCGCATGCATGGCCACAGGATTCGGGACAAAAGGAAGTTTGAAGTGAAAATCATACCTAACCTAAGCATGGTTTGTTGAGATTTAGTCCGGTCACCAATTTTCAAATGCACAAAAATCTGAGTTGGTAACCTATCAACATCCAGTGTTAAATAGTAATACATTTGCAAAACCTTCTACTATGACTTTATATTATTTTTTCAATCCCAATTTTTAATTTGTCGTGTCTCTTCTTAAATATAATATCTTATCATGTATATATTGGGGGGAAAACCTAGCAATCCAAAAAAAGAAAAAAAAAACCAAGTCTCATACATGATCTAAAAACAAGACCTAAATGGAAATACAAATTATAGATAAAATTAGTAAATTGGTCTCTTATGTTTATTTTTTTTTAATTTAGTCTGTTATTAAAAAGTTTCAACAATAAAGTTTCATATGTTTGTAACTGTTAACACCGTAAGCTATTTCTTCATTTACTGATGACGTGTCTACTTCTAATTTGCTGAACATCATTAGTCAATCAAAAACGGACACGTCATCAATAAATGAAGAAAGGGTCAACGGTGTTGACAGTTACAAAAATATAGGACTTTATTGTCAAATTTTTTAATAAAAGACTAAATAGAAAAGATAAATAAATATAAGGGACCAATTTACAAAATTTTGTCTAAATCATATAAACACTTCTTACTTTATAAGTTGATTTTGTAACTTAAATTAGGTAAAAAAATCTAGCAACAACAACTAATTCTAAGAATATACACACACATATAATCTCAATTCGCTCTTTATATTTTATGGCCTTGTATAATCATGTTTTAAATATATTTTTTTTGGTGATCATCATGTTTTTTTTTTTGGTCTAAAGGGGGGTGGGGGTCGAACCCCTCACCCATTGGGATGTCCTCCCGAATTTAACCACTGAACCACACAGTAGGAGTACAGTGACCATCATGTTTTAAATATTGTGAGAGTAAAGACTAAAGACCGATATATGATCTTGGAGACTTGGACCCGGGGACGATTATGCGACGAGTCAAAAACCAGAAGACCAATAAAAACGTGGCCAAGTAATTCAGTGCAACCATGCCAGAAATCAATCAAAATTAGCAAGGCCGTGGTTAGGTGGGGTTGGTGTAATACACAAGCTAGAAATGTGAAGCTGATTAATACTAATATTTTATTATTTATTGTAATGATTTAAAAACTTCACAACAAAACAGGTTGAGAGGTTCTTATTAATCCTGCAAATAATCTTTTTTAAAAATACTAAGTAAATGCTTACACATCAATCAATAAACCACTATTTTACTGGCGTTACACGATGCGGTGGTAGGTGTGGATCTCACTCAGCAGTTTTTACTTTCATCTCAGGTCACTCACCCACTCCTTCCAAATCGAGCGACGGTTGAGATTCATTTTGATCCCCCAATCTGAGCCGTCCATTGAAATAGCATCATGGGCACATGCAAGTGGATGAATCTAACCCGAAAATCCAATCTTGTTCCTTACGCGTCATTCACTCCCAAACCAGCCAACCATATTCGTTTCGCCTATAAAAGGGAGACTCATCACTCACCTTAGGACTCGCACCGCTTCACAGTAACTCAGAGCAGAGCAGGCCCATACCAATCAACTACTCCACACCACTATTGTCTCTCTGCTCTTCTCCCTCTCAAGGTACTTCACTTCGACTTTGATGGCGATTCTTGTAATAGCATAGATAATAGATATATCACTATTCAAGTTGGGATTTTGCACTTGCGGGTTAGTTTGATTTGGATTTTCTATAACTGGGTCGATCTTTGTTTCCTTCAACGGTTTTTAAGCGCTGTGTTTTTATGGCAATTGTTCTGTTTTCTCTGTGTGTTCGCCAATTCTAATTTGAAATGCACTGCGTCTCGTTAATTTCTGAGGTCACTTAGAAATTCGCTTTATGTTTTCAGATCTAGTGGAATTCATATGCTAATATATCTTCTTTTAGACAGCTTATCAGAAATTATTCACTTTTTTGGGGGAATTTTGGGTTTAATTAGCCTGAGATGGGGCTAGGTGATTAGAGGATTTTAGCAGATTTTGGAGTTGTACTTGATTTGTGAATGTTGGAAAATGGGAATTGTGCTTGATTTTTTTTTTCCTTTTTGTTTCTTTTGCTGAATTTATGCATGATGGTACTCTATTGCCTTTTGTGTGAATTTTGTTCTTAATTACTAAATTTCTGTACGTGGTTGATGTGCAGCTATTAAAAGATGGCAGAGACATTCCTTTTCACCTCCGAGTCAGTGAACGAGGGACACCCTGACAAGCTGTGTGACCAAATCTCCGATGCTGTTCTGGATGCATGCCTTGAACAGGACCCAGATAGCAAGGTTGCCTGTGAAACATGCACCAAGACCAACTTGGTGATGGTGTTTGGAGAGATCACAACCAAGGCCACAGTTGACTATGAGAAAATCGTGCGTGACACCTGCAGGAACATTGGGTTTGTCTCAGACGATGTGGGACTTGATGCTGACAACTGCAAGGTCCTTGTCAACATTGAGCAGCAGAGCCCTGATATTGCTCAGGGTGTCCATGGCCATCTAACAAAAAGACCTGAGGAAATTGGTGCTGGTGACCAGGGTCACATGTTTGGCTATGCCACTGATGAGACCCCTGAATTGATGCCCTTGAGCCATGTCCTTGCAACCAAGCTCGGTGCTCGCCTCACCGAGGTTCGCAAGAATGGAACATGCCCTTGGCTCAGACCTGATGGCAAGACCCAGGTCACTGTTGAGTATTACAATGACAAGGGTGCCATGGTCCCGGTTCGTGTCCACACCGTGCTCATCTCTACCCAGCATGATGAGACTGTCACCAATGATGAAATTGCTGCCGATCTTAAAGAGCATGTTATCAAGCCTGTGATTCCTGAGAAGTACCTTGACTCCAAGACCATTTTCCACTTGAACCCTTCTGGTCGTTTTGTCATTGGAGGACCTCACGGTGATGCCGGTCTCACCGGCCGCAAGATCATCATTGACACCTATGGTGGTTGGGGTGCACATGGTGGCGGTGCCTTCTCAGGGAAGGACCCAACCAAGGTTGACAGGAGTGGAGCTTACATTGTGAGACAGGCTGCTAAGAGCATTGTTGCAAGTGGACTTGCTAGGAGGTGCATTGTGCAAGTCTCCTATGCTATTGGTGTGCCTGAGCCTTTGTCTGTTTTTGTTGACACATATGGTACAGGGAAGATCCCTGATAAGGAGATCCTCACTATTGTGAAGAACAGCTTTGATTTCAGGCCTGGCATGATCTCTATCAACCTTGATCTCAAGAGGGGTGGCAACAACAGGTTCTTGAAGACTGCTGCTTATGGACATTTTGGCAGGGATGACACTGACTTCACATGGGAAGTGGTGAAGCCTCTCAAGTGGGAGAAGGCCTAAGTTGACTCCACTCTACTGCTGGGAGTTTTGAACCTTTACCTTTACTGTATCCAATCTTCAAAATCTCTTAACCCCTCCGTGTGTCTCTCTTTCTTCTCTGTTTTTTTTGAAATTTTTTACATGATCACTATAAAAAATGTACTCTCAGTTTGTATGCTCAATACATGTCATAATGTTACATCAAAAAGTGAGTATTCAATTTAGTATAAAGAAATGATGAAATGAATGAAATGTGGTAGTACTTCTTTCGGCGAACTCACATGCAATTTAATCCCCCCTCCCAAACCCCAACAATAAAAGGTAAGATTTTGGAAAAGAGTAGAGGCAAGGCAATTTATTTCATTGCCGTTGGAAAATAGATTTTTCTAATTTGGTGTAACTATACTAACTAGTTTTAGAATATATGAATCTATTCCATGTGATTGGTATAAGTTTGTGTGTGCATTATGATTCTTGAGAGTTCGGTGGATTTGGTGCCCTATTAAATAAATGTCGGCATGATAATGTGAAGCTTTACAAAGTTTCTTTGCAATGATTATTTTTCCCTGATAACACGTTGAAGGAAAATGCTGGAAGAGAGGAAACGATGGCAGAGGAGAATTATGGTTTTTAGTAGGTTTTTTAATTTTTCTTGTGAAGATTGGATCATCATTAGTTAGTTAGGAAGTAGTTTGGTAGTTAGCTATGTGATATGATCCCTTATCCGTAGGCTGTTAAGCGGGTATTCGGGTAGTTAGTTATTTCTGGCTGTAACCGAATTGGGATAGGATTTGTTGGGATCATATATAAGGCTTAGCTGGGTCATCTTTGGGAACAAGATGGTGATGTATTAGATGAGAGAGTTTTCATTAGTGATTGCTTAGAGAGTGCAAGTGAGGTTTTATTCCTAAAAGTCTTGTACTGTGTAATCTGTTCTTTGTGATTAATGAGAGCTGCATCAGTGTGGACGTAGGAGACAATTGCTCCGAACCACGATAATCTCTGTGTGTTCATCTTTCTTGTTTGAGTATCTCTTAGTTCTATTTTTCGTTTTCTTCTCTGCGTCCAATACTTGTGTTCTTGATCGAGTCTGCGTCCAATACTGGTGTCTGTCTTGTGCGTCCAATATTAGTGTCAAACTTGTGCGTCCAATACATGAGTTAAACGCGTGCGTCCAATATTTGCGGGTGATGCGTGCGTCCGATGTTTTGGCGTCCAGTGCTTGACTGATATTGTGCAAATCTGGTTCGAATCATAACAAGTGGCATCACGAGCCTGGTTCTTAGTTCGCTTCCGCAATGAGCTCTGCAAGATTCGATATAGACAAGTTCACTGGTGATAATGACTTCAGTCTTTGGAGGATCAAGATGAATGCACTATTGGTTCATCAAGGTCTTGATGATGCATTGGGAGGGCCAGCCAAACTCCCAGCAACCCTGTCAGAAAAAGAGAAGAAAGATCTTCTCAGCAAAGCCCATAGCACCATTATACTATCCCTTGGTGATGAAGTTCTTAGAGAAGTTGCCTCAGAAACTACTGCTGCTGCTGTATGGCTAAAGCTGGAAAGTCTGTACATGACCAAATCGTTAACCAACAAACTGTATCTGAAGAAGAAACTTCATCAACTGAAACTGGAGGAAGGAGGATCAATCAAGGAGCATGTTTCTTTATTCACAAAAGTTATTCTTGATTTAAAGAGCATCGATGTCAAGATTGATGAAGAAGATCAAGTTGTTATGCTGCTATGTTCTCTACCTCCCTCGTATGAAAATCTGGTTGACACTATGCTGTATGGAAGGGAAACTCTCACCTTGGAGGAAGTCAAGGCAACCTTGAATTCTCGAGAGATGAAGAAGAAGATTACAGACAACAAAGGTGAAGGAGGAGATGCTGAAGGGTTATTTGCTAGAGGAAGATCAGAAAAGAGGGAAAAGAATGGAAAAGAAAGAAACAGATCAAAGTCAAAGAACAAGTCAAAGAAATGCTATCATTGCCATAAAGAGGGTCACTTCAGGAAGAATTGCCCTGAGAGGAAGAAGAGCAATGGCAAGAACAAGGATTCTGATGATCTTGCTGTTGTGGCAGATGGATATGAGAGTTCAGATGTCTTATCAGTCACTGAAGAAGCCTGCAATGGTGAATGGATTCTGGATTCAGGGTGTTCATTCCACATGACCCCTAATTCGGAATGGTTTGAATCCTATAAGGCTACTGATGCTGGAAAAGTCCTGATGGGAAACAACAATGCCTGCAAAGTCATTGGTGTTGGAAATGTGAAGATCAAGATGAGTGATGGATCTGTCAGGGTCCTAACTGAAGTGAGACATGTTCCTGACCTTAAAAGAAACCTGATTTCACTTGGCATGCTTGACCAGGATGGTTGCTCATTCAGAAGTGAGGGAGGAGTTCTCAAGGTGGTAAAAGGGTCACTGATGATCATGAAAGGCATCAGGCAGAATGGTCTCTACAGGCTACAAGGTAAAACAATCATAAACCCTGCTAGTTTAGTTACTTTTACTAATGTTTGCTCTATGAAGCTGTGGCATCACAGGTTGGCTCACATAAGTGAAAGGGGCTTGGAAGAACTGCATAAGCAAGGATTGATTGGGAATGGTAGCTTTGAGAAATTGGAATTCTGTGAACACTGCCTCTTTGGGAAACAGAAAAAGGTAAAGTTCCCCCATGGATCACATACAACTAAAGCCATAGTGGATTATGTGCATTCTGACATATGGGGACCAACTAGAGTTCCCTCGCTAGGTGGAGCAAGGTACTTCATAACCTTCATTGATGATTGGTCACGAAAGGTCTGGGTATATCTACTGAAGCACAAGAACCAAGCCTTCAAGTGTTTCAAGCAGTGGAAAGCCCTGGTTGAGAATCAGACAGGGAGGAAGGTTAAAGTCCTCAGCACTGACAATGGACTAGAATACTTGAGTGAAGAATTCAATGTTTTTTGCAAGGACCATGGGATAGCCAGGCATAAAACAGTCAGGCTAACCCCACAGCAAAATGGTCTTGCTGAAAGGATGAATAGAACCATCCTGGAAAGGGTGAGATGTATGCTATCAAATGCCAACCTCAGCAAGAGTTTTTGGGGGGAAGCAGTACACACAGCCTGCTATCTAATCAACAGGTCACCCTCAACAGCTATTGGGTTCAAAACTCCAGAAGAAAAATGGTCAGGCAAGGCACCTAGTTATAGTCATCTCAGGATCTTTGGTTGTCCAGCCTACATACATGTCAATGAAGGGAAACTCGAACCCAGATCAAGGAAAGGTATTTTCCTAGGCTATCCTGAAGGAGTTAAGGGTTATAAAGTCTGGTTAACAGGTTCAGGAGGAGGAGGAAAAGCTGTGATCAGTAGGGATGTGGTATTCCAGGAGGATTGCATGATAAAAGGTGCTGAAAGCCAACCTGATACTTCTCAGACGCATGAACTGCCTGAAAGGGGAATTCAGCTGGAGGTGGAGAAGGTCACAATTGATAGGCCAGATGAGGAAGAACAATCAGATCCTCAACCATTCCAAGATGAAGGACCAAGCTCTTCCTATAACCTTGTAAGGGATAGGGAGAGAAGGCAGATAAGAGCACCACAGAGATTTGGCTATGCGGATCTCATAGCATATGCTTTGAATGTGGAGCTGGAAGACCAAGGCACTGAACCTAGAAGCTACAAGGAAGCAATCAATGATGATGACAGTGAAAAATGGCAAGCTGCAATGCTGGAAGAAATTGATTCCTTAAAGAAAAACAACACATGGGAGCTTGTGGAAAAGCCTGACAGACAGAGAATTGTTGGATGCAAATGGATCTATAAGAGGAAGCCTGAGGTCCCTGGTGTTGAGAAGGGCAGATTTAAAGCTAGACTTGTGGCAAAGGGGTTCACTCAAAGAGAAGGAATAGATTTCAATGAAATCTTTTCCCCAGTGGTAAAACATACTAGTATAAGAGTTATTTTATCACTTGTTGCTACTAATGATTTTGAACTTGAGCAGATGGATGTTAAAACAGCTTTTTTACATGGCCAACTAGAAGAAAAGATATATATGAACCAGCCTGAAGGATTTGAGCAGGAAGGAAAGGAACATCTAGTGTGCCTGCTGAAGAGATCATTGTATGGTCTCAAACAGTCACCAAGGCAATGGTACAAAAGGTTTGATTCTTTCATAGTCTCAAATGGTTTTAATAGAAGCTCTTATGATAGTTGTGTTTACTTTAAGAGAGCTAAATCTGGTTGTTTTATATATCTGTTACTATATGTTGATGATATGCTCATTGCTAGTGCTAACCTAAATGAAATTAACAAGCTTAAAGAACTGTTAAGTTCAGAATTTGAAATGAAGGATCTAGGACCTGCAAGGAGGATCCTAGGGATGGAGATTGAAAGGAAGAGATCAGAAGGATTGCTTCTTCTTCATCAGACCAGCTATGTGGAAAAGATGTTGAAGAGGTTCAACATGCAAGAGGCCAAACCAGTTTCCACTCCCATAGCTGGACATTTCAAATTGTCCACTGATCAATCACCTAAAACTGAAGATGAGCTTGATCAGATGAGGAATATTCCTTACTCCAATGCAACTGGGAGCTTAATGTATGCCATGGTGTGCTCCAGGCCTGATCTTGCATATGCTGCCAGCATGGTCAGCAGATTCATGGGCAATCTAGGCAAGGAACACTGGTTGGCAGTAAAATGGATTTTCAGATACCTCAAAGGCTCCAAATCAGTTGGATTAATTTTTGGAAAGGGAAGACATGAGGGTGGTGAAGTGGAAGGGTTTGTGGATGCAGATTTCGCCGGAGACATTGACAAAAGAAGGTCTACAACAGGCTACATATTCACTCTATATGGTAATGTTGTCAGCTGGAAGGCCAATCTGCAGTCAATTGTGGCATTGTCAACCACAGAATCCGAATACATTGCTCTGACAGAAACTGTTAAAGAAGGTATATGGCTGAAAGGTTTCATTAGTGAATTAGCAGGAAAGGAAATGCACACAGCAGTTTGGTGTGACAGTCAAAGTGCAGTTTGTCTTTCAAAGAATCAAGTTCATCATGAAAGGACAAAGCACATTGATGTCAGGATGCATTTCATCAGAGATATAATAGCTCAAGGTGTGGTTGAGGTCAAGAAGGTAGCTGGAGAAGATAATCCAGCTGATATGCTAACTAAAGTGGTTCCAAACTCCAAGTTCACCCACTGTCTCAACTTGGTGAATGTTGGAGCTTGCAACATGTGAGGTCTCAGCTCGAGACAGAATGACTTCCTAGCTATGGTTCCTGGAATGAAGATCCAAGGTGGAGATTTGTGAAGATTGGATCATCATTAGTTAGTTAGGAAGTAGTTTGGTAGTTAGCTATGTGATATGATCCCTTATCCGTAGGCTGTTAAGCGGGTATTCGGGTAGTTAGTTATTTCTGGCTGTAACCGAATTGGGATAGGATTTGTTGGGATCATATATAAGGCTTAGCTGGGTCATCTTTGGGAACAAGATGGTGATGTATTAGATGAGAGAGTTTTCATTAGTGATTGCTTAGAGAGTGCAAGTGAGGTTTTATTCCTAAAAGTCTTGTACTGTGTAATCTGTTCTTTGTGATTAATGAGAGCTGCATCAGTGTGGACGTAGGAGACAATTGCTCCGAACCACGATAATCTCTGTGTGTTCATCTTTCTTGTTTGAGTATCTCTTAGTTCTATTTTTCGTTTTCTTCTCTGCGTCCAATACTTGTGTTCTTGATCGAGTCTGCGTCCAATACTGGTGTCTGTCTTGTGCGTCCAATATTAGTGTCAAACTTGTGCGTCCAATACATGAGTTAAACGCGTGCGTCCAATATTTGCGGGTGATGCGTGCGTCCGATGTTTTGGCGTCCAGTGCTTGACTGATATTGTGCAAATCTGGTTCGAATCATAACATTTCTTTTTGACAAAGAAAAATGCATTCATTACTCATTGAAGCTAGAGTCCAAAACAGAAAATTTCCTGAACCTAAAGTAAACTTTGGTAAAATATGGGCTAAATGATTAGCATCCCGTTTAACATGAGAAAATTTGAAAACAAATTAAGGATGGAACAATGGCTTTAAAATCAGAAATAATGGAACCAAAGTGAGATGGGTCCTAGTTAAGCTTCTTCAAAGCTGCTGCCATCTTGAGTGAATCAGTTTCTGCAAGCAGGTTGGTGAAACCAGGTTAAGCTTCTATCTATCGCTGACACTTAGTTGCACCATGTCACCCGATGGATTAGTGGCGAGTTGAAAGGTCATGATTACGATTATGAAAGTTGTTGTCAAACTAAGGTTCCCTTTCATATCTTTTAACCACTCACACTCTAAAAATTTTTACCAACTACTCTCTGACTTTGAACCCCTCTCTTCTTCTCCACCCCCAACAATTTCTACCGATGGTATAATTGGATCTTGCTGACTATTCATTCTACAACTTGTTGATTAAGGAACTCCTCGGGATTGTAAGCTCTAACATTGCAGTGGAAGCCCTTCAAAAATCCGCCCGAGGAGTCCCTAAATCAACAATCTATAGAATGAATAGCCAACAAGATCCAATTATACCATCTATAGAAATTGTTGGGATTGGGGAAGAAGGGAGGGGTCCAAAGTTAGGGAGTAGTTGGCAAAAGTTTCTAGAGGGGGAGTGGCTAAAAGACATGAAAGGGAACTTGAGTTTGACGGCTTCCGTAATCACAGCCAAGACCTTTTTTAACTCGCACTAACCCACCGGGTGGCGTGGTACAACTATAAGTGCCATAGTGACCCAATGCATTGGGAGGCCCTTCTTACTATATCACCTGGGTCAGTGTGTTTGTCTTCAAAGCATCTCTTATTGCGGGCAATCCATAGGGCCATAACGCAGAGATAGAATTAGATCCACAGTGTGAGAGGAGCCGAGACAATAGTATTTGATAACAATCCCTGAAAGTGTCACCATTCTGCTGAAAAATAATCTCGAGAAACTTATCGAGCTATGACATAATTCTGAAATGCATGGTCTAAATCCTCAATACTATTACCACATGAAGGACACAAGGGGCAGCAGGCAAATTCCTTTGATTTGATTTGACTGGTAAGCTTAATTTGGTGAAGAATCCTCCACGCCAAATGAATGTGCCTAGGAATGATATTTATATTTCACAACTTCAGCCAAACCCCTGTCCGCATGACTCGGTCTACAAGTATGAGATGCATCAGTTTCTTCCCCATCTCTACAGAAAACCATTCCCTATTATTAGGCCCCCATGAGAAGCGGTCACTTCGAGTACTAGAGGGTAGGGTTATCCGAATTCAAAGGGAATTAACTAACATGTTTTAATTAATATAACGACTTGGTAAAACGATGAAATTTGATTGGATGACCATAACGATATTGCATGAATATTAAACTTTACAATAATGATAGTTAATTGTATTTTTTTCATGATTTTTTTAAAAAAAAAAATGAAACTACTCTTTAGGAGAGATTGTAAAATCTTTTATAGCATTTTTTAACATGCTTTCTCATCACACGATCAAAAAATAGATGACAAAATAAGGTGTTCAATCTCATAGTATACGAGGAAATTGAACAATGCACAAATATTTTTGGCCTTGTGCTACCCGTATTTGCTAGTATTAATGAAGCGTGGCAAATCTACAAATGAGGACAAAGACAACTTGTTTAATTAAGGCGCACTACTTTTGCGAACAACAATTTTCAGTTTTCTCTAGAATTCACGGATCTGTTCAAGTGCAAAAAAAAAAAGTGTGGTAATCAATCGTATTGTTATGTATGGCCCCACGAAATGTACCCCTGTTGGAGTTGTGTAATTTGTCTTTAGTTAGACATGATCAGACAAATTAGATTCTATGTAACTCTCAGCCAAAAGCAAATCTTAGAACTTCATGTGAGTGTAATCCTCCCAACTTTTTGGTAAGTCGGCAGGGATACAATTCCACTACCAATTGAATTTAGGGTTATTAGAAGTGAATTTTAAAAGATGCTAAAACTAAGATTTGTATTTCTATATTTAACGCTCTATGAAATGAAATGAAATTATTATTCTATTATTTATATATTTTTATCATAAAATAGAAGAAATAGTTTTATGTTACGCTCTTAAATTGAAAGAAAAAAGATATAAAATGTATTCCATTACATTTAATTTTTCATTATCATATTTTAAAAAATTCAAATAACAAAATCTAATATCACTCTATCATAAAAATTTATTTGTCCTCTCATTTATGTACACTCTTTCAAACAAGAAAAATATCATATTTTTTTTCTCTATTTCTCTTGTTTGTATCTCTCTCTCTCCCAAATCTTTTCATTCAAACATACTTACACAGTGTAAAGGCGAGATTTTGCTACATGCAGTAAAGCCCACCCCGTTTCCCCCCTCTCATCTCTTTTCTTCTCTTTTAAGTTTTACCAAACGGGTAGCAGATTATTGGAGTTTTTTAAGGGAAAAAATATATGTTTTTACGTCCCAACCCTAGCCGCCTTGAAGAAGACCCTTCTGATCGCCGATGGGCCGCCGCGACGGCGGTCTTTCTCCACCGTTGGAGCGGCCCCCACTGTTCTCCGTTTCCGTTGTTTGTTTTCTTTTTTCTTCTTTCGTTTTTGGGCGAAGTTGGCGGGGTCACCTTCAACCTCCACCCCCTCCGCCTGCGCCGCGGTCGTTGCTGCTCTGAGGTGGGTGTTCCCTCTGCTGTGCTAGGAGGCGCGACACTTAGCTTGGGTTGGGACGCCGTCCTCCCTCGTTTGGAGTGAGGATTCGTCTCCTTCCACGGAGGCTCCAGCTGCAGTTGCAGGCGCCGCCACCTGTGGAGGGTTCGTGGCTGGGAGGTTTGATGAAGCTGCCGGCGTTCGTGTTCCAGTTCTGCTGGAGTTGTGTTGCTGGTTTGGTTTGTTGGTTTGTTGGTTAGTTGCTCTGTTTTCTTCGCCTGCTTCTGTGTGATTCAATAAGCCATCTGTTGTTTTCTGATCTGATTTGGCCTTGTCTCGGTAGCTTGATGTTTACTGGTTTTGCTGTGTTGAAGTGTTTAATGCAATCTGAGATTGTGATGCAAATCTGGTATTCTGACCATGGTTTAGTTTGTGTTAAGTCTTGTCCTGCCGGCTCCTATGTCCCAGCTTTTGAGGCTGCATGTTAGACATGGTGTTTCAAAGAAACAATGTTCAAAGTAACAACGAGGCTTGGTAGTGAAGACGATAGTTTTGGTCAGAGTTGGGCTTCTGGATTAAGAGCTCTTTAGATTTGTGGTTGTTTATGTTGGTTGGTTTTTTAGGAGTTAACTTTTAGTGTTGTTTGTGTTTGATATTGTCCACGGCAGCGTGTCTTGATTTGTATTGTTGTATGCTCTTGCGACTCTGCATATGCTGTTTGTATTGGCCACTTTGTTTGGCTCTCTGTTGTAGATGCCGTTCGGCTGGGTTTACCCAATCTATGATATTATCCTTGACCAAAAAAAAAAAAAGTTTTACCAAACGAAACGAGTGATTTCAATTCCTTCTGTCACTAATTATCTTTGTCCCTCTTTCCTTCACACTTTCCATAGAAAAACGAACAAACCATAAAATACAAACCGACGGCTAACTTACTCTTTGTCCCCATTACCATTAGCCACCCAAAACAGACAGAACACATGCCATTCTTCCTATCACTTGGACCAGCGGATCTGATCCCGACAAGTGACAACCAACGTTCCTTTCGCCTTTTCGCTCGGTCCATGGCTCATATGCAAATTCATGGCATGGGATAAGGGAATTTTCATCGAAACATCCATACTTTTCTATCTACACATACTTCAATGTAGAATTAATAGTTTCACAGGTAATTTTTTTTTTCAAAACATACATGATGCAGAACTAATAGTTTTGCACGTTGTATTTCAATGCAAAACTTTTTGATTCGTTATGCATGCTTGCGGAACTATTAATTCTCTATTGAAATACAACGTGCGGAACTATTAATTCCACATTGAAATATGTGTAGATAGAAAAAAATGTATATGTAGATAAAAAAAAGCCATGAGGTAATTGGGAAGAACAAATTATATATAAATTTGTTTTAATTAAAATTTTCCATAAATTGAAAATCAATCCATATTGGGCCTATATCTACCACATCTTACGGAGAAAATTATGAAAAGTTTAACCACTAGGTATTGTGTCATTTTTTCCACACTATACTCTCTCTCTATATATATGATTGTATGGATTTGCGGATCCCTCTATTTCGAAGGAAGTGGTTGGGGGGGGGGGGATTCATATTACTTAATTTTACATGTTGCATTATGATATTTCATATAACACGAGGTATTGTTGACCCTTCAGTTGAGGAGAGGGAGAACTTCAGTATCACGTGACTCCACTTAATTACTAGTAGTACTTAATTTCCACTCTTTTCCATGCATGGTTTTGTTGTTACTACATCCTAGTCTGGAGCAAATCCTAGGTGTGGTCCAGTTAGTATACTATACGGTGTTTTCAGTCACTCAACTCAAGCATTCACGGACTTCTCTCTTAAAATAACACACCACTATAGAAATTAAAATTAGATTTTATGCAGTTGAACGACTCTTCTCCCAAAAATATAGTATGCTATAATATGTGTTCCCCGTAATTGATTCAAGTGCGAGGAGGAGTGTGTTGAATTATTGAATGTCACAATATAATGAGGTGATGCTCAAATTGGCATTGTGAAATGCCATAATTTTAAAAAAAAAAATTGAAAATCAACATCATGAACTTAGAGGTCGGCAAGTGTGCGGTGCTGCTGTTGCTGCCATGCCGTAGCTGTCGTGGATGAGTGCCAAGAAAGAAAGAAACAAATCAAATGACGAATAGCGCAATAAATGAGCACTAGCCTCAAATACAGGATTTTTTTAATAATAAATATTAATTATATTAAATTATAATAATTAAATACATCATACTGTTATCTAAATCATGCATATTGTTTCTTCATGTCATAAAATTTACCAATAATATAACTTGTGTCAAATTTTTCAACAATCTCTCTCAAACCAAACAATCAATTCCTATATATATATATATATATAATAACTATATATCTTGGTAAATTATCAACCCACAATTCAAAAAGAAAATTACTGTAACGGACCAACCCAGATGAGATGGGCTGGCCCGTATTCACAACGCTAATATTTTGGCTCTATCCTGTAAAACTAACCAAATAGATATTTTGGCAATGGCTACACACAAAGGGAGAGCATGAGTATGCATTTTCTTGTTGGTTTTCCAACCAAATGAATGTTTGGGCTGTTATTTGGGGTTGTGGGTTAAACCAAGGTGTAAGTACTGTAATAGGTGTATTGCAACAGGGCAGGAGGGGTAACTTTTGGTTGCTAAAATGAGAGTATTAAGCAGTGCACAACAAATAAACAATAACAAAACATACACGTATACTTTAAAGTAAACAACAACAACACAAACCTAACAATCA
Organism: Glycyrrhiza uralensis; assembly: GCA_030159175.1. Classification (NCBI taxonomy): domain Eukaryota; kingdom Viridiplantae; phylum Streptophyta; class Magnoliopsida; order Fabales; family Fabaceae; genus Glycyrrhiza; species Glycyrrhiza uralensis. The sequence continues at coordinate 56,850,998 of BRZY01000001.1, read as the reverse complement.
TGTTAGTGCCGTTGGGCTTTTTCTATGAATGTTACTTTGACAAAAAAAAAGGTAACTTTTGGTTCAACTGCAAACAGTGGCATTCACAATGGGGGTATCTCAAATTTCACAGTTGGGAATGGTTCTGGTCCAAAAGCTAGCCACTAACAGTGTGTCCACACCGATGGTGTGAATTTTCCCCCGGTGTGGTTTTTTCTGGTTAAGAGAAGTATTTCTGATATGGAAGGTCGCACTTGGGGCTGACAAATTCACACCATCGGTGTGATTTTTTTCACAACAGTGTACGGCACTGGATTGAAAATACGCATTTTTCTACTTGGGCCAGACTGTTTCACACAAGGGTGTGAATTTGTTCACAACTGTGATCAGCTCTAGTTTGAAAGTCTGCACTTTCGTGGGTGGATATGATGATACCATACCCGGGTGTGAATGTGTTCACAACTACTTTTTTTTTGACGGATCACAACTATGAACGGCTCTGGATTGGAATTATGCAGATGCGTTCTTGGGTCTGATGATTTCACACCAGAGATGTGATTTTTTTTTCACAGCTGTGATGAGCTCTCGATTGAAATTCTACATTTTGTTGGTGGGCACATTTGCGGTGTGAAAATTTTTTTATTTCCAATTTGTACACCCAACAAATCTGGATAATCTTGTATTTATATTATGAGTTAAGTTTGAGTATATTTTGTGCTGTGATTTAGCGCTCTATTTTTAATAATATTTTTTACTTATAAAAAAATTGATACAATTAAAAAATTGAGGATCAAAATTACACAGTCGTGATATGTAAAGGGTTAAAAGTACAATTAATCCTAATATTAAAAAACTTTAATAAAATATATTTGCATGTTATTTTATGAATGTGCTCGTGTTTTATTTAGTAAAAACGTTTTTTTAAAGATAAAAAGGCTAAAGTAGTATGTTACTAGACACATGTCACCGTTCCTTACGTTGAAGTTCACTTTGGAAAGGAATAAATCACTAATTTAGTTCTTAAAATTGTAGAATACTGTCATTTTAGTTATTAAAATTGTTAATATTTTAAATTAGTCCATGAAATTAAAAGTCTTTAGTTATAATAATTCCTATCAAACAATTTTAGGGGCTACCAATATTGCATTGATCCGAGTGGAACTAAGCTTAGATACCTGGAGTAAGGTATCGGTTCGAGTCTTCTGGGCAAAAAAATGTGGTTGAGAGGGGAGACCCCACTAAAGATGATCACTGGCCAACCAGGTTTCTCAGCAGAGATTAGTCATCGGCAAAGCCGATAGATACTTCGTACCAATAACATGGTGACAAAAAAAATTCAGGGGCTATTTTGACTAACTTATAATGACTAATATTTTTTTTATAGATAAATATAAATGGGGGGAGGTTTGAACCTATGATCTCCTTATCACTCTAATCCTATGCTCCTCCCCCAAATCACCTTATGACTCCCTCACAATGACTAATGTGATCGAAAAATTTTAATTACAAAAACTAATTTAAAACACTAATAATTTCAAGAACTAAAATTGATAAGCAACTTACAATTTCAAAAATGACAATTCACTATTTGCAAAGTGATAAACGCAAACAGACAAATATATGATCATCTCATCACCATGTTTCTTTCATTCACTTCTCTATCTTTTTTTTTTTTCCTTATTACTCACGTTTCTATCTTTTAATATAATTTGGGTTCACACCGGAACATGTTGCGGAAGGCTTTCGATGTCTGGCCTGGGAATAGACGAATCGAACGAAGGGAAATGATGAAATTACGATAAACTTTTATAAGGTCAGTGAGTGTGAATGAGTTGAACCAGAGGTGAGTTTTTGGCAGACCATGCTTTCTTTTAGCTTTAAGTACCAATCTTGCTATGTTTTTATTAGGACATATATCGAATCATGTATATATCCTCAGAAACTGCACACAACATTATTTCTATATATTAAATTTAAATTATTTTTTATATTATCAAAAAATTATTATTTATTAACTTTATAAATTAAATCATATTATCTTTCTTATATTGTGGCTCATATATTAAGGTTCTATATAAAATTCAAATCAAATCAATATTAACTACCTTTTTAAATGACTGGCCAATTAAAAAATATATTACTAGTAAAAAAAATTAAAAATATTTTAAATTTTCTATGATGTATAATGAGATATTCATAAATGGCCAATAAAATACTAAATGAATATTGTTATGTCATCTTAAATGTCTTTCTAGTCTACACATCCTTGATCCCCCTATTACTTAAGTGAGTATTAACTACTAAATGAAAAAGTGAATGTATTTAATATCTTGAAAACATAAAAAAAAATTAATTCTTTCTCAATTTAATAATTAGGAGGATTAATTAGTAGGAATAAAAGGTAAGATAAAGTATAATTATTCTTTCAATGTTTATATTTTTATATTTTAATTTTATTACCAATAAAATATACTTTAATAAATTAAATTAATCTTCTCTTAAATAAATTTTGTTTTTTATATTTATTTTATTTAAAACCATATGTGCAATACATGTAATATTTTTGTGATAATTGTTGTTATATACCTTCGTATTTTTTAAAAATTTTGAATGAGAATTTGAAGGGGAAAAAAATGAATAAAAGAAACTACACTCACTTTTATTAAAGAAACTTTACCTTTTTGATGTCTCACGTATAATATTTTTCTCCTTTTTTTCTCTGAATTTCACAAAATACATTGTAAGAGTGAGAGAGTGTGAGACATTACAACCACAATAAAAATCTTGTAAAAAGAAAGTTAAAAGGGAAAAAAAGAAAGAAAGAAAAAGATACATTCATACACAATGTGAAATGGAGAGGGATGAGACAGAGAGAAAATGGAGTGACCCATTGTTGCAATTGCAAATACAAACTATAAAAAGGGAAATGGAGGGAGTGACTCACATCACTAATCACATGAATTCTCCTTCTCCAATTGAGAGACTCAACAATGGCAATGGCAGGGTTGCTAAGCAAACCTCAGTCCACTACTACCGGCTTCCCAACCTCCTATCTCCGGTGGGTTTCTCTTTATCTCACTTTGCTTTCATTTTTCTTTCTATTATTATTTTTTGTTTAAATGAGTCTCTTGTTTTTTCTTTGTTATTTTGGTCTGCATTCTTTTACTTTGTTTAAGGCTAGGGATTTGGTAAATACACCTCACTTTTTTTATCATACACCCCACATTAAAATAGAAAATTACCATTATGCCTTCATCAGTTTTTTTTCCTTTTCAATTTCGTGTTTTTACCGGAAACTCAGTTTGTATTCCGGAAACTAATTTGTATTCCGGTCCAAATAATTTGTATTCCGGAAACTCAGTTTGTATTCGGTACAAATTTATATTCCGGAAACTTGAGTTCAAGTTTCCGGTAACAATGTAAAAATACATTCCGGAAACTCAGTTTCCAGTAAAACTGCGAAATTGAAAAAAAAAACCCAAATTGATGAGGATATAATAGTAACTTCCTGTTTTAATGTGGGGTGTATGGTAAAAAACTATGGTGTATTTACCAATTCCCTAACAAAAATAACCCGATTGATTATGGGAATGTATTTTTACATTGTTATCAGAAACTCAAATTTCCAGAATATATGTGAAAAACTGAATTTTACATTATGGAAACTCTAGTTTTCGGAATGCTGGAGTTTCCGGAATATATGTGAAAAACTAAATTTTACATTATGGAAACTCCAGTTTCCGGAATACAAATTGAGTTTTCGGTAAAAACACGAAATTGGAAAAAAAAAAACTGATGAGGGCAAAATGGTAATTTTCTATTTTAATGTGGGGTGTATGATAAAAAAAGTGAGGTGTATTTACCAAATCCCTGAAGGCTATACATAGATGTAAATGAGCTTTTTTTTTTGTTGGGTAGATGTAAATGAGCTGAGTCTTCAGTCTTTTATTCTTTTTTTGTTCGGGTTCAACTATTCAGTTTTTTTTTTGGTAAAGAAATGTGATGTAGTAAACTAGCATGACAATAGGATTGTAGATTGGGCTTGCAAACGTGGGCCTGGCCTGTTAACAGCCTGAATTGGTTGGCAATTCGACCAAAAAAAAATTGGATTGCCAATTAGGGAGGGAAAAAAAATTAAAATTTAGGTCTCGTTTGTTTGATTGTGTTTTTATTTTATTTTTTTGAAAATCTATTCTATAAAGTATTTTTGAAAAAATATTTGCCAGGACAAGACAAAAAATTCTACTTGGTAATATTGATTTAATAACAATTTTGGCGTCTTCAATTCCCACTTTATGTGCTAGTGTGTTACCGTTTTGGAGCACAAATAGCAAACAAATTTTGGTCAAAGCACAAATTGCAAATTAAGAGATTGGGATTAGTACCAACTAGTGTCTTCCATGTGAAAACATATAAACGAATGCAAGAAAAAACATGGAGATATTAGATAAGCTCTTTAATTTTTTAATGCCTATGATGTGAACAACTGAGTTGAATATGGTGAGTTTTTGACAGTTATTTATATTTATTTATTAAATTTTAATTCTCTAGAAATAAGAGTTTATTTTATAAGAATATATAAACTGTAATATTAAAAAAAATGAACGAATATATTATAAAACCAAGATAAAATATATAATATGCCATGAAATTAAAATTTAACTTCTTAATTTTCTCGATGACACTTAAATCACTCCTTTTTTAAGTGATCCTTTTACCCAGAGAGAGTCAAATTATTGATTTTTTTTTTAAGCAACAAATTATTGATTGTTAAATGCTGCTATATTTTAATTAGGATCAATGCATGATCATAGAGATATTCTAAAACATACTTAACAAACCTTGTTTTGTGAAAATGTTATTTGTCATAAAAAGGTAAAACTCTGAAAAAAAATGCATTAGATCACAGAGTTGTTTATTCTTAAATTTTAAATTGAGACATCAAAATTAAAATACCGAATACTAATACTAAATTATCACACTTGGAAGTTTCAATTATATCCTCCCTAACACGTGTTCTGCGCGCGGTTATAATGTAGTAAAATTTCAACAACTTTAATTTAATAGAGAACGTTTAATACTAGTAAACAAGAAGAAAGAGCCAAACCAAGACAACAAGGCCCAGGCACTCACTGCTTTGGAGCTGAAAGAAAAATACACTCAGAAATGATGGAAAAGTCATAGTTAGTTATGGTGGTGGCCCCATCCATACCCTTACTATATTCCCAAGTGGCACGGAAATGAAGTAACATATTTTATCATCAAATAATAAATAATTCAGAAATCAACTTGAATGTTGATACCCGTAAAACAAACGAAATAAAGCTGTCCATTTTATGGAGAATAATAATTATTGGGGACAAATATATAATATAAATCTAACACTTGGACCGTTTAGGGAATCTTACTTTATTAAGGTATACAATAAGATTTGTAAATGAATAATTACAGTTTTTATTATATACTTTGTTACAGTTTTCAAAAATAATTAATGTATTGAATGTCGTGATTTTTAATAAAAAATTATTTATTGATTAAGTTTAAATTAGCAAATAAGACTTACTGTTGCAGTAGTTGAGATAGGTAGTAATCAAATTAATTTAATCATATCATCCTTCAACATGTGCATAATAATCATTAACATGGTGTAATATAAGTGATAGATACTCATATCTCTTAAGTACAACTTGAATGATTTAATCCATAAACAATGTGTACAGAAAACATTTATTAATTACGAGCATAATAATCATAGATGAGAAAATAATATAAATCATAACATCTAAAAATATTATATTTTTAAAAAATCCTCCTCCGTTTTGGTTTTAATTGTTGTATGATTTTAGAATTTTGCGCAGGGTTAACAGACTTTTTTAAAGATAGAAATAGAATAGAACATGTGGTTTTCACATTACACGTAGTATAAGTATAGCAATTTCTTCAACCCCATATCTAGATGAGTCACAGCTTTGAAATAAATAAATAAAAACAAAATACAGGTTATTTCAGTACATTTTTATTCAACCAGCCGCCATTGAACTTTGAAAGTCCACATGCACAAGCATAATTAGGCATTCAACAAATGCATGCTAGAATTTGCAATGAATTTGCTCATTGGGATTTTTGCGTGACTCAAGAAGGAAGTGTAGGCAAAGCGATTATGTAAGGATAAGTATCGGATAATTTTTAATTAAATCTTGATCTTTTGTTGAATAAATACTTGTAAAGAATTATTTAAAAAAACGTCACATTTTTTTTGGGGTAGCATATGATGTTTCCCTTCCTCTTTCCTAGTCTGTTCTATGGAAAACCCATGGCCCCATCGCAGTAAAAAAGGCCAAAAATATTTTGATTGATATAATCATATCTTTGGTGTCTTAATAAAATACTTATATATAGGCTTATGGCTGGGCATCACAATTCAAAGACACGAAAAACTACTAGCAGTAATCACTTTTCTAATTACCACCTTTAATTCAAAGATAATGACTTGTTATTGTATTATGAATTTAAAAAAAAAACTTTCATGGACAAATAGAAAAACCACAGTCAATTTTTATCAAAAAAAAAAAGAATAATCACAGTCAAGGTTTTGTTAGACCAAGTGAAACTGAGTTTAAATCTTTTAAATAAAGTCTCATATTCGAGTATTATAAATAAATAAAAAATATCGTTGGGAGAATAGACTTTACTAAAAGTGGTCAACCAGTTCCCCAACAAAAATTAGTCACGCTCACGGGCGAAACCAGGAAATAGTTCGCTCCAATATCGTGCTTACAAAAAATACAATCACCACAAGGACTTTGTGTTCAGGGTCAATGAAGACATGGGAAAGGGAGAGGCACCAAAGTAAATAAGCTCCAACAACCCTTTTCTTAGTGTTGTAGATGTAAACAAAACATCTCTCTTGGTGGCAGCTATTAAATGAGTCTTTGACAATCATATGACCAGATTGGATTGTTTCCCAATCAAGGGACCACAACAAGCCACTCTCAAGAGGTGGCTGCTTTGAGAGCTTCATAATAATAAGTGTTCCTTTCCCCTTTCATGCATCCCCCCCACAATCTGTAACAATCATTGGTAACCTCTGACATCACACATCTGTGATTGTGAGGAGGTTGGAGTTTAAAAAGCTCCATACTTTCAGTTTCAGTAGCAGCTTTAAGCAAAAAAACCCAGTTGATATATTCCAAATGGAGTTAACTCCAAGAGGAAGAATGGAGTTAACTCCAAGGGGAAGGAATCAAGGGCATGTCTTGAACTTTGAAAGAGATGCAGATTCTTTTGTGGAGGAAGACAAGGAGCTTCAGTCAAAGTGGGCTGCAATAGAGAAACTCCCCACTTTCAAACGGATTAAGACTTCTTTTATTGATGTCAGCCAGGAGGAGGAGAGTGGTGGAGCAAGCAGCAGCAGAAGGGAAGGATTTGGAAGCAAAAGGGAAGGATTTGGAAGCAGAAGGGTGATTGATGTCACCAAGCTTGGAGCAGTGGAAAAGCGCCTTTTCATTGATAAGCTCATAAAGCACATTGAGAATGATAACCTCCAACTGCTGCAGAAACTTAGAGAAAGGATGGACAGGTAATTTAGTCTTTACACTGGACTTCATCATGCTGCAAATTAGGTTCATAGTCCATACTGTTGTCATTTATTTGCAAACAAAATAGGGTTAACATTAACAGATTGTTAAAGCAATTGGTAGAGTGGAGTATTGACATAACCCTTCACGGTGGTCTTCTCCATGTCAGATATTTTTGGTATCCAATTTTGAAATAGGATAGATTTTGACTTGTTTTCAATTTGATGGATGAAGCCTTGTTTTCTCGGTTAAATCAAGTTTGTCTTTCAATATTGAAAGTTTAGAAACTTTCCTTTTTGTTGGTTTTTCTTAAATTGCTAATAATGAGTCAAGTTATGTCACTCAGTTAAAAGAAGGAATGGGGGAGGGGTTACCAGCTAATCTAGGTACTTTTTTTTTTCCCTTCAAGAATTGACATATTGGTTGCTTTCAGAGTCAATGTGAAATTACCTACCGTGGAGGTCAAGTACAAGAACCTTCATGTAGAAGCAGAATGTGAGGTTGTTCAAGGGAAGGCACTCCCTACTCTATGGAACTCTTTTTCTAGCTTATTCTCAGTAAGTGTGCTTCCTCCCTGAACCTAAACAGGCCAGTATCATGCAAAATGTGTAATATAAAACAATGTATATGATAGGAATATGGTATCTGTACATGCAAATATGGGCTAATTTGTCACTTGAACAGGGTCTCATGAAGACTATATCATGTAATTCTCAAGGAGCCGGTGTGAGCATTCTGAATGATGTCAGTGGCATCATAAAGCCATCAAGGTAAGTGAATATGTTATACGTGTATGCCATTTTAGAACATGAGACAAATTTTTTAGCAAGTTACTGACAAAAAAAGGAAGTATTCATATGCACATGAATGAATGTATGCTCAAGTATAAGCATTTTCAGAGTATTTCAGAATTCAGTTTGTAAATGCTCCATTAAAACACACTGACACAGACATGGTATTTTCACCCAAAAACAAAATGATGAAGCTTACAATAAAAAAGGACCAAATTGCTGAATGTTAAGTCATCAAAGATGGTTCTGAATGCAGGCTTACTCTTCTTCTTGGTCCACCTGGCTGTGGGAAAACAACCTTCCTAATGGCACTGGCTGGAAAACTAGAGCAATCTCTCAAGGTCAGTATTTTAAACACAACAGTATAGAATGGAATTAATTGACAAAGTCATTTGGTTCAACCGTTCAAGCAACTTTTTGAGCATAACTCAAACCATCAAGAATATGCCTATTAGCACAATGGATGCTTCTTCATTCTTGATAGAATTCTAAAAGCCTTTCCATAACCAAATGTTAAGGCATTGAGCCAGCTGAATTTCCCTATACTGCAATCCCCGTGATATCCTACCATTTTACTTATCTTCAGGTTTCTGGAGAAATCTCTTACAATGGTCACAAGCTAGATGAATTTGTTCCTCAAAAAACATCAGCTTACATAAGCCAGTATGACCTGCACATTCCTGAGATGACAGTGAGAGAAACAATTGACTTCTCGGCACGCTGTCAGGGGGTCGGGAGCAGAGCTGGTAAGGCTTCTTATTAAATCCTAGATTATCCACAAAATTTTAGTTAACACAATACCAATAGGCATTCATATATATTCTTTGTATTGCAGATGTAGTGGCTGAAATCACCAGGAAAGAAATAGAACAAGGAATCATCCCTGACCCAGATATTGATACCTATATGAAGGTAATTGTAGTAAGGACAACTTATATGTCATAACTAGAAAGAAACCAGTTGACAAAGAAAATAACAAGACTTTTGCAGGCAATTTCAGTCGAAGGACAAAGCGAAAATCTTCAAACAGAATATGTTTTAAAGGTACATCTGCTTTAAGCAGGGCTGAGTAAGATTACACAGTTTACTGAGTGGCTAGCTTAAGATGTTTCTATTCTTTTTAACACGTGAAATTCAAACTTTTGATATCCTAGATACTCGGACTGGATATCTGTGCTGACATACTAGTCGGAGATGCACTAGATAGAGGCATTTCAGGTGGACAGAAGAAAAGGCTAACTACAGGTATCTTGAAAGATAAATAATGTTTTTTTTGTCATTTGTTACAATTAGAAAATTTTTGGACTCAATATTCTCCTTGTAAGAACTTCTCTTGGCTGAAAATAACATGAGAAGCCTCACCTCTTTACTAGACCAGTGAAAATTAAAGGCTAGTAGTGAGCCTTCTGCTTGGACAGCAAATATGCTGAATATTCTTCGTAAATTTTTTCTTCTTGATGTATATATTTTAAAGTTTCTTCAAATCGTATGGCAGGAGAGATGATTGTAGGTCCCATAAAAGCACTTTTTATGGATGAAATATCAACTGGCTTAGACAGCTCCACAACCTTTCAAATAGTTACATGTCTCCAGCAGTTGGTGCACATCACAGATGCAACAGCAGTGCTTTCACTCCTTCAACCAGCACCAGAAACCTTCGAGTTATTTGATGATCTTATATTGATGGCAGAGGGGAAGATAGTATACCATGGCCCCTGCAGTCAAGCACTCCAGTTTTTCAAGGATTGTGGTTTCTGGTGCCCAGAAAGAAAAGGGGTGGCAGACTTTCTCCAAGAGGTAGGAATGGAAACTGTGTCCCTTACCTTTGTTGGCTACTCTTGTTACCATTGCGCCAAAGCTCAAGTAAATTTCCGCACTCACAAGTAACAAATTTCCATGCATGTACAGGTAATCTCTAAGAAGGATCAAAGGCAATACTGGTACCGCACAGATGTTCCTTACAGTTATGTTTCAGTGGATGAGTTCTCTCAAATCTTCAAAACAAGTTACTGGGGACGAATGTTAGACGATGAGCTCTCACAACCATATGATAAATCTCAATCCCATATAAATTCTGTATCATTTAGCAAATACTCCTTGGGAAAATGGGAACTGTTTAAAGCCTGTATGAAGAGGGAGATTCTTCTCATGAAGCGAAACTCATTTATCTATGTATTCAAAACTGTGCAGGTAAACTATCAAGTTCAACTCAGCTAAGTGGTACCTGAACACTTCTATCAATATTACTTCAATCTAACTTGTTTCTTTTTCTTATTTTGTAGCTTACACTCACTGCAATCATAACAATGACAGTCTTCTTACGTACTCAGCTGGCCGTGGACTTGATAGGAGCTAACTATTTATTGGGTTCATTGTACTATACGCTTGTTCGCCTCATGACTAATGGAGTTGCTGAGTTGATCATGACTATTACTAGACTCCCTGTTGTTTATAAGCAGAAAGCATTCTATCTCTATCCAGCTTGGGCTTATTGTCTTCCAGCTTCCATTCTAAAGATTCCATTTTCAGTTCTTGATTCTCTTGTTTGGACATCATTAACATATTATGTTATAGGCTACAGCCCAGAAATAACAAGGCAAGTAGCTTGTGCAATTCCATACACAAAATAGCCAACTTTTCCATTTTATGTTGCAAATTTTTCTTACAATTTATGTTTTTATGGGATCAGGTTCCTCCGCCAGTTTCTTTTGCTTATCACTCTGCATATGTCATCCACCTCCATGTGTCGATTCCTTGCCTCAGTTTTCAAAACTGATGTTGCAGCTACAACTGTTGGTTCCCTGGTCTTAGTACTGATGTTCTTGTTTGGAGGCTTTATTCTTCCTCGACGTAAGCCACTTTATATAGTCTTTGGTTATAAGATGTATGTAGTACTCATTACAAAGTTACTCATTTAGTTTATTCTCTGCAGCATCATTACCAAAGTGGTTGAGGTGGGGTTTTTGGCTTTCTCCTATGACATATGGGGAAATAGGAATAACACTAAATGAATTTCTTGCTCCTCGCTGGCAGAAGGTATATTCTAAGATAACTTATTAGGCTTCATGATAGGTCACAGTATATGTATATGTATATGTATATCTATATTATTTATATTACTATTATTATTTCAGATCGAGGGAAACATCACCATGGGAAGGGAGGTTCTTCGTAGTCGTGGTTTAGACTTTGATAGCAACTTCTTCTGGATATCAGTTGGAGCCCTACTTGGTTTCACAGTACTATTTGATTTTGGATTTATCTTAGCATTAACTTACTTAAAAGGTAAGTCCTGTCTAAGTTATTACAAGGAAAAATATCAAACAATTGTTTTATTTTGCTCAATCCACTGATTTGATGGGAATGTATTATTCAGAGCCTAAGCCATCTCGAGCTTTAGTCTCAAAAAAGAGGCTCTCTCAACTAAAGGGAGAAGAAAAAAGCAACAGTGTGGAACTAAAGTCAGTTACAGTTGATATTAGCCACACACCACGGGAAACTCAAAGCACAGGTAAACAAAGCTAATTTATGATGACTTATCTCAAATATGAATTCTTTCCATCAAACAGATAGTAAGGACTTTTGGCATTTTTTGCATGGTTGGTCATATAGGGAAAATGGTCCTGCCCTTTGAGCCACTGACAATAGCATTTAAGGATGTGCAGTATTTTGTTGACACTCCTCCGGTAATAAGCACAACTACATTGTTTTCATGATTATGTATATTGTTGACAAGGTTGTCAATTAAGATTTTTAACTCACTGTCCTTCTGAGCAGGAGATGAAAAGGCACGGTTCCAATGAGAAAAAACTACAATTGCTCCGTGATATCACGGGAGCCTTTAGGCCAGGAATTCTTACTGCACTGATGGGAGTCAGTGGAGCAGGGAAGACAACTCTCATGGATGTCCTTTCAGGAAGAAAAACTGGAGGTGTCATTGAAGGAGATATAAGAATTGGAGGGTACCCCAAAGTGCAGAAGACATTTGCAAGAGTTTCAGGCTACTGTGAGCAGAATGACATACATTCTCCATATATAACAGTTGAAGAATCTGTCAGATACTCAGCTTGGTTGCGGTTGCCGAGGGAGATTGATTCAGCCACAAAAGGGGTATGGCATGACATCCTTATCACTTGCATCATGGTTTGTAATTCTCAGGTTAAAGATATATTTTTTGACTTTCTCTGTCTCTCTATTTAGCAGAAATTTGTTGAAGAAGTCCTTGAAACAATTGAACTTGATGATATAAAGGATTCTTTAGTTGGCATCCCTGGCCAAAGTGGCTTATCTACAGAGCAACGTAAAAGACTAACCATTGCGGTGGAGCTTGTTTCCAATCCATCGATAATATTTATGGATGAACCTACATCAGGTTTGGATGCCCGGGCAGCTGCAGTTGTTATGCGTGCAGTGAAGAATGTTGTTGCCACTGGTAGGACCATTGTTTGCACCATACATCAACCAAGCATCGACATATTTGAGACTTTTGATGAGGTAGTCAAAAGTGCTTTCTATTGATAATATTTGTGAAATTACAGCTTTTAATGTATATAACAGGTCTCTATCTTAAATGTACATAAAAATATTGCTCTCCTTTGGATAAGATTCCTCTAAAATAAGCTTGTCTCTTAAGTAAGCAATTAAGCATATTTATATGGATAACATACAGATCAGCAAATAAAAGTTATTTTTCATGCAGTTGATTCTAATGAAATCTGGAGGACAGATTATTTATAATGGAATGCTAGGCCATCATTCAAGTAGACTGATTGAATATTTTCAGGTATGCTCAAACCCACAGCAAAGTAGATAGTATTTTAGATTCTAGACAGATCCATGATCATCTTATTTTCTAAAGTTCTTTTCTTGCAGTAGTATTAAAAATGTGAGTGATTGATAACAAACTGGCCAAGACTGTACCTTTGTCTCTCACTCCTTCACTTGAGTTGTTGAAATTTGTGGCTAATTAGTTTCACTGTCCATCAGAGTATACCCGGAGTTCCAAAGATCAAGGATAATTATAATCCTGCAACCTGGATGTTGGAAGCTACCTCTGCATCTGTAGAACATGAACTTCAAATAGATTTTGCAAAAATCTATAAAGAGTCACACCTTAACCGGTGAGCATCCATTTGGCTGTCAATCATTTTCACAGAAAGAACACAAACTTTTTGTTTTTTGTGTTCTAACTGGTTTCAGTTGTAATGATAGTGGTCATACATTTGAAAGAGAACTTATCTCATGTTTTGACTTTTGAATTACTATTTCCATTTCTAGGGATACCCTTGAATTGGTGAGACAGTTAAGTGAACCACTGCCGGGTTCAAAAGACTTGCACTTTTCAACTCGCTTCCCACAAAATCTCGTGGGGCAGTTCACGGCATGCCTATGGAAGCAACACTTGTCCTATTGGAGAAGTCCTGAGTACAACTTAACACGATTCGTGTTCATGGTTGTTGCAGCAATAATATTTGGGGCAGTATTTTGGCAGAAAGGGAAGGAAATGTAAGTTTGCTTTCATATACTTACATATAATTTGGACAGAAATCAAACTCATATTCATTTAATCTGGAAAATAAATATGTATGGTTAAAAGAATGTCCACATCTTAAACTCCATTATAGCTGCAATATTTTATCAAAATCCTTCCATATCCTAGGGTCTTAATATTTTTTTACAAGTTCATTCAACAGACAGAATATGATATCCATAACATAGTACTTTTCAACACCTTTATTGTTACAACCACAGATAGAAACAAGTAAATTACTCCACCAAGTTCAATGAAAAGTATGCCTTATTAGTGTTGGCATGATTCATAGTGTAGTGTTAAACTTGAAAGCAGCACAGATGAAAGTTACTGACACATGCTTTTTCTATGGTTAAAGAAACAATCAGCAGGACTTGTTCAATGTGTTTGGATCAATGTATATTGCTGTAATATTCTTGGGAATAAATTACTGTTCAACAATTCTACCATACGTGGCAACTGAGCGCAGCGTCTTGTATCGAGAAAAATTTGCTGGAATGTATTCTTCCATGGCGTATTCATTTGCACAGGTTTGACGTTGCTTAAAGCAAACTCAAGTGGTATTTGTTTGATAGGAAAACCAGTAACATTATGAAATCAGTGATTTTTTTATATTTTTTGATGTAGGTGGCCATTGAAATACCATATATCTTAGTGCAAGCAATTTTATATGTGGCCATCACATATCCAATGATAGGTTTCGAATGGTCAGTTCAGAAAATCTTTTGGTACTTCTACACCACATTCTGCACATTTTTGTACTTTGTATATCTTGGAATGCTGATAATGGCAATGAGCTCAAATCTGGATATAGCTTCCGTATTGTCAACTGCAGTCTACACCATATTCAACCTCTTTTCTGGATTCCTCATGCCAGGACCTGTAAGTCTTCTAAATCTCTAGAAACTTCTTTTTGATAATTTAGTCTTTATAGCAGCATCATAAGGACCCTGAAGTAGTAGCTTAATCACATTTGGAACTAACAACTTAATTCATGTGTTTGATTGGTGGAATGTCCATTTTCCATACCAATTAGGATTGGATGTTTTTAAGTCTGGTATAGTAACTATTTTTTATTATGTGCAGAAAATTCCTAAATGGTGGGTTTGGTGCTACTGGATTTGCCCTACAGCTTGGTCCTTGAATGGCCTCTTAACTTCACAATATGGAGACATGGACAAGGAAATACTCATATTTGGGGTGAAAAAATCAGTTGGTACCTTTCTAAAGGATTACTATGGGTTCAGGCATGACAGGTTAAGCCTTGTGGCAGTTGTGCTCATTGCTTTTCCAATTGTCTATGCCTCTCTCTTTGCCTATTGCATAGGGAAAATGAATTACCAGAAGAGATAGATACAGATACAGATTGCTTCTCTTGCAGTATGGTCAATTTTCATGTATAGAAAAATATATACATAATAGGAATACAAGGCTACATCAATATGAGAAAAACCTCTCTTACAAGTGTTTATATGTAATATTCATTTTGTTTCTTTCTTTTTTTCATTTTTTTGTTGTTTTTGGTAGTAAATGATGTAGATTACGGCTTTTGATTTGCAATTGTTTTTTTTTTTTTGGTATTTCGGGACTTCAAATATTGCAACCAAGTGAAGGTTTACCAGACTAGTCATAGTCCTTTTATTTCTTAATCTAGAACAAGTTAGTTATATGGTGTTAAAGAAGATTCAAGTTGTACATGTTAAAATGACCCCTTTTTTCATTAATAAAAATGAGGCACTAATTTTTGTCATGATTCATCCCATGAACAAGAGTGAATAAATACCATGATATGTGGAGAGAAATGAAGAAAACTTAAGGGAGTCAAAAGTAAACAAATTGAGACATATATACTTATATTATATTAGTGGGCCGTAAAAATAAAATTATTTCTCATAAAAAATTACAATCGATACATATAATTTTCCAATATTTTGGTTGTACAAGACCCACTTTAAGAAAATAAAATTTACAGGAAATTGTTTTTATTTGATCAGATGATTCACAATATAATTCAAATCCTATATATTATGTGATACTTTTAAAATTAATATGTATTATAACATCAAATCCTATATAATTCATAAATTCAAATTCTATATATTATTATAACATAAAATTAATATGAAATGATCTTCAATCAAAAGAGACACTTAAGACGTTAAAGAGTAGACATAAATAAATCATTATAAAAATAATAAACTATGATATTTTATCTAATTATTATGATAATTCTGTCTGTATTAGCATACAAGTTCAAAAAAGTTAAAGTGATAAAAATGGTAAATATAACTAGGAAAATCCAAAGTGTCCGTACTATGGTGCATCCATAATCTATAGATATCTTACAGTCACGTAAAGTACAAAAGAATGTGCACAGTTATAGTTGGCGTTCTAGCAGCACTTCAAAATAACATGAGCTCGAATTTGACAAAAGACACTAATAAACTCAGTTATCAGTTCATGAACCCTGTACACCAAAAAAAATATGCAGATGTTTAAATTCTTTCCTCCGAATAAAATGGATGCCAAAAAATTAAATTTAACTTTACAATAAACACATAGAAGTTAGGCAGTAGGTTCTGTCATTCATCATGAAAAATGAAGCTGGACTCAGCAACCAATCACTCCATCCACGCCAACACAAAAATAAACAGCTGCTTTCTAGAAAAATGGAGGAGGTAAAGAATACAGATGTATTACCAGTCTGAACTATAAACCACAATTCAACTAAAGTTTTCATCCTCAGGCTGGCTCACTTCCTTATGATCAGTTATAATCTTCTGCTTTTCCTGCTCCAAATAGTATATCTTGTCATTCATACCCTCTTTTCTATACGCCTCGACCATGATCCAGTATGTTGTGTCATCCGGCTGACATTGGTTATCTTTCATACGCTTGAAAACTCTCTCCATTTCCATCAAATCCTCTGCCTTTGCACATGCAGATAAGACTGCATTATAGAAGACAGTGTTCTCTGGTATCTCAAGCCTCGCGGCCAAGCGAACGCTGCTAATTACTTTGTGGAAGAGACCCGCATTTGCAAAACCATTGACAAGGCAGTAGAAAGTCTTGGTATCCGCTTTCATACCCTCGGCACGCATCTGATCAAACGTATACTCCATGTGTTTAGCATCACCTGCATCTGCAAATGCCTCAATCACATTGTTATAAGTAGAGGTGGTCCATGGAAATTGCAACTTCCGCATATACTCCATAACAGACGACATTTTGTCGTACATTCTTCTCTTTCCATAGGCACCGATCAAGATATTGAAAGTGCGTGTTTCTGGTTCTATCCCGAAATTACGGAACTTTTCATACCATCTCTCCATCATATCAATCTGGCCCATATTACCAAAGACACTGATGATTGTGTTCATTGTCCAAACATCAGGCTTGCAATTGGTGCTCTGCAGCATACTTGACAGCGCTTTCTCCATCTGTTCAAACTTCCCTGCCTTGCCATAACCACTCAAAACAATGTTCTGGGTGACAGTGTTAGGTGCGATAGATCTTTGAGCCATTTCTTCATACAGCGACTCCACCAATTCAAATTTGAAAGCATCCACGCATGCTTTTATCAAGGTGCTGTAAGTAAAAACATCAGGCTGACAAAGAGGATGGTTCTTCATCTCATCGAGAATAAAAAACGCCTCGTCAATCAGGTTGCTCCTGCAATACGCGGCAATTAATGCTGTGTATAGTTCAGGAGTAGGGTCACAACCTTCCTCAATCATTGTGGTAAAAAGCTGACTGGCACGGTGGGGTTGACCGGATTTTCCAAGAAGCACAATGAGTTTCATGTAAGTCCCTTCTTTGGGTTGGTAAAAGGATTGTTCTCTAAGCATGTCAAATATCTACACATATGAATAATAATAAGTAAAAAAGAACAGTTGCAACTCAGCAAAGTAGCATCCAAACTATGAATTCATTAGAATTCTTATCAGAGACACAAGCCATGAAATTGACACAACATAAAACAGTCTAGAATAAATGTAGAACTTTCACTTTGTACTTATATTATTAATATTAATGTTAATTATTAATAGGCTTAATTGCACTTTCGGTCTGTATCAAAATTGTGTAATTTTGGTCACCCAATTTTGATTTTGCAATTTTGGTTCCCCAGATATCCCAATGATTACAATCAGGTCCTTTTGTCACGGTCGTCCCGGGGGAACAAAATTGGGATGCCTGAGACCAGATTGTAACAATTATAATACATGGTACCAAAATTGCGCAATTAGAACTTAGGGACCAAAATTGCACAATCGCAATACCCAGAGGATCAAAAGTGCAATTAAGCCTTATTAATATGAATGTAAAGAACACATAGCACTCTCAGGCACAAAGTATTGAATTGAATTTGATAACAAAATTGGTGAGTTTATGTGTGAGTATGAAGTAAGAGAGATACCTCAAGGGCTTGAAGCCACTGCTTCTTGTCAATGCGTTCAGATAAGGCTTCGGTAACAGTGTTGGCCCAGGCCTTAGCATCGTTCTTCCTGTCCAATTTCTTCTTCAGGTTTTTGATGGGGCTCCTCCTCCTCGTACTCCCAGGTAACGATGTTTCCGAGACACCAGGAAACTCGCCTTGTTTCCAGTGTCTCTTTTTGACGACCGGTGAGGAATCAGAAGAAGCCGTTTTCGAGGCTGGGGCTGAAACTGCGTAGCGGGTGACCCGAAAGGTTGGATCTTGGGATCTGGGGTTGTGGGTTTTCTTGCATTTGTCTTGGGGGATTGGAGAGGGAACGATGGAATTGGAGAAGGTGAGAGATATGGAAGCCATATCCAAGATAGGTAGAGCTCACTCTACTAGAGTAGAGAGTAGAGGAATGTCTAACTGTTTGAAGGAGGCAAGATGTCATGGGATGCACTCAGAAATATAGTCAAGTAATATAAAATATTTTTTTTTATTCTGCATCGACGAGTATCTCACCGCCTACACGACGGAGAGTAATCTCTCACGGGAGTTTGTTTGACATCTCTAATGGGTGGCATCCGTCACAGTTGAGATTTTTTCCATACCCAAGGTTTGAACCCGAGGGACGAGAGGCTTTAACCACTCACGTCAACCTCAATTGGTACATATAAAAAATATATTTTTAAATATATAAATACAATATCACTTTTATTGAATTAAATTGTTTAAAATTTTTTACACAAATTAAAAAAATAATAAATAATTTCATGAGTGAAACAATTTTATTAAGTTATTATTGTTATTTTTCCCAATTTTTATAAATGTCAAAGTGTTAAAAAATCATTACGTATCTAATGGATGTGACTCAGTTAACAATACATGGTGAGCTTGTGGGTGAAAGAACCAATGTTTGATCCTCACAAAACACAATCTTGAGGAGGGATGAAAAATTTTAAATGTGATTAAACTCCAAATCAAGAGCCAAAAGCCCTAACGATAGTTCAACCAACAAAAAAAAATGTTACATTTATTTAAGACAAAGTTTGAATAAAAAATAGACGTTTCATTAAAAATTTAAGAGTAAAATACACTCTCATTCCTTGAGAAATATTGACATTATATTCCTCTCCTCTCTTGTTTGAAAATGCATACTCCTCTCCCCTGAAAGATACCGATATTACAATCCCCTCCCCTCTTGTTTAAAAACACACACTCTTATCTCTTGAGATATACCAATATTATACACTTCATTCCCTTCAAAGATAAAATATGATACATTTTTTTCCATTTTTGTAATTTTTCATTGACGTAAAAGTTAGTCTCTGTTAAAATATTTTTTTATTACCATAATAACCTTTCATTTTTCATTTCATTTTCGTTTTTGTCCTATTTTCTTTCTCATTCCGATTTCAAAATCATTTTAGCGTTGTTCACCACCACATTCCACTAAAACCAAAACAAACTCATTGTTGGTGGAATGTGGTGGTGAACACAGTGAAACGGTGATTCTGATTTCAGGAATCAGAAATTAAAATGAGAAAGAAAATGAGGCAAAAATAGAAATAAAATAAAAAATTATTATGGTAATAAAAAATATTTTAACGGATGCTAACTTTTACGTTAATAAAAAATTACAAAAATAGAAAAAATGTATTATATTTTATCTTTGAAAAGAAACAAATGTGTGTTTTCAAACAAGAAGGAAGAATAGTATAATATTGACATCTCTCAGAGGAGAAAAGTGTGTATTTTCAAACAAAAGAAGAGGAGAATGTAATATTGATATCTTTCAGGGGAGAGAAGTGTATTTTACTCAAAATTTAAAATTTCACTTAATATGATTTTTTTTATATGTTAAAGTGACACACTCACTTATTTTGTTTTGAAACGGAAGAAAATTATAAATATAAACGTGCATTTGAAGAGAAACCACGGCAAGTGGTTGTTTCACCGTGAAAGCTACTGGGTAGATGAACGTGCATCTAAGGAGAAACCAGTGTGTTTCCAAACACACTTTTAATCTATATTCCTTATTGGCACAAAAAAGAACACTAAACTAAGCTGTAAATATTTTATGTTTATTAATTAATACAAGGTAGGTAATATCCACAATGCTGACAATAGTTATTATCCCTATCATTACATACATAAGCGTTGACCCAATATTCAATAGATTGCATAATCAAAGATTCTATGCTGAACGGCCATGTATATCATGTGTGTATATATATATACACCCAAAAACTAAGACTTTCACAGTTTCAAAAGAAAAGAAAAAGGGCAGCAGGGGCGGCTGCTGCAAATAACACCTGATATACAGCATTATTATATTGAACCGTACTCCAATGATTCCCAGTTGAAGGGCTGGAAGACATAATAAACTCTAGGTGAGCTTTTGAAGAGCAAGGCCACACAGACACACACTGCTGCTATGGCCACCATTGAGAGCATTGCCGGCCTATAAACCAGTGCTGTCTTCATGCCCCCATAAGCCGGCTTGTCCCGGCACAGCCCACATTGACGCGGCACTGCCGCAGTTTCAACCTTGTCAGTCTGCAGGCTGGAAACTTTAGATGTCCAACGCCTATCTGATTGCTTCTGCTTTGTGTTGTTACTATCTGCACCAGGGATATCAAGCACATGTTGTCTTTCATGTTCTTTGCTGGCCTTCTTCTGAACCAGTCGAATGTAGGAGTAGTAGCCCCGGAGGCTTGCATAGTCGTTTGGTGTCAGACCTGTATTGTCCCTTGCACTTTTCCATGCTTCAATTCCAACCTGAAACACAGCACACATCAATGTGTAATGAATTCTGTCTTCAGTAATTCAATTAGGATCAGCGTAATTGTAATGTACTGAAAACCATATCTGATTATGAGTTATGACTTCCATTCCTTGCAACACGTGTTACACAGACAACGGTTCCCTTATATGGTAGCAATAAGGTGGGAGTGGAATGATAATAATGGTGTAAAGATAATAATTGAATTTATAATTCCAAGATTCTGATTTGGAGAAAGTGATCATTTAAACTTGTTTTTACATAAAGCCTGAAAATACAGTAAAGTATATGGACAAGTGATAAATTACCATTCCTGGATCATTGGTTAATGCATCCAACACATTTTCAGAGCCATTCATACTCGCTGCGACATGGAGAGGAGTCAACCCTGCAGGCCCAGCAGTATCAGGTCTAAACAAGAATCCGTCAGGGACCTTGCCAACTTTGTTAACTTTACCGTCTGCACCATCTGAAGTATTGAGTGGCACAAATTTTAACAGTAGTTCCACCATAGGTCTACAGTTTCTCTTTACAGCTCTGTGCAGAAGACCCGCGTCTAACAATGCAAGCTCAATGGAGGCATGCTCTCCTGCATCAACACTGCCCTCAAATATAATGTCCAAGAGTTTTTTCATCACGGCACACCAACCATGGTCCATGGAGAAGTCGACGAGACACATAAACCGACCGAAATGGAAGAAATCACGGTTAGGTGTTGTGGGACCTAGCCTAATGTTCACGCGACTTCTATGAAGAAGCCAACCCATTTCTTGTATGAAATCCAAAGCTCGAGTCCTTTCTTCCATTTGTTGGTTTTTGTTCTGGATATCACCACTGGCCTCAGCTGCCGCCTCAATGACATCTTCCAGCTTGCAGATCTCTGAACAAACTTCTTGCTCCGCAACTATAAATGGAAAGGAGCAGCTACTAAGACCATTATGATCTTCCACCTGACAGTAAAAATTATCAAAATATAGCTTCAGAAGCCAGCAAAGTAAGAAAAAGCCATCTGTGCAGAAAAAAGCCATTTCAAATCTACTGCTTCATCTGCAGAAACCATCTTTATGCTTTATTCAGCCTCTTTTAATCCAGTTTTAAAAGATTTGAGAAGTGATAAGTTGGTGCAATGAACAAAGCATGGAGGATCTAACTTACATAATTCTTATTCATAAAAAACCTAAACCACATAGGACTAGGAGCTAAACGTAGCCTAATGGGTGATATCTATCAGACTCGAGAGTTCAAACACAGAATTAGGAAAATGTGGCTATTAATAATTATTCTGGTATAAACCAAAATTATAGTTCTTGTTATGATAACACACCAACATGCAGGGTTTCCCCCGGCCTGCCTCTTATTTCTCCTATCATAACACCTTTAGTGATCTATCAGCTTCAACAACAGCAATACTGAATCATTGTCAAAGGAGTTAATAACAAAGGACATCTCAGAAGCAAGCTCCAGAGCTTGGTTTTATATTGCTGAAAAGAAAAACAAAAAAATGCTTAGAAAAATTAGGAGTATGAGTGCATGATACCACCTCAATGAACCCCCTCCCATTTACATTTGGTATGTGACAAGAGAATCTGAGATGCTGAATGGCTGCATCAGCTACATCAGCTCCATCAACCAAATCATGGCAACTATCATGTACAAGATACTTGCCTTCAAGAGCACAGAGCAACCTGAAAATAATGAAAATCAGGTTAACATCAGGGCCAATCCCAATAAACAAAGTTCAAAACCAGGATCTTCCCCTCATCCAATACAAAAAATAAAGTACTCAGGCAGCTTGCATAAAACCAAACTTATCGGTGGCACATTGCATAATATTTAGCATATGAAGCCACCTTTTCTTTAATATCCCACCTGATCATGTAACGAGGTGCTAAATCCTGGTCACCAGGGAGAATTACTGTTTTCACCTTTTTCTAATCTCTTCTTATGAAATTATACTGCGAGCAGTATGATATACCTCAAACAGAAATAATTACTGTGTAGCTCAGCATAAGCCTCTGCCAATGTGCAAACGCTTTATTGTAGCTAGAACCTTTCAAGTCAACAAATTTGAATAACATCAGATGTGAAGAGATTTTACCTTGTGCTAGACCGGAAAAGGTTGAATCCTTTCACAATGAATTGAGCACTTGCACTTGAAGGAACAGCAAGTGGTTTAATGCATGAAATCCTACAATTCCCTGGGCTTTTGAAATGCAAGGGAACATCTAAGACTACCTGACCTGCAGGAGAGATGCATGAAATTGAAAACCAGTTTCTAGTAAGTAGTAGCCAATTTAAAGTAATAGAACTTTTGCTAATGCTAAAAAATGACAACCACATAGAGGAATGCTCACACAACACATACAGTGAGGAAGAACAAACCATTATACAGAAAAGCTACAGAATGCCGCACCCTTGTATATACCCATCCCGTTCTCCAAAAAGAATCATTTGATGCGGCAAGAAGCTTTCTCAAGCTGGATCCTAGATTACAGCATAGCTGCAATATCAAAATAGTAATAAGCTGTTAGGAATGTATCATTAGGATAGAATAATGACAACTGATCTGTTAGTTAGTCCATGAGTAGATTAGTTAGTTAGTTAGAAGGGATTGGAAGGAGATTTGCTATATATAAATAAGGGGAAATCAGATTAGGGGGATCATTGAGTACATTTGACAAGTTTTGTAATTGAAAGGAAGAATCCTTTGTGAAGGGGAAACCCTTGGGGGTATCCTATTCCCATTTTCTGTTCAGATTTCAATAATACCATTATAATCTTTTGGTTCTTTCTTTCTATTTCCATCTCATTTTCTTTGAGTTCCTAACAGCACATTTAGATTTCTTTTCTTTCAAATGGTTTCATACAGCAACCAGCATTTTTGTGGCATTATACCAAACAATACCTCCTCCCAAGCAGATTCTTCTAGACGGAGATATACTGTTAATATGATACAGCCGGGCCTTATATAGCTCTCCATCTCTGTGGGACTGTGGGATAGCCAGTTGAGGATCTGGAACACAAAATAAACTGCAAATCAAACATGGCACAAAGAAACAGTGCAGTAAAATTTCCTATAGCACTTTCATGGCATAGAAAGTACCTGTGATCGGAGAACAAGGGGAAGATCATTTGGATCCTTGCCAAAGAGTTTGAAAACTATTCGATCTGTGCGACACTGTAAACATAAACACATTACATGTCAATAAATACATTCTTCCGACAGACATAAAAAAAAAACTACACAATAATGAACATGTATTTGAACCTGAAAAATAGTATCATTATTAGTAAAGGTTCTATACAACCATTTGCACAACCCTAAATTTTTTGATAGAATGGTAAATAGCATTATTATTAAATTATGCAGAAATAGGGAAATGAATTCAAATTACATCAAGAATATACCTGAGCTTCTCCACTGGAACTAGATGGTGATTGGGTAGAGGTTGAATCTGAGTTTGTACTTGTCTGTGGTGGACTCAACTTGAGAGAGTCACGTTGTAACCATGAAGGATGATCAATCGACCCAATCTCCAAAGCCACAGGAGGATAAGGCTTCTTAGGATTCTCAACACTATTCTGCATATCATTGCATACATTATTCAGGTCAATGTTATTTAATCTGTCCCTTTCGACTGTAGTTTCTGCCGCAATTATTTGGGATGGAAGGATGTCCCTTGATGGAATTAAATTTGAGGGCTGTGGTCCTGAAGGGGGTTTTGTATTTCCTACTACACCGTCACCTGAACGTGCACATTTTTGTGTCATACCATAAGCAGGCATTGTCTCAAACTGTGCCACAGACTTTGGAGGGTCCTGACTGATGAAGCCATTATCTGTCTTGATGGACGAACTAGAAGGCCTGGAAGCTTCAATGCCATTTGAATTAAGGTTGGGCGCATCATGCGCAACTCCAGGTGTCCCAGCATTTAACAAACCTTGGGATCCCTCCAACAAGGAGGCTAAACTTCTTCCGTTAATTGTACCGGCCACACTTGCCAGGTTCCTCAGCAGATGAGAGAGAATATCCTGGTTCTTTGAATGATCTGAGCCATTTGCTGCAATTAATACAGGGCATAATCTGTGAGTCAAATCACTCTATAGTAGAGCAGAGAGGTCAAGTCATACTGTTAAAGCAAAACTACCTAGGTTCTAACTTCTAAGTTGAGTTGAACATTTGCAATATTTCCTTTTATGTAAATCAACAATACCTTTGACATGCTTTGCCAAATCAATGATCATAAAAGAACAAGAATACCAGATATAGAACTAGACGACACAGTCAAGTCACTCGTCTTAACTCCAAGATACCACATGTCCAAATCACCTAAATTAGCATCAACACTGGTTACACCTACCTTATTAAGATAGATTTTTTACCACTAAAAGACTTATCAGATGGCACCAATGAGTATCTTGGATTGATCATCATTTCAGTTTCATAGTGCAGCAGCCAAACAAATAAATTATGAAGAACGCCGAGCAGATAAACTTCCAACATCACAAATACTTACAATGCATATTGGACAGTATCCGTATCAGACTCATTAACAGATAGCTACTGCTTCCCCTTTCATCGTTCAGAGAGCCTCCATTAACTACAGAATCAGGATGAGTCTTCCTCCTCCTCCTATTGTGGCCTGCCAGACGCCTACGACAACTTCTCTTCCCTTCATCAAACTCTTGAAGAACATGAAACCTGCCATAAATTTAACAGCGCCAGAGTAAATGCTCTGAATCCTTTATTCTATTTCCAAATAAAAGTGCTTTGAAACAACATACACTAAGGACTCAACCACAAGAAATAGAGGTTCTTTCTTTTTTTTTGAACATCTTTAAAAATATTAATTCAGTGGATCCAAATGAATTTCACATAACAATAAAATGTGTGTTGAATTTAGTGAATCCTACGCAAATTTCACCCGTAATGAAGAGTTTCTGGCATTCCTCTTAATTTGATGATCGTGTCACATATACAAAATTTGTACCTAAGAATTTGATAATTGTGTAACCTAACTAACCTGCTACACTGTTGACAGAAACGCTGCATAACATTTCCCACCAATGCCTTAGTGGCCTTAGAATGCACATAACAAACCTTGTGCCGACGGTGGTAATCCTTGGCATTACTAAGATCAGCCCTACAATCTTGTACCTGACACACAGCACGGTTAGAGGTAGTACTAGTAGTCCCATTCTCATTCCCAATAATTACCTTTGTCTTCTTTCCACTCTTCTCCATGACAGGGTAAACTTGACTCCCAAGGTTCAAATTAAGAGAAGAACCATCTCCATCATTCAATTTCAGCTCCTCCCCTTCACCTTCTTCACCCATGACACTGACACCACCCCTCCTCCTTTTCTCCAATTCCCTCTTCTCTTCCCCTGAGCTGACAGAAGCAGACAAATTGGCAATCTTTGAAGGGATTTCAGGATGGGTTGGGAAAAACTGGAGGCTCCTACTACAATCTGATGTCACTGAATTGAGTGGATGAGCTGTGAATAGATCACCGTCCCATTTCCAATCATTCAAATCCCATTCCAAACTCCTCTTCCCCTTCATTTCTGATACCACAGGTCCACACAAATACCGTTCCTTTCCCCCAAATTTGGCCTCCATGAATCAAAATCCCAACCCCCAAATCAACAATTACCCCAGTTGAACTTATTGCAACATACTCCAATTCCAATCAATCCCTCCTGAAATAAAAAGAAGAAAAATACCCACATCAGCTAATATTTAAAACACAAAAAAAGCTGGTAGCCCACAAAAGAAAAATGGAAACTTGCACGAGCATTTTCTGAAAAGCATGGAAATTTACATGGAATAAAAAGAAGGGTGAGTTTTAGAGGGAAAAAGAGAAGAGACAAGAGCTGAATTGGGAAAAAGGGTTCGGAAAAAGAGTCTGACATGAACGTGGTATCAAAATTGCCTCGTTCTGTTTCTGTGCTGACTTCCTCAGACTCAGACTCAGACCATAGCACTCTGTTGAATATTTATTTTTTCTGTGTTGTGAGTTGTGACCACATTGCCATCGTGTCCCAGAGATGTTCATGGTAAAGGAATCTCCACTGTCCTAACCCATTTACCTCTCTCTCTCTGTGAAAATCCACAGTGATTGTTAAATTTCTAGAACAAAAGAAATAATAAACTAATTATATATTATATAATTGTATTCTATTTGGTCACGGACGGATCTGGAGTTATGAAAGAGCTACAGGGAGTGTATGTAACATCCTACTAGTCCTATGCTTTTTTTTTTGGGGACTCAAAACTAGTCCTATGCTTTTATATGTGCTAAATTGTTTGTAATTTTAATTTTAATCTTGGTCTTGTTACGGTATGATAAAGCATTTTTATGGTTATCAATATTATATTGGTTCGAGTCAAATTGAATTTAAATTCTTTAAGTAGGATTTAGAATTCGAGTCTTATAGATAAAAAATGTGATTGACAAAAAAAATTCTCACACAAAATAGTCAGTCATTCGGTCAATAAAGTTAATAGAAATTAGTCATCAATAAAAATGATAAATACTTTGAGGCTATAACACTGTAATAAAAAAAAACATTTTTATGGTTTACATGTCTCTCTTGTAATTTTCTTAAAACCATAGAGAATCTTAATATTTATTATCACAACCACAGGGAGTCTCAATTTTATAACATGATCACGAATAACTCTTGAAAGTCTGACTGTGATCGTTTTGTCTGTAAAGTGTGAATTGAGAGTTTGAGACCAAACATTACCATTGTTTTTTTTTTATCAACTAGAAATAGTAAACACACATACACAAATACCTCAATTAGAGATCAAATCTTATCTAACTTAGCATCGTAAGATGGATTTAATATTTGTGTTAGGCTTTATAGACATATTACCATTGTTTTTTTTGACACAAACAAACTCGTAGTATTTCATTAACAATTGTTTTAGACTTTTAGCAATGCAAGGAAGAACTAGATGATATGTCTGAGTAATATCTATCAAGAAATCTCTAGCAGCTAAAACATGAACAACCGTATTTGTCTTTCTAGAAGCAAATACTATACTAAAATTAAGATGATGATCCAAAATCACTTTACAATTTTTCAATATCACTCCAAACTCAGTGTTGCCAAAGTGAGATTGGTGTAGCTTGTCTACAAAATAACCTTACAATCAGTTTAAAAAATAACCTGCTGAAAGTTGAGGTCTTCCACCCACCGAAGAGCACAAAGGAGACCAAGAGCTTCACCTTCAATAGGTTTCAAATTGCCTTCAACTCTTTGTGACCTGGCCAGCAAAAATTCACCGTCCTCTCCCCGAATACCACCCAAAGCCAATAAGCCCAGCGCCTTGACTAAATCCTGCATCGATATTGACTTTAACTAACAATAATTCCAGTTTTTATTTTTTAGAATAATACTATAATTTTTGCACGTAATTTTTCTTATAAAATTATATATTTTCCCATATTATGTCATGCGGTGAGTTTTTATATTAAATTAAATTATTGTTAGTTTTCTCTGTAATATTATTCAATTGAAGATTTCTTTTTATTTTTTACTAGTATTTAAATATTTCTTCTTCAATATTGAATGTAATAAAGTAGTTATAAATTATTACTAAAAACATTTTTATCAATTAATTTAATTTTGACTTTTTAACATAATGTTTTATATATTTTGCTTTATTTTTTTATCATTAATGAAATGGTTTTTGTTCATTGAATGAATTTATTTTTAATGGATATTTTCAATTTAATAGTTAAATAAATATTTATTAATTATTAGTGAGTCTAAAGTTTAGAAAATAAGAAAAGGAGCGAAATAGTATATGTCGGATGCTTTCAGATTGCCTTTAAATAAAAGCTCGTGTTGCTGAGTTTTTTCCTTGTTATCACTTATTGGTGAGAAATATTTACTGATTCCGTAGATAATTAATATTCGTTATGGAATCTGGCTGACTTTTTGTTTCTCTTTTAACTATAATTTTTTATCCACAATACTCAAAACCAAAACTTTATTTGATGAATTCGAACTCAGTTTCACTCTTATTAGAGCCTTTGCCTTGCATTGGTTTTCCCTTTTTTCTTTTTAATATTTTCCTTAACCAAACCGGCGAAGGCCTTATCTCTTTTTGTCCACGATGTGATTTCTTGGTGAGAGTATCCAGTATAAAAATGTCTAGTTGAAACGGTCTCCGCTTCACTTTTTGACTATAGAAAAGGTTATAACTGGTAGGTGCCACGCCACTTTTATCAAGAATTTTTTTATATATTACGCCATTAAACATATATACCGCCAATTCTACTAATTTTATCCATCTGTATATCATCGTTGTTAATAGTTAGAAATATTATTATTTCATTAAATAGTTTAGATCAGATTTTTTTTAAATTATAAGTATTTATATTAAGATAAAACAAATTAATAATAATTTTTTATTGATTAATCACTTAATCAAAGAAAGGTTTTGTTTTTTTAGTTGATATTTAAATTTTTTAATCAACGTAAGAAATAATGGAATATTTACAAATTTTATAACAGTTTTTATTCTCAATTAGATTATTTTTTATTTTAAATGAATGTTAAACAACTAGGGTCTGTTTGGAGAGGAGGAGAGGGTTTTGACATTTTAAGGAAAAAATGAAGGGAAAAGAAATGGAAGACATCCCCTATTTTGCATTGATGATTAGTTTTTAATGAAAAAGATAAAAATCTCTAAAAACCTCCAATTTGGGAGAACTCCAAAAATGTACTAGAGAGAGGTTTTTGGAGGGTTTTAAAATGCTCTCCACATCCCTCTTATCTTTTTATTAAACTAAAATATTGCTATAAACATTCCATTTCTCTCCCATCCAAAAACCCTCTCCCATACAAAGCCCAAGGATTTCACCTCAAAGTAGTTGATAGATTAATTTTATGAATGGGGCAGTAGATAATTGATGGTGTCTAGCCTGGAATAGCAAGTGAAAGCTACAAATCTTAATGTGGGTCTGAACAGTTGGTATAAACTGGAAAAGGGCCATGGTGACTCAAAATCCACTTGGAAATCCCGTTGAGATTTGTGGAGTTCCTCTCTCGAGAGGGGGCTATATTAGTGTTGGGAAGTGGCCAACCCACAATCATAAGAAGGACCATATGTTAATCGTCAATATTAAACTCTCAAAGAAAAACAAATAATTAAGAGGGAAAAGGGGGAGGAGGACATATTCTAAACTTCCATGTTAAAGTTCTAAAGTGAAATATGAGATGAAATTGCTTTAACTTAAGCTAATCATGGCCTATGCTTGTTAGAACTTAAGATCTACACGGGTGTTTGGAAATTCGGTGGAAGCCCTCAATCGCACGGTGAAGTAGGGAAAAAACTGATTTTGGGGTGTTTGGCTCGTTTTGTCTCAAATTGCTTTTGGAGCCAAAACCGATTTTGGGGTGAAGCTAGCTATTGTAGCTTTCACGATGGTTTGGAATCAATTCTGAAATTTTGATAATATATGTTTGAGATTTCATAGTAATTTTACACTGAAAATCAATTTTGATCCAAACTATCCAAACAACATGAACCGATAAAAATAACTTTTTTGTGAATTTATTCAAATATAAATTACGTTACGTTTAACACACTTTTAGCCAAAATCAATTTTACAAAATCAATTTAATCAAAATCAATTTTAGTTACGCATAACCAAACACACACTACAACTACTACCTAGTTTTTTCTTATATTTCCGAATGTGACCTGGTCAGGTGATGCATTTGAGTGTTTGGTAATGTTACAATTTATTTTGTGAAGAACGTTTCAATTCTATTTATATTCATGTAACATTAATTATTATTTTTATGCAAAGGGGGCTCATCATGTAACATTAATTAATACTCCATTTGTTATCATTCTAAAATGTGAAGGTGAAACGAGCTGATACACTGTTTTTTGTTAAGAATAACCACAAGTGCCATCTCAAAAACATTACAATGTAAATGTTAAAACTCTAGATAGGTTGATTTTTTTTCCCACACCTAGTTGTACTCACAACTTCATTTACCAATCAATTATTAAACTACTGATCTTAATTGAAAAAAAAAGGGTCTACCAAAATATAACCTCTTAGGCTATGTTTGGATGGAGGTTTTTGGAGGAAAAGGGAGGGGAGGGGAGTAGAGGAAAATGCTTATAATTCTTAATTACCTTGTTTAGCTTTAATAGGACAAAGAAAATATTATTTTAGAAGGTAGTAGACACCAAGATGTAAAACTTTTTTTTAATTTTAAAAACTCTCAGACAAGGTAATTGAAGATTATAAATTTTCCCCTCCCCTCCCTTCCTCTCCAAAAACCTCCATCCAAACATAGCCTTAGAAAACTCAAGATATCAATGTGTGGAGACAAATCACACAATCGTAGTACCAGTCCTAAGAGATTAACCCAAAATTGTTTTAATATACGACTAAAAAATCTCATTATCACGGTACAATTCTATGAATCTATTGGATTTGATGTAGATTTCATACCCAAACAAAATTCATAGCAATCGATCCTCTGGTGCTCTCAGCAGAAAACTAAAAGCCAGTATAGGATGCTTCTCGTGTTGGCCCCTTCCCTTTAATTGCAAGCGAGCAAGTCAGGACATGCATTAAATGGGATGGAATCAATATTTGTTTTCTTCGGTTTTTTATTAATATGAGATGATTTTTTACTTGGTATTGATCATTGGTATAATTCGAGCGAACCAATTATCTAATTTTTCTATTTATCAGACTCAAGCTCGAAATCTTATTTAAAAAAATCAAACTATTTACTGCTTAGACCAACAAATATTGTGTTAATAATTCAAGATGAATAATATAATATTTCGAATTCAATCAATTATGTTTTATTTAAAGATTGCCTTATTTTCTATAACAATTACTTTATCTACTGTCAACTAATTTATTCGCTATTTTTTCTAAACAAAACTTATAAGGAATAGCAACGAATGTAAAAATTAAAAAAAAATGAACTATGCTATTTTTTACGAAGTTTTTACACACAAAACTGACAAGAAAAAGATTTGACCAATAAAAGTCTTTACAACCATACATGGTGGGCCATCAATAAAATACGTGGAATGATATTAGAAGACTACAATCCATTCTTGCATTTCGTAGCTCTTTTATTTCGTAAAAATAAGCTATTCTGAAAAAATATTCTTTTACTATTATATTTTTTTCGTACAAAAAAAACACGAATTATTTTGCACCATTCAACATTTTCCAATTTTTTTCCAACAAGTGTCAAGAAGAAGTGATTACATTGGAGACATGGGTTTGCAATATCTGCAAAATAAAAACAGCAGAATCGAAGTAGTACAAGAAGAAGAGTGTGTGTGTGTGTGGGTGCATATGTGATGTCCTATGCAGGCACTGCGGTCCCCGGAGACCAAATGAGTGGCAGTGGCAGCTCATGTGCCTTCTTTCCTCGTATGGACCTACCAATACTTGTCCTACATACAATTCCCCCTCTTTCTCTTCCTCCTCTCCTCTGATAACAACCAAAAGCCCAAACAGGTACGCTGAAATATACAATTTAGATTATATGTGATCTTTTGACCAAAAAAAAAAAGATTATATGTGATCACTTGAGAGGGATGGGGTCACTTGAAATATATAGATTATATCCTTTTTTATGTATGTGGTGTGCTAGGTTGGGATGTTTGACTGTGTCTATGGGTTTGTTTTTTTTTTTTTCTGTTTTTTGTGTTTGATGTTGTTGTTTGTTGGTGGTGTTTTTCTTTACGGTTTGTTAGGCAGTTGAGATCTACAATTTAGATTATATGTAATCACTTGAGAGGGATGTGATCACTTGAAATATACAATTTAGATTATATCCTTTTTCATGTATGTGGTGTGCTAGGTTGGGGTGTTTGACTGTGTCTATGGGTTTTTTTTTTCTATTTTTTGTGTTTGATGTTATTGTTTGTTGGTGGTGTTTTCTTTTGCAGTTTGTTAGGCAGTTGAGATCTGAATAGACTCTTCCAGAGTATAGCTTGAGTTTATTGTTTATGGGTTCGCTATAGCATATCTGTTTTGGGTCTATGTACTCAAAGTCTCTTATGAAATGTTTGGGCTTAGTCCTTATTTCAATATATCTCTTCTTGACAAAAAAAAAGATTATATGTGATCACTGGACCAAAAAAAAAAGATGGCTTAAATATGAACTTGGTCCCTCTAAAAATTTGAGTTTTGAATTTAGTCCCTAAATTTAAAGTCAACGATTTTTAGTCCTTTCAAATTTTAAGTTTTGAATTTAGTCCCTCATTTGTGTTGACCTGTGCCATGTCACCCCAAAAACGCCTACGTGGCACACTGCTGGCCATGTCAGCTGACACGTCATTTTTTATAGGGACTAAAATCAAAACATATAATTTTTACAGGGACTAACTTAAAAATTAGTCCCTCTTCCCCCACCACCACCACCACCACCCCTCCCTCTCCTCCTTTTCCCACCTCCTCTCTCCTCCACCGCCACACCTCCTTCCTGCCCCCTCCTCCACCACCACCCCCTCTCTATCCTCCTTTTCCCTCCTCCTCTCCCCCCCACATGTTGCTACATACACGGCCAACTCAAAGGGCACAAAACATGCAATTTTGAGTTTGACAGAGTCAATAATAAAAGATGCACAAGGAGGAACTGTAATATCCATATCCATAGGAGGAAGAACCATCCAAAGGGAGGAGCATCTTGACTGTGTTCTGAAAATGGGTCTCACCAAAAAACATGGTTTTTTTTTTTCAATTCAAAATCGGAGCATCCTAGATCTGTGAATGTCTTCAAGGCAGTGAAGTGAAGCGAAGGGTAGTGGGGCAGTGGAGGAGGGAAAAGGAGGAGCCGATGAGGGATGATCTGTGGAAGAAGGGGAAGATGGAGGTGGAGGGCGAACGAGGACTCTAACCGGAGAGGGAGAAAAGAAGGGACTTTTCGTTCCTCCATCAACACGCGATGTCTTCTTTGTTGCAAAATCTTGAATTTTCAGATTCATCCTATTTTTTCCCATCTAAATTTCCATTTGTTGGTTGGTTTGTGGCTGGAATTTTTTTTTTCTCAGAGCAAGAGAAGCAACGAGATAGAAAAATTATCCCTTTTTCATTACTTTGAATTTTTCATCTGGGTAGTACTATTGCATAAAGTGGTTGTGTATGTTTTGGAAATTGTTGTTTCTGTTTCTGTTTGCTGCTAGAAATCTTTGCAACACATCATGAGGTGGTGGTCGAGGAGAGAGGAGGTGGGAAAAGGAGAGAGAGGGGTGGTGGTGGTGGTGATGGTGGATGAGGGGGGAGGAGGAGGGACTAATTCTTAAGTTAGTCTCTGTAAAAATTATATGTTTTGATTTTAGTCCCTATAAATAAATGACGTGTCAAATGACGTGGACAGGGCAACGTGCCACGTCAACATTTTAGGGTGACATGGCACTGGTCAACGCAAAGAAGGGACTAAATTCAAAACTTAAAATTTGGGAGGACTAAAAACCGTTGACTTTAAATGTAGGGACTAAATTCAAAACTCAAATTTTTACAGGGACCTAATTCATATTAAAGCCAAAAAAGATTATATGTGATCAAAATTTTCCACCAGTGAACATGTTTTCCAGCAGAATCGGTACATATTCCGTTTCAATTTACTTATTTGATGTTGTTGCATGGGAGCACTGGGGCAAAGGTAAATCTCATTCGTGATGATTATGGATTTAAATTACGACCGTGGTTTCGGTTTTAGAGACCCCTAATCATGCTAGATATTATAATTTTTATGCTTTAATTACGTATAAAAAGTGTCAAAAGGTTTGGCTCGTTCATTGAATCTGATATTAATTTATACCTTGTTGGGTTCTGTGCCAAGTTGGTCAATCAACATTTGAAAGAAGAATGCAATAAAATATTTGTACCATGGGACGATAGCGATAAAAAAAGACAATCAATTATGGCAAAAAGGTACTTAAAAAAGTGTTGATATTTTTCCTTTAGTTTATGGCGAACCGAACACCGCAATTTTTTTTTTGAGTAAAAAAATATATTGGCCTCTAATCACTGGCCTATGTCAAAGTATTAGAAATATTAAAGAGTGTTTTAAGAATATTGGTTTTTTTTGACAAATTTTAAGAATATTGGTTAAAATTAAAGAAATGTTTTTATCAAGTATAATTTTATAATTATTATTACATTAAATATTATTTCTGTCTTCTGTCAAAAAAATATTATTTATGTCAATAAATTTTTTTTAATTCTTTAATTACTACTATTTTTAAAGTACCCGTTAATCATATCTTCGAGATCTTTAAAAGTCTAACGAAGTAAATCAAACAACTCAATAATGTTGTTTGACTTGGGGGATCTTTCATTTTTAACATTCATGGCTACGCATTACTTCCTCCAACCTGAATTTTAGAAGGTTTTCACACAAAGATTAAAAAATATTTAATTAAGTTAAAGTTAGAATAAAGTAAATCTAATTTATATAGTTGAAAACAAATGCTTAATTATATCTTAAAATTCCAAAATAACCAATGTTTTAAGACAACAAATAAAAAGACTTAGTTGCACTATTGGTTAATCAAGTATTGCGATTGTACATTTTTTGTCTCTCAAATTCTAATTGTGCCAATTGGGTATCTCAAATATCATAATTATTATAATCAAGTTCTTCTGTCACTAGACTTTACTTATCTCCCGGTCAAATACAGATCAGTTTAGGGTCCATTTTCCTCTAAGATACTGTGAATATAAACAAAAAAATTCCTCCATCGCCGTGCTATCCAATTTTTAGTACTAGAAACACATATGACACACATAAAACTATTCTAATCTAAGTGATGCTAGCCTAACACTGCTGAAGTGGACCTATATGACACATTGTAACTCCGTTATGTAGTCTGGACTCTGAAGAGCACTCTGTATTTTTTTTTTGGTCCAAAGAAGCTGCTTGTATTATAGATGGGCCAAGCCCAGCAGAAACAATACAAGAAAAGAGAGAGGCCATGAAGCCAACTCAACCAAAGCAAGCATTTACACATAACAACTAGAGCAACATAAAATGCGCAGCTGACAATACAGCATAAACAAGCTGCAAACACACAAAGCAATAACTAACTCCTATCTACCACAGCCACTAACATAATCCAGCAATTTCCAACACAGAGAGTGCAAAGGGGGAAGAACCGAAGAGACATCATCTCCGGGCTGCAACAAGCACTAGAGCACCACCCAAAAAAAAAAAACTCTCAACCAACCAAAAAAATCAAAGGGAGAGCAACATCAACAACCACTATACAGGGACGCCACAGCCGCTGCAGAACACAATCAGAAGAGGAAGTCCGAAAGCAAGGCACCCAGGGAGAAACCCAAATAAGTAAAAACAAAACAAAATCCCCTTTTTACATCAAAACAAAAAACATTAGAAATTGCTAGACTATGAAAAACTGTGAATCTAAGAGTTATCTGCTATGCCAAAGATGAGCTTCCAGGGTCAAAAGGGAAACTTGAGGATCTCCTTGAAGACATATCTGCCTGTAAGAGAGAAATGAGACTATGTGGCAGATTCCAAACCCAGTTAGAAGGTAGTAAACCCTTGCCACCGAGATGAGCAATTTGGTGGGCAACTTTATTTCCTTCCCGCGAGACCCAAGTGAACCCAGCTGATTGAAACCTGTTTTTTAAAGCTATGATATCTTTGACAACATTAAAGATTTCACCTCTATTCATTTCATTTCTGTAGGCTTTAATCAGATGAAGACAATCATTTTCAACCACTATCTTGTCCATCCCCATGCTGTCTGCAAAAGCCAAAGCTTCTCTGAAGCTGAGCGCTTCAGCCATAAGAGGGAAGGACGCTGGTAAAACTTTGGTAAGTCCTGCTAGAATATCACCCTTATCATTCCTAGCAATAATTCATGCACAAGCTTTATTCTTGACGACATCAAAACTTGCATCTGTGTTTATCTTGGTGATTCCCCCAGTTGGGGGACGCCAAATTCTGCTAGCCTGAATCGGGTGGGCTTGGGGTAGAGTAATCTGGGAAAGCTTTTTCCAGTGATTAAAATAATTTTGTTGAATAAAGATTGTCTTCTGTATCACTTCACTAGGATTAGGACTATTTGCCTCAAAAACCGCCTGGTTTCTACCTTTCCAAATCGGCCATAGAGCACAAATAAGGGAAATCTTGGCAAATTCCATATACTCTTTCAAACCTTCAAACTCCTTAAATTTCCTTTCCAGCCAGTCATGGATCGTGGTGATATTGTTTCTGTCAGGAACACTTTAAAACTGCAAACCAAACCAAACCAAACGCCCCTAGTCCAACTACAAAAGACTAAGGTGTGCTCAATTGTTTCATTTTCTTTCTCACAAAGTGGACACAGAGCCGAAAGTTTAACTTTCTTTTTCCAGAGGTTCTCCCCAAGGAATTGGTAAATACACCAATTTTTTTGACATACACCCCACATTTAAAAAGGAAAATACCATTATATCTTCGTTGA
Organism: Glycyrrhiza uralensis; assembly: GCA_030159175.1. NCBI lineage: Eukaryota > Viridiplantae > Streptophyta > Magnoliopsida > Fabales > Fabaceae > Glycyrrhiza > Glycyrrhiza uralensis. Next base: position 56,813,427 of record BRZY01000001.1, on the reverse strand, counting down.
TTTTTTTTTTTTTTTTCAATTTCGCGTTGTTACCGGAAACTAAACTTAGTTTCCGGAATGCATTTTTGCATTCCGGAAACTAAACTTAGTTTCCGGAATGCATTTTTGCATTCCGGAAACTCCAGGAAAAATTTACATTCCGGAAACTCCAGAAAAATTTACATTCCGGAAACTCCAGGAAAATCTAGTTTCCGGAATGTATTTTTGCATTCCGGAAACTCCAGGAAAAATTTATATTCCGGAAACTGGAGTTTCCGGAATGCAAATTTGTATTCCGGAAACTCCAGGAAAAATTTACATTCCGGAAACTCCAGTTTCCGGAATGCAAATATGTATTCCGGAAACTGGGGGTGTATGGCCAGTTTCCGGAAAAGAAGCAAAATCAGAAGAAAAAAAAACCCAAACAATGAGGGTATAATAGTAATTTTCTGAATAAATGTGGGGTGTATGGCAAAAAACTGGGGTGTATTTACCAATTCTCTTCTCCCCAACCGGAATAGCATTCTGAGTCACAATGAAGGCCCAATTTGCAGAACCCTCAAGGCCTATGACTTTTGTGAGTCCATAACTCAGTTGGCAAAATCTAATAACAGTTTGGGCTTTTCTTTTCCCACCCCCACAATTTCAATTCGACAATTTCTATCTACACATACATGATTTTCTATCAACACATACATGCTGCGGAACTATTAGTTCCGCAGGTGTATTTTTTTTCTGACACACATACCGCGGAACTATTAGTTCCGCGGGTTGTAATTCACTGCGGAACTAATAGTTCCGCAATTATTTTTTATTCGTTATGTGTGTGTCCGAATTAAATTACAACGTGCGGAACTATTAGTTCCGCGGTGAATTACAACCCGCGGAACTAATAGTTCCGCGGTATGTGTGTGTCTGAAAAAAATACACCTGCGGAACTAATAGTTCCGCAGCATGTATGTGTTGATAGAAAAACATGTATGTGTAGATAGAAATTGCCTTTCAATTCCCATTTCCATTCTCCCAAAAAATAATTTTTATTCCCAAAAATAACCCGCCCACCCCATTCCCCACACCCCTTTTACTCTTATTCTTCCACCCCTCCCTTTTTTTACAGAAGATATTAAGTTTAATACCTTATAGTATAACAAAGAAAAATTATATGTATAACAAACTAAAAGTTTTTTTAGCACATTTCATAATTTTTTGTTCTTTTGGAATAGATGCGCAATTTCTATAAAGTAAAACTGGTAGCAATCTCTAATAAGTGGTAAAGTTAACGTCCTCATTTGTAAATTTTCACTTCCCCCATGCTAGACGAAACCTTTGGTAGAGTCAACTTTCCTTCTTCACATTTGCTTTTTTTTTTTTGCTCAAATTCTTCACATTTGCTTTGATGTTCTGGCTGATTTTCTGTTGCAGGTTGCATCATTCTCCTGGGTAGTTCTTAAAGTAGCTTTTGAATTTGTGCCTTTTGTGTCCAACAAATAAGAAAGACAGAATCAAAGTGATAAAATTAAAATATCACAAAACATAGCTTTCCGGGTATTCTTAGCGTGAAAGTGACCTTAACTTTATAGGAAAAATTATATACGACTCAATTTTATTGACACAATAATATCATATCATATATATAATATAATTGGGCGAATAGTAACCCTGATAGTTAGAGAACTAGATGTAGATGGAATCTATGGCAAAGGTGACAACGAGATAAATACACAAGCCAGCCAAATCCAGCGTCACAAATGTAATTCCAGCCACAGTTTCTAAAAGTTAACACTACATATGTAAAATACGAGAACTTTTGTTGTCTTTAATCCTTTTTTTTTTCCGTTTTGCAATTGGCTTACGTAAAACACACACCTCTTGTCATCATGGAGTTGAGTTGAGTTTGATTGTTTGGACTTTGGACTTTTTTCTTAAAATTTTAAAGGTTAATTATTATAATTATCAATTGTTTACAAAATTTTCTAAATATTCCTATATTATTTATTATTTAAACAATACGATATCAACAATTCTTTATACTCACTTTTTAATTGTTGCGGTGCAGGATGGGAGTTGTCATCCACTAACACTAAAAAAATTAATATTCCTTCTGCCATTACTAATTTTTTTTTATCGTTTCATTAAAGGAAATATATTTCATTAATTTTTTAATATAAAAGGTCTTTCATATAGTCAAAATAGAATAGTATAGTTGCAAAAAGAAAATAATATTATTATGAACTAGAGGGAGCATGTGTCTCTTTTTTTTATTGTTGCATAATTATATATAATTATATATGATAATTGTAGTTATGGAGTAGTTACTTTTAAATTTAAATTTAATATTTCAATGAAAAAGACAATTTGGAAATGTAAATTAGGACACTAAAGGAGTTAGTTATTTTAGGATTTTTTTTATTAATAGGTATAGACTAATAGGTATAGATTATGAAATATGAATAAATAACAATTAGTATTTGTCGTTAAGCTGAGTTAAAGTCTGCAATTGCATCGATTGGTAGCGGTAAGTGGTAACCGAAAGTTAAACAACAACGGTTAGCTCTACAAATTAGAATTGCAGACTACAAAAAACTGAAATTTTAAAATAAGAGGTGTACTTAAAATGAAATAAATAAAATATTTGCACAAATGATAAGTAATTACGAAGATCGAAGAAAAAGAAAAAAAAATCACAAATTGGATGTAAATGATTAATATATTCTGTCTGAGGGATGAACTCGGCCAATACTATATTCATCTTTGTTGATAAAATAATTTGTGACCTGACTTTATTTAATGACTTGATTGAATACAAATTAATCTAAAAACTCCTTTGGCTTAAAGTTAAAAAAAAAAAAAAAAAGACGCGGAGAAGGCATCCGCCAAATTGGAATGTGGGGTTTGAAAGGTTGACTTGGCAATAAACAAAAAAACCGTACGGTGATGTCTTTGAGACGTCGCGTTTATATTCGTGTGTTCGGTGAAGTCAAGGTGGTTTCAGTTTCACGCAGCACACACAGACACAAACATAACATAACGCCCCCTATCTATTTTGCAGTTCCAAATTCAATTCAATTCAAAGCTTTGCGTTGCGTTTAACTCTCATCCATTTTTTGTGCTCCAAACAACAAACAACACAAACACTGCAATCTCAGAGGTCTTTCTATTTCTATTCTAAGAGGTGAGTGGTATCCATCATTCTCTTTCGTGGTTGACTTGTTCAATGTTCATGCGCTACCCTTTAATTTCCTTTCATCAACCCCCCCTTCCTTTTTTTGTGGTTAAACTCTGTGTCTTTCTGAAAGAGTGATATTACAGAGTATCTCTTCTCTGTAAGAGGTGACAATTTATTCAAAACCCGGATTTCTCTTTAATCGGCTTGGTTTCTGGCCAGTCTATTGTCCTTAAAGTTTATGTTTCTGTTTTTGGACAAGTTTATAATATAGTTCTGCATTTTTTTTTTTGCTTGGTTACTTTTTCTGGGTTTCCAGTTTCCATGGACACAGAGATAGGGAAATAAGTAGTAGATATTTGGTATATTTTCTGGCTTCCCGAAGTTTGAGTCCTTCGATCAAAATCAATGTACCCTTTGGTGGAATTCGTTTTAATTACACTTATTTATTGATAAATTGACAATAAAAATAAAAAATCTAAATAATATATAATATGCCTCTGTTAGTGTTTGACTTGTGGGGTTGGTTTGTGATTCTTCTTAATTTTGATTCATTTATAGGTCCTCTCCTGTTACTCTGCACCTAATCGCATGAAATTTGGTGTTCTGTCATTGCAACGACACATTATAAGGAATGTATGTCCATGATCACACACACACACACACACAGAGTACACACATACATATATCACATGTGTCTATAGGTGTCTGAGGGTTTCTGCCCCTTTTCAAACTGAGCTATTACTCCTTTTTCCTATAATAACAATTCTGAATGACTTTCCCCTTTGCCCCTCCTACTATTCCCTTTGAGCTATAACTGCACAACCGATTGTATAACTATTTTGTAACTAATTCTATTCTATAACTTACTGGGTTCTATCTTATAACAACCAAACTTAATTAGGTGGTTGATTGATTCTTTTCTTTTGTTATTATTTGATTTTGTTTATCCTGTCTCAGGGAAAGTAAGGGGTTTTGTATTGATAATATGTGCCTAGTCTCATTGATACTCCTTGCATTGATTTAACCATTGATATTGAAACTTTACCACCAGAACAGAGGATCATGGGTTGCTTTGGCTTCTGCAAAGAGAATGATACTTATACAACTGCTGACAAAGGACCCTTCATGCAAAGCAATCCTGCCGGTAATCCACTGTTTGCACTCCTTTTTCCTTCTTTACAATTTTCTACATTCTGTACAAATTCTTGTCAACTTGTTTATGTTGACATTTTATATGTTTCTTATATCCGCTTCAAAAGTTCAAATTGAGATGTTCCATAAATGGCCAATCCTAAGTGTACAACCACTGCTTCACTCAGTCTGTCTGTAGTTCATGTGATTGTGTTGATTGTGTATATTTGTACTTCTATTAGCACTTTATAATTCTGTTTCATTTTGATTCCACTTCTGTGTGACTTTAATTCTGCCAACAATACAATGCAGGGAACCCCACTTACCAAGGCAGACACACGGCAATAACCACTCCTCGGATTATAGAATTTAAACCTATTGCTGTCCCTTCCCTCACAGTAGATGAATTGAAGTCTTTGACAGATAATTTTGGCTCAAAGCCTTTCCTTGGTGAGGGTGCATATGGGAAAGTATATCATGCCACATTGAAAGATGGGCGTGAAGTGGCAATTAAAAAGTTGGATTCCAGTAAGCAGCCAGACCAGGAATTCCTTTCTCAGGTTCCGTTCAACCACAGTTATATTTCTTCCTTTCAATGATAAGATAGTAAAACATTGTGTTATATTTCTATTAAGTACTTTTAATTCCCAACTTGTATAGGTCTCCATTGTATCAAGGCTAAAGCATGAAAACGTTGTCGAGCTTGTTAGTTATTGCATTGATGGTCCTTTGCGTGCCCTTGCCTATGAGTATGCTCCTAAAGGGACCCTTCATGATATTCTACATGGTTAGTGGTCATTCCTAATACCCATACTAGTCTTCATTTTATGCATGTCATACAAAATATTCTCACTCTCATTATTGAAAATTTAATATTAATGATGACAGATCTTAATTCTTATGTATAGAAACTTTTAACTGGTTCTGGAATTATGGCTCGAAAAGACCATCATCCTTGCGAATGAATCCTTGAATGCTTTAAAATTATACCATATAGGCAGATTTTTTCTTTACCTGCATGTTCACCAATGTCTTGTAATTTTTACCAATTTGATGAAAGCTACCTTTGGCATGAAAAACTGTTTTATAAGTGTCTCTTGCCAATGCCATCAAAGCTGTTTTCAAAAAATTAAACAGAATATATAGTAAGATAAATATATCCAGTAATCTCTTCATTGCAATATGTAATTTTATCATAATTGCGGATATAGGACGCAAAGGTGTCAAGGGTGCACAACCTGGTCCAGTTCTCTCATGGGCTCAAAGAGTTAAAATTGCTGTTGGAGCAGCCAGAGGACTTGAATATCTTCATGAAAAGGCAGAGGTTCATATCATCCACCGTTACATTAAGTCTTGTAACATACTGCTATTCGAGGATGACGTTGCAAAGATTGCTGATTTCGATCTGTCAAATCAAGCCCCTGATGCAGCAGCACGTCTTCACTCCACCCGTGTTCTTGGAACCTTTGGTTATCATGCTCCGGAGTAAGTTATTCCTGGATGTCTAACATAAAGTTTCAATTTATTTGATGCAAAAATGATGGAAAAACTGGAAGCAAAAAATGAGAACTATTAATTGATTGAACATGGTGGGAATCTCGTGCATTGGGCCGCTTTTTTTTTTATTAATTGATTGAACATGAGAGATTAATAGTAAATTAGTAATATCTGTGGACAGTGATGTAGTGAACCACAATCAACTTTACACTCAATTATATATTTGGCTCTAATGGCTTGGTTTTTTGGATGACAGATATGCAATGACTGGATCGCTCACTTCAAAGAGTGATGTATACAGTTTTGGAGTTATACTGTTGGAACTCTTAACTGGGCGTAAACCTGTTGATCATACACTGCCCCGAGGACAACAAAGCCTTGTGACATGGGTATCAATTTTTTTACTTGTCTCTTTTCTGTTAATGGTTTGTTTTTGTGTCTTCTTCCCCTTTTTATCAAATTTCACAGTTGTGATTCTTGTTCATTGGCTTTTATCAGGCAGCACCAAAGCTTAGTGAAGACAAGGTGAAGCAGTGTGTTGATGTTAAATTAAAGGGAGAGTACCCTTCCAAGTCAGTTGCAAAGGTAATATGATTATATTTTCTAGATGAAATATTTGTCCTTTAGTTCAACTATGATATTCCAGAAACACTTGCTTTATAAATTTTGTTTCCAAATTTTCCATTGTTATAGTTTAATTATTAGAAGGAAATTTGTTATAGTTTTCATTTCTTACACCTTTTTTTTTTGGTTGTAAAAGTTGGCTGCTGTTGCTGCACTGTGTGTACAATATGAAGCAGAGTTTCGACCAAATATGAGCATCATAGTGAAAGCTTTACAGCCTCTACTGAATCCTCGCTCTGCTCACCCAAAGGAAGCACGGAACATGTAAATTCCCAAACCCCAAAAGCGAGAGAATTGTCTTTTGTGGCGTAGTGTTAAAAGTATTGTTTGTATTGTTACAATTTGTATCTCAAGTAAGCATTATACAGAAAAATAGTGATGCAGGTGGCAAGAGTCAATCATAGTTAGGTTTCTGGTTTTGAATGCTTATCTTGTAACTTTATGCTTTGTTTTTGTTCAGATTCTGCAATCCATGTGTAAGTGAATATATTATATACTTAGTACTCAAGGAGCATTTCAGTAAACAAATTAAACACTTGTTTAATAAGCACTCATCATATAAGTGCTTATATATACGTTGTTTTTATAATCGAAAGGAGAATGGAGTAAATTTTGCACAAGTCCCGTATAAGTTGTTTCTATGAGCTATCTTATGGAATTTATTTAAATAAGCTGTTTTCAACTTTTTGAAATACACAAGTGTTTATGCTGTAAGTCCAAATAACTTGTAAATAGGTTCTTTCAAAGACCCTTTTAGTACTAATGAACAACATACCTCTAGTTGCATTTTAAAATGAATTTTCTTCTCAACACAAGGGAATCTAGAAGCATGCCTGTTTTTCCTTTTTGGTATGATTTTGTTTTACTATTGAAACTTTGAAACCTTTTTAATTTACTGTTAGACAGCAATTAATGTAAAAGAGGTTCTCAAAAGTCAACTTATAGAAGTTAATAATGTTTTAAAATTAAACCAAAACTGATTGTGTCACCAGTGTGATTGATTACTTGTTATTATGTCGTTTACTTTTATTGAATTATGTTGTGTTTGTACTCCGTATTAGATTAGATAGTAGGCAAATTGGTATTGCATATTAGTCGGAAGAAACATGTTTATTCCGTTCACAAATTTCATTTTTGAGAAGCCAAATTGGAGCACGAATAATCTTGTAGTAGCGGCAAGTGCTTGATTGGTTAAACTAATGAATCACATGAATTGGAGAGTTTGCGCCAAATTGGAGGATGACGAAACTTATAACGACAAGTGCTTAATTGGTTATACTAATGAATCATGAATTAGAGATTTTGCTTGTTCAATCCTCAATTTAATTTTAAAATATTGGTTTAAAATTTCACGTTTTTATTTTATAATTGTTCGAGATGATTTGAAGAAAAAGTGTATAAAAATAAAAAATTATATATAGTCTATGAATAGATTAAAAGATAAAAAAAGATTAATAAATCAAAATCAAAATATAGAAAATTGAGGACAGATTAAAAATCAAAATCACGATCAAGAGTAAAAATGAGTTGTATCCTTATTTTTTTGTTTTTATAATTTTTAGTTTTCTATTATAGCAAAACAAGCATACATAAAGTGTTACCAAAAAAAATGCATACATAAAGTTATTTTTTTCTCTCTAATTCCACATTCCTGTAAACCCTTCTTCTAGAAGAATAAAGTTTTTTTTTTATCGCAAACTACCTAACGAGAAAGAGTTACAAATTAGTTTATTTTTACTGCATCGTTTTATGATCTGTTGTTATATCTTTTAATGGATTTCACATTACTTGAAATGTCAAACACATTTAATTATATGAAAAATCGTCATTAGATATCAGTGTAATTTTTCATATTAAAGTCTTGGAAAAGAATTGTGCTATTATAGTTTTTTAACATCACTTGATAAAAAATTTGGGGTGGGGGAGCACATGATTACAAAATCGGCAATCAATCCTTATATTATATGTCAGGTTTTTAATTAATCTTGTTATATGAAAACTCGGTTAAAAAGACGGGGAAGATTTTTTCTCTCCAAGTCCCTCATGGGTATTTGAATGTCATTCCATGTCACGGCCTTCATGACCCAACACAGCAACAGGAAAAACACCTGCAATTGCAGGATAAGATTAAAGAAAATAATTAACCAGCTCTCCATTGTCCATGATGATCCATGAGTTAATATATGAGCCTTCCTAGATCTTGATTAGGAATAATTAGCAGCTGGAATATTTCCTATACATAAATTAGTTAATTTCATGGTATTAATTTATCAAGCATGCACCCTTTATTACATTGGTTGATCTATACAGTGCGATGTTATTCAATAAAAACTTAACTTGGTAAAGGTCTGTGAGTTTTAGAAGCATCCAACCTATAAATATTTTTCTTTTCAATGCCAAAACCAACAATTATTAAGTTCTTCAATCCCAAATGCAGAAAATTTGGGTTCCAAAAGTCAAATAACAAGGACCCAGGGTTTTGGAGTTATCCCGTCTGCTTAATGTGGTGTTGAAAGTGGTTGTCATATGATTCCATATTAATAAAAAAAAAAAAAACTCTCCATTGCAATTGCAATTATAGACAATTAAGGCACATTTTTTCTGTGTCCTTCACGCTTAATATGATTTTCTTATCATCTTACACAATGAAACAGCAATTCCTTCATGATCCTAATGAGTGAGGAAACAAATAAAGAAGACAAAGGAAAAGTATGAATAGCAATGAACTGTACACAATGGTGTGAGGGATCCCATATTTATGTTCATACACAATCATCTATATCCTAACATCTACATCTAAGGTTACAACAATCGAAGAATAGGTATATAAACCATCACAAAGTAACTCAGATCCTGCTCCGTGTCTTTTGATGTCAAATGTGGCAGTTGTCAGAACTCATCCAAGCTCAAAAGAATACAAAAATTGCCCATTTAACAGCGTACCTTAACCCCGGAATTGGTGCTTTTAGCTTTGTGATCCATGGCTCTATTTCCGTTGGTTCCTTCTGCCATTGTACTTAGAATCTGGATTATCACTCTTATCTGTATCATAAGTCTCCTTTTGGGCCCCCGGCGCAACATTTCCTTCCTGACTCCTTCTGCGCCTCCTATCCTGAAACGCCACCAACTTCATTTGAGAAACATGTCAAGTTTCAAACACTTGACAAATGTAAGTCTTAAAATGGAAAAGAAAAAAAAAAATTGTTGCCTTGTAATGGTCTTAAAGTAGATATTTCAATTTCAATTACAATTTCTTCTGGAATAACAAAGATTTCATTTGAAAAAATCAACTGTCCTAGTAGCTAAAGACAGAGAGAGACATAGAAAAACTATAAATGAAATTATTAACAAAGATCTAGAGATCAATGGTTTGATTATAGACATGATTCATGACAGACCACTATGGCATCGAGTGATCCATGTAGCCGACCCCACCTAGTGGGATAAGGCTTGGTGGTGGTTGTTGTATTTGAAAAAATCAACTGTCACAACAAGTTGGAAACTTGTGATTTTATTATATATGAGAATCAGAAGCCAAACCTCCCGAGGTATGGGATATTCTTCAGATTCGAGCATGCGGACCACTTGACTCATCTTGGGTCTTTTTTCAGCATCTGGATCAACACACCTCAAAGCAGTCAAAAGGGCTCGTTTAAGGGCACTTGTTGATGGTCTGGTCTCAATGTTTGGATCCACCACCTCTTCTGCATGCCTATTCCCTACCATCATCTTCAGCCAGTCAACCAAATTTACCTACAAGTAACAACCACCCAATGATAAGTAAGAAGAGTCTAAAGTCTAAAACATGAGCAAGAGATAGAGTGCTATGGAAATATAAAAGAAAAATTCAAGATTCAAAATCTTGAATGATTCTTGATTTCAAGATTTCAAAATTCAATGATATATGCCATTCTTCACACTCAAAATTCAAGATTTCAAGTGAAGATATGTCAAATACCCACAGATAATATACATAACTACATGCACATCAAAGTCTTGAATGATTTCTCAACAGGTTACTTATGACAAACACACCTCAGCTGCTGGGCGGCTATAATCCACTGGGTCTCTTCCAGTAATTACTTCAAGGAGCAATACCCCAAAGCTATAAACATCACTTTTCTCGTTTAGTAAGCCAGAATTGGCATATTCTGGAGCCACATATCTGAAAATTGCAATGCAAGCATTAAAAGGACAATCATGGTCTGGTTTGCAATGCAATTCATGATTAGATTAAATTAATCTAAAAGAATAACTATGTAAATTCTCAATTTGCAGTAAAAATATGCAAAAGAGCATTAGTTATAATTCCTTACAAAATGAAAAATAACACGAGAAAAATTACTTTTGAATCATAAAACAAACAAGTTCCAAATCTGTAGACAAAGAGCTTACCCAAAAGTACCCATTACTCGAGTAGTAATATGACTTTTTCCAGCACCAAGTAGCTTAGCCAAACCAAAGTCAGATATTTTGGCATTGAAGTCATCATCAATTAGAATATTACTAGACTTAATATCTCGATGCACAACTTTTGGCTCAATTGCCTCATGCAAGTAAGCCAGCCTGCAAGATAATCATATAGATCAGTAAAAGGAAACTCACTAAAAACAAAGAAGGAATTTTTTTTTTTAAAAAAAATAAGGACATGTACTAAATAATCATACGCTTTAGCTGTTCCAAGAAGAATTTTAATCCGAGCATCCCATGTGAGAAAACCATACTGCCGCATGGCACCATGAAGCCATTGCTCTAAATTGCCGTTGTTAACATACTCGTAAACCAACAACCTGAAATTAACAGGGAATTTACTATGGATCAAGTACTCAGAGAGTAGTATGCAAATGCAATTATAAGCTATGTCAATCAAATGACCAAAATCAAGATGAAAGCAGATACAAACAGTCAAACACACACACAAAATGTTGGTGATGATGATTCATTTTTGCTGATTCCAAAATATATAGAATAAAAACATAAGTGAAAATTGGGATATTTGACCCTAAATAAAATACAGAACCAGGACAATATGCTACCTGTGAGTGCCTTCAATGCAATAACCCAAAAGTCTAACCAAGTTCTTGTGCCTCACATGACCAATAGCCTCAACTTCCACTCTAAATTCCTTTTCAGCTTGTCCACTGCATGATGAGCATCAACAGTATTAGATAAAACTAGCTGCATGCAACATGCTAATAAAACATGAAATAAGATATTACAAAACATAGTTTGGAACTGAAATTAAAAATAAAGGCTGCAATGCAATTAATAGTGCCAAAACTCACAGATTATTGAGTAGCTTCTTAATAGCTACTGGACTCCCATTAGTTAGCTGGCCTTGATAAACAACTCCATATCCACCTTCACCGATAACATTGTCTTTTGAAAACCTGTTTGTTGCAAGTTCTAGGTCCCTCAATGTAAACCAGTGCCCCCAGCCAAGTTGAGAGAATTCAGGAAGACCAGACAAAGGCGAAGAAGATCTGTGGACAGAAACGGACTTGGCCCCACTTTCTTCACCTGATTGAGAGCCAGCAGCATCTTTATCGACATGAATAAATGAGCCTGATTGACTGCTATATTCCCCATTGTTTGTCTGAATCAAAACCTTTTCGGACTCCTTGTCACTGAACTTGTCATACAGACTCATGAAAGCGCCATTCTGGGGATGATTATTTGCTGAAACTTGATCAACTCTAATCTCTTTGATCTCTTCTGAAACGGATAGCATGTGGCTCAGGGGAAGCATGCCATTGACCCTTCTGGATTTCTTTCTTGAAGTAAGACATATTGATAGCACCAGAAGAATGATTATAATGAACAACCCAACTACTATCCCCATTAGTTCCCATGCTTGCAACCCAAAAACAGACGTTTTCTTCGACAACCCCGAACTCAGATCAGATGCCATTTAACTGCTGCCAATGTATCTGCAGAAGTCAGAGTTAAATATCAAAAATCACTTCAATGCATACAGCAAATCAATTAGCAAAAAAGAAAAAGAAGAAACAAAAACAACATGATTGACAAATAACAGTAATGATATCAAACTCTTGTATTGGAATCCTCACATCATAGATACACTTGGTACGAGAAAGAAGATCACACATCCAGTCATACGAAGTTCCAGCAAGAAACTAAATTGTTTAATATCATTTTCATATAAAAACAAATGGATAATCCCCATAGCTTACTTACAGAAATTCAGTTCCCCAATACAAATGCAAAAGACCAAAAAAAAAAGCTGCATATGAGACTCAGTATTCATATTCATATTTCATATTTCATATACCAGACAAATAAAGCAAATGCGAACCAGATAATATGTAAAGGGAAATTGCAACAAGTTGACTTCAAAGTTTTTGGAAAACATAAATCTTAAGAGGGCTGAAGAGCACAAAAATAAATATAGTTTTGGCAATTAATATAGAAAGACTAAAACTTCATTCATTTTGTACACAGGAAAGATGAGCCAAATAAAAAATCACATTTCTTAACCAAAAATAACAAAGCAAGAAACCAATGACCATAAAAAAAAATTCATTTGCTAACATCACCCTGTGCAACGTCACATGGAATTTTTTTAGAAAAAAAAAATGTAGTACCATATGAGAGAGAGAGAGAGAGACTGAATACCTCTCCTGGACCTAAATCCTTCACAGATTTCTCTAAAGCTCCTTTTCACACCCTGTACCTGAATCAACAGCTTAAACACTAGATCTCTGATGCACCCAAAACCCTCTTGGATGTGAACCCATTGGCGCAAACCCCATTGTCAAAAATATGATGTTGGTTTCTGGGTTTTCTCAAGCGTGCTAATGGGTATGTATTTTCAATCACAAAAATGAAACTTGTCAGAGCAGCAACATCCCCACCACACCCTCCACCTCACACACACAATGAAAAGAGGATGGGGAGGAGGAGGTCACGGTAAGGCACCGACCCTGTTGTGGTGCAGTAGAAGTTGTTGGAGGGAAATGGAGAACACAAGAGGCACATGAAATTCTGAGTAAGAGGGGGGAAATGGTATTGGTGGGGTTAATAACAACAAGGCATGGAAGGAATTATCAGTGGTAGGTGATGGGAACTGACATGGACTCGCATTGCATATCATACAGTAAAAAACAAGCATAAAAAATAGAAACTTTCTTTGCTGTTTCTTCAAATTTCTTCCCTCCCTCCCTCCCCCACATCACAACCCTGCCTCTCCTTTTCCTATTTCCACTCCATTTTTTAATTGTTACTACCTCTAGTCTCTATTACAAAAGACAAATAACTAATTCATCAAAACCAAAAAAAGATAATTGAGTTAGTTAATTTTAATTAATTTAAATATTATTCCAAAATTATCCTTGTTATTAAATGACTAATAGTAGCACCTATTTGCATAAAAAATTGGTCCATAATAAAATAATAAAAGTATAAAAAAAATTCTAACAAACAAGACATTTAATAATGAGTCTATATTTCTTATAATTTAAACCAAAAAAATAACTTTAATTTCTCTTATAACAGGAACAGAGATAATATTAATTATTCCTAAGGGGGACGGTGACAGATAAACAAATGTTTGAATGGTATTTTTCAATAATAATTAACTTTTTTTATTTTTCATTTTGTTAGTCAAACATCAATAGCATTTTTATTGCATGAGACAAGTAATCAGTGTGTGAACTTTAAGAAATGCTAGGCTGCATATTTGTGAAAGATGAAGTTGAAAATGTCAAATGAACCAGACTGCACACCAAATTAATGAGCCTAAAGTCATCGTTTCGCAAATTCCCAAGATGCTTGAATTGCGTAAATTACTAAATTTAATTTTTAATCTCTATATTTATTAAGACTTCGTTATCCCATTCAGTGGCCTGTATAAGTCAAGGAGACAGACTGGACACCATATCAATTTTTAAGTTTCTAATAGACCGTAATACCCCTACTCTGGAAGTGCTTATTTTCAACTATGTCCTTGTTGTATAGACAAATAATGAAAACTAGGAAATTTGTATTCTCATTCTCAAGCTCAATTCAGAGTGAACTCTATTTTCTATCTTAACCTTCCTCTTCTTCCAAGGAGTAGGGGACTAGGGAGGGTAGAAGAGAAGGTGGATGGATTGATAAAACTGCACACACCAGTTTAGGGATGAAGCTCTTGTAATATTAAGATTTAAAAATTCATATAAGCATAAATGGTCATGGAAATTAGATGAAGAAACTTGAAAAATTGGAGGTATAAAAGCGGATTTCAGTTTAGGAGAAAAATATAATTCATTTTGCCTTTTTATTTTTTGTAAGTGTTTACTAACTTGGCATGTGACATTCGAATAAATGGGTGTCATATTTGGACAATTTTAACTTGCAAGTCTACACTTCCCGTACTGTATGGGAGCAATGATTGGTTTGAAAAGGCTTTTAACTTGCATACATACAGATGATGCACAAGCCATGTCTTGTGTTTTGCTCCCATGGTCCCATGTTACTATTTCTATGGAGAAAATTGAGTGTTTAAATGAACCCTTGTCACTCGCATTCCCACCCAAGCAAAGACAAACCATCATCCCTGTGACTCAGCAAGATTAATTAGTTGTTTGATCAAAGGCCTAGGGGTGCATAGGTTTATTACATTTATCCTAAATAAATGTAATTCTTCTAGAGAATGACTTACTAGTAGTAGTATGTGACTTATTCCATATTCTTGTTGTAAAATATAAAGGTACTCATTTCACGTGACTAGCAACTACCTAAAATAATAATCGTGTTTTGCTACATGTGATTGTCGTGAGTTTATACTTGTTTTTCCTTTATTCCTGTACACTTTATGAAACAAGTTTTTGTTCTTTTTGAAAGGATTAAAAAAATGCATGTGCTTATGGTATTGTTATTTAGCAAGAGATATATACATATATGAACTACATAGCATAATTATGTGCCGCTTACAGAGCAAATCTCGCAATCCATGCCTCTTTTGAACACTAATTATTTTGTTTTGGATGTGATTTATATCCTTGGTTAATTAATCATGCGGCACTTCTTTTCATCAATTTAAATGGGCCCAGTCAAAAGCAAAATTAGAGGAGACAGAGTACTGTGCACTAAATTTGCAACTTTTTTTTCTACACAAAAGCTGGTTAAAGCGGAAAATTAGCTATGTTTAAGTGTGATGTACGCGTAATTATATAGGAAAATTCCAAAAAAGAAAGATGAAAAAAGCTTGTGTGTCAGTTCAAGAAGTAAATCTATGCCATAACATTTTCCACTAATACAAATACAAATTGCATATACAAATTGCATATAAAAGAAAAAAGAAACCAATGTCAAGTAAACTACTTTTAAAAGGCACGATACACTCGTTTTTTTTTCTAGTTTATTCAAGTCTTCTTTTTCTCTTTTGCTGGTTTTTGTTTCTTTTCCTTTGCTTTTCAACATAGCAAGGGTAAGAAAGCAACACACACATACACACACAAAAAAATCAAGGTGAGAATGTACATTTTCAAATTGTCAAAAAGTAAAACAATTTTGATTATTCATGTATATAGTTGTATAAATGTGTGTATATATATATACACACACATTTTCAAATTGTTTATTCAGATGGACATTATTTTTTAAAATAATATTAATTAGTGTTCTTAATGTAATTAAATGAAAATGGAAATATTTACTGTGTAAAAAAATAAGATATACTTTTTGAAATAATTGAAAGTGTTTTATTTTTTTGAGTGAAACCGGGTATCCTCCACGTGCAACTGTGGAGACTAATCCTCGAGATACTGAGATTCATTTAAAAAATTAATCTCTCCCAACACATGTTTCTTCGTACAAACGGCAGGGCTTTTTTGTTGGAACTTCTTGAGCAGTTGATGAATAAAAAAGCAATAGTCTTCTTTGACCAGATCAGACACATTCCAAAAGCAGCTCAGTTAGACAAAGACTGTTTAGTTTAATGAATTGAGAACCGCCAAGCATATGCTTGCATAATTGTATTGCCTAATGCTGATGGAACATTACTTAATTAATTACTTGTTTTTGTGTTACTTGTATGCACGCAATATTAATTGACAGCGTGTCCCCATTCTCTGAATCATTGCAGGTATATACAGCATAAGATCAAATCATTGGCAGCACAGAATTTATTTTGTAAGCTCAAATTTTAGAATATTACACACACACACACCCATTTCATTTTAAATTTTTTTAGAAAATATATGGTCACCAATTCATATTTTGGTTAAGCTTTAGACCATGTAATTCCAATAACCAAATGCGTCAGGAAAAAAAAGTCAAATTGAGTTTGGTCTTGATGTATACATACCTATTTCAGATTTTCAAAATATAATTATTACATGCTATAATAGCAAATTAATCAAGCAAAACGACAAGGTTAAAAGCCTCAAAAATATCCTCAAGGAGAAAGTTATTACCTTTTATTTTCTTTTCCACATCTTATTTTACATATATGGTAAGCCAAGCATTTAGGCTTGGTCGCAGGCACAAAGGTAACAGCATATATCCTCAAAGATAACATACTGTAAAATAAAATCAGAGTCAAATTCAAAAGGCTCGTCTTTCTGCCGACAATTGCTGGTAGATTTTTACATTAAGGAAAATAAAATCAGAGTCAAATTCTCAAGAACAATTGCATTATATGGTTAGATTTTGTCAGGAGTTAGCTACATATATATAGGAATTAAGAACCGAACTTTGTGTTTGATACACAGATAAATAATTAATAAACCCAATTCATTCACTTGTTTAACACAATTCAGAATCGTTTTTTACCCAAAGACAACGGACAAAACAAAAGCAAAGGTACCCTTTAATTATATATTCTTGGCTTGTCTTGATCTCCTTAGAAAGTGCCCCATGTCACAAATTTATATTGCACCATTTGCTAAGGGGACCCAAAGCCCTGAAATTAAATATAGTTAACAAAATAACAAAGGAGATCAAATCTCTCACATTATAGACCTTCAAAGTAAACCCCTTATTCAAATGGACTAATTAAATATTATAAAAAAGAACAATGATAATTGGATTACATGGTCTACCAACAAAGATTTCATTTCAATTAAAAGTTCCCATCATGGGACTCTTGCAAATGATTTGTTCTCAGTCCAAGAACAAGAATATCTTTGGTGTTGCAATTGAGGGCCAATGGAAGCTTTCCCAGGAACAGATCAGTTAGCTGTGTACCTTGATTATTCTTGTTCATCAAATAATATTCATCTGAGCCATTAGGCTGGAATTTAATTTCTGGCTGGTGGGATATCAAAATTATGAATTGAGACATGTCCACGTTTGATTGTTAACACTAGTGTGAGCACACACGCAACATTTCTGCATTCTGGTTTGCTACTGCTGTTGCTTAACAGATTGTGTTGTTGTTGCTTGCTAGTAGTTGAAATTGCTTTGTCCATTGAGGTTACATTATATATATATACTTATAAATTTAGTTAGCTTAGCTGGTAGTGTCACAAGACACAGATTCATTAATCCATCCATCTATTAAATTTATATATCGTAACTATAAATGAGATCATATATCCCGAACAGTTCACATGTATTTGTTTAATAATTATCCAGAGGTTGGTTCTGGTTCAGGTTTATATATACATAAACTACAATTTGTAATTTATCTATATATATATATCTTAATTACTTTGTGTGGAGAATTAAAGTATCCCTTTTCCATAAATATGTCAAGTATATGTCCTGAATCATGACGTTGACTAAAATCTCCTACCTAAAATTGGGCATTTGCGCATGTCAAAATAAAAAAAAAAAAGGCATTTGCGGATTGGAAGTAGGTATCTTAGAAGTTGATCGGTGAAAAATGCTAACCGTCGAATGGAATTATTGAAGCCGACTTGTTTCTTGAATTCTTCCATCCACGAAGCTTCAAAGTCCACTAAATAAACATATCCGTGTATATTGTGATCTTTTTTATTGATTAGAGATCGAGTAAAATACTTTCATGGCTAGCCCTTTAATATAAACTTGGCATCTGGGATTATAATACAAGTATCAACATGAAGAACTACCCTACAATAATAATAGAAATAATGTAATAAAAAAGAATACTTGTATGTCTGATATGTAGTATGCACTTTTGAGATTTATTAGACAGATTGAAAGCATCCTAGAAGTTCAATAATCATGCCACATTGTCTTCACTCTTCTGTAGCAGATACATAAGGAACCTTCGGAAACAAAGCTTTCCGCCACCAACTGAGTCTGACAACTTTTATTCAGGAAAAGATAAATGGGCTGGACCAATTAATCAGTTTTTTTTTTGTCAAAATCAATTAATCAGTGTTTTTTTTGGGTCGAATCAATTAATCAGTTCAAATAACAAATAGGCCTAACAAATATCACCGGAGACGAAAGTTCCGTGGCAAGTCAAAATCAATTAAGGCAATTTATATTCATACGTACACAAGTTCATATTCACACATACACACTTAAAAAAAAAAATCCCAAAACTACCCCTTCTTGCCTCTAGTAAGGTATAATCGCGAGTTATTTTTTTCACAATTTCCTAACAATGCAGAACTATTAGTTCCACACTAATGCGGAACTAATAGTTCCGCAATGTATAAAATTGACACATACATATCGAACCTTAAAATGCAAAGAAAAAATCTGTGCGGAACTATTAGTTCCACAGTGTATTTTTCTTGTCAGAGTTACACTGCAGAACTAATAGTTCCACAGTACTGTGGAACTATTAGTTCCGCATGAACAAGTTCATTGCCAAACTAATAGTTTCGCAAGTGTATTTGTTCATGCGGAACTAATAGTTCCGCAGTATAACTCTGACAAGAAAATACACATGCGGAACTATTAGTTCCACATGAACAAATACACTGCGGAACTAATAATTCCACAATATATTTTTTGCCTTCGTTTGGCAACGCAGGATATTATGGACTTTTTCAATTTTAGTGTATGTGTGTTTATAAATTGATGTATGTGTGAATATTAATTGCCATCAATTAATCACTTTTTTTTTTGGGTTGAATCAATTAATCAGTTCAAATAACAAATAGGCCTAACAAATATCACCCAAGACGAAAGTTCCGTGGCAAGCCCAATAACCCATTATCTAAGTAAGTGTGCTGGTCAATTATCAACCTTAATAAGAAATGGATGCTACAAACAAGTAGATAAAGGCGTGTTCAGTTTCTGTGTTTTATTGAATATTTGGTTTTTATTTTATAGCAAAGTATTTTTTTTGGTCAATAAGAAGTTCATAGAATGGATAACACCCAACCATACGGTATCTACAGTAAGGACGACAACATACGCAGAGTCACACGAAATAAAAACACTACAACCTAAGACCCGCTGTTGACATACCCCTTACAAACACTGGATAAGGAAAACAACCAAACTAAAAAAAACCAAGCTACCAAAAAACACAACAGAACAGCAAAAAATAAAACCAAACACTCTAAAAGGATACAAACATGAATGTGTAATTTAGGAGGAGGGTAAGCCCATTTGGGGCACCTGAGACCTTCTGCCTCCACAAAGGTAGCTCACATGTCATACACAGAGAATCGTCCGGAGCACTAGGCTAAGAATCTGCATTCCAAAGATGTCCCAGGCAGCTCGAAAAGGACCCCACCAGCAACAGTACAACAGAGAAGAGGAGACCGCCAATACTCGCAACAACAACAACCAAACACAACAGTGAGCCCACGACAACAACACAAAACCCGTGACCAGCCCAACACAACACCAACCTGAAGAAGGAGACAACAGCTCAATCTGAACAAGGGGAAAACTCGTCCAAACCCTAGCCGATTACGGTGCCCCCAACCTCCAGCAGAAGGAAGACAGTGTGCGGTCGAAAACCCTCACAGCAACGGGGACCATCACGGCAGCTGACCTTCACAGCGGTGAGCGATGGAAACCTTCACAGAACTGTACCACAACCAGCAGATCCGCCTCTTCCACCTCACCTTCTCAAGATCCAGCCCGAGAACCACAGCAGCGCCACCGCGAGCCACCAAACGAAGCCACAGAGACGACACTAGCAGAGAACGTAGAGACGAGCTGAGCGGAGGAAAGGGAAGAACTGATGTGGAAGAGGAACAAAAAAACCGAAAAGGAAAAGAAAACGGAGAAAAACGGAGAGGAGGAAAGAAAAAAACAAAAACGAGGAAACCAGGGGCCCTCGCACGCACAACGGCGGCGGCACG
The DNA here is from genome assembly GCA_030159175.1 of Glycyrrhiza uralensis. Classification (NCBI taxonomy): domain Eukaryota; kingdom Viridiplantae; phylum Streptophyta; class Magnoliopsida; order Fabales; family Fabaceae; genus Glycyrrhiza; species Glycyrrhiza uralensis. The sequence goes on along the minus strand of BRZY01000001.1, from coordinate 56,792,826 downwards.
ACGACCCCTTCTACTATCTTCACTGGAGCAAAGTATTAAATTGGAGTATTGTGAATAAGAAAAATAGATGATGGGTTTGAAGTGAGTGTTGTCATTTTAATCAGGATGTCCATATAACTCTTTTTTTTTTTGGTCAAGTCCATATAACTCTTCAATGTGAAGATTTGGGACTTTTGGGCCTATGTTCTCCTTGAGGTGAGAATTTGGGTCAGCCATTTTTTTTTTGGGAAAAAACTCTTTTAAAAGCTTAGTTTTGTATATTTTTTTTGGACCAAAAAAAAGCTTAATTTTTTTATGACAAAATAAAACTTATTTTTAGTGAAAAAAATATATATTTCTAAAATAGTAGCTGCTTTGAGCAAAACTACTCTTACGAGTTTTTCATCTCTTCTCCTTGTCTTTTTCACATGTACATGCCAAGTTGCCAACTGTAGTTGATCTCGCATCTCGTATTAATCCAATCCAGGAGGGGAGCAAGTTACAATTCTCGGAAAATAAAGTCAAACGGAATAGGGAGTCAATGTTAAGGTCAATTTGTATCCCCCCCCCCCCCGTGCGTGAATCTAGAGCTGTGCGTTCCACTTTAACAACACCGTGGCGTGAAAGACATCCATATCATATACTATAGTTCGTTACCAAATGTATACTCCCTCCGTCTATTTTAAATATAAATAAAAAAGTACATATATTTAGACTAAATATAGTCTAGATATATATATTTTTTTTGCTTATATTAAAAACGAAAAAAATATTCACATATGTGAAAAGAAATTAAAAAAAACAAATAAAGGGAAATAAATTAAATAATAATAATTTTTAAATATATTTTTTGTCCCTGTATATAGAAGTATTTTCATTCAACTTGGTTAGATAAAAAATAAAAAAAAATAACTAATTAATATAAATTTTTATTCTCGATAAAATAATTTTTTTAAGTGAATTCTATACTAAATAAGAGAAATAAATTTTTTTTATTTATGATTTGTTTATATTTTAAACTATCATATTTAATTTTGTTTTTATAATAATGTCCTCAGTAAATATTAATAAAAATTTCACTTAAATAAATATAAAATATTCCAAAAGAGTTGGGATTTAATTAAACCCCATGTGTTGTTAGTGGTTACCCCAGCAGGGTCTGAGACGGTGGGCTCTGTACTGTATTGTACCAATGCATTGGCAGTGCGTTACTCATCCTCTGCACACAAACACAGACGCACATGCTACGAGACACCAACAAGACCACAAGACCCTCTCATTCACATTTATCCCTCCTTCTCCTTCTCCTCAAACCATAACTCAGAATAACAGTATCTCATTCTCACTATCTCATCTCTAATGCTGAACCTCATTGGAGATTTTTAATTACTTTTTAGTGAATCCATCACAATAATTTGAAAATGACAAAAGAGGGATGAGAGGCATATTTAGTAAAATAAAATGACAAAAATAACAAAAATTATTTCAATCATAAAAAATGGTGATATTTTCTTTTTCACGTTGGGCACAAAATTCTTTCCCTATCCTCTTCTCTATCACTTTTTCTCAAAAAAAAAAAAGTAATAACTAAAAGGCTAAATAACACTTTTCCCCATGTTATTACAATTATGCAATTATGGTTTTTTTTTTAACTTTTTAATTGAATAAATTGAATTTTTTAATTATTTCAATTGTCGCAATCATCTTTTTCTATTGCTATATTGTTTAATTTTTAACAATAGAGTCTACACTAACACGATGCACGTGATATTAATTTAACACTAAATTAGATCATTTTAGCCAAATCAAGTCCACCTATGTCAAGTAGACTTTAGATCTGTTTGGATAAATAGCTTATTTAAACACTTATAATATAAACACTTATCATAGAAATATTTATATATAAATTATTTTTATAATTAAAAAAAATATATAATAAAACTAATTTCATGTAAATAATAAACTATTTTAGAAAATTATTTAAAAAATATTTAAAAAATTATCTTAATAATTATAAATTATTTTCATAAACTCTACTTCATAAATGAATCCAAATAGGATGGAAGAGACCTAGACCAAAAGCACACAATAACAACTAGAATTTCAGAATGCAATTAAGGCAAAGTTAAAAAAACCCACTTTCCCTTTCCCTCTCGCACAAGTGCACAACACAACCCCATCTCCCCGTGTCCCACTTCCCCATCGCACAACGACAAGAAGAAGCAGGAAGGAAGAGATCTCCAGGAACCCACTCTCCCTTTACCCATCACCACCGTGCGGCGCATCTGTGAGACCAATATTACCACCTGTGCGGCGCATCCACGGTGGACGAAGCCACAGATCTCCCATTTCCCTCACCATCGTAACTGCCACAAAGCAAAACACCCGATCTGTTTTCTGGGTTGGTGTTGACTTTTTTTGTTGATTCATTGTTTGGAGAATCGAACTCAGCTTCTGGTTGTGTGCGCATTGAACTATTCTGTTGTTTTTGCTGTGAAAAACTAGTTAGTTTTTTTTTTCCTTCAATTTAATCTTAAGAGCTGGGTTCTTATAGAAGAATCAGTTCTCCACCTGGCTGCCAGGTTGGTGAACCCATTGGAGATTGCTTCGCGCCGCACTTTCTCTTCTCTGCTTTCTGCAACTGGGTTTTTCCCTCTTCTCCATTCTGTGCCCCTTTGATTCCACTTTCTCGTTCTGAATGCTGCAATTGCAAAGATACAAACTTTACTCGAGTTGAGGAGATGGGTCATGTTACCAGCCTTCAACTACTGTGTTGAGCTGAGCTCTTTCCAATTTCGGATTTCTCGTGCATGTTGAAATTGCTTCTGGCTCAGAAATCAGAACAAAATGATCAACAAAACGCTTTTCCTCACGTACTTCTACTTGTTTATCTACATCTTGCTTTCATCTGGAGTCATATTGTACAACAAGGTATTTTTTTTTTACCTCTTTTTCTTCCCTTTCTTCACCAAATTAGTTTTTACTTTTAGCTAAAGCATGGCCAATGTATTAAGTATTATAATTGTTTTTTTCCTATTTTTTTGCAGTGGGTTCTCTCTCCAAAGTACTTTAACTTTCCGCTTCCTATAACACTCACCATGATTCATATGGGTTTTTCTGGGGCCGTGGCATTTTTCCTTGTCCGGGTCTTTAAGGTATGTATTTGTATGCCATCCTGTTGTGATTTGGGCATGCCCCTTTGCGGGTTTATTATGGTCAATTTCATTGTTGCCTCTAATCTTCAATGTTAGCATAGTTGTCTAACTGTATGCTAAATTTGTGTAGTTGACATTAACATTACTGTGCTCTTTATTGAAATGTAGTCTTCGATGTTGATTGCATCTACTGTACCAGTCTGCAGGGGCACCTCTAGTTATCATGTTCAGTTTGTTAGATTATTACTATTAGTTATTAGTTATAATTTTCTCTTGATGTGATTTCTGAAATCTTACTTATATGCATATGTGCATGTGTTCATGTTTTGTTGTTCTTCATACCATTACTTGAACTTTTATTGCCTGCCATCCTTGTTTGATCACCTTTCATTCTGATTATTTGTCTATTTGATTGGCACCTTAATATATTTTCCTTTTTCTCTGATTCGCAGGTTGTATCTCCTGTCAAAATGACATTTGAAATGTGAGTGTACCCTTGATTTGAAGCCTTCTTGTGCCTTGTTCTCTTTTGACCAACTTATTTCTAAAACTTTTTCTTTCACAGATATGCGACTTGTGTGATACCAATAAGTGCCTTCTTTGCATCAAGTCTTTGGTAAGCACTACACATTGGTAAACTAAAATTTTCTGATTTTAGATATACACAATCCTCAGATTTTTTTATAAGATATCTCTCGTATTTACATTTCCTAATTGTTTTATTCAACAAGTGCTTGTGCAGTAAAATAAAGCGAAGTTTCAAAACTATCATTATTATGTTAGGCATGTAAAAATTAGCTCAGTTCAACTTGTCTGTGCTAGGTTAAACTTGGATGAAATATGAGGCAGCTTAAGCTTGGTTGCAGAATTTTTTTTTTTTTTTTAATGTAATCCCATTTAAGGATGAATCTTATACTTTTAGTTTGGTATCAAGTTTTCTCATTAGCCTGCATTAATCTAGAACCGTTGCTCCTGCATTGACTACTTAAACTAGTAAGGTGGGTGGTGGGTACAGTAAGCATGAAGTTCTATGTTCTCAATAGATAACCCTTTATCAAAGTATCTGGTACAATGAAGACCATTATCTATTATCTAGAATTGCTATGAATTCTCTATCCAATGAAGGTAATTATCAGACCACATACATATATTTCGAATTTGTTCATTTTCTGCCATTTAAATCTGTTCAAAGTATGATATTTCTAAGAAATTATGATAGCTCACCTTTATGATTCAAAGATTACTTTGGTTATAAGCACTATTGATTCTTCCTCTATACGTGCGCTATTCACATGCGTACACCTCATGTAGCATTAGTACTATTGAAGGTACATTTTTTTATATGAGCAATATGTTTTTGTTTGCTACAGGTTTGGTAACACGGCTTACTTGCATATTTCTGTGGCTTTTATCCAGATGCTTAAAGCTCTCAGTATGTTTTAAGTTTAACAAACTTCACGTTTCTCTTACTGTCAATGTCAATGATAATTCCTTAATTCTAAAACTTATTGTTTCAGTGCCAGTGGCAACATTCCTTGTGGCTGTTTTGTGTGGCACTGACAAAGGAAGGTGTGATGTTTTCTTCAACATGGTGCTGGTTAGTGTTGGAGTTGTCATTTCCTCCTATGGGGAAATTCATTTTAATATAGTTGGCACAGCTTACCAGGTCACCGGCATCTTTGCAGAAGCTTTAAGACTGGTATTAACACAAGTCCTTTTACAGAAGAAGGGCTTGAGTTTAAATCCCATTACGAGCTTATATTACATAGCTCCATGCAGGTATATTCTGTTGATACTTCAAGCTAGTTTTCTCTAATATATATATATGAGTCTGTATGAGTCTGTACAACAGTCATATTAACCCACCTGGAGTCTGGACAGCTTTATCTGTTCCTATTAACCATCCAGTTCATGCTCTTCTGGACTTGGGGAATAATTTTATCAAGATATACTTTTCTCTTTGTGATTTAGTGAATAATCATGTTGGTAATCCTGACTTTTTGGGCAATGTACCTGCACAACATGCACACATGCGAGTAATATGCAGTCATTCTTTTTGCTTCTTCATACTGAAATTTATGTCATGTCTATTTTATTGCCTCCCTTTTTTAGGTAAAAAAAAAATGTGATGTTATTGGAACTATCAATGCTTGCATATATCAGCAAACCCAGCATACCATGTGATCTGCTAACTTCTTTTGTATTTTGTTATATGCAGTTTTGTGTTTCTCTTTGTGCCTTGGTACCTTCTGGAAAAGCCCGTGATGGAAGTTTCACAGATTCAGTTCAACTTTTGGATCTTTTTTTCCAATGCTGTGTGTGCTCTAGCCTTGAATTTTTCCATTTTCTTGGTGATTGGTCGAACTGGTGCCGTTACCATCCGGGTTGCCGGTGTGCTTAAAGACTGGATATTAATAGCCCTTTCAACAGTTATATTTCCAGAGTCTACAATAACTGGTCTGAATATAATCGGCTATGGTATTGGTAAGTTATGTTTGAAATGTGATGTTTTTCAGTCTCCTGCCCTCTCCAGTCTCCATCCTCTTAACGTATTTTACCTGCAGCACTGTGTGGAGTTGTGATGTACAATTACATAAAGGTCAAGGATGTCCGAGCTTCTCAATTACCTTCTGAAAGTATTCCTGATCGAATCACAAAGGTATCTTCTTGACATGTTTGTTAGATTAGTATTTATAATTGAATTCAATCAATAAGTATACATTGACGGGGTAAACGGATTATACACATATGTTCAATCATATTTCACCATCTTGTCATAGATAAACAAGTTTTAAGAACTAATATCATGATGTTGCACAATAGTAAAATATTATTGGACGTTTGTGTAAAACTTGTATACACCGTTAGCATATATAGTTATTAAACTCTTTGTAATTTTATATGTGACCCTTTTGGGTCAATGTGAACATGTTATATATCCATGGTAGTGAGATTTAGAAATGATGAAGTAATAATAGAATAGATAAAGTTCATGACACTGACCTAAACTGAACACATGTCACATAAACATACAGGACTGGAAATTCGAGAAGAAGTCATCTGATATTTATGTGCCAGATAACGTTGGCAACAATGATGGGAACGGTTCTGCCTCTGATATGAATATTGATGAAGAAGCACCGCTGATTTCTTCATCAAGGTTATCTCATATTGGACGTACGCAGCTAACCAACCATGCAACAGGAAAATGAAAACCCAAATACAAGATTCATTTTTGATCTTCCCCTTTTGGAAGAACAAGAAAGAGGAAGCGGGGTCAAGTCAAATGCACCATGTTCCTCTTATTCTTTCTAGATAGTATGCTTTATTTATAATGAAATCATGCTTGCTTTCTCTTTGTAATTAATTAATTACATTCACTGTGTTGATTCGTGGGTTAAGACCAACTGTCCTCGTAATTCTTATGATAATGATTTTAAATTTATTACCAACTTTTTAAAATTTGAGTAGGCGTAATCTGCACTCATAAAGATTTTAATCTCATTTCAAATAACTTTGCTGTGAAAAAAGAGGGATCACAATATTCTGCCAAAAATTATAATCAACGACACTAATATCAAGTTAAAATCAGCTAACTACAATTTTCACATCCAGAACGGAGTTATTGCTTTATTCATAAGATACAGCGGACATAGGCACATACATTTCTAGCAGTTTCTCGTTTGTAATGGTCGCCATAGACTACTGTCCTAAGAACAGATGACTCGTAACAAAATACTTTACTCTCTCTGGACCTAAATACAAGCAAAAAAAAAAAAAGAATCTCTATTTAGTGAACTTAAATTTTAACTAATTTATCCTATTTATTTATTACTCTATTTAATGTTATTATTGCCAAATATATCTTTACATTAATTCAACTTTTATTTTCCAAGAATCCCTTTTGTGAAATATCTATAATAAATAAGATCAAGGGTAGTTTAGTAAATGTAATTTATTTTTTTATATGAAATCAAGAAAATCAAATAAATTTTAACTAATTTTCTTAATTTATATAAAGTTAAGTATTTTTACTTATAATTGAGTCTAGAGAGAGTAATTGACAAATAAATACTTTTTAACGGTACATTTTAATTGAATTATATCCCTATCTAGGACTTGAAGTCGAACTAACAAACAAACATCATATCCCTATCTAGGACTTGAAGGTCCACGTTAAGAAGGTTGATATGAACAGCTGCAAGTGCAACTTTGAATAAGTGTAATGTACCCAACCGAATCGAGCACAGTTTCGAATATATGCGTATACACAAATCAAAATATGGGGAAAGGGTGGGGACTGGGGGGAACAAATCTCCTTTGAATTAGACACATATACACCACGAATTTCACGGTGGAGTATTTACTTTCTCCCTAGCCCTAAATTTTTGGAATGTTACATGAAGAAACGTGACACTCAAGGCAAATCAGAAGGCTCTCGTGTGATTTACATATAATCACAAACAGTATATGCAAGACTTTAAAATAAAAAAAGAATTAATTGGAGAGATCAAAATGATGCCTCCAGACAGCAATCCTCTAATATTTCCATCGATAAGAACAGGAATCAAGTTGATAGGACTAGGATGGAGAAAGCTACTGTTCAAATATAAGCATTATCCAAAATGTTCTCCAGTCCGTACGTACAAAAGTCTCCTTGTGGGGACTGGAGGCGCCAATCCTGGGATATCCTTGATATCTTTGTTGTTGGGATTCACAATCTGCAAAAAAAAAAATGTTGCTGGTTAACTTCAAATAGAAGCTTAGTGTCAGCATTGCACAAATATGAACATCTGTTTGTGCACATGTGCATTTCAATAGGCAATCACTAGTACGGAACATCATGCAATACAAGTTCTCCCCACTTCTTTTCAGGGTTGTATAATGTCTTGCAAAAGTAAGTTATTTAAGATATTCCATGTAAAAATGCTTCTTTCAAATAAATTATTGGAGCACATTGGTTTAAGCTTTAAAAATGTTGTATTGCTTGAGAGTTGAGAGAAATATCCACATCAAATTCATCGAACTCAGATATGAGATGAACATGATACCTTCACGACAATAATGGCAATTACACCACAGACAATAAGAAACAGGAAAAGCATGATGCACTTGTCTGTAGCTACCTGATAGCAGGGGGAAAGACGATTTAGTTGCATGACACAGGTATGAAGGAAATTAGATAGTGCAAATGAACAATGAAATTGAAGCAACCTGTCTGCCGATCTCCTTAACAAGTTGGGAGGCCTTCTTAATTGAAAACTGAATTGAATCAAGCTCATTAACAATACGGCCCATTTGTTCAGTCTGCATAATTTGAAAACAGAATTAGATGTCAGATTAGCTATCCCTTGGACTCTTCCCGTCATATACTATACTCAATGCAAATTAAACTTACTTGGCCCTTCAAGGTAGCAGCAGTTTGTGTGCCGACTTCAACTGTTTGATGTACAACCTACATTTTGACAAGGGTAAGGACAAAGGTCCAGAGGCAATGGAGGCATGTCTGAAGTGACTCACCTGCTTAGATCTCTCAATAGCCTGATCAGTTTCATCCATTGTCTTCATCCCGGCATGAATAAGCTCTTGATTTGACATTTCTATAGGACAAGCCAGATGAGCATTATTGCCAAGATAAATATGTTATTCACTACACTTAAAAACATAGAACATACAAAAAAATGCCCCAGCCCCCAGCCCCAAGAAGGAGGCACCAAAAAGATGAAAGACTGAAGTATGCCATTGCAAAAATTAGCACCCAAACACAATGCACAGATTCTACACGGACACTAGTTAGACAGAAACACAAATATACAGTGAAATAAATTTCAATTTATATTGCAAAGTGATGTCATCTCATTGGTCTCAATCACAATTTCCAATGAACATTTTACCTGATGCCAGTTGAACATTATCTTCAGCTGTAGGTTCACTTGCTCCAGCTCCCATGTCAAAAAGTTCAAGTTTTTTATTGCCAATGGTATTCATGTACCTGTTTATCATCCAAGTGATAGTATAAGTCCTCCTTTCAAATAGCACAAAGGATAAAACTTTTATTTAGGAGTAAAGAACTATAAAATAAGGAAATTAAATTTTGCTTTATTGGTTCTACCAACCAACCCTGACAGTAAACATTTATCATGAATTCAAGATTTTGAAAGTTGAACATACCCACAAGGAAAATTGGAATTAATCATCTAATATGTTCCATAACCTTCAAAAGAACCAATCGAAGGCTAAAAACAGTAAAGAAAGTAGATAGATGAGCTTACGTTTTTCTCAGTGCCACATATGAGTTTAGCTCCTTGATCTGCAAGAAAAACATATGTTATTAACCATAAAGAGTTGGTTGTTTGTGTGCATGGGCATGGGCATGCAAAGTATAACACACATATGGACGATCCTCAGACACTTGAACTTTTTTCTGACCATATGGAGATCACTTTATTTGATGCCTTGACAATATGAAAAATATTTATAAAGTTGTTACTCATCAAAAACAGGGTAATTCGGAATGTGAATTCACAGTACACAAAAAACCTTGCACCCCTTCCAAACTTTGAAGAGGTAGGTCCTAGATTTCCAACATAAGCAAGGAAAAAAAAAAGGGTTATGGGTATTGACCATTGATTGCTTTTCATCATTGAGTTGCTTGTTCACTTCTTCAGAATTTCTTGCCCCTTCATCTTTAATTTCACGATCAAACTCTTTTATCAACCTGAAACCATTAATAACAACATAATGCTTCTTATTCTAAGAATGCCAACAACACATTCCTAAAGGACATTACAAAATATGTCAAAAATCAAAATCACATGAAATTTCACTTCTTTCAGCATTAGCATGTGGCAAAAGGCAACTCTATCTATCAAATACGAAGTCTGCAAAGGACATAACCAGTATGATAAACCAGAAAATAACTATCAATTTATCTTCCATAAAATGTTCAATATAGAGCAAGGTTCCTTCCATGTCTCCCACATTATTATCATTCAAACCCAGGGAAGTTGGCATGAGATGTCAAATCCATTACAGAAATCTTGTTTATGATATTTAGTAGTAAAGGGGCAGCCTGGTGCTATAAAACTCCCTCTATGCCGAGGTCCATGGAAGAGTTGGACCCACAAGCAATCTTACTTTACATTTGCAGAAGGTTGATTCCACGACTCAAATCTGTGACCTCTTGTTCACATAGCAGCAACTCTAAGTTGCGCTAAGGCCCCTCTTCTTCTTTATGATGTTTAGTAGTAACAAACAAAATTTCCACCATGCTAATCTACGAGGAAAAGGAAACTGTAAAAGTTGATATATTGAACAGCAGCTGCATTTTCCTTCTCATTCACAGTTTTGTTTTTGTTTTTTGTTTGGATCTTATTCAGAAAGATACAGTGGTCACCAAGAGATATCAAAATTACATTTACATAAATGCACGACTTACCTTTTGCACTCCCTCATCTTCCCTGTGAGTTCCTCCAGCTGATTACTTTGTCTATTGGAATCTTTAATCTTATCCAGCTTCTGGAAGCCATTTCTGGATGCAAAAGGTGAATATATTAAAAACAAGTTAATAAATAAATTAACACGGTACACATCATCCACATTCTAACATGTATCTACAAAATGCTTAAATGATGGGATCTATTTAGAAAAAGTAGTAAACCTTGTCTCTTTCTTTTACTTCTCCAGGAATTGATAGCTATGAATGTGATGCCAGCTAAGGGTACATTATTATGGGACCAAAGGAGGAAGTAAAGTGCATGTAAACCATAAATCACTTGTATAAAGATAAATAAAGGAAGGATGACGTAATAGCTATCAGCCAGTTCAGCCCATTGCTGAGTGAAAGAGGGCAACCCAGGTCCAAGTTCACAGTTTCAAGGTATGAAAAATAAATTGCTGAGACTAAAAAAATACATACTAGCAAAAAAAAAAAATCAATTTTGCCCCTAGCAACTTAGTCTCGCCATCCGATAAATTCCATATGAAAACTTTTCCACAGAATATAAATGAGGACCTCATATGAAAAAATATAATTCAATGAGAATCTACTTCACTCTAAACATAAACATCATTGACATTCTGCAATCCTATGTAACTGTTGAAAGGGAAATAAGAACAACAGCACCAGCAGCAACAATAACAACAATAATATGCATGACTATACCACCCAAAAACAAGGACTTGCAATTGCCAAGATTAATGCAGGATCATGAGCTAAGGGTTTGCGAATTATATTTATTCTGACACATGAGAGATGCTTTGGTTGAGAAAAGGGGAACATAACCCACATAACCCTTTTCTCAAACTATTCTTCAAAAATTGAATATTTTTCAAGATAATAAACCATAGCATTTAGTCATTCAAGTATAACATGGAAACAAATAACAACTAACAACCGTTAGTCTGAGCTACATACACTTACAATCTGTCAATCTGGCGGTTTCTACTTTCTACAGAGCATGAAATACAACCATGAACAATTGAACATGTATATCAAGTGGCACCAAAGACAAGCCTTCTTGTAGTTTGAACTAGTACCCTCCCAGTCCCATCCTGTTTCTACCACAGCCACACTCATTTCACCAAACACCATCCGCCCATAGCTATGTGATGTAACCAACTGTGTAGCTTCCGAAACCACAGAAACACTTAAATTTTCAAATATAACAACCCCAGATCTGAACTCACTCAAGAATTGATAGGACATCATCAACACGCAACACACCGCTCAAATTGACAAAATTGCATTTCAGGGTCTAATCCTCCAATGTCAACAATCACATCCCAAATTGCTATACAAGTTTATTAATAATTATTAATCAATCACACCCCAAAAATAGCTATACAAGTTTTTTTCTCTCAATTCCATTGTAAGAGGCATTCATCACAATTAAGAAATAGAGGATCAAACACGAGATACAAACACAGAATCAAAATAACATAAAATTGAAGAGTGATGATGATGCATACGCTAGGACTCGGAAGATGTCGCGAATTTCACCGTGGATCTGTTCGAGCTGAGGAGTCATCTGCAAGTTGGTGGCCATGGCAGCCGGAGATTGAGTCTGCACCTAAAATCCCGGCACAAAAAAGAAAAATCGAATATCGGAGAGAAACCCTAGGTTGTTGATGGTAACAGAGGATGCTGATGATGCATTTTTTTTTTGTTGGTTTTCTCAGAAAGGAATGGAAAATGCAGAATGAGATTGGGAATGTGGAAAGTTTTTTTGGGATCAAACTGAAAATTGCATAGCGTGCAAGTGAGAGAAAGGGAAGAAGGAGACAACACAACCTCAACACAACACAACAACACAACACAACCGAGAGAAGTTGGACCTGTGCTGTGCGATGTGAGAGGGAGGAGAGAGAATCGTTGTCACATAAACAATTTATTAATTATTTATTTATTCTATACACTGTTCTTTTAAAAAAAAAAAAAAGAAATCGTCATCAAGCGATAAAATAGAGAAATTAAAACAGTATGGTTGATTGAGTTGAGTTAGATGATGGGCCAGCATGTCACGGCGCGGGAAATCGAATGTATTTTGCCTTCCCATAACCAATAACTAATAAACAAGTATTTTATTTTTTATCAAAAAAAACAATTATTTTATTTATTTATTTATATAAGCTGTTAGAGATATAAATTTGTGAAATTAGAAATTATAAGAATTCACCATGCGCATAATGATACTTCCTCCGGTTTAAAATATAAATAATAAATACACTTTTTTTTATCTAAAATATAAACAATATTTATCAATTTTTATATAAATTAAATACTAATTTTTCAATTATACCATTTATTTAATATAATATTCATACTTACGATAGATACCAAATAGGTAATTTTGAAAAAAATATTAAAACTAGTAAATATTAATTAAGATTATTCAATTTTAAAGCATTCATTGATTTATATATTTTTGTACTATATTACTTATATTTTAAACCGGAAGGAATATTAGACAACAACGTTTTGTTTTTTTGGAGTCGAACAGTGGGTTGAATCCAGTTGTTGAATTTCAAATGATTGGGCTAAAGAGTAAATTTTAGAGGATAATATAAAATATAAATAACTTAATAATCAAATGAAGAATGTTGAACTGGAATGCGTTGTCAGTCCGAGAGGGGTGGGTCACAGCAGTGGAAGGGAAATGGTTGTCCCCACTCCCCCGCTCTCACTAGTCACTGCCTTTTCCCCCATTGTTCTTTTTGTATCCCACAATTCACATTATGCATAACAAGCCTTCCACACCTCTAGAGATACGGGTTAATTTGGATTGAGTTTTGCTAAATCTCACATTTAAATCTACCAAAATTTTTAATTTGGTTTGAGTTGTGTTTTGGGAATTGGTAAATACACCTACCACTATTTGTCATCTACCTCACTTGTTACTATTTAAAAATTTTAATATCAAAATACCCTTTTATACTACCGAAAATTTAAATTTCTAGTAGTTATAAAATTCAATTCAAAAATTCCAAATATTTTATAACTACTGAAAATTAGAATTTTTGGTAGTATTAAAAATTCAATTTTATAACTACCTTTAAATTTTCGGTAGTATAAAAATTCAATTTTATAACTATCGAAAATTTTAATTATTTTATAACTACCGAAAGTTTTAATTTTCAGTAGTATTAAAAATTCAATTTTATAACTACTAGAAATTAATTTCTGGAAAAATATAAAAATTTATCAAAAATTGAAATTTCCAGTAGTTATAAAATTGAATTTTTAATACTACTGAAAATTCAAATTTCAAGTAGTTATAAAATTATTCGAATTTTTGAAAAAATATAAAAATTTAATTTTGATACTTACCGAAAATTAAAATTTTCGATAGTTATAAAATTAAATTTTTATTACTACCGAAAATTTCAATTTGTGGAAAAATATAAAAATTTAATTTTAATATTTACCAGAAATTGAAATTTTCAATTTCCGGTAAGTATCAAAATTAATTTTTTGGAAATTGCAATTTTTTGTAGTTATAAAAATTTAATTTTATAACTATCGACAATTTGAATTTTTGAAAATTTTAACTTGCACAAAAAAAACTATTTTTATATTAACGTAACTTTTTAAATAGAATATATAGCAAATATACAGATATATTTACCAATTCCCTTATGTTTTTTGTGTTAAACCAAATCAGCCCAGCCCAATTAACAACGCATTGATTCAAGATTGGTATCATTTTCAATTTTAGAAAAATGTTAAGATATTCTAAAGAATTTGTAATTTTTTCTAACTGCCTAGTTGAATAGACGAAAAGATTTTTTTTTTAATGCCATCGGGTTAAGTGATCAACTTAATGGATTTGAAACAACGAACAAAAAAAGGGAATTTTTATCTATCTACGTCAATGCGAAACTATTAGTTATGTATGTATATTTTTTTCCAAATATATATATGATGCGGAACTAATAGTTTCGTACGTTGTAAATTAATGCGGAACTAACGGAACTAATAGTTTTGTAGGTATTTTTTTTCTTCTAAAAACATACATGATGTGGAACTATTAGTTCCGCACGTTATAATTCAATCCGAAACTAATAGTTCTGCAAATATTTTTGATTCGTTACGCATGCTTGTAGAACTATTAGTTCCGCAATAGTTCTGCATCATGTATGTTTTTAAAAAAAAAAATACCTACAGAACTATTAGTTCTGCATGGATTTACAACGTACAGAACTATTAGTTCTGTATCATGTATGCGTTTGAAAAAATATATACACGTGGAACTAATGTTGAAATACGTGTGAATAGAAAAATATACGTGTAGATAAAAAAAGTAAAAAAAAACATAAAATAAGCTCATCGGTTTGGGTTGGGCTACCGGTCCACTTTGACTCTCAAGTCAAATTTCAAACATTATCATCTCGATGGAGCTTTTATTCAAACATATTTATATTATTATTTTATTGTCAAATTCTAAGATGGACCACTTCAATAGGAGGTCCATTGTAAACCAGTCTACTTATATAATTTTGTTATTGTTGTAAAGCCCTAATGTTTTCTAGAATTGTGAAATCTTCCCCACTCCAACAATGAACAATTTCCATGGCCTCTTGCTTATGATGGCTAATATTGCCTCATCACATGACAATCTCACACCAAAATGAGTTATAGTTTGAATTTCCCAAGCAAGTGCTATGAGTTGATGGAGTGACTTGATGCAAAGCTGAATGGGACGAAATCTTATGTAGTAGATTAAATTTGCAAAATTTCCCACTAATAAAAAAAATAGTTGACACTCTATCACACCATTTTATTTTAAGTGATAATATGTTATTTAAAATACTATAGTAAATGTCTATTATAAAATATATAACACATCTATATATAAATATCTATGTACTATCTAAATTTGATACACAGAATTCCATGCATATAATCACACACGATTTAATGATTTTGATTAATTTTATATTGCACATGAAGTTATCTAATCATCAAAGTGTAAAATATTGTGTAACAAAAAAAAAGTGTAAAATATTGACACTGCAACATCCCTAAGTACATGATAAAAATTGTAAATCTAAATGTGTAAATTTATATTAAATTAAATTAAATTATACACTAAATTTAGAATTACGTAAGTAGCTTTACTTCACACGAGAGGACCAAAACAATTCACATGTGCACGTGCACTATAAGGTATAAACAACGTGCTTCCTATGTTATGCTACTTTTGGAGTGTGAAACGAAGCAAGCCGTGTAGATTTAGCCATTGAGTTAGGTTTGATTAGTCACCATTGCACAAAATATATACCAATGATGCTGCATCGATCGTATGTATTCCATGAGGTTTTTGATTCAATTTTTGACAGTGACATCTCCTCAATGAGGCCTTTTAGGCTTATAACATGGCCAGTTTAGAAATTCAAGTAACCCATTTTTTTTATCCCATGTGATGTAGTTCAAGTAGTTAAAGAGTTTGGGTTAGGGGTGTTCGTGGGATGGGTTGGGACGGGTTATGTCTAACCCTTATTCGGCTCTAAAGTTTAATCAGGTCAATTCTTGAGACTCGAACTCTGTCTTTAATCCAATATAACCCGATGATATGCAGGTTCGATGAAGATCGGGTCAAAATAGGACAATACCAGACAGGTTGACCCGAGGGACATCACATAGCATCTTTAGACTAAGATTTTAAAATAATATCAAGAACCAAGAAATAATGTTTAAATTAAATAAACAATAACAAAATAATATATAAATAAATAGATTAGTTATTCATGTAATTCAATAGAAAAAGTGATAACTTAGCTTATTTAAAAAATAATAAATAGAATGTTAGATTTTATCATTTGACCTAATGTTAACAAAGAAGAAAAAATCTATCTAAATTTGAGCGAATCACACCTGTGAAAATGATCACACCCATGATGTGAAACAATCTGTTTCATACTGCACGAGCCAAACTAGAGCTAACCACAACTGAGTAAAATTTCCACCCCAGGTGTGAGACTTGCAGGCCCTCTTATGAAACCTCCAGAGCTGGAACCCCAGAAGCTAGCGACCACTCCCTTAGGAATTTTCACACCCCTGGTGTGGTCAATGTTGATACACAGAAATATAAAGCAAGTGTAATAGGGACGGGCTGGGTGACCCGAGAGTCAACCTGAGCCCGGCCCAGCCCAAAGCGGGGTTATTAATTTGGACTATCCTATTGTCTCTTTCCGTTTGACGGGTCTAAGGTTAGACTCGACTCGAAGCCATCGGACTAAGACAGGCCCAGGGCCGGGTCTTGTACACTCCTAGTTTGGGTGATATATAAGAGTCGATCCCCAAACAACCCCTTTCCCCAACCCTACGTGTGAGTAATGACAAAAAATAACCAATTTTTTTTCTCCAACTAATTGAAAAGGGACGAGTCACGAGAGTGGGGTTCTATCCCTGTTTAAACAAAAATCATATTTATTTTTGTAACTCCTAACTTTTCATTTACTTTCTCACTTAAAATTAATTATTCATTATCTTTAATTAAATAGGTTGGCACTCTGCATAATTAGATTTTGGGGCACTTACAGAAATCGCATATGGGCCTGACGACCTCACACGTGGGGTGGCAATTGGTACACAATTGTAAACTACACTGGATAATACTTTGCAATTTTGTAATTGGGTTTGTCGTCTTTACACTGGGGGTGTCAATTTTTTCGCAGCTGTGAACTGTTCTGAATTGTACTCTACATTTTTGCACTTGGGTCTGACGACTTCACACAGGCAACGGGTATTTCTCCACACTTGCAAACGACTCTGGTTTGAACTCTGAAGTTTCGCACTTGAAGTGTGAGGACTTCACACCAGGGGTGGGAATGTCTCCACAATAGTTAACTGCTCTGATCGGTACTCTGCATTTGTGTACTTAGTTTTGTCGTCTTCACATCAGGGGTGGAATTTATTTCACAATTGTGTATGGTTCTGTTATTGCTTGTTATGATTTTGGTAGATTTGGTGGTTTTTGGTGATATCTTTTGGCGTGTTACAAATGATATATAGGGTCTGAGGTGTCAACTTAATTAGATGTCTTTTTCTATAATGATACATTTGCATATTAGCTCTATTTAAATAACGGTAGTAGCTCAGTTGATTTTGTATATCAAACAATTCTTGTTCTTTTTTTAGTAATTAAATTTGAACATAACTAGTACTCTGGTTTGGTTGTTTTTTTCTTAATAATATTTTTGGTTATAAAAAAAATAAGTTGTCATCTCTTCAAACATCATTCTTATTAGTTTTAAAAAGATTTCACTTCAAAATTTGCTTTAGATGTAAAAATACGTTAAATCAAATATATTTGGGAGATCAGAAGTGTGTAATAATTAAGTCAATTCATTTTTAGTTCATAAATCAAATATTGAAAAGTATAAAATATTACAATCGAGGTATGTCATTAAATATTAAAAAAGTATTAAATATTATAGTATTTGTACAATGTGGGTTGGTGCATTTCTTTATCGATGACAATAACACATGGGGTCTAAAGTCCAAAACAGTAAAATTCATAGTAGTAGTTTTTAATGGCTCACTTTATCCTTTTGTATATTAAAAATCCCAAAACAATGATTAGTTAGACTGTATATATTTTGCGTTATTAGCTAGGATTATCTTAATTAATTACGTCTCAGAATAATACATGAACAGCGAAGCGCGAAGACTGCATGACTATCTGGTAGGCTTTTCTTTGCATCAATCATTAATTCATATATACATTAATATTGACTTTTCACTGCTAAAAATGATCACTTCAAATAATTTATTTTTTTCCAATGTGTCATCTCTCTTTTATTTTCACTCACCAAAAAAAAATCTCTCTTTTATTTTAGAGAACTTATTTTTATTATTATTCTTTGTGTATTTTTATCATTCTTAAGTATTATTTAAATTTAGTCAATTACATAAATTTTTAATTTTTTATATCAATTTTTAATAATTAAAAATTTAATGTTTATAAATTCAAATTTTAACATACCATATAAAATTAATAAATATGAATGACAATGCGTCTTAATTAATCAAGTCAATATAAAAGAGAGACAATTTTAGATAATTTTTTATATTCATAATATAAATCTAGATCAATAAACATTATATTAATATTTGTAAAATATGAGTAAATTTCTCAGTGTGTTCAAACCGTATTTCAACTTTAAAAAAAATAACTTTAAATTTGTTATTAATTTCTAAAATTTGTCGAAAATAAATACATACACTAGTATACATGTTATTATGGTAAAACAATATATGCTGACCTTTTTATGTTATAGAAACAGAAGTTTTATGTTGAATATTTTTATACATGCTAAAATCAAAACTATGGAATCCAATGAGTATGACTCAGTTAGCAACACATGTTGAGTTTGTGGGTGGAATAATCAAGATTCGATTCCCACAAAACATATTTTTAAAGAGAGATAAAGAGCTTTAAGTGTAACTAAACTTCAAACCAAGGGCCAAAAGTTCTAATGATAGTTTAACAAAACAAAATCAAAACTATGGAGAATATGAAAAGCATTAATTGACATTATCTGTTAGATTCATAGGTAGGGTTTGTAATATTTGTATTGAGGGGGTCAATGCCGCAATGCAATCAGGGAGCTTTTCTCTCTCTTTCTGATGAACATGCAATCAGGGAGCTGAAACTGAAGAAAGGGCTTATTTATCATCATCATCATCATCATTATGAAAGGAATATGAAAGTTATTATCATTATTATTATCCAGACACGTGTAAGGGGCCACTCCTCCTCACGGGGCCACTCCTTCTCCTCACGCGGCACAGCATTCTAGCTTTTTAATCCTCTGGACCTTGGCTGCATTAAAGTTATCTTTCTCAGCGTTATTTTTTTATTAAATTCAAGACTCGAACTCGAGACCTTGAAATGAGGACCAATCGCAAATCAACAGACGTTGGTGTATATATATTCTTTTGGTAAAACGTAATATTTTTTTTAGAAGATGTAATATTTATTTTTTATACAATAATAATTGTTTACTAATAATTTTTATTTTTAAAAAAATTAAAAAAATAGCTCTTATGGGAAGATTAAACCTTTTACACTAATCCCTTGTCTGGATCTTATTATTATTTTTTATTAAAATCATAACATACAACAAGTTTAACAACACTTTTATAAAAAAAAAAGAGTAGAGCACCAATAACATAGTTATTAAAAAAAATTAACAACACTATATGTATTGCTTACCGTGTTATAAAAAATTTTAGTTAAATAATTAAAGGAAAAGTTATAAGTTATAACACACTTGCTATAATTATAAGAGGGAGGGGGAAAAAGGGAAATGGATTCTAACATTCTATGTAGTTACACATTCATACAATTAGAGATCGAGATTTAAAATACAAATTGAGATTGTGACCTATTCAATTTCAACCTAGCGATTTCGATCGGTTAATTGGGTGAATGCGTGGAAGCAACTATGAGAGCACTAAAAATCTTGAGTGATTCCAGGGTGAATCCCTACGACATGTAAATTCAGAGTGAATTACTACACATCGGTAATTAATTATTAATTTGTTAGGAATCAATCATTGGATTAGTGATTAGTTGTGAATTATTACGTATTAGTTATGCATTACGGTTAGGTCCGCATGATGTACATGCAGAGCGAGGGAGCATGGACCACACACGCCATGCTCCATAGGAGAGCAAGCCCATAAATTCCTCGGTTCGAACAAGGCAGAGTACAGCGAATAGCAAAAGAGAAAGATCGAAAGCACTTTGTCATATCATATGAATGAATTCTGGTGTTAAAACCCAATCCTAGTTTTCTCAGACCCATTTCATGTCTCCCCCACCCCACCCCACTTGTCCTTTTCCGTCTCTGCGGAGAACCCTGTTCCTGTTCCGCCTCGTGTCACTTTCTCTCTCTCCATAATTTGGGGGACAGTTATTTCGGTGGTGTTGTAGTCTTGGGGGTGTTCTGTTCTGTTTAATTTCTCCCCCGCTTTCGGTGGTTTCATTTTTTATGTTGGTCGGTGCTGTTCAGAATTCAGATTGGTGTGTAGAGACACAAGAAGCAGAAGAAGAAGAAGAAGAAGAAGATATGGCTGCAAAGAAGATTAAGAGAGGGTGGGATTTGATGGAGGAAGTGCAGCGATGGGGGTGTCTGAAACAGACAGGTGTCAGTTTGAGGTACATGATGAAGTTTGGGTCAACACCTTCCCCCAACAACTTGCTTATTTCTGCTCAGTTCCTTCACAAGGAGCTTCCCATTAGGATTGCTAGGAGAGCCCTTGAGCTTGATACCCTCCCCTTTGCCTTATCTCACAGGCCTCATGTTTTGAAGGTACTACTATACTATCACTTCGCTTTTACCCCTTTTCTTGGTTTTTGTTTTTGTTTTTCATTTTTGTTTTTGTATCCTTTTGTTTGTGTTCCCCAGTCCCAACTGCGATGTCTGAGACCAGATGGATCTGTCCGATATCTTTTATAGTTATGTTACTATTATGTTAGTACTTAGTATCTCCTTTTATTTTGTTGCACCAATTGAAATTAGGCTATATTAATTTGGGTTTCCATTTCAAGTACTCTTGAAACTCAGTTTGGCCAATGGAATATATTAGTTGTTTCTCACAAATTCAGTTATTGAAATTTGTGTAACGTATTTTGAACGAACAACCAAACATAGCATAAGAAGCTGACAAACTTTGAATTAAGGAGATTTTTTTATTTTATCATAATGTAGGCTTCATTGGTGTACTTTATGGCAATTTTTATTTTTTATTTTTGAAGATATTGTTTTTAAGTTAATTGCTGGTTTTGGGTATTGTTGGTGATTATTGAACTTTTTGCTGCAACTTTTTTTTTTTGGTGTGTGTTTTAAGGTTAGAGATTGGTACTTGGATTCTTTCCGTGATCTTAGATCTTTCCCTGAGATAAAGAACATGAATGATGAGAAAGAATTCACTGAGATGATTAAGGCCATCAAGGTGAGACACAACAATGTGGTGCCCACAATGGCTTTAGGTGTTCAGAAATTGAAGATTGTTTACGAGGATCCTGATGAGATTGATCAGTTTCTTGATCGCTTTTACATGTCAAGAATTGGGATCCGTATGCTTATAGGTTAGTTCTCAAAAAACTGATCAGTGTATTTGCTCCAAAATTTGTCGGTTGAAGTCTTTTTGTTGACTGTGTTCTTTTTAATTGTAATTGGATTCAGGGCAACATGTTGAGTTGCACAATCCCAATCCTCCTCCCAATTGTGTAGGTTACATACACACACAGTTGTCTCCTGTGGATGTGGCGAGGAATGCCAGTGAGGATGCACGTGCTATGTGTTGTCGTGAATATGGCAGTGCCCCAGATGTTCATATTTATGGGGATCCTCATTTTACTTTTCCGTGAGTAACACTATTCTTACTTCTATGAATTCATTTGCTTTTGTTTCTTAGAGATCCTTTGTTTCTTGAACTACTAGGAATGGTTATCTTATCAGGACTTATAGTATGGATAAGTAGTTGTTGCTGTTCTCTTTCTCATTAGTTCTGTATGTTTGTTTTTCACGTCAGGTATGTTCCAGCTCACTTGCATCTAATGGTATTTGAGTTGGTTAAGAACTCACTACGTGCTGTCCAAGAGCGTTTTATGGATTCTGACAAAGTTGCTCCTCCCGTTAGAATAATAGTTGCTGATGGAATAGAAGATGTTACCATAAAGGTACTTTGTTTCTATAACTTCTAAGGAGAATTTGATCCTATGCCTATGGTACCTCTGCACTGTTAGAGGTTATTGATTGCTGGATGGTTGTTTAACAAATTATAACGATCAATAACTCAGTAGGTATCATTGAAAAATCCAACTTTTAAAGCATAGTTATTAAATTAAAATTTTGGGGTTGTCCTTTTTTTCTGGGATTATTGGCCTTCTTGCGTGAGGAATTTTACTTGCTATTGACATTGTAGGTCTCAGATGAAGGAGGTGGAATACCACGAAGGGGTCTTCCAAAAATCTTTACATATCTCTATAGCACAGCCAGAAACCCTTTGGATGAACATTCAGATCTTGGAACAGCTGATAATGTAACAATGGCTGGGTATGGTTATGGGCTTCCTATTAGCCGCTTGTATGCTAGGTATTTTGGGGGTGATCTTCAACTTATCTCTATGGAAGGATATGGTGAGTAATAAACTATTTGCTATAGCTAATATCACACTTAATTCACAATATTTTTCATTTAGATTTGCTCCCAATATTGCATTTGTAGCGCTTAGAGTATCTTTAGTGGAGAAACCCATTTTTGGGTACCTAAATGGGTCCCATCTTTCCACATAACTCATTTTTACTTTTTTAATTCAAGTACCTAATAAGTACCCAACTTCTTCAACCTAGCACCTCTAAAAAAAATTCTTAAATGAACCCCACCAATAACCACACATTACACATTTTTATTTATAAAATGCAACCGGGCTCACGCAAATAGTGTAGGTACCGGTGCTTGCACAAGCACTTGTGCTGGTTAAGCACTCCTCGCGTCAGAGCTCCATCAGTGAAAAGGGTGAGTACTTAACAGGAAAAAAGGAAGAACCGTGCGCTACGGATGCTCTTAGGGCATCTCCAAGGGAGAATCCATTTTGGGTGCTTAAATGGGCCCCACATGGCCACATCACTCACTTTCACATTTTTCAACACAAGCACCCAACCTCTCCAACTCAGTAATTTCAAAAAATTTAATAAATGGGTCCCATCAATAACCACACATCACTCATTTTTATTTATAAAATGTAATGGACCCACAAAACAGTATTAAGAACCGGTGCTTGTGCAAGAACTTGTTCTTATTGAGCACCAGCTGTGTCAGAACTTTATCGCTTAAGAAACTGTTCTTAACAAGAAAAGGTTGGAGATGGCCTTATTGTATGACAACTTTTTATTTCTCTTCTCTGATTGCTCCAGTATAATGTGATACAGCTGTTTGAAGTTTCAACCTTAATTCCCCATAGTTGCTTTATCTGTCCCTGAAAGTCCTTTGAACTTCTACCAGAATTGTCAGTTTTTTTTTTTGTAGTAGTATCAATTAAAATCTTTCTGAATTTTCTGAACTCTACTGATACATTCGTGGGTTGATTATTCACAGGGACTGATGCATATCTCCATTTGTCTCGTTTGGGAGACTCACAGGAACCTTTGCCTTAAAATAAAGTATGGACCGATATATGTACCATTTCACTCTAAATATTGTGCAAGGAAAAGCACCATAAATACTGTGGCGAAAGGGATTATTTGCTGTTATTTTTCTTTGTATATATGCCATACATATATACTACAAGTCTGTATATCGTGCTTGATGATGATTGTCAAGTGACTGATTTCAGGAGCAAGTATGCATAACTGAAGATTTCAGATATTAACAGTGTCACATGTGTAATATTTCCCGCTTGGCATGGATAATCACAGAAAAGAATACAAAGCTTAAAGGAAGTGAACTTTGTTTAATTGTTTTGATGACTCTAGTTATATTCAGAAAGGAGTGTAATTTTAAAATGCTTCATTTTGAATTTACTGGAACATTTTAAAATGCTTCATTATAAAAAAATCACAGAAAACATCAATTCCAAAAAAATAAAAAATAATTGAAATTAATTAATAATAGACAATTTTATTTATTTTTTTAACCCATTTGGACGTTAATAATAAAAGAGAAGTATGCATAAAAAAATAATTAAAAGAGAAGTGCTAATATTTTTAGCCCAGTGGTCCAGTGTGTTTTGAAAAAAGTAGCTAGCCTTTTCTATAGTAAAAACACAGTCCAATTAATAAATTAATATTCCCTGAAGTGGAAGAAATAAGCTAAAAACCGCAACACAAACGCGGACAATTGTTCAAGAAGAAGCAAATAATAATAATAATAATAATAATTACGACAAACAAACATTCTACTGATTCAGTTAGCGAAAAATATAATATAATATAACATTATATATATATAATTAAAACTAATAACGTAAAAGGCCCAAACACTGAAAGGCCAAAATAAATTTGAAACTGATTCGGAGGGGCGCGCCAGGCCCGCGCAGTAGTGCAACGCGTGGGCGACACATGAGAGTTCCAGCAGCAAGCTACTGTAGTGAACCCTCCCCCTTAAAAAATTAATTTAATATCGTGTGAGCCATTGACCCACATATCAGATATTAAACTGATAAGAACAGATACTACACTTGATCTTAGCCAAAAGGCCGAGAAAGGTATGAGTTTTCCCTGAGTTGCATTCTTCTTTTATAGCGAAGTCTTAGGTGATTGCTCTCTCTTCTCAGCGATGTGGGACTTAGTCCTGGGACGTGGATAGTTCATCACATAACTTTTTCCGTCTATGTTACCTTCAATACTTGGATCAAGGGTGCATGAGATGTCTCAAGCACAGTTATTAAAGCTATATGATAATTACTCGGTTCAAGCTTGTTGCCGCATAACACTAGTAATTTAATTTTGACCAATGGCTAAATAAATGAGGACAATATATTGAGTGGTTGAGACTGGATGTAGTCATTGTTCTGCACTTCTGCGTGGAAGAGAGAAACAACAAATGAACCTTTCCAAAACAGCGTCTGTAAAAATGTAGTTGTTGTTTGGTTTGAGTCGTTGATTCTTTGATTTTTCTTCCATGGAAAGATCCATGAACTCTCCTGAATTGAGATGCACTCACCATTTATAGCCCCCTGACGATCCAATGTTAAATGGTTGAATAGCTTTCGTAGTTGTAGAATGAGGGATATGAGAGATTTAAGAGTTATTCACCCACATTTCACAACCCTTGAGGATTCAAGCTAAATTCCATATTTGATTAATTGATCTCCCAAATATTTAATTCACTGAGATTAGGCACATACTGCATTCTCCTTTATAAAGTTCAACTTCTAAATCTACACATTTTGGCGAAATTAGTTTTTCCAGAGCAAGGAATTACTTTAAAGGATAAAAAAATAGTAAGTTATGATGGAGCATGACAATTTTCATCTCTACAAGTTCATACATGTCCTTCAACAGTGGCATTTTCATAAATATAAGACACTGACGATTAGATACATAGACATGTGCTACTGTTAAGCAGCTGCTTTTGGTACAATAGTTCTTATATTATCACACACTATCTCTCTCTCCCTCTCACGTTTATACATTAAAAAAAAACTGGTTACTGATTACAATAGCAGTTACCAGTAGTCTTTACAAAAACATTGTCCATTGCAAAAATGGTGGAAACGGTTCCTGTCCCTTATTATTATATCACAATCATAAACCTTGGAGATCAGTTTACATGCTTGGTGACAATCTTTACAAACCCTCAAATTCTTGGCGATACGAATTGTTTCTCCTGGTTTGGTCTTTAATAAACCATAAGCAATTGCAAGCTTTTCACTGTGGTAGAACAAGGGATTCTCCCTTTCCTCCTCAACAAGATCATTCAACACACCATCAGTGTCAGCAACATAACCAACCAGCCTAATTGATTCCAACATCTCATCAACCTTGGCATATATTTTTGCTTTAGCCAGAGGATGATCCCTTCCCTCTGCAACAAATTCATTAACAGTGCCCTCCACTTCAATCACTGAAAAGCCTGGCACTTTCTTCACTCCCCTATCATCCATTAACTTCCTCGCACCAGGAACTTGTTCCCATTTACCACAACAAGCATATATATTAGCCAGCATTACATAACGCCCACTATTTCCAGGTTCTAGTTCAATCACTCTCTTCCCGACTTGCTCTCCTAACTCGAGGTTCCCATGGATTTTACAACCCCCAAGAAGGGCACCCAATACACTTGCATCAGGACTCATGGGCATCTCATCCATGATCTTTTTCGCCTCACCAAGCCTTCCAGCTCTAGCAAGCAAATCAACCATGCAACCATAATGCTCCTTGGAGGGCTCAATACCATGAACATCACTCATGTAACAGAATTAATAACGCCCTTCCTCAACCAACCCAGAATGAGCACATGCGGTTAAGAGGTTCACAAAAGTGATGCCATCAGGGGCAACCATTTCCCTCTCCATTTCCTTAAAAAGCCCAATAGCATCCTCTCCTTTCCCATGCACTGCAAGTCCTCCAATCATGAAATTCCACAAAGAAACTCCTTTCTTTAGTGGCAACCCATTAAACACTTGAAACGCCTCCTCCAAACAACCACACTTGCAATACATGTCAACTATGGTGGTTGCAAGCTTTGAGTCCAACTCAATCCCACTCCTCTCAACGTACCCATGTATCCATTTCCCTTGCTCTAGAGCTCCTAGTCCAGTACAAGCAGAAAGCATGCTGGCAGCAACAAACCCATCCAACTCCACCTTCTCCACCCGCATCCTTCGAAACAACTCAAAAGCCTCCTTAAAACGATTGTTTTGCAGAAAACACGCAATCATGGCGTTCCAAGGAGCAGGGTTGTCATGGGGCATGAGTTCAAAAACACGAAAAGCCTCGTTCACTTGTCCACGTTGAGAGTGCCCAGAAATGATGGTGGTACAAGACACTACATTTGGATGGGGCATTTTATCGAACACCTTCCTGGCTTCGTTCAAGTTGTTGAGAGCGAAGGAATCGGGTCCAAACCCGAACTTGATGACGTGGGCAAGGAGATGTTTTGCGTGTGGGTGAAGGGAGCAAGGTTTTAGAAGAGAGGGGAAGGTGAAGGAGTTGGGGGTGAGTGATTGTTGGAGCATGTGTGGAGTGGGAGAGGGATTTGAAGAGGGTGTTGTAGAGAAAGGTGTCTGGGTTGGGAATGAAGCAAGCGTAGTCCACGTGGCCGTTTTTGGAGCAAAAGGTGATGACACGAGACATGGCGTGTACATCGGTGGAGAGGCCCAAACGGAGGAGGAAGGAGTGGTGCTGCTTCAGCTCTGCCATGGTGGAACAATGTTGGACCTTGTTCCTGTCTTTTTAATTCCAGTTTAGTAATGTTTGTTTTACAAAGTTTAAAAAAAAAACTAATATATTAAAATAAAGAATAAAGATCGGTAGACACTTCTTGCGGTGTATACCACCAGAGGGAGAGATAGAGTAAAATGAGAGAAAAGTGATAAAATAATATGATATGTGATATAATTGTTAAAAAGAGACAAAAAAAAAAATTATTGAATGATTGGATATATTTTTAGAGTGTATGAGTATTATTGTCTAAAATAAATATGGTTAAATTCATTAAAATAGAAAACCGAGTAGAGCATGTGGCGCACTGTAACAGGAGACAACCAATGAAAGGAAATCAAATGGAAATAAATGAGAAACTGTAACGACCACATCAAATTGCAGCCACAAATATCGTTGTTGTCGTGTCGTCGGTGAGAAGAAGAAAAAAGAAGCAGTTTGGGTGTGGAGTGAAGGAGAATGGAGCTGTTGCAGCTGCACGCTCCCGATTTCCCAACTCACTGTTCTCTCTCGAAGCCCACCATCTCTTCAGCTCCCCTCACTCACCTGCGCCTACTCCCCCTCTTCCTCCGCCGCCGAGGCAGCCGGTTCAGCGGCGGAGTCCGGTGGTGTGCTCCGAGGGCGTGCGTAGCGGAGGTTCCCGGCGGAGGAAAGATGGTGATGGAGCTGGTCGGAGCTTTCAACGAACTGACGGAGAGGATGAAGGTGCTGTCAACGAGCTCCTCCGGGCTTCTGTTCAAATCACTGAAGCTGTCCATCCCCGCACTCCAGAGTTCCCCTCTCACTCCCGACGGTCGTTCTCCCCTCTCCAAGGCCTTATCCATCGCCATGCTTCTCGCTGATCTCCAGGTATTACCACCACCACTATTATCATAAGTTAGATATGAAAGTTTCTGAAAATGTCTAGATATAGAAATTGATTTCAATTTATGCATAAATTTATTATTGTAAAATCAATTTAACTTTTTTCTCAAGTGCATGTTGAAATAATTATCTAAAAGAAAACTCTTATCGATACTATTAGAAGAATCTCTCTCTAAGAGTATCATTATTTCATTGCCGTTTATTGTTTCTTTATAGTGAATGTGATTGCAGATGGATGCAGAAGTTATATCAGCTGGAATATTGAGAGAGGCGTTGGAGGCAGGTGAGATAAGTATACATGAAATCCGAAGTCAGATAGGTGCTGCTACTGCTCATTTGGTGCATGAGAGTTTGCGTGTTAAGAACATTGTGTCCAGAATAGATGTTCTGGATGAGGATAATGCTGCTGCTATGAGAAAGTTCTGCCTCACTTACTACGACATCAGGGCTTTGATTTTGGACTTGGCCTTGAAGCTTGACACCATGAGGCATCTTGCTTATCTGCCAAGGTATCAGCAGCAGATCCTTTCTCTGCAAGTTATGAACATACATGCTCCTCTTGCTCATGCTGTGGGAACATACTACTTATCACTGGAACTGGAAGATCTCTCCTTTCAGTATCTGTTTCCGTATTCATATCTTTATGTGGATACATGGCTGAGGGGTCATGAGACAGGTGGTATATCTCTTATTGACATATACAAGGATGAACTGCTCCAGACACTAAAAGCCGATCCCTTGCTTGCGGAACTGGTGGATGATATCTCGGTTAAAGGTCGCTATAAAAGCCGGTATAGCACAATGAAGAAGCTCTTGAAGGATGGTCGGAGGCCAGAAGATGTAAATGATGTGCTTGGGCTACGAGTGGTGTTGAATCCTAAGCCTGGAAATAATGCATTGGAAGCTGGGGAGAGAGCATGCTATAAGGCTCATCAGATCATCCAATCTACGTGGAAAGAAATCCCTTACCGGACTAAAGATTACATCGCCAGGCCAAAAGCAAATGGGTATAAAAGTTTGCATATGGCAGTAGATGTAAGTGACAATGGAAAGACCAGACCTTTGATGGAGATACAGATAAGAACAACCGAAATGGACAGGTTAGCTGTTGGTGGAACAGCATCTCATTCATTATACAAGGCTGGTCTTACTGATCCAGATGAGGTCAGTGTCTTCTTTTTTGAATGAAAATATGAAAGCAATACCATGTTTACATATAAATCTATAACTAACTACACATGGAGTCTTTGAACTTTTCTGTATTCTTTTATCTTCTTTAGAAGATTTACTTTTTTACCTGTACTGTGAGAAAAGCTTACTCGAATTTGTATACCATCTAGTCCTAACTCCTAAGAGAAGGACAAACAAGGAAATTGGCATTTATTTTTTAGTTGTTGATGCTCAGGCAAAGCGTCTGAAGACCATCATGTTGGCTGCAGCTGAACTGGCTGCTCTGCGCCTTAGAGATCTTCCGAGCGCAAATCATAAAGGGATTGAGATTGACCAGAGGGATAGAGTGTTCCGCCTTCTTGACAAGAACGGAGATGGTAAGATTAGCATTGAGGAACTCACAGAGGTGATGGAGGAGCTTGGTGCACCAGGAGAAGATGCCCGAGACATGATGCTGCTCCTTGATTCAAACAGCGATGGCTCCCTCAGCTCTGATGAATTCCAGCAGTTCCAAAATCAGGTCATTTGATGTCTTGTCAAGGATAGATTGAAATTTGATTTGTTCTTTGTTTTGTTGTTATTTGCATCTTCATGCCTTTCTCAGGATACAGATATACAGGTAGTTATACAGAATTTCTTAATGACCCAACTATCTTATTACCAAAGCTTACTGTCTCATCAGTTGTAACTTTACTGGTATTTGATTTTGTAGGTTGAGTTGGTGCGTAATTTAGAGGACCGAGATGATCAGTACAAGAAAATATTGGATGAGAAACTTCATATGGCAGATGACAGTGGTTTAATTCAGGTATATAATAAGGAGTTTGGCAACAGGCTTGTGAGCTAGTAGTACTGCATCTAATTGAAACGAAACAACGAACAAAACACTAATTTTACTTACTCCACTTGTCGCGAAAGGCCTGCTTTCCATGAATCCCCTCCCCAACTCTGCTGCTTTCTTCACCCTTCTCTCCAAAAAAAAAAATGAAGGTCCTATGATTCTCCCTTAGCTAATCTATTATGGGTGAACCATCAACCTATCCTCAAAGGAAGTGAAAATAATCATTTAGCTAGAGAGTAGAGCCATTTGTAACTTGTAAAGGATATATATTTTCCATGTAAATTAATTTAATGGTATAGTGAAATTCCAGTGATCAAGTAATTGTCTCAAAATCTTGTCTCTGATCTGTTATTTTATAATTCAATGTTATCTTCAAAATCCAAATGTATTGTTATTACATCTGACCGCTTTCTTTGTTTGGTAAGTTGTACATACCACTACTACTGTTCCTACACCATTTCCCTCCGTGAATAGAAAAGTAAGGAAGATAATTGTATCTTTCCAAACAAGAAGGGTGCTGTGTATAACGAATGTTTGATATGGGAGGTTAATGAATGTAATTACTTTTATTTTTAATTTATTTGTAGTACGTGTTCCCTGTACTTCAGAGAATTTTTTTTTATTATTGGCAAAAGTTTGAGGAAGATGGTCAAATTGCAAAGTCGCATGCAACAAGCAAAGTTAGACTCATTTCTTATAATAACGAGAAAACATTGTGATTCAGTATAATTTTTTTTATAATGATGAATTTGTATTAGGGGGGCACACCCCATGTATGGCCAGAGAAAACTATCAACCTCTGCGAAGGTTTTGTTCAGAGGTGAACTTTCCATGATAAACAAAAGCCCCGGAAAACAAGAACACTTACTGAAGCTGATACAAGACAAGATACCCAATTTCAGGCTCATTGGAACTTACTTTTACATAGAGATGCCATCGTTCGGGGTTCGACTATTTAATTGATTGCTAAATTCAAAAGTTGCTCTATTACTATCTAACATACACAAATTTCACTTACTCTTTAATCATAATGCAATTTACAATTGATTTTTGAATCATCTATATGTGTGGCTATTCGACCTGAGCAAAAGATAACTTATGCTCATCTGGCTTCTAATTTCACTTCTGAGTTCACCCGTTTGCCTTGGGGAGCGCCCAGATCATTCAATAACTTCTTGCATAACTGCACCACATGAAAAATATATAGACATCAACATCTGATTTGAGAAGGGGATATGAGAGAGAGAGAGAGTATAAATACCTGTCTATATACAGAGGTATCTCCATAAGACTTCCTTAATTCTACTACATACAATGATGGGCTTATTTCGAAAACCTGTTATATTTGAAGTAGTCAAGTTAGTTTCTTGACATGTGCTGCAAACTATGCAGATGTTAAGATGCAAACATCAGTTATTACCTCTATTGTCACTGAGAGGCTGCCTAGAGTTTTATGCTCCTTGTTCTCTTGCATCACTTTCAACTGAAATATTAATGTTAGAATTAATTGTTAGCCAAACTAACATAAGTTTATATGCAAGTTTTTCTGAAATAGAAGCATCTTTTCTGAACATAAGCAATGGTACTAACTTTGCCATTTTTCTTCTGGACTCTAAATTCCATTTGTGTCACAGTGCCCTCAATCCCCTCCATCAGATCTTTGGCTGAAAGATTTGATGTAAACCTTATCTTCCTCTCAGAGACATCCTGTAACTCAAAACCACATTGTACGTGAAAATGAGCAAAATTTCCATAGGAAGTGGTGAATATCCAAAGACACAGAAAATTATGCTAAAAAAAAAAAAACCAACTTGCACTCACCTCTTTCTCAAAAAAGCCAGAGAGGTCTAGGCATGAAGACATCCCTATCAACTGAAATGCATTGATACGGGTTGGTGATCCTGAACTCCTCTGTTCTACACCAAGTGACTATTACCAAGAGAATATAGTTTTGGGTTACAACATGTAAAAAAGGGAAGGGTGAAAAGAAGTGGCACCAAGTAGTACAGATGACAGAGAGCTGGAAGTTACAAAGTATACCGATTCATGGATGGAGAAGGCTTCATCATCAATATATACATCGTCTTCCTCATCCTCAGGTTCTGCTGGAGTATATCCCAGCTTGAACCATGGATCTTCTTTGATCCCAGCCATTGTTATCCGGGTTTTGGTGTTTGGATCAAGGATCCTCTTTATAATGTTTTGTGCACCAGGTGATAACCATTTTGGTATCTGAACATCCCCTTTGAAAATCTGTTATTCCTCAGAGAAAAACAAAATCAAGTATCAATTACTATATAAGAAAAGTATGTCTGACTGGGACACGTGTCACCTCTTTAGACTGAGACATGTGTCATCTCTCAAGTTTTTTTATTTTCCTCCAAAATTATTGTTTGTTGAACTTTTTTTTATTGTTTATGTTAAAAAAAGACACATACTTTATACAGGTTTATTGACTAGTTAATTTATAAACAACTATACTAGGGCTGGCTATATAAAAGGAGAATTTAAACATCTGAATACCTTTTGATAGAGAACTGCAAGATTTCTATCATCAAAAGGTAGGTATCCTGTTAGCATCACATACAAGATAACACCACATGACCATACATCTGATGTTGCACCATTATAGCCCCTATTAGCAACAATCTCTGGTGCAACATAATTGGGACTTCCACAAGTTGTGTGCAGCAACCCATCTGCCTGAAATTTTTCATACAGTTGTCACATAAAGACCAAAATGATATATATTATATATACTTTGCATTAAGGTGTGGTTGTTCAAAGCATATCTTGCTTACCCCAAATTGCTGGGGTAAGGCACTAAGGCCAAAATCGGTTATCTTTATATTCCCTTTGGCATCCACAAGTACATTCTCAAGCTGCAACAACATAGCATAGCATCAAAACTTCATTCAGGTCAACAATTATTGTATAAGTTCTCAAGAAGACTGAGAAATTAAAGAACCTTGAGATCCCTGTGGAAGACACCTTTACTGTGGCAGTAGCTCACACCATCAATCAACTGTTGGAACAGCTTTCTACCTTCACCTTCGGTAAGTTTACCCTTGGATGCCTATGAACAATAATACAATTAACCTCGTTAAATGTCATTAATCAAATCACACATTATCAATAACAAATAACAAGTAATGAGTAACTGGTCACTTACAATTTTGTCAAATAACTCCTCTCCAGTAACGTACTCAAGTACCATGTAAATTTTTGTTTTGCTAGCCAAGACCTATGCAATTATTAATCAGAAACATCAATGATACAAATGCAAGTTGCTAACGCAATAGGGAAATAATGGAAGCAATAATCATAGGGAAGAGAGAAAAAAAGAAAGAAAGATATTGTCAGCGTTGTACCACACCATGCATCATAGCATAGCCATGCATTAATTAATGCATGGAGGGCCATCCAAGATTTTTCTTTCAAAACAATATATTATTTATTTTATTTTTATTAGGGACATTATCCGCTGTTGACAGGAAATGGATCGGAATCTAAATAAGCATCAAGCCATATTTTAATCATTCAGTCTCTGCCTTCATTGGATAATATGATTATGAGGTGCAGTATACGCAAGAATTATATTATATATGCATACAATACAAGTTATTAAGTACTTTGAACTACTCTACACAAGTAACTGCAAAATAAAAAATAAAAAAATTGTTAAACATAACGTCCAAAGGTGTATTCCTAGGTTTGAAGTGTTACAAAGAAAAGTCGAATTCCTAATCCTAACGTGATTTGATTTGATTAGTTATCCTCACACACTGTGAATCAATCTCCCTCATGGGCTCAACGCCATCATAGGAATCAACACAATCAAATAAAATAATAGTATTGCAGGTCCAACTACCGTCCATGTCATTTAAATAATTAATGACGGGGAAATCAAAATCAGAGAACGAGTTGGCTCATTCCTTGAACTCTTCCAAACAGAATAATGGATTCGAAGTGACGCAAACAAAACATCCGATATAATCCAGATAATGAAGATCTAAGAAATCAATAATGTATTTGTATCACCACCTTGTAATCAAAAATAAGGATGTCATTCTTTTTAGAGGAAGAGAGAAAAACAAAACAAAGTTGTGTTAGAATTCACCGTTGACAGTTTATGATTGTTTTTTCTTTTTTATGGAAAAAAAATACTAGGAACTGGGGTAATTCAATGGGTAATAAAGAAAAAAATTGAAAAAGATAAGTTATTAACACTTATTATTTTTCCAGGAGAAAATAATGAGCAGAACATTACTCATCAAAGAAATACGTACTAACAAATTTTAAAAAAAATATATATTTAATACACTCTTTATTAAGTGAAATTCAAGTTAATCTCCCCATAAAAGATATACTAGTCCCACCAAATAGGGTCTCATCAATGAATCAATATCCGTCACGCGCTCATAGTCATGGCTATCGTAATAATCAATACACTAAAAAAATGATAAATACTAGTAATGAGCGCTCTTTAAAAAATGGAAATAGAAAATCATTTAAAACTATTAATATATTAAATAGTGTAGTTTTCAATTGAAAAAATTATGTATTGATTTCTTAATCACTCCCACACAAAACGCATAAATAAAGTGTTTGTAGGCCAACCACCGCCCCTGTGATTTAATTACTTACTATGAAATCAGAATCAGAGGATGAGTTGGCATGCACACTCCCTAAACAGAATAATGGATTCGAAGAGGACGTTTTTGTCCAGACAAAACATCGGACATATTTTTAGGGAGAAAATTAATGAGCAGAATACAATAAGATAAGACTACTGATTTTAATTTTTAGGGATTAACTTAATTCTATTTTCATACCATGACATTAATGTACGTTAAAAGAATACTAGAAGATCAAAATTAAAGTTAGACTTGTATATCAAAAAAAATTTAAAGTTAGACTTGTATTTGTCAACTAAATGTGGCAGATTTGTAAGTGTTAAACAATGGCTGGTGTTCTTCATATACGAATCCTTTTCCTATGACATTTTCAGAAGAACCTATTGTAATAATAATATATGAAAAGAAGAAGAAGAGGAAATTACACTCTTCTCTTTTAGATAAGTTGTAATTACGTACACTTTTTTTTCTTGCTTATTTTTAAAATATATATATAGTCCAATCTCATGAATTACATTTTAATCTATTTTAATATAAATAAACTTTTTAATAATGGTATATGAATTTAATGATTCTTTCAAAAAAATTAACTTTCTTTACATTTTTCATAACTAAATTCAAACACAGTATTGATTTTAGGATATTTTAGAAGATAAAATACAGTTTTAAATAATCATTTTTATATTGTATTATTTTATGAGCAAATTATCAAAATCGTCATTGAAAATATAAAATACCATCAATTTAATTAGTCCCTCAAATTGAAAATCTTTGATCATTTTAGTCATTTGTTGGATAAGTCAATTTAATCATTAAATTAAAATACTAATAATTATAAGGACTAAATGATAACACCTTACAATTTTAAAAACGAAATCGGTGATTCACCCATCATTTCATAATTGATAGATAGTTCAGGTTCAAATCTCTATATTTAATAATATTAAAAATTAAAATAGGAAAAATACAAAATGAAGATTTTAACTTAAGATTAGAATTCATGTGAGTGGAGTGTATTTTTTCTTTTTAAGAAAAAGAAAAGAAATCAGGGCAGATTTGGGCTATTAGTACTTATCAGCAAGATCCCATCGTAACTAAAAAAGGAAAATCGGGAAATTAGGTGCAACAACTCCGGATTTGGATACTACTAGTAGTTTGTAATGTAATCGGACGGAAATGTGATTAGACAGACAGGGGTCAGAGTCTCAGAAAGAAAGGATTAATGGTAGACAGACAGAGAGACAGTACCTCGTATAGTTTAACAACATTGGGATGCCTCAGGAGCTTCAAGGCCGCTATTTCCCTCTTTATCTGCAATTTTCAACCGCATCATTAGATCCTTACAGAACAGATGTGGTGTTATGATGATTAATTAATTGAAATTTAACATATAGTAATTCCAACAGTTAATTTTGTGACTTCGTGTTTTTATCTTCTAAATGTTCCTGTAACCAAATCCTTGAATCAAAAGAATGGAGATGCTCAATGGACATGAGTCGGATCAGAAAATCCAGGGTTGGTATCAGAATGGGTTTGTAAAATCATTAGCACGAATTCCAAAACACTAAAATTGGGTTTAAACTCTTTCACACGTGTTTTGGTGCTTTTAGTTAAAACCAGTTTTGATGCTTTAGAATTCGTGCTAATCATTTTTGGGTTGCCCATTAAAATCCTCATAAGGAAACAAAAAAAAAGTTATGAACTTTTCCAATTTGTGAGAACAGAGGAGGGGTGTGTGTGAGAGAGAAAAAGATAAGCCATTAGTGGGTGGGGGGGGGGGGGGGTAATTGAGCAGACCTGGTAGGTGATATTGAGATGGATGATCTTGTTCTTGTCAATGATCTTTATGGCAAAAGGTTGGCCAGAATCTGTGTCCCTAGCGAACTTCACTTTCCCAAAATTGCCTTCACCAAGAGTCCTCCCCAACTCATATTTGCTACCACCAAGCCTACTCATTCCCTCCCTCTGCTTTTGCCTCTCACTACTCTTCTTCTCCCCAAGACTCAGTATCACCATTTTTTTTGTTGTATTTCTCCCTCTCTCACTCACTCCTTCTTCTCTATGCTTTGGCAAAATTGATGGAAGGGATCAACACAACACACAACACCCTCTAATTCCCCCCAAACTGCTCCCACTTGTCCCTTTTCAATGCATAAAACGCATGATACGCTATCGGTTAAGAAATCAAAAAGCAACAGTGTGTGTGTGTGTGTGAGAGAGAGAGAGAGAGAGAGATTTCCCT
Source organism: Glycyrrhiza uralensis (assembly GCA_030159175.1). NCBI lineage: Eukaryota > Viridiplantae > Streptophyta > Magnoliopsida > Fabales > Fabaceae > Glycyrrhiza > Glycyrrhiza uralensis. Next base: position 56,755,537 of record BRZY01000001.1, on the reverse strand, counting down.
ATTACGGAAAAGAAACGAATGGAGACTTGAAAGAAGCTATTTGGCATCACAACAGAACTAATAGAAAGACATGGAAGATGGAACCCCCTCGCTCTGTGCTTTTTCAGTTTTCAACCAATTGCTTATAAATACTTCCAAAACTTACCAGTAATACGTCACCATATTTATCACCAAAAACTCTTCTTTGTTATTGCTTAATGTAATAATATTAATTATTAATTTACCAAGTATTTTTTTGTCTACTTATTTGATAAAAGATTAGTAGGAAATAATGTATTAGAACAAAGTAATATTTAAATATAGATAAAAATATTTTTATCTGATATATTATAACTTTATATAGCACTTGAAATTTTTAAATAATATAATAATTTTTTAAAATATACAATTCACACTTTCAATTTTAACTTCCTCTCAATTAATTTTAAAAATTCAGCCATTTCATTTTTTATAATAAGTTCATTTGTAAATAAAATACTATGAAAAATGAAAAAAGAAAGAAAATTATTGCTTCGAGAAGGGCTACTGCACACGTCACGGTTCACGGTTCACGTTTCAACCCCCACCACGACCACGATTAGTGACCAGGTGGCATATGATAACAGGATGACAGTGAACAACAATATTTTATGATGGACATTTTTAATGTGTTTTTACTATTAATACTATTCTAAAATTTATATGATATTTAATAAATAAATCTGTACCTATTATTTATTCAATAAAAGTTATCTAGTGTTTTTTTTTTGTCCAAAAAAATTGTCTAGAGTTAAAAAATAACAAACAAACAACATTAACCTTCTTTTTTGCTTTCCCAAAGTTCCTCACGTTTTAAGCAAGTCTCATCCTCCACCCAATTTTTTATGACAAAAGTTTTTGTTTGTTTTTGATCTAACTCTCTTTTGACTCTTGAGGCTGTCGATTATCTCTCAAATAATTTAAGGGATATATTAGGCCTTCACCACACCAACAAATATGTAATTGGCTACTTAACCCTTGTATAAAAAAAAAGACATAATTTGTGTATTAAAAAAGAGACATAATTTTGTTATTATTTTTTATTTTTCATTGCGCTATTTTCCCTTTCTTACTTATTTGCTTTCCTCTGACATATAACACGGGGAAAATGATGTATTGACCAATTACCCATAAGAAATTTTTGTACTTTATTACTTTTAATTTTGTTTTTTTGTTATTTAATAATAATAATAATAACAAAATTATTATTACATTGAAAGTTCTTACTTCTTATAAAATACTACCTCCGGTTCAAAATATAAGCAATATAGTTAAAAATATACAGACCAAAAAATGCTTTGAAAATGTGATAATCTTAATTAATATTCACTAATTTTAACTTTTTTTCCAAAAATACCCCCTTTGTCTCTCGTAAATATAAATATTGCACTAAATGAATGGTATAATTGGAAAACTAACATTTAATTTATTTGAAATTGGTAAATGTTGTTTATATTTTGGACCAAAGAAAAAGTACATTTGTTGCTTATATTTTGGACCGGAGGTAGTATATTAGATTTATAAAAATTTTGTTAAAATATATTATTTCATTTTAATTAACATATAGTATATTATTAAAACATAAATAAATATTCCATTTTATTAAAAATAAATAAATGTTCCATATTAAAAACATAAGTGTAAATATGAATTATATTTGGTCAAAGAAATTATGAATTATATAGGGCCTTGGGCCCCCTCTATGTAACCAAAAAAATATGAATTAATTATAGAAAATTTAAATTACTTGGTTTTCGTTTGGATGCACTCTTAAATTCTTTCATGGGACCCTTAGATCGATACTTCCTCCTGCCCGGGCGAAGTTTCTTCATTTTTGGACCTTCCCCAATCTCATATCGTATTAATCTGTCGCAAACTTTAAATCATAGGAAAATAACTTTGTTATCCTAAAAAAAGGAAAATAATTTTTTTTTATACATCTTTGATATATATATTGGATAATGTTTGCTTATTTTTTTTGGAACAATGTTTGCTTAGTTTCATTCATAAGAAAATTAGCTTACATTTATATAGCAGCAGAGAGATTTTTTTAAGATATATAGTTTGAAACAATATATATGCGTAACTACGTACTATCTTCATGATCGGAATTTATTGTACGTGGCTAGCTCGTATAAATATAGTAAGTTGTATTAGTAAAATAATTTCACATAAATAAAATTTTAAATTTAAATGTTACAAATACTTTTTAAAACTGAATCTGCAAGCTAGTTCACGTGTGTTCCCACAAGGAGCTAGCTAGCTTGACGCTTGTAATATGTTTTTGTGGTCTTGGTTTTTCAGATTCATTAGAAAGAAAAAAAAAGTTCACATTGCACAATATCAAAATCTGAACTGAAAAAAATCCTGGAAGTAGAAAGAAATGTAAACATTAATTAAAACTGTCATTTTTATGTCATTTTATAGTTTTTTGGTGAACTTATGTAATTTTAAATTTATCAGTTAATTTAATCATTAATGTTACCAAACACTTCAAATCATAATTTATCTGTTATAAATTCGTCAGCTATAAACTATCAGCTAACTTATATGTTATCGCTACTTTTTGTCGAACATAGCCAATGTATGCAATTGAATATTAGAAACAACTTGTTATTAACCAATAAAATAGATCCATGATATCTCATATTTGCATGACCAAATTTGTAAGGTATTTTGATGTTGCCCCACGCACTAGCTAGGCTATGAAAATTATTTTATTCGGCTGACCAGCCTCCGAAACCACGTAGCCCACTCGTGATGACCCAACTGACTGAGCTGAGAGGAAGTTAAAATCGTGCATGCCATGCCACGTGTCCGATTTAATTTGAGAAATATGACCTCATACATAGCAAACACATGCTGGCCACAAAAATTGCAATCCTTGGATGAGTCTCTCATAGCAAACCAAACCTTTTTTTTTTATCAATGATAGCAAACCAAACCTTTTGTTTTCGCTTTGTCACAAGTCCCAACCCATCTCTCTCTCTCTGTCCTGTTTTTTTTGTTACCAACCATATTAGGTGCGCATCACGTGCTAGTATCACGTTTTTCTCCCCTTTAAAGGCCATTGAAACTTTGGAAGTCCACACCACAAGCTGTTTTCTTTTTAATAACACACCACAAGCTGTTAAAAGAGGGGGGGGGGGGGGGGGGGAAATCTTTTTATCTTTATCTCGCTTGTTAGGGGGTGGCCTAGTGTGTATTGCAGCACCACATGTTTCTTAAGGTCTTGAGTGACCCATGTGTCGTTTTGTATTTGATATACATAATTTATCTTTGAGAAAAAAAAACAGTAAGAGCAATGGACATTGATTAAAATCTTAATAATTACATAACTTATTACATAAAAAGGTCAATTTTTAATGAATATAACTAAAACACTTAATTTTTATATGACTCAAATAGTGTCATTTTGATGCTTCCCAAATACTCTCTACCATTCCTTGTATCTTGCATTTATATGCCTTAATTAATGAAAGGCGCAGCCCGTGCCGTGATGGGGAGCGAAAATCATATTTGCTTCATATTTACTTTTAGAAATCTCGTTTTGCAAAACACCTCAACAAATATTATGATTGCCCGACCAAACCACAAACAGAAACATATTTGTGTTTATTCTCTTAATTAACTATAACTACATACGCCTGCTATTTAAGGGGGAGATTTTTTTTCACGATCTAAACAGTTTGTTGTTGTTATTATTGTTATTAGTAGTAGTATGAGTTTTGATGTTAAAGTGTACTCACACTTCTATTTTTAGATAAGCTAATATATATGTCTAATCATTTTTGAAACAAATGAACTTAATTAAGCCTTTAAATAAGTCATAAATATACAATTCTAAAACATCCAACAAAAAACCAATGCATCAATAATAATGAGTTTAATTGTTATGCACTGTCAGTGTAAAAAAAAATTACACAGACATTTAATCATATCTCACCATAGTATTAGTTTGTAACGATATTCCTAAATATCTACACAAATATCTATATGATGAAATATTATTAGACATCTGTGTAAAACTTCTTTAAACTGTCAATCTATAGTAATTAAATTCTAATAATATATTATTTAATTTTTTTAGTCAACATGAACAAGTTCATAACATGAAAAAAACCCAGCTTATTTAAATTTATTTAAATAGGTAAATATGTCAAACTTATAAGGTTTTTCAAATAACACAGAGCCCTTTAATCATTCAGCTGACCAGTGAAAATGGGCAATGAAAAAAGAGCAACCCATGCTACGGCAAGAGGGGGTCAGAGTACCCTTGGGCCTGCTTAATATAATACTATACTCATTCCAAATTGGGCTTAAGAGACATTGGGCTGCATCCTAGATACTTCTCATTTTTTATGGGTAAAAAGATTTAAAAAATTATTAAACATATAGTTTGAGACCTTTTTTTTTCTTCTAAAAGACTATTTACTATTTAATAATTTTATTAAATAAATTGAATATATTCTTTATCTAGTCTTCTCATCAAAAATTCTTTATCTAGTCTAGTTACATTTACACGAAATTATTGTGTCATATAATGTGTTAATTAACTATTCAAGCTAATCAAGGTTAGAGAGATATCTTACCATCAGAGCCTGTGAAAGATACCCACCTTGCGGTCATGCAATTGTCGTGTAACATATGTTTGGTAAGCCAACTATAGCATTTCTGTTTCAAAAACTAGTGACCTTCTGTCTATTTCTATATACAGTGTAGTCAGAACTAGACTGGACTGGTCATGAATCGGATCTCCTTTTGGTCTGAACGACTCCCAAACTGGACCAAAAAAAATTGATCAAAAACCAAAAAAATCGGCCAAAATCGAGAAAATCAGTTTGAACCGGTTCAGTCTTAAAAAAAACAACAAAATTGTCAATTTTTTTATTTTATTTTCTTGAACGAAACATATATCACTTTCTCCAATTATTTGTAGTTTTGAATGTTTTATATTATGAATTATGACATTTTGTATCGAAGTTTAATTTTTCTTTACGAAGTTATGAATTTTTTGTTAATTTTTACTTAATATTGTGTTATATATTATATTAAAAATTAAAATAATATTATTTAATTATAACACGATTGAACCTCTGAACCTTTAGGGTATGTTTGGATTGATGGAATGGGGTGGAATGGGATGGAGTGGAATTGAATGGTAAGTGATTCCATTGTTTGGATTTTTAAAAAAGGGATGGAATGGAATGGAACATGATGGGATCTATTCCATCCCATTCCATCATCTCCCCCCATTTTTCTTCCCCCCCAATTTGGGGGGTACACAATGGAATCACCCTCCCTAATTATCAAATTACTAGTTTATCCCTCCACTGTGCGTTACGAAATAGAAACTTGTTGAACGCTTCTTCTTCCTCAGGTACGTGACTCCTTCCTCTCCAGTGTGTCATGTCACCCACGTAAATGATCACAGAATTGATCATGTCTCCGGTTCAGAACTTCGTATATTATTTAATTGTGAATTCATTCTCATTTTTATGATATATAATTCAATTTGTTAAATGGATTTGTTAACTATATATTTTCATAAACTGATACTATTCAATATATATTTAAGAAAACCAAAATCAAAGTCTTAAATGTAAAAATGGATTATTAATTTATTGTGTTACAATCCAATATATATTTTTTAAATAAGGGTAAGAAAGAAATAAAAAATTATAACTCATTCCACTCTCATCTCTCTCGACGCTCTCTCTCTCTCTCTCTCTTTCGATCGTGTCTGTGTCTCACTCTCTCTTCATCGTGTTCGCGTCGCTCTCGATCTCGAGTCTCTTGTTGTTTCAGGTATTTCTTTCGTGATCTTCATTTTTCTATTTTTTAGCCAATTTTTTTTATTTATCAGTGGAGAAATTAATTGGTGTAGTTTTGATGCTTTTTTTCCTTTTCGTTCATGTGTTGCCGCATTTGCTCATGCTTTGAAACTGGACTTGATCCATTGTCTCTATTTCTGAGATAATTTTAAAGCACTTTATCCTTTTTGATTCTCTAGCTACTGAGCCAAGAGTGAATTGATTTTGGATACTTTGGTTCATTTTGTGCGCTCAAATACAATTTAAGATCTGTAGCACGCTTTGTGTTTGATAAATTGCCTGAACAGAATTGTAGTGACTGTTTGTGGTAACGGTTTGCTTTTGTCTATGATAAATTGGAACTTGTTTAGGTTGCTTTATGACTATTCACAATTTTGAATGTTTCAGATTGAAAAACTCATGGCTCATGGATTGTGTGGGGGGAGGTTGAAAGGGAGAAAAATTAAATTATAAATCGAATATAAAGTAAAAATATTAATGAAATTATTCGGTGAAGTGATTACAATTTCTGGCATACTAACTATGAGCTGCTTGTTATGTTTTCTCTCCACTTGCTTGCAATTGTTCATTTCCAGTTATGGTTTTTGCTGTTCCTTGATATTCTTTCATAGGAGAAGGTTGATGAATTCATGAAAATTGCAGTTTAGCTTTGGAAAATATTCTGAAAGAAAGAAACTAATTTGGGCATTTTGATTATGGCATTTATGTCATTTGTGTCTGTTTACTTTGAGTACTAATTTGGGGTTTGTTAATGTGAGCCAGGGGGTGTATCTTTTATTTTATTTTGAGTACTAGATGGTGGTGGAATGAGGAACCTTCAAGGGAATAAAAAGTGAGAAGTAATTAGCTTACAAGGCAATCACTTTAACAAAAATCGCAACTAAAAAACTCTTTCTTAAAACTATTATGGATCAATAGGGTGCCTTTGAAGGTTAACGATTTAGCTTGAAGGGTGGTGATTGCATTAATCATGATGATAGGTGAAAATACATCACATCTGTATGTCTCCAGCATTCCTGCATTTTATAAGATCCAGAAGTGATTGCTTCTACAGGATTATCATTTATCAGTATCGCACTATCACTTAATATTTTTTCTTTGTATTTAATCATTCTGGCTTGGCTGGCCTGTTGGAACGGTTGGCTAATGTTCTTGTGATCATGTCATATATTGAACAGGAAACCAATGGAACATTCTTCTTTACTATTATCAGCTTGACATTAGCTTCTTCTTTTTTCTTTCACGCTTGAGATGGAGTTATAAATTATTGGGCTTAGCAATTTAAGATGGGATGCATTGACAATGATTTGGAAAGACTACTACAGCCAAAAACAATTGTTTAAGTTGAATCAAGCAAGTAACACCATTAACTGATGCAAATTGATAAATTTGAGTGCGTTGATAATATGAGATGACATTTACCATTCCAAGTACAATTCATGGCATGCTAATGGTTGGTTTCTCTATTTCCCTTTTGATAGATATACTAGTCTACATGATAATATGGACAAGTGCTAGAAGGCTTTGCTATATGTTTATGCTATCATTTGACAATCTTGGTCCATTGGCAAGTGTTACTAATTAAAATCAGTATGCACTAGTAGTTTATTGTTTGTATGATAGATTGTCATCAGTTAAGATGCAAAATAGCTCTATACATGGGTCATTATTTCCCTCTAATTTTATTAAGCAGGAAATGTCATATAAGCTGCACAACTAGAAGTACTTAATGTTACCACTGGTATTTATTTCAAGTTGTCAAAAACATGTCATGCTATACAATTCAGATGTCATTAGTGGGCTTGTTATCTGATCAAATTTTAGTTTTAGGTTGAACACTTGAACCTGCAATTCCAAATCTCACCTTATGGTTTGCACTTTTCATCTCATGGATGATTCTTGCAAAATATATATCTCCTATTTTTATGCCTCTAGTTGGTTGGACACTTGCAAATTATGAATCTGTATATTTTACTTACCTTTTTGTTAATTTGATTTCAAGAAATGGACACTAGTGTAGTTGATGCTTCGATTACTTCATACTACATTGGTTGGCTTGTTATATTGGTTGGCTTGTTCATGTTGTAGCCTTGTAGTTTATCTGATATGCAATCTTTTTCTAACTTGGTGATTTGAATTTTGCAGTTAACACTGGAAAGATGACAATTTTTTGGGTTAGAGTATGAAGATACATGTGAAGAAATACATTTAGTAGAGATATGGTTTATAGTTGTGTATTTGACATTCTCAATGTGGAGTTGAATAGCATTTATAGATATACGGGTTATATTTTCTATATATGACATTCTCCATGTGGAGCAAAATAGCATTTATAGAATATGGTTTATATTTGTATATACTCACGGTTCTTTTGGCTAATACTAATTTTAGGTTTAATATTTCTCTATTAATTTGATCTTTTATATAATTTTAATTCGTATTATAAGTCATGATAATTTAATTTAAATTTTAATGGATAAATTTTATTATTATTTTTAATAAAAAATAATAGCATTTTACAATATATAATAATATCTACAATTAAAGGTTTAATAAAAACAAATTATAATTTATTATGACAAATAATAAAGTTAAATATAAGTTATTAAAATTACAACTATTATATCCAAACAACAAAATTTCAAAATAAAGAAATTTAATTACTCAGTTAATTACTCTATCCAAACAAAAAATTTTAAGATTAAAATAATTTAATTACTTTATCCAAACAAAAAAATTAAAAAATGAAGGGAATTCAATTGAAGCAATTACATTTTTAAAAATTCTAGATTCTCTAGAATTTCAAAATACCCCATTCAAACATAGGGTTAACATATACCCTCACCGGTTCAATGACCGGTTTGATTCTGACTACCTTACATATATAAGAAAACTAGCTAAATTGATGTACCAATACACCGTTGACGTGGACCAATGATAACGTTATCCCACTAACCAGGTCATTAAAAGATATATAATTGCAAATGAATCTTCACTTTTTCTTATTTTTGTTTTCACCCCAATTTCTCTCTCCCCTTGAGAAAATCTCTTCTCCTTCCACAGCTCCATCCAAAAGGTCCCTCTCCCTCCCCGCACCGCCTATGCCCTCTCCCACCTCCCTGCCGCCCCGCCGCCATGATATCCACCGCCACTGCTGCCCTCATAGACTCTGCCATGGTGGAGCGAGCCACCACCTCCATTGGACCTCTCCGCTCAGTCTTTGTCCTCAGATCAAAGTAGTTACCCCAACGCTTCCACCCTACAAGATCGCTACCATAGGTTCACGACTGTCATTTCCCGTTTTCTGTTAGGATGGTTTTTCTTTCAATAGCACGGTTAATAATGGAGTGTTGGGTACAGGGAAATTTAAAAGGAAAAAAAAAACAAAATTCAGATTTTCATTTGTTGGTTGTTCAATTAAGTGGTTAGTGGAAGAAGAAGAATTGGCTGTTACAGAGAAAGAAGAATCGGCTGTTACAGAGGTTCAATTAAGGGAGAGGGACGTTTGGAGGGAGGGAGTGGAAGGGGAAGAGACTCTGTACTGGGTGGAAACAGAAATGAGAAAAAATAAAGATTTATTTGCAATTATTTTTCTTTTAATGACCCAATTAATGAAATACAAATAGAACATTATCATTGGTCTACGCCAACAGTGTACCATTACACCAATTTAGTGGGTGGTACCGAAAATTCTACCTAAATCAAAATCTTGTGATTTTCAAGAAGTGGGACTCATTCAAGATTTGATACTACATTAATTTGACCTCTTTATTAATTTTCAAGAATGAAAATAGTTAATTCTTGCAACTCTGTAACACAAGAAGAGAAATTGATGATAAAATATAATATTAATTAAATACATAAAACAAGTGGAAATGTGGGATCAGAAGTGAGAAATCTGGATTACTCCCTCCAGAAAGTCTCCTTCGGCAGATGGCAGAAGAGCTTTGTGTGGTTCAACATAGCTATATTGTGTTTACTTGTAATGTATATATAATAACTGGACACTTACAGAGAAACGGCACATGTTGGGCGAGATTGCAACAAGTATTATTTTTGAACGTATTAGGAAAACATGGGCACATTATATATTTGATACAAAATGTTCCAACATTTGGGACCACACACACAGACACACACTCCCATATATATACAGAAGATCATCTTTTATGGCAGAATTTTGGACGACAACAACAGCAAAGAGGTAAATGTTATGTTCCAACAGAACACAGAGCTCAAAGCTCAGCATCTCGGCGTTGTCCTTGTCCTCCACCACCTAATCTGTCTTTGACTTGTTGTGATTCTTGCTTGGTAGCCTCATAGTTAGAGGCTATGGTATCCTTTGCTGCGTTTGCTATGTCTCTCGCCTTCTCTGCTGCTGCGTCCTTCACTTCTCTCGCCTTCTCCGCAGTGTATTGACCAGTCCCTGCATCTATATGCCCATCATAACAGAAATAGAACCGAATCCATTATCAAAACTAGGCTCTACCATTTGCCATGAAGTAGCTAGGCATTTGATTATTCCTACTTCTTAGAAAGCAAGTAAAAAAAAAATCAGTACTAAAGCAATACATATATATGTATATATAGCACAATGTTTTGTGTTTTTCTCCTACAAATTATTGTTGAACCTAAAGCAAGACTACTTTAGTCACTTTAATTAATTTATTAATAACTCCATTAAAACAAAGTGAAGTGCCAGCCTAGTTTTTCAACTAGGGGGAATGAAGATTGAAGATCTAAGGACCCGTTAAACGTTTTGGTTTCACGAATATATATAAATTTTTGTTTTTTCAACTTTGAAAACAAGATAACAATTAGTGAAATTAAAAGTGAAAAGAACAAACGCTATGTTTCAGTCCCACTATGCGTATTATTCTTGTGTTTTGCCATGTGAAACTTCTAAAAAACAATGGCCAAGTAAGAACCAATAGAAAGTGTGTTTTTGTCTATAGCATGCGCACACTATAAATGTTTTTGTAATAAAAATGAATGAAGTTTGAGTACGAACCAGAGGCAACGTCTTGGATCTTTTCTTTGGTTTGCTGAGCAGCATCAGTGGCATAACTGGTGGTCTTCTGAGTCGTGTCCGCGGCATAATCAGAAGTCTCTTTGGTCTTGTGAGCCGCATCACCAGCATACTCTTTGGATTTATGTGTTGCATCACCAGCATAGTCTCTGGCTTTCTCTGCAGCACTACCTGCATACTCTTTGGACTTCTGTGCAGCATCAGCAGCATACTCTTTGGACTTCTCTGCAGCACCACCTGCATAATCTGTGGTCTTCTGAGTAGCATCACCTTTATAGTCCTTGGTTTTCTCAGCAGCATCACCTGCAGAGTCTGTGGTTTTCTCGGCAGTATGACCAGCATAGTCTTTGATCTTCTGAGCAGCATCAGCGGCGTAGTCTTTGATCTTTTGGGCAGCATCACCGGCACAATCGGTGGTCTTCTGAGCAGTGCCACCAGCATAGTCCTTGGTCTTTTGTGCAGTGTCAGTGGCATAGTCAGATACTTTATCAGTGGTGGTGCTCTGGGACTCCTCCTTGTCGTCCTTGAAGCCAAGGCCTTCGGTGAGTTTCTCTTTGGCCCACCCAGTCCATGACTCTGTGGCTTCTTTCCCCTCTTTCCCTGTTTCTGCTGCCTTGTTCGCTGCCTCTGCTGCCGTCTTGGCTTTCACTTCCTGAAAATCATGACCTTCCTCTTTGTTTGAGGGTATGTGCCCAACACTTGTGCACTCACTGTACTTCACCGCCAACACCAACATTACAACCGCCATCACCAAAACCACTACCCTCGAGGCCATCACCATGTATTTAATTTAATTTTGCACCAAATGTATTCAAAGGATATAAAATGTGCTGGCTTTAATTGCAATTGCAATAATAATCTTACAATGGATGAAAGCAACGTAAACAGAGAAGGAGATTGAATTGAATTGAATGAAATGGTGGAGGTTTTTATAAGGGAGAGTGAGTTGAAGTGAGATGAAGTGGATGTGGGGAACATGCAACGTGGCTTGGTTAGAGAGATGTTGAATGTTACGTGTCAGTTACTGAAACAACAAAGATATGTCAAATTACCAAAGAGTTTGCTTTTGATGCTGCGGTTAGTTTCCCAGTTGGCGCGTGTCAGTCAATACGTGGATACACCGACTGAACGAGTTCTTTAATTTTCGATTGTTGTTTTAGCTTCTACTTCCAATTCCAATTCTAATCTTTTCTATCCTTGCCACCGCCACAGGTTGGTTTATGTACATACTATACTAGACTAGACTAGACTAGACTAGACTAGATTCCGCTCAGGAGGTCGGCAAAGGATAGCGAAGTCATCTCCATAATACATATTAATAAAAAAAGGCCTAATGGATGAGATTTTCTCTCCAACTTAATTGATTGATTAATTGGAGAAAATTGTAGGACAAAAAAAATAGAGAGATATTAGATTTAATTTGGAATTTTGAAGGAAAAAAAGGTGCAAACAATGAAGTAAAATTCTATTATTTAATTTCCAAAATTGAAAAAAAATGACTTGCAATTACTGAATTTATACTTAATTTTCCTCAATTGTTTTTTTTATTTCAGAATTAACTCGTTATCCCTAACAACCCCCGACAACTTCGTCACAAGTGTGGCCTCTCTGATTGTGTAAATCTCATTTCAATTTATATATTAGTCAAATCTACTATACTAAAAATCAATTATTTTTATTTTCCCTCCTTGTCCCTCCCTTGCAAGAACCAAACAAGAAAAGACAAAATAACCTTCATTTTCCCCTCAAAAAGATCTCTCCCCACTGTCCCACTTCCCTTTCTATGAACCAACCAAGTCCATTGCGAGTCCAATTGAAAATTGAAATAAATAAAGATAGAGACACCTTCCGTAGATTCAGAGTCCAAAGCAAATCCCCTTACAACCCTTGAATGTATAACAGAAACACTATAATAATCACATCAGCATACAAACTTCTGAAGCATGGTGTGTTGTGTACACAAATTCACAAGAACCATAAAAAGCAGAAGGAACCAGTTGTGCCACACATTTTTGCCCAATCACTCACAAGTCACAACCATGACGACTATGCAATTGGATAGATAAAATCACATCAAAGATAACATATTTTGGCTAGAAAAAAAAAATCATTAACTGATCTTATATCATAAAAAAAAATATCTTCAGATATTATTAAGAAAGAGCTATAATGATTATATAATTAGCATGCAATAAGGTGCACGCAATAGACTTCACAAAAAAAGCTCTTTTGCAGCTTGCATTATCCACAACCTATCTACATGTCTTCTACATATCATGATGCTCGGGAGAAATCACATTATTCTTGTCCAACTTTGAACACTGAAAATGGCTTCACACCCCAAGAAAAATGAAGATCACAATCCGAGGTTAAATCGAACTGCATATCTTCAGTGAGATCGATATTCCATTAAATCAATAAATTTAAATAACTAGAAAATGGCAGCAAGGATAGACTAAGAGAACTCATGGTTTTGATTCTACCTTAACAGCATACAAAATAGATACACTAATTCACCAGTACTTTGTTCTCTGACAGATAACATTCGATAGAATAAAACAAGAAGAAAAAAGAAAGAAACTGACTAATCTCTAAATAACCATCCCATGAACTTTGAGATTCGAACCAAATCCATACGACCACTAAAATGCATCTCCTTAGCCAATTCTCTACCGCGGTTGGGAATAGCTCAAAGTTCTGCATTTTGATTCAATAAAGATTCCCTGTGTCACACAGATGTTTCAGAAATTATATGTCATTGTTGTGATAAAAATAATCATGTAATTCCAAATAACCAGTATTAAGCATCTATGTCGATGGTTAAACATTTTACACAGTAGTTACACATTCAATGATATAAGAAGTATCAAGCATCAAACATACTACACATTCAGGATGCATAGCGCTGTCCTATCTGAAGACATAGCAGGTAAAAAACTAACTAGTTCGAAAATTGAAAGCTCTAAAAAATGCATGAATCCATTCCAGCAATTTTATGCAACAATTAAGCCTGGCAACAAAGCATATACACATGCAAGTCATGCATTATATACATTATACAGAGAACTCACCCAGGTGCATGCAGGGAGAAAGAGAGAGGGGGAGAGATGCTTACTAGGCTGCAATACTATGAAAGCTTGCACGTCTTCCTATTGTGGCCAAGTCCCTTGCACTTACCGCACTGAAGCTGACGTTTAATAATGTCTATTGATTCAACCTGCTTCGTTTTTGGCCGACCTGGAGGGCGCTTAGTTGGTGGAGGGGTTACAGTAACTGCCATATCTGATTCGCCCTCGACTGGTTTGTCAACATTTGGCACAGGCACAGGGTGAATTGATTCTGCATATGTTAATCGGTAATTCTCAACTGTGAAGTATCTGGAACAATAATCATATGGGCTACTACCAAGACATTCACAGACAGCTATGGCATGACGGCAAGGCAAGCCAGTAAGTTGCCAACCCTTGCAGCTACAATCCCATTTATCAATATCAACAATATCAACAGAATCTCCACAGACCTCGAATGTGGAACCTTGTGAAAGCAACACTTGAAACGAATGAGCAGCTGATGTTTCCTTTTGGAGCATTTCCTCCTTGGATGGTGTCAATTTTGTCGTCCATTGATTAGATTCCTCCCGTCGTGTGTTAAATGTTTCCATCATTTTACCTCGTAATACATCAACCATTTGAGTAATTGGCAACTCGTGTGCCTCTGACACCCAATTGTAAAATTGCTGTCCAAAATTGGATGTTAGATGATTATACCTTGCTCCACTAAAGAATGCATTGGCCCAGTGCTCTGGCTCACTTTGCATGACCCAATTGTAGGCATCAGGAGAAATGCCCTTTATATTCTCAATACTACTTTCAAAAGTCTCCAGTTTGGGAGCGTAAGCAGCAGCATAAAAATCATTAACCATGAAACGTCTGGCCTCATGAGAGAACTGTCCCTTCAAGTCCTTGTTCAGTTTGTCGGCAAGGTGCCGTAAGCAATAGCCGTGATAGCAATTTTCAAATATCTCAGACAATGACTCTTTTAAACCATTCTGAAAATCGGCAACAAATGTAATCTGCTCAGATGTTGATAATGCTAATTTCAGCTCCTGCAGAAACCAATGCCAGTTGTCTTCAGTCTCGGCATCTACAACAGCAAAGGCTACAGGAAAAACGCCATCATTTCCATCCACTGCTGTTGCAGCCAATAACTCCCCTTGGTACTTTGAGTTTAAAAGAGTTCTGTCAAGGAAAAGGAGAGGGCGACAGCCTTGCCAGAAACCAGATATTGAGGCATGAAATGATACAAAAAGGCGATGGAAGCTTGAGTCCTCTTTAGTTGTGAATGTTGCAAAACTCCCTGGATTGGTCTCTTTTATCTTCTCACAGAAGAATGGTAATTGGGTATATGCCTCTTTATAGGAGCCTTGGAGTTGCTCTCTAGCAATTTCTTTTGCACGCCATGCTTGAGAGTAATTTAACTGAATCCCGTACTCCCGTTTTATGTCATCTGCAATATCCTTTGGCTTGTAATTGGGTGAATCTTTCAATTTCTCTTTTATAATATTTCCCACCCAACCCCTAGTTGCCCGATACCCAGCTTTGACAGCAGCTCCTTCACAAGTATGATTTCGGTTCATTTTCTTAATGCAAATCAATTGGGTGCTTGACAACTTTGATGCATATATTCTCCAGGGACAGCCTTGAGACTTACATTTGACCGTGACACGATGGCTGTCATTTTTTTTATATCTGTAGGCAAACCCATGAGCAATAGAGTATTTATGCAATGCTTCTCGGAATTCACTAAAGCTATTAAACCTTTGGTCCACACCAGTGATGGTATTTTCCCACTTCTGCGCAGCTTTATGATGTTTGTCATCATTGGCCCCAGAATAAGCAGAATGTGCAGGGGCTCCATTAGCTACGTGCACCTCAACTTGCCCAGTGGATTGGGCACCATCACCAGCAGGGGCAACAGGAATAATGGCTTCTGACACAGTTGTCCTGCTTGATCTGCAATAATACCATTGTTTTATAAGATTTTCAAAACAGTACACAAGTGAATGCATATGAACTTAAATTAACTAATATATACTATGGCCATTCATTTTGGTCACAACCGTGGCATCCCAATTATGTAACTCACAACTTCATCTTGAGACAATAGGACAACATGGTTAAAAAAATGTACAACTCTCTAAATCATATCCAAGCAGCTATTTCTGCAATTATGGGCCAAATTACACTATATGATATCTATCAGTATCAAGGGAAGTCTATGTGAGATGATCGTAGGGAATGATAAACAGACAGGACTTGCGAATAACTACCTACTACCAGGCATGTTGGATGGGTTCCGAGCTGCTACTTCCTCTGATATAACGAACACATCAACACTGTCAGCATCATGAAGGAAATTGACCATGCGTTGCAAATCCTTGTCTTTCGATATTGTAATGAGTGTTTTCTTGTTGCCAGGAAGGAAGTACTTGATAGTCATGGTGCTTGCATTGCTGTTAAACATTTCTGCTATTTCCGACTTAAAATCATCCAAACTTGTCTGCTGATCAATGTCTATTGCATAGGCATCACCCCCATTGTATGACAATGATCCATCTTTATTGACCACAAACTCACCTCCTGACTGACATATAGCTATAACTCTCTTTGTTTCTGTAGCCATGGCCTACCAAGTAGCAGATATAAGATTTTAATTTGAAGTTTTTGAAAGAGAAAAAAAAGCTACCAGTGAGAAAATGTAGCTGTCAGAACTCAAATATAAGGGTAGATAATAAACAATGAAGTGGCTTGCATTTAACATTCTGAACCCTTTATTGCAAAAGCCCCAACAGGTAGATTTCACTGCCCAAAACCCCCAAGTTTCATTCAGTGTCAAATCTCAGAAGCGAAATTTACATGCAACAAACACAATATAATCTATAATAGAAACTTGTGATAACAAAAATTCAATTTTTAACCCAAAAAAACACTGCTCGCATGAGAAATCTACGATTTTGAAAATGAAAAAGGGGGGCAAAACCCTAGTGTGATAGGAAAAACAAAAGAAATAGTATTATGCATGAAAGGGTAAAACGAGATAACTGACGGCAAATAATGATTGAAGTAAAAGAAGGAAGAAAGCAATACTGAAGAAGAAGAAGAAGATAGAAACCTGAAAGGCGGAATGAATGAAAAACACCGAGAAAGGTGTTGCGGAGTGGTGAAAGGCTGAAAGCTGGAGACTTTTGTGGGGTGCGTCACCGAACCAATCGAGGAGCCCAATTCTCTGAGACTGCAATGTCTCTATACGACGACGTTTTTCAATTGTTTATTTAAATTTTTAGTTCTCAAGTATTTATTTTTATGTTTTTACGAATTAAAATACATTATTTTATAGTTTAAATACCTTTTTTGTCTCTACAAAATGACCGAGTTTTATTTTTTGCCCCTGTAAAAAAAAATGTTTGTGATCCATGCAAAATAAAACATTTTGTTTTTAGTCATTGTAAATTTATTTTAGTCCCTGAAATATTTAGATCATGTTAAATTAGTCCCTGTAATATTTATATATTCGTCAAATTAGTCTCTGTAAAATAAAATTGATATAATATTATAGGGACTAAAAACAAAATTGTTTACATATTACAATGACTAATTTAGCATAAATTGAATATTTCAGAGACTAAAATAAATTTTTGAGGACTAAAAACAAAACATTTTATTTTGTAGGGATCATAAACAAAAAAATTTACAAGGACAAAAAATGAAACTCGGTTATTTTACAGGGACAAAAAAGGTATTTAAATCTTATTTTATTAAATATAAAAAGTATAAAATAAAAATTAATGTAAAAAACCTCATATTTTGAGAGATATAAACATATCTAAATTAAAATTATTTACCAAGAATAAGATTTCTTAATTTTTCAGAAACAATAAAAACCCTATCCTTTTTTTTATTAATGATGTTGCAGTTTAGGTGATTATTAAAAATTCTTTAATACATATCTTGAAGTGATGGTTAATATGGTTTATTGGTTAAGACTCAAGATACATTTGTATCATAAAATATTTTTATTAGTTTTCACATTAATAATTTGTTTTTGGCTTAAATATGTTTTCAGTTTCTCTAAAAATTCGAGTTTTGATTTTAGTCCATTAAAAAAAATCAAATTTTTTTGGTCCTTTTAAATAATTTTTTGAGTTAGGTCTTTTAAGTGAATTTACCATGTGTTGTGCTGATGTGATGCTGAAGTGGCATACATGCCTCCCTGTCATCACTTGACACGTCATTTAAAATTTATAAATACCTGCTGACTAGAACTATCTTCTTCTTCTTCTTCCTCCTCCTCCTCCTTCTCTTCTTCTTCCTCTTTCTCACGCTTAGTTTTAAGAAGAACAAAGAACAAAACCTAGTCTCTTCTCATCCCCCTGTTTTCATCGAAGAAGAGGAGTAGCTTCCCCTCTCTATTTTCATCATTCCAGACGACGGTGGGGGCAGTTGTTACAATACGAACGAAGATGGAGGGAGTTGTGAGGTGGTTGCTGCGACGACTGTCTGGAACGAAGAAGGAGAAGGAGATGACCGAAGACGACACTATGGAGGCTGTGCAGACGAACAGAGAAGGAGAAAATCGAAGACGACGTCGTTGCTGCTGTTCTTGACAGGGATTAAAATAAAAAGTCATAATTTTTATAGGTCTAACTAAACAACTTGAAATTTTTATAGCGACCAAAGTACATCAATTGAGTCCAAATTTCCATTGATACATTCATCAGAAAATACGAACAGCAGAAACCCAAAACTCTCAAATCAATTCCCTGGACAAGAACAAGTGAAGAAGAGGAAGAAGAAGAGGAAGAAGAAGAAGATGACAGTCATAGTCAGTAGGTCTTTATAAATTTTAAATGATGTGTCAAGTGATGACAGTCTGACAGAGACGTACGTATGTCACATCAGCACCACATAAGCATAACACGTGATAAATTCACTTAAAGGACCTAACTCAAAATTTTTTTAAAGGACTAAAAAATTTGACTTTTTTTTAGTGGACTAAAATCAAAACTCGAATTTTTAGAGAGACTAAAAACATATTTAAATCTTTGTTTTTTTATTATTAAAACGTGGTAGAACGGAGAACACCTTCAATACTGTTAGACAAGGCACCGATAACATGTTGGGGACTGCCGGTAGAGGTCCACCCAAAGAATTACCGTATAAATCCAAACCACAAATAGTTTCACACAATCGTAACTACTCAACTAACACTGGTTTTAAGGGAATTTTTTTGATATAATTTTACTTTGTTTTGCCAATGTAAATCAAAATTATGTATAATTGAATTGAATAAATAAATAATATTTTATTGTGTTTTGGTGTCTCCCGTGAGCATCCACGCTTCCTAGTTTAGTTTGCCAAAAATCACATAAGAAATTGAATAACATACATATTTCATTTTTTTTTATAAAACATACATATTACATATTGTAATAGAATAGATAAAATTTTTTTTAACATGGATAAAGAAGAATGGGCGTATTGATTTTGTGAGATGAGTTGCGCAGTAGCAGCACTGGTTGCTCCGTCTTCATCTCCAAGTTCCCTTCTTTCTGTATGAAAGTGACCCTCTCTGCTCTCTCTCTCTCTCTCTCTCTATGTGTATGTCTTCTTCCCTCTGTGTCTCATAATAACAGTTCTCTTTTGGGGTGGATTTTTTCAGTTGAATTCTGTGGATGTTGTGGAAGTGGAACATGGGGTGAAGCCCATTATTCAAGATGGGTATAAGTGGCGCTTGGTTTTGGCCTACGATGGAACCCGATACGCAGGTTTGCTTCTCTAGCCATTTTCACATTCTGGGAATTCCATTTCGTTATAAAGTTTTTAACTTCCTCAAACATTTTGACTTGGGTCATTATCTATTTCTGGGGTACTCTTGTTGGCTCACTCGGCTGTTCTGTTCGTTCCTGTACTCTTTGCTCTGTCTGTGTGTGTTTCAGTGTGTCATTAATTTTTTCTCTTCTGCTTTTGTTGACTATTGTATGGTCACAATATCAGTGAGACTGCTTTGTTTAAGAAGATAGGAGTAAAATAAATATAGGCTCTGAATGAATGCTGGGAATCCTTGTCATCACTGTATATTGCATATATTTAATTTTCAGTTTCTTTGAACAATCTCAAATATTGTATCTATCATTTTAGACTGATCTCAGTTGGTAGTTGAGAGCGTTGTGATTATAATCATGAGGTCAGAGATTTAAAGCTTAATTACTTTTTAGAAAATGCTTTCTTTTTTATTTTTTTGTTTTCACTCTAAATTATAAAAATGTCAACATTTTGCTCTCAAAGTTTTTGTACAAGAGTCAGTTAAACCAATCAGAAGTTGTTTTCACACCATGACAGTATTTTTGTAATTAAAAGCAAAAACAAGAGATGAAAAAATAAAACATTTTCTCAAACCAAATAGTCACTTATAAATTCTGTAGCTGTATCTGTTGGTCTGATTTGGCTGAACCTCACATTAGCTAAATGGTCTAAACTTCTCGTCCATCAAAATCCACACTGGATAAAGCTCAGAAATCTCAAACTATTGAATGAAGTTTTGAGCTTGATGTAATGAAAGCCATTGTACTTCAAAAGTATCCCAAATCCCCGTCTTGAGCTATTAGAAAGGTGTAGTTTTCTAGTATATTAATGAATAAAAAGTATAGGCAAATAATTGAATTCTTTCTTTTTCTCCTTCATTTTGAATGGTGATCATATTCCAGGCTGGCAATATCAGCAGTCTCCTCCTACAGTACAATGCATTGTGGAAAAAGCTTTAACTCAAGCAACACAGCTTCAAAGGAATGATCTCCAGTTGGTTGGTGCAAGCAGGACTGATGCAGGAGTCCATGCCTGGGGTCAGGTCAAACTTTTTTGTTCCTTTTGTGCAATTTCAAATCTCAACTGATGCAACCATTGGATTGGAAATTCATGACTTAATGTCACTGCAGGTTGCACATTTTGTTACACCATTCAACTACGACAACTTGGATGGAATTCACGCGGCTTTGAATGGTCTTCTTCCTTCTGATGTCCGAGTCAGAGAGGTCAGCCCTGCATCAGCTGAATTCCATGCCCGTTTCTCTGCCAAAAGTAAGGTTTACCATTACAAGATATACAGTGATACCTTCATGGATCCATTCCAACGGCATTTTGCTTACCATAACGCGTATAAACTCAATAGCACTGCCATCAGAGAAGCTGCAAAGTATTTTGTTGGGAAGCATGACTTCTCTGCTTTTGCCAATGCATCTCGCAATGATCGGGTACCGGATCCAGTGAAGAACATTTTCCGATTTGATGTGAAAGAAATGGTACTTAACTAGTTCCAATTCAAAGTTTTTCCCACTACTATATGACCATATTTAGTGTTTTGCACCAAACTTACTCTGTTGTGTATCTTAATTTATTATTTTCTGGGAACTGGGAATACTTACTTTATAGCTTATAAAGCTGATCACTTCAATATCAATGTGTTGTAGGGAGTTCTTATGCAACTAGAAGTTGAAGGCTCAGGCTTCTTATATAGACAAGTCAGAAACATGGTATTTTAGTCTAAACTTGTGCCTAATTCATGCAAAAGATTATTCGACAGTTGCAAAATTACTGTATAGTTTTCCACCTCAATGATGGCAATGACATGTATGATGTAGATGTATCTGTTTGCATTTTCAGGTGGGTTTGTTGCTTCAAATTGGCAAGGAAGCGATCCCTCCTGACATTGTTCCACATATTTTGGCGAGTCGAGATCGGAAGGAGCTTGCAAAATACTCCTTGTATGTGCCACCCCATGGCCTTTGTCTTGTTTCTATCAACTACATTGAAAGGCACCTGTTGCCTCCACCAGGTTGCCCTGCAAGAAGTTTTGGTAGGCATCATACCATAAGAAAGTGCAAGGTTCCACTCTATTGATAATACTAGGCAACAGAACAAACAGTCTAAGCATCTCTAGGACTGATTTTTTTTTTTATAAAAAAAAACATGTATTTGATATTTGTGCTTCATGGTTCTTAATCATTAAATTGAGGAAGTGGTGGAGCCTAAAATGGGAATTTAGTTTTCAGGGCTGTCTCAAAGATGTAACTTTGTATTTTTGAGTTCATTTACTTTTATTTTCTATTTTCACTTTTAATTACAAAACTATTATCTTATTTTCAGTTTTATAATTAAAAAGAAAAAAATAAAACATTTTCTCTATTTTTATTTTCTATTTTCAGTTTTAATTACAAAACTATTATCTTATTTTCAATTTTGTAATTGAAAATAATAACATAAAATAAAAACATAAAACATTTTCTTAAAATAATGAGACCCGGTTTTGTTTTTTATTCTTTTTCTTTCATAGTTTCTTCTTGTGGTTGAATGTAGCAATGCCACTGTCTTGAAGTTCACGTTTCCATGAAAGCCTGGCATCAGCATCTATTTCTATAAACTATAGGAGCTAATTTGGTCAATTCAAAGGTTTTGTTCCAAACGCATAATTTTACTCGCACGTTTATATTCTGTTAAAAAAGACTCATTCAAAGGAAAAAAGTGCAGCAAATCGAGAAACTTGTAACGTGGAAAGATTGGACCTAAAAAAAAAGGTTGAAAGATCAAATCATGAAAATGGAATTGCATAACATCTATATCATGATTGGTAGGAGTGTAGTTCTAACTCATGTAAACCAAATATAGGATACAAATTTGATTAACAAACGTTTTGCCGAGTTGTGGATCTCATTACATCATGTATATTCCGAATTAGAATTCAGTTAATACCAAATTCAGAGTCATTTGGAATCAAAATCCCTAGCAATATTTCGTGTGGCTCTGCTCTACTATAGGCTACAACCAGGGGCCAACTAAAACACCACTTGGCCAAGTGAAAAATGCTACCTCCTTTGAGGACTTGATGATATATATCAGTTTAAATAATAATAATACAAGGGTATCATCATCACAGCATTAAATACCGTTCCAATGATACATCTGCTTATAATAATAATAATGTCAACAGCAGACTCTCTTTATTTCTTATA
The DNA here is from genome assembly GCA_030159175.1 of Glycyrrhiza uralensis. NCBI lineage: Eukaryota > Viridiplantae > Streptophyta > Magnoliopsida > Fabales > Fabaceae > Glycyrrhiza > Glycyrrhiza uralensis. The sequence goes on along the minus strand of BRZY01000001.1, from coordinate 56,732,595 downwards.
TTTTTATCCTCCTTTTTCCCCCTAGGAAGAAAATTCATTATTGATTTGTGAACAATAATGCGTGTATGAGTCATGCGCAAGGTTCTGCACAACAACACAAAGAAACATATCAAAGTCAGTTCAAATGACTTAATGCTTTATTTATTATGGCTGTAAATGAAAAGGTAGTAAGAAAAAAGGTTTCTTAAATACCTGTTCCTGAGAGCGGAAATACATGAAGGGTGTATAATATAAAAAGTTTGACACCCTAGATGTATAAATATCAGCATACCTGCAGATAATAAATTTAAAATGCTCAATATCATTATCAAGGGAGCAGAATGATAAAATAAGATCATGGACATCATCAATAGGAAAAGCACCTACTTCTCAATTTGTCTCATCAAGTGGCTTTTGTCCCAGAATCCAGCACGAGATAGAAAACCCCACCTAATGCACACCAAGTTAATAACAAACAAATGCATGTGGTAAAATCATTACTAAAAAGCAAGACAAGTAACAATTCTTTTCCATGGCAAATAAAAAGGACAACACGGTACTTTAAAGCTCTGGCCATAGCAGGATCGGAAGGGTAGGACCTATTTACGAGTCTATTGTAAGCAGCCTTAAACCAGTAATTAAAATAAACTGGGTTTACATATTTAGCCATGTGGTAGAAATCAATGACTCACGTACAGGCTGAGTATAATTAGAGTTTCTAAATCAAAAGCTCTATTCTTTGAACTTACTTTGAATTGAAGAGCTCCCCATCCGCGTCTAGCATTGGAGCGATTTTCTCATCTAGTCTTTGCATAACAATAAGTAGCTTTTGCATGCTTTCAGTGAGGTCTTCATCATCCATGTTAGTTGCTGCAAGGGTCTTTAAGTACATGGAAAATATTACTATTGTTAAAGTAATAGACCAATATATGGTCTTATCTGGATGGCTTTGAAAAATTGTAAGAACAATGTATGCTTGATGCCTCCAAATTGAGAACCAAGCAGTCATATAAGGTAAACCTACGGATGAGATGTAAATTATCCGAGTAGTGTGAGCATGAGAAGCTTAGTTGAAAAGTTGAGAGGTTTCAAGATATGGAAGGAAAAAGCTTTCAAAAAATTCAACAAGTTACAAACTAGGCTAATGATGTCAAGAGTTAATAACACAGTAAGATTAATTCTTGAGATATTTTGGGAAGATTAATGACTGCATTGGATAATCATATTTAGAATCTTAGATTAGAAAGGTCAATGGGAACCAGATGAGGCAACAAAATAGGATCAGCAGAGCAAAATTTAACCACATGGGTTCTAAGTACCATCACGAGAATTCAAGAGAAAACTCTCAACTAATCTCAAGTGCCCAATGCTTTCATTTTTGTTCAACAATGGTAAAAGGTGTGACATTAGTAATAACAAAGTATAAAAAATAGAATATACAATATAGGATAATAGGACCAAAACTTACTTGAGCAGGACGGTCTTTGCTTCGCCTCTGCAGTGCCAGCCGAAGTTGGTTAAAGAGATCTCCTACAACCTCCTTTTGATTTATAAGCTCCACTAATGATTCTCTATGACTCCGGCTATGAATCAAGGCACTGTACTGCAGTTTTAACATTTACAAAGAACAATGACAACTCATAGTTGGATCCAGTGAAGGCATCGTATTTGCTCCATACAGCACATACAGTTCAAAATAAAAAATTTACTGAAAGCGCCATTTGCATGTAAGCTTTCAGTTTACAAGCAATCATGTAATTTTTTCTCAAAACAATGTGTATTAATTAATTTTTTCAAAAGAGAAAAAAATGTAGTTCCAGATATTTCTTTACTAAAGAAATATGAGCCAAACATAAACTGATTGCACTAACCTCTTCTTCCAGTTCTCGACAAATCAATGCTGTTCGCCATCGCAAATGGACTTTGGATTGACTGACGTCAGTGTAGATATGGTCACCAACATACAATATCTCATCTCCATGGATACCTAGAGATTTTTCAACCATCTGCGCACTTCCCCCCGAGTACAAACCACCTGCAGAATATTGACAATGGGTTTGTTAATTTTATTTTTGTTGACACTAGCAGGTGGATATATACTTATTTTGAGCAAGTACTTAGTTTTGGGATGTTGGAAATACAAAAGAAACTCTGACAAAATTTCATAAGTTCGAAAGTAAAGTTTGTTCCGGAAAATTATTTTGTGGAGTATATTTTTGGGATGATTAGGCTTGCCAGGCTAGTAGTATTAATTACCAGTTTGAGCCTTGAAGCACAGACGCATTAGACCCTCGCCTGTCACTACTTCATACAGTTTTGGGATGTTGGAAATACAAAAGAAACTCTGACAAAATTTCATAAGTTCGAAAGTAAAGTTTGTTCCGGAAAATTATTTTGTTGAGTATATTTTTGGGATGATTAGGCTTGCCAGGCTAGTAGTATTAATTACCAGTTTGAGCCTTGAAGCACGGACGCATTAGACCCTCGCCTGTCACTACTTCATACATGGGGTGTGACATTTGGAAGAACTCTGGTTTTCTTGCTGACACAATTACCTATTCATGAAAACGAGCCACATCCATTTATGAAAGGTTTATTTCACAATAAGACAAGGTTGTTAATGGCAATGTAATGAAGAGGATATAGAGGTATTTTTCATTACTCCAATGTCAAGAGAGTATTGTTCTATGGAAGAAATAATTTACATGAACTTACAATGTCAAATAGATCTCGCCAACCCATATCATTTGGAAGGAATCTGTTAAAAGAATGCCGCATCATTTTGTCTGTGTAATGATAATCCGAGTTGGTAATAAGCAGAAGTTTTTTGCCAGCCTGTTTCATGAAGATAACTGAGTAAGGAGCATAAGGGCATCACATGCTATGCAAAAATTAACACATTAGAGGTAATACCTCCTTCTGATCCAGAAGTGCCAAAGGTAATTCTGGATCAGGCTCCACAAACTGTTCGGGCTTGGACATGATCTCGCTCTGCATAATTTTCATAAGTCATTTGGTGTTAATACAGAACAAAATTAAGATTTGGTAGAGGCCAAGACAACAATATAAATGTGTTCACCTTAAGACGACCTTCTACATGTGCCCAGAAAAGAGCTTTTCCAACAGCCTAAAAGTTGTGCCAATGGTAAAGATAAAAAAATATATATCTAACCATATATAATGTTTACAAAAACTTCTGCACCATATTACCTTATAAAGACCTTTATAATCAAGGGGGCCAAGATCTGCCGGTATAGTCCCATCATCCAATCTGTCAACCATCTGAAATAAATTATACATCATCAATGAAGTCCCGTTATAATCACACATGATTAAATTAAATAAAAGGCAACATCCTCATAAATTAGGTAGCTTAGGAGCTTCCTTATGATCAAAGTTCACATCTTTATATTTCTTAATTCCCTCTTGGACTCCAATACCTACTTGATATTTGGAATACCTAGTTGACCCCTTAAGAGTCAACAAGGGGAATTGACACTTTCATGACTTTCCTCCTATCCCAACATGGTTCATAAGACATACCTAAATAACAATGCTCAAATTTAAGACACCAAAGCAAGTTACGCAACCCATTATCCATTGGAGAGATAAAAAAAATGCAATATGGACTATGATGTGAATGCATATGCAAAATGAACATGAACATTATATCAGAATATCTCTGTTACTGAAGGTTTAGTGGTTTCAAGTTTCAACAGCAATTGCAACATACCTGCATATAGGCCACAGCTTCAGACACAGAGAATAGTGTATTGAGAAACTCCCATCGATTATCCTTTCGCAGGTCCACCAATTCTCTCCCATACATCTCACTTCCATTGCATATACAGTTAAGTAGCACTACAGAAACTATTACTCCAGTTTTTGATAAATGACATCTACTAAGCTATTAATGTGTGTGTGCACATGCGCAAGAGTAATTGTGTATACATATATCAATGTGAATGTTGTGCTGCAAGGCAGTCAATCAATAAAAGTAAATGATCAATGTTCATGTGCAAATGTACAATGCACAAATCTATGGTTCTTTCAGAAGATGGACTTTCTGCACGGAACAGAAACCTAAGGTGAAACCTTAACTGTATTGTTTTGGACATCTGAATCAAGCATCAATTTTCATAGTTCATTAATAACTCATGTAGAACAACATATTTATTTATGTTGAATGCACTCTGTTGGTAGCCTCAAGTGAGTGATAAGCCTCTGCAAGGATTTCCATTCTCAAAAATCAAAATCACAAGGCCTGATGCTTACCTAACAGCTCGAGTAGATAACATTTTGGTGCCATGCATGGCTCTTTTTACATAACCAAATCGATCAGCTTTAACCAAATTGCCTTTCTCTTTGTCTATGACAAGGCCTCTAATTACCTGAACAATTCATGATGGTGCAAAGATCAATCCAACAAACAAGAGATAATATGGATTGCAAAATGCCTTCAGCTTGCCAGAGAAAACATGTTACCAGGTCAGGATCAAATGCAAGTCCATCAACAGGGTAACCCATATTCCTAAGGTTTTCCATGCAGTAGTCATAAGCCCGTCCTTCCCAAGCCTGTACCATGCCAGGTCACACAAAACAATAAATAACCTTTTTCATACTTTTATACTTCTATGATTTGAAGTACCATGCCAATGATTTCAACGTACAAGAATAAAAACTTCAAGCACGAAGTAAGAGGTGTACCATCACATTGTAATGGACCAGAGTATAGTCCATGTCATATCCAATGGCACTAATTGAACGCAGATTCAATGTACGGCTGCAGAATATTCCACGAGGTGAATTTCTGGATGAAGAAGGGCTCTACACGAGGACACAAAAAATGATATTTACTAACTGTACATGAAACTACACCCCAGTCAAGATCCAAATAGAGAAGACAGAGCAAAAATAGATAACAACAAAATCAAGTGCAAGTCAGAAACGATTACTAGATGAAGAAAATAACAAGTGATGAAAGAAGTAGTAAGCTGTTGTGAGTAAGGTTGATATTGACATGACTATAACATGTTCACATGCAAAGTTAACACTCACATGACCTAAAAGTAAATGTTTATGAAACCTATGCAAACACTCCTTCTATGTTCATTGCATATGAAGGACTTCGGGAGGTATTTAAAATGAGGGAACCCTATGCAATTTCTAAAACTGGATGAATTTTTTTACATATGTTTTGTAAACCTGAGGGTGGGATGGTGTGAATTCCTTAAGACTTGTCACTCTGAAACTCAGCTTAAATATTAAGCATATATTTTCGCAAAATCACAAGTTATGGTATATGTAATCTCCATTACCCATCAACACCTGTGATAAGAAGATGCATTGATAAAGAGGCAGATATGGATACAAGCCCTGATGGTAGCATACAGTTACCAGTACCACTAGATATATTGATAACACTTCACTTCCATTCATCAACTAATAGAATATAACACAGGGATGTAGACCACAAATTCTTTCAAGCCAAAAATATCAGCAAACAAGAAAGGGCACAACGCAAGTAAGCAAAAGGGTTAGGACTACTGCACCGGAATACCCAGGTCTTTCAGCAGATCTTCTGCCTCTCTAGCCTCTGTTCTAGCCACTTCCTCAATTGGACCTTCAAATGCATCGTCATCAATTCCTACAACGGAGGGAGGAGACCAATATTAGCCTTGTTGGCATAAGTTTATGAAAACCATATCTAATGTAGTAATGCCTGATGTTTTGTAAACATTAGAAACAACATCAATAATTAGTGAGAAGACAGGGCGCCGCTTAGTTTGAGAAAACATTTCCAACTTTTACTAAAAAAAACATAAAATAAGTAAGGTGGCCTTTTTGTAATACTAATACTAATTACTAATTATTAGTGAAAATATAAAAGCAAATGAAGACATTATACTGTCTGCACAATTCTCTATACAGGTCTTTGGAGACAAGAAGCAAAGTAAAAACAATGTGATGGTTTTATTACTAGTGAAAATACAAAATGAAAAACAGAATAAAAGAGTACATATTCTCAAACCAAACAAGCTCAAAATGACAGATAGCTGGTGGTAACAAAAGAGATGTACAAGCTGGTTTTTTCTATGAGCAAAAGGAGAAGGTGGGGTCCATCATGATACAGAGGAAAATTAACATTCAGAAACATCACTTGATCAATCAAGCTATAAAGTAACATAACACACCCAACCAAAAGCACATGCAAATTGCAATAACTAAACTTTGAAAGTGGAGTGAACATGAAACTTGGCACCAAAAAAGGGTAAACAACAACAAAAGAAAAATAATGGGAATTTTGAAAAGTTTTGAAATTTACCAAAAGCTTCAAGATGCTCCAACTTGACATTCAAATCGCCTTTAGTGCTCTCACCAAGGTAGTCCACGTCACACTTGTTCGAAGGCGTCACCGAGAAAACGTCTCCGCCAACGGACTTGGAGTCAACGGTGCATCGACAAAGCGTCAAGGCCTTGGAAAACCTCACATTCGTGGTGTTATGGGAAGAGGGGGTCGTGAAAGCTGCGTTTTTGCAGCACTTGTTGGTGGTGGCGGGCACTGCCAGCGAAGCATCGACGCCACGAACGGCGAACATGCCGATAACCTCCGCCGCATACATGTGTCGGAGTGTTGGTGGCTGAAAAGTGATAGCAGAATCTTTGTTCGGAGAAACACTGAAAGTGAAAGGGAGTGTGTCTGTGTGAGTGAGTGAATGAGAATTGCGGATAGAGAATAGCAACAGAGAAACAAAAATCTTTTTTTTTTGGGTCAAAAAAGTCTTTCATTTTTTTTGGTCAGCTTTTATTTTTATTTGGATTTGGAATTTTGGATTATGGTTGGGTTTGGTTAAAGGCCCAAAAGCCTTATCTGTTTCGGCAAAATAAACCAAAAAATTATGTTGACAAAAAAAAATTACCAAAAAAATTAAAAAATAATATTCATTTATTTAAAAAAGAGTTAACTGTCATTTTGGCCCCCTGAAACTGTAATGCGGTCTCACTTAAGTCCCTGAAATTAACAAAAATACAAATTAGCCCATGAAATTGTAAAACGACGGTCAAGTTAGTCCCTGAAATTGTAAAACGTCGGTCAAGTTAGTCCCTAAAATTGTAACGACAGGGACTAACTTGACCAACGTTTTACAATTTCAGGGGCTAATTTGTATTTTCGTTAATTTCAGGGACTTAAGTGATACCATATTACAATTTCAGGGGCCAAAATGACAGTTAACTCTTTAAAAAATTAAAATAAAATTACAAGAATCTATTTTTTTTACTCAAAATGGTAGAACGGAGAGGTACCTCCAATACCACTAGGCAGGGCGCCAGTGGTATGTTGGGGTTGCCATTACTGTACATGTCCAAACCGTAAGCAGTTTCACCCAGTCACAACCACTCAACTAGTCCCTATGCACCAGAGAATCTCCCCAAGGAGGGGTTGCTCACCAGGCACCAAGTAGGATTTTAATGGCATCAAGGTAAATACGTATTTCAAATACATATTTATCATTGTTATTTAGTTGTTAACATTTTATTGATTTTTTTGTCAAAATAAAAACTTTTTATTGAATTTATTTAATCAAAATTCTAATCCGTGCCATAGCTCCATTGTACTTTGACATCCGAAAAAATATAAAAGAAAAGAAGCTAATGGAATTGGAGAGGAAGAAAGGCATGTTAACTGAATATTTCGGGATCACGTAATGGATACTAGGATTTTATTATTACCAGTAGAATTCAGATAAAACCCCTATGGTAGGTTGCAGTGGCGTATCTAGGACCCTGAGTCAGTGGGGGCAATTTTTTACGGTGGTCCAATGGCGGTTGAGCGACGTGGTCGGATTTTATAAGATGAAAGAGATACGAGAGATAGAGATAAGAAGGAGAGGGAAATGAGAGTTCAACGGGGAGATTGAGAGCTTAGTGGAATTTTTTTTCTTCTACATCGAGGAATATCCCACTGCCTGCATGACGGGGACTAATCTCTCGCGGGAGTTTGTTCGGCACCTCTAGTGGGTGGCATATCCCAGCTGAGATTTTTCTATACCCAAGGCTCGAACCCGAAACCTTGGTTAAGGGGCGAGAGGCCTTAACCACTCATGCCAACCTCAGTTGGTTAGAGCTTAGAAGAATTAAAAGCTTTGATCGGAGCAAAAGAGAAATTTTAGGGAGTCAAAATTAAAAAAATATATATAATATTTTTAAAGGCATATAAACCGATATATATTGAACTCGTAATTTTTATGTTGTGGAATCATATATAAATTATAATTATCGATTGGTTTATAATCAATGCATTTGGCATAGTGGTAATTTTGATTTTTGGATCTTTGAGTGCCTAAGTTTGACACTCAAAGTTTAGAGTTTCATGTTCCATTTTTTGAAATTTCTTCCATCACAATTCACAACTAATCACACAGCAAGCACGTGAGACACAATAGCAGCCTTTGGGAAGCATGTCACATCAAATTGATAGTGGGTGCAGTGATTCAGTCATGCGAGCTATGCTAGGGAGTTGGGGGCAAAAATAGAATTTAGTGGGGTTAAAATTAAAAAAATTGTAGATAGTAAATGAAATTTTTTAAGCCCACACTCAGCTCAATGTGGGTCCGCCCCTGGTAGGTTGTATCACTTGTATATATGAATGTTTAGAAAATATAGTCAAGTGGACTGAAATTAATATTTTGTTATTAAAATATTTTTATGATGAAGCGTGATAAAAAAGATCAGTTTTAGCTCACGTCTTATAAATCGAGGGAATGAAAAATAAATATTAAACAAAATTAAATGGAATATAAATTTCATTGCATTTCGATGTATTTTAAATAGGCTTCTTATTTCTTTACTGTAGAAGCAAAATTTTCCATTCTATCATTCTTATGAGCATGCCAGAATATTTTTCACAACTTTCTATCCACACAACCATTGATTTATTTACACGCTCTATGGCAACATTAAGAGTAATTCTCTTTTCTTGAGCCTACCAATATGTTAGGGAAATAGCATAGGGAAAGCTTTCTGCAGTGATCTAACAAATTATGCATGACTGAGCACATTGTTTGCCAACATTCAATCATTTATTAGGATTTCACTAAATGTTGTAAATTTACAGACGGTGTTTTTTTTTCCCGAAAAATACGTGGATGCCACATATATATAAACTAAGCTTTATCGACACGCATTGATGAAACATCAATAATGGTACAATACAGAAAAACAACTAAACAAAACTTACTAAAACAACCAAAAACACACCCCAAAGAGAAAAAATAGAAAACTAAAACAACCATACAAGCACGGTACTTGTAACGAGAAAAAAAACCAAAAACTCAAAACTAGAATTGAGATGGGCCAAGAGGAAGCCCAAACATATAAAAAAAAACTTTAAACTAGAATAAAGAGATTGACAAAAAAAAAACTAGAATAGAGAAAAGACACACAAACAACTAAAGAAAACAAAAAGAAAAACTTGAAACTAGAATCGAGAGGGGCCGCGCGAACGCAGGCCCCCACTGCCACAAATTATGACGTAGGCTCCACCACTTGGGTAGACCTTAGGCTAACACCCTTTCCAAGTGCAATGAAAGTCACCAGCCTAGGCTATGGTCCTTTTTGATCACCCATCGACCCCGTCCAGGTAAGTATGTTGCTCATTCTCATACACTTTTATTTTATAGTCTGACTTCTACACTGTTTTGTCTACACTGCACAATGTGGGACTCGTTGTAACTTGGTGATTCAGACTTCAGAGGCTATACTACCACTACGTACCAGTGTGCGGTGAACGAACATTCTTGCCAATAGATGGGTCTCCATTTGTAATAACTACAGCATCATTACGAATCTTTGTTTTCGCAGACAAGTGAAGAAATAAAGAGAAAGCGATCAACTTCCATCAACAGAGTCGAGTATTGTTTAATACTGAACACCGTTCAAGTTGCAGCATACTTCGTGTAAAGGACAATCATGATTCTAAATGAAAACTAGGAGGAATGGACTCGCACATTTGGCACTTCCATTAGGAGCCAAATAGACAAATCGTGCCATTGACCATTGTAGTTGTGGAAACCAATAATTTTTGTTGAACTAATGATATGAATCTGGATATATATATACAGATTTTTTATGTAGTTGGTCATACTGATGACTGATTTTGCTGAAAAGCCTCCAGTGTGTGATACTGAAAAACTCTTGTAAACATGTACAACAACAGAAATCAGTGAATTTATGAAAGCATAATTTCATTGTTCCTCCTCTATTCTGTTTTATTATATCAGTTCTTTCTATACCAAAAATGTTACTCCCATTATTAAATGAACTTAACATCAAACCTTAAACAACTTTCATATCAATGTTGTAATTGTGAGATAGAATGTTCCAGACAACCAACTTTCACATCAATGTTGTCCGGTTTAAATATTGTATAAACACGACAAGAAGAAAGGTAAGCAAGGAAATCAGGATCCCAAGTTGTTAACCGTGGAAGATAAATTACTAATTGTAGGATTTAAATCTTGAAATAATGTATGACCCTGCACTAAGCATTCCACTTGCTGGGTGTAAAAAAAAAAAGGCACTGCTACTTTCTGTTATTTAAGCATTCAGATCTGTATATGGTTCATAGAAAGATTGTACAACGTAAAAAAAAAAATACAGCATGACTGGACAATAGAAAATTCTAATAATCAGAATTTTATTTAGAAAAAATTCTAATACAGCATGTCAAAAAAAATCTATTTAAAAAAAACTTAGCCGGTAAGGATGATGATCTCATTACTTTTTAAATAAATAATCAGAATTCAAACACAGCATAAACAAATTTTGTTGAACTAGACTTCTAGAAAAAAAAAACATACAAACAATTTGGACTTCTACAAAAAAAAAACATAAACAATTTGGACTACAGTATAGTTAGCGTGCGGGCCAAGAAAATCACAAATTCAACATCCAATTTATCCGTCAGACAAAAAAAACTCCAATTTATCTATTGAGATTATTTGACCAATACTCAGTAGAGATGATGATGAGGTCATTAACGTTATATTCTAATTTCTAATCTAACATGTTCAAAAGTATTTCTGTTTGTTCCAACGATGTTTCTAAATCTAATTCTATTAAAGCACAAGATTATAAGGAGTACATTATGTTTTTTCATTCACTCCTTTATTGCTTTCTAGGGCTAGTTTTCCATCTCTTGCTAAGGCAAGATCAATTCAGCATTTTTTGGTTTTAGTATTTCTATTAACCAGCTTAAACTTGAGAAAAAATTATAAGCAATTTTCTTTTTAAATAGATGTCACAGTGATTTATGTCTTCTACCGGTTAATAAAATTGAAAAATAAGTTTACCCAGTCGGGATGATATGAGGTCATTAACTCTTTTTACTAAATAATCACACTTTCAAACAGAACATACATCAATTAATTAGAACTAGACAACTAAATAGAAAAAATAAATAAAAATAATGTGGACTAGAATATAGTTTACTTGCCGGGTGAAGAAATTTGCTGATGAACTTATACTCCATTAAAATTAGGTTTAAATATATGTTTCGTCCCTGCAAATATATCCATTTTTGAGTATCGTCCTTGTAAATTTTTTTTTGTGTTTCATCCCTGCAATAAGAGGTCATTTCTTTTTTCATCCCTGCCGTTAACTTTCGTTAAAAAAAAGCTGACGTGGCAGACGGACTGCCACGTGTCGTCACCACACTGGATAAGTGTGTCTAGCTGTCATGCGTGACTGGATGACACGTGACAGTTCGACGAAAAAAGAAATGACCTCTCATTGCAGGGACGAAACACAAAAAAAACTTTTACTGGGACGAAACTAAAAAATGGGTATATTTGCAGGGAAAAAACGTATATTTAAGTCTTAAAATTATTTGACCAACAATTAATACTGTATAGTGTATGAATATGAACTATATATATTAGTAAGAACAAGACATGTTCCATGCACCAACCTATTACATTAGTTGACAATTCGTTTTTACATTCATTCCTCTGTTGCCTACTAATACTCTGGCTCTCTCCACTGTTTGACAAGGTTTTTGCTTCACTTAATTTGTCTCCATTTTACGTTCCTTATCATGTGTTCAACTAGGTGTGAACTTCTGAACCCCATTGATAAAAACGACATGAAGCCATCATCTTTTTCACAAACTCAATACACACATAAACACTAACCAGAAAAAAGAAGAAGAAGAAAAGATTAGAGTTTGGAGAGTACTAATTTGTTGTGTGTTACTAACTTGAATCTGGAATGTTTTTCTTCCTTTTTTCTGCAGCTGTTTTCAATTTAAAGTCACTGGTAGAGGGGTTTGAGAGAAAAACAAGACTTTTTAGAAAATGACAAGGGATATCAGTTTGGAAGGAGATATTGCTCTTCAACCACAACCAACAAATGGAGATTCTGACAGCAAGCAAAATTCAAAGAAGAGCGAGGCCAAAGATAAAACAGTACCCTTATACAAGCTTTTCTCATTTGCTGATCCTTTGGATCATTTATTGATGTTTGTGGGGACTGTGGGTGCTATTGGGAATGGAATCTCCATTCCATTGATGATTTTAATATTTGGAGATATGATAGATGCATTTGGAGGAACCACAGACACCAAAGAAGTTGTTGATGAAGTTTCCAGTGTAATTTCCTCACTAAACTCTTTTGCCACTAATCCATATTTCTGTAACCAAGGGTTATATTAGTTTGAACTTTGGACTGAACTTTTTGAAGCTTAATAATGACTTACTGTGTTCAGGTGTCTCTGAAATTTGTATACTTGGCTGCGGGAGCCTTTGTTGCATCTCTTTTGCGTAAGCACATCAGTTTCTCTGCTAGTTAACTTATTAGTTTGGCTTATCATGTCCTAAAAGAAAACCTGTTTGCTATATATGTACCAGAGTTGACTTGTTGGATGATCACGGGGGAGAGACAGGCTGCAAGAATTAGGGGCTTATACCTCAAAACAATCTTGAGGCAAGATGTGAGCTTCTTTGATAAGGAAACTAGTACTGGTGAGGTTGTTGGAAGGATGTCAGGTGATACTGTTCTTATCAAAGATGCCATGGGTGAGAAGGTACCAATGAACCATCCTACAATCTTACATCATCACAATTTAAATAAGAAAAAAAAAGGGTTTAAGGTATTTTGTTTCTTTATTGTTTTTTTATCCCTTTAAATTTCAGGTAGGACAGTTCATACAGTTTGTGGCAACTTTCTTTGGAGGTTTTATCATAGCATTCATTAAGGGATGGCTTCTAGCTGTTGTTATGCTATCTACTATTCCACTTCTTGTATTGGCTGGTGCTATGATGAGCATGGTTATTACAAAAGCATCATCAAGTGGACAAGCAGCTTATTCTACATCAGCAAGTGTGGTAGAGCAGACAATAGGTTCCATCAGAACGGTATGCACAGCATGGCAAAAACAAATTCTAACCTTTTCTCTTTGCTATTGAATAGAATATAAATGACTTCCATTTTTCCAATGCAGGTTGCATCATTCACTGGGGAGAAGCAAGCTATCGCTAAATATAATCAGTCCTTAATCAAGGTTTACAAGACTGCAGTGCAAGAGGCACTAGCTTCTGGTGTGGGGTTTGGAACACTCTTTTTTGTTTTTATGTCAAGTTTTGGTTTGGCTGCATGGTTTGGTGGGAAATTGATAATAGAGAAAGGATATAATGGAGGGCAGGTTCTGATTGTAATTTTTGCTATATTGACTGGCTCCATGTAAGTTGTGTGCACCATCTTCTTTCTTCATATGAGCCTATAATTTCTAAATTTGATTTCTTGTCCCTATCCGAGAACTTAGAAGATATTATAGACATGTTCTCCCTGCCTAACTATATTTCCATTTCCAATCCCAGGTCACTTGGGCAGGCATCTCCAAGCCTGAGTGCTTTTGCTGCAGGAAAAGCTGCGGCCTTTAAGATGTTTGAAACAATTAAAAGGAGGCCAGAAATTGATGCTGATGACACCACTGGGCGAAAGCTTGACGACATTCGTGGCAATATAGAACTTAGGGAGGTTTGCTTTGGTTATCCTACAAGACCAGATGAACTGGTATTCAATGGAATTTCTCTTTCAATACCAAGTGGCACTACTGTAGCTTTGGTAGGGCAAAGTGGGAGTGGGAAATCCACAGTTGTCAGTTTGATAGAGAGATTTTATGATCCACAGGCTGGTGAAGTTCTCATTGATGGTATCAACCTCAGAGAATTTCAGCTGAAATGGATCAGACAGAAAATAGGCCTAGTCAGCCAAGAACCAGTTCTCTTTACTTGTAGCATTAAAGAGAACATTGCCTATGGCAAGGACGGTGCAACCGATGAAGAAATCAGAGCAGCAGCAGAACTTGCCAATGCTGCTAAATTTATAGATAAACTTCCTCAGGTGAACTCTCAAATGCTCATTCAAATGTAGAAATTGCATGGTGAATTCTTGCTCAATAGTTTAAAATGTTCTTTTCCTTCCTTTGTCAGGATTATCTTTCTTTATCTGCATAGGCCATAGTGTGTAAGACAAAAGAAAGAAAAAAAAGAAAATCCTACTTCTATCTTTATATTGAATGGCCCTTTTATATGGATTATGATCTTAGGGGCTAGACACAATGGTTGGTGAGCATGGAACTCAGCTCTCTGGGGGTCAAAAGCAAAGAGTTGCAATAGCAAGAGCAATTTTGAAAGACCCAAGAATCCTACTTCTGGATGAAGCTACAAGTGCCCTTGATGCTGAATCTGAGAGAATTGTACAAGAGGCATTGGACAGAATAATGATAAACCGAACAACTGTTGTTGTAGCCCATCGCTTAAGTACTATAAGAAATGTTGATACCATTGCCGTTATTCATCAAGGAAAAATAGTTGAAAGAGGTACACATATTATTTTGTAATAGAAAATTGATTCCTCCATGACTCTAAATTCATAGAAGGCATGAAATCCTAATGCTATATATCTTATAGCATTCTTATATTTTTAAATTGGTCAGGTTCACATGCTGAGCTCACCAAGGATCCTAATGGAGCCTATAGCCAGCTCATTAGACTGCAAGAAATGAAGGGCTCAGAACAGAATGTTGCAAATGACTCAAACAAGCCAAACAGTTTAGGGCACTCTGGAAGACAATCAAGTCAAAGATCTTTTTCCTTAAGATCTATAAGCCAAGGGTCATCTGGAGTTGGAAACAGTGGTCGTCATTCTTTCTCAACATCACATGTTGTTCCCACAACAGTTGGCTTCATAGAAACTGCAGATGGTGGACCTCAAACTCCTCCTCCACCAGTTTCTTCACCACCAGAAGTCCCATTTCGTCGCCTGGCTTATTTAAACAGGCCTGAGTTTCCAGTCTTAGTGATAGGGACTATAGCTGCAGTGCTACATGGAGTAATATTACCCATTTTTGGGCTCTTGATGTCTGAAATGATAACTTCTTTCTACAAGCCAGCTGATGAACTTCGTAAAGATTCAAAAGTTTGGGCATTAGTGTTTGTTGCGGTTGGTGTGGCATCATTACTCATTATTCCAAGCAGATACTACTTGTTTGGCATTGCTGGAGGGAAGTTGATCAAAAGGATAAGAAACATGTGTTTTGAGAAAGTAGTTCACATGGAAGTAAGTTGGTTCGATGAAGCTGAGCATTCAAGTGGAGCACTTGGAGCAAGGCTCTCTACTGATGCAGCTTCTGTTCGAGCTATGGTTGGGGATGCCCTTGGTTTGCTGGTTCAAAATATTGCTACAGCAATAGCTGGCTTGGTGATTTCCTTTGAAGCGAGCTGGCAGCTCGCTTTTATTGTCCTTGCTTTGGCACCTCTGTTAGGACTCAATGGATATGTGCAAGTGAGATTCTTGAAAGGATTTAGTGCAGATTCAAAGGTTTGTTAGTGACTTCCATTAACCAACCAATATTGTGAATGAATATGAAAGTATCTGTTTTTCAACTAGAAGGGAAATGTTGTGATAAATCTGAATAAAAGTAATCAAACCAATATCTTTGTACATTTTTTGGCATCATCCAGAAAAAGGAGGAAAAATTACAATATGAGCATAAATCAATAGTGCGTGTTCTTAATGCAATTTTGACTTAGCTATATGTTATGTGAATATACTGATATTCTTTTTGCCCAACAGAAACTGTATGAGGAAGCAAGTCAAGTGGCAACTGATGCTGTAGGGAGTATAAGAACAATTGCTTCTTTCTGTGCTGAAGAGAAGGTGATGGAATTATATCAGGCAAAATGTGAGGGGCCAGTTAAGAAAGGCATAAGGCGAGGAGTAATAAGTGGATTTGGTTTTGGGTTATCATTTTTCATGTTGTATGCAGTTTATGCCTGCATTTTTTATGCTGGAGCTCGACTTGTGGAGGATGGAAAATCAACATTCTCAGATGTTTTCCGTGTAAGTTAGTCTCCTAACTTGTTCACCATGCCAAACATTCCATCACTTTTCTCTTTTCCTTGTCACATGTTAGGCCTTAAACTTGAGGAGGAACCTAACACATTTTTCTAGCATTGATGATGTCGTTTCCTGATTTAACAGGTCTTCTATGCTCTCAGCATGGCAGCTATGGGAATCTCTCAATCAGGGTCGTTGGTCCCTGATTCAATTAATACGAAAAGTGCTGTTGCTTCCATATTTGCTATTCTTGATCAGAAATCACAAATAGACCCCAGTGATGAATCTGGAATGACATCGGAAGAAGTCAAGGGAGAAATTGAGTTTAAGCATGTCAGTTTCAAGTATCCTACCAGGCCTGATGTTCAAATATTCAGAGATCTTTGCTTGACCATTCATAGTGGCAAGGTAGTTTTCCAATTTCAATTCTTATCAAGTAGACTACTCTAAATTGTTCTTCCTAAAGGAGGAATAACTAACCTATTGGTTATGTTGATAAAAAAAAAAAACAGACAGTTGCACTGGTTGGAGAAAGTGGGAGTGGAAAATCAACAGTGATCTCATTACTACAAAGATTTTATGACCCGGACTCCGGACTTATTACACTGGATGGAAAAGAAATCCAAAGTATGCAAGTGAAATGGCTAAGGCAAAAGATGGGCTTGGTGAGTCAGGAGCCTGTGCTGTTCAATGAAACCATCAGAGCCAATATAGCATATGGAAAAGGAGGAGATGCAACAGAGGCAGAAATCATAGCTGCAGCAGAACTAGCAAATGCCCACCAGTTCATTAGTAGTATGCAGAAGGTCCGTAAATTGCTAAATTGCACACTGTCCTATCAATTCAATCTCTCTTGAACTCTAGTGCATCTAGCTAGTGTGCATCTTTTTAAAATTCTGAATTAGTACAAGTTATGTAGAAATCGTATGAACATGTGTAGGTTGAGAAGAACAATATGTATTATATGTGCAGGGTTATGACACAATAGTAGGGGAGCGAGGAGTTCAATTATCTGGGGGACAGAAGCAACGGGTGGCAATTGCACGAGCTATAGTGAAGAATCCAAAGATACTACTACTAGATGAAGCCACCAGTGCACTTGATGCCGAGTCTGAAAAGGTGGTTCAGGACGCACTTGACCGAGTCATGGTGGAGCGAACCACAATAGTGGTGGCTCATAGGTTGTCCACTATTAAGGGTGCAGATTTAATAGCAGTAGTTAATAACGGTGTCATTGCAGAGAAAGGAAAGCATGAAGCATTGCTCCATAAGGGAGGTCACTATGCTTCCTTAGTGGCATTGCACACAGGCGCTTCTTCATCTTAGACCCCTTTCCGCCTAGTTGCAAAATCAGATGCTCATCTTTGAATAGCTCTCTCTGTCTTCCTTAGTGACATAAAAAAGAAAAAGTATTATATTTTACCTCAAAATCTGGCATATGGATATTGGTTATGAGTTCACCATGCAAACATAGTATATTATGGTCATGTTTGGATAACAAGTTTATCTACGGTTTATGATATAAGTTGTATAAGTTACTTTTATAATCGAAAAAAAATTATAGTGAAACTTATTTTATATAAACCATAAGCTGTTTTGATAAGTTATTATGGGTAGCTTATGAAAAATAAGCTCAAAATAACTTATGAATCAGTCATAAACTATGTTCATAAGTCAATCCAAACATGTCCTATGTATACTGGTGAGCTTGTGTAGGAAATGAAAATGTGTAAAAGGAATGTCAAAAAGTAATACGTTGTTGTGCAGCAAATATGAAGCTCTTATTAAAGTAGTACCAGTCCCACACCCCCCACCCCTTTCGATAACTGATTCCTCTAATGGCGGAGTGAGTCTCGTTGTCCATCCAACCAAACTACCATGTGAAACCGGCGACCACCGTCCGCGGCCGGAAAACCTTAACCGCACCGGGTACCCATTGCCAAATATCTCCGTCACTGCCCCGACACAAGACACACCTCTCACCGCACTGTGTAGCCCTCTGCTAGCGTGAACCGCCACACGCACGACTTTAGTCATGTTTTTTGTGCTTTTTTTTTTCTTCCAATGAACCAAAAATAATCATATCCTAATCATAAATAGATAAAAAATGCAATAGCGATGATATTTCAATATCCAATAAAAAAAAGATTGTCAAAAAAAAAATACCCAATAGTCTTCGATACCCATACAACATTTTTCCATTACGCAATTACGTAAACATAGGTTACCAAACTAATATTTCAACAACACAACAAAGAAGGAAAAATAACACTAATTGAAAAGTCAGGCAGGCTGCGCAAATTATACAGAGATAAATGTGTTGGGTCAAAAGTGAGTACTCATCCAAGTTTCATATCGAGTAGTGTAAAGAAAAAAGAAGTAAAGAATCTTTATAAATATAGAGAGCTAGTTTGAGTTTTCTTCACCACAATAATTCTAGTCCTTTGGGTGTATTGGGGCTTGGGTAATTGTGTGTCTTTGAGAGAGTTTACAATTTTTCCGTGCAAAAATTGTGTAAAGAGGGTTTACAATTTTCTCTTTATAAAAATTGCAAGTTGAGTAATAAAATTTTTATTGTGAATTCGTGGATGTAGATATAGAATACCGAACTACATTAAATTTATGAGTTATCTTTTCTTTATGCTTCTTGTGTGGATATACTTTTGCTTATGTAGAGATTTTTTAGCTCGTTGATTTCCCAACAAAATTCTTGTTAGCAAGATTATACAAATAAAATAATATAAAAAGTTCAGTCTCTTAACTCTTAAGATATTGGTTTAAATTTTAAAAATAAAAAAAAATTAGTGTAATATTTAAGGAGAAATTGCACATTGCTGTTGACAAAAAATTCTAATAAAACCGAACGAGATATCACAGAATTGGAATGTCAAAATAGAAGCAGGTCGTAACGGTCCATTTTTTTGTTTGTTTTCTTTACTGTAGACCTTCTGTTGCAACGTCCAGTTTTCTGTCGTTAATATATAGCTTCAAATTCTTACTATCAATTAGTATAAAATAATAAAAGTTGAAATAAAGATTTTGAATAAAATTTCAATATCAATAAAACAAGTATTCAAAACATTATTTTATCTTTCAAAATTTTAAAATTTATAATAAATATACAAAATGAGTTACTAGTTAAAAAGGAATAAAATAATTTTATTAGAAGTCCGTTTACTACCATTAAAAAAGATTATATACATACATACATATACATATCTTGCTATAATGGAAAGAGGAGTATATATATTAAAACAAGCAAAGAGTACACCTAAATTCATGGTTGATACTCTTGATATACTACAGATAATAGGTAGTGTCTGAGGACTGAGATGTCAATATAGTTAAAATCTCTTTTTATATCGTCATGCTTTTACATGCTCTGTGTTTAAGAAAAAAAATTGTGGCATCTTTATGTGGAGGGGCCGTAAAATTTTACACAGATGTGCACGACTCTGGAGTGAGAAGTTTGCATTTTTGTGGACGCTTCCACACTAGGGATGTGAATTTTTTTCACAGGCGTGAATGGCTCTGAGATGAGAAATTTGTATTTTCGTAGATAGGGTCTGAAACTTTAACAATATGAGTGTGAACTTTTTCACAGGTGCGAACGGCTCTGTATTGAGAAGTCTGCATTTTTGTGGATTGGGTATGAAGATTTCACATCGGGGATGTGAATTTTTTCACAGCTGTGAATGATTCTGCTATGAGACGTTCTGCATTTTAGTGTATAGGATCTGGCGCTTTCACACTAGGGGTGTGAATTTTGTCAAAGTTATGAATAACTCTAG
Source organism: Glycyrrhiza uralensis (assembly GCA_030159175.1). Taxonomy (NCBI): domain Eukaryota; kingdom Viridiplantae; phylum Streptophyta; class Magnoliopsida; order Fabales; family Fabaceae; genus Glycyrrhiza; species Glycyrrhiza uralensis. The sequence continues at coordinate 56,712,427 of BRZY01000001.1, read as the reverse complement.
ATCGTGAAATTTTTAAATTTGTTTACTGGTTTTAGTTAAGGGTAGAGCTAGCACCGCTTTATGTCTCTCTTTCAATATATATAGTGAGATCATATTTCGCATTGAAACTATGCTGAGAAAAGTTGTCATGTAGTGTCTGGTGGGATCGTTTGTTATCCTTGTACAACATCTATGATATAGTATTCCTTGTGCTATGTCATAGATTTATATCAATAAAATTCTTTTTTTTTTCAAAAATATATATATTTTAAAATAAGAATAAAAATAGTGTAAATTAAGCTTTTCTAAAAATGCAAATGTAGTTTTTTTTGTCTAAACCAAGGTATCCCCGCGCGCGTACATGGATTAATCCCTTTGAGCCGGGTAGAACTCTATAGGCGACAAAACTCTATCACGTGAGATTTAAGACTGTTGTATTTTCATGGACTGGATTTGAACCCATGACGGCTAGTTAAACATGAGAGGTACTATCCCATACAAGCCCCCGATGATAAAGCGACCGTAGTGTACCTTAGTTTTTTAAACTAATACCATAAATTAAAGACACTCGTTATCAATCCATGATGCAAAAACAAGAGCTTAGCAAAACACAATCACGTGTTACCATAGTAGAGGTGGTCATACCTCAACACGTGCTTTGACTCAAACTATTTATGGCTGGATTTAACTCTATTCCACGCGAAAATAAAGACACATAAGATGCTCATTTTATGACCTTAGTGACAAGTTAAAGTTATCCGACTAATATCTATGGGTTTAATTTGTTGGGAGTTGGTGAAAGAGAAACATAAAGCCCATGCCAATGCATGCATCTCGTGAACACTCCGGGATCAACGGATATGTCTCTTATAGTAATTTCCTGTTGTCCTTATTGTTATTTTTTTTTGAAAAAAATTAGTAAACTGATCTTTTATTTTTAAATTTTTTTTAATTTAGTTTTTTATTAAATTTTTTTTAACAATAAAGTCACTTATGTTTATTTATTTTTTCAATTTAGTCCTTTTTTTTGTTGATAATGTGTCCGTTTTTGATTGGTCTCGATTTACTGTATATCATCACATGAGACCAATCAGTACCTGACACGTCATCAAAAAGACTAAATTAAAAAATAAATAAACATAAGAGACCTTATTGTTGAAATTTTTTAATAAGAGACTAAATTGAAAAAAATTAAAAATAAGAGACTAGTTTACTAATTTTTTTGTTTTGGGTACTGATTGTTATTGTTGTTTCAGCCATAGATTTTGTACAATCTTAAATCATAATCATTAATCCATTTTATCAAAAAAATAAAAAAAAAATCAAGTAGAGAGAAAGATAAAGGGTTACAGGGAATCCAATTTTTTTTTTAATTAGTTCCAATTAACTGATTAAGCATGCATTTAGAAAGTGCAGCGCAATCACATGTAATAATGCATGGATGACATCATGTTACTTTTGGGATGGTAAATTGCCAGGAAAATTCATCTGTAGAAATTAAGCGGAAGAGTAGGATATGTCGATGGAGGGCGTTTCCCAGAAGTATCTTCGCCACGCCACTGTGTTATTTTTGGGGATCACGTAACGGGTCTTTGGACTCTTCGTTCTTTTACTAGTAGTATTAGTATTATAGTATAATTTCAAATGTGGAATAATGAATGATGATCTTTCTGGATTCGTGTTTGGTGGCCATCCCTATTTCAACGTGACTGCCAAGGAACTAGTCCTCTCTCCCGGTGGTGGGGTCTTATATACCCTGTCATAAGTCTTACATTTTTTATTTAAATAAATTTCATTCTTTAGAATTTTTATATATATCACATTAATTTTTTTTAGCTTATACCCACAATATCTTAGAGAAAAAGAGATCCCTAGACTAGTATGTGTTTGACCGAGAGGTAAGTGAAGATTGGTCATGAGATTATTCCGTCACTGAGGATATCACGTTTAATTTAACTAAGTTAATTTTTACTAATATAATAAATAATTTCTATAAAATCTTAATTTTATAGAGATTATATATATTGTTATGTCATAATTTAGAGACTAAAAATAAAAAAAATTCAATCTATATAAAATTAAGATTTTATTCATTTAATTCCTATAATTTTGGTAAAGAGAATTAAAGAAGAAAATTTTCCAATGATGACACAACCAGCCAACCAGGATACGGTCAGGAGCAGAAATCTATCTCAGTCGATTGTAAGAGAATATAATTGGAAAAAGGTTTAGTCAGCAGAGATGATGATAAAAGTCGTTAACTCCTTTTTATTAAATAATAATCATAATCTCAAACACAACATAAATCAAATAGTTTGGACTAGTCAGCTAAGAGAAAGACAAATAATTTGTACTAGAATATAGTTTTACTTAGAGGTCAAGAAATTTACAGATGCATGCATGCAGCTTCCAATTTCTCCAATAAAGTTATTTGACCAACCAACGCTGTATATAAGAACAACAAGACATGTTCCGTTCACTAACAAATTTTTACATCATCAGTTGGCAAATCGGTTCCACTTTCTAACTGACAAATATTTGTTCATTCATTCATTCATTCATCTGTTGTTTGCTACGGCTAGTTTTCCATCTTCTTTGAAGGCAAATTCTTCAGCTTTTGCTTGTAAAAGGTTCATTGCTCTCTCTCTCTCTCTCTCTCTGGACTCGACTAATCTGAGTCTCTTAAATGTTTGATCCGGTTTTGTTTGGCTTATAACTTGTTGCAACCATGATAATTGAATACCTATTCATAATTTCCAACACTCATCTAATACATCTCTCTTTCTATTTCTTCCTTCTTATTACATCACCTATCTATCACATTTATCATGTGATAACTGAAATTTTTGACAATGTTTACATGTGGTTTTTACTGAAGTACTACTTGACACTTGTGTGCAAATTGGTGTGAACTTCTGTACCCCAAACTCAATGCACACTGACACAACAAATGAACTTGGTGTGAACTCTGACTTGACTCTGGAATTTTTTTTTTCTGCAGCCTTTTCAATTTAGAGTCATTGGTAGAGTGGTCTGTGAGCAAGTGAAGTCTTCCTCCAACAAAATGGCGGAGGGTATTAATTTGGATGGAGATATTGTGAGTTCTCAACCAGTTGTAGATCCTGACAGCAAGCAAGATTCAAAGAAGAACAAGGCCAAAGATGAAGCTGCCAAGTCCAACACAGTACCCTTATACAAGCTTTTCTCATTTGCTGATCCTTTGGATCATTTATTGATGTTTGTGGGGACTGTGGGTGCTATTGGGAATGGAATCTCCATGCCCTTAATGACTCTAATATTTGGAAATATGATCAATGCATTTGGAGGATCCTCAAGCACAAAAGAAGTTGTTGATGAAGTTTCCAAGGTGATTTAATACCCTTCATGACACCCTTGTAGTACAGGAATATTAGTTTGAAGTGATCTTTCATAGCTTCAAAATTCTTACACTTCATAACTTGACTTATTTGTTCAGGTGTCTTTGAAATTTGTATACTTGGCTGCGGGTACCTTTATCGCGTCTCTTTTGCGTAAGTGCATTAGTTTCTCTGCTAGTTCTTACAATGTAACTTGTTAGTTTAGCTCATTATGATGACCCTGAAGGTAACCCTGTTTGCTATGTATACCAGAGTTGACTTGCTGGATGATCACTGGGGAGAGACAGGCCGCAAGAATTCGGGGCTTATACCTTGAAACAATTTTGAGGCAAGATGTGAGCTTCTTTGATAAGGAAACTAACACTGGAGAGGTTGTTGGAAGGATGTCAGGTGATACTGTTCTTATTCAAGATGCCATGGGTGAGAAGGTATCAATGAACCACCATATATACAAGTCTCAAATCATCACCATTTTGTTTTCCTCTGACTAGCAGAAAAACAGAAAACACAAGAGTTTTAGGCTAAATTTTGTTTCTATTTTTTCCCCTTTCATTTCAGGTGGGGCAGTTCATACAGTTAGTGGCAACATTCTTTGGAGGTTTTGTTGTGGCATTCATCAAGGGATGGCTTCTAACTGTTGTCATGCTATCTACTATTCCACTTCTTGTCTTGTCTGGTGCTATGACGAGCATGGTAGTTGCAAAAGCATCATCCAGTGGACAAGCAGCTTATTCTACAGCAGCAAGTCTAGTAGAGCAGACAATAGGTTCCATCCGAACTGTAAGTACACTGGCAGAAAGAACTTCTGACTTTCTTTTTGTTAATGTAGCATATATAAATGACATCCATTTTCCCAATTCAGGTTGCATCGTTCACCGGGGAGAAGCAAGCCATAGCTAAATATGATCAATCCTTAATTAAAGCTTACAAAACTGTAGTGCAGGAGGCACTAGCTTCTGGTTTGGGGTTTGGTTCACTCTACTTTGTTGTTATTGCAAGTTATGGTTTGGCAGTATGGTATGGTGGAAAAATGATAATAGAGAAAGGTTATACAGGAGGAGAGGTTGTGACTGTAATTTTCTCTGTATTGACTGGCTCCATGTAAGTTGTGTGTTCCATTTTCTTTCTTCATGTGAGCCTATAATTTCAAAATTGATTTTTTCTTAGACGATATGAACATGTTTTACCTAACTAACTATATTTCAATTTCCAATCCCAGGTCACTTGGGCAGGCATCTCCAAGCCTGAGTGCTTTTGCTGCAGGACAAGCTGCAGCCTTTAAGATGTTTGAAACAATTAAAAGGAGGCCAGAAATTGATGCTTATGACACTACTGGGCGAAAGCTTGATGACATTCGCGGGGATATAGAACTTAGGGAGGTCTGCTTTAGTTATCCTACAAGACCAGATGAACTGATATTCAATGGATTTTCTCTTTCAATACCAAGTGGCACTACTGCAGCTTTGGTGGGGCAAAGTGGGAGTGGGAAATCCACAGTTGTCAGTTTGATAGAGAGATTTTATGATCCACAGGCTGGTGAAGTTCTCATTGATGGTATCAGCCTCAAAGAATTTCAGCTGAAATGGATCAGACAGAAAATAGGCCTAGTCAGCCAGGAACCAGTTCTCTTTACCTGTACCATTAAAGAGAACATTGCCTATGGCAAGGATGGTGCAACTGATGAAGAAATCAGAGCTGCAGCAGAACTTGCTAATGCCGCCAAATTCATAGATAAACTTCCACAGGTGAAGTCTCGTATCTTCATTTAAATGTAGAAACTGCATAGTGTGAATTCTTGAACTCTCATCTTCATTTAAATTTATAGATATCTTTATCTGCTTAGTATATAAAACAAAAGGAAAAAAATCCCACTTCAATCTTTATATTGAACGGCCTTTTCACCTCAATAATTTTGTACAATTATGGATTATGATCTTAGGGACTAGACACAATGGTTGGTGAGCATGGAACTCAGCTCTCTGGGGGTCAAAAGCAAAGAGTTGCAATAGCAAGAGCAATTTTGAAAGACCCAAGAATCCTACTTCTGGATGAAGCTACAAGTGCCCTTGATGCTGAATCTGAGAGAATTGTACAAGAGGCATTGGATAGAATAATGATAAACCGAACAACTGTAATTGTAGCCCACCGTTTAAGTACCATAAAGAATGCTGACACCATTGCTGTTATTCATCAAGGAAAAATAGTTGAAAGAGGTAATAGAAATCAAATTTCTCTATTACTCAAAATTCTTAGAAGGCATGAAAACTGAGATATACCTTTTTTGCGTTCTTATGTTTTCCAATTGATCAGGTTCACATGCTCAGCTCACCAGGGATCCTGCTGGAGCCTATAGCCAGCTCATTAGACTGCAAGAAATGAAGGGGTCAGAACAGAACGTTGCAAATGGCTCAGACAAGCCAAACAGTATAGGGCACTCTGGAAGGCAATCAAATCAAAGATCTTTTTCCTTAAGATCTATAAGCCAAGGGTCATCTGGAGTTGGAAATAGTGGTCGTCACTCATTCTCAGCATCATATGGTCTGCCAACAACAGCTGGCTTCTTGGAATCTGCAGGTGGAGGACCTCAAGCTCCTCCTTCAACAGTTTCTTCACCACCAGAAGTGTCACTTTATCGCCTGGCTCATTTAAACAAGCCTGAGATTCCAGCCTTACTTATAGGGACTATAGCTGCAGTGATGCATGGAGTAATATTACCCATTTTTGGGCTCTTGCTGTCTGAAATGATAACTGTTTTCTACAAGCCAGCTGATGAACTTCGTAAAGATTCAAAAGTTTGGGCATTGGTATTTGTTGGGCTTGCTGTGGCATCATTACTAATTTTTCCATGTAGATTCTACTTTTTTGGTGTTGCTGGAGGTAAGCTGATCAAAAGGATTCGGAAAATGTGTTTTGAGAAAGTAGTTCATATGGAAGTAAGTTGGTTTGATGAAGCTGAGCATTCAAGTGGAGCAATTGGAGCAAGGCTCTCTACTGATGCAGCTTCCATTCGAGCTTTGGTTGGGGATGCACTTGGTTTGCTGGTTGAAAATATTGCTACGGCAGTAGCCGGCTTGGTAATTGCTTTTGTTGCGAGTTGGCAGCTTGCTCTTATAATCCTTGCAATGGTGCCTCTATTAGCAATAAATGGATTTCTGCAAGTGAAGTTCTTGAAAGGCTTCAGCACAGATGCAAAGGTTTGTTCTTGACTTCCACTAACCAACCAAGTAATATTGTGAATGAATATGAAAATATATGTTTTCAACTTGAGGGAAAATGGACTGAAAAATCTGAATAAAGTAATCAGATCAATTTCTTTGTACAGTTTTTGACATCATACTAGAAAGAGGTGAAAAATTACTTTTTGAGCATGAGTCAACATTTTTATAGGCATGTCCTCTGGATGCATTTTTTACTTAGCTTTATGTTGTGAATACTAATATTCTTTTTTTTGAACAGAAATTGTATGAGGAAGCAAGTCAAGTGGCGAATGATGCTGTAGGGAGTATAAGAACAATTGCTTCTTTCTGTGCTGAAGAGAAGGTGATGGAATTATATCAGAAAAAATGTGAGGGACCAATTAAGACAGGCATAAGGCGAGGGATAATAAGTGGAACTGGTTTTGGTTTATCATTCTTTGTGCTGTATGCAGTTTATGCATGCAGTTTTTATGCTGGAGCTCGTCTTGTTGAGGATGGCAAATCTACATTCTCAGATGTTTTCCGGGTTAGTTACTATCCTAACTTGTTCGCCATGTCAAACATTCTATCACTTTGCTCTTCTCTTTGTCAAAGTTATTGCTGTGTTAGTAATAATCATCCACCCCAGGGTTTCCAGCTTCCACCATTATGTTAGAAAATAAGTTCTGAGTGAAGAAGTTCTATATTAGTTACAATATTATAAACAAACAAATATCATTGTTTTTAATGTTTTGGATCAAGATATATTGTGAAGTTTGTAATTGTAGTTTGTTGCACCCAACAAGTGGTATTAGAACTGATCTTTCTTGCTCCCCCGACTCAAACAATTTTATAGCATTGACTATTTTGGTTCTTGATTTGCAGGTCTTTTTTGCTCTCAGCATGGCAGCTATAGGACTCTCTCAATCTGGATCCTTGGTCCCTGATTCAACTAAGGCAAAAAGTGCTGCTGCTTCCATATTTGCTATTCTTGATAGGAAATCACTCATAGACCCCAGTGATGAATCTGGAATGACATTGGAAGAAGTCAAGGGAGAAATTGAGTTGAAGCATGTCAGTTTCAAGTATCCTACCAGACCTGATGTTCAAATATTCAGAGATCTTAGCTTGACCATTCATAGTGGCAAGGTAATTTTCTAATTTGTACATCTTATCAAGTAGACTACAATATATTGTTCTTCCTAAAGGAGGAAGAACTAACATATTGGTTATATTGATAAAAAACAGACAGTTGCACTGGTTGGAGAAAGTGGAAGTGGAAAATCAACAGTGGTCTCATTACTACAAAGATTTTATGACCCAGATTCAGGTCACATTACTCTGGATGGAATAGAAATCCAAAGGCTGCAAGTGAAATGGCTAAGACAACATATGGGCCTGGTGAGCCAAGAGCCTGTGCTATTCAATGACACCATCAGAGCCAATATTGCATATGGAAAAGGAGGAGATGCAACAGAGGCAGAAATCATAGCTGCAGCAGAACTAGCAAATGCCCACAAGTTCATTAGCAGTTTGCAGAAGGTAAATTTCGAAGTGTACTATACTATCCCTCTCAATCTCTCTTAAAGACTAGTACAACTAGTGTGCATCTTGAAAATTCTGAATTAGTATAAGTTACTTTGACATCATATGAGCATAGGTTGAGAACATTATATATTGTATGTGCAGGGTTATGACACAATAGTAGGGGAGCGAGGAGTTCAATTATCTGGGGGACAGAAGCAGCGGGTGGCAATTGCACGAGCTATAGTGAAGAATCCAAAAATATTGCTACTAGATGAAGCCACCAGTGCACTTGATGCAGAGTCTGAAAAAGTGGTTCAAGATGCACTTGACCGAGTCATGGTGGACCGAACCACGATAGTAGTGGCTCATAGGTTATCCACTATTAAGGGTGCAGATTTAATTGCAGTAGTTAAGAATGGTGTCATAGCAGAGAAAGGAAAGCATGAAGCATTGCTCCATAAGGGAGGTGACTATGCTTCTTTAGTAGCATTACACACGAATGCTGCTTCATCTTAGACCCCCCCCCCCCCTTTTCAGTTTTTTGCTACTTTTATCTGAGTGAAATCAGAATAGTTAACTTTAAATACCACTCTTTTTTATGGCTTTGTGTACGCGTGATAGTAATGTATTTTTTCTTGTAAGAATTCGTGATAAAAAATGTTTCCTTTGTTTCTTGACTTCCTTCTCTTTTTGATTCAGGAAATGATTCTTATATAAATCATTCTCATTTACATCACTTTTTTACATAAAAAATCTTGCTGAAGACTTGGTACTGATTTACTAGGCAGAAGTAGAACCCACATGCTTTGAGCTTGTTTAGGAATTGAGTAGTGTAAAAGGTCTGTTAAAACAATATGATTTGCAAATACCAAGCTCTTTTTAAATATTCCAACTCCCCCTGATTCCTCAATGGGTATCAATCTCAACATTTTTTGTGAATTTAGTTCTTAAAGATTGACATATCCTGACAAAGATCTTAGTCCTTAGCATAACCAGATAAATGAAGAGCAATAGTAGAGAGAATCCTAAAGTGATTGGAGTTAGAGATGACGAGAGCTAAGCATGTTACCACAACCAAGTTAAACAACTATTGAAAAATAGGTTAAACTAGTGTCCCCTTCTTTTCATTCCACGGTTTGTCAAAAGGCCAAATTGAAAAACATGGACAGATAATTTTCAATAGAAATTTTTTTGTAATTATATGCATCGAATTGGACAGGAGATTATTGCTTGTGAGAGAATCATACCGTATAGAAAGCAAAATTAAATTCGGTTGCTTGTAGAGCACATTTAGTTTATAATTATCTATTCATTTTCAAATTAAACTATCTAACGACGGAATCATTTTATTGTTGATTGAATACATTCATATACTAGAAGAAAAAAATAGCTTTTTATTTCCATCAAGTATAGCCCAGACAGGTCATTGGTGCCTCTTCAACAGTATTAAGGGTCCGTTCTATCACTTTATTAATACAAAATAACAAATTTTCAATTAATAAGCAAGTCAATGTACACTTGCATTCACTCTGCAAATCAATCTTTGTTATAAATTACCTTCTAGAGAAACAAGTCTTTATTCTAGTTCCTGGGTTAATGACATAAGGAGAAATTCTTCTTTTGTCACTGCTTGCGCAGGAGCAGGACATCCCCGTCCATAATAAATATGTAGACTACTATAAAAACTCTTAGGCTTAGCTGTCATATTGTATATTTTTTATGGTATGGTTCTTGCATTTTTTTTCTTTGTGAGCTTCCTCCTTTTCTCTCCCTTTAAAGATGCTAACCGTAGCTATCGTACCCTATAAAATAATACTATATTAACCAACCAAATATTATATCGATTCATAACAAAGATTGTACGTTATAAATATGTATTTATGTGCATGTATGATCAGGAAAATTGGTCCTCTTATTTTTATATAATGCTATTTGGAAAAGAATCAGAGAGATAATTTTATTTAGCAAACATCACTGCGGTCCCCAAGTTTCTTGAGTCAAATTAGTACCATAAAGATAGAGTAGCATGGGACATAAATAAAAACAAAAGGAAGAGGCTAACTAGAGATTAAATTTTTTGAGTTGTTTAACCAAATAATGCTTTTGTCCATTCAATGGAAATGTTATCTAATTGTTAACCTTAGCATAAACAAATGGGTGTCGCGGTAATGGAGTTCAAACTGCAATTGTCTTAGGGATTATGCTTAGGTTTCCTAGCTAGTAACATTTTAGAGAAAGAAAAAAATGGTACGGAAAAATATATACAACCTGTGTCTTCAATTCAGTGTTTGACATCTTAGCAAAGAGGTCAACAAAGACTTTTGGATTTCATTGCATGGCCAAATTATGCATGATCTAATCTTTGTGCAAGAAAAGAGGAGAAAAAAATATTGCTTCTTATGTTATTAATCTTCAACCTTAGCAGTCATAACAATGAGCATTTTGTTTAAATTTTTGTGTAGACTCATGTGTACTATATGTCTTGGAAATCAAAAGTTAAACTTAGCATTTCCAGTGGTCAGTGGTCCCGGGAATTGGGATATATCCATTTTACCATAAGTTCAAAATTAATGAAACGTCCATTTGTTTAGACTCCACTTTGTTTTTTGAAAAAAAAAACTTGAATAGCTAATTTTTGAATTCAGAAATTTTAATTAAGTTTCAACTTTCAAATTCAACATTACATTTATTTAACCAGACTGAATTATTGGAAAAGAGAATCGTGTCATACACCTGCTTCACTAACCCATGACACCCATAACCATTAAAGTGACAAATATCAAAGTTAAAAAAGCATTCTTAAATAATCTAGAATAATACTACTGTTGAAATTTGATATCAATTTTATTGTTTATTTTAAACTTAATTCAAGGATGATTATAACATCCACGTGTTATTTTATTAGTGGATTGAGTGAAATACTCTCCAAATACATAAATTTTTTTCATATCAATATCAAAGAGCTCATGTTGTTCCATGGTGCATCCAAACCATACATAAATTGCTAGCTTTGGTAATGGGCATCTAATTCTGTTCTGTTCTTTTGCTTTATCTCATGATTTAAAGATAACCCAAGTTAGCTTGCAATGCTAGGCTACTGCCAACTATTTCCACCAATCTTATAGTTTCCTTCATTCTCCTGTTGCTTTGTAGTGCTTCTTTGCCATCATTCTGAGAAGGCGGGAAGCACTTCTACCTCAAGTTTTTGCATAAAAGGTTTGTTTTTGGCTTTTACTTTTGTCAGAAAATAACAATGACATGAACACATGAATGAGGAAGATCTTAGTTTTTCTTTAGTATACGTGTTGGTCATGAATATGCTTTGGTGACTCATGTCCATGTTGGTTTTGCAAGTGTATCTTGCATCTTAGCTCTCTCTCTCTCTCTCTTGCCTATTCTGGTTTCCTTGCTAACTATTTTTTCTTCTTGTCACTCTTCAATTCTCATTCTCAACTAGTTTCCAGTTTAGGTAACTATTGTAGTTTTGACATCTAAAGAATCAAAACTCATTTCAGTGGTAACTTCTGATGGAAAAAAAAAAAAAAACTAAATGAGAGTTGCTAACCTGTGAAGGTTTTTCTTGGGGAAAATGGTGGCCAAGGCCAGCTTGGATGGAGATATTGCTTCAACTGAGATGACAGGATCAACAAGTCATGCACCAGTTCCAGATCCTGAAAATAACCAAGAAATGGGTGACAGGCAGAAGGATTCCAAGAAGAGCAAGGGGAAGGACCAAAGCAACAAAACAGTACCCTTTTGCAAGCTCTTCTCATTTGCAGACTCTTGGGATTATCTGCTGATGTTTGTGGGGACAATAGGTGCTGTCGGGAATGGAGTCTCTATGCCTTTAATGACTATAATTATTGGAGATACTATTGATGCTTTTGGAGGAAATGTTAACACTAAACAAATAGTTCATGAAGTTTCCAAGGTAACGACTAGCTCCCCTTCATTAAGAACCAATTTGTGAAAATATCTATAGGGAAGTATAACGAAAGCTGTCTTGGTAGGGAAGATATGAAAATAGTGTGAGATGGAATGGTTTTGATTTTTTTTTTCCCTTCTCTCGTTGTTGCTTAATAGAGGGTAAAAAAACACATGTAAAAAAATCATTTTACTTTCATGCTCTAAGAATACACGTGTGGGCGAAAATGAGTTTACAGTACTCCACTTTAAATTGTCTAACTTTTTTGTTGAACCAAACAAGTGTAAAGTAAACTTCTGTCTTGTCATTTTCCAAATTCCTATTTTCTGTTCATCAAAGTGTTACTGACTCTATTGTGCAATAAGCTTGTGGGGTATCTAATTCAACGAGAATCAACTTTAGTACTGAGGGGAACAATTTGGATTTCAAATTCTCCTCATTTCCATGACATAATCCATCATGGTTCATTTCATGCTCAGGTATCTCTGGAGTTTGCATTCGTGGGTATAGGTGCCTTTTTGGCAGCGTTTCTGCGTAAGCACGCCAAATTCTCTATCTTATTATGATTTTCAACTTAATATAACTAGATATATAGTTTACCCTCTTTTTTTTGACAAAAGAAATATAGTTTACCTTAATATAAAAACAAGAGTTACTTACACGTGAAATCTTCCAGAGGTGGCTTGTTGGGTGATCACCGGGGAGAGACAAGCTGCAAGAATTAGGGCCTTATACCTCAAAGCAATTTTAAGGCAAGATATCAGCTTCTTTGACAAGGAAACAAACAGTGGTGAGGTTGTGGGAAGGATGTCAGGTGACACAGTTCTTATTCAAGAAGCCATGGGTGAGAAGGTATATTAAATATTAATGCACCACTCTACAAGTCTCAAATCATCACCATTTCATCTAACTGATAAAAACAAATTTTGAAGATAACTTTCTCTTCCTCCTTTTTTGGTTGATATATCTCAGGTTGGAAAATTCATACAGTACTTCGCAGCTTTTTTAGGAGGTTTAGTCGTAGCATTCATCAAGGGTTGGCTTCTATCCCTTGTCCTTCTATCTTCTCTTCCGCTTCTTGTCCTCTCTGGTTCCATTTTGAGCTTTGCTTTTGCAAAGATGGCATCCCGTGGACAAGCAGCTTATTCTGAAGCAGCAACTATAGTGGAGCGAACGATTGGTTCAATTCGAACTGTATGCCAATCTTCAGAAAGAACTTTTCATTGTTCTTCTTTTTCATGTTTCTAGAGAGTAGTATATAAAGGATACTACACATTCCTCCGATGCAGGTTGCATCATTTACCGGCGAGAAGCAAGCTATAGCTCAATACAATCAATCCTTAACTAAAGCTTACAAAACTGGAGTGCAAGAGGGAGTGGCTGTTGGTTTAGGCCTTGGCACAGTTCGTTTATTTGTTTACAGCAGTTATGCTTTGGCTGTATGGTTTGGAGGGAAGATGGTCCTGGAGAAAGGTTACACAGGAGGTGAAGTCATTAGTGTATTTTTTGCAGTACTGACTGGTTCCTTGTAAGTTAGTTTCTGCTTTATCATCTATATTGTTGTTGCATGTTTTACCCAAGTCTTGTGAGAAAATTAGATGCACATATATCACTTCTGACTTCTGAGCTAACTTTATTTTCCAGGTCTCTAGGACAAGCATCTCCAAGCTTAACAGCTTTTGCTGCAGGACAAGCTGCTGCCTTCAAAATGTTTGAGACAATAAAGAGGCAGCCAGATATTGATGCTTATGACCCTGCTGGTCGTCAGCTAGATGATATTTCTGGAGATATAGAACTTAGGGAGGTTTGCTTTAGTTATCCTTCAAGACCAAATGAAATGATATTCACTGGATTTTCTATTTCAATATCAAGTGGCACTACTGCAGCTTTGGTAGGGCAAAGTGGGAGTGGGAAATCCACAGTTGTTAGTTTGATAGAGAGATTTTATGATCCACAGGCTGGTGAAGTTCTCATTGACGGTATTAACCTCAGAGATTTTCAACTGAAATGGATCAGACAAAAAATAGGGCTAGTCAGTCAAGAACCAGTTCTCTTTACCTGTAGCATTAAAGAGAACATTGCCTATGGTAAGGATGGGGCCACGGATGAAGAAATCAGAGCTGCAGCAGAACTTGCAAATGCTGCTAAGTTCATAGATAAATTTCCCCATGTGAGCTCTCAATTCTTGATTCACCTTGTGAAAATTGCTACGTTCTTTTGCTTTTTCAATAACATCAGTTTCAAATTCCACAAGACTGAAGACTATTTTATAATATATGTTTTCATTAGTTTTGTAAAATTATGAATTTAGGGACTTGACAGCATGGTTGGTGAGCATGGAGCTCAGCTTTCTGGAGGTCAAAAGCAGAGAATTGCAATAGCAAGAGCAATTCTGAAAGATCCAAGAATTCTACTCCTTGATGAAGCAACAAGTGCCCTTGATGCAGAGTCTGAAAGAGTGGTTCAAGAGACACTAGACAGAATTATGATAAACCGAACAACTGTCGTAGTAGCTCACCGCCTAAGCACAATAAGGAATGCTGATATCATTGCCGTTATTCACCAAGGAAAAGTAGTAGAAAAAGGTAGACAGACTATATTGCCACAGAAATGAAACTCAGTATGGCAATTTGCTTTCAAGTCTTTCTCTCCCTCACACACATCTTCATTTTTCCTTGACATATGCTATGCTGCATTCTTATCTCTTTTAACTGATTAGGTACACATGCTGAGCTCACTAAAGATCCTGATGGAGCTTATAGTCAGCTCATTAGATTGCAAGAAATTAGAAGGGAGCCAGAACAGCATGGTGCTAATGACTTGGACAAGCTAGAAAACTTTGTAGGTTCTGGAAGAGATTCAAGCCAACGGTTTTCTTTCCCTCGGTCTTTAAGCCGGGGATCATCTGGAATTGGAAACAGCAATCATCACTCATTCAGAATATCAAATTCTGTGCCTACCACACTTGATCTCTTGGAAACATCAGAAGGAGGGCCTGAAGTTCTTCCTTCAGCAGCATCACATAAAACTCCAGATATCCCATTTCTACGCCTTGCTTATCTTAACAAGCCTGAAATCCCAGCTTTACTCGTAGGGACTCTAGCAGCAGCAGTAACTGGGGCAATACTACCCACTCTAGGGCTTCTTGTCTCCAACATGATAAATACTTTCTTTGAGCCTGCAGATGAGCTCCGTAAAGACTCAAAGTTTTGGGCATTAATATTTGTTGCCCTTAGTGTGGTTGCCTTCTCATTTCATCCATTGAGGTCCTACTTTTTTGCTGTAGCTGGTTCTAAGTTGATAAAAAGGATCCGGTTAATGTGTTTTGAGAAAATAATTCACATGGAAGTAGGCTGGTTTGATAAAGCTGAGCATTCAAGTGGAGCACTTGGAGCAAGGTTGTCCACTAATGCTGCTTCTATTCGAACTTTGGTTGGGGATGCACTTGGTTTGCTGGTTCAAGATATTGCTACTGTTATTACAGCCTTGGTAATTGCCTTTGAGGCAAACTGGCAGCTTTCTCTCGTCATTCTTGTTTTGTTACCTCTACTATTAGTAAATGGACATGTGCAAATCCGGTCCATGCAAGGATTCAGCACAAATGCAAAGGTTTGTGCCTTACTGACATCGAACTATCAACTGCCAGTATGAAACCTTATGAATATATCTAAAATATAGTAGGAAACTTCGGATGTAAGTAAACCTATACGGAAGTAATCAGATAAATTTCTATGCCTTTTTCTGTATGGAAGATACTACATGAATAAAACTTAGGGTGTGTTTGGGAGTTTGGAGGATAATGATAAATGACAAACTACTTTATGAGGATGAATCAAATGTGCTTCAATTGTAGTCTCAATACCTCTTTGTCTCTATATTTATTTGGTACATATTTTGTTTCTATATTTAATTAGTACTAATATCTATTTGACATGATGTTTATATGTTTCATAGAAACTATACGAGGAAGCAAGTCAAGTAGCGAATGATGCAGTAGGAAATATCAGAACAGTTGCCGCTTTTTGTGCTGAAGAGAAGGTGATGGAGTTATACCACAAGAAATGTGTGGGACCAGTCCAGACAGGTATAAGGCAGGGTTTAGTCAGTGGAACTGGTTTTGGCTTATCACTCTTCTTTCTGTTCTCTGTCTATGCATGCAGTTTTTATGCCGGAGCCCAACTTGTTAAGAATGGCAAAACATCAATCTCAGAAGTTTTCCGTGTAAGTTATTGTCCTAACTTGGTCTCCATGTCAGATATAAAACTTTTTGATTTGGAACCTCTAAAGTAACAAAGCATAAGCTAATTTCTCATACAGATTACAAATTTTTATTTTTAAAATCAAGCAACAAGGATAATTTAAGAGCTAAGTTCATCACACTCTTCTAGCATTAAACATTCATTTCCTAATTTTCAGGTATTTTTTTCACTCACAATGGCAGCTGTCGCAATATCTCAATCTGGCTTCATGGCACCAGGTGCGAGTAAAGCAAGAAGTTCTGCTGTTTCTGTATTTGCTATTCTTGATCAGAAATCAAAAATAGACCCAAGTGATGAGTCCGGAATGACATTGCAAGATGTGAAGGGAGAGATTGAGTTCCACCATGTCACTTTCAAGTATCCAACCAGGCCTAGTGTTCCTATATTGAGAGATCTTTCCTTGACCATTCATTCAGGACAGGTAAATTGAAAATTGATATCTTGGTTAGATCCATAATTCTTACAAATTCACACGATTCTATCAATCAAACAACCCATCTAGGCCTTTCTCAAGAGAGAATCTAAAAGTTTGATTGTCCTGTTGATAATCAGACAGTTGCTCTAGTGGGTGAGAGTGGAAGTGGAAAGTCAACAGTGATCTCATTGTTGCAAAGATTTTATGACCCACATTCAGGTCAGATTACACTGGATGGAACAGAAATCCAAAAGCTACAACTTCAATGGTTTAGGCAGCAGATGGGCCTGGTAAGCCAGGAGCCTGTGTTGTTTAATGACACCATCCGAGCCAATATTGCCTATGGAAAAGGTGGTGATGCAACAGAGGCTGAAATTATAGCTGCAGCAGAACTGGCAAATGCCCATAAGTTCATTAGCAGTTTGCAGCAGGTAAAACTACACAGCCTTCAGTGGGCTGAATCTGTTCTTAAAAAATTGCTCAACAAAAACGTGTATTGCAAAATTTTTGAATGACTAGTTATCTATAATCAATATATGTATGAGGTTCTGAAATCTAGAAAAACAACATGTGCAGGGGTATGATACAGTGGTAGGAGAGAGAGGAGTTCAACTATCTGGAGGGCAGAAACAGCGGGTGGCAATTGCAAGAGCCATAGTTAAGAGTCCAAAAATATTACTACTAGATGAAGCCACCAGTGCACTTGATGCTGAGTCTGAAAAGGTCGTTCAGGATGCACTTGACCGTGTGAGGGTGGACAGGACCACAATTGTGGTGGCCCATAGGTTATCCACCATAAAGAATGCAGACTCAATTGCAGTGGTTAAAACTGGGGTCATTGCAGAGAAAGGAAAGCATGACACTTTGCTCAACAAGGGTGGTACCTATGCTTCCTTAGTAGCACTGCACACAAGTGCTTCTTCATCTTCCTAAGACTCTTTTAGCCCGTTGCACCTATTTTCTGATGGTTTCTCCATCTCTCATTTTTCATGGCATTATTATTTCAATGTAATTTAACTTCCTAAAGCCTTGATTACCCATTTTTAATGGGTCTCAAGGTAGCTCTTCTTTTTTCCTCTTTAAAGTGAATAATAACACCCACAAACATCTAAACCCATGATGGTAAGCAGCATACTGAAATGAAATTACAATTACAGAAGGAAAAAAAAAACTAATTTAGTTGGAGATTATGAGCTTAGCATGTGGTAATTAAAGAAAAGAGAGATTGAGGGAACACTTGCCTTTGATGAGCTCACAGCGGCACCCAATTACCCTGTACACATCCAAATCCCGTTAGCCATTAGGCATCATTCATGATACTAAAAGAGAAACAAATCCAATATCCGTTTGAAAATAGTTCTTCTAAAGAAGCGAATTTGTGCATAAATTGCAAAAGTAACCATACATTGGATTAACATGACAAGGCTCGTCAATTGCCCTTTGCCTATTTACATTCTGTTTGGCTTAAAAGGGAGAAGGAGTAAATGAATTTTGATAGTGTGAGTGGAGAGAAAGGGGAAATTGAAAGAAAAGGGCCAGAAAATAAATTTATATTTTTATTCAATTACTTTTTCTCTCCAATTTTTTATTTAACCGTGAACTGCACCGTAACGCTTTCAGCCCTTTCTTACTCTTAAGCATTCTAGGGTTCCTCCCCCACCGTCGTCCGTAGGCCCCAACCCGCCGTCGACGTCGATCCCGAGCCACCACACCAACGCCGCGTCACCGTCTCGTCGCCGCCGTCCCGCGAGCCACCGTCGATCCAAGCCACCCACCGTTGAGGTAAACACAGATCTTCCTTCTTAGTTTGGTTTTCGACCCAAAACTGCAAAATTCCTCTGTGTTCTTTGATTTTGTTCCATTTTCCCCTAAAACCAGATATTTTGTTCTATTTTTTTGTAGTCCCTTCCTGGTACTTGGTCTTTCTAGTGATTTAGAATACACTTTCATATGATTCACTTGGGTTAGGTAGGGTTTAGGATTTAGGTGAAGGCTAACCAGGACAGATAATTCTCAACTCACACTTCAATGTTTGGCTGTTTAAAGGCAAAAATGAATGAAGTATTTATTATTAGGGGTTTCATGAGATTGCTTGAATCTATTATCAATAATTGATTTGTATGTTGAGGTTTTTTTTTTTTTAATTTTTGAGATTCTGATGTAACAAACATATAATACCCTATTATCTATTCACAATCTATCTCAGGTTAAAGCATGGATCCAGAAGCAACACGAATTGCAAGAGAATCTTTAGACCTGGCATTCCACATGTCCAATATACTCGACACGGGTCTAGACCGTCACACACTTTCTGTTCTAATTGCACTCTGTGATCTTGGAGTCAATCCTGAAGCACTTGCTGCTGTTGTCAAGGAACTGAGAAAAGAGAAGCCCCCATTGTCATCCACGCATCCTGCACCTCCATCTTCTTTCTCATGAATCTTTTTTTTTTTTGTTTGATTCTGTGCCAATCTATCCATTTATGCTTGTTGATTGTTTGGCCTTTGATCCATCTCCTATGTGTCTGTTCTTGATTGTATATTAATAATTGCTGAATATTTTTCAGCTAGGGATTATGCCAAACTGCTACTTTAGGATTTTGTGTGCAGTGGTAATTTGCAATTTACAATTAAATACTTTCCACCCAGAAATAGCTCAATGGCTCTCTGCAATTCAGCTAGAATGGCAACGTAGCAAATTGTTTGGCCTAAATGTGAAAATAACCCTTGTATTATTGTTGTTTCCACCCTTGAGAGTCCACGCAAATTTGTCCGCTGAACTTCCGAGTGATTTTGATAATGATAAGTAATATATACCTATGTATAAAGAAAATACAAAATTGTAACCGCCAATCTTTGGTGTCTTAATTTATTTTTTAACATTGTCCTTATCTAACTGAATGTTTAAATTTAAATTTACTCATAACTACATGATAAGTAACTATTGTATAATAAAGAGAGAGAAAAGAGGAGAGATCAAACAGGTGAAAGAATTCTGAATTCAATCACATTAGCACTCGTGTGGATTCTAATAAATAAAGAAAAACCAAGTGGCATATATAAAGGAAGAATCCAAAGAATGGACTCGATAGAGAAGGGGAGAAAGCATCCGAATTGCCATAGAACCAAATGGTGGGCATTTTCACTGTTCCATTGCATCCCAACCCCACCAGCAGGCAGCAGCACAAATTAACCTCCTCAAGCTTGAAAACCACTCTTTAAGAATGTGTTAAGGATCCCACCATAAGATTGTGTTTGTTGTTAATAGGAAACCAAGTGTATTTTACTCTTTGTATCATTATAGTGGGGTTAGTGGTTGTAAGCACCTGATCATGGATTCTCATGATTCACACCTCATACTTGCTTCTATCAGTATCTCTTCCTTTAAGCTGCAGGCAACGATTTTTTTTAACTTAAACCATTAATTGTGGAATTAAATAAGTATCAATTAGTGCACCATTTTTTTTCGAATAAAAATACCATTTTTTTAATATCAATTAGGCTTGCTTTCACAAATCCAAACTACATATGTCTGAGTTGAGGAAGCTCCTGACCATATTTATAATTCATTTTTCATTGACCTACATGAGTCCCATTATGCTAATAAATAACAATTAAGTAGAGTTACCATCAAAGAGGTATAGAAACGATAATAACAAAAATACTTTCAAATAACAGGACAGCACTCTTTTCCAAACAAGGAATAAACCCAAATACTTTTGATGATAGAAACATGGTCCCTGTCTATATTGAGCATTAAATCAACCACTAGTAGCAGCATCACTTGGGTAACTAAAAATGCCCTGAGTCACTTGATCAGGTCAACTGCGTAGCTTCAAATCTACAATTTACATGAGAAAATGCAGGGCCCAATTACACTACAGACAGTGTAACCTCTTTTATCTTTATGTCGTGCACATCTAATTTGCTCGCTTTAGTTATTTCCAAATAAAGTGCATTTTCATCAACTGAAATTAATAAGACTATAATATTTTGCTTATACCACAGGCTTGGAGGCCTATCAATGCTTTTGCTTGAGGTACCAATCAACATGATACAACATAATCTCCTAACAAATACGGCAAAATGTATTCCTCAAGTAAGAAAGAACAGTTTAAAAAAGAAGAGTATATAGAGTGAAAAAATACAATAAAAGTGAATGGCTTTCCGAGTGAGGAACCATAATTTCCTAACCTAAGCACAAAAATATGATGCCTATTTTTAGCTATTGTACACCAAATGATGGAGATACCTGCTGCGCCAACATTGCAATCTTCCCACAAGACATACACTACAAAGTACAAACATTTATACGCAGAATTATTAGTTTTTGTCATTGTACTTACAACGGTCAGCAAAGATGAATCATGAATGAATTGAAAGTGTCATTATATTAAGACAATTAGCCGTTGGAAAGAGAGACACACACAAAAAAAGGATCAAAAGGGATATTGATATTGTTAGAAGTTTGTTAAGAAATTAATTAAAAACTAGCTAGTTTGATAAATACCTCAGCGATGTCTCCCATCTCAAGATATATCTTCTAATTAGGCCGACGTACCAACCAGAAAAAGGGGTTAATTTTGTGTTCATACCTCTATTGCAACAAAGGGGTTAGAATTTAAGCACGTGTATTAAAGAGTCCAAGTTACAAAAGACAAGGGATTTCAAAAGGGCAAAGGAAAACAAAAACAAAATGCCAGTACTTATTATTACTTTAAATCACAACCGCATTGACAAATGACACCTCATCTGACTTTGAAGTCGCAACAAACCAGTAGTGAAAGCTTGGAATTATTTTTCTTTATACATTTTAAGTATTCCTTCAAAGGGAACCACACCTATTACCTATATACTCAACCCCCTATCAACCCCTTCTCCCCCCCATAGGCCCTTCCTCTGTCTCCATTTTACATTTCAAACTCTCTCATAATCAAGATCAATTGCTGCAAAGAAAAATGTACATATAAGACAAGGGTGTAGTGTACCCACCTAGACTCATTGGTGAATGGTGGGACTAATTGCTGAAAGCCTAAGATGTCCATGTGTGTGAGTCATTCACCAACTGATACAGCTTATTATTCATAATTCATGCATATAATAGATATCCATTAATTTCCTACACTTATCTGATATATATCTTCATGTTTCTTTCTAGATGATGACATCAAAGAGATTTAGTTGTCAGGGCTTGGAAAGCTTTTCCTGGTGATTCATGGGCTATTAAGGCTTCAAGACTGCAATATTACTTTACTGTGAAATATACAGAAGATCCTCCTAGCTAGCCAGGTATTTGTTTAATTATTTATCTTCCATAATAACTAACTTAGACAGTGTTAATTCACTTTTTTCTGAAGATTTAACTGTTTGTGATACATACTTGATTTGGTTTGTGAGCTAGTTTATTTTGATCCATCTCAAAATAGTGAAAGGCTGCAGGCTTAAATGCCCTTCAATCTTCATAACTAAAGCCACATGTGTATGTTTTTAATTTTAAATGGAAAATAATTAATATTTGCATTTGATTCTTGACATCTTCCAAACAGCAAACTAGTGAAGAAGGGGTAGCATTTTGAAAATCATAAAATTGATGAACAAAAAGGTAATCTGGCCATAAATTGGGTCTAGCTAGTTAGGAGTTAGGACATCTTTGGCAGGCAGCTAAAAAATGATTAGAAACTATACACTTTTTAACAAAGAAAGAAATGAGCTCTCAAGGATGGTCCTCAATATTTCTCAAAGGCAAGACAAACAAACAGACATGTGATTAAGTAAAGATGTTGTTTTGCATTTGCTCTTATATGGGAATTAATACGTGGCACCAAAGGCTCTGCGTTCAACTCTGTCCTCTGAGTAGTACGTGATGGCTCTAAATTCCTAGCAGCTAGCTGCAGCTGTTATACACACTTACTCATTTCTCCCTCACTTTCATGCACACTCACCTCTCCTGTCACATGTGGATATGGTGCTGCACACTGCAGAAGATGCAGAATTTCTTCAGATTTCACGGGTTCCCCTTAATTTTCACTCGGCTAATTAATTGTTTGTTTGATGAGAAAAATCATATAATATAGCACCACCTTTGGCATAATACGTTAAGCTTGCCAAACATTCATGTTCAACCCATGATCCCTATCCTATCCTATCCCTATCTGCTACAAATTTGACAAATAAATAAAACTTAGTGCAGTACTGATTTATGAGCCACTTTTGGCATTCATGTCACATGCATACTTAACATGCATTAATTTCTCATCTATTTTAACCACTAAGACTACTCTAAAACAAATTTATCTCTAAAGTAAGCACGTTATGTTATGTGATAATTTATGTATGTCAACAGAACAGGATAGATAGTTCACTGTATAAGACCCATCTTTTTTTTTTTTATACTCCTCTGCAGCTACAACAACAATCCTTATGCCAATAGGTACGGTCAACTACATGAATCACTCGACGCCGTAGTTACCTATCATAAAGTATATCCATAGTGAGGTCATTAACCTCTAAGTCCTTCTTAATAGTTTTGCCTTTTATTTTTCTAGGTCTATCTCTGCCTCTAGCTAGTAGCTACTGTACTGCCTTGTCTGATATACTCTCCTAATTAGTACTCTTGTTCGATAGTTTTAGATGCATTTGGTAATGTATAAACTACACATTTAACTCCAACATTAATTAATAAAACTCTTTCACCGAAGTCTATAACACATCCAAGATTGGAATTCTTCAACTTTTTTGTTTATCCGAGTAGCTATATTCCTGATAATTCACCCTTTTGTGGAAACCGATAGAGAAACATACTATTTTTATGCTTTTTACAGCGTTAAGTAAGGAATTTGTCACTATATACCCACTTCGTTTTGTGTCTTTTGATGCAAAATATTGAGACTATCAAATTATATCTTTTTCTTTTAAAAAGTAATCACACCTTAAGTAATACACACATCTATATTCACAAATTACAAATATAGGCAGTTCTACCTTTTTATCAAATTTTACACATACCTTGGGTGAGATATGTAATTAATTTTTTAAAATTTTTGGAATAGTAGTTTTAACACCCTTCCTCCCAAAGTACTCCCTCCGGTCTCAAATATAAAAAAAAAAAAAGTACATACATTTGGAGTCTCAAATATAAGAAAAAAAGTACATGCATCTGGACCATATGGTCCAGATGCATGTATTTTTTTTCTTATATTTGAGACCGGAGGGAGTAAAAAAAAACACATGCATTCAATGAATTCAAATGATTTGTCTTTTTCATTTATTCTTTTAATTAAAAAATAATATTTTTTTCTTAACTACTAGTTTTTTTGTTTTACTAAAATATTATCTTCAGTTTGAACTCCGGAAAACAAGACATGAAGCAAAAAATGGGAGCACTAATTTCATATTCAGTACTACCTGTGTTTTTTAAATTATCGTTTAAGATTATTACTACATATTATGAAAGATGATTAATATTCTCATCAATATTAAAGTTAGATGAAGACAAAAGTATAACTGATAAAATTGATATTATTTTAAATTTCTAAAACGACATGCAAGACCAAAAAAAAATTAAATCCACACTAAAAAACAAAGGAGGTAGTAATAGGTTATGGGACCGATCAGAATTGAGACGCATCTTTTTGTGAGTGAATTTGCTTTATAAAGTGATGCACTTCAAAAAAAAAAAAATACTTGATCCTAAGCCTGCTTAGGTTTGCGTGGCGACTTTTTTGGATGGATTTGCTTGCAATGCCTTTCCTAGTGATGATAAGAAAAAAACTATAGGATGTACATTGTCCTCCATTTTCTCATATCACGACAAGTACGTTCTTGTTTGGTATTGGAAATATCCTGTGTTCTTATTTTTCATTTTTTACAAGTAATAATAAAAATATTGTTTGACTTTATATTTATTTTCAAATATTTATGTAAAAATAGTACAAAAATTTATATTATTGTAATATTTTCTATACAAACCTTTAAAAGTATAAATTAAAATAAAAATAATTTGATGGTTTTATAATCATTTATAAAAAACATAATTTTCTTAACCCAATGAGACCTTATTTTATCCAAACTGCATGCACACACTAGTATACTGGAATAAAATAGGACTCCTTCAAAGTGAACTCTCTCATTTTAGAGGTAATTAACATTGATATTTAAAGTATTCATTGTTTATTATCCACATGCATGTAATATCACACAATTAAGATTATTTTTTTTTACTTTATTCTTTTAAGTCAATTGCTCAATTCAGAGGAGATAGATTCATTAAAATATATGTCATTTTCTGCTTTAATTCCACCAACGAATCTATGAATATCCTGGCTTTTGCTTTCTTTATCTTTGATTCCCTTCCTTGTATGTTTTGTAATTGTCTTTGCTTCAATTCGTGGCCCATGATCCTTAGAAATGGTAAATTAGCCGTCCAAGATAAGGAAAAAGAATGCCACAGAAGCCGACCTCTATAAATTTGATTTTGACATCAAAAGAGCATTTATAGCCTTACGGTGACTTTTAGGGCGGCGAACATAATAAATCGGACCATGAGGGTGAAGTGGGTCTAAAAACAATGTTAGCCTTCGATATATTAATTTTTAACTCCTATGGATAGGATGCAATACCTGGTACTTGGATAATAGGTAAACGTAAATGTTAAAGGTATTTGTAAATAAGGACTTAATGATTTATTCATTTACAGTATTCCTATAATATTGTGATATTTATTTATGTCACCCATAATTGCCAAAAATTCTCAATTTGTCCCATTAAAGTATTGTAATTTCTTATTTGTCCCGTGAGCCAAATATTCCTCGTGAGCCAAATATTTTAAAAAGTTAAAATATTTATAAAATATATATTGAACTTATTTAAATAATAAAAATCCCTCTCCCCTCTCTATTTCTCTCCCCCTTGTTCTCTCGTTCTCTCCCTCTATCTCGCTCGGTCTCTCTCCCTCTCTCTTGCTTCTCTCTTCCTCTCCTCTCTCTTTTTCTCTCCCCTCTCCCTCTCTCATTCTTTCCCTTTCTCCCCGCTCTCTCTTGCTCTCTCCCCTTTCTCTCTCCCTTCCCCTCTCCCCCTTCTCGGTCTCTCCCTCTCTCATTTTATCCCTCTCTCCCGTGCTCTCTCCCTCTCCCTCTCAACCTCTCCCCCACTCTCTCTTTCTCTCTCTCTCTCTCTTCAAGAGAGGGTAGAACAAGGGAGAGAGCAAGAGAGAGCGGGGGAGAGAGTGAAAGAGGGCACGAGGGAGAGGGAGAGAACAATAGAAAGAAGGGGGAGAGAGTAGCGAGAGGGAGAGGGAGAGAGTGAGGATGAGAGAGATAGAGAGAGTGGGAGAGCAAGAGAGAGGGAATAGAAAAGCAAGAGAAAGCAAGAGGGAGAAGTGGGGGGAGAGGGGGAGAGATAGGGAGAGAATGAGAGAGAGAGAGAGAGGGAAGAGTGAGGGAAAGAGCGATAGAGAGGGGGGAGTGAGAGTGAGAGAGGGGGAGAGACCGAGATAGTGGGAGAGAGTGGAAGAGAGAAAGGGAGAGAGAGCGGGAACGAGAGACAAAAAGCGTAGGGGATCAATAGTGAGAGGGAGAGAGCGAGCGAGAGAGAGAGCGAGAAAATGGTTGAAATGGGGAAATGTGTATGTTTTTCACTATTTATGCACAAAATGAAATAATATAAATTCATGGGCAAAATCGTATTATTGTTAAGTTTTGGGGATGCAATTTAGATTATGTCGTATATGGGGCATATCAAATATTGTGTAAAGTATTGAGGAGGAATGTCTTAAATTGACAAAAACTGGTCAACTTGCTATTACAGGTCTTGGGCCCACTTCACCTTCACGGTCCGGTTTGTTACATTCACCACCTTAAAAGTCACCATAGGCTTACAAGAAACATTCTGTGTTTGTCCTCAACCATCATCAAAGCGTTGTTTCCCCTTAAACTCCCAAGAGAAATAATATCATTTGAAAATGCGTTGGCGATGGCTGTTTAATTGTTCCTTATAAGCTACAACATGAAATGCTAAACGTTGTAATCACAGTGTCTTGAAATTAAATCAATTATATTTGGTTTAACAGTTACCCCACCTTAGAATCACCAACCCAATCTACCCTTGGAAGACACCTTAGAAGACACAAGACAATACCCCGCATATCTGTGGGGACTAATATCTTCAAATCGGATAGAACCTAATAAACAACAAAGTTGTACCACGCGAAAACATAACTTCAAATTTGAAATTACAAGAAATGTTCATTTCCACAAAAACGTAGTGAACGATAATTATAGGAGAAACATAAACATTAGACTTGAGAAGAAGAAGAAATGATTATAGCATTTGTATAAAATAAATGAAATACTTTATTTATGTAAATATCATTACTCTTGAAATAACGCCTTAGACTAGAAGCACAAATACGTAATCCTAAATTTCACATCAATTGCCATGTTGAGGGCCCAATATTTGAAAATTCCTCCCATTTGCACTGAAAATTGAAAAACTTATCCTTTGGACCCACGAGCACTTTAGTCATCATCAGTATATTTAAGTTATTGTCTGTATCATATGCACTATATGTGACCCATCGGTTCCTCGTTACAACTGCTAATTGCTGTCTTAGATAGCAGGACACATGATAAAACCAAAGGAAAATTCAGTAAAATGTTTTTTTTAATAAAAAAAGTAAAGAAGCAGAAAAAATGTACAAGTTGGATTTATTTATTGGATATAGGCCCTGTTTAGATAACAAGTTTATTTACTATTTATGGTATAAGTTATATAAGCTACTTTTATAATCGAAAAAAAATTATAGTGAAACTTATTTTATATAAGTCATAAGCTGTTTTGATAAGCTATCATGGGTAGCTTATGAAAAATAAGCCCAAAATAGCTTATGAATCAGTCATAAGCTGTGTTCATAAATTCTGCATAAGTCAATCCAAACAGGCCTATAAGCAAGAATATGATGTAGGTTTCAGAGAAAAAAGTGTTGTGTTTTGAACTATTTCAAAAGTGAAAAGTCAGCATACAATAGAAAGGACCTATGTAATCCACCATTTAAGACTTTGTACATCTTTTATATTTTATATTTTTTCTTTTATACTAAATGCCTAACCCAAGGCCTGTTCTGAATTGAGAATAGGAAATACAAACCAGCAAAAATATAATAAGTTCCTATTAAGGAGAAGTAACAAAAAAAAAGCCAATACACAAAAATATGACATTCTCTGTGATTAGTCTTTCAAGAAATGAATAAACAAACAAAAAATATATATATTTTTTTAAAAAGGACTAAAAACTAGGATTGGGATCATGTGCCAACAAGTAGAATAAGACAAGACAGAAAAAAGAAAATGGAATTTTCTGACGTTTTTTGTAGCAGTATCAAAGTGTACATGATGGGTCACCTTGTGTCACTTTCTTTCTTTTGTGGGGTGCCCAAATTAGGTTTCCCCTTTACAAGAAGAAAGAGGTGAAGAGGTGATGCCTTTGATAAGAATAAGATAATTTCATAATTGTCAGTTTCCAATTGTTAAAGAAGAAGAAGAAAAGGTATCTCCTTTGTACTGTACACGGTGGGTCACTTAGGTTTAAGGTGTTCATCTACGGCGACCCCAATTGTCTCATCGCTTCACTCACACACGGGTGTCGCTTAAAGTCTTGTCCTTTTTCCACGTGGCAGGTTCCTGCTACAAGTCACAAAAACAGAGGTCTCTGTTTTCATAGTACTTTTTCCTCTGTCCTCCTTTGATCTTTTTCCCCTCTTTCAGAACCCCCCATTTGAGAGAGAAAGCCATGAAGCAAAAAACAACACCAACACCAACCACAGGAAGGAGTGTGTTGAAGCAGCATCACAGTGACAAGCTTCTACAGGGTGTTGTGCCACCACCACCATCACGACACAGAGCTTCTTCTAAGGCCAGGGAGTCTCCAAAGACACCACCAGAGGTTGTTGTCAACAGGGTACTACCCTTTTCATCAACCAGAGCCAAGTCTGTGCCCCCAGACTTGAAGAACATCTCAAAGGCCAAAAGGGGTATTGTGCTGAACAAGCCTAAACCAAGTGAAGAGGTTGTTGTTGTTGAAGGGTCTCAAAAGGGTAGTAGGGAAGCTGAAGATGCTAGTAAGGTTGTTGTTGTTACTGCTTCTCGGCCACGGCGTAGGGTTGGGAGTGAAGAAGATGACACCGATGGGAAGAAGAAGAAGAAGAAGGAGTTGCAGGAGAAGCTTGAGGTGAGTGAGAATTTGATCAAGGATTTGCAGTCTGAGGTGCTGGCTTTGAAAGCTGAATTGGATAAGGTTAAGAGCTTGAACGTGGAGCTTGAGTCTCAGAATACAAAGCTCACTCAGGACCTTGCTGCTGCTGAAGCTAAGATAGCAGCCGTTGGAAGTAGTAGTGGAAAGGTGAGAATTTTAATGGGTTTTTGTTTTATTTTGTTGTATTTTGCCTCAGAAAACATGGAATGCTTTTCAACTTTGAATGCCCTTCAAATGTTTTAATAGCGTTTTTTTTTTCCTTATTCTGTTTGTAGTTTCAAGTGTGATTCATTCATTTATTAGAATCACCAATCACTGTTTGATTGAATTTTCCATGGTGTTATATGGTGGTAAAAGAATAAGATCAAATATCTGGTTTAGTTATGCATAAAAACTTTATTTATCATAAACTGATTCCTTGGAAATGAATCTGACCTTTTTTTATCTTGGATGAAGAAGGAGCCAATTGGAGAACACCAGAGTCCAAAATTTAAAGACATACAAAAGCTCATTGCTGACAAATTGGAAAGATCCAAAGTAAAAAGGGAAGCTGTTCCTGAGGTAGTTTTCGTTAAAGCATCGATTCCGGCTCCAACAACAAGCCGTGCCATTCCTGAAACTACGAGTATAGGGATAAAATCTCCACCCAACCCATGCCTGCTGCCGCCTCCACCACCACCACCACCACCAATCCCGTCCCGGCCTTTGGCAAAATTGGCCAACAACACCCAGAAGGCCCCTCCAATTGTCGAACTATTTCGCTTCTTAAAGAATCAAGAAGGAAATAATAGGAAAGACTCAAAAGGATCGGTGAATCATCAGAAACCAGCAGCATTTAGTGCACACAGTAGCATTGTAGGAGAAATTCAAAACCGTTCAGCTCATCTTTTAGCAGTAAGCATTGCATTCAATTGTGTCTTTAACTCTCAAATGTGTACCATCAATTCATGAGTAATAAGTGATGGCTGACCATCCTTTCCAGATAAGGGCGGACATTGAAACAAAAGGAGAGTTCATTAATGACCTTATAAAAAAGGTGGTAGATGCAGCCTATGTGGACATTGAAGATGTCCTCAAGTTTGTTGATTGGCTTGATGGTGAACTATCGACACTGGTAAGTTTCTGCCGAAATCATTTATCTGGTGGCCCAATTACTCTCTACCATTGATGTGTATTAATTCTTTGTATGCAGGACAAATAGTTTTATTCCATTATGGTACTATTTCTTTTTATCTGGAGATATACGAAATTTAGCATTGTCGTCCCTCCCTTCCCAAGGGAAAAAAAAACTAGTATTATCTTTCCATATATCCTGTTCATTTGAGTTTTAGTGTTTTACTGGTGCATTTAGTTTGACATTAGTAAATTATCTAAGCCCTACAAAGAGAGCTGGTTGAGGAAGATTCTAAGATATTAGGTGTAGGTGCATTGTTTGACAGTGTACATGTAACAAAATTTCATCAATAGATGAAGCATAACTACAAGATTCATAAAATATGTGGGTGTTATGTTATGTTGTGGTCAGGTGTTACAATTACCTGGTTTCCTCAGTAGCTTCATATCCTGTATTCTGCAGGCTGATGAGCGTGCTGTCTTGAAGCATTTTAAGTGGCCTGAGAAGAAAGCCGATGCAATGCGAGAGGCTGCTGTTGAGTATCGCGAGCTTAAAATGTTGGAACAGGAGATTTCCTCTTACAAGGATGACCCTGACATTCCATGTGGAGCTTCCCTGAAAAAGATGGCCAGCCTATTAGACAAGTAAGATTATTGAGATAATGATCCTGTTTGTTAATTACAGATATGACACAGATTTAGAGATGGGAGATGCTAACTCTGTCGCTCATCGTGATAGGTCTGAGCGGAGCATACAGAAGTTAATCAAGCTGCGAAATTCTGTCATGCGTTCATATCAAATGTACAGCATTCCAACTGCATGGATGCTTGACTCAGGAATGATGAGCAAGGTATCATTTTTTTTATGCTTTTGCCCTGAAATGACAACAATGACTAAACATGGTAAACTTTGTTGTTTCTGATGAACACTCAATTATATTTGAATGATGTAGCAACTGTACAAGTTAAATTTGACTCAATGTAAATGAAACACAGCTAAATGTAACAAACCCCATGAAGGATGTATTTTGCTTCATTGGATTTGTTATTCCAGAGATTGTTTCCTGTGTGATCTAGAAGTTGATGCAATTATTTAACTATCTGTTTGTCAAGGCACATTATATGACTTCCGCGTCTCAAATAGAAAGCCATTTATTTATATTCAAACTCAAGTGTTGTTTTTGTCACTGATCACCAACTGCTACAGGAGATGACCATTCATCTACAATGGTCACAATCCAGTTTTTTCTTACCATAAGTTGTTCGTATTTATATAACACACCTCTTTTCTTAATAGATATTTTCTATCCGCTGTTGTTATCACTGTGAATTTATGGGAAGGTGCATTCAGACTCATGCTAAATTAGTAAATTTACAAGTTGCCGTTGTAAAAAC
This sequence comes from Glycyrrhiza uralensis, assembly GCA_030159175.1. Taxonomy (NCBI): domain Eukaryota; kingdom Viridiplantae; phylum Streptophyta; class Magnoliopsida; order Fabales; family Fabaceae; genus Glycyrrhiza; species Glycyrrhiza uralensis. The sequence goes on along the minus strand of BRZY01000001.1, from coordinate 56,681,016 downwards.
TTGAGCTGATGAGTGATACACCATCTATCTATGCAGATAAAGCAGGCTTCCATGACTCTGGTCAAGATGTACATGAAAAGATTAACAATGGAGCTAGAATCCATTCGGAATTCAGACAGAGAATCTAGTCAAGATTCTCTTCTACTACAGGGTGTGCATTTTGCTTATAGAGCCCATCAGGTAAATTTTGTTAGCAACTTTCTGCAGATTTTTTTGCCATCATCAGTTTTGATTTTCCTGCAACTTTGAGGGCTGTAAATTTTGTAACTCGTAAAATGTTCAGAAGCGGGTCCTTAGAAACAGATCATAAATTGATGAACTAACTGCCAAAATTTCATCATTTATTTCATTGTGACACTTATTTTGGTTCTTTTTTTTTTTTTTGGCGTAGTTTGCTGGAGGATTGGACTCAGAAACGTTGTGTGCTATTGAAGAGATAAGGCAACGTGTACCAAGACACATGGCAGGGTCTCGAGAACTTTTGGCTGGCATACCTTCATCTTGAGAAGAGAAAAGAAAAGAAGCCACTGATTTTTAATACTGCTGCTAATGGTTACAAAAAAGCTGGCTACTAAAGATTCATTATTCTTTTTCTTATCTCCAATGGTCAATGTATTGTTTACGAGAGTCTCAGAAGAAATATGAAGGAACATCAAGAGATTGTGAAGAAAGTACACTACACTCCATGGATAAAGATAAAGTCAAATGGCGCTATTCTGCTAATGAATTGTTACGGATACTAGCAGCTGTCACAACCTAGGAATAGGAACTTTACTTCATTACTGAGTTATTTAATTTCAAGCAATAGTGGATTTTTCTTCTTCTTTTTGAGCTAGTTCTCTCTAATGCTGTAACGAAGAACATGAAGAAGCTTTGCCGTGTGTAGGTGCATATATATAATTAACTTTTACCAAGTTACTTTAATAATTTAGCAGTCATGTTTCATGTGTAGTGCTTGTCAAGTTACTTTAAAAATAAAGCCTTGATTTGAATATTGTGAATAAAAAAAAAATAGATTTTAATGATTTTGGGAAAAAATACAGTTGTAAAAATAATAATTACATTATAAGAATTAAGAAGGATAAGCTGGTATGGGTAAAAATGATGGTTAAATAGATATTTATAAAACAATACACATGTATGTCTTGTATGTTGCACTACAAGTTACAACTTGTTATTTCTGTAATTATTATTAATTATTAATTATTGACTAGTATATTAACTTGTGCCTCGTATTGACTAGAATATTTTATATTTTGAAAATTTAAAATTTGATTGATATATTACCCGAAGTGATAAATTTTTAATACATTAAGTTAAACACTATTAGGTATAATAAATTAACCATAAATATTTTATGTCTATACTCTATACTTTGAAAATAATCCTTTGTAAGCAAATCAGATTTTGTGAATAACATTGAAAATTTATTTTAGAGTTAATTGTCATTTTGGCCCTTGAAAATGTAATACGGTCTTATTTAGGTCCCTGAAACTAATGAAAAGACAATTTAGCCCATAAAATTGTAAAACATCGATCAAATTAGTTCCTAAAATTGTAAAACGACGGTCAAGTTAGTCCGTCGTTTTACAATTTTAAGGACTAACTTGACCGACGTTTTACAATTCTAGGGGCTAAATTGCTTTTTCGTTAGTTTCAGAGACCTAAGTGAGACTGTTTCATAATTTTATGAGCTAAAATGAGAATTAACTCTTTATTTTATTGTAATATCTAATATTGAGAAGTTTAACACTTCTGTAAGCTTTTCAAAAGCCGTTTTAGTGAAAATTGTAGGAGAAAAAAAACTGCTTTAAATTTTTATGTTTGTATTGAGAAGAATCTATTTACGTTGAAAACAACCTCAACCAAGTCTACCATCAGAAATTAGAGGGTCACTTTTTCGAAAATTTAAGACAAAATTAAAATCAATCCTAATAGTATTTGAAACGCACCACCGTATTCTTGTATACGTGTCGTTTGAAATGATGACACGTCAACAAAAGCTTTACACTTGTCGCCAGTTGGCGTGCGTTTCCACCGCAGGATGCACCGCCACTTCTTGAACGGCAGATATCAAACTGATTCGTCCGCCCCCCATATGCAAACCGAAAACGGTCACACGCCCGCCACGTTCAAAACTAAAGCGTAAGCCACGTCATCAAAACCCAATCAAATTTTGCCACGCAAGCCACAGTTTGAAAAAACGATCGATAATTAGAGAAAGAGTCAGAGAACACCAAACCAACCCCAAAGGAAAGGAAAAGAGACAACACTCTGTAGCAGTTTCAACCTTCAATTTCATCGGACTCTAACCGTCACCGTCACACATGGAGGTTTCCGGCACCGTCCTCCGTCATGTGACCCACGTCTCCGGCGCCTCCCAGTATCGTGGACGTGGCGTGGTTCCACGTGGAGGCGTTACAGTGAGAAGAACGGTGATGGGTTGCGGTTTCTGTGACGAGGGGCATGTGCAGTATTACCAGGACAGGAAAAACCAACAACCTGTTTTAACCTCCAAGAAGAAGTTGAAATTGCTCAAGGGTTTGTCTAAAGGCGCCTCCTCGTTCCCTCAATTAGGGTTTGCTTTGGATAATCTTCAGGGAAACCTCAACACGGTACTTTTATTTTTATTTTTTCCTTTTTTAATTTTATTTTGGTTTCTGCTCATCTGAATTTTGACACTTATTATTCCTTATTTGATTTTATTACAAATCTATTATTTCCTTTTATTTGTTTTAATGAAAAATCTGTTTTTTTTTACTACTTTCTACCACAAATATCAATAGTAATAATAATAATAATAATTGAATGATTTTTTTTTTTTACTTTACTGTATCCAGGATGTTGGTGAGGTAGAGTTATTACTGAGAGAGTTAGAGAAACTGAGAGCAGAGAAGAAGGAATTGAAGAAAAGAAAGAAACAAGAGAAAAAGGCCAAACTTAAAGCCTCCAGGATGAAAACCGTTCCTGATTGTAAATCTGAATCTTCTTCTTCATCGTCTGAATCTGAATCCAGTGACAGCGAGTGTGATAAGGTGGTTGACATGAACACCTTCAGAGCTGGTGTTGGTGTTGAATTGCTGCAGCCACCACCCCCTGCTTCACAATCTACCATGCTTTCCCCACCTACCACTGTTGATGCTGATGCAATGAAATTGTGCTCTAGAAATGATGATGTCTCTGTTGGCAGTGTTAGCGTTGGCTTTAAAAATGAGAGTAATGTGGTTGCCACTGCTCCCCAAAAGAGGATTGAGGTGTGCATGGGTAACAAATGCAAGAGATCAGGGTCTGCTGCATTGTTGCAAGAGTTTGAGAGGGTGATGGTGGGGGTTGAAGGTGGTGCTGTTGTTGGGTGTAAGTGCATGGGGAAGTGCAAAAGTGCTCCCAATGTGAGAATTCAGAGTTCTTCTTTGGATCATGGACTGGCTGAGGGACTCGGTGATTCTGTTAAGGTTCCGGTCAACCCTCTTTGCATTGGGGTTGGTTTGGAGGATGTGAATGCTATTGTGGCTAAATTTTTAGGGGAGGAGAATCACACAGATATGGGTATGGCAGCTGCATCTACTTGATGAACAAGTGCTGTGGAAATGGCCAGCTAGTGTGTATATATGTGTGTTGTGGAGGAAATATCACTATCACTTACTTCCTTCTTAATTTGTTCATAACTTCATTTTGTATAAGATTTAGTTATTTAGTTATGTAGTTATTACTTACTATGAATTTTTATTTCCTTATTTAATTACTGGGAATATTGTTCGAATTGTTTCACTCCTACTGTCCTTCAGGATACTTTGGTAGTCTGTTACAATTTGCCCATGAGTTATGCACATTAAGATTATCGTGTCATATTCTTTCAACTCGTTTTATGTCATGCTTCTCTTTCCTAAGGACTGTTATTTGGAAATTGTTTCACTATATAACTTCACCATGATAGATTTAATTAATCAATTGAATGATGAAAAACTTTGAAATTCAAATGCTCCTTTTTCATTCCAGACATAATTTAAGGTATAAGATAGGGACTATCTTTCAATTACTTTTTTATGGTAATAATTAACACATTTAAAGACGCATTGACTCTTCTTAAATTCTAAATTTGGAGCAGTAAAAGGGTTTGCACAAGTTATTAGGAAAATAAATAAATTAAATTGTTTAAATATATAGTAGAATTGTTTCATAACTTATCCTTTGATTTGGATTTACTCGTGTATAATTAAGAAAGGTCATGTGCATTAATACGTATGTTTTTGTTATAATAATAATGTCTCGTCTTAATTCTATCGATTCATTTTACATTGTTTAAATTTATGCTTGGTTTTAAAATGATGATTTTATCATGTTTCAAGGACAAGATAGTTTATTGTAGCCTCTTGAAAGATTGCATCAAAATGCTTAATTAACGACTTAAAAATCGAAGAGCATACATAACACGTTGCTCATAAAAGATAATTGCATTTGTAAAAAGAGAATTAAACAAGTTAGATCCTCTCAGAAGAACTAGAAAATTAAATTAATTAAATAGCATACATGGCAGCGATACTAACATTTGTATTGAGTAGAGTAATTTACAAGCTACATTCATATGATGATGTAATCTGTACATGTCCCACAAACAACTAAAGGGGACGAGAAGTCGAGAGAGAACGAACGAGTAAAGGATATACCTAAAATCTGTTGAGACTTCACAACCATTTTCATTCCATACACACTTCAGCATAGTTTAGAGTTCCAGCTGTGCTAGCAACCTATTCTATGTGACCTCTATAGTCAATAGATTTAAGCTAACACCCCCAGCTTGAGAAGCCTTTTCTTGTGGCATGAGCAAGAGTGTGTGTCAACATGCAATCATAATCCCCTTTGAGCACCTGCTGTCAAAATTCAAAAGTGATAATATAGGGAAGCTTCTGTTCAAAAGTAATAAAGGTCAACATGTTTGCAGAGACATGGAATTTTAAGACCCCATCCCAATCACACTGCCAGCAGTTATTATACATGTATGTGGAGGAATGGATTTGCTTACCATTTTTGCAGAACTTATGGGTCAGTTCCGCCGGGGACGCTTGGGGGTTGACTGATGTTCCAACCCATCCATGTGGTCACATCTTCTAACAAATTGGTCAAGAGTTTTCTGCTTTGCAGGGCTATTCACTGGCTGATTAGCTGAGACCTTTGCAGGGCTACTCAGTGGCTGATTAGCTGAGACCTTTAAGGTGTTCTCATGCCCATCTAGCATCTGGATTTTCAACAACTAAGATTCAGAATGTGCTTCTTAAAAACATCAACCCAAACTATTGAGTATAAGAGACACAATTGAATTGAATCACCATGTCATATTACAATGTGGAAACTGAATTTACAATTACTTTCGTTTTGCACTACCCGTGAGAGAGTTTCCAAAAAAAATAAAATATACTAGAGATATACCTGCCCCAAATTTTCCAGTTTGCTTTGCACTACGTCCCTGAGAAAGTGAAAAATTAGAAGATTATCAATGCATCAAAGACATCAAGTCAATACCAACTAACAAGCCTCGGAGGACTGCTGAAAAAACAAAACCTACCATATGATGTCATCAACTGTGTCATTTGCTAGCAAGTAGTATATATTTACTGAAGATACCTGAAAACAAGAACTAGAAAGTCAGAGAATTATCAGAGAACAGATTGTTTTTTGCTACTCAAATATCAAAATAAGCTTAGCAGTGACAGATCTTTCCTTCAAAGAGATCACCCGTCACGATTTTTTCCAAGATTACCACAATTTCTAAATGTTACCACGTTAGTACTCTTGCACTGTTATAGTGGATTTTTAAACTACAAGGGCATTTTAGATCCCTCTTTTTTTCCCTTTTTTATTTAAGAACACCCAATTTTGAGAATACCTGTCCAATTCTATGAGCACGGTCTTCGGCCTGAATTAGGTCACCTGGAGTCCAAGACAACTCTGCAAAGATGACTGTGCTGGCAGCAGTCAAAGTTAACCCAACGCCTCCAGCTTTAATTGATAACTGCAGGACAACATATGAACAGGAAATCACTATCTCAAAAGTCAAGGTTGAACCATGTTTTACACCAGAACTATAGTCCAAACAAGTGAAGATCCCAACATATAAAAGAGAGATAACTACAAGAAAACAGATGAATGAAATTACATACCACTGCTGCCTTGATAGCATCTTTTTCCTGGAACTCTGTAACCAATTGTTGCCTTGAAGCAGCAGGTGTACCTCCATCAATCCGGATGCAACCAACCTTTTTTTTCTGGAAATTTTAACAGTTCTCATAAGTGATCATCACCTCATGATAAGATGCGGAAAATTTATGTGGCCTTACAAGAAGAAACTCGTGTATCGAATCAATCATTGGTTGATGGTGTGCAAATATAAGAAACTTGCAACCTGCCTGCAGCAATCATGACACATCTAGCATTACCACATGCAATGATGATCAACAGCCCAAATTAAATCACAAGAAAAGCAAGGCAACAAAATTGCAGCAGCCACTTTTTTAGTTTGTTTGGGTGAGTGTTTATCAAAGGTGATTTTGAGTAAACCTGATTTTGAGTAAACTTGATTTAGTAAAGAGGTGGAGCAGCGACATACCTCAATGACAGTTCCAACATAATCAAGGACAGATGGAATCTTGGCTTCCGCAGAATCGGTATATATCTGGAATTGAATGAATCAAGGTTCAGTAATTAATCACATAACAAAGTCGTGATGATTTGAATTGCCCGTGTACAGAGGGAAAATGAGCACACATTGAAGTAAACTATAATCCTTTTGTAGTTCTAGGAAATAGTAACAATTTCTCAAACAAATCGTGCAACCTAAACTTCGGTGCACAACTTCTACCACCCATACCTTGTTAATAAGATTTTTTTGAGTAAACTTGAGTGATTCAGCCTCCTCTTTTGACTTAGATGCCTTGATTTTGGCTTTTACCCTCTCCAACTACAAAACAAGAATCAATATTGGTCAGCTTTTACCACCACAAACTGCATATGCAAGACACAAATATTACCATTTCCAAGTAAAATGACCTATTCTTGGTAAAAGATTTACTGCATTGCTAGATAAAAATTGCTGAGCAAATTCCAAACCAATTTCAGAAATTAAAAAATTCAACTCTCTCTTCATCTTCCTGGGAGGCCAAAGTACGACTCATTTATTAGCAAAATATGAACAACAATCATACAGTCCAAACATGGGAAGTCAATATACTTGTTTGAAATTCAACAATCCTATATAATTTGATTAAAAAAATCTTAGATGCCATAAAAAAAAGCTAAAAGAATATTGCCAAGACATGTACCAACTGCATCCCATTATTAGCTTGAGTTATAACCTAACAAAACTGAACGTTGCTATCCTCATCTCAAGATGTACAACAAATATGTTGAATTACCTCACGAAATAAAGCATTGATTTGTTTCATGTCCTTGTCGGCCAAGTCTAGGAAGACCTGAGAATCAATTATAAAACACATACAATAAATAACTCTGAAGTTTCATGAAGAGGCTATGTTACATTCATACACTGAAAAGAAAAAAAATGTCAAAGTGTGCATTATATAAACAGACTACACAGAACAAATGGTGATGAATGTACAGACTTGTTGCCTACGCTTCACAGGAAGTTGAGAAAGAACATCCTTTTTAAGCCTGCGAATCATCACTGTTGCCTTCATCAAATTGTGCAATTCTTCATGGTTACTTGCCCCTTGATAAACTCCAAAAATTCCCTGGAAGATTCATGTAAATGCATAGTCATCCATCAACAGCAAAAGGAAAAATGGCTAATTAAAAAATCATATCTGTAACAAAGAAGAGATGACTTACACCCTTGCAATACCGGTTACCATATTCATGAACATTCTTATAGACATCAGGATACAAAGCTTCCAGCTAGAGCACAATTTCAAATAGATTATCAAAATATAAATTCCAACAATGTCAAACATTAATGAGGTATTAGGCCTAACTAGACATAAAGAAGTTACCTGCTTGAATAGTTCAATTGGTCGGGATAAAGCGGGAGTTCCACTAAGCAATATTGCATATTGAGCTTTCTGACATTGTCACACTTTTTTAGTTTTTGAGTGAAAAACAAAAGCATGAAAGAATTGGATAGAGAAATATTATTCAGCAGTCTCTACTGCAACTCAACTACTAAGGAAGCTAAAACATGATCCAATCAAAATGTTTCATATATAACACCAGACTTCCTTTTGGGGAGGAAAGGTTGCAGGGTTCAGAGTCCTATATGTGCACATGCTTCGGCACACAACATGGACTTAATTTTTTTTCTTCCTTTTCTTTTTTGTTTAAATATCCTTGTAATTTTCTCTCTTCACTTTTTATCTTTTCCTTGTGTTTTCTATGTTTGTAAAACATGGACTTACTTTAGAGGTAAGCATTAAGCAAGTATACCAGACCAGAAGCAAGCAAGTGATTGTGGCGTTCAAGAATGAGTACCTTTATAACTGGAAGAGAAGCAGTTGTCCTCTTTGCCTGAGCATTTTTCAGAAAGTGTGATTCATCTGCAATTACAACCTGGATAAAAATAGTTTAAGCTGAGAGTGTGATTTATCAGAATATTTGGAACCATATTTAACATTCATACAGGTATATATAGACCCAGACATCTTTCCAGGAAAATCTCTGATGGTAAAGTACATAACCCAACAACAATAAAAATAACTAAAATGCTAAAAACAAATATTACTTGGCGTCTCGGCCACCGCTCAAGCCAATTTCATTTATTTAAAAATTAAATTAGAAAGGGAAACACTATTAGGAAACCAAAAGAAGAAAATAATTTCTTAGTTTTCATTTTCACTTTTGGATCATAATAGATGCTATTGCTGCTAGATAACCTGAAATTCACACGCAACCTGAAACTAATTATTGTATAAAAAAGTATGCAATCATTATCAGATAATTTTGGTTTGTGTGGATAATGAAAACTCATTTTTAAATGAAGACAACTTTTAACAGCCTAGCATAATACACTGTTGTCTGTTAATCATAATGAGCATTACAATTTACAAGCATGAAATACTTTATCAAATTTCATGTATTTCAACACTTTTTATTCACAATGTATAGTTCACTTCCTCTAATCTTTGTACTTACTGCGCCTGTGATGAAAGACCAAAAGCAAACACTTACATTGGTTAAGATCAGGACTTAGGAACCACAGCGAAAGTCAGAAAATTAGATAACTGGATGGCACTAACCTTAAAGTCGGATGCCATAAGCATATTTTGTAGCTTTGGCACCAAATCATATGAGATAATGTTGAAGAGTCCATCCAGATGAATGCTGCTTTTGGCACTCGAAGATACTATATTGAAACCTCCTCTATTTGATCCACCACTTTGAGATAAGATAACCTACTCATGATAATTAGTGAGTAGAAGAGAATTCATAATATTCAAATAAATGATATACTTTATCAGAAAGGGAACCTAAGGCAACAAAAAAAAAATTCTTAAGTTTTCAATACAGACCAAAAGAGAATAAATAATAAAGAAAATTTAAAAGGGGTCATGGAAACATACAAGTATATCTGATGAAGGAATATTCAGCCATTGTTGAATCATCTAAATTAGAGCAAAACAATAAGCACATATGTTATCAAGTGTGTTACACAATAAATGATGAAAAACGTAGAAATACAACCCTTACAGAAGCCCATTGCAAACGTAACGAAGATGGTGCAAGTATGAGAACAGGCCATGAATCCCGAACGCATGCAGCTACAGCAATGGCCTGAAAAAAAACAAGAAGAGTTATACATGCAACACTTCAGTAATATGGTACTCCAATAGAATAAATATTCCTCACTTTTCTTCCCTAAGGAAGAAGGGGAAAGAGAGAAAAGAGATAGATGAAAAAGGAGATCAACCAAAGTGGCAGTTTACTAATGATTAACAGGTCTCATTCCCACCATAACCCTACTTTCCTGTTCTCCCAAACAGGCATAAAAAGCTCATAATTTATATTTTATTTATCTAGTTTTGAGATTTCCCCTCACTAATTTTCTTTTCTGAAAGTCAAAAGATATTGGACTTTGTTAGAATCAATAGTTAATGTGATGTCACATAAAATAATGGCGTCCCCGGATTATGCTCTATTTCAAAACTAATGTATAATTAAGATCTAGCCATTTATTCACAAAAGATAAACTAAAAAAGCTTATTCAACAGTATACACAGTTACCAGGTGCGCAAGAAAATGATTATCATTGAAAGACAAACAAATACATAGCAAATATGTAATATTATATATATGGCCTTGTGAAAACTAAAAAGAATCATATAATTGTATGTTTGTTCATCAAGATGTAAAACAATGCTACACAAGTACACATGGAACACAGTTAAACGTATGGAAATAATTCAGTTTTAGACAGTGAATTGCCTGCAAAGTTTTCCCCAGTCCCATTTCATCTGCTAAAAGAGCACGACATCCATGCTGCAATATAAACCTGAAACAAATAAATAATAACTAAAACCAAGGCATAGTAGAAGAACAAACTAGGGAGGGAAAAACAAAAGACATTGAAGATAAACCACAATAACAATCCATATTATATGAGAATGGTAGGAAAAAAGTGAGCAAGCCACTACATACCTTATACCTTCTCGTTGAAATGGCAAAAGCTTTGATTCAATATAGCTAGGGATATTGTCGTATCGATCTTTCAGTAAAGACAGAAAAAATAGAAATTTCAGAAATTTTTGGGAAAAAAATGACATATATTATATATACCTAAAGCCTTTGCAAATCTAGAAAGGAAAGAAAAAATAACTGATAGTTAAAACATTCAGCATATACCTCGAAAATCTGGAACAGCAGATGAAGCGGTAATAGCCCGCTGCACTAAGGGATCTAAGTTCTCCACCTGTAAAATAATTTGCATAAAATTAGGAAGAAAGCTAGAGCATATAGAAATTGAGGAACAAAATAATCTCATAAAAATCACAATCGTAATCACAAAAATCTGGCGTACATCCTCACTCTAGGATAGTAGATTCTTGTTATCAATGAATAGAACATTCACTGAATTAGTGATCCCACCTTCACACCTAGTCCTATTACCCACGTATGATGAATCCCAATTTTTTGATTCCCCAGACCTTGCTCATCTCATCACATTCAATCATTAAATGTGAAAGTTAAAGATATCCATATTCTGGAGAGTTCAGGACAAAACCTAAAATTTAAATTTAAATTCCAAACAAATTACAAAGAAAAAAGAAGAAAAAATGGGAGGGTGTTTCAGTGATAGTCTAGGGAGGGTCACATGTTACACAGCCCTACCCCGATGAGTGGAGAGGCTGTTTCTGTGACAAGAACCTGTGACTACCAGATCACAAGACTGACAGCAATATTATTGTTGCACACTTGCACTGAGGCTTGCCCTCGAGGTCACAAAATCATTATGAAAAAGAAATTTGTATATGCTAATGTTATTTGTCTTATAGTAGCAAGTAGTAACACCAAATTTTCAACTGCAAAGTAAAGAAAGATGGATGAAGCTATTACCTGAACATTATAACCAGATATTTCTCTAAGAACCTTCTCTGCTTCTGACAAAGAAGATAGAGGGAACATCCATAACCTGCAGACTCAAAAGATTTCATAAGGCTAAGGCAGCAAAGCAGCCAATCCAGAGAACTAATGCGCTCGCCACCGGCACAAACACACACTCATTGGAGGAAGGGAGGAGAAACATACCGCTCTTTAGCATTCCAAGAAGATTTAGGGATTCTTCGAAAAACAGCAACTACTACCTGATGCAAAACAAAGTCTAAATCATGAGCCTGAAAGCTCTGCACCGGAACTTGTACATGGTCAAAGATAAAACCTTAATCATGGAACTATCAAAATTGAAAAAAATTCAATGCCGTGCAAACAGTCAACAAATAATACCTGGTCATATTGAAACTTTGCTGCAACGTTTCCACTGGAATGGAGAAAAAATTTGACAGAAACCTTTGGCAATTCTTTCGAATGCTCATCTGCTTATACATGAAGCCAAATGTAATAAGGCCCTATTTGGATAACAAGTTTATCTACTACTTATGGCATAAGCTACTTTTATAATCGAAAAAAAATTATAGTGAAACTTATTTTATATAAGCCATAAGCTGTTTTGATAAGTTATCCTGGGTAGCTTATGAAAAATAAGCCCAAAACAGCTTATGAATCAGTCATAAGTTGTGTTCATAAGCTCTGTATAAGCCAATCCAAACAGACCCTAAATAAAAAACCAATGGTCACTACTTGATACTTTGAATTACAGCAATAGAATAAGAAAGGGGAAGAAAAATGATATCCAAGTTAATGGTGGAGAAGACAACCACACCATTTTTTGTCCCTGATTTCACTGACGTGGGCAGTGCTCTAGCTCCTTGAGACAAAGCATCAACCTGGATGACAATAGTAAAACTAAGACACAAAGCAATGTTTGCTCCTACTTAAAAATGTTCATAATATGGAAAATTACTAGTAATTACAGTATCAAAAAGCTTATGCTCCTACTATCTCTACATTGTCTCACTTTAAATGGGACACAAGCATGAACACTTAACTGAGCAAACAGAAACAGATTATGCTAATAACCCACAATACAAATCAACTAGAGAATCCCATTAGAAGATTACTAGAAAACAAATGTAACCCCATAACGGGAAAAATGATGGAAAAGAGTAATGAATGAAAGAAGTAAAAAAAAAAGATAATAACTTTACTCTTTGAGGGCGTGAAACGGGAGGGGGGTTTGGTGGGAATCGTTCCGAGTGGTTGGTTGTAGAATGGTGCTGTTGAGAAGAGGAAGAGGAAGAAGGAGGGTTGCGGAGTTGAGCAATCTTCTGGAAAGCGTCTCGTTCGAGGGAATCGAGGTCCTCAGCGCTGAGGTCCCAGTCCTCCGGTTCCATACTATGAACTCAAATCCTTCTTCTCTCTTTCCTCAGAATTAAAACCCGCTTTCTTTAGTTTTCTGTCCCCTCTTTTGTTTTTTGTTTTTTTCTCTCTTTTGAATTTCGTAACTTCAACACGTTATTTCTTTTTTTTTATCGTTTCCTTCTTTTTCTTCCTCCTGTGTTAGTGTTAGGTTACAGTTACAACTTACGGCTTCTAGCGTGAGAGAGCCTTTTTTGCAAATAAAATTTATTTTATAATCCTTTAATTATTTTAAATTTGAGAAATTGTCCCACTAAAAACCTCACCAGCTGCAAACTTACCTCCCTTCTAACTCCACCGCCACCGCCACCGCCACCGTGACCCCATCCCCCGCTCTATCCCTCTTTTTTGGATCCACGCCATTTTTTGAGTTCTATTGTCTGATTCGAATATTGTCCTGTGTGTGGATAATTAACCAGAGATCATACCCGCAGTGCCTCCTGTCACAAACTCTCTTCCAGAACTGCTCGCAAGAAATTCTGGCCAGAAATCTATTATCTATTGCTCTTATTCCTCAAATCACTCACCCTCTAGATAACGATGATAGTACTGTTGCTGTTGCTTACAACTATCACTAAAAAATAACAAACACAAACATTATGGCAATTTCTATTATGGGTTCTTCTTTGTTCTACAAAATCTTGCAAACAGAAGTACAGAACTAATTAAAATGATTTTCCTTGTCATTTCTATCTAAAGCTTGAATCTTTTTCCTTTGTTTGGCAAACCCAAAACGAAAAGTAACCCTTTTTTCACATCAGATTTTTTCAACTTTCCAAAAAAAATTTCAACTTTCCAAATTTTGGAGGAAAAAAAAAGGAATGGAAAAGACAAGAGGGTTTCTTCCCTTGGGTTCCTGAATTTGGGAGAAGACAAGAGGGAAAAGCGCTAAATATGAATTAGGGTTTCTTTTCTTCTCTCTATATCCTGCAAACCATGGCAGAGCACGGACGCGGCAACCATGGCGGGGTTAGGAGGTCGAGGGCGCGGCGGCGATAGGGGCCAAGGCGGGCGATGTACGATCTGTCGATGACGGCGGCGTATGGCGGAAGGCACCGCGTGTGGTGGTTGCGGCGGGTGTGGGCCGTGTGTTGAGCGGGGAGGGGTTGATGGGTTTATAAAATAAACAAAGTTGAGGGCTCAAGTTTTTTAAATTTAATAAAGTTGAAGTATTGAAAAGTAATATTTTTTTGCCTTTAAGTCCTTGCTCAGGTGGATTGTCGCTCACCCTAGCCTGAGCCATGTTACAAGTCGGCGGAGATGTTTAATTTAAAATGTTTCAAAAAAAAAAATGTGCATGGAGTATTTTGTCAAAAAAAAAAGTGCATGAGTATTTTTTGCTCTAATATATTCATCGATAACGCTTGCCTCCTCTGTCTTACCGCGGCGGCTGGCACAGAGTTAGCTGATGCTTATTCCCCGGATACCGTCATTGTTTCTTCTCCGGGAAAAGAAGTTCACGACCCGTAGGCCTGTTTTTTTTTTTTGACAGCTCACATGCTTATTGTGTTTTATAATTAGCATTTGAATTTTTTTTCAAATAATTAAATAATTTTTTTGTAATGTTTTACTACTATTTGAATTTAGTGGTTGATTTGGATTTTTTTTTCAAATGAATTATATGTTGTATTTTTTAGGCAAAATTGTTCTTTTAGTCCTACAACTTATTTATTTGTTTTAATTTGGTCCTATAACTTTTTTTGTGTCAAGTTGGTCCCTTAACTTTGCAAGTGTTTGATGATGATTTTTAGTATACACATCTCTCTGTGTGCTTATTGAAATGTTGTGTTCTTTATTTCATATGAAATTAGACAAAAAGTATTTCAATTTAGGCTTCGGAATGACCTAATTTGGACATGTATTGGATTAGAAATTGTTCTCTCAAGTTAGATGTGTACACTTTTTCAGAGGTTGTTAGTCCTAGAAAAACAGGGACTTCATATTAGAAATTTATTCTTCATCTGAAACTTGAGAAAACAATTTCTAATCCAATACATGTTCAAATTAGGTCATTCCAAAACCTAAATTGAAATACTTTTTTGTCTACCTTCATATGAAACAAAGAACACAACATTTCAATAAGCACACAGAAAGATATGTACACTAAAAATCATCATCAAACACTCGCGAAATTAAGGGACCAACTTGACAAAAAAAATTATAGGACCAAATTGAAACAAATAAATAAGTTGTAGACCAAAAGAACAATTTTGCCTATTTTTTATCATTATTTTTTTACGAAACAAACACATTACAGGAAATTCTATTCAAGTTCTTTTTTGCAAAGATTCTATTCATGTTAATTAAGAAACAAATAATTGGTTCAAGTACACGTACATAGGTACTCAATAAGTATGAATTGGGTTTTTTTGGATACCAAGTATATTGTATTATCTTACATCCTTATAGTGTTACCTTAAAACTCTACCCCGCTCGTGCACATCATTTGGGATCACATCATTAATTACTTGATCAGGTATAATCACTTTTAGTCATTACATCATAGACATGCCCTAAAATTCCATCTCGGTTTTTCCTTTTGCAGAATGAGAAAACTTAATCCATTTACTGCCTTATTTCAAGTATGATTCCCATCACTTGATTGTTATGATTTCATTGATACATTTTTCCATGCCCTATCATCAATGTTGTTGATTTCTTTGGACCATCACCCACAGTACAAAATTACCATCCTCTATTCTTTGATCATTACTCGTTCTATATGTTTGTCTGCCATGGTAATCTCCTTATATGGCAGGGTCTTATCTTGCACGCCATGCAATGTATCTTGCAAGTTGCATTACAATAATTATTACTCATCTTGATTGCATCATCAATCACCTCATTAGCAATAATTAACTTCATCATGGTCGTGCCCTAAATTTCCATCCTTATTTTGCCTCTGCAAAACATTAAATCTTCATACATTTCTTGCCTTATTGTCAATATGATTCCTTATAATTACTTGATTCGTCATAATTTTGTCAGATCTCTTTCTCATCGTGTTGTCTATGTTGTTGATTTCTTTGGACCATCATCTACAATCCAACATTTTCAACTTTTTGATAGTCTATTTGATCACGATTCATTCTATGTATTCATCAACCATGGTTGTTCACTTCTAGAGATAAAGAACCACCTTCGTTATTCTGTAATGGCAACAAGATTTTATAACATATGTCAATTCCACACTCAAAACAAATTGAGGGGAGGTCGTCATATACTCCACCTCACATGTTATCCCATTAAACTTAAACTTGGACATCAATACTTTATGCAAATAAAGTCCTATGCATATACCTTGCTAATTTTGCTCGCTTACTGGTGTAAAACCCCATTCGTACCACTATGATGAAGGATGTTATTACCAATCTCCACAATCCTCCATATCGCGTGTTTGTATTATTACAATAAAACCTTAACAATTTTCACAAACTTTGTTCAATCAACTGATGATGTGTCAAACGAAGTGACAACTCAGATTTGATCATGTTAATCCTCAATAACATAATATGTTGTCAAAATTCTTCAACTCACCGCACTTATACCTCAATAAAGTTATCATGAAGGACTAAAAATGATATATTTCAAAAAATAAAAGACTGAAATAAGACATTTTAAAAATAGTGAACTGAAAGTAAATATTAACTTATTTACAAAAACTAAAAATATACTTAACTTGGCTAAATTATGATAAAAAAACATGAATAATTCAGATAAAAAAATGAGAAAATAATAATCACTAGTAGCCTCATATCGACATAAAAAAATATAGAAATTAAAAAACCTTATGTGGGTTACAAAAGAGTAAGGTTTGATTATTATTTTTTTGTCGACAATAAGGTTTGATTTGAATATTATAATTTGGTCAAAATAAAATTGAATGTTATAATAAATAATAAATGTGTTTATACTAAATAATAAATGTTATACTACTAAATAGTAAATGTTATAATAATAAAAAATAGTAAATAATAAATGTGTACAGGCAGTTTCTTTTCCCTTAAAAAATGAAAAATAAAGTCAAGATTCAGACCCCAATGTCAGAACATTTAATTAATTTAAGCTAGTAACTTAATCCGCATTTAATAACCGAGTATATTTAAACTAAGCCGTTGGGGAGACACCGAGAGGCATGGGTTTAGCGGTTCCCACCATTTTCCTCCTCAGTAGTGTTCCCATTTCGCACTCTCTTTGATTTCTAGGGTTACCGTTGGGGACTCACCCCACGTGCGGAGGGTTATCTCCCTCCGTCAATGCCACTCCGATGAACCTATCCCAACGCTTCCCGGCGGCGTGCGACGGCTGCGGCACCTCCCAAGCCGTGTGTCGTATCATCCACACCCTCCGCTACCGTGCCACCGACCGTCGTTTCTGCACCAACTGCGTCCTCAAACAACACCAAGGAATCTTCTGCCCTATCTGCTTCGAACTCTTCGACGATTCACTTCTCCCTCACCTTCGCCTCATGTGTGTCCGTTGCCCCTCCATCGCCCACCGATCCTGTGTGCTCCCTTCCACCGCCGACCCAGCTGCACCCGCACCCGCTTTCCTCTGCCCTGCCTGTGCCGACCCTAACTTCCATTACTTCAAGCTCCCCGATCGGAGTCCCGTCGAAATGGATGTCCGCTCCGCCAAGGTGCTCGTCACCGCCGCTCGGATCGCCGCCAACGCTATGCGCAGGGCTGCGGCGGCCGCCCGGTTAGAAGCCGAGCGGCGGGCCGTGGAAGCCGTCGTTGCCAGGAAGAAAGCCATAGAGGCTCTGGATCACCTCGCCAATCTCATGGAGGAGCAGCAGCGAGAGGCTTCGAGGGAGAATCAGAAGACTAAGAAGGGCTCTAATTCTGCAACTAAAAATGCTGGCCCCCGTATGAAAAAATAGCGTATTTCCCCATCGTTGCCATCAAAACTTCGCAATGAATCTTTTTAGATTGTTGAATTGGTTATTTTGCTGTAGATTATATGTGTCCTAGTTTTTTTTATTGGCCTAGTGCTGACTGTGGTAGCTTTTGATTATAAAGACTAGTTGATCAGGTCGATTGCATCATTCAAATATTGAAGCTTATTATAAAAGTACAGCTGTTTTTGTTCTTCCTTATTCAGATGCAGTCATTTCATTGCATGTTAATTACATATAATCTACTTTGCAAAGGTAACTGGTACATGTGCATCGATATAAAGTTTAAAAATATACATGTATGAAAAAAATAGAATTCTATATGAACTTGATCAAATTGCATAGAAGATAAAAACACACAAATTATTATAACAGATGACATAAAAAGAGATTAAATTGTTCAACATGACAACAAACATCTCTCTTAGAATCTAGGCTAGGCCTAACTCGATCCTAAAGCTAGCTCAAGGGGTGAGGATTGCCCAAGCTTTATAAGGAATACTTTGGCGATATCTCTAGTCGATGTGAGATCTTAAGACACCCATCAAACCCAGTACAATGAAGGTGCTAGAGGCTGCAATGAAGGCAGTCCACAGTGTCGCAATTAAGGCAGCTAGGGTTTCCAACAATCTCATACTAAGAAAACTATACTACATAGATTTTTCAACAATCGACATCGTAAGATCTAATCATGACTATGAATATCACTCTTTAATTGCGTCAATCTGGTGACTTCCTTGTTCATCATTAGTGAAAAGATAAACCACCAATATCCCACATTTTACTTTCACCCTCATTATAACTCTTACTCTAGTCTTTCTTGAGAGGGGAGATGAAGATTTGTAGGTATGAAAATTGACAAGTGTCAGCCATTGAGCTTTGACGTCTAAGGCGAAGAATTGGTTGTTGATTTGGAGAGTGAATGATGCGGACACGACTTCTTCTCTCATTGACCCAAAGGGAAAATAAAAGAACCTTATTATATACCCAAATGATGTATTCAAGCTATACCCAAACAGTATCCAAGTTTTCGGGTATTGAATATGTGTACATCTCCAAAAATAGAGTATCCATGCTTTAGAGGTTAATGCTTTTGCACCAATTTATCATTTTAAAAGTGAATTATATGTCAAATATGAGTTTGTGTTGTGTTGAAATGGATGTGCTCTAGACATGTATCCTGGTTGATCTAATATCTGTTAGACAATCTCCATGACCTATAACTTAGTTGCTGGTTTCCTCCAACTTATAAACCTCTTCCAGATAAAATTTTCTTCATAGTTATTACTTGCCATGAACTCTTGTTGCATATAAAACGGTATCAGCTTTTCTGTACTTTCTCAATGTGCTTGTGTTTGCAATTTATGTGCTCTTTCCATTTATTCTTTTTTGTGAGGTTTTAGTATTAGTGCATGAAAAATATCAAAGTTAGTGCATGTTTGTTTTGATGTCAAACACACGTTCTCCCCGCAGCAACAAATAGGAGCTCTGACATCAAATGAGCTTTGGAACGTGTGTTGATGTTAAAACAAAATACACACCCGATATCAGGGTTTTAGCATATATTGTTATTGCAGAAGTTACAGACTGTAGGTTTTTTCCCATCATTATTTTTACGTTTTTAGTCTGGGATATGTATTGGTGTGATGCTTTTATTAGATTCTAATATTTTTCCTTTAGGAATCTTATTCTGAAATCTGAAAATAAATTATCGCTGTATGCTGTTTTTCCAATTTGATATCAAGTACAAAGTTAGCCTTTGAGGTAGGATGACACCTAAATGGGGAACAAATCTTAGTTGATGGCTTTCTATATGAGGTTCGATATACGTCTTAGCTACTACTACTTCCGATGGCCTGTTTAGAATCAGTTTAAAGAAACAAAACAGGGTTCTCAACATAATAAGATCTATCCAAATAAATAGGCTATTTAGTGCAAGTTAGTCTTTGAGGTAGGATAACACCTAGATAAGGGTTCATTACTTCATTATGTCTTGGCTACTTGTTTCAATGGCCTTTTTAGAATCAGATTAAAGAAACAAAAGTGTTGATAAAATCAATTCAAACAAGTAGGAGCAAGGTATATATGCTTAACATATATCCTGGCTTCATTCAAAACATTCACCAAAAAGGTTGGACAAAGGATAAACAGAGGCTAAATTTTCAAAACAATGATTTAAGTAAGTTATATTTCATTTCATTTCATTTCTTTTATTTTTTTATTTAGATTGAATTGGCTGATTATCTTATTGTAAAATCAAGGTACAGGGTATGCTTTTTGGTTTTATGATATTGGGATTGCTTATCTTCCACAAAGCGAGTAACCATTTAAATTGTTAGTACTTAATTGGTGGTGGTGGTGGTGGTGGTGGTGGGGGGGGGGGGGGTTGTGCTACATTTTTCGCTTCAATTTCTCGTTAATCTGTTCATGGATACTGACAGTAGCTTTCCCAGCATCTCTGTTCTTCCAGATGAAAAATTCACTATATAAACAATATCTATGTGAGAGAAACTTACATTTCAGAAGGTAGAATTTTCATTTTCATTTCTTAATTCAAGGTTTAGCCTATCAGTCATACTCCTCTCTGTTTGAGTTAAAGTTAACCATACAATTCTATGTCAGTGTCATTTGTTACACCATTTAGAGGGAAATAATCATGGTGTTCCCTTTCATTACAAGTTGGTTTTAAAGCAACAACAAACTGTTGTTATATTTTATTCTCAAGTCTTATAAAGAAGGAGTTAAGTGTTGCCAATATAATAAACTTCAGGGCAGTGTGAATGTATTTAAAGCATGTTTGATCGATGGGCCTGCTGTATGTTCTGTTCTTCTCTGTGGCAGTTTATTGTTACCTAGCTCTTATGAAAGATCTACATCCATATGCAATTGCCTCTCTGTTTTCATGCCTTAATGAAGCTGATTGGCATCTAAACTTTTTGAATGGATTCAAGTCATTGTAGCGAAAATGTTTGAGTGTGGAGTGTGAATGAGCCTTGTCCACTATCAAATCCTGGTTTTCATCCACAATGGCAAAATCGGTGAATCTCAATCTCTCATTGCTGTTCAGTACATTGATGAGGTCTGCAAAGACAAATCTCCCTTGCTGCCTTCAGGAGTTCTGGTCCCTACTTGAGAGCTCAGACCAGATTCTGGGCTGATTATGTTGACAAGAAGGTAACTTTCTGTGCCTTATTTTTGTTGTTGTTACTTCTAATTAATTTTCTTGTTTTGGATGTGTCATTTAACATTGATTCTGATCCTTTTGGTGCAAACTGTAATACAACTGATGCATATGAAAAGAGAATGGTACCGTTTGAAATTCGACAAGGTAAATTTAAAAATTAAAATTGGCTCATCATTTTTATTACCTTCACATTGGAAGTGCAAGCACTAGAAATAGAATAGAAGAGGGGATAGTTGGCGTGAACCTCTGACACTATTGCTTTTGGTTCTTAAATTGCAAAGGGTATTTGACATACTATTTTGTATTAGTTTGATTGAAGCCTCCTCAGCATTACTTTATTTTGTTTCTTAACGTCAACTATATGTATGATGCAGCAGGATTTGCTCAATGAAAGATGAAAAGAAAAAAGCGGCCAAGAATGGATTCATTGAGGTCCTCAGTCCTTACATTACTGGAGGCACAGCTATAAAACAAGCCTCACATTGTTTACAGACTTTGATTGTGGCCAACAAGGAAATTACGAATCACTTTGTAGCATGAACATTATTAATTGTATTTTACAACTTCTTCACTTTTTTTTATTCCAAGATGGAAATGCTGTAATAATTAAATAAATGATGATGATGATGATGATTGATAATAATAATAATAATAATAATACATAATGTATCTATAATAATGACTCATTTTAACTTTTAGAATGTTAATTTTCTCTTTCAATTTAACTTTGGAAGCAGTTCAGCTGCTTACACTGGATATTCCTACCTTCCACCGCCCTGCAAATTTGCCGCAGATGAATTCCTTTGGCAAAGCTAGGTGTTATTAATTCTCAATTGTTGTAGACAAGATTTTAAATTGTAGTTATAGTTACAGATTACATTATAATCTTTGATGTTATGAAAAATTATAGCGCAATTAAGGTAAAAAACCACGGTTGATGTGAAAATGTCGTCCGTTTTTTATCTCTCAAAACACCATGTTAAACTCAGAAAACTGTAGGACAAAACTGCATATATACATTTATCCTACAGCTGGCTATTTTAATTAAGGGGAAAATAGCAGTTACCCTCACAGCTGTGTATCCTAATTAAGAAGATAATAACTGTTACGAGAATACAACTGTAAAATAATAGACTTGCTGGTTTTAATGACTAAAGAATTTGCCACATCAACTTCATTGACACTTTGGGCGAAGGCAAGGGGTTTTAATTAAGTATTTTTTTAATGTTTTTAATATATTAAATGTATTTATTTTTTTATTTAATAATTATTTTATAAAGTAGTACGAGAATACATTCATATTCTTGCCCGATAAGTTTTTTTTTTGTGATTTTGTCATTGTGCTCCTTCTTTTTCAATTAACCCAAAAAAAAGTAAGATTTATAATTTTATATTAATTTCATGCTAATTCTTTGTGTGTTGTATTATAATTGTATCTTATTTTATAATTTTAAAAATTTGTTTATCCCTTCGTGTCATTTTCATAGTGTTCTTACGTGTTTATATGTGGCCAAAGATTTTTGTATATTTTCTTTTATCATATAAAAAGAGAGAGTTAAGAAGAGAAATATACAGAATAATAAATGTAAAGAAAATCCGAATTGTATATGAGCCATAAAACATTTTATTACATCAAGCTCAACTCACCATATAGCATTTTATTACATCAAACAAGGAAACTTATTCCACATATTATTTTCTTTATTTGGCTGAACACAAACTCCTCAGTTTTAGTCTACCCCTATTTTCTTCCTGTAGCTCAGAACAAACTCATAGACCTCATTTTCATCAGAAAGGAATTTGGAGACGCTCTCTCTCTGCAAACACCTCTTTCCCCAAGCAATGAGTTTTGGGCAGTCCAACTTCAGTTTGCCTACTGTCTCATAGGTATAAAACCATTTGTAGAAAGGAATGAAAGCAATATCAAGAAACCCAAATGTGTTCCCCACAAAATATGGCTTGTCACCAAGAAACTCTTCCAATTGCTTCAAATTCTCTATTAACTCCACCTTTTCTTTCTCATGTTCATCAACCTTCCCAGTCCATATCTTCTTTGCAACTTCATGCACCTGCATATTTAACATATCATTCATTGCTGTTAATATACATTATTCCTTACAAATTGATGTAAATCCAAGCACAACAAGCATCCCATGTTTGAGAATGGTATATCCCAATTTAAAATGAGAGTTCTCTCTGGTTCAAATTTATGGAAAATGGATTTGAAAAAGTGTTGTACTATTGCTCAAAACAGAATAAATTTAAAACTTCATGACAAATAAAAAATTAGACTTAGCTGCATTTTCAGTCATATATATGTATCATGATTGTGCGACTTTGGTCGCCAAACTCTAATTGATGAGAGATTAAAATCACACAAAATCACAATATCCGGGAATCAAAAGTACAGTTAAGCCAAACAAATTATTCTTACCTTGTTATCCACAAAATCAGCCCAGAACCTGGCTTGAGCTCTCTGGTATGGATCAGTGGGCAAGAGTGGATTTTGATCCTTCCAGACCTCATCAATATACTCAACAATAATAAGGGATTCACAAATGGGTCTCCCATTATGGATAAGGACTGGGATTTTCTTGTGAACGGGGTTCATTTGCAGAAGGAGTGCACTCTTGGTGTTCACAAGATCCTCTTCCTTGTACTCATACTTGACCCCTTTCTCTGCCAGTGCAATCCTAACTCTTATCCCGAACATGCTGAGATTGAAATCCAACAACACCACCTCATGATCCCCCATTATCAAATCGATCACTCCACACTCAACCAAGTGATCGACTTATCTTTGAATTTATAGGCAATGAGCATTCAATTTTAAGTTTGCTTATACAACTGATCGAGAATTTTTTTTTCTAAAAAAAAAAAATCATACCAAGTAAAATATTTAAGGTTGTTTTTTGACAATGAAATATTTAATGTTGTAAACTGAAAAACATTTATTACTCTTATTAAATGGTAAGAAGTATTTAAGAAAAATGATTTAATAATAGTAATCTTGGAGGATTTGTTGTAAATGAAAAGATATGCATAAAAGAATTTGAGATTTTTTTTATAAAAAAAAAAGAAATTTAGATTTTTAAATAGTCTGAATTTAACACTTACTATAAATTTAATAATTTTTTTATCTTTATTTTTAGTTATTTTCCAAAAACAATTTAATTTATTTATATTAAATAATAAGTACTTTACCATTTATTAAATATTAAATGCATATACTAAATATTTTATCTTTATTTTTAGTTATTTTCTAAAAACAATTTAATTTATTTATATTAAATAGTATATAAGTACTACCATTTATTAAATAATTTTGTGTTTAGTTATTTTCTAAATTAAGTATTAAATGTATATGTATTAAATTAAATGCATATATTAAATATTTTTTAGCTATTAAATGCATACATTGAATATAAGAAAATTTGCACTCATCTCTCTCCATATTTATTTAAATGACATATATACATCTCTATTTTTTTAAACAAATAATTATTCTTGAACAATCATTTATTTTTAACATCCATCTAACATTTGTATCTTTTCTTATCATATCACCCATCTATCATATCTATTACTCATATCTTTTATTCTTATATCTCTCAAGGTTTGGATTTCTGCAAAACATTTTTCCTTTTAAACAAACACTTATAGCCTTGTTTGTTTTGTTTAGGGATAATTATGAAACTTCTTCTATGATATCATTTCTAGTGCTCATAATCGATTCAATCTAAGGTAAACTAAGGTAACCGAACCGAATAATTTGAAAATCAAAAAAATCAAAAACCAAATCTTTTTATTTGATTAGATTGGATTTCAGATCCTAGAGTAACGACTGATGTAATTCAATCCAAAATTCCAAATCGACTCTACTGCATGCGAATACTATTATGGAACCTCCAAACTTTTCGGAGGACAAACTTGCTCTCTTTTATCGTCAAATCTGATTTATCCAATAGTTCCTTATTGTAATCTTTGATTTTGTTAATCCCAGTACACTGCAGAGTTCAAGAAGGCAAGGCAACTTGTGGGAAGAAGAGAGAAAAATCAATAAAGTGTCTGTTTTGGCAAATGAAAAATTCAAAGAGCGAGAAGCTTACGCTGTATCGTTCAAACGCGGATTAGTTCATAGATTATTGATACCCGGCTTTCAAAGTTGATAGAAGATGACTATTGACTAGTAAACATGTCATGGACGTACCACTTCCTATTTCACCCTTCATAGACCACTGCACACTTCCTATTTCACCCTGAATCGCAGAATTGCTTATTGATCTCGTGAGCATCATCATTGTACAGATCGAACAAACCAAACCAACACAACACAACACATACAATGGACAATATGTCGGATGATTTATTGATGGAGATATGGAGTCGTATCCCATACAAAACAAGAAAATTCAGCACGTGGGAGAGTATACCATGTGTGCAACCCCATCACAAGAGAATGGACCCAACTCCCTCTCCCTCCTCCCCCACTCACTTCTCATAACCAACGCGACCGTGTGCTTGAAGGGTTCGCATGTGAACCCCATTATCATCATCACCTTCTTGAAGAAAACAGAGTCCACAGGGTCGCTTTCAATTACCGTCACAGGTTCAGGGTAGTGCGTTTTCCTCGCTTCGATGGAACGGTAAACGAGATTCTCTCTGGTGTAACAAAGACCCAGTTCGAAATGGTGGTTTTCTCTTCCGAGACAGGGCAATGGAGTAAAAAGCTCGTGTCTTGTCCAATGGGTTTCACGCAATGTGCCCTTTTGTTACCCGTGGTTGAACATGGAGGAAAATTGTATTTTTTTTGGGGAAAACGAGTCTTTTAGTTTATGACCCTTTCAATGACAATGATGAGCCATTATCTCATACCATTAGTTATCCAACTCGTAGCAATAATAATGATATTCTTTTCAATGGTCATGTTGGGGTGTGTTGTGGGAACATTCGAATTGCGAGTGTCTCTCTTCTCAACAACAGTTCGGGTGTGAGTGTGAGTGTGAGTGTGTGGGAATTGGAACGGGACTGTTGTTTGTAGCTGGCGGTTGTTGCACGTGACTTGTGTTCCTCACCAGGACGTGCACGTGCGGGATTGCATCAGGCCAGAGCTATTGATGACGGGGCGAGAGGGTGATGTTGTTGACATGGGGTTGCAAGTAAGGGCTTTCCATCCGCATCGTGGAGATGTTGTGTTCTTGCAGCGTCCTCATGTCCGCATATTTGTTGGTAACTTGAAGAGTGGCCATTTGGATACGGTTGGTTATGGGTTTCAATGGTTGCAAATAATTTCACTTGACCTTCCTTGTTGGCCCACTCCAGTCCCATCCATAACAACGACGGACACGGATTCCCAACGGTAGGAAAAGCATGCAGTTGCCGCAGTCAGGTATCTCTAGCCGTTGAATCGAAATCATATGGCTCACATTTGAACTTTGCAAACCAACTTTAGAATTCATACTCAACACATGAATCATTAGATCTCAATCCGACTGTCTAAGATGCTTGATTGCAGCAGCAACTGCTTGCTTTTTCTACAACAGTAGGGAATCCAAATCCAACAACAACATAACATGGATTGTGGATTGTGTTTGTGTGTGGGTGAGTATTTGGAAAACAAGAAAATCCTTTCACAATTTTTTTCTTTTTTTTTTCTTGTTGATTATGCATAGCTGTTTGTTTCCTTTTCGTTCTAGTTTGATAAAACTCAGTTGGTAATCGGATCATTGATAGGTACCAGTGATTATATGTAATTCGATAAAATAGCAAGTGATGTTTCTATAGAACACCTATCTAATCTCACTTTGCACTGCAGACTTGAATTTTGTGAACTTCATTTAGGATTTGAGGACATCTAATACATGTTTGCCTAAGCGCTGACACAATGATTCTGATTTCTGGCATTCAGAATCAATTCTATTGCCGGTCACCGTGACATGCTTCTTATAATGAGGAACAAAGGCAATGTCCTTATCATTCGGTAACACAGGCAAAATATTCAGTCTTTCAGTTACACAACACTGAATCCCATCATGCAGCAATTAAATTACAATCAAAGCATGGCCTGCAATAAACAAATTTTTCATTTTTGTTTACTTTAGTTACCTTTGATATATGGAAGCAAACTTACAAGAATTCCCCAGGAATTGACCTTCTATATATATCCCCAATGACTGGAAGTCAAAAAGAGAAAACAAAAATCAATCAAATTTCCCATTTCATAAAGCCTTTAATTGATACATATTGACATCATTTAATATAACATTCAACAATCGAGGCCTCTGGCGCGATTACTCAAGAACCAGTGTGTTGAGATGTTTTTTTTTCTCATCAAACCTATATACTACATATAAAAACATGTTTAAATATTAATACCTCTTCGATCTGCTGACAGAAAAGCCAAACTTGGTGACTTGCATTTTGATTTATTAATTTCTTGACAATAATTGTCCACTCTAAATTGTCTATGGTGCATGGCTAATTATTGATGTTCAGAGTGTCTCCAGTGATCAGTGAAGAAACGGCTGCATCTAATGCTGCCTTGATAGAAGGGTCCTTGATTATAGCTGCACTCACAACATCCACCAAGGCAAGGCTTTTCTCTGAGGCCGGTATCATGGTTGATGAAGGTTTAGAATCAGAATATTGTTGAGTCCTGTTGTAACCATGCAGTGGAAGAGTAGGAAACTGTTGGCAATGGTTTGAAGAAATAGCCCTTTGGAATTTCAACAAGTCAATAGAGGGCTGAGTTAAGTCCAGTGTAACAGTGGGGCATGATGCAGATGGGTAGAAGGTAGCCAAGCCAGCAGGACTAGACATTGATGAAGAGAAGAGGCCTGAATAATTTGATAGGGTACTAGTGCTAGTGGTTGAGCCAGAAAGGAACATGCTCAATGCTGCTGATGTTGTGCTTGCCATGGACCTTGCTGCTGGTGGAAGTGAATGATTGTGATTCCCCTCATAGGTTATGATGGTAACAGCCTCATCCACTGCACACCTTTGTACCTGTTACCCAAATTATATGAAGGCAGGGGTGTGAATTAATGTCAAATTTATAATTTCTTCAAAATGTCAAGACAGAATTGTTATGATGAAGTGGGGAAAGACAAGAATCATCAATAAGCTTAAGATCAATGATTTGATGAAGTGGTGTGAGTGAGATTTCCCCGTTAAGGCACATGGCTTTTTTTTCTGTTGTTTAGTGTCCTTTTTATGAAAAAAGATCTCAAATTATTAATTACTTTTTTTTTCTTTCTGTTTTCATGTTTATTCTATCAAATATCGCATTCTCTTTTAATTCTTTTTAAATTATGTTTATATGTACATTGAATTTTTCATTTTCACCCCCAAAATTTCAGTTGCTATAGTGACTTGATTTTAAAGTTTTAATTATTTCTTAAATAAATATTAAGCATAATGAGATATTTATAAATCATCATTAAAATAGTCTTAAATCAATTTTTTTAAATAAAAAATTTCAAATGTCTATATTTTTGATATTTTAATTTATTCAATCTTGTCAAAAAAATATATATTTTAATTTATTCAACTGCATTTAGGAATTCGACTCTGACATCAAATATATGTCAAATAAACAGGAATTGGTTATTTATTAATATTCAATACACACTATATATATGGTAATTAATAAAGGAGAAAGCATAGTTAAGGGATGCATGCCTTCTGAATCCGACAAATAAATAAGGAAAATCTGCACGAACCTGCTTACGAACCGGACATTCTGTTCCCATATTGCAACGATAGTAGGCCCGAGGACAAGGGTTACCCTTTGCTATCTTTTGTCCATACTTTCTCCATCGGCACCCATCACCCATCTTAATTACAATCAAATTATATGGCAAATGCGCGCATAGTTAGTTAATAATCAATCATGTATATAGTTCTCCTCTATTATATATATATATATTTCATTTTTACCAGTAAATTAACTAAATGCATAAAATGATAGATGATAGAAATAATCCATACCAAAGAAAAATCTGATGGTGCCCTTATGGACACTCTAGCTTTCCTGCAAGAAGCAGCCTCAGATGCTCCATCTTCTTGTTGTGATATTATTGTTTGTTTATTGATTTTACCTTCAACAGCTTTGTAGGCACATGACGTAAGGTTTCTGTCTATGTTCTTCTCAATGTTTTCAGCATAAGCAAATGCTTTTGTTGTGCTGCTGCCATCTGCAGGAGAAGGGTCACCACTATTCAAGCGCTGCAGCCACGTGGCTGGTAACACTGATTTCTCCATGTCCTCCTGCCTCATGTTGTCCTTCTAAATATATGCAGAGACATATGCACGGTTCATTCCTTTAATTAATTTGTTAAAAAAAAAGAGCGAATTGCATATAAATTAAAGTTTAATCAATCAATACCAGTGTCATATTACTTTAGATTGATGATAAGCAGAATTAATATTTGTGATGTTAATTGTAAAAGATACATAAATAATTATACTTTTTCTGCATCATGGTGCTGCTGCTAAAGTGCTAATCTCACTAGCTAGCAGTACTGAGACCTACTAGGCCAGACAACATAACAGATATCTAGAATAAACGTTGACCATCGTATTGCTGATATAAATTTCAGAGCAACTACAAATTGAACAATATATTAATGAATTATTAATCAAATCAAATAAGCATATATTAGAAGAACTAATTTTAAGTCAAACTTGCCTGCAGGTCGTCATTATTTGTAGGTGATGAAGGTAGTTGCTGCTGCTGCATCGCCAACAATAACCGACTCTGAAGAACTGCATAGTGATCAGTTATCTGATTTAGCATAGATCTCAAAATCTGATTCTCCTTCTTCACCTCCTCAAACTTAGTTTGTAGCCAGCCCAACTAAAATCCACTCACAAAAAAATTGACCAACACACAAAGGGGCACCAATCAAAACTATGAAGATTAAAATAATAGGTATATATATAGCAGCCCAGTTTAACTAATCAAAGATTACTCACTTGGGTCAGGGGCTGCTCTTGCTTCTTCTGGGGAAGCTCTGAGTTATTCAAGCTCAAACTGAGAAGATCAGTAGATCCCAACTGCACAATTCCCCCACAAAGATCATTAAATTATTCAAAAGCAATACAAGCTTATTAATTATAAAGATAACTGCAACAATATTCATGTTGGTACATATAACTGAGAGAATCTGCCCCAGCCCCCATGTATGCAGATGATTCATCTAACAGATTTGTATCTTGGCTATAATTTATAGACAAAAAGACAGGATCAAATAATGAAGTAAAAAATGGGGAGAAGCTAGCTAAGTTGAAATGTTAGGGAAAGAAGCTATAGACATAGTATAGCTAGGAGGCAGTATGTACAGCATATATAACAGGGATGGAAACTCACAGTATGTTTAATGGATTGCTCCACAGTCCCCTTCAGTGCATCTGAATTATTATCATATGGCCTTTCCTGAACTTGCAGCAATTTTTTCAGTGCAACTTTGCCTTCCATTTTTTATAGCCTTTATGCCTGTCACTGCTACTCAGATATGTATATGTACCTGCTGTTTCTTGGGTTGTTATGGTTTCACTTCCAGCCTAGACATAGATTACTTGAGATCTATATATAACTTTTGAAGCAAAAACATATACATGATGGATGCAGCCTGCAAACAGAACCGTATAAATGCTCCCTCTACTGCAGTTCAAGTAGTCTTCCCGAAGTCTTTTTATTTTATTTTATATAAGTATAAGCCGCTTATTATCAAGAGCTTAATTTTCCACATAAAATATAAAGCTTACCTAGCTAGTTTAAGTGGTGGAGATAAAGGATAGCGACTAGATCAGGGGGAGAAGCTAGCTAGGAAATAATTAAAAATAAAAATAAGTTTTAGATGATAATTTTTTTTAATTGAAGCTAATCAAAGGTATATATATAGTATATACTCTCTAAAATGAGGTTATAATACAGAGATATTTGTTTTTGACTGTACAAAAGGAGGGCTTAAGACTTGGTAAACTGATGAGGAAAGGCAGGCTAAGCATGAAGAATACTGCATTGTTTTTAAGGAAATTGTGGTTCAGTACTTACTAGACTATGCAACTATTGCCATATGTCTAGATATTTCTTTCTACCTTTATATATATATATATAGAGGGAGTATATTAAGCAAGAAGGCTTTTATTATGAAAAATTGAGAGAAATAAATTTTAGTCATAAGATCAAATTATATATAATTAAGATTAAAATGTAAAGTCGTGTGATTTTTTTTAATTGACCATGTGACTACAAACGTAATTTTAATTTAATCTTAAACATCCGTGTATAGTTGTATTTGTACAGTTGTATCTTAAACATCCATTAATTTTGTATTCATTAATTATGAGATCATCTCTTATTTTCTGTGGCAGGTTGAGCCATATACGTGTCTTTAGATTTAATTCTAAAAGCAAATTCATCTTTTAAGTCAACAATAGAAGCATCCAACTATATATGGACTTAACAAAATCAAAGCGGCCGGAGACTTGGTTGATTTCCCTTCATCCAGGGGAAAGGACAATAAGGGAGACAATAACAATATGCTAAATGTTGCGTGACTCAGAATTCGTTAATAAACTCTATAATTGACATCGCTGCTCACTCTTTAGATTGGGGTCGTGTGATGATGAAAGTTACTTAAACCTATATTGTTAATTTGTTTTACAATTGTAATCCATAATTACCAGATGATCATAATATTCAAATCTTATTACCATCACACATGCTTGCACCAAAGGGTTTGACTAAGTGTTTGAGCATTAAATGGGATTCTAACCTTCATCCTCTAGTCTTTTATTATATGTATGAATTGTCAATGCATAATAACTAATATTTCAATATATCTTAGGCAGTTAATGTCATCTTCATGTCTCTATATATAAACAAGTCATCTTTCATTGTCTTTGTTTATTCAACCAAAGACATGCATGGCGGGCAACTGTTTATTATTAGTGTCTGGTATGGTTTTCAGTATTTGGTCATGGCACTCTATTTGAATGTCTTGTGTGCCGATATTTTTTTTTTTTCATAAGCTCTCGTGTGCCGATAAATAAATGTGGCCCAACTTGATAAGCATAACCACAGGCAAATAAATAATGTTCTAAAAAATTTAAGGTTACCTTCTGTTTCAAGATTAACATAAAAAAATACATTAATTTTCTCAAATATATACTATTATGTTTACCTGCCCAATAATAATTGGTCGCAACAAAAGTAGCTGACTATCCAGGACGAGTTAATCTCACATTCTCACTGCTACTATATATACACATCTTGTTAACAATAATAGTTGGTATTCTACTTCAGGGCTTCATGAGACTTTGACAAAGAGTCAACAATAGACCATATCGTGTCATAAGTGAGGTTAACCAACTTCAAATTATTTGTGTATATATCACTGTATAGGAAGGAACCCTGAAACTTCCTGGGAGGGTACTGTGACGTTCAAATTTCATTTGGGTATGCCATTATATATACTGTTTAAATTATTTATCACGAGATCACTTAACACAAGAACTCACTTTTTCTCATGCAAAAAAAATAAAAATAAATATGAAAGGACACAAAAGTGCAATTAATACAAAGAGTATTTTTGAAAAAAAAAATTAAACTTATAACATCATTAATTAAAATTAACTCATTTCAATGTATTTTATCTGCCTTAATTAATTTTGTCTTTTGTTTCTTATAAAAATAACTAATATATAAAAAGGCTGGACGTGCCAATGCCAACGGCCGTGACAAGTGCGGGTATTTGCTTGTGATATGGGGCACACACACACAGGTTTGGAAATTCAAAAGAGAGGATTAATTAGTGATCAAGAAAAGGACAAGAGAAGATGGACGACTTGCTTCAAAGTCATATGGAAAAACTAATTAATTGAAAAAGAATAAGGAAAAAGGGGTGGTGGTGGTAAAGGAAAGCTGCGCGGGCCAGTGGAGTGACCACCTTCACATTCCACATTAATTAACATTAATATAGACTGACCAGTTCAAGATTTAGAACGGTTGACCAAGTCGTACTCATGGGGATGGGTCCATCAACGCAATACTTTGAACTTTGAGATGATGATGATGATGTATGATTGTCGCAATTTTTCTCCATTGCGTTGACTTGCTCACACATGACACCTCCGCAGTAGCGTCTCCATTTCCGTAGGGGAAAATCTCATCCTGGCCCGTAAGTCCATCTCCAATGCATGTTTTTACAATGTTATTAAAAAATTAAAAACCGCTTCTTATAAGAATCACCATTGGAGGAAGTTGAGTTGGCGGCTACCCGTAAGAACCCTTCTTATATGAGCATCTCCACCAATGGTGCAACTCAAGTTGGGTTGCTTAATCTATTTTGGTGTGTCCTATCATGTCTCATTATATTTAAAAAACTCCAACCACATTTCACTCCAATAGTAAAATCTTTAAGAATCCAAAAATGACATTATATCTTTATTTTCACTTTTAATTTCATTGGTTGACAACATAAAAAATAATTTTTTATTGTTTAAAGACCGGAGCTTATATATACAAGCAACGTAACTTAAATTTGAATGTCATGTCATTGAACTCCAATGGTGAATTACATAATGAACGATTCTTTAAATTTAAAAACTCATTAAGCTCTCTCCATTGGAGATGATATAAGAACTGGTTCTTACACATTAAAAAATTATTTCTTACAAAAAATAAAGTAATTATAAGACCCACTAAAAATAAGTTAAGAACCAATATTAGATTCTACTATTAGAATGAAAAGTAATGAAAATTATTAACTTTTATATGGCATCTTTGCGTACACTAAAAAAGATATAAAACCCCAACTTCTAGCACTGGAGATGATATAACACAATCCTTCCATCAACGTCAACAAAGTCGAACAAACTAACTCTGCATCTTGAATTAAAATTATAATGCATTTTAAGTTAAATTAAGAATAAAGATATCCGTCCTTAATTATCTTTTTTTTCTCCCTAACTTAGATATAGCTATCTTCGCCGTTGGTGCAATTTCTTTCTTTGTTGAAACATTTAATGCAATTTTTGTGGATAGAAAGATTACATGCACAAGTAGAGATGAAAATAGATAAGATTTGAGTGAGGTATCAGATTATCGGCTTCACATTCACATTTAAGAAAAGGACTAAGGTATATTTGTTTTCACATTAGAGAGATTCTAACCTGTCTTTAGAAGGATAGTATTTGTTACTTCCTCTGTTAACGCAACACTGGAATGACCACAAGCTCATTTCCAAGCATGTAGTCATGGACAAGAATTAATACTCTTATCCATGTGGAGGATATTGGATACCCCTATATATGTTCCCACATTTTAGTTTTAAAAAATATTATTTTCCTTTTATGTTTATTTTTTTTGTATAAGCTAGTGAAATGAAAAATATTTTAAAACCCAAATTAATTGTAAAAAAATGATTTTAAAAAGGGTATGAACTCGGGGTGTAAAATTAACTCAATTTAAAAATATCAAAAAAAAATTCAAATCTTAATTATAAAATTATTTATCGGAAATTTCATTCTATGAACAAAAACAAATCTTAATTTCAAATATCATTTTGGGAAATGAATTCCTCAAAACTACTCAAATCATATAACTTTGTATCGAGCGTGAAGGATAGGACAAATAATAAAGGAAAATGGTACCTTCATTAAAAAGGTAAATTTGCCAAAAGAAACCGCATGGTTTAAGTAATTAACCTGTTTACTGGTCAGTGTGGACGTGTAAGTGTATAGAGATGTTACAAACAAATGATTTCTAACCCCTATTCTCTCCTATAAACTGATCTTTACAGACAGATGCTATTTCTTCAGAACATGAACACCTAAACTAGTGACTCTATCTAGATTATATCTGCTTAAACTGTTTAAAACAATGAATGAAAGTATAGAGACAGTTAAGAGTTCGGCAAAAAAAAAAACATTGGAGCAAATGACAAGAGAAACCCCTAGAGCTATGCTGCTAAGGCATGCTTGCACATCATTATGAAAATGTAACTTAAGGAAGGAAAAAAAAAAAAGTTTTCATGTAATCATCGGTAGCAATGACATGATAAATTAGAAACTGATTGACAATCAAATAGTCATTATCTGATGTAACCCGAATTGTAGGATATAACATGTGTTACACTCAAATGAGCTCAATCCACTATCAACAATTTCAATAATTCAAATGAAGCCAATCCTTTATGGCCAATTTTTTCATCGGGTGTGGATAAAAAAAGAATTGAGATCTAATACATTTGGAATTTTTCCTTTGTTTTCTGAAAAACCTCTTCAGCAATGATGGCCTCATTCCCATCAGCTCTTTTAATCTCCAACTGTGCTTTCTGATAGAATCCGGTACCTCGCAATGCATCTGCAATGAAATCATCAAACCCAATAGCAATTGCTGCCTCGGCCTTTGCTCCATAAACCAACCTCTGTTTGAAAAGAATATAGTAATGAGTTATGCTCCAAACAGGATAATGTTGTTACAAATGAGAAACATGGGGAAAAGCAGGCTATTCCAACCTTAATTCGAGAAAGGTGGATTGCACCAAAGCACATGGGGCAAGGTTCACAAGAAGCATATATTTCACAATCTGAAAGTTCTATCTGCTTAAGCTTCTTACAAGCCTGTAAATATAAAGCACTGCATCAATCATTTTTTGTATGCCATTGCATAAAGACCGTTTGCTACACCTAAAGAATTTAAAAAATAAGCATACAGATTAATACAATCAGTTTTTAGTTTAATGGAATTTAAGAGCTTATAAAGTCTCTGCTAGAGTGCTAGACTTTCTAAAACCTAGAGTGATACTGCGTATCAAATTGATATCGAATCATCTGAGTCAACAATATGTGAACTCTGGTAGCAACTATTTTTTTCTTCCAGTTCTTTACAATACTGCAGTATTTTCATCTGAGTCATTTCTAGGTATTAAAATTTAAACAGACAAAAGTATAAGCGTGCATGGCGTCATATCATATTATAACGGAAAATCATGTCAAATCTTTCGGCAGCATATCTAATAAATTCAACAACAATTAACAGAGTTCTAGCCACTTTCCAGCAGGCGTTCACTGAAACCATAGGATAATAGTGCAGACAAGATAGGAATCAGGTTCTACACTACATATATCAGATCTCAAAACTGGGTATATAGTGCTGAACCTCTTTTTATTTTTCTTGCATAGATGGAACCGAACATATGTCCAAGCAACTTATTTGATCACTTCAACTTCAAATTGATCATTTTACATATTGTTTTCGTGACAATAAAGAAGACAGGCATGGTGTCCAAAGAAATGATCTTGATTCAGTGGCTTAACAGTTGCCCCCACTAAGCTTAAAACTAATAGAGGTGACCAAAGTTTGAGTGGTATCTTTAGAAGCAGTGCCTGTTATGTTGATGCTTTGAATCTTTCCAATCATGTCAAATCAATCTTAATCTGTAGATCTCTCAAGTCAAATTCTAAAAATAGCTACCCACAAACTGGATTTTTCTGCATAGAATTCTTTGGAAAACCTGCACCAATGATTCTATATGTGGACTGGGGATATCTCTTTCCTAACACTTGCATGAACTAAGCTTTGCTTTCAAGGAATCAATTATCAAGTGGGGAAGGGCGTATCCATCTTGTGCAATGATGGATGCTATTTCAGTCAGAAAACACAAATGCAATACTGATATCCACCAAAAGAAACAAAATTGCATTTTTCCATGATGTATAAGGAAAATATTTTTTTACTTATTATAATCTAACCTCTCTTATTGCCGTCACCTCTGCATGAGCAGTTGGGTCCGTGTTATTTAGAACCATGTTGTGACAACTAACAAGTACTTCATCGTTACGAACAATGACAGCACCAAAAGGGCCTCCATGTCCACAATCTACCCCTTTATATGCTTCTTCAACTGCTTTCCTCAAAAATTTGTGGTCTCTATCCTGCACAGCTAATTAAGCAATGACAAGACAGAAGAAAAGTAATAAGAGGCCAGCACACACAATATCAAGCAGATAAAACAAAAGCTCCAAATACTTGTTTTTCTTTTCGAATGTAAACCATAAATACGGATATACATATAGGGGCTTAGAAAGATGGGATATGTCGTTTGCTTATCAAGCCCATTGTTTGGCCAATATGAATCATAAATTCATGTTTCTATTAAATGAAATGATATGATGAGTGTAGGGATTTCTGGGGAGCCCTAAAACAGGGGAACATGCGCCAACAGGCCAACCAATCAACATGAGTGAGATCTTGACATCACATCTTCACCCAAAACCTTAAAGCATTGGGCATATAGGTCTTGTCTCTTATATTCTCTTCTTTTAACCCATTCCTAGTTAATGTGAGACTAACAACTCGCTTGGATTTTCAACCATAAGAATAAGACTCCAAAATAACTAAACCTAAAAACAGCAGATGATCATGAACGAGACGAAGGCCTCAAATCTCAAAGTATCAATAAGTCAGTCATGGATTTTTTTATTTTAAAAAAAAAGAGTCCAACAAGAAGGATGAACTATGCAGAAGCATTACCTTCCTGGTGACCAGCAAACGCAGAAGCTACTGAAACAGTTCCATCCTTGGTTTCTACCACTGGAATAATCAAGAAGGCAAACAAGACATAAATAAACAACACAACGAAGCAAATGGAACATTGAAGAAGAATCAATCCTCTACAAGTTCATATTTTTCAGGTGGATTTATCATTTATACACTTTGTTACTTCAATACAAGTCCCAGAAGATTTCAGGGTATATAATTAAGGTTTTACAGTTTGCAAATAAGACCAATATACAACATAAAATGTTGCAAGCATGTGCTGCAGAACAATTCCAAAAGCAATTAACAAAAGGGTAGTCGAGAAAACCTCATAATCATGCAAATCACACGAGAAAAAGAAAAATGAAAACTTGGAATCGGGGAAAAACTCAATTATGTGCTGGAAATGAAATCAGAAGCCACAAATGACAGTGACACGCAGATATAGGCAATACCGTTAACTTCCTCCATCACAGCGTTCGATGTAATTAAGAAAGCACTTTGTGGGAGAAACGACGAAATCGGGAGGCTTGTTGGGTTGCACAAGGACGGAGGATGAACAAAAGCAATAGGAAATGGTGAAGGAGAATAGAGTCCACGAAAAATGAAAAGGCAGAATATGTTCGGTACGTTAATTAAATAAATAAATACTAGTAAATAATAAGAGGCATGTGATGTGAGTTTGGATGCAAATGTGATTAAAATAAAGGACGTGATGATGTTGGCGACAATATAATATAATAATATGAAGAAAAAAGGGTGATCGTGGTGGGTCAGAAGGAGATGAATGAATTAATTAAATGAAACGATGGGTGGAGGGGGAAAACGAAGCTTCCTTATTCCTTGATTTTGACTCACCCCATATTATGGGCATGGAAAATGATTTTCATCTGGTGATAACGTGAGATGTTAGAACTTAGAATAGAAGAGAGAACCCATAAATATCATAGACGAGTGATATAATAAGAAAAAAATATAAAAAATTAACAAATATAAGAAAATAAAGACATTAGATAAGTGTTAAAAATAATGAGTATCCAAAAATTATCGTTCTATGGACATAGTGCATGGAGGCTAAAATTAGAATATTGATATATAAACACCCTGTAGTGTTATCATTTATCCGATTCCTTTTATATATATATTTTTTTATCATTGTTTATCCAACCCATCTTATCTTTTTTTATTTTTGTTAACCATATATATCATATCAGTTATCAAATTTATCATTTTTCTCCCTTCTATTTATTTTTTTTTCACTATAAACACTCCATCACATTTTCCTCAAAATTAGGTGGGGTGTTCTCGCCAAAAATAATTAAAAGAATTAGGTTTGATGTGAAAATTTGAGCCATCTGATTTGATCTTATGACTCACCCATTACACACGTTTCTACAGCCGAATATTCCTATGCATGTTTATTGTGAAACTTTGGTAATAGGTTTCCGATGACTTTTTGGCAAATTATATAAGGTGACTAAAATTATAAATGTTTTTGTAGAAGTATGTACAATTTTTAATATACTATTGTATGAAATGTTATATTTTTTGTTTTTAATTTATTAATAAAAGAAAGTTTTTATTATTTTAGTTTATCTTTTAATTTGCTAAACACTTATTAATAATATTTTATTTTTTATTAATGAATCACATGGTTGGTCTTCATTTTTAGTAGAAAAACAATAAAATCTTTGAAAAAGTATATCGGCTTATTTAATAAGACTTGAGATATGTTTGTTCACTTGCAAATTTTCTAATCTTCACTACTCGCAATTCTTTGATAAACATAAATTCTTGTTAAAATTGATATATTAATTGATTACTTTAATAATATACACTAATAGTGACAACAAGTTTTTTATATATATTCAATCACATTTTATCATTTTGTCACATCATAATATTATAAAAACTTATTTACACTGTTAACATATGTTTATTAAATTGTTAATTGATGCATTCTATCCTTAAAAAAAACTCATTTTCACTTTTCATCTTTTACATAATACATGAAATAAAATAAAATATTTAGTTCAGATGCAAGTAATGTTATACATATAATAATGATTTTTTAGGGTAAACTACATATGTTTTGATCTCAAAAGAAGGAAATGTCTAATATATTTTAAATTTAGAGTAAGCTATATATATATATTGAAAGTATTTAATTACTAATATTATTCTGGATTTAAGAAATATTTAGCCTTGTTATAAAAAGAAAAGAAATATTTAGCCCAAAATTGTATGAAATCTTTGAAATGATTAGGATCCAACCCAAGTCACACAAGGGTTTTGAATGACATTTCCATTGAGGTCAATAGGTTTTTTTTTTGTCAATAAGAGGGATATCATTGCATGGGTAAAACTCGACCATACGACATCTACAGTAAAGAAAACAGTATATGCAGAGTCACAAAAAATACAACGCTACTAACCAAGACCGCTACTGTAACATACCTTACCTACGTCAGACAAGAAAAACAACGAAACAAAAACAAAATTAGAAACAACATAAACCTACAACTACCAAAATAAAAAGGATACAAAAAAAGGATACGGATCTAAACCAACAAGCAACAATAGCAACACTCAATTAAACAACAACCGAACAACTTCCGACATATCAAAACAGATCAAAGAGTGGTATGAGTGTGGCCCATTTGGGGCATTGAAACCCATCTGACTCAACCAATAACACCGACATGCCTAAAAATTTCTTTCTTCTTCTTCTTTCAGGTCCCAAGGAGGTTGCACAGAACCAGCGGTTGCAGAGGAGAAGAGCAAAACATTGATTCACTGGTCTAGAAACCACAACACAGAGACACCAACAACACCAAACAGCACAAAGAACAGACAAAAAAACTAGAACACAACAAACAACACCCAAGCTACCCGAGGAACCATGGCAGAAAAACACACTTCACGCCAGGATCCACACCGGAGGAGATGGGCACACCGTTGCAGCTATGATCCAGAACACCAAACACAATACAAGAAACATGAAAACAGAGAAGAACCAGAGAAAAACAGAGAAACGAGAGAAACCACAAGCAATACAGATCAACAAGATCAACAGGAAGCCAGATCAACAACAAGAAGATCCACAAACACCAGACAACACCACAGATCAACCCCAGCCACAGCGGCGTATCCGACAGGGACGAAGGCATACATGCGAGGCCAGCTACTGCAAACCTTGACGAACGGAGCAGAAGACATCTTCGCGGCTCCAACCTAGGCCGACACTCGTTCGACCCATAGGGGAGGGCGGTGCTCCGGCCTCACGACCCAAAGCCGCAGCGCTTCGACCCCAACGGATGGCGGCCCCCCTCAAAACCCTATCGGACTACATCAGAAGGGGAAGAGTGGTCAATAGGTCTTGAATGAGCCTCAATGTACATAAGAATTGAAAGACAGAGAGGTGGGCTTGAAAGAACTTAGGCCCTAGAGCGTGTTCAGGACTGTGTGTTGCGGTTGGAACTTGGAAGCAAAGCAGTGAGCCAATGACCATTCATAGTTTCTTCCTTTGGCATAACATCGTTGCATTAATCTATAGTTCTGTATATTATTTAAAAATATTTAATTCAGTTCGATATTTTAATAACTTGTAATTTGATCATTAGAATTTTTGGTATAATTCTTAAAAAAAATTAATTGAGTCTATATCACTAGAGCATCGTTAAAAATTTATAGTAGCATTTTAATACACCAATAATAACACATAAATTTGTTTTCTTTCATTACGCGGAGTCAGCTACTTGTGCTGATAATGTCATAATGATTTGTCATGTATATTAAATCTATTGATAAATTATTTATCTCTAAAGTTCTTCTAATGATTTGTCTTAATATTCTATCACGACACGGTAGTAGTAGATTAAATTCAGAAACTAAGATAGTTGCTGACAATGCAAGTTGTTGTAAAAATGGAGTTTACTAGATTTAACCAATGTTTTGCCACTACAATTTACATCACATGATTTATTTAATATGATATATAGTTGATTTTTTTTTTTGAGGGATATGATATATAGTTGATGGGAAGCGTCGATCTTGAATAATCATAATCCTCTGCCGTCAATTATTAACGGAAGATTACCAAATCGCAAGTGGCCTTTTGAAGGATTATTATATGTACAGTTGTATGCCTAACAGTTCCTAACTTTCCCCATAGATTATTATTAATTAATAAAGGGGCAAAAAGAAAACAATGCAACAAATTAAATAATATGATTGGTAAATTAAAACCAAGAAAGACCCTTTAGCAATGATTGACAGAAAGAACATCACCAAAATCAAGTTTTTTCAATAGAGTAAAGACATTGGTGCCTTGTATTTGATCAGGTTCAATTGTACGAAATCTATACGTATACCAACTGTACCTTCCCTTCAAATTAAGATCCCTTAAGAATTAAGATCTCATAAAGTTAAGACAGCTTGATGGCACTGTGTTAGGGGGTGATGCCTTTATTGCAAGATATCAATCAGCCTTCACCACTCACGGTTATAGCTAGCTGCCTCTGCATAAAGATCAACAAAATTGCATATATACTAACCTGAAATACATATACTATATACTATACTTATAGGTAAAGCTGAAAAGGAAGACCCCTCAAAGCTTGCTTTGGAATTTTTCTTTACTTCTAAATCTTCCCTTTTTGATAAATCTATACGGTACAAAGTACGCGGTCCAACTTTAACTTGTTCAAAAGAAAGTTATTGAAGTATTATTATAAGCAATTTTTTAATACTCCTTAGGCATAGTTGCATTCCTAGCTAACTAAGGATAGACATAGCTCAGATTAAAATTTTCCCCCTGTTCCAAACACCCCGTGTGAACAGAATAATCGCAGAGAATTGATGGAGGGCTGTACACAACTGTCTTTGGACTACAACAGCAAGCAACTATTATCACACATTATATGAGATCCTTACATGCACTAATAGAAATTATGAATTTAATTTGTTCAAATTTTAAGTTTTCTTTATATAACATTTAAATTGTTTGATCGACAAATGAAAAGAACATATAAGTACTGCTAGTAAGGCCTGTTGCATTGGATATACATACCTTCAGCAAAATAAATAAATAAATAAATAAATAAATAAATGAAGAAAAAAGTCTTGTTGGCTCTAGAAATGTTCTGTTTTACAACAAAGGAAAAACGCAAAGAATCAAATAAAACTTATATATATGTATAGGCAAATAGGGTATGATTCGGATTGATTATATTAGTAAATCCGCAATTTATCTTCAATTCAAACTATATTAAGTTAATTGGTGAAAAATTCCATACAACTATTCACACCTATTTTTACCAAATACCTCTATACTATACCTTCTCGTTGAAGTACTTACTCCCCGGGTTCCAAGAAATGGAGGGAGGCATAGGGATGACAGAGGAAAAGTCACATATGCATTCAACAAAGTTAGGACTAGACGCATTAATCTAATTCCGTAGGCATTATTTATATATAAGATAAAGATCGAAGGCATCTTTTGTGTGTGTGGGGAAAATTAAACAAAGGAATGATAAGTAAGAAAAGCAAAGCCGGGCACTGTTGCAGGGGAGAACTGCTGGTGAGGTTCAATTCAAAATGAGAGGACAATAGATAACACTTGCATCGTCCAATTATCTCAATTGTTGCAATCAGTTTTCTCTTTCACTATGTCGTCTAATTTTTAACACCAGAGCTTACATGACATAGTGAGACTAATTTGACATTAAATTATGTCACCTTGCAATAGTAGGGATCACTGTGCCACATGGACTCTGAATGTTAAAAATTGGACAACAAAGTGAATGAGATAATTGAGCGACCCAATTTGCTCATTTTGAAACCAAGAGACCAAAATTGCGCAAAACATTTTTTTTTTTCCTTCAAGTTTTACAACCATGATAACCATTTTTTTATTAGTGATTTGAAGGAATCCTGGCCTTCCCTTGTGGCCGTAAGTAAAAGAGGCAGTGATCGTGAGGGAGCTGTTGCTTGCATGTGACTTGTCTCTACGCTATAAATAT
Organism: Glycyrrhiza uralensis; assembly: GCA_030159175.1. Classification (NCBI taxonomy): domain Eukaryota; kingdom Viridiplantae; phylum Streptophyta; class Magnoliopsida; order Fabales; family Fabaceae; genus Glycyrrhiza; species Glycyrrhiza uralensis. Next base: position 56,637,391 of record BRZY01000001.1, on the reverse strand, counting down.
GAGGCACTGCTGTTCCATGCTACTACCAACTAAAAGAAGAGAGACCCCTCACCTCATCAACAGGTTTAGCTTAGAGCTCAAGTATTTTGTGTGTGTGTTAGAGTGACTCTCATATATCTCTTACAAAAAAATCATCATCAGAAGAAAGAGAGATCAGAGGTGAGAATGGGAGTGAAGAAGTCATCACCCTTCTCCTTCTGCGGCATGTTGAAGGCATGTTTCTCAGGTGGAAGCAGGGATGATTACTACTATTACGATGAGAGTAGCAGGAGGATATTTGCAAGTGATGAGGACAGAGGTCGTTGGGTTGCTGAGCCTGGTATTGACAAGAAAGCCTCTGCTTTCATTGCTAGATTCTATGCCTCCCGAGCCACTGACTCTGAGCACCAAATTGCATCTTGAAAATTAAAACTAACTCCTCCTTCTTCATTGCTTAATTTCCATTTCTATTCTTGCAAGTAGTGTCTTTTCAATAACTCACACCAGTTAGTTAGTTACACTTGGTTCCTACCTCAACAACAACCCCCCCCCCCCCCCCTCCCCCAAATGTAATGTAATGCTATTGCTTCCTTCATTTGGTTGTACTTGTAGTGATTTTAACTCTTGAGGTGTGGTTCCAAACTTGCTAGCTGTCATAATATGTGTGGTCATTAATAATGTAAAAAGTAAAAACTCATTCGTTCTCATTAATTACAAGTTTGATTTGATTTGCCATCTTTTCATTCCTTGTTAATTAAAATGAAAAATAAAAAGCGTTAAATGAAAAGTAACACGCCTCAACTTTTTGGGCCATTCTAGCAGAACGATAATAAAGAGAGTAGAGGTGAACTCTTGTTGGCATACAGTTTCCAAATGCACGCTACGATCTGCTGAGAAAATATGTTGACTTAATTCTTAAGAGCTTTCATCATTTTTTGTTTTGGCCATTGATAGCAGTTATTATATCAAAATGTCTGGATACAACAGGAAAAAAATATATACAAATATTATTCTGATATTGAACAGCCAAGCGATGGGTTATGGATATCATTTCCTTATTATTGACGCAAATTACTGCTGTTGATCTTGATCAATGATCAGCATCGATTATAGTGGTTTCTTTCTTTCTTTCTTTCTTTCCCCCTTCAAACTGCATATATTGTAATTGTAGCACACAGGGGCTTCACTGAATAATAGAAATTTTATATAAAGGTGTTGACAGAAAAATAAATAACCATAGTAGTTGAAGAAGGATAATTGATAAAATTTAATGATGCATTGGCAAAGCTGTTCTTAGTCGAGATTGTCTGATAATTTACTAGCCAAATATACACAAACCAGCTAGATAATTATCTGAGTAGATTAATAAAAGTCCTAGATGAAATAGTTGTTAGTGTGGTTAGTAACATGGGTCTATCCGTTACTCCTGTAGTGGCTGCAATATCGCTGAACTATTTGGTTTAAGGAGTGTGTGTGTTCTTTATTACATTCTTGTTATTTATAACTATTTCTTCGTATTAATTCATGTATTTCAGTCTTGTTTTATTTTGACTAGCTTTTTTCCCCTTTTTTTTCTGTTAAGGCCTTAAGGGTATGTTTTGAGGTTAGGTTTTTTATGTCACTGTAAACTTCCATTATCATGAAATCGGGTATTTTCTAGCAATTCTCTTTTTGGGACAACAGTCAACAGTCACTGTTTTCTTATTTATCCGTTGTCTATTATGGAACAGGACAAACTTATCCGACTGCACATAACAACAACTAAGCTTTATCCCACTTGGTGGGGTTGACTATATAAATCACTCGACGCCATAGTGATCTGTCATGAATCATGTTTATAGTGAAATCATTGATCTCTAGACATCAAAAGAAAAAGAAAAGTGAATAGTCTCTTCTCGTTAAAGTATCCACTTCACAAAACCATGTTGAAGGGATGCAGTTTGATTGTCAAGACAGAAATTTAAGAGTATGGATGTATACATTCTCTGTGATTTTTCTCTCCATCATTTTGAGATTAGTTGATTTCTATTGTTTGCTATCTCCCTTTATTTTTAACTATCTTTTCTTTTGCAATTATATATTCCTTGGTCCTTTTGTCAAGAAAATGTCATAACCTTTTCAACCAAAAAAAAAAACTATTTTTAAGTAGTTAGTGGGATTGAGGTGTTAATTATTTTTCATCTATAAGCTGAATGTTCAAAAGTTCACACTCCAAACAGTGGGATGCTGCTAATGTTGCATTAGGGAACAAAGAAAAGAAACTGACTACAGTACAATTCTGTTAATTTGGAAAGTAGAATAAATTTAGGCTTGGTCTATAATTATATATGAGCAGATATTCTTACAACAAATTAAAATGAATTTGCAGTTTGTGACAGGAATATGGTAATTATGTACATGTACAATTTGGATAGCTTCGAATACTAAAGCATAAACCAGCATATATATTTGTCAAAAACATAATATAATTATAGTATGAATGCCAAACATTACTGTTACTTGCATATACAAGGAAGGTTGAACTCCTGACTCATGAGCTTATTCCGGGGTTCACTTTGGAAACCATCGGCAAAGATTGAATGGAATCATCAATAAATGCACATCAGAACGAAAAGATACAAGCTTAAATACATTGGATTTGGAATATCATTCCAGCATCTTGTTCATCAACCAATGTCTATCCTTTGAATCGCAAGGTTCTCAGTTCTAACTTCTAAGTACAAAGCTACTTTCAATGTCAGGAATACTACTCAATTATATGTTTCACTTCTTAGTTTTTACATCATCTCAATCCAAATTAGATGCTATATCTATGTTTGGTAAACTATAGTACAGACAACTCTCAACTCTTTTCACTTTTTCCCCATATGGCATGAATATTTACTACTTTTGTTGGAAACTTGCGAGAGGTAGTTCTCTTATTCAGCCTTGAGAGTCTAACTTAGCCAGTTCAGTTGTCTGGGACTAGAAAATTCGTGTCCTTATGTAAATTGGTAGAATTTGATTTGGAGTTATCTGTTATGCACAGATTGAAAACAATGATATTGAGGTGATATATGTATACTAATTTGTTTGTATTCTGTGTGTGTAAATTTAAGGTATACAATATCTTCGATCTGTTTGCTAATTACTCTAGTATATATATATGACTGATGTCACTTCGAAAGTCAAATTATAGTATGTTTTAGCTTTTAATTGAAAAATTACAAAAATACATTTGAATCTAAAGTAATTATATTCACTTTGGACAAACGTATTTTAGACCCAAGCTTAGATTTACAACTGAAAACCAAACATGCTCTTTTTACATGAGACAATCGAATAGACAGCTGAGCTGATGAAAATTTGTGATTAATGGCCATACTGAGAGTAGTTAAGACTTCTGTACCCCCTCGATAAGTCCTCAAAGGCTTCAACTTACATCACATGTATTCATATTAATTTGGAAGCAAAAAGTATTATGAACTTCACAACATTAGCAGCAATAATTAGGATATTTTGGATAAATAGATGCTGGATCTTGAATATAGTCCTTTTGAGAAGGATTATGCATCCAATGTGTTTTCTCTATTCCCTAAAACTGATCACTTGTGTGATTAATAAAAGATGAAAAGCGCATAAAAATCTTTGGCTTAAATATGTTTTTAGTCCCTCATTTTTCACTGAGTTCTGTTTTTAGTCCCTCATTTTTAAAACGCATCTTTTTAGTCCATCATTTTTGAAAAATGGTCTCTTTTAATCCCTCGGGCCATTTTTTAATTTCGAAAAGTATCTTTTAAAATTATACTTTAACCCCTCCCAAGTTTAATGCTCATCTTAACCCATTTTTTCGTTCTCCTCCCCCTCCACTGATGCACAGCGGCCCCCCATCCCTGCTAGGAGTAGTTTCAACGTCCTCCCTCGAAGCCACGATGAGATGCGACCTCTTTCTCGTTCTCCTCCCTGTGCAATCGCGGTGGCCGTCTCCCTTCTTGCCATTGTGCGCAGCCTCTATTGGTCGCGCGGAACTCCTCCCTTGGCCACGTGGGGATGGGGGAGTGCGGTGCATCAATGGAGGGGGAAGAAAATGAAAAAACGGGTTAAGATGAGCATTAGACTTGGAAGGGGTCAAAGTATAATTTTAAAAGATATTTTTTGAAATTAAAAAATGGTCCGAGAGACTAAAAGAGGCCATTTTTAAAAAATGAGGTACTAAAAAGACGCATTTTAAAAATAAGAAACTAAAAAAAGAACTCAATAAAAAATAAAAGACTAAAAACATATTTAAGCCAAAATCTTTTCATTCATCCAATCGGACAATCAGTCCAAACAATTTGAACGGTAGAGGAACCAAATGCTTATTGGGCCAATTCATAACTTGTCTAAACAACATAAGCACCACAAAAGTGACTCAAACCCTAAACAAACAATTCGACCAAAAAAAACCCTAAACAAACAAAAAAGGGGGTATCGAAAAGGAAAAAAAACAATATAGTTTTGGTTATTTTGGGGGTGACAAGGAAGTGTTTTGAGTACTGTTACTTACTGCTCACTAATCCCTCATCTATATCTATATCTATATATAATCAAATAGAGTTTTTACTATTTTATTCTCTGACATTGTTTGGCATGTGGACAAAACCAAGGAAAAAACTTGTTCTGTTCTATGGTACCTCTTTATTTACATTTTAAATAGAACCAAAATACCACATTTTCTATTTTTAACATACATCAAATATAGAACGAAATCCATATATTCTGTTCTATCCTAACTATCAATTATTTAAACACATTTTTTCTTTATATTTTTAACTCTCAAATTACTAATTACTTTTAAATTTTCTTTTTTAGTTAAAATTTTCTCTTTATTTTCGTCAAACCTCAATTGTTTATACAATCGGATTAATTTCTTTTAAGCTTTTCCTTTTTACATGAGTTCTTTTGATCTCATCAAATCTTAACTGTTTACCCTCTCAAAATAATTTTCTTTAACTTTTTTACATTAAGATTTTTTCTCTCTCTCTCTGTCCATATCTCTGCTACTCATTCAAACTTTTGAAATAAATATTATCTGTGAGTGTTTTTTTTTATAATTTTAAATACTTTTTTCTTAAAATATTTTTCATTTAACTTATATTTTAAAATTTTAGTTGAATTTAAAAATACATGTATAAATGTATAATCAACAAGATCCTTGCTTTGTTTTGGTTATTGAGTGAAATAAACTTATGGCAGCATGCCACGCTGGGACCCAGTAGACTGAAAAAATGGGATATTTTCCTACCTAAGTAGCTACAAGGAATTAGAGCCGTATAAATTGATACGAATCACCATCTTTTGTGAGGGGTTCTTTAATATCTTTGGCCGCGCATGGTGGAGCCTCAACTGATATGATGGTCTCAAATCTTTCCCTCAAATTTTCAACTTTTCATTACACTACTTATTAAGATGAATTTCTTGACGAAAATTGGTGGATACTTCGTACCAATACTAATAATATAGTTAACAAAAATGATGAATTTCTTGACATTTCTCAAGGTCTCTCTTTTTTTTTTTCAGTTTAAAGATTGAATCTTTTTAATTCAGTATACACAACGAATAAACACTATAAACCCCTGAAATTTATTTTGTTTATATATAGTTATGACAGTCAACAATGACGTGATTCACTACATGCAAAATAAGCCTGTGACCATTCAGGTATCACGATTGTGCAGTTTTGGTCCCTTGTTTTTTAATTATGGATCACAGTCATGTATAAAAAAAGAGAACCATGCAAGAGGCCGAAGTTGAAGCTTTAGCAAGAAGGGGTTCTTTTCAGAAGCATTCATTTGAAATTGTGTGATTGACCAATCCACCACCACTTAAAAATAGAGTAGAAGCTATTACCCCTCCCCCCTAAAAAAACACAATATGGAGTGGAATTAGTCAAAGGTCTATGCAGCACAACGATCTTGCACTTGTAAATTCTTGTATAATATTGTAGGACTCAGATTAGATGCATACTCTTAAGAGGCAAGATCCAAAGAGAACGAGTGGGATATGGTAACTCCACAGCTAAATTGTTAAATATTACTGCATCGAAGTGTGACCTCCTTAAGTATTTTAAAAACACCATGTGATTTTTTCTACTCCATAAACTCATTCCAGCCCCTTACTGTCAATTATTTTCAAAGATTATATCTACATTTGTAATTAATTATTTATTCATTTCTATAAAAAAAATAGAATTATTCATAAGAGTAAATGAGCAACGATGAGAATGAATAAAATACGCACCTGATGAAAGGGTCTTTAAAAAACAAAAACGTGATGTGGGGATACAATCCCCCTGCCTTAAGAGACAATATATTAGACATAATCACGTCCTGTGACACATAAGTTTTTGGAAAAAGGTGAAGCATGAAATAAATAATGGAATAGATGTGCGGATCAGAGTATATTATTATTGGGTTGTTGAATCCATGCCTACTAATTTGCTAAAGTCTTTGTGATTGGGGCACATTGTTCATCATTTGTCTATGGAATTGGAAAATGGAGATGTAGCAGTTGAGAAGGTTGTACGGTACCTCATCTTGCACTTTGCCGACCCTTCCTTTTTTTCCCCGAAAGAATCTTGGATTAAACAGCCCCCCAAAGGCAAAGCCAACGGGCCAACAATACAATGGCCCCAAAGGCTAGCATGCAGAGTCGCTACAGATACAAACTAAACCCCATCCACATGCACTAATGAAACAACAACAACAACAGCAGCAAGGAAAAAACAATCATACAAAGCACACAAAAGCAGCAATCAGAAACAAACCTCTAGAGGCACAAATAGAAAACAAGAACAACCAAAAGACCAACGAAACACACAAACCGAGCACACTCTAGATATGAAAAATATCCTTGAGATATCTTGAATGAGTTGGATTTAGCCCATTTGAGACACCCAAAATCTTTTGTCATAACAAATAAAGCTCACTTGGACCCTTTCATTCCGTCTTCTTTGACCCAATTAAGCCCATGTTTGGGTCCACCTTCTTTATGGTTTAATAATGGCCCATAAACTAAGTACTCGACCTTGACCCAAAAAAAAAACTAAGTACTCGACCCAAAATTTATACATCGTGAAACATTTTTAGATTTTTGACTATTATATATCAATTTTAACCCAAAAAAAAGTATCATCAATTATTTCTTAATGAATAGTTTAAAACTAAAAATTAAACCATAAGCAAAAGAAACTCTCAATATTTTACCTCAAAAGAAAAGATAAAGATAAGGGGGAAATTTATATAGAGAGAGACACACACACAAATACATAGAGGAAAATAATTTGAATAAAGAAGTGGCAATCAATAAAAACAAGTGCATGTTACAGGATTATAAAGTGGAAGAGTGGAAGGAAAAGTAATGCCGACCATTTAATGACCCCAACATGCAGTATGTCTCCATGTGAAAACCACCCCACCAATCATCTCGACTCATTCTTAATCAAATTAATGTGTTTTATTTTACAGAAATTAAAAAAAAAGTGTTATTTTCATTTATAAAAAAACAATAATCAACCCAACAATAATTTTTCACTGTTCAGTTGTCAGTCACATGATACATTGCATGTGAAAGGGAATAAATAAACAAAAGTCTAATTACTACTAAATTGAAAATGAAAAGAATAAGTATTTGCAATAAGATCAAAGGGCATACAGCATAATACTGTTAAATTGATGGTTTCTCTGCATTAAGTCATTAAAAAGTCAAGTATACATCTCAGAAATTAAAATAGAAGCTTTACATGAGAGAAAGCATAAAACGTTAAAGAATTGAATCAATGCAAACCAACTATAGAAATGTCACTGTCATAAGATTACATTGTTTATGGGTTTTCAGATTCCCAAAGATAAGGCAATACTTCCGGAACTCCCAATTTCTGTTACTTTCGACATAATAATAACCATATACTAGTAAGTGTTTATTGTTTAATCTATATATTGATTTTATGTTGTTGTAACCAATGACCAGACACACATTGCAGGAAAGTATTGGGGGAATGGAGATTTTCAAACCAAACTAAGCTGCATTGGGAAGTAAACAATATCATACATACTAGCATTATTTAAATATGGCAATGTCTTTGTCAACCCATGATTAGAATCAACGGCACCGTCGCGCTAGTTTTGATACATTAATTTATTTATGCAGGTCCATGTGAAATTATGAATCCTAAGATTATATTCCATAGCTAACAAAATATGGGGCATTAAGGTCAAAATTGGGTATACAAACAAGATGGAGCTGAAAAATGAAGTGGATGCCTCCTGCATCTTGGTGACCCCACAAGGGTTTTGGTTTGGTTTGGTTTGTAGGCTTGTGTTGTTCCATCTTCCACGTTTCCATTCCCCATATCTTATCACTATCACATGCCATGAAGTGGGGAACTAAGCCTTTTTGTCCACTGGCTTTAACTTATTACTATTTCCTTACAAATTAAAATGGCTCAGAATTTATTTACAGTCCTGCAGGCGCAGCTAGCATTGGGGTCCCTCCCTTCACAGAGAAATCACACAGTAACAATATTAATTGTTTTTTCCCCCAAAGAGATAAAATTCCACAAAAGACACATTTAGAATTTAGCTTGTCAAATATCTAATATCTACTACTGTAGTACAGTCTTGCACCTAGCTAGCTAGAAAACGTGTCAACAAGAGAGAAAGAAAAAAAAAAAGTGGTGTGATGAAACTAGAAAGGTTAAGGAGGGAGAAAGTGATGAGGGAAAAGGTTGAATTGAAAAGACTATAGTTTTAACTTATTTGGAAGAGCTAAGAGAAGCAAGTAGGTCCACCGGGCATACAATAATAATCCAGTTGAAAATGAAAAGAAATCACGTGTAAGGTGGTGTCTAATATGTGAGGAAGCGTGCTCCATGTGCTTTTGTGCAGATGTCGGCGACCTTTCTTTAGCTTTGATGAGATGAGATGAGATGAGATGAGATAAGGGGATTCATTAAACTCTCCTCTCTCAATAAAAAGGAGTGATGTTCCTTCCACTCATCTCACGGATCTTGCCTTGCCCCTCTTTCTTCTCTGTTCTGTGTGTCTCTGTGTTTATGTCTCTGTGTTCTTCTCCCCCCCTCACTCACTTTTATATATAAATATATAATTGAATTGACATCATCCATATTCAGCTGCATATATTATATATATAAGGCCTAGAGAATACAGTCATTCACTGCAAGGGGACTTGGCACTTGGCATTCAAAAAGGCTTATATTCATTCAAAAAGGCTAGCTACTAATTGATTGAAATTCAGTTACCCCACAAAATCAAATGGCATCTTGGAAGAAGACCATCACAACACCGTTCAAAAAGGCTTGCACTTTCTTTAACCAGCAACCAACAAGGGATCGTAAGAAGTCTCAAGCAGGTGTGTGTGTGTACATCCCAGTATCTCTCTTCACCCACCAATATCTTTCTCATCCGGAGTAATAGCTAGGAAGCACACCCAGATTTCACAATTTTTTTTACTTTTTTTTTTGTGTTTTTATATAAATAAAACTTTTATAATAATAATAATAATAATAATCTAAACAGAAGTATTTTGTCAATGAATGCTATTTTTCTTATAAATTAAAAATTAGCTCTTTTACATGCTGTGTAAACTAATTTTATTCTTGTGTAATCTTGTCATATTTTATAATTTTCACAAATCGTAATGTATTGAAAAAAGAGTGAGACATTAAATGGAAGAAGATAGAATACATTTCATTGTGTTCCAATTTATATAGTATTTTATTTTCATCAATACTCCAAACATAGCCTGGGTAAAATATGTAATGGATGTTGATTAGATAAGGTATGTGTGTGTACATGATTTTGCAGAGCAAGAGGCAGAGGCAGAGGTTAGGAGGGTAATGGATCTGCAGGGGGAAGTAATGGCATGCGGGTATGAAGATGTTCAAGTCATGTGGTCTATCCTGGATAGGTCCAAATCCTCCACAACCTGCAACATCACTTCTTCAACCTGAATCTGAACATAGGAAATTAATTAATTGCCAAACAAGTCCCTCCCTCCCACTGCAGCCAGAAATTAGCGAATGTTTTTGTATGCTAATGTTGAAGAAGAAGTCATAGATAGATAGTGCTTGCTTAATATCTTAGCTGGGGTCGCTTTTGAATCTGGTATGAGTACTGTAGTAGTAATTCTCATTCTAGAAAGAACATATCGCATCCATATGTAATGTATATCAGTAGGTGTTTTTGTTTTTATTCAGTGCCCGTTTTTCTTTGACCAAGAAAAGACGGTGGCATGCAGTTTTAGTACTCTGTCTGTAATGTTTCCTAAGTCAAAAGTGTTGGGAATCCCCGTGATTGATGAAAGCAAAATCATTAATCATGGCGAGATTTTATTGTATGATGGTAGATTCTTTTCGCTTTCATCTCTGTTTCCCCTTCCCCCTTGTTTCTCTTTATTCATGTGTGGTTCTTTAAGAATCATCATAATTAATTGAGAATCATTAATCATTCCGTAACTGATGGGTAATGCGTATTTTTAGTAGAGTTCAAAAATTTAAATTAAAAATAGTTTTTAAATAAAAAATTGTTTATTAAAAGTATAAAAGATTAGTCAAGATTCAATCTTTTTTTTCTTTTATAATAAGTCAAGATTCAATCATTGTAAAATGTGAAATTTTAAAAAGTTATTAAAGATGTAAGTATATTAATCTTGAATTAGTTAAATTTATATTTTACAAAGAGTTAAACAAAATGTAAATATACTAAATTTGACACTGGCTATTAACAAATCCTTCTCATAAAAGCTCATAAAAATATTTAAAATTGATTCAGGATGAATTTTAAAATATAGATTGAAAATTATTTTATATTATGAAAAAATGAAGACAAAATAAAAGTGATTCTGTACTATTTTGGATAAAAAGAAGAAAATTAAGACTTATAAAATGAGTATTAACACACCTATTGTGGATAAATATGTAACTTTCTTCTTTACTTTGTCCTACAGTCTACATCCATTCCATGGGGTAATTTGTTCAATCTGTTTTTACATATTTCGGCTTTGGCAACCTAGTTTGAGATAAACTCAACCCCACATGTAACATTCTTTGGAAGTTCCAGTACATAGTTATACACGCTCTCTTCCAATCCAACTATATACCCTTCTGATAAGGCGTGGCTGACTGCGGGGCCAATTCACCTAAAATTTCTCTCTTCCTTCGCTTCAAGGGCATCAACTTCCTCATTGGACAGAAGATCCACAATGGGTTCATATACGTCCCACTCCTTTCGTTTCCTGATGCATTCAACCAAAACAGGCAAATCCTATGAAGTTCGCATTTTAAACTTTACAAGTAAAACTATGAAATGCCAAAAATACAAAACATAATCTTAACAGGGGTATTGTTTGAACCAAAAATAGCCTTGTTCTTGTATGTTTAAATTAGTCAAAAAAAATAATTTGCAAATAGGGACAAAATGTAGTGTAATAACAAATTTATACAAATAAAACACAAGCAGATAATTAATGAAGAGAATGTAGTTCACTTTTTGTCTCAAAAGTTCCAAAACAGTCCTTATCTACATCAACAATTAGCAACAACCAACCCTTATATGGTTTAGTCGACGCCATAAAGTCCTGTTATGTATTAGATCCATAGAAAGACCATTTACTTCTAAATCTCTCTTAATGGTTTGACTTGTAGTTTTCCTTGGTCTCTCTACCTTTAACTATTAGACTATCATCCATCTGGCCTACTCTCCTTACCGATGCTTTTATAGGTCTTCTCCATATATGCCCAAACCACCTAAGATGATATTCTACCATTTTCTCTGTTATGGAGGCTATCCCAATTTTTTTCTCTAATGATTGTATGATTGTTTTTCTAATCCTATCTTATTTTGTGTAACCACTCATCCATCGTAACATTCTTATCTCTGCGACACTATGGCTTTTTACTATCTAATATTCAGTCCAATATAACATTGCAAGTCTTATAGCTATGAGATAAAATTTTCCTTTAACCTTGAGGTATTTTATACCCAAAGTATTTCTCCATTTCACCTATCCTACTTAATTCATGTGGTTGACATCTCCCTCTATCTCCCTGTCACTTTGTATTATTGACCCGAGGTACTTAAAACATGAGACTTATGGTATTGTATGTTCTCTAATTTTCACCCCCATGTTAAAATTTGTTTGTCCTTTGCCAAACTTGCATTCTATATACTCTTTTACTTTTACTTAGGTAAGAACCATGTGTTTCCAAGTCGTGTTGCCATATCTCTTAACTTTTCATTTATCTCTTCTCTCAGCTTTCCAACTATGACCTTATCATCTACAAAAAGCATGCACTATGACACTATTTCTTGGATATGCTCGGTAAGCACGTCCAGAACCAAGATTAGAAGATATGGACTACCAAAAATTATAGATTTACAAATGTAAATATAAGGTTAAAGGAATTTAACTCCATTTTCTATCTCCAATTCTTTTATTCTATTTCACCATTATTTCCGCTGCTTTCCCTCTTAATTGATATCAGCGTTTTTTTAGTTCTTAACTACAAAGAGCCACATACATATGGGTCACATTATGCCGCCACTTATCTACTTTGCCAAGCCAAGTTTAAGGTTTATAAATTACTTAATGTCACAAGCCACAATAATAGGGAAACTTTCACATTAAGCTATATCAAGAAGAATTTTAACAATATAAACACCATGACTATGTACAGTCCAAGATGATCAGATGATGATATAAATGTTCAGTAGTAAATTATTGAATTTCAGCAAACAAGAGCGCTCAAACTTATGAAACGAGACTCACCGAACTACACTAGATTTATGACCAAATAACTTGACCAAGTCCACTGCTACAGCACCTCCTTTACTGTCAATAGACCATGAGACAACGATGAAATGATGGATTAGCGACATACATATACTCTGAATTATAATGAAAAACGCATTTATCACATCAACTGAACCAGGACAGAAATGTATAAAAAACCTGACTGGAGTATAGTCAGTCCCTCGGCGACCCTTCTTGCTTAACCTGCTTTCTCTTGCCGAAACCACACTTTGAATTGCAATCTAAATATGAAAAATATGAAAACAAATTAAGATGATGCTAACTGAGCCATATATAACTCATGAACATGACATATTATTGACCAATAGAATGAATGACCTCATAAAGTTGCTCTCTGATAGCAAAGGCAATAGATGGCTGCAAAACAGTAGCATTTTAGTATTTAGTATGCTTCGTTTTTGAAGAATGTTTGTGTGTTTATGCATGTCAGAGAGAGAGTTCCCTGAATGAAACAAGAATCTAATTCCTACATTAACATAATCATATTGTTTATACAAACAAAAAGGCATTAACAACATAATTTTACCATCTACCGAAATTGTATTATGTTCCCAAGATGAAAGAAAATGGAACACAACACGAAGTTGGATTAACTTGATATTTCACTTATCATTCTTTATTGGCCTTTCTTGCGGAGCAGGCACTTTTAACACTGCTCCATCCAACATGTCTACAATAATGGAATGGAGTACTGTTACTAGTACATGGCAGTATAACAACTTAATTTATTGTTAGCAATAATTAGAAATACTTACTCCAACCTCAGGGTCTTCAATGCCCATGTCTTTGCAGAAGATTCTTGCAAACTCTTCAGGATCACTCTCAAAGTTGTTCAAGTCCTAGAATTTAAATATATTAGACACATAAAAACTGAACTGAACTGACAAACAAGTGCAGTAAATCAGCAGATAACAGTTCCATTCTTTTTATAACACAACTCCTGCACTCCAATCTTACCCATAAAAACTGGTCCTTTACAAGCGTATGATTTACACGAAGATCGAGCTGTAAAACAGAAACAAACACAATTTTGTTAATGAGCAAACATTCAATTCAATGGCGGGTATGTTACACTCAACTAAATGTACGAAAGGGCATTTGGCAGAGGGCATGAGAGAGAGAGAGAGAGAGAGAGAGAGAGAGAGAGAGAGAGAGACCTTGATGGGAACAATCTTCTCACCACAATACATATCTTGGCCTTCATAGGAACGAAATTCAGCAAGCTGTGACTGAATAGATTGAGCAATCTGAGTAACAAAAGGTGGAGGCAGCTTCAAGTCTTTAACAGTCCTTTTTGCAAAGACCACCACCTCAGAATCCGGATCTATAATGCACCACACCATCAAATTCAACCAATCAATGGCACTAGGTTACAACAAGGTATAGTGATTAATAGGAAAAGAGAAAAAAGGGGAATGTGAATAATAGAAGCATACCAGAAGGGTTCCAAGTGAAGGCATCCTTGTATCTCTGGCCGTCGATTTCGATGTCCAGTCGAATGGGTACGAGGTTTTCCGCAGTTGGCCTGTGCGTTCATTTGAGATGTCATTCGTTATTATCGCAAACCGAACAAAAGAGGGAGAGGGAATGTGTTTGGAGTTTGAAGTTTGAACTTACATCCTGAACTTCACCGGGTTTCTGTACAAACCCGAAACCGGCGTTTTCATCCTCAATTGATAGATAGATAGATAGATAGATATTCCCTCCTCGATTCGATGCCAAAGGTAAACACAACAAAATCACCACTCTTCTTCCTCTTCCAATCCACCACCACTGCCACTAACCACGCCTTCTGTCTTTTCAATCCACCACCACCATTCCCAAACTCCAATTGACATGCATGCTGCCTTTGTTTAGGAATCAGACCCAGGCCCAGGCCCATCGTCTTCGGCCTGCCATTAGGGATTTTAAACATCTCCAAATTTAACATAATAGTTGACCAAAAAAATTTTCAACATAATAGTTGACTAAAAAGATAATAATTTATATTATTATAATATAATTTAAAAGAAAAATAAACATAATATATTTATTAGATTTATTATTATTATTATTAAATAAATTTAATTTTATTAAATAAATATAATATACTTTATCTTTTTCTAAATATCAATGCAGTATTTTAAAAATCTAAAAAAATAAATTAAAAGAAAAATACTTAAGCGATAAAATATTTCAAATTATAAAATACACATATTTTAATGGAAAATTTGAAAATTAATATTTAAAGTATCTATGATTGATTAAATTTAAAGAAATAAAATAAAATTTTTAATGTATAAAAAATCATATGACACGCTAACAAAATAAATTACCATGATTCCTTTAACTAATATGCATTGGATACAAGAGATTAATATTCTCCATCTAAAGAGACTGACTCATTCCATCTCTAATAATGGAACAATCTGTGGACATAGTTTACTTACCGATGATTAGGATTTTTTTTTTCTCTTTCATTTTTACCTGAAATCCAGGCTGAAAAAAATTTCCTGGGTGGGACATATATAACACACCCAAACAAGTATCTCTCCCCCAGACACGAGTAATCCTCACAAATATTTAAAGATGCAGATATTTTCATCGTTCTCATAAATGCTTTTCATTTATCCTCTCCTATGTTGGACTCCTCCATGAATTTTCATAATGGATCCCTTAAGATTTCATCAGAGGCAAATGACTAGTAGAATAAAGTCAATAAACAGAAACTAATTAATATGTTTATTCATGTGACATTTTACATAATTAATTTAATTATATGATATAATATTATCCTTGGTTTAATGTTAATTTTGGAATCATAAAAGAGTATTAATATTTTTTTAGAGCATCTTCACACCACACAGGCGATAAAAAAATCTCTTGCAGAGACGGCGAGACTTCTTTTTTTATTTTTTTGATAAAACGGCGAGACTTCTTTTCATGGTGTCTGTGCCATACGTGTAAATTTTCTAAGAATTTAAATTTTGAATCATATACTCAAGGAAACTAAGCTCCTTCCACCTAAACATGCAACCCTAAAATCAAGACAAAAATATATATATTATATCAAATACATATATTAAAAATATGAAAATAATATCAATAAAACAAACCAACTTCATATAATAAAACAATACAATCTAGTGAATGTTTATTTCTCAGTCCATATATACGACTTTCAAATTAAGTTTCGTTGAGAGAAAATTAATAAAGAATTGGATTGAGAAAACGTATATTGAACGTGTCTTGAAGAACAAAACAAAAGAGCTATATATTAACCATTGTGATTTGTGATCAGTGGAACGATTTTAAATATAAGAGTAGATACTAACAGTTAAGATTGAAAATCAAATACAATATAATTCTTTTACTGTTGATTTTTTTTATTAATAAAAATCAAGATTATTTTATATATCTTCTGTTATATATGTTCTTAATTATAGTATCATTTTAATTTTTATGGGTGGATATTAAAAATAAAATGAGGTAGTACTATTGACTCGCATGCAAGGAATATAACTATCAATAAAACATTGAATATATTTGCATATTATAATCATATAATCCGTAAAAAATTAAAAATATAACATGTGCCTCAGTATCATATAGCTAGATTGACAGTGACGAAATAATTATGAAATAGAAAGTATTTATCGAGACATATCATATTTAATATATTAATATTTTCCTGCTGATCAAAAAAATATTTAATATATTAATAAAATCTAATATTACACTTTTTAAAGAAACTTTTTCTTTTAATTTTAATTTTAAGTTTTTTTAGTGGTATTGTTAGGATTTGTCTACAAGTATAGACACAACCTCAACCTCCATAAAATGATAAAAAGAAACTAAAATTAAAGTTGAAATTGTAATAAAATATACATGTGTGTCTTGAAATTATTAAAAATATTATTAATTTTATATATATTTTATTATATATTCATTTTAAAAGAGGTAAATTTATAGATATACTAGTAAGTATATCATGCGTTGCATGATATTTTTAAAATTTTAAAATATAAATGAAAAAATATTTAATAGATAAAATATTGAAGTGATAAGAATAAATTTAAAATTTAAATTATATTATTATAAAAAATTGACATTAAAATTTGAAAGAAATCATACACAGCATTGTAAAAAGGAAAATAGATTAGGAGAACAAATTTAATATCCAGAATTTGATTAACGTTATATGGTTCCTAAATGCCCTGTAAAACATCAAAAAAATTTCAGCCTTTTGCAAGAGTTTCAAACTTGGAGGTGAAGTGGTATCAATGATTGTCCAGGTGAAGTATCACTGTCAGCTGGTGAATGTTTGATCTACAATCAAAATGTGTTCATGAACATCTCTGGCCGGACAGACAGGTGTTTGATTATTGGATTCTTTAATTCCTAGAATTAGAATCTTCCTCTCTATCATGACAATGAAAGCAAAACCACTGTTCTTGACACGAGGGGTGTGGTCACCACAACCATTATGTTGTACCCAACAAAGCCAAACACATCAAAGCAGAGACAGCAGAAAAAAAAAAGGCACCCTCTAAGGAAATTAAGAAAATTGTAGCTGCCTTTCCATTGTTTCACTACTATTAGCTCTGATTAATCTTTCGTGCTACACATGGGGCTTGAGTATTCAGTACTTCAACTTGTAGGTAAGATCCATGAAAGGAAGATGCATTATATCACATCACTACAAAAATAATTGAGCTAGTTCCTTAAACAAGCTTGAAATATTTTAGAGTAGTACTCCATCATTAAAGAGAGACACCAAAAAACACTATAGTTATGCATTGTAGGTAAGATTGATAAAAGGGAGATGCAATATACCAATTAAATGACTACAAACTAATTGAGCTAGTTCCAAAACAAGCTGGACATTTAGTAGATCCCATCAATAAAACAGAGAGATTAAGGAAACACTGTAGCTATGCTATGCACTGAATTGACAACTAGGTAAGAAGCTATACATCTATACTTTGGAGGGTGTATATAGCTGTCATATATGTCATAATCATGGAAGCCAATGTTTTATGTGGAATTTCTAGGGGTTACTTTCACCCACCACACTAATTAAAAATTAGAACAAAAATTTATGAACAGTTAAAATTGAGGAAGAGCTTGTGTGTTGAGATCAGATTGTATGCATTATTAAATAAATTAACTAGCAGCTGTCAGCTCTTGTGATCTTCAGCCTCTTCACACTGGTCAAGAACATCCTGCATTAAGCACAAAAAGGGTCAGAATAATACTGAAAATGGAGAGGGTCCATGTTGTTGATAGCGGATAATAACATTTGATTCAAGGGTTTTAGGGTTCAATTTTGATGTGTGTGTGAGTATATATATTTGACTTACTCCCAAGGCACATCTCCAACCATCATCCAGTCCCCTTCTTGATCCTCATAAGTTAGCACGTGAAAATTCCCAGAATTAAGTGGTTGAGAGTTAGGACCTGAAAAAACAAAAATGTGGTCTCTAAATTATGGTCGTCCAAAAGAAATTAGAAGCTCCAAAAAGGAAATGTTTTTATGAGGGATTTCAATATGGCTTACAGAGAATGATGGTCCTAAACATATGGCCAAGAGCTTTTACAAGTCCATCATAGTTATGATGTGCAAACAGATTTAATTTTCTACCGATGGGGATGCCTTCCATGTAGACTTTAACAAACAAAGAGGGTCTCTGGCTCAGATGGTTTTGTTTCTCAACCAGTGTGCTCCTCAATATGGACTTAATTGGTGGCCAGTTAAAAGTTTCCTCCCTGAAAGGATAATATATTAATTCGTTAATTAATCCAACTAATCATATATGCATGAACAATTGAACATATTCTACACAAGTAATATCATCAAGAGGATTAAGGAACATCAAAATATCCAAGCTTTTAGCTTCAGAATAGGAAAATTAAGAACGATAGAGAGAGGAGAAGTGGTGTAGGGAAAAGGGCAGGCATGTGTGTGTACCTTGGTGTTGAATTGAATGCTGATTCAGAATGAGAAGAAGGAGAGAAGCCAAGGCCAAGTCTCAGGTCAGTGCTCAAATCCGTTCTGTTTCTGCAGACACTTGAGAGGCACATAGAGGAAGAGGAAGAGGCCCCTGGTGTCCCAGAAGGGTAGTAGTTGTTGCTATCGATGGAAGAAGATGAAGATGATGATGACTGTGTTTGATGAGCATCAATTTGATCTAAAGTTCCCATATCTTCCAATCAATGAAACTGATCAAGGCTGAAAAGAAATTAAAGCCGCCACCTTAGGCTCCTTATATATATATATAAAATGTATAATATGTATATATATAGTTGAAGCTAGCTACTTTAATTTGTGTGTGTGTGTGAGAGAGAGAGAGGGGCTAAAGCAAAAGCCAAGTCAGATTTTGAGCAGACTCTTGTTGGTTCTGATTTGCCATGTGGGTGGGCGACATGTCCATAAGGCCTAAGTTACACGGTCTTCAATTAAATTACCTATTTTGAAGTTTTGGTTGGTTGGAACCTAGAAATCTTGTTATTATTTTAATCAAGCCCTTTTAATGATCTTCCACCCCTTCTTTAATTTCCTTCTTATTTTAATTTTAGAAGGTTATTATTTTATTTTAATATCAACTCTGCCTTCCATGGGGCTGATGTCTTCACATGATTATGGGAGGACATCATGTTTTTAAATATATTAACTTATTTGGCTCAATAGACATGCACACCATGTATAATAATTAATAATAAGATGAATCAGAAAGAATGGAAAAGTGATCTCTTGACAAACATGTATGTTCTCTCTCTTCAATACTAGTATATAATAATCCATTGTAGAATTTAGTGAATGTTTATGTTTGTTTGAGGAGCCTCTAAAATAGTGGACTACAGAACATTTGCTTCTTTGTTGTGTGGGAATTTTCTCTATTTTTTTTCCAACTAAACAAATCATGGTGAGTGATAAAGTTCATAAATTTGTACAATTTTCTGATGGAAAACCAACCCACTTTCAAGGGCTTTGTAGCCATAACAATAATATCGTCAACTATGATATCTTACAAAAGGACATTTAAATAGAAAGAGTTAAGTATCTAATTACACTGCTTTGTTGGGCCATTTTAGGTTGTATCCTTATTTGCTAATGGAAAAAGTGGGATGACTCAATAGCATGGTTCAGCCAAATTTAACTAAATTCAATCAAAGTCACACCAGTGCATAAGTGTTGGATTAATGATGGAGACTATATATGTTTATGAAGGCCATTGAATTCAGTCTTCAATTGAGTACCCGTCGCAACCCCCAAGCCAATATAAGTAGCAAATAATTAAATTGACAGCTTGATCCATATCACCAACCCAAGTTTGACAACTTGGAGTTGGAGTAACTATCATCAGCCTTTATGTAGTGATCTGGGATGCATTTATTCCAGTTAAACACTTATATATGGATTTGAAATATTGGAAATGTTCATGCTAAACAGCGCATGTGTAACCAAAATGACATATAGTTTAGTCATTTTTTCTTTTTGATAGCATCGTGGGTACTTAATAAGATTTTATAAAATCAATTATCAAGGGATTGATCTATTTCAAATTATGTCACAAAAATATGTATTTGGATGAAGAAAAAAAAGCTAAGCTTGGCACTTTTTCCCTTTTTCTTTTTCTCTTTTCATTGTATGTGATGTAATGTAATTTTTCTAAAAACCCATTCATTAGATAGCTACGAGGATACCTCTCTAACCAACTAGCATGGGATTTTACTTTTAGAATAAAATTATACCTTTATTTTTTTTTGTATTATAATTAAAAAAATGAATATATGACTTGTTATTTGGTCGCCACTTAGTAGAGTTAAATTAGATAACAATTAAAAATAAAAAATAAACTGATTTATATCCACAAAACAAGTTAACCGATAGCTAGATTTTCTTGGATCTTACTTTTTTTTATTAATTTGTTAACTTGTACTTCTCATAGATGGGGAGAATTATTAGGGAACAGATATTTAAATTAGCAAGAATATTAAGAGAATCGATATTTGCTAATAAATAATTAATAGAAAGAAAATTTAACTACTACATGTCACTTAGTTTTTTTTATAAGCAAACTGAATTTCATTAAAAAAAATAGACCTGAAATATAGCACGACATGCCATAAGTCAGAACCTCATCAAATAATGGAGAGACACCAAAAACTACAACCCCCTTCCCTTCTGTACTACCATAAAGCAAATCGAAAATCACTATGAGACCTACACAACTTTAAAGTGTGTAAATAATCAAAATGAAACAGCGACAGATCCCAAAAATAATTGTCCCAGTCAATCTACCACCATGCTGTTCTCCAAATGTGCCTGTACAAGTGAGTCAGCCACCCCCTATGAACCTTTTCACACCGTAGACGTGAAACGCTCTGTAGTTTCCTGAGCAAAGAACACCTTCTTAAGCAGAATGTATCACACCCGGGAATAAATTCACAGCCGGGTGTAAAAATGTCAGACCCATTCTGTAGAAAAGCAACTTCCCAATCCAGAGCATTTCAGGACTGGGGAAAAATACACACCCCTGGTGTGAAACCGTTAGACTCAATCCACGAAAATGCTGATTTCTAAATCTAGAGCCGTTCACACCTGGGAAACAATTCACACTATTGGTGTGAAACCGTCATATCCAATCCACAAACAATAAAATAAATATTATTGGGATTAAAACGAAAAATATGTACATTACAGGTCTAAAAAGTTATTCAAGCCAAAAATTAAACTATTAAAACTTTTGTAATTCTATACTTCTCTGGTTTAAAACTTCACTTGTGTGATGAATAAATATGGAGGGAGGCATATTTGAAAGAAAAGTGTTTTTTATATGACAAATGATAATAATATTATAAATAAATGAAAGTACATGGATAACAATCAATGCCAACAGAGCATGCCATAAATATGTTCTAAGATCCCGGAATGGATTTATTATTCAATAGACCCAACGTGCGGGGGTGGGGCTGTAAGGACCAAAGATGGAATAAAGAGAAAAAAGAGAAATGCAGAGACAAAGAAACATGATTTAAAGTCACTCCTCTTTGAAATTTGCAGAGCATATATACAATCTTCCTTCTCTCTGTTGTTATATGTTTTTTCGTTTCCACATGTAATTATGATCAAATACATATTCTAAAACTATATATAGAGCTGGACACTTTAACCCTTTTTCCTTTTTAAGAGACATATCAATAAAAGAAAATTGGACCATGCAGAGAAATTAATGAATGCATGTAGTTGCATCATCTTAATTACATTTTGATTCTAAAATATCTAATATACCTCTTCCTTTCCTATGTACCTTATAGGCTAAATATATATGGGACAGTCAAACAAGCCCACAGAGCCATGTATCCATCAACAAAGGTAAACTATTCCGACAAATTATGCCTATGTGGCTATCTTAAGATATGAGTCATTCCACTACACTAACATCCACTCTAACACCAGGGGACCAGCGTTAAATTAAATAATAACTTACTAAGTTAAGGTTTTTTTTATTTTAATGTGTAAACCTAACCAAACATGAATACGCGTACAGAAAAATAGGATGCTTTTTTTACTTCAAAAACAAACAAACAGAAATCCTCTGTTTTTCCAGTATCCAGCGCATGGAATTAAGAGTGACGTTTTACCTAATCAACTTATGATAATTATCATGAGTTTCTGTGGGTTGTCATTAGTACTTATATGTTAACAGGAAGTTTATTTACTGTTTTAGAGTTTTGGTAGGAAAATTAGATATATTTATTTTATTTTTTAAAAAGTATTGAAATAGGTAGTATTAATTTGTTTATTCTTAATCAAAATCATTCTCAAACAGTACTTAAACACAACTCTCAGAGGAAAATATCAATCTACCCAAAATGTTAACAGTAGTTTATATAAAGATTGAGGGTTTGTTTATTGTGTCGATAAAAAAGTGAAAACAAAAAAAATAAAAGTTTAAATCACCTACATATGCTTGCTTAGTATAGTTATAAAATATCATCATATGGAAATTAATTAAAATACAGCTCATTAATTTCACTCTGGACCTTAAATTTGGTTCACAATTATTTTTACTTTTAGTCTACCTAATAACACGACAAATCCTCAAGCGTGTCAATTGGGATAAAATCACAAAATAGTATTTATGTCAATTTAGAGTGTAAACTCAGTAATCTCAATTATTGATGAATAAATTAATAGTTGATATTACAAGCACATGCATAACAAAACATAGATACGTTGAAGTATTAACCTTTGTTTTTTCCATCCATGGTTGAAATTGCTTATTTACTCTCTACATTTTATAGGAGCTAAATCCTCTTGTTCAATATCCACAAGAACCAGTACTATATAGGACTTTAATTTTGAAGCACTGCCCATGTTAATAACTACCGAGATGTTAAACCTATTGCATCTATAAAACTTTTGTATATTGATAATACTACATCAAAATCAATTCATTAATATTAGATTCCCTCCCTCCTTTCTTTATTTCCCACTCCATTTCACCTATGAAAGCGAAAGATTTGAATTTGAGACGTCCTATACTACAAGAATAACTGTCATTAATTAAACTAGTGAACATTACTGACTTAACAGGTAGCACGCAGCTCATCACATCTTATTGCTTTTTTCTTTTACTAAGGTCCAAATTAAAAGATTAGCATAACTAATGGCAGCACATAGAAATAAATGCACACAGAATATTTGAACAAATTGTGACCAATTGATTAAATTAAGTGCAGGCGGGAACTTGCTAGTAATAGTGATCACTTAATTACGCCCAAAAGTATACCAAGCAACCATGATGAGAAGAAAAGGAAAAGAAACCCAAATGGAAGTTGAAGGAGACACCTAAGGTCCCGTTTGGGGTGATTTTTTATTTTATGTTTTGAAAATTTCAAAAATCAAATCTAATTTTAATTTTGAGTTCTGAGTTTAATTTGAGCTTTAGTTTTTTTTAGTTTAGTTACTCTCTTTATTTCGCCTCACTATGAATGGTGAAGGCACGAGAGGAATAACATTTGGGGTGACAAATGGGATGGGCCCGGTGAGCTGACCCCGCCTAATCAGTTTTTTGACGGGCCGGGTTTTTTGACCTGCGGCCCGCCCATTGGATTGATTATATTTTTTTAAATGGCTTTTTCAATTTTTTTTATTTGTCATGGGCTTGGGCTGCCAAAAACGGGTCATCCCGCTGGGCCGCCAACCCGCCCTTAAACTGGACAAGCTGTGTTTTCTGGCCCACTTTCCTCGGCGGGGCGGGCAAAAAAACAGGCAGGGCGCGGGCCGACCCATTTTGCAATCCCTAAATGGCACGAGAGGATGCCGAAGGGACACGAGTAGAGCTGGGTATATGGGCTTTGACCTGCACATGACCTGTTTATCTCGCAGCCTGTGCGGGCTATGCTTATGGGTCACCTAAATATAGCCCATTTTAAATGCGGATTTTTTTAGCCCGGCCAATTAAACCCTGCGGGCCAATTTTTTTTTAAATCCAATTTTTTAATTAAATTTTAAAGTTTTAATGTATATTTTTTTTTATTTTTTTTTAAATTTAATTATTTTTTTCTTTAGTAGGCCTATGGGCCGACCCCATTTATCCCGTGGACTATGTGGGTCGGACGTGAGCCACATCATGTAGGCCCATTTATTTTGTAACTTGGGCCGACCCGGTTCGTTTATATGCGGACTGGGCTACCCGCATACCCACCTCTAGACACGAGAGAATAGGAGTATTTAACGTTTAAAACTGAAACAAGAATCACAAAATCTATTTTTATAGTTTTGAGATTCAGGTGAAAACTGTTTTAAAATTAAAAAAAAAATCATTTCAACCCTATTTTATTCGAACAAGTTTTATTTTTAAATTTAACTTTTAAAATAAAAAACTAGAAACTTAGAACCACCCGAACGACCCTACCGTACCCAAAAATTGGAAGCTTGCAGGTACCGGAATAGTCTACCACCTTATTTGGGCAAGTTTTGGTATGTTTGTTTCTTTTTACCACTTTTTCTGAATTGAACTAAACAACTCTTATCTCAAAAGCGAGGACATTAGCCCAACTTTAACAAACACGCGATCAACTACGAAGGCTCTCTTTTTCTTTATATATAAATATAAATTATAGACAAACATATGATATATATGCATGTGCCTGCAATGGCAATTGCGACCCTGATGTTTGATCAGAAGATTCAAGCCTCAAATCTACACCCCACGCGCGATCAACCGTTTTAGTTTAAGGTTATCTCAGGATAAACAACTCATTTAAGTGCTTAGCGATAAACGTTTATGTATAAATTATTTTTATAATCGAAGAGCGAATGTGATTCTGAAAGTTGTTTTAATAAACTATTCTGAAAATAAGCCCAAAACAGCTAGTGAATCAATTTATTTTCATAAGTTATGCAAAACAGGTTGACATGTACTTATGACAATAGATAAACTCAAATTAGTTCTACATAAATCAATCCAAACATGACCTAAATTTAAATATAAAGATTTTTTTTATATGATTTGATGGTAAAAAAATATTTGTGTTACTATTATTGGATAGAGTTTATTTAATCTGATCTAATTAAAGCACTCAGCCAATTTGATTTCATATGTTGATATGTTGATTCCACCAATTCTACTTTATCCTTTTGAAATGGCATTGGCAGCATGGGCGAAAACAGTTATTCTGACAAACCCATCTGTAATCTGTTAGCATGCAAATGAAGTAGCACCTAGCTATATCTAGGCCTAGAGAGAATGTAACACACAGATTTACAGTTTCTTCTTTTCATTTTTCACTTTCCTCTTTTAGTCCTTTTCTCGTTACAGCTCTGTGAACATGGCACTATGATTCGAACTTGTGTATACCTGCCTAATTAACATTTTTTTGTGCTTCCTATTGTGTAATGTATAGTTCCATTACATGAATATGGGTTACTTTAATTTCTACTGGTACCAGTATAATTGCACATAGAAGGGGGGTAGGAGTTAGAAGGCACAGGGAGCAGAATTATTCCTCAAGAAATGGGGGAAAGAGAGAGATCATAGAGATTTTAAGATTCGGTTTGTTAAAAACAAGGGGTAGTAAAAGAAAAGGTTGTTCCCCCAATGTTGCTTTAGTTGGACATCTAGCTCTCCCCCTTTTTTTTAATGGCCTACTACTATATGTTATTTATTTCATCATTTTATTTGTCACATTGCACTTTGTGTGTAGCTTAAGCATATAGATTATATTTCTTTCTTAGCTTGTTCTCTTTTCTTTCAAAAGCCACATACAAGAAGACACTAATACGGAAATAAGAGGTGGGTGTGTCAAAGGAAGAGGTGGGCCTCGTGCATTGAGCCCCAATAGTTGCACTTTTGTGTTGGCCCTAAAGATTAACCAACTTTACAATCTAATTAAACTGTTCCCCTCAGTGACCTACATGCTGTTCTTTCCATACCTAATTGGTTTCCACCTTTGGATTTTATGAAACCCAATAAAGTTCACTTGTTTAAATCTTTCTCTCCCTTTGTGCAATTTTTTATTTATTTTTTAAACTAGCAGTGATTCTTGTGACCATCTAAGACTAAGGCTCAGCAAATACAAGCATTCCCCCTATGTTGTTTCCTCCATTCTATGTGTCTTGTGAGAATTAAGCATTTGATTACGCCCATGTTAGCTTGTCTGTGCCCGAGTTCTGTCAATGAACTAATCGTTTTGAAAAGGAAAAAGATTATATATTGTTTTTCGTGTGGGGGAAAACATGGAGTGATTTTATGGAGATTGGTGGAATTCATCTCAACATTTTATTTGGTGGACAAAGATTTCGACTAACTGATGTGGAGCGTAGTTCCCACTATGGGTTGCAAATAGGTATCTCAAATAAATGAAAATTATTTAGACTAATGCTGGAGTAGCAATATTACAACCAATTTAGCTTGTGATTTTTTTTAATTTTTAATTACAAAATTATTATTTTATTTTCACTTTATCACATGTTTTAAAAAATTTACACAAAAAATGGAAATAAAAAAATATTTTCATTTTTTCATATACAAATATTTAAAAATAGAGAAAAAAAATGCAAATGTAATTTCTTATGATTCTTTATTAATGATTGTAAGATTTCATACTTCATTTTCCTTTGAAACCGATGGCTTACTGAAATTTGCGCTTTTTTAGGTTTAATTACACTTTTAGTCTTTTATACATTTTTATTGTGCTATTTGAGTCTCTCCATTTTTAATTGTGCAATTTAGGTCCCTCATCTTTTCATAATGTTACAATCAAGTCCGTCCGTCTAATTTTCGACAATTTACTAACGAAAAATGCTGACACGCATGGACTGAGACACGTGGAATCTGAGTTGGCACTACGTGGCATCTGCGTTGGCACTTGGTCGCTGACGTGGCAAACATGTGGCATATAACATGTCATTTTTCACCGACATGACACCTTGGTAGAGAGATGTTGACACATGGCATCTAAGTTGACATTTAGCCGCTGACGTGGCAGACATGTCATTTATTCGCTAATATAGCAAGCAGAAAAATGCGAGAGAAAATTAAAAATTGCATGACATAGGAATCAAACACATGTCTTGGTTGATATAAGACTCAACCTATGCCACTAGGCAAACTATAATCCATGGTATATTTGCGTAAACTACCTAAGATATATATTACAAAGTCGATTATTCTAAATAAATGAATTTATTAATATACTAATTTATGTATATTCATTTTATTATTACATATTTATATATATCTTATTAATATATAAATTTATTAATATATCATTTATGAATACATTAACAAAATAATATTTGAAGTATATAAATAATAATGAACTGTAATTAGAAGAAAATCTAATTATATATATTACAATATTTTACTACATAATAGAAAACTTTTATTTTAATTACAAACTTTTGATAATAAATTTTTTTTTAATAATTAAAATAAAAATTTTCTATTCTACAGTACAATTTTTTAATATATATATATAATTAGATTTTCTTTTAATTTTTTTATGTAAATAAATCTAAAATAGGGGAGGCACTCCCCCATGCAAAGAATAAGGAGAGCCACCAACCTCGGCCAGGATTTATTGTAGATTTTACGTATAGCCTACCAACAAGAGAATTGTTTTCTTATAATTTTAGTTCATTACTATCCATATACTCCATATATCATTTTATTAAACTATTAATAAATGTTCTATTAATAGACTTATATATTAATAAAATATATAAATATGCATTAATAAAATTAATATATATAAATTAGTATATTAATAAATTCATTTATTTAGAATAATCAGTTTTGTAATATATATCTTAATTATTTTACACAAATATACCATAGATTTTAGTTGGCCTAGTGGCATAGGTTGAGTCTTGTATCAGCCAAGACATGTGTTCGATCCCCATGTCATGCAATTTTAATTTTCTCCCGCATTTTTCAGCCTATTATATTAGTGAATAAATGACATATCTGTCACGTCAATGACTAAGTGTCAACTCAAATGCCACGTGTCAGTATCTCTCTACCAAAGTGTTATGTCAGTGAAAAATGACATGTCACATGCCACATGTCTGCCACGTCAGAGACTAAGTGCCAACTCAGATGGCACATGTTTTAGTCCATGCCACGTCAACATTTTTGCTAGTAGACGGAAATTAGACGGAGGGACTCGATTATAACATAATGAAAAGATAAGGGACCTAATTTGCACAATTAAAAATAGAAGGACTCAAATCGCAAAATAGCAATATATGAGAAACTAAAAGCGCAATTAAGCCTTTTTTTTAATTCTAGTGTAGTCGCATTATTATTTTCATTTTTTTTACAAGACATTTGTAATTTCTCCAAGAAGATAAATGGTAATTCTATTTGTATTTTGATACACTCCAAAACCTTACATAGAGCTCCTTTTGTAATTCAGTATATGATAAATTTAAGCATATGATTGAAACATATTTGCAGAGTTTATTGTATCATTCTCTCATGCTTCCCATTTAGGATTTATAAAATTGATCGATTGGGAAAATGAAAGAATGAGATGCAACAATATAATTTAGGCAAAATTATACTTTTGGTCCCTTAAGTTATTTTATTTTTTCAAGTTGGTCACTTATCTTTATTTTTAAACAATAAGGTCCCTTGTGTTTATTTATTTTTTCAATTTGGTATTTTTCTTCATTTGTTGATGATGTGTCAGTTTTTGATTGGTCTCGATTTACTGTACACCAACATCTCAGACCAATCAGTAATTGACACGTCATCAAAAGGACCAAATTGAAAAAATAAATAAACATAAGGGACCTTATTGTTTAAAAATGAAGATAAGGGACCAGCTTAAAAAAATAAAATAACTTAAGGGACCAAAAATATAATTTTGCCTATAATTTAATAGCACTTTTAATCCCCCAAGTATTGCTAATGTGCGATTTTAGTCTTCCATATTTCAATTGTGCCAATTGGGTTTCCATTTGTTGCAATTGGGTCCCTCCATTAATTTTCCATCCAATTTTTAACGCTGTCATCCTATGTGGCAAGTGGTTCGGTGACATGGTAGTAAATTGGCCAAGCTAGCACAAGTGACATGGCAAAGATAACTGCTAACAGATCCTTCAATTTTTCTTATTTTAATTTGTTTCTACCCCAATTCCTCTCTCCTCCTCACATAATCTCGTCCACTTCCACCCAGTATCAATTATTCATCAATTCCATGGATATCTCTTCTAAAAACATGGATATCACCCTCCAATATCATAACAGCAAGAACCATCAAGGTTATCTTTCTCACTCTCATCACAATAATCAAAATTTGCTTATCTATTGTCACGGCACAAACTTTCTTCGACAAATGAATGGGCAAGAAGAAGAAGAAGAAAAAAACCAAAACCCCAAATTGCTCCATTGAAAAGTATATCGCCCTGTAGCCCCAAATTGCTTTGCCCAAAACCGGGGGCGAGTTGTGTCGATTGACTTAACAGATTTGAATCCGTGTGGCTCTGCTTCCCCTTCAATTTGAACTTGAAGGAAGACACACTAGGTGGACCCATAACTCATGGTTCGAATAATAGAGCAAATCTGTGATAGGGTTTGTTAGCAATTGGAAATTTTAGCTTGGGTAAGTTATTAAAATTTCAAAAAATTGAAGGATCTGTTTGCAATTATCTTTGCCATGTCACTTGTGCTAGCTTGGCCAATTTACTACCATGTCACCGAACCACTTGCCACATAAGACAACAGCGTTAAAAATTGGATGGAAAATTAACGAAGGGATCCAATTGCAACAAATAGAAAACTTGGAGGACCCAATTGACACAATTGAAACGTGAGGGACTAAAATCGCATATTAGCAATACCTGGGGGACTAAAAGTGCAATTAAGCCAATTTAATATCTTTTTAATTAGGGAATTAATGGAAGTTGTTTTTTTTGGTCAAAAAATTGATGGACGTTATTCTTTTTTGGTCCAAAGTTGAAAAGACGTCCAATCATAGAGAAAATAAAGCAGCCCAAGAAAGAAAGAACGCCCATGTGAATGATTTGGAACGAAGAATTATGCAAGACAAGGAAATTTGAGTGAGGAGAACATATCTCAACTAAGGTCAATGAGTTGACCAAAAAAAAAAAGGGTCAATGAGTTGACGAAAGAAACTAGAATCAGTCAGTCCAGTGAAAGCCAACAAGACTAGCTACAATGAACCATGCATTACATCTAAAATATTCATAATATGTGAACTAACATTAAGGACATCAGAAGTTTTTCACAAAGCTTATACCACCACTTGACAACAACATTGATCCCTCAGCCAAAGTAAAAGATGAAACATTATTTCAACAATTGAACTCGTATAAATAGAAGGAAGTGTATAGTTTGTAAACAGAAAGCATTTGGAACACAAGTCATGTTTGGTAGTTCCACAAAATATACTTGCAAAAAAATAGATTCAATGAAAACTGAATAAGCAAACTCAACAACGTTTTATGTTTACATGAATGAATATTATAATTAATGACAATAAACTGATTCTGTGGCATTTTTTCTCTCTCTCTTGAGACCCCAATGATGTATTTGCAAAGTTGCAATGCAAGAGCAGAAGAAAATTATTGAAAGAATGATGCTTTTGACTTTGGAGGTCTATCAGTTGAAAACCAAATTATGGCAGGTTTTGTCACAAGGGTAAGGACAACCAATAGCTTGGACACCAACTCGGTCAAAAAACCAGTTCCCAACAGAATCTGCAATCCCCTGCTTGTATTTTTAGACACTCATTAGAACTACAAGCAAAATATAAGTAAACTGAAAAATATAGAGAAAATGAACTTTTAACCCTTAATGGGATTGCCTTAAAGAAGGGAACATTTCCTCCTTAACTTATTTTAAATAGTTAAGGCTTTCATGTTGTAAAAGGCATATAACAATTGCTCCAATGAATGAACCAACTCTAGTGTTAAGTCTTCCACCAAGTTTATAACAGCAACATGATGAGTTATTTATAATGAACTGAGTTGGCTAGAATAGACGTACTCTATTTCCAATATGAGGAGAACCACGAGCGAACCACGTGTCCTGTCTTTCAGATTGGCAGTGAGCAAAACACGAATTTATGAATAACCCGTTTTTATGGTACCTTGAGAAGCCTCTTGTAACTCCGAGCATGTGATTTCGAAAACCTGTTTCATTCAAGGTAGATGTTGCCACTAATTAGTAACCATACTGAGAGAACAAGTGACATCATGAAAATGCTACTCAGAACACAGATAGATTCAAAAGGGGTAAAAAACTAAAAACAGCTACTCTTGAAACTTCTAATCAGTTTACCTTGCAAATATTGTATCTGTGGCGCACTGCAACGTGCATAATTTTTTCTGCATTCGAACCAGTTCCAATGATAGTCAGCAGATGGTGGAGCTAGACTGGCTTGAATCTGAAAAAAGTGGAAGCAATCACAAATAAAGAACTGGCTGATAAGAGCTTGCTCCCAAAATAAAGATGAAATTTTTCACGGGATAAATTTAATAATGTGAAAGACATAAAATGAAGATTATTGACATAAAGGAACAATGTCATGCTTTCCTTTAAATTTTTTTTTTGGATCTGGAACAATTGCATCTTTTTTTACTCCCATTCATTTGCTTCACCCAGACGCGGGTTAAATTAACAGGATTCATTAATGTTAAAAAGATTATTGACTTTGACTTCATGTTGAACCAACTGTAAGGGAAATGGTGGAAGGAATTTACCTGCCAAGTATCATAAGCTGCATTGAGAAGAAATAGTGGTGTCCTAACACTGGCAATTAAATGCTGAGGGAAAAAGCACTGAAAATAGAATACCAAAACAAAGAAGAAAAAAAGGGAAATGAGATGCCTCTATATTGAAAAAATTTAACAGGTTTAGATTTCCACATACATATTATGCCTGTTTTCACAAGATATATCTCCTCTCAAGTGACAAAAATAGAATTTGATTGTACTATTTGTGTAATTTTACAATCTTGAATGACAGGAATAGTAGTTACCAAAATTGGATTGAGGTGACTGGTACAACTCCTTGGAAGGTTCTTTTGTACTCCCTGCCATGCAAAGATACATCTATTAATTTTTCGCCAGTTATACATATATGTCTTGCTAATATTCAAGAAATCAAAAGTTACTGACAACATCCAACCATGAAATTAAAATAAATTCCGTAATATGATGATTGAGGCGAAACCTACCAATACAGTTATCCAATTACAACGCCATCTTTACTGTTTTTCATTCCTTCATTTGGAGGAGCAGCCAAAGCCAAAGGTTCAAATTGATAAGTCAATATGAATCCACTTAGAATCATGATATTATTGTTGGTTGTTCTAGCTCAGTATGAAGAAACTCCAATTTTTTTTTCTTAATTTAGTAGGGATTTTTTAATATGCTGCGAATATTGTTGTGTGAGTTATTATTAATCAAAATTAAGGGAGTCAAAGATGTTATCCAACATACAAATAATTTGAAACAGCCTCTTAACCACCATTAAACTTTAGGATTACTTGTGGTTCAGGCCTGAGGCAAATGATTGTTTGTTTGAGCAATTAAGTTCATTGATTAACCACATTCTACTATTTCTATTATGAAATAGAGACAGAACACAGCAACAAGAAATTTTCAAATGAGAAAATACCTGTAAGGTGACTACACTTCTGAAAAAATTCCTTAAACTGCGATGGCCAGATACATCAACACTGCAATTCCAGACAATTATTTTGTCACTAAAAATATATGCTCTAATCATAACTGAGAGATCTATGATCAGATCCAATGAATAATAGATTAGAATTAAAAGTTCATTGGATGATGTTTACACATCAAGGAATAATCCAGCATCACTTAAGCATTTTACTCTTGTGGTTCTCGGAAACAATTGCCGAAATTCATCACAATGTAGTATAGATGCTAAACCTCCTGCTGAACATCCAGATAGAAGAGCCTAAAAAAGAAAAATGAGATCAAACAGAATTCAGGCAGCCAATTTTTTCCCCGGAAATTATCAGAAGTAAACCTGTTTGGCATAGCGCATCCCTTTTGACATTAAATCTTCCATAGCAGCTTGCCAGATGCGTTGCCCTCTGAAATACAACCTTGCTGCCTGTGGAGCAAAGGTAAATTCAGTATTAATTCAATCACATTCACCATCAACCAATCCAATAATGCTACCTAAAACTTAAGATGATGCATTGAATCGAATAACACCGGAAAGCAGGTTAAAATTGTGTGAGTGTAAAAGAATAGAATACAATAAGGGATAACCAGTAAAATAAATATAATAAGTAAGAAAGAAAACAAGAAGACAGCTTTGTCTTCACTCAGTGACAACTCGAAGTAATTGTTTTTTATTTTATTTCATTTCTTTTTTGTTGCAAATCCTACTGAGCAGAATGCATGGCTTCTGGAGGAAGCTAATGTTGAAAAGAGTTTTCATCTTCTCTTTACCTCATTTTGACTGTCCCCACTAAATGATGCACCATCACAATAACGAATTTTTACTCTATTCCAGTTGAAAAAATCTGCAGATATAATCATCAAAAGAAAAAAAAATGTGAGTTAATTTCTATGTAAAAATGAAAAGCAAGTAAGCAGCCACAGGTGTGTACAAATGTCCTATGTATTTATTGGGAAAAACAGTGATTTGTTGAGTCTGAGAGTTACCTGGATTTTCCTCAGCTTTGTTGCTCAATATCCCAACAAATGGTATTTGTTTTTCCATAAATATCGATGAACCATGACGTGTTCTCTTACTGTAAATACAATTTCTGATAGTTCCACACCAGCCTCCTCCCTGTCAACAAAAGGTTTGCAGAAGTTATTACGGCCAAACAAATCTACAGGATGTCAGGAGAAACTCATAAATAATGCTCTCTATATTCTCCTCCTCTTCACATTTTGGAAGTGTTCCTGATACAGCATGCCTATTCAATCAATACGGAAATGTTATCTACCTTTTAATTTCCCTATATTTATCTTCAATGCAGCATTTATACCAAATTTTGCTGCTCAGACTCAACATTGAAAATAAACCAGAATTGCAGCAGCACAGTAAATGCTAAGGTTACTATTACCAAAGTTTCATTTCCTACAGGCTACAGCAGTACAGCAAGATGCAAAGTGAAGAAGCTCCTTCCTCTGTCTAAGATTATAAAAGTTCCAGGGCATGGATAAGGAAAGAGGATAAGAATGAAGCCAATGAAGATACAGAAAAATCATATCAGGACAGAAGCAAAATCTCTCATGACTTCCATGATATTAGGTCTCATGTCAACATTATGTTATGTGCCACCAATAATTAAAATTGATTATCATCATGGCATGATGCTAAATCCCGTAACTCCACATGCAATGTGAAAGAATCTTACAGATTCTCTAATAGGTTGTATGCTAGAAAAAGTACTGGCTGAATTTTTCGTTCCAACTACAAACTATGTTAGATGAATTGGTTGCATATTTTCTGCAGCTGAGGGATAAGGCAAAGAAAGCTTGCTTCTGAAGACCAATGCTAGAAAGTTGTTGACATTGACATAATTAAATCTGAATTCTGGAAGCACGCTGGATATAAATAAATGACATGCAAAAAGCTATTAGCATAGCCATTCTAGCCAATCAGTGCATTACCACACATCACAGCAAATTCTTCAGAAAACTATAAACTGATAAGGATAGTTGTGGTTTCACTGGTTTGTAAACAATAAAACAACCCGTGTCCCGTCTTAGGAGAACTTAGTTCAAAGTTCAGGCGTCTCACATACCTCCAGTTGTATCAGCCAGCTGTTTGAACCCGAACCGTATCCACGGTGGAGATGGTAACCCGGTAAAGATCCATCCAGGCAGACTGCACAAAAGAATACAAATCAAGATACATGATATTGAGCAATTATCTGATAGCTTTTGGTGTCTTTTTACAGCTGTCATCTACATAATAATGATTCTAAATTATGGAAGGGCCCATATCACAAATAAAGTCAGCCATGTGATCTAGAAAAGTTTGATTAGATATCATTATATCATATCCCCAGATCTCAACAAAAGTCAGGGAATGTAACTAATAGCTTTGTTTTAGAATTGGGGAATATATTTCTTCATTCTTCATGGTTATTCCATGGAGTATAGGGAGGAGGCTCAATGTCATAAATTAGTATCCAACAAGCATAGATAATTTTATGTGGGACAAATAACATGCCTTCAAAACAAGACACACCATATGAGCAAAACAAGTATTGATGAATAATGATGACCCCATTTATTTGATCAAGCAAATTAGAAGGAAAAAAGGGGCATTGAAATCAGGGAAAAAAAAAACTATGGAGCATAATGCAAAGAGAGGCATATACCAGCTCCTTTAGCAGCAGCTCCATTGATAAGAGTAAGACCAAC
The DNA here is from genome assembly GCA_030159175.1 of Glycyrrhiza uralensis. Lineage (NCBI taxonomy): Eukaryota > Viridiplantae > Streptophyta > Magnoliopsida > Fabales > Fabaceae > Glycyrrhiza > Glycyrrhiza uralensis. Next base: position 56,601,675 of record BRZY01000001.1, on the reverse strand, counting down.
CAGCAAAGGTCTGTTGTAGAAACCTCTTCCCCTCCCATATTGCATGATGTCTGTCACAGTTGTATTCTCGAAGCCTTCCACCCATTTCACAATCACCAACCCCATAAACCCAAACACCCACACCAGCTTCATGCCTCCAGAACTCTTGCTTGTTTGGCACATTGCCAAATGTTATACAAGAAGAATGACAATGGCAACTCAAAGTAAGAAAAAAGGAAGAGTTCAAAAGAGTGGCGTTGGAGGGAAAAAGAAAAGAGATTCTTTTGGAGAGAAAAAACAATCAAATTTTTAATTTTTGTAAAGCTGTGGAGTTGGAAAAGCTCAGTGACAAGTCACAAAATGGGAACCCAATAAATACTAGTAACAAAGGTTTCGACTTGGAGATAGATTCATTGTCATTGAATGCAGCAATAAATAATAGCACGAAACGGAACACACAGAAGAAACAGAAAAGGAGGGCACTTTATTCAGGAGAGACATAAATGCAAATGATAAAACAGTTGCTGTGGCAAAGTCCTTAGAACAATACAAGAAAAGAAGGATGTACTAGTACTAGTATTTAGAACTTAGAAGAGAGTGAGTGTGGCATCAAATGAATGGATGGTGAATGCTACCGACATAAGCATGAGATGGATGAGAGGGGGTGGGAGTGAGAAGGCAGAGCCAAAGAGGGAAGGGGTATAGAGCTGTACCTCACTCCTATCACACTCACACTCTCTCTTGGGCCCTCTGCTCTCTGGTGTGTTGTGCAAAAAAATCCAATTTTAAACCAAATGGTGACCCACCTACTGTAGCCATCAACTTGTCTTGTTCCTTTTCTCTTGGTGGTAACCATTCATGACCATATTGCTTTCATGCATGTGTTTTGGTGGCTACAGCTTGTGTTTTGGTGGCTACAGCTCGGAAAACCACCTGCGGCTCCCACGCCATCACATAATAATAATAAAAATGGAATCTAACAGCATAACTAATAATATCCAATGGGAGTTATATATGAGAATTGTTTAACTTATTTTATTAGGCTTAATTGCATTTTTGGCCCCTCAGTTTTCATATTTGTGCGAATTAGGTCCTCCAGTTTTTAATTGCGCGAATTGGGTCCCCCAGTTTCATTAACTGTTGCAATTGGGTCCCCCCAGTGAACTGACGGAGCACTGACGGAGGGACCCAATTGCAACAATTAATGAAACTGGGGGACCTAATTCGCGCAATTAAAAACCAAGAGACTTAATTCGCGCAAATGTGAAAACTAGGGGGCCAAAAATGCAATTAAGCCTTTATTTTATGTGGGCTATAACGTCACCTGAAATTTGAAACACCCACTAGATTGTACTCCAATTATAAAATCCAATTTGGGAGTTGATTATATTAATAAAAGTTGTTTATATAAAGAATCCAATTTGAGAATTATTTATATCATATATGTAGATGTCACTGGATGTAGTCCAATGATGTTATGACTTATGAGTGTTAGCTCATTTGACAACATTTAGCATTTGTAGTCTTTCCTCCTATAAAAAAGAACTACACAAGCAACTCCCATGAAAAATAAAAATACTGTAACATCAATAAAAACCAACATAACAATATGCCTCAATTCTTAAATTATACCATAAATTCTTATAATTTTATTCAATTTTTAATTAAATCTTTATATTTTAAAAGTTTTTAATAAAATTGTCATACTTATGAGAATTATCAAATAGATTCTTAATCACTTTGTTGTTTTCTTTTTTTTGACAGAAATCACTTATGTTGTTAACTTTTATTAAATTGTACAAATTTATATGAAATCTTGGATTTAAAATAAAAACTAATTTTTGAAGCGTAAATTTTTTATTGTTTACTTCGTTGATTAGTGGAAGTTATTACATTATCAATGACTTTTAGAAAAATTATTTACTCCTTCCGTCCTTAATTATAAGAGATTTTTTGCAAGTTTGTTTGTCTATTTTTATAAGAGGTTTTTAAAAATGTGTCATGCATTAATTAATTTTTACCCAAATTATCCTTATTTATTATGTGCAGTTGGAAGAGAGAGACAATAATACATTAATTAAATGAGAGATAAAAAATGAGAAGAAAAAAATACTATTATTAAGGATAATTTTGAAAATATAGTGTAAATTATTGACATATTTAATGCTATAAATTATATTAACTAACTTTCTTTGATAGAAGAGAATTAAGTAAAAACCTCTTATAATCCTGAACAGATAGAGTATTTATTACCGATAAGTATTTTTTTTGACAGCATTATTACCGATAAGTTGTTAGCATAAATGTTTGCAATTTATGGTGCACAATACGCTATGCTTGTTAACCGTTAGATTGATCTATACAATGTGGTCTCACCAAAGAATTGTTACACTAGATGATCCCCCACCCACCAACAAACCTTTCTCCTTCTCTCTCCACCCTCCGAGACACCGACCCCATCTCCGCCGCGAATTCCCACTCGCAAACCACTGCACCATGGTTACCGTTGTGGACCCAACCGTTGGGTCACCAAATCTTTGCATATGAAAGAAAATAACACATCCAAAAACACACCGAAGGAAATCAGATTCACAGGGAAGAAAGAAGTCAATGAAAGATTGAAGCAAAATCATGGCCAAACAAGATCCAAGAGCACACCTTTTCTTATTGGGAAAATCTGGGTTTGTACAGATTGGTTGTTGTTAAAAAAGAAGAGATGAGATTACAGCCACAGCCTCCATGGAGGTAGCGGAGATGGTGGTGGGGAAGGATATGGTGTGTGGGGATCTACTATCAAATCTGGTGAGCCTACAAAGATTAGATTAATCTAATGGTAGATATTAGTTGTGTTTGGTGCATCACCCATTTAGTTGTGCAGGCTATAAAACCATAAGCAACTTGTCCCGTTTGTGACGGAACAGAATGTCTCCACCGTCAAATCGGCATAACAATATTTATTGGCTTAAATATATTTATGGTCCATATAATATTGTGGTGTTTTATTTTTAATCTCTATAAAAAAAGTTAAACGCTTTTGGTTCTTATAATTTTTTTTTTACTTTTAGTCTTTTAAGTGAATTGACCGCTGATGTGTCCATTTTATGTCCAGTCAACATGCCTACGTGGCCAAAAATACTGCACGTAGAATGTCACGTCAACCTTCTCTTTCCTCTCTCCTTCCCCTCTCTCTCTCTCCTCACTCCTCTCTCTCCTCCTTCCTCCACCCCCTCCACCTCCGCCCCCACCCTCCTCACCTTCCCCCAACCTCCTTCCTCCACCCCCACCACCACCACCACCACCTCCTTCCCCCTACCACCACCACCACCGTTGAAGCTAAATGCCAACCACAATATGCGGTCCCATTGTATTGTCTGCGCAGCGCACATTTCCCTTCCCTCTCGGTGATGAATCAAAATCCGAGTTCTGAGACTATAAAAAAAAAATCTAAAATTATTATTTATCATCGAAAATGACATCAAATAATCCCTATGAGATCATGGACGATGAGGAGGTAGTGAAAATTGGTAACTAGTTAGCTTCCTTGCAAACTCAACAACTCTTATATTCTTTCTATTTTTTGTTTTTGATTTTTTTAGGGGTTTGATTGGGAAGCAACTGCAAGAGAAATCTGACGCAAATTTAAAGGGAAATGAAAATGGAAAGGGAAAGGGAAAGGAAAAGCAATCGACTCTTGATAAGTTTGTGGGAATTGCCATGAAGGAAACCCCATTGCCACAGTTCCAAGAAGATGTCGCCGAAGGCCCTACCTGCCACAGCGTACACTTTATTGGGAAACATGGGGGTGGAGAGAGGAGAGAGAGAGGAGAGAGAGAGAGGAGGGGTGGGGGTTGGGGGTGGAGGGAGGAGAGAGAGAGAGGAGGTAGTGGTGGTGGGGGTGGAGGAAGGAGGAGAGAGAGAGAGAGGGGAAGGAGAGAGGAAAGAGAAGACTGATGTGGCATCTTACGTGGCAGTGTTTTTGGCCACATAGGCGTGCTGATTGGGCTCAAAATGGACACATCAGCGGTCAACTCACTTAAATGATTAAAAGCAAAAAACAAATTTTATAAAGACCAAAAGCGTTTGACTTTTTTATAAGGACTAAAAGTAAAACACACATATATTATAGGGACCAAAAATATATTTAAGTCATATTTATTTATATTTTGTTTGTTCCATCGTTTAACCCCAAAAAAATCATTCACGCGTTCTGGGACCTGTGACCTGGCAACGACTCCAGTTCATTCATTCATGCCGTTCTTGATCTTTTGGTATGTGATAGTGATGGTATACTGTTTTTTTTATCAAGTTCTAATTTTCTTTTTGATAAACTGATTATTACCATCTCTCTTGTTGTTTATATTTTTTAACAAGTTTTTCTAAAAAAATCTAAACCTTAAAAAATAATTTTATCATTTTTCTTATAAATTAAACAAAGTAACTTCCAAAAAGGTTTTAAGAAATATATCACAAAAGAGTTATATTTGTCAAAACTTTCGAACCACCCTTAATTGGAACTTTTGGAGTCACATGACATGAGTAGCCTGGCTGCCTGGGGCCTCCCCTGACCGGCACCGCTTCAGCAACTGTAAAATTAATTGGCGCTGAATGCGGTGGAAAATAAATACTAATGCTAATCAATAAAATTAGTTAACATGAGTTTATCCACACAAAAAAAAAAAAAAATTTTGTTAACATGAGTGAGTAGCCTTGGAATAGGCCGAATGGCTCATCCAAGACTTTTTCTTGTTAATAATATTTTGTCATATTATACAATTTTATTGAAACTTATTTTTAATATAAAATACCGAAATTATATAGTAAAGGTGAACATAAGATGTAAAAGTATATTTCAAATCAACTCAAAATTGATAGATCTATCGATACATTAAAATAATAAGACAAAATTTGGATACTAAAACCATAAATAAAATAAAATAAACCCTTAGTTGTACCGAGCTCTCTGCTGAAACCATTTGTGATTTTGATGGGGAAATCTGAATTATCAATTTGATATTACAAAATACATAATGGTTGACAAGATTATTTTTTTTATATTAAAAAAAGAAGAATAAAGAGAGAAAAATAATGGAGATGGTTAGTGGTGGGAGCTTTCTCATATCTCTTCTTCATCATCAGTCAGAGAGGGGAATGTGTTGGAATCTGGACACAGTACTTGTAGACACGCTTTCATCCTTAGTACTAGGTGGATGTTTCAGCAGCATTTCCCTGTCAAATGAAACACCATTTCTGTACTTGTACCATTTTGCACAAAAGAGATAGATGACAAAGTTAACCATACTAAGTATGGCCAAAAACCAGTAGAATAGCTCCACATGGTTTCTGTTCAAGTCCCTTCCCTCCAGCCACCCTCTCTTGCCCCTGGCAACCCTACTTGTCACTGAGTTTATGATCTCCACAAAAACTGTGCTCAAGTAGTACCCAATGGACAATGAAAGGAAGGACAAGGAAGTTGATAGAGAACGCATGCCTTCAGGAGCTTCTTTGTAGAAAAACTCCAATAGCCCCACCAATGTGAACATGTCAGCTATCCCAAATATTGCATAGTGGAAAGAGAGCCAGAAGAGGCTGATATTATGGTTGTGATCATTGAATTCGTGCTTCCTCTTCACCTCAACTACCCCTGCTATTGCCATTGAGATTGCAGATAGCACTAAGCCAACCCCAACTCTTTGTAGTTCTGTTACCCCATTCGGGTGACCGGTGATTCTGCGGGCAAGTGGTACGAAGGCGAATTCGTACACCGGAATCAAAAGGGTCATGAAGACCAGCGGGATCACGGGGATTGAAGCTGCTGGGATGTTGAAAGTGCCAATGAATGTGTTCATTATGGTTCCCTGTTGGACTGAGAAGGTTTGCAGTTGGGCCAAACATGTGTTCATGATGATGGTGCTCAGAAGAATAGGCATCATCCTTGTCAGGATCTTCACTTCTTCTACTTGTGTCACCGTGCACACTTTCCATTTTCTTGCTTCTGTGCCTTCGGGTAGAACGGCAGCTTTGTCTAGAACCCTGTTGGTGCATAGAATTACCAAGCATGAGAAATGTGGGTTTCTCTTGCATATGTATGCTGGAAAGTGGCTCTTGATACTTTTAGTAATCAATTACTATATAAGAAAAATCGGTTCTAATTGATACATGTGTCACATCCCATGCTATAAGACGTGTTACCTCTCGGTCATTTTTATTTTCCGCAAAAATTGTTTTATTTGTTACATTTTTTTTTTTACTATTTACATTAGGAAAGACCTATACTTTATACGGGTCATTTGACTAGTAATGTACTTCAAAGGCCACCCCAAAAAAAAATCATTAGGAGAGGGTGTAGTAGACTAGAAAGTAGAAACTCCAACCTGAATTGGTTAGTGTGAGGGATGGGTTTTTTCTTCAAAGTAGACCCATGGCTTTGTATTTGGTATAACTCGTCAGAATTATCGGGTACTTTCACCCTGCAATTCTTTACTGTGACCACCAGCACCTGCAAGAACAACTTTCAAATGAATATAGAATCTAGCATGGACTTGAATAGCAGTGAAACAAGGATCAGGAGAAAGGGGAAAGAGGTTGAGACCTGTAAAACGCTCAACAATGGACTCTCTCCTGGTATTCGGGTACGATAGAAACTCTTTCCCGCGGCAATGAAAACAAGGCCAGCAGCAGAACATGAGAGAGATATAAGAAAACCTTTGTACCATTTGATTTCTGTGCTGACATAAACTACAAAGGTGACTCCCATGCTTGCTCCAATTGTAATACTAAACAAAAACCAATTGAAGAAGCTGGCTAGTTGTATGCGTTCTTTTGGATTCTTGTCGTCAAATTGATCAGCTCCTAGGGCCGGTACACAGCCTCTGATCCCACCACCACCAAGTGCCAACAAGTATATTGAAACGTAAAAAAGCAATGCTTTTGTGCCATGCACACATCTCGTTTTCCCACACAGTTCCGGCTGAAGGTTCTCATAACGGGACTGAAACACAAGCAAGGCGTATCCCTGCAATATTAAGAAATACCAACATTAAGACAAATGATTCAGGAAAAATTGCTTTTACTTTTAACATGTTCTTTCATCCTATGTGTGTGTCAACAGGAGACAAATCAATTTGCTGTCCTTTTTTCTCAAATATTAATGTTATTTCAATTAGCTAGGTACATGATAAAGTTTTGGCCCTTAAAGGCTTCAATTAACATTAATTAAGCAGCTGAGTTTTTTGTTTATACTTTACCAACAACTGAATAATGCCGAAGAGGATGCAAGTGTTGAGGCGATTCATATAGGTATCAGAGATGAAGCCTCCAACAATGGTCAGCAAGAAAGCAGTACCCAACAAGTTTGTGGTGGTGGTTGCAGAGCCAGAGTAGTCAAAATGCATGACGTACAAGAAATACAACACCAAGCTTACCATGTTTGCCACAAAGCCTATGTTGTCCAGCAACATCATTGCTGCAGTACAATTTAAAAACCATTGAATTTGCCTTTGTTGATTAATTAAACAGATTATATATTCCGTTTTATCTAAAAAATAAACAAAAGGAAAAAGGAATCGATGAAGTAATTGTGATGAACATAGTTTACCCACCAAAGATGAAATAAGTAGCTCTATATCCTCCTTGTTTCGGCTTATTCACTGCTTGGTACTCAACATCTTTAACGTTAGCCCCATCTTTCGAATCCTGTATTTCAATTTCAAAAACAATACATTTAAGCAGAATCATTTTTCAACTATTTGCATGCACCAAATATAACAGATATAAAAGATAAGTTGACAGCTTGTGTATCTTCTCAAGAAAAGAAATATTAAAATAATATTTAACAATAAATAAATATGAGTTTTTTAAATGGTAGTTTTCTGTAGAAGTGAAATTGGCTCGTGCATCTCAATTTTTAATAAAACATCTCATTTAACTTACTTATAAATACTTGTCTGTAACTGAAAAAACATAAGCTTTTTAAATGGAGAAACTCTCGTTGAAAATAAGCTAATCCAAAGGGTGCTTCCAATTGTTAGTTTAGCTTTAGAAGAGGAAAAAATTAGCCAAGCAATAATAATCTGCAGCCTTGAAATTATGAACCCTTTTATGGCTGAAGTAGTCAAACACTGCATTTTGCATGTGATATGCAGATAGTTTACCATGGCTGAGGAAGGCCACGGCTAGCTAGAAAGCAGCAAGCAACTTCTCTGAAAAGAGACAGAGAAGTAGAAACGATCGAGGGCTTTATTGCTGGCAGTGTAATCCGTAAAAAGGATGCACTTTATAATGATCATCACCGAGTTCCTTGCGTGACAATGACCACAGGGAAAGCATATACTAAAAATTTACAGCATGCAATGCATTGTAAGAAGTGACGCTAGTGCCTTCTTTGGCTTGTGTGGTTCCAAATGTAATAAGCCAATGATGACCGGCTAAAAAAAATAACACAAATTTGTATTGAAAAAATAATAATTAACTATGGAAACATATTTTACTTGGACATTGAATCATATATTCATATCTCACCTTGTAAAAATGATACGATATGATAATAAAATATAATTGTGTATGTAAAATATGTTTACATTGTATTTTTGTGTTTTATACCCACAATATCCCAGGAAATTAAAAGAGGCTGTATTCGTCAGGGAGGTAAGTAAAACCTAACCACGAGTCCTAGCTGAGTCTGTCCCCTTAAATGGAGAACATTAACCACTTGTGCGGTTGTGCCCAACCTCATGGTTTATGTTTAAATTGTATAATTATTAAACTTAGAAAAAAATATAACAAAAAAATTTGGACGGATACAAAACTAGTGAATAATTTTTTTATCTATATATGTGAAGAGAAAATAAGAAAGATAAAAAATTTCAATCTTTCATGAAAAAATAGAAAAGGAATTTGTTTAAACGATAAATTTACTTCGCCTATTCAGTCATAATAAAACAACATAAAAATTATTTAATATAAATATATTTACTTTCTTCTCTTTTTAACTAAATAAAAAGAAAAACATCTAAAACTCTTTCGTGATTCTTTTATCCAATGGAACACTATCTATCACTGTGACTGCAATTTACTAGAAATTAAGATGATGGACTACAACTACAATGGCATATTGAAACACGTACCGTGCGGCTAGAAAAGAACCAGAGACTAGAGATTATAGAACGATAGACGACAAAAGACTCATTTACTAACTGAAGGGAAATCCCCAAAGTAGTCATTGTCAAGTCTGTTTCCCCGCCCGTCACCAAAGTTTATAAGGTTTGTTTGAGAATGTCGTCCGTCCGTCCGCCCATGACAGCAACAACGATTGGGACAAGAAAAACGTTAAAATATCTGTCTGAGTTTCCAATCTTTGTTGAGGAACAGTGACTGACCACAAGAACTCTCATATCCATGACCTTGATTCCCATATCCACCAGCTCCACTACGGGATTGACTAGCCTGTAATTGCTATTTAAACCAGCTTGTACCTTAATGCTGGCATTTAACGTGCCACGACGTGTTTTCTGTCAACGTTACTTACCTGGAGTAGACACAGATGAGTTTGTCTGATGGATCACAGATTCTGGGACCTTGCACTGGGTGCAATTTATTGTTCTACGACTAATATATATTACTCAAGGAGGAGGAATTTCCATCGGCAAGAAAGAATCAAGCGACAAGAAGAAGAAGAAATGGGAGTAATGGTCCAATAGTTTAAGCTAAAAATATTCTAATATACTTTTTGAGTCAGTAATAAATCTAAGTTTATTGAAAATTGAAACTTCGTATATAGTTTTGGCTCAAATTGAAATATTTACATTTTTTTAGGAAATTTATTTATATAAATATCTTTTGTGCAATTCAATCCATGACTCGCTGATTGAACTGATGACTCGTTGATTCAATATTTCAACCTAACTGATCACCAGGCGTTTGATAACTATACCCTCAAGAATAAATACTTAAATCTGTCACATAAGAGTGGATATATTTTTTTTTTATTCTACTTCGAGGAGTAGGGGTGAGCATGGGCCGGTTTGGATCAGATTTGTCCAAATCTGTTATCCAAACCGATTAAAAGAGGACGGGTTCGATTGGATTGGATTTTACCTTTGGTAAATACACCCCCAAGAATTTGCCATCCACCCCACTTTACACTGTTTAAAATTTTTACTACGATTTTGCCCTCCAGAAATTGGTATTTCCGAGAAGTTCAAAAATTTAATTTTTTGAAAATTGAAATTTACGGTAGTTATAAAATATAATTTTTAAACTACCGAAAATTCTAATTTCCGGTAAATAAAAAATTAAATTTTTAACCGAAAATGCGAATTTCCGAAAGAAAATAGATTTATATCTTACCAGAAATTCGAATTTCTGGTAGTACAAAGTGGAAAATTCAAATTTTCGGCAAATTTTCCACTTTGTACTACCGAAAATTCAAATTTCCGACAGTACAAAATTTTCACTTTTTGTACTACCGGAAATTTGAATTTTCGGTAGTATAAAATATTCTACTTGTACTACCAGAAATTTGAATTTTTGATAATACAAAATTTTCACTTTTTGTACTACCGAAAATTCATATTTCCGGTAAGATATAAATCTATTTTCCCTCCAGAAATTCACATTTTCGGTTAAAAATTTAATTTTTTTATTTACTGAAAATTTCAATTTCCAGTAGTTTAAAAATTAAATTTTATAACTACCGCAAATTTCAATTTCCAGTAGTTATAAAAATCCAATGGGATGTATGCGTGAAATGAAAAAAACAAAAAAGGATATTTTTGTATTTTTACCCTTTAAGTAGGGTGGATGGCCAATAATTAGGGGTGTATTTACCAATTCTGTTTTTTCAACCAAATTCGAACTGAACCAACCCGATCAAAAACGGGTTGGATCGGATTGGGCTAATTGGATCAGACATTTGTTGCTTAAAAAAATTCTGAAATTTGGAAAGAAACTAAAAAGGAAAAAAAATACAGACGGGCCTAGCCCAAACGAGAAGAAGAAGTTGACAAAAAAAGGGGCTACGCTCACCACTAAACAATTAAACAAAAAATAAAATTTGACCCAAAAAAAACAAAAAATAAAAAAACGGAGAAATGGCCAATGGGAAAGGGGTGAATTGGGGATAATGATTAATGAACCCTAATCTAAAACACCCTAACTTCTTCCTGCTTGGGTCTCGCTCACGGATCACAACCACGAGACTAAGAATCATGCTTACGAGGTTATCTTGATCTCTATTGTGCAGCCTGAAGTGGTTAGTCTAGCCGTTTTGAAAGATTTAGTCTTTCGATTCATTACAAAATATCCTAGCAGATCCACCAGAAACAGATATCCTGCCCGTATAGACGTGCGACGGCGGTGGAAGCGGCGCCAATGAGTACAACGAGAACAACAGCGACCCAATGCTGGTGGGGAAGATGACGAACACGGTGAGCACCACAAGTTTTGTTGTCACGGTGAGCGAGAACGGTGGTCAACAGATCCGACGAAAACGAGGCGAGCCATCGCGGTGGCTGTCGGAGGGACAAGCTACAGCGACGAATCAGAGAAGAAGGAATGGGAACGATCTACACTCTATAGCGATGAACCAGAGAAAAACCCGCGTGGTGGATGTCTAAGGGACGATCTACAGCGACATCAACAGGAGGCGTGATGGCCTTTGATTCAAGTCTGAATCTGATGTGGTTGAAGTTCAACGTACCTTGCTCTTAATCAATTACAATATAATTTATTTTTAAAAAAATGTAATTACACGTGTACGGGTTGGGCTCACGGGTTTGCGGGTCCAAAAACGCAAATTCGTCACCCGAACCAAACCACGTCGGGTTTGGACGGGTCGGTTTGGATCGGACCAGAATGACAAAAAAGTTCAAAAAATGCGGGTTAGGCTGGATTGGTTCGGTTCGGGTTCACGGGTTACTCGGACCCGTGCTCGCCCCTATCGAGGAGTATCTCACCGCCAGTACGACGGGAACTAATCTCCCGCAAAAGTTTGTTCGGCACCTCTAATGGGTGACATCTCTCCCAGCTGAGATTTTTTCCATACCCAAGGCTCGAACCCGAGACCTTGGTTAAGGGGCGAGAGGCCTTAACCACTCACGCCAACCTCAAGAGTGGATATGACCAAATTAGTGAATAACAAAATTTGCCGCAGCAAGGGATATAGTATAAAATTGAAGTCCGTATGTAAACAAAAAAAATATCGTTCGAAAGTAAATCAACAGTAGAGCGCAATGGAAACTCAAAAGCATATGTAAAAAAAAAATGTAAATTGATCATATTGTGTTTGTGTTTGTGTGTGTGCAACCTCATGATTTCAGTTGTGGATCATCCTTCCCTTGATCAAAATAGTAAATTGAGGCCAAACAAATCAAGACGTCTGTAAGAATAAGTTCAAACACATCAAAAACAAACTTTGGAGCAAATAAACCCCAAACCTGCAAAAATTTATAAGCATTTAGTATACTATACTAGCATCAAATATTCAGAAATGGGTAGATGAAAAATATTGAAGTAAAAAGATAGCCCATTTACCATTAGGTGCCGCCTTTGAATTGTGACACACAGTATCGTGAAAGTGGTCACAATTGCTGTTATGAGCCCATATGTTGTATACATCTATATAAAACATTGAATGGTCATTTCGTTAAACAAGCAGTGCATTCAATGATCAACTAGTGGGTCTACAAACAGGTGAAGAACACTCACTTGAGATAATTGCGTGAAAAGAAAATGCTTTCCTAGATTATCCTGATACTTCGTTGCTACAAGAAACGGGAGTCCAAATACCGGAAGGATGATAGAAAAACCAAAGGTATCAATTGCAAGGAGGATTGCTTGGCGAACAAGCATAAATTCTTCAAACCTGAAAATGAATCAGCGCTTAGATGATTGATTTACCAAGGGAGCAGTAATAGCAGTAACAGAAAGAGATAAATCGTAAAACCCCTTTAAAAGGCAACAACTGATCATTCCAAAGAGAAATAATTTTAATATAGGGCTGATTGCAATGGTGACAATTGTTTAATTATGTAAGACTTCCAACATCTGACACCACTAGTATCTCAAATGTTCCATATATATATATATATATACTCCTCAAAAGGAAAAAAAAATTAAGCATGCATATAACCTATTACATACCCTATAAATGCAGCACCATATCGTAGACCATCAAAAGCACACCTGAAAACAAAATTGCAAATTTTATAATATGACCAAGAGAATGCAAGACCAAGAAAGTTGTGAAGTTATACACAACCTTTGAAAAGAAATGATAATTACAACTCCAAAAGTTAAACCACGAAAGTTGCATCATACCAGTGACCACTGCAGAAAAAGAGACACGTGGCAAAGAGGCTCCATTGCATAACAGAAAAACTTCTGTGAGGTCCATCCTTACTAGCTTCTTCTATGTTATCCAACCTTATAATACAATAACCTGGAAGGTAAATTCATAGACAAAAACATATTTCATCACAAAAGAGCATGTAGCTTGGTGCTCATGAAATAACAACCAAATGACAATACCGATGCTAATCTACAAATATTGACAGCATAAACAAAGACATGCCAGAAATGTGTTAGAAGAATTATGAACAGAGATTTAGCATACAACATATGAGCACAAAAATAAAGAGTACCTCCAACTACGGATGCAAAAGCAATCATGGGACCCTGTTTTCCTGAAAGAAGAATGACAGTTGAACTCCACACAGACAACATGGCCATTGTTTTTGTGACTAAATTTGTTTTGCAATCTAAACAGTTATGCCAAAATAGTTGACCAAATGCCAGTAATAACAACTGTCCCAAAGCAATAGCATAAACAATTTTAGGAATATAATTTCTTCCAATGCTTTCAGGCATCAGTGCTACACCAACTCCATTACTGTCTGTGATCCAATGCACGATTATTAGCATATAACTCAAGATAGTACCCAGTATGACATACTTCCATGGCCAATCAAAGAAGCAACCACTGGCGGCCTTGTAAAGCCATAATGCCAACAGAATCAGAACCAGCATGGGTACAACTTCTGCTGCATATTCCCAAACAGGTAAATCTGATGCTATGTTGACGATCCATGGAGTGTAGTTGTTCATGAAAGCAGATGTGGCAGCCTGCTTGGACAGACCAACTTCAATGGCAAATCGGCAAAAGGTGCTCAAAAGAAGGAACCCAACGCTCTGCAGAAATGACATACATGTTCAAGAGCCATTTAATTAGAATTCAATAAAATTTCTATAGGCACACATGCCTTAGCATGCAAGGAAGTTCAGATATAATACTTAGCTTTTAAACAAAGGAAAAAGAAAACCAGAAAAATACATACTTCTATTAGCAGCTTCTCCTTGATGACTGATTGGCGCAATGCCACGATCCCAGATGTGCTCAAAAGAAAATTTGCTACTTTCCCTTCCTCCACTGACAACAAAGTACAAGTCAGATACATAATGACTGAATTTTAAACATTCTGGACAATCAAAGTGGAGCATATGTGAAAAAATTCACACTTACAGATATAGCTGTTCGAAAGGAAGCTACATGCACGTATTCCCACTAAAAAGAATGTAAAAGTCGAGGCAGTAGTAATTAAAGAATTTCCAGATGATGAAGTTACACCATGCTGTTTGTTCGCCCTTAAAATAGCACAAATTTGAAATATAAGTGATATTAACATGATTCCAATGCCAGTTCCCATTACGTTTAAATCAAACTCCGTCCATTTAGACCGAGCTAACTCAGCAACTGTTGTTAGAAAATTGAAGTATGCATCAATTTGCCACTTAAGTGCATGCACTAATGTATCACTGCCATTGTGTCTATCAAGCAGAAGCTTTTTGGTGGAGTGCAACCAACTATTCTCTGCTTGAGCATAAACACTTGCTATCCGGGATAAGTCATCATGGGAAAATCCAACAGCTGAAGAAGCCGAGTAAGCATCTACATATCTCTTCACCTAAAAAGGAAGAAATGCACCATTGAAATGACTAAATGATCTCTCTTTCACACACACACACATGCTCTTCCGACTGCTTATATCTTCTTTGGAATATCCATAATTAAACACCCAAACAGTGATAGTAGTAAAACCCAAGATTTTATCCTTGAAATATAATTAAGTCATTTGAAAGCATGAAAAATTAGACTGTAAAAAAATGAGGTGAGACTAAATTCACTTACATTACAAAAATGTCAGTAATTTTTTCATATAAAATAAAATGTAATTTTTAAACAGGGAATCCTAGTAGCATCAAATGAGAAAGACAATTTGGGTTGTGTTTGGTTCAGTCTGGAAAATATTTACATGTCATATATAGTCTATTGTTTGTCTAGGTGTTTGGGAAGCATTGTGGCATCAACTATCAAATTCCAGCAGCAAATCCTTTTTCAAATATAAGCATTGAGATCTTTAAAAAATAGTAACTTGTAACATATAAGCCAGAAAATATATACGGAGTAGAAAAATTGCAGAAATGGTAATTTGTTGAGAATCTAAGACTCGATTGAGTACCTGCCAAGAATTAATGCACAGTGCATTCGCATAATTCTGCATCCAGATATCTGATTCTGACACCTTTTGAGAGTCATCCAAATTCCAACTACCTGCTCCTAAAGCATATAGTTCGGGATTGATGCGACCAATGCTGAGGATTGAAAAATATTACCTTGTGAGTTCTTAACATAATTCCTATGAAGAATTTTCTAAAACAATGTGATACAACACGATGCCATGCCATAAAAAAATGAAAAACCAGACATTAAAATAGAAGCTTCCAGATTGAGAAAATTATTCAAGAGAAGGATTCAGGTCATACAGAGACAATGATGTGACCAATTAACCAGGCTTAGCACCAATAATATTCTGATGGGAATGACAATAGGTAGGATTTGGGTAAAGTGGGTCCTCTCAGTTAGACTCAGATTAGTTTGGGTCCAATATGATTCTAGAATACCAAGAGTCTAAAACCTAAAACAAAAAAACAACAAAACAAAGAACAATGTTTGAAAGTGTAATATCTAACTGAATTTAAAAAATATTTGAAGACCTTTCAAATCCAAATTATAAAATATAATAAATATATTGTGTGGGTATGGGTTAGTACCCACACCCATACCCTTAATTTTTTGCAATATAGAAATACACAAATATAGAAAGTCAGTTGTGAAATAAATTACAATTAATTATACAGATACACAAAATAAGACCAAAGTAGACAATAGTAACATAGACAGGATGCTTACACTGCACCTTCCATAAGGGAAAGGTATGCCAAGCAATGCTGACATGGTTACTGCAAAGTCAAGCTGTAAAGGATAATAGGGATAAATACAGGGCAAGAACATATTAAATTGTATATAAGGTTTTCAAAATGTCATTACAAAAGAATTGCCTTCCTAACCTGTTGCATGGAGCTGATACAAACATTCTTCCCATCCTGATATGTAAGACAAGGTAGGTCATTTACCCAGAAAAAATATTAAAATCCAAGCACAGAATTGTAAAGATCTAACTCAGTTTTATGATATTGGGAATCAGGTAGAATAACAGGGTTGCACTGCCCATGAGTACAATGATAATTTATCCAAGCATGTCCATTATTAAGTCGGATATATTGGGCAATATAATGTTACATTTTCCAGTGGTCCCTTGATTGCTTATTTATCCATACCATAACTATACATTATTCTATCATTCCCAATTTTCTAAAATTATTTATGCTTTCCATTTCTTGACCTTTCTATCATAACACTAGGGGCAGCTAGCATGCGGAAGAAGAGGCAAATGATTGTTGAAAATAGATCAGAAAGAATCTAAGAGACACCAGCAAACCAGCATGTTTATGCATGTTCAAACTTTAAAGAGATAGTAAATACCAGATCAAGTTGACAGGAATAAGTGCCAAATTCTGGTGGCACAGAAGAAAGAGGCTCCTTAAAACTCATGGCAAAAATGGCGGTTTCCACCTGCAATATGTTATCTCGAGTAAAATTGAGAAAAAAAATATATTAATCAAGAAAGGCATATAAACAGACACCACAAAAGTGGTAAACACCTCTTCAGCACTCCCACCGCCATGATCACCATTTAGGGTTTGTCCATGGTCACCCATTACCACAAGCAAAGTATTTTCATGTAAGCTCCCGGGTCCAGACAGATTTTCCAGCACTTTAATAACTCTCTAAAACAAATTTAGGTTAGTTTGGTTAGTAAGCAGGCATGGGAATCAGCAAAAATTAAGCCAGCTAAACTGGATAAATAGAAGACAACAATATTGCCACCAAAACCAACGATACAGGAGAGGTGCCATAAACTCATGGATGTTGTCAGAGAGATATAACTGAAAAAATGATAAGATAACTGAAGCAGAAAGCATAGGACATAAAAGCCTCACTAATTAATGCAAAAAGTGCCAATCAGCATATTGACAAGGAACAGACAACCATGCAGGGTAGACCGCAAAATCAGGAATTACTGAAACTTACCTCTAAATGGTTATTGTATTGCTCCAACTTCTCTATCATCGGAGTGGAGTCAACACCAAATATATGTCCAGCATGATCCTAAACCAAAGGAAAAAAAACATACAGGACATGGTGAAATTACCTAACCTAATGATGCAGAGAGAGAGTGAGAATAACAGGGTATAGAATATGGATATCATGGTTACTAGGTGTATAGTATGAAACAATATCAAACATACCACTCCGAGAAAATGTGCAATAAGAACATCCCAATCTTCTTCATAAAGGGATGGAAATAAGTGGTCAATGCATCCGTTGTCAACCTATAAAATGAGCATTAAGCAATGTCGTGTCACAGCCATTGAAATGATGGACCAAATGAAAAGATGCAAAACGTTGCCGCTCAATTAACGTGTTGCAAGGATTAAAAGGTGAGTCCAAAGTCAAACAAAACACGATGCAAGGCCTACCGTATGAAGATCTTTGACATTAAAAGAAGGGTACGGATACGATCTTTCAAAATGATGAGGAAATAACTGTGTCCATGTATCATCCCCCATCATAACAATTTTCTTCCCATTTTGAACCAACTGTAAGTAAATATACATATATTTAGGATTACATTTGAATTCG
The DNA here is from genome assembly GCA_030159175.1 of Glycyrrhiza uralensis. Taxonomy (NCBI): domain Eukaryota; kingdom Viridiplantae; phylum Streptophyta; class Magnoliopsida; order Fabales; family Fabaceae; genus Glycyrrhiza; species Glycyrrhiza uralensis. Next base: position 56,583,599 of record BRZY01000001.1, on the reverse strand, counting down.
GAAATTTAGAAACAGGAACTTGTTTCGAACTTGAAGTAAACCAATATTTTAAACGATAAGTATTACAGGCAAGTAGAAAGAAACCCTGCCTGATTTATGAAGCTATCTTCAACAATTGCTGGCGCACCAAAGCTATTACCAACATCTACAAAAGTTGGAAGTCCGCCAGTTGTCAATCCCTATGAAAATGAACCAAAGCTATCAGCTCGAACTATGAAACATCAAATCTCCCATTCATACACATTCACAATAATCTGGTGACGGGAGAACATTACAAATTTAACTATAATTGTGATGTGATGTGATGATTAGTAAGAAATTGATTAGACCTTCAAGCGCTGCAAACTTGTGGTAGGTGGATCAGCAATGGCTTTGAAAATCCTGGCGGAGGATGGTCGCGAAGATGACACATTTTTCAGAACTTGCAATTTATCCATCCACGGTTTTGATTCTGTGAGATAACACAAAATGAGCTTAACTATAACAAAAAATTGAAAAATAGTTGGTAAAGTCAAAAATCAGTAAGAGAGATAGGTAACCTGCAAAGAAGGTACTGGGAGCAACGAAATCAAACCTGAAAGGCACATAACAGAACAGAACATGGTTAATCGTAGCAACTGTGGAGCACGCGTGTATAGAGTACAGTATAGGTATATATGTAGGTACCTGAGAGCATCGAGAACGATGATGACGAGACGGTTAATTGAAGGTTTGGTCCAGCAAGATCCATTATGAGAAAAGCATGGGGAGTGGGAAACGTCGGAGCAATGGCTGTAATAAGGAAGTTCGGTTCTGGTGAGGAGAAAGCCTCTGGTGAATAGGAGAATGGCGATGAGGTGCAGCAACAGCGTCACCCACATCGGCCATATGTATCCCCACTTTCCACTCTTCCTCCGCCGTGCCTGTGCTTGTGCTGCTTCCATCACTCACTGTCGCGGTCTCGCCTCAACCCCAACCAACGACGTCGTTTCACTTCCACAGCGCCTCTTTCCTTTTTACTCCTCGTATCGGATATGAAACCCAAGCTCATGCTCCCTCTCATATATCTTTTTACCTCACTCTCTTTTTTAATAAGACTTTCCATTTTTCTCTCTATCTTTTCGTCGCTCTTATTTTCTCTCTTCTCTCTTTTTCTCTCCTTTTTAACTTTTCCCTCAAAATTTTTCACTTTTCTTTTCATATTATTTTCTTTATCACTCTCTTTTTCTCTCATCTCACTTTTTTCACTCTCTCTTTTTATTCTCAACTTGACTTGATCTTCACATACTTCCTTTGGAGAAAGTGGTACAAGAGTAATCTTCAATGAATTGAAAACAAATGAAAACTTGTTGGAAAGACCATCATGAGTAACATGTCTATCATATTGCTATAGCCTTCCTAACAAGATATGGGCGGCCTCCATGGGCACTATATCACATAAAACCTCATCTCTATATTTTCCAATCTCAAATGAAATCAAAACTTGCTTATCAACTAGCAAATCGCCATTTTCACTAAGCCATTGCAATCTATATGGCTGCGGGTGAGGGGAAGTAGACAAAGTCAATTTATCAACCAATCTAGTGCTAGCAACATTGGTACAACTCCCACCATCAATGATCAAAGAACAAGTCTTGCCTAGTACTAAACATCTAGTATGGAAAATGTTTTCCCTTTGGCTATCACCTACATCTATCATATGATTTCCCAACAACCTTCTAACCATAAGCAAATCACCCTCTTGTGGCATGACCTCACATTCACTCTCACTTTCACTAGATGAAGAAAAAGAAGTAGAATATGATGATGACTCACTTTCAATAACCCCATTCCTCAAGACCATGGTTTTTTTATTAGGGCATTGTGAGACTATGTGACCATTTCCCAAACATTTAAAACATTTTATATTTCTAGACTTGTGAGATGAAGAAGGAGAAACATTAAAAGTAGAAGGTTTACTAGAAATTGCCTTGGAGGTCGAAGCCTCTTTGTGCTCCTTCTCTTTGAATAATGATGCTTCATCCCTCTTAGATTTGTCTTTCCAACTTGAGTTGTAGTTGGAGGAATATTTCTTGTATGTGCTCTTTCTCTTCAATTGTTGCTCTACCTTAATGGCTTGGTGCACTAACTCTTCAAGTTCAACATAATGGTGCATCTCCACGACATCTCTAATGTCATGATTCAAGCCATGCAAGAATCTAGCCATACAACTTCAACCAAATTGGTTGTCTTGCAAGCTTCCTTTGACATTTCATCTTTTTCTTCCTTCACACTAGAATCATCACAACTTGGCAAAAGATTAAGGTTAGAATTAAAACAAGTATTCAAAGTCAACTCCTTAACCTTAAGTATGTCTTCACTCTTTTCTTCTTCCTCATTCTTTTCTTTTCTTTCATCTTTTTGTTTTTCACTCTTATTTTCTCTCTTTTCTTCTCTCTTCTTTTTCTTTTCTTTCCTCTCATGAATTCTCTAATTCTTTTTATCCTCACAATATTTATCCCAATGCTCCCAATATCTTGCAACATTAGAAGCCCTCATTCTCATTTGCTCCTCTTTTCTCAATCTCTTTTCATACTCCTTATCTTCTCTTTCTCTTATCCCATGATATGTCCCTCTTCTATCATGCTCTCTCTTACTTTCATCATCATATTCCCGCTTATGTTCTCTTTCCCTCCTATGATGTCTCCTTCTATTCTCATGTCTCCTTCCTTCCATAGCCTCCAACATCTTATTAACTTCATCTCTATGTGTGAGAAATAGTCTCTCCATTCTCTCCATGTGACATGTCAATTTAACGGACAAGGTAGCCGTCCTTGGAGAGGGAGGAGTGCTCTCTCCACTATTGAAGAATTCCCTTGACATGCTACACAAAACACAAGTTAGCAATAATAAGATATATATGGACCTTACCACTCACTCACGTGTATCACTCAAAGTCACTCGTGTTTGCACTCAAATAAGGCTTTTATATAAAGAGAACTCTCTTGCCTCTTTCCACTCTATTCACTCAAGCCCTTCTTGGAGTTCTTAAAGAAGAATCAAGCTCAAAGAGAACATTCCAATGGTGACAACCAACATATAACCTATAAATCAACCTAGAAGGGAAAAAATGGAATAACTCAAAGACAAAACACACAAGAGTCCACAAATGACAAATAAGAAAAGCTAATTAGAAAAAAGAAAAGTTAAACTCAAAGAGATTCACAATGTATGACAAACTAAGAGAAGAAGAAAGAAACATGAAAATCAAAGAAGACAAAAGAAGTATTACAATGGTCATGAAAATGAAGTGAACAAATGAAAACTAACAAGTCACTATTCTTTTTTTTTGCACTTTTTTTTAATTTTTGTCTTTTTATTTTATTTTTATTTTTTTAATTTTTTTTGTAACTCTCTTTTCAAGAACACCAAGAAAGCTCAATGAGTCAAATAATCAAACATGTGGTAGGCTATTTTCAAGGACAACACCAAAAACTCAATGAGACAAATAATCAAATATGTGGTAGGCTAACTTCAAGAAGAACACTAAGAACTCAATAATTTGAAGCACTCAAAATATCAAAGAATGAGACAATTTAGTGCCAGAGCAAACTGCACAATCGGATGCAAACTTGAAATTGTGCAACAAAAAGGAGAAAAAAAAGAACCCACAATTAAGAGAAAAAAAACGTTAATTAAACCACAAACCAACCTGCACTTGAATTAAAAACAAAGAAACCGAAATGCAATACAAAGACAAATAGCACATGAATTGACTCAATGACACAAAGAATTGATTAAACAATACGATTGGCGCACAAAATCATCAATAATCATCAAGGAGCAGCCCTATATCTGATTGGCGCAAGATCAAAACAAAAGGAACGATGCAACAGTGCAGTGGAAATCGAAGGAAAAAAAATTCCAAATCAAAGGTGCCAAGCTCTAGGATACCAAATAATGAAAATAGAGATCTACCTTTGATTGGATTCACACACAAACACAACTCAAGAATAAGAGCACTTACCAAAAGAAGAAGAAATCAAAAACATAGATAAGGAAGAGATAAAAGAATGGCGCCACAAACACCTTCAAGGAAGGATGATTGATAAGCCTATGAAGATCGCCACAAAGGAATGAGCCTTTAATAAGATCATTTGATTCTTTTCCAAGAATCCTAGAGGAGCTAATGTTCAACTCTCACACTCACAAAAGGAGCAACTATCAATTTCATTCAAGAATCTGCCAAATGAGTCTTACAAGAGGACTTATATAAACTCCAAGGCTTTAAGGGAAGGGAGTAGATCCAAGGCCCACTAATGACCCAACTGAAAAAAACTTATTAAGTCGCTTGCACTTTAAGAAAAATAACTCAAGTAAAGTTCCTAATTATAAAGCTAATCAACTCCTAATTGCATGAAACATTCTTGATCAAAACTTCTCCTAGCTTCTTCAATCTTGTCATTTCTTGATGATTCTTGATTCTCATCACTAACTGGAGAGATGCTTGAACCATAAGGAAAACAGGGATTTGATGAAACAAAGTGCAATTCCATTGAAGAGATTTGGTATATTGTTCCAAGACGGTGCTGGGAGCATATAAGGTAAAGACAAGCCCAACACGAGCCATGGCTATGCAGAAGGCCATATATACCTTGGAATCGCATAGAGATTGAATTTTTTTATCATCCTTCAATAGTGGCGACAATAGAAGTGGGATTTCTTGGACCAAAAAAAAAGAAAGAAGTGGGATTTCTCCTGTCAAATATTTGATTATTTCTCTAACACGCTTGAATTCGAAGTAAAGAATTTCAAATCGATGCAGAAAGAGTTCAATCAAACCATGCTAAGAACTTTACAAAAGAAACGATCCATGCACAAACCTTAACAACAAGACATGTAATGTGACTGAGAAGGAACTGGCCTCTTCTTCAAGAATTATCCACATAGAATCATTAGCACCACGTCATCCATGAAATAAAATTGTCATATAAGACTAAGTTCTTTGAGTAATTAAGATGTCATGTGTTTAACTGTTTACTCAACATTGTGAAATGAAAAATGGAGAATTAACATGCCTTAAAAAATAATTATTAAAAAATGTAATTTAGTAATAATTTTTTAAAACAATTCAGAAACAAATTAATTAAAAAATATGAAATCAAGTGTCAAAGTTAAATTGTTATTTTTTAATAAGTTTTTATTAAGGTGAATTTTCCAAGGGTAAACCGCAACAAGTTCAACATTTGCAAGAAATTGGACAACAAATGGATCTCGTTTCAAGTTCTTTGAGCACTAATGTGCAAGAGTCTTGTTTTACTTATAGTGGAATTGATAATTGGCATGACTCATTGCATAATTCTTATCATTTTTTCTCAAAGAAAGATTTTTAAAGCCATGAGCCATTATGCATTTAATCCATACAATACTTCTATGCTTCATTTGGCTTTCATGAACCAACTCTTACATGAATGTATTGATAAATGTGTTGATATGACATATAGTGGAAAGTTGGGTCATATAAATAACATTGAAGGATGTGTTGAATTAGACACACTTAAAAAGCATGTGTTGAGTGAAGGACTTTGTGATGGGATATTGATTTATCACTTCCCATATGATCCGGGAGAAAAAGTTTCCTATCATTCTTTAATTAATTGATTACTCTTTCTTCATGTAGGCTATGGCGACAAAGTAAACTCGAGGACGAGTTCTCTTGAGGAGGAAGAGTATGATGAGAATCAAGGATCAACAAGCTTGAACAAAGAAGAGGGAAGCTTGAAGATGCTATGCTAAAGGAGTTGGGCCAAACATTGTCAATTAGGCCCAATGAAGATGTGAAAGATTATAAATTTAATACAAATTAGTGAAGCATCTAATGAGACTTGAAATAACTGTAATTAGGATTTTTATTCGTAATTAGGTGTTTTGGACCATGTTTTGGCTTTGGGCCTTGAGCTTTGCTTATTTTACATTAGGACTTGTGCAAGAAGCTTTAAGTATGAGTTTTGGGCCTTTGCTTGGACCACATACCCTAGGGTTTTAGGGACTATTTAAACTTCTTTTGTAAGATTTTTTAGACAACTTTGATGAAATTTGAATTTGGCTCAATCTTGAGTGAGAGTAGAGCAAAGGCTCCTCTAGGGTTCTTGTGTAGAACCAAGTTTAATCTTATCAAAGGTTTCTCCCTTTGTGGCGATCCTCATCAAGACTTATCAATCAATCTTCCTTGGGGTTTGATTGTGGCGTCTCTTTCATCCCTTCCTCTTCCATCTTTTTTTATTTTATTCTTCTCCTTTGATAAGAGTTATTGTTCTTGAATTATTTTGTGTATGAATCCAATCAAAGATAGATCCCTATTTCTCACCACTTAGTCATGCTATATTCCATTATTTTAGACGCATTCAGAGATGATTTCGAGTTTGCGCAGTTATAAGTTTGTTAAATGGGAATAACATACGAGAAAATTTGTCACGCCTAGGTGTAACAGTAAACGTCAATTAAGTTCTGTTAGAGCATTTATGTAAGAACCTAATTTGGGTTCTTCATTATTTTTTCACTCAGGTTCTTGACTTTTTTTAATGGGTGTAAAGATGTCATGTAAGATTGAAGAATTTTTGTAGATCCTGGTCATCCTACGATTGGTCTCAAAATCTTAACTTAATTTACCTTTTATAAAAAATTAATTTTTTAATATATATAAGAACCGGTTGTTATAGCTGGTTTTCATAAAATTAAAAAAAAAACTAGTTGTTATTGTTGTAAGAACTAGTTGTTATATAAAAACGATTCTTACATCAAATAAACAATTTCCAATAATATCAAAAATAACAACCAGCAGTTTGGCTGTTTAGCCTTCATGTAATTCGAAAAATAAAAATAATAACAACCAGTTATTCACTAATAACAATCATTGGATATCGACTTAGGCCATATTTGGATAAATATTTCCGTAAGCACTTCTAATATGTATTTTTTAACTAATAATTTTTTATATAAATTAAAATTATTTTTTATTTTTTAATTTTTTTAAAAGTTATATTTTTTAATTTCTCCAAAAATATCTAATTATCTATTAGTGACTATTTAACAAATTTTTCTCTTTAATATATATAAAAAAAACTAACTTCTCAATAAATTAAAAGTTATAGCTTTTACCTCCAAATAGGTCCGTACTCACAAGCTAAAATCTAAAATCGACATATAAAAGAAATTCGTAGTGTCTAATGTCTATCGTGGAAAAAGTAAAAATAGTAGAAAAATGAAAGGACGTGAAAATATATATAAGAGCTAGTCGTGAAATCCGTAGCGTCTAATGTCTATACATACATAATAGCTAGAAGTGTTTTCACAAGCAGGAGATAAAACATTAAACAAGTACTGGTTACGTAAAGTTCTGGGTTTTGACAAGGTGCGTGAGTGGGAGAGAATTCCAGAATACAGTCTACTTCGATTGAAGGGTCTCTGTTCTTGTATTGTATTCCGAAGCTACTTCGTTTATCGTACGGGCAAATTGCATTATCCTACGCGAAACTACGCAGTGGTTTCCATGCAAGTGTAAATTGTTACTTATCAGCACCACCAAAAGTGAAAAAAAAGGGGAAAACAAGAAGGGAGCAATTGTTAGGTGGCAAGGAAGTGGAAGTGGAACCGTATCATGGATGGCTACATTTATATATGAAAGACATGTTAATTGTTACATACAACTCCGTGTTGTATGCAGTTCTGTGTCTGCACCCACGTAACTCTGTCTCAATAGCCCTGCTTCAAGAATCATCGTTATCAGGTATCTGCTTTTCAAGTTTATTTCTAATATTGGATTTCAGATTTAGCATTTTGGTTAAAGTGTTTGCTTGAGGCCTGACCTTGAAAATTTTCTCTGTTTTATTTCTGTTACTAATTGAAATGATAACAATTAGGCCATCTGAGAGCTGTAAATGTGTATATCATGAACTTGATATAAGGGATTCAATATTAATGATGCTATATGCTTTATTGAACTAGTGACTCAATTAGGGCCAAGGGCATAGATATTTTTTTCATGGATGCTTTTTATTAAGCAGCTTTTTCTGTGTTGCTTCTGTCTGCTGAATCTGTATTTAACATGTTTAATTTTGGATTGGACTAGATGACTTGAAAATATGGGTTTCAAGTGTTTGCTGACTGTTATATTCCTGTGGGCTTGGTTGGGATCCTTGGATTTTGCAACTTCTGATGATGGGTTAATGAGAATTAGTCTAAAAAGGAGGACTTTAGACATTAACAGTCTTAATTCTGCAAGGATCAAGGAGGGAGGATTAGGGGGTGCTGTCAATAAGAATAATTTAAAAGCAGATGTAGTGTATCTAAAGAATTACCTTGATGCACAATATTTTGGTGAAATCGGTATTGGGTCACCTCCACAAAACTTCAAAGTGGTGTTTGACACCGGAAGCTCAAACCTTTGGGTCCCGTCTTCCAAATGCATCTTGTCTGTAAGTTATCCATTAATCTAATGCAATTGAATGATGCTCCTTCAACAATCAATGACGTTTTCTTTACATGTACAGATTGCTTGCTATATTCATTCCAAGTATAGGTCGAAACTGTCTAGCACCTATAAGAAAATAGGTAATTATGGTGTGGGATGGAAGTATGAAAGTTCTTCCATTTGTCTTTACATGTACAAACTGAATTTTGTGTTGTGGGAAGCTTGTGTAATTGTGCTTGTTGTAACGTGCATGCTCAAAGTTTCTGTTTGGAAATTATCCAGGAACACCTTGCAAAATCCCTTTTGGCCGTAGAAACATTTCTGGCTTCTTCAGCCAGGATAATGTAAAAGTTGGGAATGTCATTGTCAGAGATCAGGTCAATCACTGTTTTGACTATTTTTATAATTAATCAGTGTTGTGATCGATTGAGTTTTATATGCTTCAAATATGTTTGTACTTTGGTTGGTTATTCTGGTGGCTTGTTGCTTCTGATCCTCCAGGAATTTGCTGAGATTACAAAGGAAAGGTCTTTGGAATTTTTAGCACTACATTTTGATGGGATACTTGGACTTGGATTCCAGGATATTTCAGTTGGACAAGTCACACCAGTGTGGTACCTTCGCACATAATAACCCAAACCTTATCAATCCGTTTCTGTTTATAAAACTTGCTCTATTTGATCTTGATTTTTCTCTCTCATAATGACTGAACAAGGCCCCATGTCTTTGGCTGTAATAGTGTAGAGGGAAAATCAAACTCTTTCTTCTTCTTTTTTTCTAGAGTTTTTGATGCCTCAAATACAGTGATTAGTTCTGTGAATACAGGTATAATATGATGCAACAAGGGCACATGGCTCAAAAAATTTTCTCTCTTTGGCTAAACCAAGACCCAATGGCAAGGGTAGGGGGTGAGATTGTCTTTGGTGGTATTGACTGGAAGCACTTTAGGGGTGACCATACTTACGTTCCAGTTTCCCGAAAGGGCTATTGGCAGGTATACTATATTTACAACTATATTCGCTTCTGTGCAACTCTTATCATCAACCATGTCAGCATTGACTTTTGGTGTTTCCATCTCCAGATTGAGGTGGAAGATATTCTACTTGCAAACAATTCAACAGGTTCTCTTGCATTTCTATTCTACTTGATGTTTAATCTATACATGCCTTCTTGTATTTTCATTGTTTCTTATAGTCGTGAGTGAGCACTTTGTATGTAGAGATTAAAGTTGCTTAAATTTCATAACCTTCCCATTGTTGATTTTTCATTGAATTTGTCCTACTGGTCATTTTTCACAACATCAATGTGTTTTGACTGCCAACTTGCACCAGTGCCTTTTATTGTTACTATTTCACTTCTTCCATTTCCATAGACCAGACTTGCAATATAAATTTTGTATCTACAGGGCTATGTGAGGGTGGCTGTGCTGCCATTATTGACTCAGGGACATCTTTAATTGCCGGTCCAACAGTATCATATCTAACATTCTACTTCTATTCTATCTTGGTGCTTTTTTATGGTACCCTTTTTCCTTTGGTGTCTTATCTTACCAGTTCTTGTTTGCAGAGTGTTGTGGCTCAAATTAACCATGCCATTGGAGCAGAAGGATATGTGAGTTTCGAATGTAAAAACATCATCCATAGCTATGGCGATGCGATATGGGAATTCATAACTTCTGGGGTTTGCTCTATGTCCTTTTATATCCTTCCTTATACTCAAAGTGATAAGCTGTACTGGAATTTAACCATTCTTTACATATCTTGTTGTGTTTTCAGTTAAAACCTGAAATTATATGCGTTGAAGTTGGACTCTGCTCGCGTAATGGATCACATGTAGTGAAGTACAAATTTTTTTCATTTTCCTCCTAGTCCTCTTGATTCTTTTGACACATCACACACATTCCTTTGTTTCGGTTCTCTTAACAAGAGTCTAACTTGAACCTGCAGTGATGTTATTGAAACAGTGGTACATAATGAAAGTTGGGGTGAGTCACGAACCAGGGAGAACCCCTTGTGCACTTTCTGCGATATGATTGTCTTTTCGATTCAAGTTCAGCTTAGGCAGAGGAATACAAAGGACAAAATATTAAAATATGTGGATGAGGTACTTGTTGCACAATAGATTACATCTCAGAAATATCCTTTTTACTATGAGCTGAGTATTCTATTAACTCAACTCTTCCAATTAAGGACTTACCAAGCTCTTTTTCCTTTTTCTTTTTCAATATCATTGTTTAAAAGCTGTGTGAGAGGCTTCCCAATCCCGTGGGACAATCATTTATAGACTGCAATAGTATTGCAGCCATGCCACAAATTATATTCAGGATTGGAAACAGATCATTTCCTCTCTCTCCAGAACAGGTCTGAGTTTTAACAGTTCATATTTGGCTACTAGTATTTAACAGTTCAGACATGTAATATTCTTTTATGTTCAGTATGTCCTGAGAGTTGAAGAAGGCTGCTCTACTGTCTGCTATGGCGGTTTTGTTGCTATAGATGTGCCTCCTCCACAGGGTCCTCTCTGGTAATGGAATGATCATCATTCTTGGATAACTGCTAATTATATTCACTGCAGAAATGATCCTGATGCATATTATTTTCATTGTTATTTTATATACCTTTACATGGTGTGTGACAGTTGTAGTGTGGTTGGTTGCAGGGTTCTTGGCGATCTATTTTTGGGGGCATACCATACGGTTTTTGACTACGGCAATCTCCGCATAGGATTTGCTGAAGCTGCATAGTCATGTCATGGTTTAGTGTTAGTATTATTCCACATTGTTTATAGGAATAAATAAAAATAAATAAAAGGTTGCATGATTCACGGCAATTAATAATTGTTACCCGACGGAAGACCTCTTGTAAATGTTGATTTGGTGCATTTATGAATAAGATTTGCGAGATTTCCCAACAAGGCAAAAGCAATCCGCTGGGACAAAAAAAGTCAAAAGCAAAAGTTGTGCACCAGCCGGGAATCGAACCCGGGTCTGTACCGTGGCAGGGTACTATTCTACCACTAGACCACTGGTGCCGATGTTATATTGCTCACACTTTAATCATATGACCTACAAATAAGTATATGGGTTTAGCACAGAAAAATTTTATTTGCATACTTAAATTTACACAATTTTTATATATATTTTTCAAGATTTTCTCCAGAGTGTTTGATTCAAATTTCATAACAATTTATAAACTTGATTCACTTAATTAAAAGATTCAATGGTATAGTTGAATTAATCAAATCTAATATTTACAAAAACGAATAATAAACCGAGGGGGCATGAAAAATTATTCGTGAAGTTTTTTTTTTACCAAATTCGTGAAATAAATATAAGTATAACAATAAAATGGAAAAATTGTGAATGGTTGGAGAGCGGTGTAATTACGAGAGAGCCCTGGCTTGGAGGAAAAGGAAAAGAGAAGAAGAGGAGCGCGGAGCAGAGAGTGGGAGAAAGGTCCGGAATCTTCCAAGCGCAACGCCCACACTGATATCATATACGTTTCTTGGTGAGCAAGGCGTGCGTGCGTCGGTAATCTATCTATCTATTCCATCTCTATCTATCTATCAATCAACCGAGACCGAAGAAGACGAAGTTGTTCGCGGAATTAGCATTGAAATTTAGGACAAAATTAAAACAAAATAATCGATAATCTAGATGGAGGTGAGAATTGGGAGAAGGGTTTCTCGGGGAATGCTGCCACTGCTGGCACTCCACACGTTCAGCGAGTATTACAGATCGGAGAGGAAACCCCCCGTCACCGCCGCCCTCATCGCCGCCAACACCCTCATCTATCTCCGTCCTTCCCTCCTCGACGCCCTCATCCCCTCCATCGACGAGGTCTGGTTCAACCCCCACCTCATCCTCAAGGTTACTTCACTCTTCCCCCTCTTAATTACTCTTAATTAATTTGATTTGCATCAATTAACACTGGCTCGTTGGTTCTTACATTACATTACAGCACAAGGACCTTAAGCGGTTTTTTCTGTCGGCGTTCTACCACATCGGAGAACCTCACCTCGTCTACAACATGCTATCCCTTCTCTGGAAAGGGATCCAGTTAGAAACCTCAATGGGAAGTCTCGAATTCGCATCCATGGTCGCCTCCTTGCTCGCTCTCTCCCAAGGCATCACCCTCTTGCTATCCAAATCCCTGCTTCTCTTGTTCGACTACGAGAGACCCTACTACTACGAATACGCCGTCGGATTCTCCGGCGTCCTCTTCGCCATGAAGGTGGTCCTCAATTCCCAATCGGAGAATTACACCGCCGTACACGGCGTGGTGGTTCCGTCTCGTTACGCCGCCTGGGCCGAATTGATCCTCATCCAGATGTTCGTTCCGGGTGTCTCGTTCCTCGGTCACCTCGGTGGCATACTCGCCGGGCTTCTTTACCTGAGACTGAGACAGAACTATTCGGGTTCGGATCCGTTGACTTTTCTAATGAGGGGTTTCGGTGCAGCGTTGAATTGGCCTGTTAGGTTCTTCCGCGAGGTTTTTGGGTTTAGGAGGGGACGGATCTCCGGTAGGGGAACTGTTGGTGGTAACCGGACGGGAAGAAGGAGTGCTCACTCTTCTGCCGTGTGGAGGTGCCAGGCTTGTACCTATGACAATTCGGGTTTGTTGAGTGTGTGTGAGATGTGTGGGACGAGTAGGGGTGAGAGTGGAAGTGGAAGTGGAAGTGGAGTGTCTTCTTTTCAGTGGAGCCGTGATTCCGATTCCCTTCCTTTGGATGAATTACGGCGCCGAAGAATTGAGAGGTTTGGTAGATGATTGATCATCATGGTTTTATTACCTGATAATAATACAATTGAAATTAGACGTGGAAATATCACTTCATCTTTTATTTTGTTGCATAACTATGATGACAACTGCCATTCATGGTTGATACTGCGGCTAGTTATGTCAATTTAGCAAGTTATTTAACACTTGACAAATAACAATGGATGTTTTCTTGCAAGAATGGTTTGACATTTTCTTCATCAATCAAGGTTAAGAAGTTTTATTATTGCTGTTTCATTGGGATTGTGTGTTCTTGTGGATGCAACCTTAACTGTAAATGTGTAAAAGAATCTTTGCTGGTGTGTCCCGTCTGCGCCCGGTTTGCTTTGATTGTTTTGAACTCTTGTTTACTTCTTATTATTGGTGACTTCAGTGACCTAGTTGTTGTTGCCTTATGAGTGCTGCTGATTCTAATTGGGTTGGGGGGTGCAAAATTGCAAATGTGGCGGGTGCTTATCTTCTCAGTTCTCTACTGTCCTTTAACTCAATGCTCATTCACTCAACAGGTTACGTGTTTGCCACAAACCTATACCGATTTAGGTTCTCCCCCTGATGGATGGTTTTTTATGATTCAATTTTCTACCAACGGTGAGGAGGATACTTTTCACAAGGACTAGTTAAAGAACTTTTTTAAGCATAACAAGCAATCAATCACTAGAGTGGTGTTAGATTCAAGATGAATAGTTATCAGTTTAATATCAAAGCAAATCGAATAAGAATAACTATTCTGAAGAATCTGAACAGGAAAGGGAATAATGTGGTGCGTCATAAAGCGGGTAAAGTGCTTGAATGTTCGGCCAATGAGTTTCTACTGAGAGCAGCGGGCAGTGGAATGGGAGGATAAAGTGACTGATTATTATAGGCTAGGCTAGATATCATTGGATGTGAAGCTTCTAAATTCTAATTGAGACTGGACAAGACAAATTCTGCTTCTTCAGTTTCTTTTGTCTCTTGCCAGTAATCATGGCTTGCTTCCCTCAGGATGGCCCAGAGGCATGCACTTTTCTAACAAAAACAATGAAATTACTACGGCATGTTCTCAAGTGAATGGGATCGTTGTCACGAATAGTCGAATACTGTACGGTTGCCACCATTTACATAACTACCAGAGTTTTTTTTAAAGAGTAAGATGTGGTAATATGCACATCTTATAGGAAAATCAAAGGTAGATGAAAGCAATAGAATTTATGCATGGAACATAGTTCGATATTTACCAAAAGGAATATTTATTGAACAAGCAAACAACAAAAAGAGATAGAAGCTAACACGCCATTTTATTAGGATTGATCTGCAAGGTTGAAAATTTGTTGAAATCAAATCACCGATCAGTTTGGCCAATGGTAAATGAATTCCCAGAAGCCTGTTTGTCCATTTAAGCCATAGATGCCTTCAGCCGCCACCAGCCAAGAACATCCAGTACTGCCACATCGTACGTGGTCCCTGCCAAAGAAATACGCATCAAAATGATACTCCTGAACGCTCTCCCATCCCAAATCACAGAAAAACAGCGTAGTCCCAACAACATCGTCATTGAAGTCCCACCCAAATTCATCCCCACTTGCCATGTTGTGCTCGCCCAGATCATTATCTTTGGATTGGCAATGTAGGGTCATGTTCTTCCCAGATCCTAGTTTGTTCTTGATGCTCACGTGTTTGGTGCCTGCAACAAGGGTACACAATCCTATTACCAGCGATAGGGTCATGAGATGTGTTATCTTAGAAAAGCATAAACCTCCCATGTGTGCTTCCATTTAGGCTATCTTGTGTTGTGGCCCTCAACAGGATTTTGAATCCAAAACAAAGACACTCAAACAAGGGGGCCACAAAACTTGTCCTATGGTATATATGGAATTAATTAATTTGCTATTTGACAAGGTTCTGGGCCCTGGCTTTGGATTTGATGTGCACGGGAAGTAGGTGTATGTCGTATTAGCATTGCGGATTAATGAATCGGAATTAAGATAGTTTTTTTGTTTCAAATTTTGAGATTTGATTTATTTATTTTTCCATAAGAGCATAATCACATTAAAGGGCTCGACTTTGTTTAATTTTTTTAATATAGAAGTATTTAGGCCAAATTTCACCCAACAAGGAAGATACATATTTTAAAAGATTGTGTTTTGAATTATTAACTAAAAACTGGCAAATTTTCGTGATTTCGACGCCCATGTTTGAAAATTAAGTAAAATACTAAAAATCAAAATTAAAATATACAAATTAATTTAAGTATATATTAAAATACATACCTTAAAAATACAAATATTTAAAATTGTAACTAATATAAACATAATTAATCAACATAATTTTTTAATTTAAAAATAAACACGCATTACTTTAAAAAATTAACTGTAGCGGATGAAACACTTGTTTGTCCAATATAATTGTTGCAGCAATTTTATCTTTAAGATCATTTCTAAAATTATTGTCTTTTAGAGAAAATTATTTTAATAAGTATTTTAATGTCATTGTTAGGCACAATTACCGGTCTTAGTAGTTTATTTATTAAATCAGCCTGTGTCCTGATCAATTAGGTTTAAATCTAGAGACGGGACACTCAATGTTTAAAATTTGTATATATGTTTAGGAAAAAGTTACGTTGACACCCCATGGGATGTATACCATTAGAGTGAGATAGAAATAGATGAGAGAAAGGTAGTAAAATAATGAGATATGTGATGTGATAATTAGAGAGAGATAAAAAAAATGAGATGTATTGGATGTGTGAATATATTTGTAAGGTGTACATATATCATAACTCATATGTTTATTTCAAAAAAAAAACTTGTATATATGTTAAAGTGAAAGGAGTCAGCTCAATTGATAGAACTTAACGTTTGTACTTTGACATCCGAGTTTAAATCCTCTATCTCCTTATAAAGAAAACTTGTATGTTAAAAATTCAATTTTAATTCTTAAGTTTTGATTATTTTTTAAAATTTAGTTATGATTTTGTGAAAATTTATTATAAAAAATTTAATAAGTCTCATCACATGAACATGATAAATGCTTCACAATAGTAACAGATTTATATATATATATATAAATGGATTAATGAAATATTATAATTTAAAAGTAATAAATAGATAAGTCAAACTCATAATTAATAAATTCTGATCTGGCCGTATAAATATAGCAAAACAAATTATAAATATTGATAAAAAAATTAATAAAATGAAACAACTTGTCAATATTTTATCATGCATATCGTTCTCACTTTTCAGTGCTTACAGTTTCCACAGTCGCTACCATAGGACGGTGGAGGAAGTGTAGCAGGAGAAAAAGGCCGCGCCGTTCCCGCATCCTATCCCACTCACACACGTCACGGCAACACCCACTCCTCCCTATTTGATTACAATAAAATAGGCGGCATAGCACGGAAGTGGCGATATCGAGCGAGAAAAGAAGATTGATTCTCATTCTGGAGAGAAAAATGTTTTAAGTAGCTAGGGAACAGAGAAGAACGTCGAAGCTTACTTCAATTCCTGGGATTTTCTTCCAGGGAATGGAAGCAGCTTGATTGATATATCATCAGGTAATTAAGCACCTTGAACTTCACATTAATTTCTTTCATTTGTCATTTGAATATACTCCCTCTGTACTCGAATATAAAAAAAAAAATTAAATCACGTTAATTAAGAAAGTTGGTTAATTATATTAAATTTTATTGATTTCAGCTAAAAAAAAAGTTTTATTCCAAATTTACTCTTTAGTGGATATTTAGTGTTAGGACAATTAAAACCAATAGTCCAATAGTAAATTAAGATAAGTGTGTTTTTGTATCTTCTCAAAGGAATATTGAAAATACAATTAGAGTTAAATAAAGGTATTTTTGGAATAGTCTCATTAAAGAGAATAAAGATAGTTAAATTTTTTTATATTTTAAACCATAAAATATGACATTTTTTTTCTTATATTCGAGTCCAGACGGAGTATATGTCTTTCATTGCCCCCAAATTAAATTACGTTTGTTTTTTCATTCATCGCTAATTAACCACATACACATGCATTAATTGCGTACAACATGGTAGGCACAACTAATAGATATTTGAATTACTTAACCACCATGTCAAAGCCTCAAGGGTTTGATATCTAGACTCTGACTGTATATATGAAAGAACATTCGTTGGAGATGTCAACTCTTTAAATAGATCACAATTTCTCAAAGGGGATTAGTTTAATTTCTACGCGTGGAAGATACCGAGAGTTCACAGAAAAACACACATGCACACCATAGAAATAAGAATTCACCGAAACAGCCACACCGCACTACCGTCTCCGCCAGCAAACAGTACAGTCCCTCTAACAACAACTAGAACAGAAACCCAGAGCCCCTCCGCGTGCATCTTACTGTAACAAACTAACAATCGTTATTCCAACGTTCACAAAGGTCAACTTGTAAAAATCGATCATCTTTTACTACCTTTAGTAAATTACGTAATGACCTCACTCATTGCATTGAAATTCCTCAAATCAACAATAGAAATATTCAATCTACAGTAATTTATTAATTCTTTTCAATTTGTCATAAAATTAAAAAAAATACACGCGTACTTCTACAAAAATACAAAAAGCTAAAGTAAAAATATTTTACAAAATCAATTTTATTGATATATAGACAATTATTTCAAAAATATTAAATATATATATATATATATATATATGAAGTAATAATAATAATAATCTACAGATGTCCTATTATATTTACTATAGATTGAGAAAACTTAAATATTGTGATATTGTGAGAGTAATAAATGGTAGTTCCTAATCAATATATAAGGATGGATATCCATGCCTTAAAGTATTAAGAATTTAATATTCAAGATTTACATATGTAATATAGAAATGCTCATCAATCAAAATATAAGTCTGTATGTAAAGAAAATATTATCCCTTTTAAGTCTTCTACATACTTATTTTCAAAAAAAAAAAGTTTTCTACATATTTCAACATTTAGTGAATTCCTTTAATAAATTTTAATGACTCCAAAGTCCAAACTTATCAATACTACACTCACAGTAAAATACTTATCTAAATTATTTGCGTATATACAATCTAAACATAAATAGTAACTCAGTCACTGTTAATCAAATCTTACAGAGTGCAAGCATAACAAAAAATTAATTAAATATATATCATTCCAAATATAGAGAAAAACTTTACAAGAGCTATGTATTGTAACACCCTTTTTCCCGGAGGACATTACACTTAAGTAACCAACCCAAATGTAGAAAATAAATTTGATTAAATCTGGTTTTCTTTCGAAAAAATACTGACAAAATTATTAAATTTTTACAAATGGATTTTTGTTGTTTTTTTATATTAAAAATATCAAGAGAAGACATAATAAATTAACACACAATATATAAAAATGGAACACAGTCACTGGGTACAATTTATATCTTTCTTTACAAACCAAAGTTTGAGAAATAATACATCATACAGAAAAAATTTTCTTTTCCAATAGAATACTGACTCCCTATGCTGGTCAAGCGCTAAGAACTTCTTCAAGAAGCTCTAATAAGAAAACTCTAACTCGGAACTAGGACTCGCCCGTCCTTTCACTAGCTTATCTTATCTTCAGAGTGCGTCTCAATCCCCGAGTCTTGACAGGTCCACCTAGCTAGTGGTTCATCTATATGAATCATGTTCCAAAGAGCACAAAACATATAAGCAAGGGTCAAAATCTCTTTCGCAGTTATCACCAAAATCATACAAGTAGCACACCACAAGAATTCATACAAATTATAACACCATTTATAGCAGAAATCACTCACACATGCATAACGTAACGTAATCCATATAAGTCACGTAGACACACCTTCATAACTTCACACAGAAGTAATATCTCATCTTCACACAGAAACATATCATAAGAATTCAATATATCTATACACACAAAACACTTCTATGGGCCCCTTTCTTCATAACAGATTCGACACACAGTCACGAGCACGTAACCCGCATTCCATGGAGATTACTTTTCCCCAAACTCCTCATTTATTCGACACTCAGTCACGAGCATTTAGCCCGCACTCCATGGAGATTACTTTGTTTTGCACACAGCAGTTGGCACACAGCCCGACACATAGCCCTTTGCACACAGCACTTGGCACACAGCCCAAAAAACACAATCCATAGATATCCAGTCCAATGACATTCCGTCATAGACCCTCACAGTCTAATGGCACTCTGTCCATAGACACCTAGTCCAATGACAATCAGTCATAGACCCGTCACATAACACACAACATTAAATGGCACACAACCTTTCCCATAGCACACAACATGAAATGGCACACAGCCAACGAAACAGCACACAGCCTCTCACACAACACACAACATTTAATGGCACACAGCTTATGACACATAGCCTTCCACACATCACACAGCAGTTATATCACATAGCACTTTTCATGTCACCAAGCATTTACATTCCACAGTATTTAGGTTACACAGACTTTCCACCACACAGTATTTATATCACACAAAAGTGATACTACACAATACTCATATCACACAGTATTTGTCACATAGAATGTATATCACACATAATTTATTTAACTTTCTCTTATTGGCATTTAGTCCCACAATCATTTCTCATCATCCATTACTCAGCCTCTTTATTTTACTTTTATACATCACTTAGGAAAAACCTTTTTACGGAAAACTTTTCATAATTATGTTTCTGACCCCAAAATATCCATATTTTTATTTTGCCCCAAAACTTCTAAAAATTATACTTTTGGCCCAAAAACATTGCTTATACAAATTTAGTCCCTATATTTTCGAAAATTACATTTCCACATTCTGTTTTGAAAACTTTCCAAAATTATACTTTTGCCCCTAATCTTTCAGAAATTACATTTTTACCCCTGCACTCCCGGGTAAAGTGGTTTCAGGGCAGAACAGTTCACACCTGTGAAAACACTCACACCCAGGGCGTGAACAGTTCTGGAAAAATTTACAAAAATCCGAAAATTCAATTTTCTTTTTGGGTTTGATTCTTTACTCCATTCCTATGATTTTTAAGCACCAAAACCAGATTTTAGCTTCATGAACCTTGGTCCATTAAATTGATTTTCAAGAAGATAACTAAATAAGCATTCAAAGATTAGATTTTCTTGAAAAACATGGTTTAAGCTTATTTATCTCTCTCCCTCATCCATACCATTTTTTCCACACACCATATCATCTCTCCATTTATAATATATTCAAGCTTTTAAGAACAATCCTCCATTTCATATGATCCATAACCTAAAACAATAGTCTATCCCTTTTAAAGAATACACACATCAAGCTTTTTAATAAATCCAAGCTTCAAGCCAATATCTATGTATCAAACATCCACCACCACCTAGGAAAATCATCACCCAAGAACATATGAAAATACCCTCTCAAGAAACATAAGAAATCTTCCACCAAGAACATGAAAAGCATCATCAAGCAAAAGAAATCACATCCAATACAAGCTTATATAATTATGGTGGCTAGAGAGAGTTTTCCCTTACCTCTTGAAGTTTCTCTTATAATATTTCCTTCACCACTTGGTCCCCAAAACTCTACCAGCACCACCTTCTCAACACAAAGCCTAGAACACCACCCCATGGGTTTTCTTTTTTTCAAAGAGAAATTGGAGTTTAGAAACCATAGGATTACCACAAGGCCATAGAAAATGAAAACCTATGGATTAAAAACACAAAACTCACCTTGGATGATGAAAATCAAGAATCAAAGACTCAAGAACACTAGATTTACTCTTGATGAACAAACTTGAAGATTCCAAATATTGATGAAGGATTTGTGTTTAAAAGTGTTTAAAAATTGGATTCTCTACACTTGATTATTGTGTAGAGGATCAAGAACATATGCTAAGAGGTTATGGATGCTCATGAAAATGGGAGAAGTGGATGGAGGAAGAAGATGAAGGCTTAGGGAGAAAAGGAGAGAAAAATACCATTGGAGAGAGAATGAAAATGATGAAAATGAACAAGTCCCTCTCCTTCTCCCTCTCAATTTCGTGGTCAGCCCTCCCCCATGGAGAACCATGGTTATTTTTTCATTAATCATGGTTAAAACTAATCATGACACTTAATTAATAATTTGGTAAATAAAAAAATCAAGAATTTTCCTATTGGTTTATAAATATGAGTCATGTAATTCATGAATCTTCTAAACTCTTCTCCACTCTTCTAGGGGCGCCCAGCTGGTCTAGGAGGAGGGTAAAAATAATTTTCACCTTTAACCATGGTAAATAGTAACTTACAGGTAACAAAGTGCGGTAACTTTTGAGTTTCATGGTAAAAATTGTCCAAAAATAACCTATTGAGGTAAAAAGCTCTCATGACTCTTATAATAAGCCAAGACCACGAAAATAAAGTGTCAATAAAGTCTTGGTTCATAAAAATGAAGTTCAGAAGCATTACGATAATTTTTCGGTTTTACCGTAACCCGTAAATTAGGGTTAAAATCAACTTTCTCTAAAAAAAATCCCAGAAAATTCCTAAAAATCATAAATGTTATAAAAACACCTTTGGTAACTCTTTTGGTTGATTTTGGATCATTTCCTAAGCTTCTGGCATTCACCTGTTTCTCCGTTTTCCCTATTCACTGTCTACAGGGATCAAAACTGCAATTCTTTGTCTGCTATTCTAAAAATTCCCAAAATAATTTTTAAAATTCTAAAATAATATAAAAACATTATTTGGATCCTCAAAAATATTTCTCAACTTGTTCTGGTCTCCAAAACAACTCACAGTTCAGCCTAGTCAAACTACAGGAACCAAAACGGTAACATTTTTATTCGTTTCTCAGAAAATTCCCAAATAAATTTCTAAAATCCTCAAATATTATAAAATCACTATGGGTATCCTCAAATCATCTTTCTGACTCCAATTGGGGTTTCTATATCATTATATTCTTATTCTGACAGTCAAAACGTCTACAGACTTTTCCGTTTGACTTTCCACGTCCGCACTAAACCATTATTAATCTCATTAAAATCCTAATATTAATAATAATCCTCTCTTATTAACACTCCGTCTCTTAGAGTGAAAATTTAGGACGTTACATGTATCCTACCGTTCCTAGTTCCTACTCATTTCATGCGCGCGTGTCAAGTTTTTTATTGTCCTTTTCCCCCCTTTGTTTGTCCCCCCCCCCCCATCATTTTTCCTCTTTCAATCTCCTCCATTCTTTTTCTTATTCCCTCGGTATCTCCCTTGTGTTTTACTATATTTTCTTTCTTAATTTCCACCTTTTGATCCCCACCGTACCCCCTTTTACTAATAAAATATTTTGATGTCCATTACACCTAGAGCTGGCAAAACGGGCTTTCGGGCGGGGCTCGGGCTGACCCACATCGGGTTCGGGCTTTGTTGGGCCGGACCAAAAAAACCCAGATTAAAAACGGGCTCGAATTTGTGTGTCCGAGCCCTTCACTTTTCGAGCTCAGGCTTTAGGCTATATTTTGCGGGCGGCCCACCTCGGGCTCGGGCTTTACCGGGTTCGGGCTTTGTCGGGCCGGGCCAAAAAGGCCCGGATTGAAAACGGGCTCAAATTTGTATATCCAAGCCCTCTATTTTTTGGGCTTTTTTGGCCCGGTCCAGCAAACCCGGCCCATTTTGCCAGCTCTAATTACACCGTCCGATGGTGGCAACGCCGTTGAATTCCTCCCATTTCCTTTTTAATTAATTAGTTTTTATTTAAAGATTCTTTATTATAATCATTATTTTTTAAATATTTACCCTAAATGATTATTTTACAATAATTATATTTGTTTTGTTATGATTACTTTCACATTATACCTATCTTAACAATTAATAATTAAAAGATTATCTCGAATGGATTCAAGTACAATACATTTTTATTTTTTAAAGGAGAGAATGTATATTTTCCTATAATATGAGAGATAAGTAAAATTTAGTCATTTTTTAAGAGAGAAAATTGTAATTTACTCAAAGAAAAATCATATGAGAACTATAAACAAAATTCACTAAACTATTAAAACAATAAAACATATTTAATGCTAACTATAAATGTGTGAGTGGAAACAAAAAGAAAAATCATAATAGTAAGAACTAAAAACAAAAAACAATAAAATATATTTAATGCTAACTATAAATGTGTGTGTGGAAATAAAATGAAAAATCATAAGAACTAAAAAAAATAAAACATATTTAATGCTAACTATAAATATGATGACGTACTCCCACCGGACTCATTTATAAGTGAAAAATAAATAAATATGGTGGTCTAAAATATTAACAAATCATAAATGCTTTTATCTCATTTTGAATGTTTTTCTACAAAATATCATTTATTTAATGTAAATTTTAATTTCAATGGTTCTTTAATTAAGGACAATTTAGATAATGAAATCTATTTTTTTTATAAGATCAATATAATTAAATAAAAGTTATATAACATTTTTAATCAACGTGAATTAATTTTTTTTTATATATACGAATCTAAGAGGGAGTATGTATATTTAGGTAGTCCATCCTTGATCAATGTAATTAAGAACGGTAGAAGAGCGAAAAATGATTAGAAAAATAAATTATGATTATGAATCCGATTCCTTTGGGGATATACTAAACAAAGCTTTGCAGTGAGGGGAAAAAAGAAAAATGAAAAACGCCCTGGTTTCGTCTGGTCTGGCCATCCATCATTGCACCCATACCATATAGTTAATTAGTTACTGGTACATTTTAAACATGCTGAATATAGTAAAGAAAGCAAGCTCAGAAGATCTATTGTTGTTTGCTCTGCACCACATAGGCGCAACAGTATATGCCTTGGTTTGCGCTCACACATTCCGCTTTAATCTTACTAAGCTGTAACACCTTGTCTTGCTTATCGATATGATATGTTTATGTAACTGCTAATTAACGGGCGTGTGTGTAATTTGTGTTGTGATCCCTTCGTTCTGAAACCAATTAGTTATTAGTTATTATTATATATAAAAAATAATAATCTTCTTCTTTCAATTCAATTCACCATCACAACAAATCTTGGGTAGTGATCGAGATCCCACGGTATGGCACCGCTCAACGCGACATGCCCCCCACCAATGAAGGCCACGTCCAATGGAGCATTCCAACATGAAAACCCCCTCGATTATGCACTTCCCCTGTTAATCCTTCAGATATGCTTGGTCGTCACCTTCACTAGATTCATTGCATTCCTCTGCAAACCACTCAGACAACCCAGAGTCATCGCAGAAATCATTGTAAGTTCTATTTCTCCCCCTCCTTCTTTTAATTTGTAACATTAGTTCCCTTTTTTTGTCTTTGGTGATTAGGATATGAGTTTCCCCTCCTTGCAGTCATTCATGTGCATGCACATCATATATATTTTTATATAATCACATCAATGACGTCTTGTTAGCCTATTTTTTCCATTTTTTTATGTATAAAAAACGAGTTTACGAAGTATGAGTCTATAAGAAGTCTCATGTTGAATTTTAATTTTGGGGATATATATATATATGTTCATGTTTTTAATTCTCCTTCTGTGAAAATTATGTTGAGTGCAGGGAGGAATACTACTTGGGCCATCTGCAATTGGACGAAGTGAGAAATTCTTGGACACAGTTTTCCCAAAGAGAAGCTTAACTGTCCTTGACACACTAGCCAACATTGGCCTCTTGTTCTTCTTGTTCCTAGTTGGTCTTGAGCTTGACATGCGTTCCATCAAGCGCACCGGTCACAAGGCCTTATGCATTGCCCTCTGTGGGATCAGTGTCCCTTTTGTTCTTGGCATTGGCACATCTTTTGTTCTTCGAGCCACCATATCCAAAGGTGCTGATCCAATCCCTTTCCTTGTCTTCATGGGTGTGGCTCTCTCCATCACCGCCTTCCCCGTCCTTGCTCGAATCC
Organism: Glycyrrhiza uralensis; assembly: GCA_030159175.1. Taxonomy (NCBI): domain Eukaryota; kingdom Viridiplantae; phylum Streptophyta; class Magnoliopsida; order Fabales; family Fabaceae; genus Glycyrrhiza; species Glycyrrhiza uralensis. Next base: position 56,558,517 of record BRZY01000001.1, on the reverse strand, counting down.
TAGCCGAGCTTAAACTCCTCACCACTGATGTTGGACGCATAGCAATGTCAGCTGCTGCTGTCAATGATGTTGCAGCTTGGATACTTCTTGCTCTCGCCATAGCCCTTTCTGGCTCTAACTCATCCCCACTCATTTCCCTTTGGGTCTTGCTATGTGGTGCTGCTTTCATCCTCTTTGCTGTGTTTGCCATAAGACCCTTGCTTGCAGCCATGTCAAGGCGTTCCCCAGAAGGGGAACCAGTGAAGGAGATCTACATATGCATGACATTGACATTGGTTTTGGCTTGTAGTTTTGTAACAGACACTATTGGGATCCATGCCCTGTTTGGAGCCTTTGTGGTTGGGATAATTGTGCCTAAAGATGGTCCCTTTGCTGGGGTGTTGATTGAGAAGATAGAAGACCTCGTATCTGGGCTTTTCTTGCCACTCTATTTTGCTTCCAGTGGTTTGAAGACAAACGTGGCCACCATTCACGGAGGAGCTTCTTGGGGACTACTAGTACTTGTTATCTTCAATGCTTGCTTTGGAAAGATCGTTGGCACAGTCGTCGTATCATTACTATGCAAGATGCCTTTTAGAGAATCACTTGCACTTGGATTTCTCATGAACACCAAGGGCTTGGTAGAGCTCATTGTTCTCAACATCGGAAAGGACCGCAAGGTATCTATCTATCTATCTATTTATCAAGAGTAACGCTAGCAACACACTCTTTCCAACACACACGCTATCCAGATGTAGTTGGTATAAGTATAACACTTACAATTAAAAGATTTAATTTGTTTGTGGTTGTTCTTGTAATGCTGCAGGTACTGAATGACCAATCATTTGCGATTTGTGTCCTCATGGCATTGTTTACAACCTTCATCACCACCCCAATAGTGATGGCGGTGTACAAACCAGCACGAAGGGGAGCACCTTATAAGCACAAGACAATCCAACGCAGAGACCCAGAGTCAGAGCTCCGAGTGTTGGCTTGTTTCCACAGCACCCGCAACATCCCCACGCTGATCAACCTGGTGGAATCTTCCCGTGGGACCCGGAAGCGAGGGAGACTCTGCATATACGCAATGCACTTGATGGAACTCTCAGAGCGATCCTCAGCCATCACAATGGTTCACAAGGCACGCAACAACGGCATGCCCTTCTGGAACAAGAAACAGGGCGAAAATGAGGACCAATTGGTCATTGCTTTCCAAACTTATGGGAAATTGAGCAGCGTCAATGTTCGACCCATGACAGCCATCTCTGCCCTCAACAACATCCACGAGGATATTTGTACTAGTGCCCACCAAAAGCGTACAGCCATAATCATACTCCCATTCCACAAACACCAACGTGTTGATGGGACAATGGAGTCACTCGGACATTCATTCCATGTGATCAACGAGCTTGTGCTGACCCATGCTCCTTGCTCGGTGGGAATCTTGGTTGACCGTGGACTTGGAGGGACAAGCCAAGTCCAAGCCAGTGATGTTTCGTTCAATGTTGTTGTACCCTTCTTTGGAGGACGTGATGACAATGAAGCACTTTCATATGGGATGAGAATGGCTGAACACCCTGGGATTTTACTCAATGTGGTTAAATTTGTTGCTTCACCTGGGAAGACACTAGCCTTTGGTGCCAAATTGGTTGGGGTAGCATCAGACAAGATCAAGAAAGTGGTAATCGACGAGGTTAATGTTGTTGGTGGCGGAAGTAGTAACCACAATGAACAGGATCAGGATCAATTGTGGGGTGAGTTCTTGAGTGCACGCAGCAACAATGAAGAGTCAATCAAGTACGAGGAAAGGTTGGTGGAAAGCAAAGGGGATATTGAGACAGCACTGAAGGAAATGGGTAGGAGCAATCTGATACTGGTTGGTAGGATGCCACCGGTGGCACCTTTGGTTACAAAGAGTGATTGTCCAGAGCTTGGACCGGTTGGGAGTTACATGGCTTCTTCGGGTTTCTCAACTACTGCCTCGGTTTTGGTGATTCAACAATATAATCCCACAACTGATATTCATCCGCTGGTGATGGAGGCATCTGATTACCCTCAAGTGCCAGACACACCAAAGGGTTATTAGTGTTAATTAATTAATATGTGGGATCAAAGCATGGCTAGCGGAATTAGACACTTTTATTAGTCTCTCTCTATATATATATATCCGGCCAAAACACATTAAATTTGTTAACAAATAAAAAACAAATCGTTTTCAATTGATGAATCTTCTTTGTTTTTCGCAATATAGAAAATGCTTAGTCTATCGTTTAATACTCTCTCCAATTTAAATTTTTGGTGGTTTTTATTTTTTATTTTTGATCCAAAATTTTGTATGATTTAGAATTTCAAGAGATAATTTATCACTTTAGTATACATTTAGTATAATTAATGATTTTAAGTGAAGAAATAATTAAGATAGTTAAGAATGATAAATAATAAATAGGGATATTTTAGTCTAAAATTTGTTTAATTAATTATTTCTTAATATGTATGTCAAAACTTTATTTACAACTTTAGAGAGTACATAATTTTTTTAAAGCTTTAATCTGCATTTAAATTATTATTTAGAAACTTTAAATTTTATTATATTTTATTTTGACGATGAGTCTTGCCTATTTTGCATTTGCGGAATCGAAAACGACATATTACATTGCATTTAAATGATTTTTTAACATGTTTTATTATATATTCCTCCCGAATACTGTGTTTAAAACTAGTCACTAAGACATTTTTCATTTATTAATGTTAAAACCTTTCATAATTATATTTACAATTAAGTTTAATTTATATGCATCTGTTTTATAATTTCAAATAATTTATCTCTTAAATATTTCAAATAATTTATCTCTTAAATATTTTTTAATTTATATTTTTTTAAAATTTAAAGACATCGTAAAATGCGTGTAATACTTACTCGTTATAAAATATTTCTTTCATGTTAAAATAATCAAATTTGATTATTTATTGTGTTTATGATGAGATAACAGAACATTTATACAATTCACCTGACCAAAAATTATTTAATAACAACATTTCACTGTATTTATAATTATTCCAACCATTTATTCGGTGAATGTTTAATTTAAAATGTGACGATGGAAAGCATCAAAATTGGTTGCACATCCCGCAAGAGTTGCTCTAGTGGTATGAGCAGGGGATACTTACTTGTAATAGGTTGGGGGTTTGATCCCCCACCTCACCAAAAAAAAAAAAAATTGGTTGCACGTTTTTTAAATGTAACTAAACTTCGGTTCAAAGGGAAAAAAGTTCGACAAAAAAAAAAAGAGAAAAAAAAGTTTGTTGGACATTGTTACGAAGTTGGATTTAATTTAGAATTTAATTACTATATATTGTAAGTGTAAAAAAATTTTACACAGACATTTAATTATATTTTATTATATAAATTTTTGTTAAAATATTTTAAAAAATTATAATTTTTTAAAATATGTTAACAAAAATTTATATAGTAAAATATGATTAAATATATACATAAAATCTTTTTATATTGACCGTGAATAATTATTATTTATTACTAAACTCATTCTTTAATGTAACTTAATAAAGTCGACGCTTGGCTGCAGTATGTAGTGTGGGCTTGGGCTTAGCATAGGTGGACTCTGCCCTCTTTACATAGGGGCCCGGCCCAAGACAGAGAAACCGCGGCGCCACCAGAATCCAGAAGGAGAAGTACAGTTACAGAGTGGGCAAAAACCACGCAAGAACGTCAATGGCGGAAGCTGTGGGCATTTTCGGCGCTTATTCGAGTTCGACGCCTCGCTCGTTCTCTCTTCGCCCCGCAACCACAACCACTTATCTTCGATCCCACACTCCCGGTGTTCGCTTCTTCCCTTCTCATTCTCCTGCTTTCCCTTACTTGACTCTTTCCAATCCACACTTCTACGCCGCTGTTGTCTCTTCCGACTCCAACACCACTTCCTCTGACCTAAGTTCCCCCGATTTGGACAATAGCGGCGGCGGTGGTAGCAAAAACAACGGAAACGGGTTTGGTGGCGGCGGAGGAGGCGGAGGCGGAGACGATAGTAATAACGACAAGGGCGAGGAAGGATCGGAGGGAGACAAGAGGAAGATGGCTTTGTCAATGTCTCAGAAATTAACTCTAGGTTATGCTGCTCTCGTCGGAGGTACCTCTCTCTCTGTTTCTCTTAGTTATGCAACATGCACTCAAATGCCAACATAATGCATCGTCACTAAACCATAGAGATTGACTGGTTGTTTTGGATTCAAGTAGCTGAGTTAGCAGTGCACACATTTGCTTCCGTTGTTTGCGGCTATGTTTCTTATATTTTAAAAAATATATTATATGTTAAAATAAACTTGACTGATGAAGCATCTGTTAATTTTTAAATTGTATGAATTTTATAGACTTGGTTTATCTATTGAGAATTTTCAATTTAACGATTGGATTGATAAATTCAATATTCGTAAAATGTTATCAGGCAGAATAGTTTGAAGTTTGATAAGATAAAACTTACTCATAGAATAAGTGAATCCCTCACTTACTCCAATAATAAGTTTTGTCTACAATTATACAAATTTAACAAATATTACCATTGAATAATGTGGTATTGTGTCACATTGTGTGTGTTCCGTTGAAATCTAACTTGTGATCTTTGTATGGGTTTTGACAGTTGGTGGTGTAATGGGCTATCTCAAGAGTGGGAGCCAGAAGTCACTTTTGGCTGGGGGTTTGTCTGCCGCACTGCTGTATTTTGTTTATACTGAGCTACCTGCAAGACCTGTTTTTGCATCATCTGTGGGCCTTGGTAAGTCACTGCTGACTAGTTTGTCAAGATATCTTCATTATTGGTTAAAACCTGTCTTAAGAAGCTCTTTTACTGTTAGTAGATAGGATGCATTCCTTTTTGTGTTTTATTTTTGTAATACAAAGGAATTTTCTTTGTATCAGAAAACAAAAAGAAGAAATTTTAAACAAAGATAGATTAGTACTTTTGAATAAAATCTTGTAGTATATTTCTCGGGCTTCTGCCCGCCAAGGCAGAAACATTGTCGTGTCTAAATTTTGGAGTTCCTTTGAATATGCATTTTAAAGCATCATTTGGTAATCCCTGAACTCTGAGCTTCATATCAAGAATTAAAAACTAAAGTTTCTTATTCAAGCCTTTAAGATTTTATAGAGCCTGCCAAAGGCCAAAAACAAATTAGTGTTGAAAGTTGTTTGACCGGTCATGGAAGAAATGATGATGCATTGTTACACAATTGAGGATTCATGTTCACAAATTGTAGTTTCTCACATGGTTTGGAGTTTATGGCCATCCTAAACTATGTTTGATAACACTGATATTTTTAACACTGATCAATCCAGTATGGAATTCTTGAAAGTGGGGGCGCGGTTTGTTCGGTAAAGGCCTTAATCTATTCCTTCGGAAGGAATAGCGGCCTTGGCCCCCGCATGCTATTTCATCTACGGAATTGCGGGGGGTAGCTCGGGCTCTCCGGCGGTAGCTAGCTCTTTCTTTCTATAGGAAAGGTGTTATGCTTTGCGTCATATCTGAATTTGTTTTAAAAATTTTAGTGTTGAATATATGGGACGAGTTAACTCTCCTTCTGCAAGTTTGTCTAAATGCCCGAGTTTATGAGCTACTGCAGTTGATATTTAGAGTTAAGTTTCATGTGAAATCATTTTCTTCTCTCGTGTCTGATTATGTTTGCTTTATTCCTGATATGTATGTAGGCATATCTGCTGCACTTCTTGGGGTGATGGGTTCTCGTTTCAAGAAATCAGGTAAGGTCTTTCCAGCAGGTGTTGTGTCACTTGTGTCACTCATAATGACTGGGGGTTACTTGCATGGAATTATGCGCAGTGCGCACTAGAATGTAAATAACAGAAGCGAGATATCCTGTAAACTTTACTGAATACATCCCTTGTTATGAAACTTGTGTTTCGCCCGGCAGACACATGGTTTTTATGCTAGTGATACATGTAGACCTTTGTTGTGAAATAAGGATGTTGATGAACTATCGTTTTGCCACTGTTTACGCACATTATTGTTATTTTCTGCTATTAACTGCTATGTGCACTTTTCTGTCCCTGTGTGTTTGAACCTATCCATGTGCGGTTGGAATTGTTATTGATTTCTCAACGATTTTTGCAGAAACGCAGTGAAATAGAGAAAGAGAAATAAAAATAAGGGAATCCAGTAACTTAGGACCTTTTCAAAAACTTTGAAGAAAAAAAAAAAGCTTTGTCAAGACTGTATTAAAAAATGTCTCAAGATGAATGTTCCTCTAGCATTCCTCCATTTTCGCATCACTGCTTGTAGCCGCGTGCAACAGATTATTTGACCAGGTAGGAGAAGGATCGTACTTCTATGTTTCAAACATTGATTTATTTGTGGGGTTCTACATACCAGTGGTAGTATAATTATAAACGGCACAATGGCATGCTGATATTTTGGCCGTGGAAGATGCTTTGCATCTCATCTCGTTTTTAACTTTAAAGTGAGTGAATAACCAAAACGATTCTTGCAAGTTTAGACGCAAGTTCCCAGCATGAGTCACGTTCCCCCTATTTTTATAGTATAGAGGAAGGGTGGGTGTTGGTGTTGGATTATACTACCACTTGTATGATGAACCAACCGACAAGTAGCAGTGGGCGTAAAGATTTTCTTGAGTGGGGTGGGATGAGTGGTTAAGATTTTGCCGGTTTGAGTGAGAGGAGTGGTTTAACAAATTTGGTATAATAAAATCAGCATATGTCTTATCTAATATATAATAACAAGTATTTTAGGTATTTTAGAGAATAAATCGTACTTTAAGATAAACTTTATTTTTAATTGGCTTAAATAAGTTTTTGGTCCTTTTAAATTTTAGACTTTTAATTTTAGTCCCTGCAAAAAAAAGTCAAACTTTTTTAGTCTAATAAATATTTTTTTTTTGGAGTTTGGTCATTTAAGTCATTTTGGGGTGATGTGGCACCTATGTGGTATCTCACTTATCTGACGTGTTATATACTAGTCCCATGTCAGTCTGTCACGTAATTTAATTTTTGGACGGACTTAACACGTCATCACCTTCTTCCTCTCCTCTCCTCTCCTCCTTCCTCCACCACCCCCACCCTCTCTCTCACCACCCGCCACCACCCCCTCCCCCCCCCTCTCTCCTCCCTTTTCTCTCTCTCCTCTCCTCCCACCCCCACCCCCGCCACCATCTTCCTCCTTCCTCCACCACCACCATCACCCCCACCCCCACCACCATACTCATCTTACCCACATCACACCCAACCACCGAGCAGTCAAAATCAAAGGGTATTTCACTTCATTCAATTACCTGCAGGAAGTTTTTGTTCGTCGATTAATTGATTGCTTTAGTTGTATTTTAACTAATTATAGGTACCAATATTAGATAACATAAAACAAATTTTTGCTGTACGAAATTGAAGTCATGCCCATATTCTCAATGTTACCGATGCCAGCTAACCAAAGGATCATGAAAATCCTCTTTATACTAAATCTGTTAAATCATCACTGAAGTGTTGGAATAAATACAGTGTATAATGAGTAAAAGTATTGACTATGAATTGAGATTATATTTGTGAACTGTGGCAACTAATTAAGTTCTCTCTCTCTCTCTCTCTCTCTCTCTCTACTGTTGTTGTTGGTGATGGTGAAAAACCGCATAAAACCAAAAAAAAGAAGATTGGAGAACATAAAACGTAGTTGGATCTAGCCTCTATAAATATATGAATGTTTTGGATCCAGTCCCTACAAATATGTTACGTTTTGAATACAATCCCTACAAATATATGAATATTTGGATCCAGTCCCTAAATATGTCTTTTGTGGCAGTGGCAGTGGTTGGTGGTGGTGGTTGGTGGGGTGGTGGCGGTGAGAGTGGTGGAGGTGGAGGACGGAGGAAGAAGGTGGTGGGGGTGGGAGGAGAGGGGAGAGAGAGAGGGGGGAGGGGGGTGGTGGCGGGTGGAGAGAGAGAGAGGGTGGGGGTGGTGGAGGAAGGAGGAGAGGAGAGGAAGAAGGTGATGACGTGTCAGGTCTCTCCAAAAATTAAATTACGTGACAAGCTAACATGGGACTAGTATATGACACGTCAGATAAGTGAAATGCCACGTAGGTGCCACATCACTCCAAAATGACTTAAATGACCAAACTACAAAAAAAATATTTATTAGACTAAAAAAGTTTGACTTTTTTTTACAGGAACTAAAATCAAAAGTTCAAAATTTAAAAGGACCAAAAACTTATTTAAGCCTTTTTAATTTATCATCTTAAAATCAAACGATGATCAGAATCAATTTATTTTATTAGATTTGTGTTTATTAAAACGTATCGAGAGCAAGATTTTAATAGAAGAAAGGAAAATATACCTACAGATGGCATATCAATAGGAAAAGATTATAAATGATGTAAGTTATTTTCATGCAAGGTTCTTTTTCTTGTGGAAGTTAATTTTTTATTTTTTAATGCAACCTTACATGAAAAAATTTACCGGAAATTTGACATTTTTTTTCTCATTATCATAGTTGCCTTGAAGTGTCTTATCCTTGTAAAAAAAATCCCAACAAATTGTACAGGTAGAACATCCAAACTATGAAGGAAACAGCAAGAGGCATCATGAAAATACACAATCGATAGTCAACTGTCCAGCACATTAGGGTACAAGAATAACACAATTCAAAAGGCAAGTGTTCTGAGTTCTGACATCTGAGCACAATGGTCATTTTGTAGACATTAACAGGCTAACCCAATTTTCAAGTCATACTTCACAGTGACACATTAAGGTTCAATAATAATTAGGCATATAATATGGTCTCAAGAACATAACATAGTAATACTATTTTCTTAGCTTCTGCATGAATGCACGTCATTCCACACAGTAGTAGTACCATACCACTCCACAACAACAACACTAGTTGCCCTCAAGAGGCAGCAATACTGGGCTGAAATCCTTCCTCTGATCGTTAAATTCTGGTGTATTGTCAGCACAGAAGTTGTTCTCTGTCTTGTTAGCTGCTCTTGCTGATGAGGAGGTATAAGGGGCTCTGCTACCCAACCTTTATTGAAGAAACAGAAATGAAATCAATCAGAAAAACCAGTATATATATGATAATCAAATACTATATTGAACATTCTAAACTGATTAGAGACACCATTAAACATTACTGGTTGCTAGTAATACCTGATTCTTCGCTTCTCAAGAAACCTTTGAAGTGATTGTCTGCGTGCTATTGGAAATTCTGAAGATAGAAACCAAGCAAAAGCCACAAAAGATTTAAATTATTATCAGATTGATGAATAGTAAATGATAAAGAGCCACAGACACAGAGTACCACACAACAAAGTTTGTTGTTTGACAGATTATCATCTAACTCTAAATCGCGCTAGTACAATAAAGGGAGAGTTACCACCTTGCAGCCTGCAAATGGAACTCTTCTCCGCAGGAAAGCAGACGGACTGCGGAGAAGGCAAATTATTAGAGGTTCCTTGTGGAGAAGAAGGGATTGCGGGGAAGAGTGAAGTGAAGGGAATCCCACTCTTCATTTCAGCAGACTTGGCAGAGGCAGCAGCAATCAACATAATTTCATGCACCTGTTAACAAGTTAAGAGAATAAATATGAGTTGTATGAAAACCATAACAAATAAAGTGAACTAGTGAAGTGCTGGAATGAAAACACAACTTCTGCAACATTCATTTAACACACCATCTTTCAAATCCAACAAGTAGTTACCTTTTCTGCAGGAATTCCATCATAGACACAAATACTCCCTTTATAGTAAATGGCAAACTGATTTGAACCAGGGGTCACAATATTTAGTCCAGCAGATGTTGGCATTGGCCTGAAAGGGAAGGAGGGAAAAAGGCACAAGGCGGCCAGTATAAAAAATATCCACAAGTTTGACATTGGTAGAGATTGTAATTTGATTTTTCAAGAATTATACGTGCTTTAGACTTAATAGTTTTAATTTCCTTTATTTTCTAGATTGGTGAAGTCTGCATTGTTGAGAAATGTGTCAAGAATAGATTGTGAAGTGAAGTCTCAACAGCTCAGTTTAAGTAGGTTCTTTGTCACGTTGCCTGAGAGGCCAAAATATGTGTATCAAGATCTAAATTAAATAACATGAATGCAAAATTTTGTTTTTGATTCCAATTAAGATTAATTATTTTTAAAGACCACACCCACAAACATGGATAGAAAACAAGCAGATGGAAATTAAAGGTGATCGATGAAGCCAATGATCTTGTAGTCAAATGGCTAGGAAGTACTTAATACAGGGTTTAGTCCATACTCCCAAGTGAGTCTCTATTGGGAATACGAGTGTGTATTCCAAGTGAATATGCGGGCACAAGTAGTCCCAAACTAGAAAGGAATGAATAGAATGATTACTTTACAAGTGGAAAGATCTATAAAGTTATTGTTTTGAGGTCTTGGATCAAGTAATTAATTGAATATACTCAACTTGAGGGAGAGTTGGATTAATCTTTTGAGTTAAGATGCGTTAGATCCACTATTGTGAGACACATATCTTGAGTTTTAGAGTTATTTTGTTGGAGAATACCACATTCCTTTAACTTATCACCATTATTCTTACAAATCTACCAGGCCTCTCATTCTACCCGTCATGTCTCAACTAATTCCCCAATTGAAGTATTTAAACCCAACAAATTCTTGCTTAATAAGCAACTACACTTTTTACACTCTTTATGACTTCCCCAGTTTTTTTTTATGAAAAACAAACTTCTCAAATCTTACCCATCTTTCATATCTATTGCAATTTGCATGTGTTTCACAAATTTTAATACTGATTGCAAGATGCGAACCGACAAATAATATAGGAAACTTTTCTGTAACAATTTCCAGATTAGAAATTTGAGTCAAACCCAGCAATCTTATAACAAGAATTGAACACAGATTGCTTCATATCTTTTTAGTTAAACCACTAAGAAGTTTCTAGACTGAATCAAGATTACAGTTGGTTGGACTTGACACAAAGTAGAGCATATATCATATATCTGCTAGTAACAACCCTCTCAGATCTAATTAAGTTGGTAAATTAAATTGGATGTGTTAAGTCAGAGGCTCAACACTCAGAAAAATATTGCATCTAATTCCATCTGAGGGGAGTTAGTTACCTTCCCACAAGGCTGTAGCCTGTATCCTTCATCTAGGTGAAGAAAAACACAGAAGCTTATATATATATAGATAAATAAAGAAAACCTGAGGCACTGAGGACCAAGAACACAGTAGTACAGCCCCCCACTCGGCTCCTTCTCTGAACTAGCTATTTCCCTCTCATAGCTAATGGCTTTCTGAGGTTCATAATGGAGATAATCCCAAAAGATGATTCTAACTAAAATGTCCTCAAAGCCTAAAACTTTTTAAACTAAAGAAACTTGTGTTTACAAAAATTGACTTCAAGTCCATTCCTTTTACTTTTTCTATGATTCCTGCTCTAAAAAAAAAATCCCTTTTTAGGCATACATGACTTCTTTTTCAATGATTAATTACCTACCCATAAAAGCCACTGAATATAAAACTACACAGGTTCTCAACTCACACCAATGGAAACCATGGTTTAGTTAGGGCATATTTGGTTTACAGTTGCAAACATACGTTTGGCCGAGAATTACATTTGCAGAAAGAGTATAAACCTTGTTTTTCTGTTCATTTTGCATTCAAACGTGTGCCAACGGATTTTCAACAGAAATCCAAACATGGGGTACACAAAACAAATATGGAAACAAAACATGGAGTATACATAGAAATATCAGTTATTATGAGACACTCACCAGTTAGCAGAGAAATGCTTCACCGACCCTTCATCACTGACGCTGTTGTTTTGGACTTCCATGATATCACTGCTCCTTCCACCAACATTATTACTGATACTATCAGCAGCAGAAGCTGGGAAAAATTCAGCCTCAGAGTTCACAACAGCCATGGTTGAGGATCAAGATAAACCACACCACACCCAATGGGTAATTGTATGGTTTAGGAGGGAGAGTGAGTGAGCTGGATTTGCAAGCTTTGGGCTTTGTTGGTACTTGTAGTTGATCTCTTTCAAGGGGAAGAGGCTCTCATTGGTTGTGGTGTCTTGTGGTGTGTGTGTGTGTGTGGTCCCTTTCTTCTGCAACCAAACCAAACCACCAATGTCAATTTTTTCATAAGAAGCATGAGTTTTTTGTGCTTCAATTCCTTTCCACTTTTATATATTTTTTCTTTTCAGAAAAAAAAATTGTAAATTGTCCGTTTCTTCCACGTCACATCCGACGGAAATCTCCACTTTGACCTTTGCAGTTATTTTGCCCCCATTAATTTCTGTAAAATATATATTGTGGGGATTTGTTTTTCTAGGAGTGTTCTAGTGTTTTCCTGGCCTTTAGTCTCCTTTTTAGCTATTAAAAAAAAACGTTTTTTGTGCCTAAACATTATGATTTTTCTATTTATCTATTTAATTTTCTACTTTTAAATTTCTCTCAATATGAATTGTTGATAAATTATTTTTATCAATCAAGTGATTCTTTTCCATTTGTAAAACCTCGATTATTCCATCCGAAAGAATCGAATTTGATAAATTCATTCTTTTAAATGCAACACATTAATTATTTGTGTTTAAACTCATGGTTACACACGTGCTATATTAATATAATGACCATTTGATGAATAAAAAAATTAATAAAAAGATCACTTGAAAACTTACATATTTTTGAAAAATCAAAAAAACATATTAAAGCTACCGAGAAAAATATCATAGATGGATTATTTAAGAAACAACATAATTTATAAAATATTGTTTAAGAAAATTAAAAATAAAAGACTAAATAAAATTTATAATTTTTTTTTACTTTTCTCGTCTATTTCATTTCTTTACACACACGTTTGAGAGGAGATATAAGATAATCTTTATGTTATTATAAAAAAAATCTATTCATTTTAGAGAATAAAATAATATATTTTAATTGTAAGTGATAAAAACAAATTGTTAATATTGCGATACATCCCTGATTTATTATACCCATGTATGCAAATTATGATGCCTAAAATTTATACATCACGTTAAGAACATGCACAATTAAATAATCCTAAGAATCGTTGACAGGTGCCAAAAGTAAGAATTTGAAAGCCCTACAATCTGGCTTTTCTTCAAACTAGCTAGTTTGTGGGTGACATTGTCAAACTTACAGACAGCTGATAAACTGAGGATATTGATTACGACCAAACAAAAAAAAAACTGAGGATATTGATTGGAGTTCGGCCAGAGAAATTCGCATCCCTTTCAGTTTGAATTTTATTTGCGGGCACACAGTTCTAAATTTTAACTTTTAAAGTTTGTAATTTAATTCTAAAATACAAATTCATCAATTTATTTTAGGATATAAGTCAGAAGTGGATAGATGGATACAACGCGCACTCTAATATACACAAACTAGATAGGTTGTGTACCTAACACAAGGAATATTATCTATCAGATTGATTTTATTGTTGAGGTCTCACCATATCTGTAGGTAAATCTTCGACACCCAATTCTCCCTCAAGCCATACCAAAGCATCGTCTTTAGTCACTCACTCACCGGCGACCCACAAACACAGTGTTGTTTCCGATGGTGCCGTTTCCACCTTTCTCTCTACCACGTCGCCCACCCGTATTCACCGCCGGAGACCATTGCCACTACCACTACCGCCACTCTCATCCCTAAAGCTCTTCTCAATCAGCTTCCAATCCAAACCACACAAATCCCTATCCTTCTCCTCACCAGCATAGCATGAACAAACTGAACAACAAGCGAATTCTCAAACGGAACAGGGATTCTAAGAGAGGGAGCTAGAAAAACCTGGTAGGCGAGATCGGTGGCGATGGCGCGGTGAGAGACTTGGGGCGGCCATAGAGGGTGGCGAATGGGTGGAATTCTCCCCTGGGGATGACGCCGTCGTTGGACATCACAAAGCCGTAATCAACGAGCTCCGCCGCAAGGGGGCGCGTCGCCATCGACACGCGGCCAGTACCACAGCGCTGCCTCTCCTACCAATCATCACCCATGCACAACCACCAAACCCTCTAACACAGCTTCTCATGGCACGACTGTCGACCACTGCTGGTCTACTGCAAAGGTGGTCTTTTGCGTACCCATAACGGCAAGCGCTCTACTCAAGGGCGAGTCGACGAAGGAGTCAGTCTAGGCAAGGTGTCTCGGCAGAGGGTTGGGGAGAGAAGGAGAAGCGTTTGTCGTGTAATGGCAGGGAAGTATCTAGTGTGATTAGTCCACTACACATCACATGGAGTATATTAATTCTACGGTTAACAAGTGTTGTGTTAGGTACACAACCTATCTGGTTTGTGTATATTAGACGGCGCCTCGATACAATTCTTTTTAGAACTATAAACGAGTGTAGTTTCAACGAGCAGGCCGGAAATGTTTTTGCAATTGCACCACTTCATTTAAAAGGATATATTGGTGAATGGTGATTTGATTGATTTATTATTTTACAACAGATGAATACATTTTTTTGACAAAAAAACAGATGAATAAAGAAAACTTAATTTTACTACTTTTTTTTATTATAATCTGTGTGGGAAATATTGATAGTCTTTTTTTTATATAGGATTATGTTAGATGTTAAGTGTACCTGCAATACAAGTGCAATATTGAATATATTTATAAGCAATAGACAAGAATAAACTCTTAAAAGCTTCCCTGTACTTTATAAATCATTGAATAATTCTAGCATAACCATATTTTCTTCCAGAAAACCATTAGTACCACTTTTCGCGGTCATAAAATATATCATATTATTAGTAACTACAGGATTAGTGAGGTTGAGAGTTTAGTTCTCTTTGTTTCTTGTACTTTATTTTTCTCTTTAATCAAAAAAAAAAACTACATGTTTTAATTACAAATTCGAGCATTATTAAAGATAAAACTAAATCCACTTGTCTGTTTTTTTCAATCCCCTATTCCTTACGCTGCTTCCTTCACTACAAAAAAATCTGTAATGAGGTGTCATGTTTTTATTATAGGGACAGAAATGTGACATCTAAGTTCAATCCTACAAGTTATTAAAAAAAATGTTCAATCTTACAAGAATATGACTAATATTAGTGGTCATAAACTAGTTTTCTATAACATTTTCTCTCCCATTGATTGAATAATTAGTTTTATTACTTTAAGAGTGAATCTCATCAAATAAAAAATCAGATTAACATGATTTAGTGAGAGCATATCAATTTTAACATATACTACTAAGAGAGAAGATGTTGGAAAGATAGTGTTGTTAACACCCCTCTTAAAGGTGTTGTTAATGACAAAAAATATATAGAGCACTGCTATATGGCTCGATAGTTTGCAATACAAAAAAAGTAATAAACAATATTTGACCAGACTTATAAATATTGAGAAACCAATTGACAAGTGTTTTCTTTCTAATTTCGTAAAAGAATCAGTCGCACCATTAAACATTTTCAAAAATATAATAGTTAAAGCATGCTAAATATGAAGTATCGAAAAAAAAGCATGTTTCTAAAAAAAAGGATAATTAATGTATGGTTTGCAAAAATATTAAATGCTTTTTTTTACTGAATTAAATGCTTTTTGGTTGCTAATCACTGATATTATTATTATTATTTTTTGGTCGACCTTACTGATATTATTTTAAAATTAAGCATAGCTAAAAATATCGGGCCTATATTGAGGCCTATTTACCACCGTAAGGTCGGGCTCGATACTGGTTTGAGAAGTCCATCAATATTTATCCAAATCCAATGAATTGCAAAGACCTTGACGCCTGACGGTCCAAAATAACTCAACAATATTTACCATTTTTTTTTTGGCAATTTCTATTAACACATACATACATTTCATTCTACACATACATAAGAGGTAAAATGTCTAAAATGTCCTCATCGCATCTGTTATTTTTTTTCGTTGTTTCTTTACCTCGCGGAACTATTAGTTTTGCACTGCAAATAATGCCTGCGGAACTATTAGTTCCGCGTGTGTTATTCGTATGTGCATGTTCTACAAATAACACACGCGAAACTAATAGTTCCGCAGATATTATTTGCAGTGCGGAGCTAATAGTTCCGCGAGGTAACGAACTAACGAAAAAAATAACAAAATTGTCATTTTGACCCCTTAAACGATCGAATTTGGCCAAAATCACGCGATGCGCAGGGTAACCTGCGTTTTGCTCAGAAGCCTGTTTCCATGTGAAAAAATGTGGTCTTTTGTTAAAATCGGCTTTCGCACTGGGTCAACATACAAATAACACATGCGGAACTATTAATTCCGCATGTGTTATTTGTAGTGCGGAACTAATAGTTTTACAAGTGTTATTTATAACACATACACATACAAATAATGTCTGCGGAACTATTAGTTCCGCATGTGTTATTTTTATCACGGAACTAATAGTTCCGCAGACATTATTTGTATGTGCATGTGCTACAAATAACACCTGCGGAACTATTAGTTCCGCATGTGTTATTTGTAGCGCGGAACTAATAGTTCCGCAAAATTACGATACAACGAAAAAAAATAACATACGCGATGAGGGCATTTTTGGTATTTAAATTTGAGTGTATGTGTAGTTAGAAATCAATGTATGTGTCAATAGAAAAAGCCTTTTTTTTTGACGAAATTTACCAATATTGTTTTCTCTAATAAATTTATTGGGAAATCATATAATCTCCATCTGCTCTGCAGCTGCAAAAAAAAAAAAAAATCTCATACCCTCCGTTGGAGAAATGAATTGATTCTTTGGACTTGGTGATCTGATTAGCTGACACCCAAAAAAAATTGAAAATTCGTGTGAGTGAGAGGGAAAGAAGAGACCCCATTTTGGCGAAAAGAGATAATCATGTCAACAGAACCTCCTCCTTTCCAAGAAGCAGCACGATGTGTTGTCTGCAATTGCAGTTTCAACACCTTCAGGAGAAGGGTACCCTCCAATCAGATTCATCATATCTCCTATTATGTTGTGCATGTTGTTGATTCCCAATTTGGGCTTTTCATTTCCATTTTGCATTGTTACATGTTCTGCACCCTCTTTAGATATATAAAGTTCAAACGCTTTGCTTTTTGTTTAGCAATTAGGGGGATCCTCACAAGGACATTTAGATGCTATACTTGGTATTGATATTGATCGGATCGGTTACTGTTATTCTTTCTGGAAAAATCCCAAATTTATCAGTTATGTATGTAATAATGATTATAATATTAGCTCTAATGCGAACAGTTTTGATTAAATGCTTATTTAAGATGCATAAACATTAGTTTTGTAGTTCTCCCAAATTTACAGTACTTGCTACTTAATACTTGTTCAATTTTCCATAATGAACCGGTTAGATTAAACATTGTATTACTTGTGGTGTGTAGCATTTGGTCAAACAATCTATGCATGAATGATAAAATATTCTGGTGCTGTCTTTTTTTAAAAAATTTGCAAGACAAACTACTCTTCAAGGCAATATATGTAAATCATGCTGATCTCACATAAATTTTATATGTGACATAAAATTAAGTTCACAATGAAAATCTTTTCCAGTATTGGGAATTGACTATACTATACGCTTCTGTGTTATGTGTTTGCAGCATCACTGTCGATCCTGCGGGAGAACATTGTGCAATGAACATTCATCGGATCAAATGGTAAGGTTTTTTTTTTTTGTTTTGTTTTTTGTTCAGAATATTAGTGGAAGTTTTACCCTTGATGAACTTCATACAGCGATATTTTTCTATGTAGGCTTTACCACAATTTGGCATTTACTCGAATGTCCGAGTATGTGCTGATTGTTTCAACAATTCACGGTAAATTACTTCCTCATAAACTCGTAGCATGTTATTTTCAATTATCATTATCATTTGGATACAAAACTAGGTATTCTTCAGTTCGTACTGAAAGCACGTTAATTGAGCAAAGATGTATTCAGAAATCTAGATAGCTGTTTAACATCATGAGTACCTGAAAGCTCAAATTTTTTTGTCCACCTGTGTGGTGGAACTTGCAATATATTTAAGCATACATGTAAGAACTTATTATTCTAAATTCTTTCTAGGCTACATTGTATAGGAATCAGTACACACTTACATTGAATGCTTGATCCAATGATTGAGTATGGAGTGGTACTCAATGTGAAATTGATTTATTGGACTAATTTCATCTTGCTAAGATCTGGCCAAAGTCTCTGCAAAGACACATTAAATAGAACCTCACAGTAAAGATCGTGTTAAACTACGATGATATGGTATTTCTGTAATATAAAAAGGCTTGAAATTTTAGTTTATAGTTTAATGTCTGATGACTGTAATTATCAGTGTCTAACAAAATTTCATTTAAAAGAAATCAGGAACTTAACACTTAGAGAAGGAAAAGATAGTGAGGACTTCTGAGCTACTTTAAATCATAGCATAGGCAAAAATACCTTGTATTATCATAAATCATAGTGATTGTGTAGGATTGGATTCAATGTATTCTAGTCATGTAAATAGCTCCAGAGACGTGGAGAAGAGGAGAAGAGGATTACAAGGTGTTAGGAGGATATGAATTCCTCCTTAAAAATGGGAAAAAAATAAAGAAAACCAATAGTCTAAGAGAGAACAAAGAACACATCAATGAAGCAAAGCTACCCAATCCCTCAACATATTTCTTAGGGAAAATGGAAAGTCCTTTAAAAAGGCCATGTGCTTTATACCAAGTAGAAGCCAAACGCCTAATCTTACAAAAGGTGCATGGATTGATACTATACTTACTAATAATTTAGCAGGAATACACGTTTCTTGACAAACTTTCTGAGTTTTTATTCCACTTACTATTTTGGACTGCAAATACATATCAATGCCCATTTTTTTTGCAACATAAGGCTTATCTCATTTCCCGGCATTAGCTTTTTTCTTTTGAAAAAATAGTATACTAGTATTTTCTTTTTCTTTTCTTCTTGTTGTAATGATATAATTATTTTCTACATGAGATCGATATTATTTAGGAATCATTTATACATTACATCTTTTCTTTGGCACAGATCTGGGAAGAGTGTACCACAGGCTTCTTCAGATGGAGTAAATAGCGTAACAGATGAAATTTCTAAATTAGATATTGATGCAAATGTTGATTCAAAAACAACACCAACTGCAGAGAATAAGCTTGTGTCAGGCAATAAAGAGTGCAAGTGCGGAATGCCTCTTTGCATTTGTGAAGCTCCTGCCCCTTCCTCTGATGCACCCCCCCAGCAGGTAATAATTCTTATTATCTTCAGGTACCACTTTTTGATGAAATCCACAAATTCATGGTTTTTATTCTTTGCGACAGAAAAAATCCGCTCCAGTTATTACAGCTCCATCAAATCCTAAACCTAAGAAGACAGATATTGTTGCAAAAAATAGAAGCTCCAGTTCCACTAACAGGTTTAGGTAGGTACTGATTAACAGATATCTGTTTTTGGTGAAAATATGTATGTTTCGAACCAGTTTTAGTACATAGTTCCATTATGTAGTTGTTTCCATCTTAGTGTAATGATCATTCTCCAACTTTTATGGATAAAAAACTGGTAACGTGGAGTAAAAGAAAGGAAGTTCTTGTGTTGAAAGCTTGAAATCACATTCTTTTTTCCTTGAAATGTCTAGTTCCTATACTAGCAGCAAGTTTTAGATGCTTATCAGTCTTAGAAGAATAAGAGCCCTTTCCTAGAAGTGAAATTGACTAGAAATTTATATTGTTGATTGAGATAGTAATGGGGAAGGTTTAGCATTTCCATCTCCCATCAGCTGAAGTCATAATTTGAGAAAACAAGCATTTCCCACGAAAATAAGGAGGGGATTTCTGTCTGAATATTCTAGAATTATGCTCCAGCCAAAAATATCTTGATGGTTCTGTTTCTCTTGTGAACAAGAGAAATCAAGTGATACTCCATCTTTGTCATAAAATTTTGGTTTATTTATTATGCAGAAAATTCTTTAGGATATTGAACATTTTTAAAGCAAGTATGAGTCTCATTATGTTTAAGATCATAAACTGCTCATTGCCAATTCATTACGTAAATTTTCTCATGTTTGCTTTCTGATATCATCATTTGATAGTTTATGATGCAAAATTTGCAGTTCTACATTTAACCTCGGTCATGTAACTAATGGTACCTCAGACAGACCTCGGATTGATTATGAAGTTAATGGAGAGGTAAATGCTTTATTTTATTTTTTGTTATGATTTTTCAATTTCTGATTCTGCGTGGTGCAAAAAGATCTTGGGTGTTGCAAATCATATGTTGAATTTGATGTGATGCTCTCAGGGTTTACGAGAAGCAATAAAAAATGGTGACATTACTGCTGTCAAGAAACTTCTTAGTGAGGTTTGTTTCTTTCAAATCAGACACTTACCTTCATAGTTTTTTTTAAAGTAGTATTCATGGATTCTAAATGTGCAGGGTGTGGATGCAAATTACAGGGACAAGCAAGGACTGTCTTTATTGCATTTGGTACCTCTCTCACTCTTCTGCTTCTTGTTTGTGCTCATGCCTGTGCAAGCATGGAAGTAATTCCGTTTTTCTTAATAATCATATGGTAGCCACTAATTTTAATATTCTCTGCAGGCTGCAGTCTTCAATCAAACTGATATAGTTTTCATTCTCATGGATTCGGGGGCAAGCCTCGAGTATAAAAATGCACAAGGCAATTTAATCCTTTCCCTTCCTAGAATTCAGCCAGTTACAGTATTGTTATTCACTTATTCTTGTTGTTTCAATACATTAAAAAATTGAAGAGATCTGTAAACAACAATAGTAAGCAACAAAGATTCTTGAAAGCAATTTTTAACTCACTGCTTCTTATTCAGGAGAAACGCCTTTAGATTGTGCTCCGGCTACATTGCAATACAAAATGCGAAAGAAGATGGAAGAAGGTGGAGCAATGGACCAAAGCATTTGAATAATCTATTGCTTGTATGTGTAATCCTCTTAAGCGATGCCCGCCCCAAAAAGAGCTTCAAACATTATCTAAAAGGCCTCTGTGACTGTAAGCAGAATAAAATCTTCTGCTACACTTATATAATGTGACAGAACTGAGAGTTCAATTCACCTCTTTCTGAAATGGCAGACTCTTGATTGAGTGTGCCGACCTATGTAAGACACATCTTTGTTTGGTGTTATGACATAAAACCCCGCACCCCACCCCCCCCCCCCCCCCCCCCCAAAAAAATGCAAAAGGGTTGAACTTTATATTAAGGGTGGAAGAAAAATCAAATCCTGTTTCATGGGAAGATCATTTCTTTTCCCTTCTATTGCAAGCAATGAGTCATAGTTGACTGTATGATCCTTTTTCCATCACTTGCGCCCCACCACTCGTAAGCTTCCATTCCTCTTTGTCATGTTCATCGTACGTGTTAACCAAATTGTTTGTAATGATGGGTTGGATCTGACTAGGATGTTAGGAATCAACACATGCAATGTGGTCCTTATGACGTTTCGTGATCTTTGTGAAAAAGGCAAAAAAAAAAAAGCAAGCTGATATGGTAAGCAAGGGAATGAACCCCTTTATATCTCTCACCTAACAAATTTTATCATTCCAACAAACTGTATCATAATCAAAGCCCGTAATCGATGCCCTCCTCCCAATAGTTTATTAGCACGAGTTTTATTAAAGTTAAAGAATGGTCAATCCCACAGCTTAATTACATTAGAATCCACATAATGTTTCAAGTGGCTTGCAAGTGGCCTTGCGTTGATTTGCTACATCAAAATTAAAATAAGCAGTACTATACGTATATGCTTTATGCAGTTTTTTTTTCTTCTTCACACCACTTGGCACTTGGTAGATAGTCGTTTGGTTTTACTTTTACTGCAGAAATATGTACCTTTACAAAAGAAACTGGGTGAGCTCATTGTAAGATACAATTTCAGAAATACACAAGTGGAAAAGAAAAGAAAACAAAGAAAAGACGTCAATAATAGAATCTAAAGATCCATTATGAAATCTAATGATCCAATTGTATTAGCTGTAATCAGCCATTTGATTTTGATTAAAAAAATTCTATTCATGAGTTAACATTTGGCCTTGTGACATGGCCTGGCTAATCACACGCGGAAGAGTCTCAACGACTAGTCGGTGACCCTTTATTCCTAACCTCACCATCTCACAAAAGGACGGTGGACAAACATTTAACTGAAAATAAAATAAAATAATAGAGTGAATAACCGAATTGGTCTTTGAAATTATAAGATGTTATCAATTTAGTCTATAAAATTATTATTAATATTTAAAATAAATTTTTAAAATTAAATTTTTTTATCACATTAACTCTTTTGGATAATCAATTTAGTCTTTAGAGTTGTTTAATATGCATTAATTTGATAAAAAAAATTAATTTTAAATATTAATAATTAATAATTTAAAATACTAAATTGACGACGCTCTATAATTTCTGTAGAGCAAATTTGACGATTCGCTCGGAATAAAAATGCCATTGATTATTGGAAAAGGAAGAACAGGAAAGAAGATAGGAGAGAGTGAAAGTCAAAAAGGAAAGCCAAAGAGAAAGAGAGAGAAAAAAGCAAAAGCCTCCACCTCCACGTCCCCCCGCACCCCACCCACGCACCCACCCAAATTGGCTTTATAAAGAAGCCCTAGAACTCAATTGAACTTCCCCCCTTTCCTCTTCTTCTCTCTCTTGTTTCTCCATTGGGTGAATCTCGCTTCTAAATTCCAATGGGCTTCTACGTTGAGGATCCAATGTCTGGGTTGACTATAAGCCAAGCCATATACGAGGCAGCTCTAATCATTGCAGTTCTCAGATGGGTCTTGTTCTTGGTTTTCAGAATAATCAAAGACAGAAGAAGCACACGCTCCTCTCTTCACACCCAACCCGAATCCTCTTCCTCTTCTTCATCTTCATGGGAATCGTTAAGGGATAACCCTCTTCTGTTGACAACGTTCGGCGAGATCGTGGAGAGGCTTCCAGAGACGGATGACACGTGTGTGGTTTGTTTGAACCAGCTGAGAATGGAAGATGAGGTTAGAGAGCTGATGAACTGTTACCACGTGTTCCACAGGGAGTGCATAGATAGGTGGGTGGAGCATGACCATCATCATGAGAGTGAACCCACTTGTCCACTCTGCAGAGCCCCTTTGGTTACTCCTTCTTCTTATTGCCTGTCTTCTTCAGATTCCTCATCATCGGGTTGTTTGCCTCCTCCTAACCCTAGTTGGGCTGTGGAGAGACTCCTCTATCTCTTTGGGGATGATCTCTTACAGCCTTGTTATTAGCCTATTATTATTATTAATTTATACATCTGCAAAACTTAGCTTAGGGAATTCGTTATTATTTGTTGGGTTTACCTTGTTGGCTGCTGCTTGCTGCAACAAAATCAGTAGATAGACACAAGATTTGTCTGTCTGTATGTACTTGTACATATTTAATAATATATGTTTTTCCACATTTAACTTACTTATATTGCCTCTGATCTATTCCATTGTTGAATTTTATGTTTTTCTGATTATTGTACAAAACAAATTGACTGTGCCTTAGACCGTTTTCTTTTAGCCTCTTCTTTTATTGTATGTTTAATTAAATTGTACGCTCTGTCGGAAGAGAACTGATAGGATCTCCCATCAAGAGTTTGGAAATTCTGTATATATTACTGAATGAAGAAGAAGAAGAAGAAGAAGAAGAAGAAGAAGAAGAAGATGGGCAAAGAGCTTAAGACTATGTTTGGATGGGGGTTTTTGGAGGGGAAGGGAGGGGAGGGAAAAATTTATAATCTCCAATTACATTGTTTGAGAGTTTTTAAAATTAAAAAAAGGTTTTACATCTTTGTGTCTCTTACCTTCTAAAATAATATTTTCTTTGTCCTATTAAAACTAAATAAGGTAATTAGGAATTATAAACCCTTTCCTCAACTCCCCTCCCCTCCAAAAACCCCCATCCAAACATAGCCTAAGGGAACTGAATTGGCCCTTTGGGTGTACTTTGCAAGCAACCTCTCCCACACTGAGAGACAATTTTGAAAGGACCATAAAACCAAGGAAACGATTTAGGATTGATCCTTTCAGAGCATTTCCAATGTGAGTTGTTTATGGAGTTCTTAAAATTTAGGCAATTCTTATGAGTTGATTTCACTATTGGAGTGCGTCTAGGTGACATTCATATGTAAGCAACTCTTAAGTTGAGTTTCTTATCTAAACAATTTCCATAAGCAACTTTTGCCGTGTAAGCAAAGCAACTACCATTGGAGTTAAATTTAATGGGTGTTTTTAAATTCCATATAGCATTGTAGGGTCCACAAAAAAATGTGTTAAGCAACTCCATGGGAGATACTTTTAGCCACATAGCCTTGCCTGTGTGTAGGGTTGGCAAAGCGGGCCAACACGCCCCGACCCGCCAAAAAACGGGGCGGGGGTGGGACAGCCCGCCAAAAAAAGTGGGCTGGGGTACCCCAGCCCGGTCCGGTCCGGCCCGCTGGTGGGTTGGCGGGCCAACCCGCCAAAAAAAAAAGAAAATGAGTGTAAAAGCGGCGGATTGGCGGATTGGCCCGCCTAACCCGCCCAAAAATCCGAAAAAAACACAAAAAAATAGAAAAAAAAAAGAAGAAGAAAGAAAACGGGTTGGCGGGCCAACTCGCCGGGCTAGCCCGTTTTGAACTCACCTTTGGGCGGGCCAAAACGGGTTGCGGGTTGAAACCCCCAACCCGCCCCGCCCTTTTTTGGCGGGTTGGCCCGCCGGGCCCAGCCCACATTGCCACCCCTACCTGTGTGGCCATGACAACCACTGGTGCCACTGTTTAGGCTACTCGGATGAGAAGCATCTGAGATAGTTCTCCAAATTAACACAGATTAACTAACTGATCATTTGTTTGAGGATGGTGTGATGTGCTCATTTGTAGCACAGTCCCCTGATGTCAAAAGAGCTCTTTTCTAAACTTGCTTAGGAAAATTGGATTGTCACTAACGATTTATATGTCGAAAACTCGTGCAACTTAACTGCATCTTTAATGAAGTTCCCAGCCACTGTTTTGGCTGTAAAAGGGTGTTCAAGTGAAGTGAAATGAGCATATTTAGATATAGTCAATCTGCTACCCTACCACCATGATCACCTCATATCTCTGGTGATTTAGGATGCCCTGTTATTAAATCTATAGTTACCTCTTCCCAAACCTGCTTGGGTATTGACAGAGGCTGCAACAACCCAGTCCAAGACAAAGATTGATAATTACTTCTCTAACACACATCACGAATGAGGTCCATGATTAAATATATAATACGTTTTCTGTGGGAGAGAAGTGTAGGTTTTAAAATAAGAAGGGAGGAACATATATTCTAAGCTTCTCTTTGCGAAAAGAGAGTGTAATTTACCCGAAAAATGATTCATTTGTTTCTGTGTTGAGCAAGAGTACATTATAGTGTCACAAGAAATGAACAAACCTCAGACTGCCACTACTGTAATTTTTAAGTTCAATTAATCACAATTAATCATGGTTAATTTGAGTTATGTCCAGGTGATCATTCTTCTTTCTTGCCTGAAAAATGCAAGTGACTGATGTAACATTTTTTTTTTTGGGGTCAGAGACTGATAACATTTAAAAGCATGATTTCTGTTCAAGTTGATCAACAACAGTACAATAGAGATATATAAGCAGTTCTTTTTTCCCTGCTTTTGGAGCAAAGAAACTGATGAGCAGTAGCACACTATTGGGATAATAATAAAAGCACAGAGATGATCAGACAGCCACTAAATCATATTTAATCAACGGTTTAGCTAAAGCCAATGCCATTCCATAAAAGAGAGGTGATTTGGTTTTAAAGATCGAGTGTGGGGCTTGTCCTGCCAAACTGTCCAGCATATGTTACTTCAATAATTGAACCATATATTATGTATATTTTAATCACATTTCTTATGTAGCCTTCCACTTTTTGTCTCAACGTCATATACCTAAAATACCTTTTAATATATCTCCCATTTCCTCTTTGTACGTCATCTTCAACTTATCGTTCAACATTTGTATACATTGATTCAAATTAATAATTAATCAACTAACAATCTTCCGCTTATGAAAGCCCCACTGTGGTGGTAGTATTGTATTGTATATCAAGAATATCAAGAATGCAAACCAGATGCAGTCGTCAATTAATCTTTCTACTTTTGAAAAATAAAGATAATGCCATCATCATCACTACTACTGCTACTTGTAAGTCCATTATTATATCGATTGTCTGCATAAAGCTACGTCTTTACTGGTAAGTTAAAATCCAAATAGTTATTATAGTTATGGAATAACATTTTTTATTTGTTCAGAAACCGTACGTGTTAGTGTGAAAATGTTTTAAATTTGTATTCATTTGTGAGCTGCTTTACCAATTAATAAATTTAATACTTTTACAGCAAAAAAAAAATTAAATTTAATACCTACTATGTAAAATTTGTAAGTAGCCGACTTTTTTTAATATTAAATTTCACTTCCAAAAATTAGTTTCTATAATGTCTTTTTCAAATTCTGAAAACTAATTTTTAAAAAGAACTGAAACGAAAAAGAAACATAACAATTATGGCGAAAAGCAGGAGTATTAACATGTTTTCACTTAAGAAAAAAGAGAGAATGAGGTGTGAGTAGTAATTTATGTGGTGCATTCAACAAGGCCGCATATGTTATATACAAAGCCGAAACACAGACCCAAAACGAAGCGGATGAGTCCATAGACAACAACGCTATCTGAGTATCAAATATTAAAATTATGGATAAAAACAAAAGGCTTTTTTTATTCACACATGCTTATTTTACTAATAACACATACACATATTTAAAATACCCAAACTACTCCTACAACCTTCTTCTTCTTCCCTCTCTTCTCTTCTTCCTCTGCGCACGTACGTTCTTCTTCCTCCCATCCTTTTCAAATTTTTTCTTCATTCTCCCTTCTCTACTCACCCCTATCTCCTCCAACAACAAGCAAATAAGTCTCCCTTACAAGCGGCACAACCGAACAGAAAACGCACCGTCGTTGGTAAAATCGTGAGTTAAATTTTTCGCGTTTTAAGGACCTCGCGGAACTAATATAGTTCCGCGTATATAAAAAACGACACATACGTATTGAGCGCGGATATATTAATTCCGCGTAAAAAATGCACTCGCGGAACTAATAGTTACGCATGTGCATTTTTTACGTGGAACTATTAGTTTCGCATGTGCATTTTTATGTGGAACTACGTAGAACTATTAGTTCCACAGAGTATTTTTCACTGGAAAAATACTCCGTGGAACTATTAGTTCCGCGTGTGTATTTTTACGCAGAACTATTAGTTCCACGTAAAAATGCACACGCGGAACTAATAGTTCTGCGAGAGACAACGAATAGTGTATGTGTGAAAAAAAAACCTGTGAGGGATAGTTTAGTCTTTTTCATTTTTAGTGTATGTGTATTTAACAAATAGTGTATGTGTGAATAAAAAAACCCAAACAAAAAATTTATTGCACAGTAGTCCCTTTGTCTCCCAAAAATTTAGCTCTCCGTTCTAATTTCTAGAATCTCAAACTTAGGAATTGTTTGGGTGACCAAAGGAGACACAAACATTTTAGTTTAGACACACACACATACACAGACAGATCTACACCTATCTTTCTCTCCGTTGCTCCTTCCATCTCTCAGATCTCTCTTACTTTTCTGAGCTGCAATTCTAATTCCCTCTCCTCCTCACCGGAATCCAATTCCTTCGCCGTCGGAAAAGTCAGAGTGATCCTGTTTCGATTTCGGATGATCTGGATTCGCCCGCATTTCCTCGAATTTCGTTTCCAGATTCAACAGCGTCCGTGATCCCCTGAGCGCTTGCGTTGCATAGTAATTGTTTTCGAGAGAGTGATAAGAAGAAATGGCTGGAGGTGCGGCCGGGGGTTTTCTGACTCGAGCATTCGATTCTATGCTCAAGGAGTGTTCCGGCAAGAAGTATCCCGAGCTTCAGAAAGCTATTCAGAATTACACAGGTTTTCCTCTCTTTCACAACCCTAGATCCCTGTTTCCATTGCTCTCTCGTCGTTTTTTTTATAATCCGCATTTGATTCTTTTCTAATTAACCGCTTCATTGTTCAATTGCTGGCATTGATCCTCCAGTTCATCTAGTTATGTTACTACTGATAATCTCGTTGATTATATTTCAGATATCACGAAAGAGGCCGGCCAGAAAAAGCAGAGCGAGGCTAATCAAGGTGCACCCTCGCCTGAATCTGGCAGGTAAGATAAAACACACGACCCGAACTTTTTTTTGTTGTTTGAATATTTGGTACTTGAAGGCAAATGAGTGGTGGATTATCCTTATGTGGTGAAAGTGAGATGGAACTTTCTGTTAATGGACATGGATCCTTTTAATTTTAACATTCAAATTATTTTGGTTTGTACTAGTGCAAATGCAACTGAAGATGGAGCGGCAACTAGGACAGAAGCAGATCAGTCACAGAAGCCTAATAAGGAAAATATCACTGTTCTCTTAGCTAATGCTGGGCATACACTTGATGGAGCCGATGCAGAACTTGTTTTGAATCCACTCCGCCTTGCATTTGAAACCAAGAACTTGAAAATCCTAGAACCTGCTTTAGATTGTCTCCATGTATGTGCATGCTTTTTCGACTCTACTCAATGAGTAGTTCAACTAATCCTTATAGCTAATGAGATGCGTAATCATACTAAATTGGTAGAAGCTTACTTATTCTGCCTAATTGCTGTTAATACAGAAACTTATTGCATATGACCACTTGGAGGGAGATCCTGGGTTAGACGGTGGTAAAAATGTCCCATTGTTTACAGACATTCTAAACATGGCTTGCAGTTGTATTGACAATTCATCACCTGACAGGTATGCAAATCACTACACATAGGCAACACCGACTAGATATATGTTTCTTGTTAAACCTATTCATTTTTAAAAATCAACATGCAGTACTATTCTCCAAGTGCTGAAGGTACTTCTCACTGCCGTGGCTTCCTCAAAATTCAGAGGTATGTTAATTGTAATAGAAGTGATCCAATTCTTTGGTTATGCATGTCTGCTGATAAGTGATAACATGTTGTATTCATGGACATACAATCCATGGTCATATAGTATATAAATTTCTGGACTGGGCATCTCGCATACTCTGCTGTGTGTGGTAAATCAACACATTTTCTATATGTGTAAATGATTTATTTGATGTTTATTTAAAGCATAGAAGGATGTTTTGGCAAAAGGAGCTTAATTTACATGTTTAAGTGTTGTTTTGTTTTTCAATGTTTATGAGAATTCCACTTCCATTTTATGACCATTGCTGAGTGGAAATGCAATGGTAATAATTTCTATGTTGTAGATTTCTGTTTTGTCTCTGTAGAAGTTATCAGGCTTTTAGTCTAGAGTATGGCCATTTATCCAGTTTTGGTCTGTTAAAAGAAGGCCACCTGAAAATACCAAACCCAATGATTGATGTAACTCATGCTATTGCTTGGAAGTTTATCTCTCAGGGATTCACTTCTTTTTTATCACTTGTTTCTCTAGCTTTAGACGATGTTTCTTGCTTTGGGTTGGGGAAGGATGTTTGGTAGGAAATGTTTCCTTTTTTAGAGGCCTTTTTCCTTCCCTTTGCTATCTCTAAACTCGGCATACAGATCGGATATAAACAGGGTTTTAGAGTTGCCATTGATGTTCGACATTAGTTTTTATGATGTCACGTTACTCATGCCTACGTTGCACAAGCAATTCTTGATAAGTTGACTTTTTTGAAGAATGTGCAAGGATATTTTAATGAGCTAGGCTCTCCTTGCCCATTTTTTACACTAGCCTCCGGGTTCTACTGCTCGCCTTTAGTTTTTTTATTGACTTGATTCTCTTCATTTTGTTGTAGTTTTTTTTTTTTTTAAATAAATCAAATTCATGTACTTGGAGATTGGGAGTTCAGACTTGCAAGTGCTCCAATTAGGCATGATTGGGAAACACTTAATGTTAAACTGTTTTGTTAAGATAAAAGGAAAAAGGAATATTTGTTAGTAATTTAATAGAAAATACAAGATTCCTAATACATTCCTTTTTTTTTCTTTCATGGGCTAATATAGAGCATTGATTCTGCACAAATTAATTGCACTATACTGCATGCATTTGTTGGTTGTGCTTGTGCTGTCCTTTTACCATGTCAGCCGAATCATTTATTTAGGTGCTGTGGTTAGAGAACCACCTTTTGCTGCCACAAGATATTTATTGTATTCTATGGTGCTCTGGTCTGCTTCTCTCTATGTTTTCAATATGTTTGTAGATTTCTTTTTCTCATCTTTTTTTTTTTGCGATTTTTAAATTCTCATTTCTGTTGTTCAGTGCATGGCGAACCTTTACTAGGAGTTATCAGAGTATGCTACAATATTGCTCTAAATAGGTATTAGTCATTTCTATTTTGTCTTCAAGGGTTGTTACTATCAATCTATAGTACTGAGATTCATTGTTTGGATTTGTAGCAAGAGTCCTATAAACCAAGCAACATCAAAGGCAATGCTGACCCAGATGATCAGCATCGTTTTCAGGAGAATGGAAACTGATCCGGTGGGTCTTCTTATATTGCTTTGTATAGAGCATATTGACTTATTGCTTTTTACTGGGCTTAAATTACTTAATTTTAAGCATATTTGGCTTATTGCTTTTGCAGTAAATTCTTTTAGTAATGCCTGTAAAATTTTCAGGTTGAAACTTCATCTGGTTCTGGTGGACATCCAGAGGCAGCTTCAGCAGAGAATTTAAACACAAAATCTGATGAAACTTCCACGGGAGACTCAAATGAAAAAGAAATGACTTTAGGTGATGCACTTAGTCAAGCCAAGGATGCATCTCCAACTTCTCTTGAGGAACTCCAAAATCTTGCCGGGGGTGCTGATATCAAGGTAAATCAATTGTATAGTTATGCATTGAATCTACTATAGCATGTCCTTATTATGACAAGATTGTATTTTTCTTGTATAGGGCTTAGAAGCTGTACTGGACAAGGCTGTGCATACTGAAGATGGTAAAAAAATAACACGGTATGAAAATGCATAGTAATTTGGTATATCCATTGTATTTTTTACTCAGAATGGTTGTTCAACCGTTATTCTTACTTGTGTCAAGTGGGATTGATTTGGAGAGCATGAGTATAGTACAACGTGATGCTTTGTTGGTATTCCGTACCCTTTGCAAGGTTGGTTCTCTCACTTTAGTATTAGCATTGTGGTTAATTTCTTGTCGAACATTGCTTATTCTCCCTACCTTAAGTATGGCAGATGGGTATGAAGGAAGATAACGATGAAGTTACAACCAAGACAAGGATATTGTCTCTTGAGCTTCTGCAGGTTATACATTGATTTCAGCTTCTATTGCTTGTTAGTTAATAGGTGCACCATAATACATTGCAATATATGTTACTCGTAGTCATACAGAAGTAATTATTTGCATTATTTTGTTAATTATGGGCCAACTTGCTGGTCTATTTTATTTAATGTGGCAGACTTGGTGTTGTTGAATGATGTTGCCCTTGGTTGAGATCTGGAATCACATTTAATGTTTAGATAACGAGATGAAAGAAATATTATAAGATTATTTTTGTATGTTGTTATTTGTAGTTAATGCAATTTTTCAGAGTGTTATGGAAGGATGACATCTTGTTGTCCTTTTAGTATTATGCTTTCTAATTCTTCTTTTAGCCAAAAAAATTCGTATTAGTTATTAGTTTACAAATTACACATTTAATGTTGTAAACTTGGTGAATAAGTGTAAGAGTATCATGGATTGAAGTGATTTGTTGGAAAGAATTTCTATTTGCTGGACATACGATTTTTATCAGGAAATGTAATTGTGTATGCATTGGGTTGGACTCTTTTGAACCGCTTCATGGAACTATTATTACCACAGTCCTTGTGGCTAGTGGTTGGTTTTTTCACCCACCCAATAAATAAATAGATAAATTTCCTTCTGGGTCCTTTCAATAAATTATGTCATTCATAAAAGTTAAAATTTGTTTTCACCATTTTCTATACAAATTTTTTAAAACAGGAAACAAATTGAAAACAAATGTGGTAGTTTTGTTATTAAAAGTGAAAACATAAAAAGTTTTCTCAAAGTAAACGGACCCTAAATATGTTGATCAAAATGCATGAGAGAAGAAAAGAATAGTCTTTTCAGGGGAATATGGGGGTTGGAAAAGATGACCACATGTATAAGGAACCAAGTATTATTGTATATTTAGTATTTATTTTAAATTTTTGATGAATTACAAATTTACTGGAAAGCTTCATGAGAGTGGATCCCAACAGGTAGCCACATAAAGATTCCTCCAAAAGAAGATACAAAATGAAAAGTAAAGAATACAAAAGATGGCCTCAAATATTAAGCAGGTCAAGGCCTTTAAAAGCATTTAAAAAGAATCCACCGTTCTATCGGCTTTTGCTATGGCACTGTTGGTTCACGAAATGACAAGTTGAATAGCAATAAGAGACACTACGCATTTCTTATTGCTGATTACTATAATTTCCAGTTGTGCCATTATAAAACTAGACTACAGTGTTAAGTAGACAAGATAGGAGTAGGGCTGACATAAATAGTCCATACTTGTTTGTTTATATTTGATATTCAAGCTTTTCATTCCTTTGAGAGTTACTATTTTTACTGTTTACAATTACGCTTTTGTTATCATTTGTTTCAGGGTTTGTTGGAGGGTGTGAGCCACTCATTTACAAAGAACTTCCATTTTATTGATTCAGTGAAGGCATACCTTTCGTATGCATTATTACGAGCTTCAGTTTCACAATCCCCTGTCATATTTCAGGTTTTGTAGAACTGGATTATCTTTCTTTGCATGCATTTAAGGATTTATGTGCAAAATTTTTAATATCAATCTTTTTTCATGACAGTATGCAACGGGAATATTCTTGGTGCTGTTATTACGATTCAGGGAGAGTCTCAAAGTATGCAAGTCATTTTGCAAATCTTACTGAAGCTTCTCAGCAGAGAATTATTGTTAATTTGATGTGTCGTATTTGTTTTCACACTACTCGTTTGTTTTCAGGGTGAAATAGGCATCTTCTTTCCGTTGATAGTTCTTAGACCACTGGATGCTTTAGAATTTCCTCTCAACCAAAAACTTAGTGTTCTTAGGTATATATTCTTCCTAGTTGATTAAAAATTTCTTGTACTTTGTCTAAAAATTTCTGTTAACGAACCTTCATGATATGCTGTTTGTCATTATTTTCCCATATTATCTGTTGAGTATTATTCAAACAGTACTATTTATGACACCCTTGAACGATGCCATAAAGATTTGACAAGGAAATACCTTGCTTAACCACAGCATATGTTCCTTTATGATTTTAATTGGCAGATTTATTAAGTAAGGGAATACTGTTGAGCACTTTTAGGATCTTTCTGACAAGCTAGGAATGATAGATATCCATTCACCAACTTGAGGGAAAGTGTTACTATTATAATTAGTACTATTTTGGGGCATATTGTTTTTTTTTTCTGTAAAGATTTGTTTCTTTATATCCTTTTATTAGGACAGATTTACCTCCTGTAATATATCTTTATTCTAGAAAAATAATTATTATTTATTAGCATGAGTGTATATAATGTGAATCACCTCTGCAATTTGAATCAAGAAATAATAATAATAATAAATTATTCTTTTAAGTTTATTAATTTGGTATAGCGTGGGCTTGCAGAATGTTAGAGAAAGTATGCAAGGATCCACAGATGCTTGTTGACATCTTTGTGAATTATGACTGTGACCTTGAGGCGCCAAACTTGTTTGAACGAATGGTATAATCTTACAGAGTGATCTTTTATGGCATTGTAGACGGCATTTAAATTAGTTGTGTCCTCTTTGGTTAATAATTGTAATTATGATCTCTATCATCTTTCAATTTAATGTATAGGTTACAACTCTGTCCAAAATAGCTCAAGGGACTCAAAATACTGATCCAAATTCAGTTGCTGTTTCTCAAACAGCTTCAATTAAAGGTTCATCACTTCAAGTAGGTTTACCTGTTGCCTTTTTAATTTAAAATCAGTAATTTATTGAATGACTGTTGTTTTGATAAAGTTGCTGGTTGACCCCATTTTCTTTATCTTTCCAGGGTCTTGTGAGTGTTCTTAAATCACTGGTTGATTGGGAACAATCGCATAGGGGATTAGAAAAGTTAAAGCAAAATCAGCAAGAAGGGGTTTCAGCTGATGATTCTTTAGAAATAAGATCCAGGGAGGATGTGACTAGTGATTTTGAGAAGGCCAAGGCTCATAAATCCACATTGGAGGCTGCCATTGCTGAGGTATCGTATCATATGTTCTTTAAGCTTCATAACTAGGAAGTGAAATATGTCTCAACCTTCCCTTGCATAATGATCAAACTGTAATTGGGGGCTGACTTATATTTTTAATCATCTTTTAGTTCAACAGGAAACCAATGAAAGGGGTGGAGTATCTAATATCAAATAAGTTGGTGGAAAACACACCTGCTTCAGTTGCTCAATTTTTGAAAAGCACACCCAATTTGGACAAGGTTGTATCTTTCATCTAATATAATTTAGTTTTTGATCTTTCATTACGTTCAAGTTTGGTATATTTACAGTTGGTTTCTTTCAGGCTACAATTGGTGACTATTTAGGTCAACATGAAGAGTTTCCCCTTGCTGTGATGCATGCTTATGTAGATTCCATGAAATTTTCTGGAATGAAATTTGATACTGCAATCAGGGAGTTTCTTAAAGGATTTCGACTTCCTGGGGAAGCTCAAAAGATAGATCGAATCATGGAAAAGTTTGCAGAGAGGTAATGTTTTTATTTATGTGCTAGTTGCCTTCATTTCCATTGCCTCGGTGGGGGTTGATTGTCTGTCTTTAGAATTATGATTGGACATATAGATATATTTATGCATTTGTGTTAAAATACCACTTCCACTTAGTGCTGAATTTTTATAGATGATTATGTGTATGATATTTATGTCATCATGGTTATTGCTTTTGAGAAGCTTAAGCTCTATCAACAGATTTATTTTGTTTAACCTTGCCCAAGTCAGTTATTAATTTCCTGGAACCTAGTGGGAAGAAGGGAAAATCTTGACTTGTCCCAATTATTCTTCTATTTGGGATTAAGATATCTCTGTGCGTGTTGAAATTATAGTGTTTCAAATAAAGTGAGAAGAGAAAGAACAAAGAGAGAAGAGAAAGAATAAAAATATAATATATGAATATGATAATTTGATGATAGCTTGATAACTTGATACAAACAACTAAGCACTAACCCTTATTTATAGGGAAACAAGACTCCTTAATCCTAATTGAATAGGGAAACAAATCATGATAATAACTCAGTAATAGGAAAACTAATGTAAAGAGATTTTCTAAAATATTCAAAGATAAGAAATTAATCTTATGAGATAAACTACGATACTCTCACATGATATTAAGATATTATAAGATGTTTCCTTATATTCTAACACCCGTGAAGCTAAAGCTTTAAGCTTGTTACAAATATACCCTTTTTTTGAAAGAGAAAATTAACAACCAATGTAACCAGACCCAAAAAGATATCTTGAATAAACCAAGAAGACTGAACAACCACCGAACAACAACCAAACCAAACTATTAACAAATGGGCCAGCGCTCACTCCGGCTATTGAAACCCTAACAAGAATGAACCAGCGCTCTGCTGAAGTCCTAAAGAATGAGGTGACGTAGTCAAACCAAACTGAAGCGCTCCGCTGAAATCCTAACAAGAATGAGATTGACGTATTGTCGATGGCATCATGACGAACCAAATTGGAACAATAAATGGAGGTTTGGAAAGGTGAATATTTCTCTATCATGATGGGCAGCTATGAAATCAACTGGGGCAAACTAGAAACAGAACCAGAATCTCAGAATCCCGATCAAACAGCAACCAGTAAAAGAGAATGTAGAAGGAACCACACAGGGCAAACAAAGCCCAGAAATAGTTGCAACAAAGGGAACCAAACTATGGCCCAAAAGAATCAGGAGACGCCGGTGAGCAGTCTTGAAGAAACGACGTCCTCAATGGCGGCGCGAAAGGTGGCACATGGATTACACGCGCCGGAAAAGTGCAGCGACAGAGAACAGAAGCAAAAAATCGGCCCAAAACACCCTTCAAAAGTGGGACCCACTCGCAGGAAGTGGTCCCAAAAGAACCGGAAGGGGCAGGTGAGTTGGGAGACGGAAGAACCGCCGATAAAGGTCGCCGGAAGCTCCTTCACGCGCCAGATAAGGCGGCGGTGCTGCAGGAAAACGCAGAAAATTGTCTGGGCGCGTGGGAGCGCGTTCGGAGGAGTCTGAACCTGAAACTTCAGGGTTGAGAAGATCGGGCAATTCCGTTTCTGGTGGTGGTGGAATTGTCGGAAAAGTGACTGGGAAATTTTCCGGCGGCGGCTGACGGAGGATACTCTGCCAACAGCAGTGAAAGGGCACACTGAAGGTGCCAAAGGACCGCAATAAAGGATTTAATGCAGAAGCAATAAAAGAAACAAGTCGACAACGAAGATGCTGAAGCAACAAAAGAAATAGCAACTAAGAACGGTGGCTGCCGGAGACTGTAGATATGGCCGAATGATTGTAACGGTGGTCGGCAGCAGAGGATGGTGGACCACACAGGTCACTGTGGATAATACCGCTTTTATACCATGTTGAAATTATAGGGTTTCAAATAAAGAGAGAATAAAAATATAATATATGAATATGATAATTTGATGATAGCTTGATGACTTGATACAAACAACTAAGCACTAACCCTTCAAGACTCCTAATCCTAATTGAATAGGGAAACAAATCATGAAAATAACTAATAGGAAAACTAATCTAAAGAGATATTCTAAAATATTTAAAGATAAGAAACTAATCCTAGATAAACGACGATACTCTCACATAATATCAAGATATTATAAGATATTTTCTTATATTCTAAGAGTGCGTTTTGTTACCTTAGATGTCAAATCTTGGTTGATTTTCATGTCAAAATGATCAATTTCAGTTGGTTCAACTCCATTTTATGCGTAGTGTCTACGTATACTTCTTTGTATATATCATGGGAATTCTACATGTACTGATAATTTATGCCTTTTGTACTAACAGCAGTATCATTTGTAAATGTTGT
Organism: Glycyrrhiza uralensis; assembly: GCA_030159175.1. Classification (NCBI taxonomy): domain Eukaryota; kingdom Viridiplantae; phylum Streptophyta; class Magnoliopsida; order Fabales; family Fabaceae; genus Glycyrrhiza; species Glycyrrhiza uralensis. The sequence continues at coordinate 56,521,440 of BRZY01000001.1, read as the reverse complement.
CTATGGCAGATACTGTGCAGACAATCCAGGCCTTTTTAAAAATGCAGATACAGCATATGTTCTTGCTTATGCTGTTATTATGTTAAATACTGATGCTCATAACCCAATGGTGTGGCCCAAGATGTCCAAGTCAGATTTTGTTCGAATGAATGCTAGGGATGATCCAGATGAATGTGCGCCTAAAGAACTTCTCGAAGAGATCTATGATTCCATTGTCAAAGAAGAGATTAAAATGAAAGATGACACATCTTTTATGGGAAAAAGCAGCAGACAGAAGCCAGAAGGTGAAGAAGGACGACTTGTTAGTATTCTTAACCTGGCACTCCCCAAAAGTAAGTCATCAGGAGATGCCAAGTCTGAAAGTGAGGCTATCATTAAGAAAACACAAGCTATATTCAGGAATAAAGGGGTGAAAAGAGGAGTTTTCTACACTGCCCAGCAGATTGAACTTGTAAGGCCCATGGTAGATGCGGTTGGGTGGCCTTTGCTTGCTACTTTCTCCGTAACTATGGAGGAAGGTGAGAATAAGCCTCGTGTTGTTCTGTTGATGGAGGGCTTTAAAGCTGGCATACATATTACATATGTGCTTGGAATGGATACCATGCGCTATGCATTTTTAACATCTCTAGTCAGGTATGATATTTTCATGCATCCCTCTGTCACCCTAAATGTCCAAAAAACTTTGTTGCTTTGACTATTTTGAATCAATTGCTTCTTCTTTTTTTGACATACTAGGAAGTATCATGCTTTTTGCATGAGAATACAGGATGGCAACTTTGATGTTTGGTGCAGTTGGCTTGACCATGTTCATTTAGTTTCTTTGTTGACAACTCAGGTTCACTTTCTTGCATGCCCCCAAGGAAATGCGTAGTAAAAATGTGGAAGCTTTACGGACGCTGTTGATTATTTGTGACTCAGACATGAATGCCCTTCAAGACACATGGAATGCAGTTCTGGAATGTGTTTCTCGCCTTGAATTTATAACAACAACTCCATCAATTTCTGCCACTGTCATGCATGGATCAAATCAAATCTCCAAGGATGCTGTTATTCAATCTCTGAGAGAATTAGCTGGAAAGCCTGCTGAACAAGTGTTCATGAATAGTGTTAAACTACCTAGTGATTCGGTTGTGGAATTCTTCACTGCTCTTTGTGGTGTATCTGCTGAAGAGCTAAAGCAAACTCCAGCTCGTGTTTTCAGCTTGCAAAAGCTTGTTGAAATTAGTTATTACAATATGGCTCGTATACGTATGGTATATCTTTTATCAAATAAACTTGCACATATTTGCTTCATCATTTTGACGATTCTCATCTTATAAATTGCTTTTGGTGGGATTTTCTACTTAGTTGATTTTTTGGGCTATTTGACTTTTATTATTGTTAAATACTTAAATTTCGTTTTTAGTGAACATCAATAAGCTCCAGTTTCATGACTTTCATCCCATCAAGTTGTTGACCCATTGCATGTTCTCATCCCATGTAACAATACTACTGCCTTTAGATACTGCTCTAAATACATTTCTAAGCTCTAATTATTATGTTTTTCAGGTCTGGGCTAGAATCTGGTCTGTTCTAGCAAATCACTTTATATCAGCTGGGAGTCACCATGATGAGAAAATTGCTATGTATGCCATAGATTCTCTAAGACAACTTGGTATGAAGTATTTGGAGCGTGCTGAACTGGCCAATTTCACTTTCCAAAATGATATTCTCAAACCATTTGTTGTTCTTATGCGGAACAGTCAAAGTGAATCCAAAAGGAGGCTAATTGTTGATTGCATTGTTCAGGTGTAGTGGGCATAAATTTTAATTCTTCTTCAATATGTGCTATCATTGGATATATTTACTAAAATTCAGTTGAAACTGTTGCCTATTGCAGATGATAAAATCTAAGGTTGGAAGCATAAAATCTGGGTGGCGTAGTGTTTTTATGATTTTTACAGCTGCTGCAGATGATGAATTGGAGTCAATTGTTGAGAGTGCATTTGAAAATGTTGAACAGGGTAGGAATGAGTTTCTTTGATCTTTCCTTTGCAGTCTTTTGTTGCAATTGTGGTGTATCTAACACAATGAATTTTTACAGTCATCTTAGAACACTTTGATCAAGTAGTGGGAGACTGTTTCATGGATTGCGTGAATTGTCTGATCAGGTTTGCAAACAATAAAACTTCACATCGAATTAGTTTGAAGGCTATTGCACTCCTGCGGATCTGTGAGGACCGTCTTGCAGAGGTTTGTTGGGTTATTAGTTGGATATTGCATTTTTACATTGATTTTTTTTAGATTCTGTAAATTAATATAATGGGTTGGATCCTTCCCTAAACCTCACCGTTGTAGGAGTTTTATTGTACTAGATTGCTCTTCTGTAAATTAACAGAATGAGATTGATTAATGCTATTCTTATATCCACATCCGTTAAGTTTTACCCACTAACTATTGACTGAGATCTTTTTTAGAATATGTTATCTGTACCCATATTATTCCCTTTCTGGGTGTATGATATCTCAAAGTTCAGAGATGAGACGATGTTGGAAGCTATTTAGTTTTCTTATTTTACAAAATGCTCAATAGATGGGACATTTCAGGGTTCAAAGAAAAAGCTCTGGCATTGATATTGTGTTGATATCCACCATTGTACGTATCAGAATTGTATGGGAAAACTAGAGGGAACATGATGGCTTTGCTCTTGATCTTAACTAGTTTATGTGGAAAATGTAGATTGTTTCAGGATTTGGAAACTTTATTTGTTTTTTTACTCCCAATAATTGGTTCCTTTTCTTACATTAAAGTGGTTTTATTTGTTCGTCAAGGGTCTTATTCCTGGAGGTGCTTTAATGCCTATTGATGCTAATTTGGATGCAACTTTGGAGGTAACTGAGCATTATTGGTTCCCGATGCTGGCTGGTTTATCTGATCTAACATCAGATCAAAGACCAGAGGTCAGAAGTTGTGCACTTGAAGTCTTGTTTGATTTACTGAATGAAAGAGGCAGCAAGTTCTCAACATCATTTTGGGAGAGTATTTTCCATCGAGTTCTATTTCCAATTTTTGATCATGTGAGACATGCTGGAAAGGAGGGCTTTAGTTCTACTGATGATGATTGGTTTCGTGAGACAAGCATACATTCACTTCAGCTGCTATGCAACCTTTTCAACACATTCTATAAGGTAAAGAACTACAACCGTATTTTTTTTTATCTATTCTCTGAACTTTGACTGCTGATTGGCCTAATAATCTAACATTTTATGCAAAATGAGAGCTTGTTAATCTTGATACTAAGTTTTAGTACATGCAATGCAACAAAGTATATGACAGCTGCTAGGATAACATCATGAAACCTTGCACAACAATTGAGTACCAACTACAAGATTGAAATACAAGTCTTGAAACTTGAAAGCTACATTCATTACTTGAATTTGAGTGCCTTCTTTAGATTAATATAACTGGGGGTAGCATGGAATTCTCTTCAAAATTTCAATCTTTTTAATCAATCATATTGTTTCATACAGCGTGTTGCTATATTTTATGGAAAGAGGCTTGGCAAAAATGTTGTGACCCCCCCGCCCCAAGTGGGCTGAGCTGTCTTTTTAGAGAGACTAGCAGTTAAATATTGATTGTTTTCCCATAGCAAATATCAATAGAATTATGAGCATTATGCTACTTATGTTTGTGATTGCTTTCTTTATTGAAAGTTAATAAACAGGAAATTGATATGTTAAAATAATTCTTTTAGGGTTTACATTTTAAAGTTTCATTATTCGGGATAATTGATGTGGGAACCAATGTTGTTGAATAGCGACCATGGTGACGCCATGGCAGAATGACGTGGTGGATTTTGTGCGAGCCGCCATAGGCAATTTGTGAAGCACCACCTGCTATGGCAGCGGCGCCATAGGTCGCAATCCCACGTTTTATATGGCGGTATTTTGGCCATCTGCCGTAAACTGCCATCTTCCATTGACAACATTGGTGGGAACCCCAATAATTTACTGTTTGATTTGCATGCCACTTTTTTTATTTTTTGCTTAAAAAGTAAATTTATTGGACTTGGTCTCTTGGAAAATTGTCTGCATTGACTTTGTTAGTTTCTTGGATTTGATGCATCTGTAATCTTTTATCAAATTATATGAAACTTGGGGCATTTAGTTCAGTATTATTGCTGTTAAATTTGAAAAAGATTATTTACGGGGATTCTTGTTCCAGGAGGTTTGTTTTATGCTGCCACCATTGCTGAGTTTGCTGTTAGATTGTGCCAAAAAGACAGATCAAACGGTGGTCTCAATATCTCTTGGTGCGCTGGTGCATCTCATCGAAGTTGGTGGTCATCAATTCAGTGAGAGTGACTGGGACATGCTACTTAAAAGCATTAGGTGCAAATTTTTTCCCTATTTTGTGAAAATTCATTATAGTTATTATTATAGTAGAATATGGCTCTGTGATTTAGGGAATCAGAGAGAGAGAAAGAGAGATCGAGAAGAAGAAAGAATAGTAAATTCGAGAGTGAAAGATGATTCACATTCATGAACAGAGTGGCTTCTCCTATATATAGAGAAGCACATGTGGTTACAGCTGTTACACTCTTAACTAAGGTTAACCTCTTTAACTATAGTTCTAACAGCTAACTAAACAGTTACATAACAGCTAACTAAAACGGTTACATAACAATAATCAATCGGAGTTATACTACTCTATCACAGCCCCCCACAAGCTCAAGGTGGGTGTGTGAAAGCAGACACATTGAGCTTGTCTCTTAACAGTAGGAACATTGTAGGTGACAATGGTTTGGTGAGCAAATCAGCCCATTGGTCTTGACCCGGAACTTGAATAACAGTGAGTTGCTTAGCTATAACTTTCTCTCTGACAAAAAACAGATCCAGCTCCATATGTTTAGTTCGGGCATGCAGAATTGGATTGTGTGTGAGCGAACAAGTACCCTGGTTGTCACAGTAAATGACTGGCGTAGAGGTTGGTACAGCCAGTTCTGTGAGAAGAGTTTGAAGCCATAATAATTCTGCAGCTGCTTGAGCAAGGCTTCTAAATTCTGCTTCAGTGCTAGAGCGAGCAACTACATTCTGTTTTCTGGACCACCATGAAATTAGATTTGGACCATAATAGACAGCAACACCGGAGGTTGACCTCCTATCATCTGGGTCAGCTGCCCAATCTGCATCACAGAAGGCACGTAATGATGCAGGAAGTGCATGCTGAACTGGTTTGAGGTGCAGTCCAAAGTTAATAGTGCCTTTGAGGTACCGTAGTATCCGCTTGACAGCAACCCAATGAGACTCTAGAGGTCGTGACATAAATTGACACACCTTGTTGACTGCATAACTGATTTCAGGTCTTGTGATTGTAGAAGGCTCGAGATACCATATTATAGTAGAATATGGCTCTGTGATTTAGGGAATCAGAGAGAGAGAAAGAGAGATCGAGAAGAAGAAAGAATAGTAAATTCGAGAGTGAAAGATGATTCACATTCATGAACAGAGTGGCTTCTCCTATATATAGAGAAGCACATGTGGTTACAGCTGTTACACTCTTAACTAACTAAGGTTAACCTCTTTAACTATAGTTCTAACAGCTAACTAAACAGTTACATAACAGCTAACTAAAACGGTTACATAACAATAATCAATCGGAGTTATACTACTCTATCAGTTATTCTGAATCTCTGATACTAACTATAATGCATTTCTTTGAACTTGTTCTCCAGAGATGCGTCATACACAACACAACCTCTAGAGCTGCTTAATGCTTTGAGTTTTGAAAATCTAAGATACCATGAAGGTATTATTAGAGATTCTGAGGCCAATGCAGCTGACAGTGTTACTGTAAAGTCTATTGACAATGAGGTAGTGGGTGACCATCAACTTGATATCAATAGTAACGGGAAATTATCCCCACTTGCATCCTCAAATGCAAATGCTGATGGAGTTGAAGATTCAGTATCACAGGCAAATGTAGATCAGTCTGAAGGTTAGATATTTTAATTTGTTAGTTGATTGCGTGTTATGCATGCTTTCAGTAAAATAATTGAGAAGCAGTATCAATTATTGAAATAAATCATAAAAGTGAAATGGCTGATTTAAAATTCCTACTCCTCATGGTTGGACTTTTGAAGCTACTATAAAATGAAAATGAAGTGGGGACTGGGCATTAATTGAAACTGAAGAATAAATGAATATGCTTGTGACATTAAGGAATTGTTTGTTATTGTAGGCCTTCCATCTCCTTCAGGAAGAACTCCCAAAGCTGCAGATGGAGGAGGCCTTCAGCGGAGCCAAACCTTAGGTCAACGGATTATGGGAAATATGATGGACAATATCTTCCTTCGAAATCTTACTTCAAAATCTAAAAGCCCTGTATCAGATGCTTCTCAACCATCTTCTCCAGTTAAGGTATTATGTTGTCTTATAGTGGCAATGTAAAAATTGCTTTTGGATTATCACATGAATACATCCCTCATTTACTCCATTTTAGGTTGCTGATACTGTAGAGCCTGATACCAAGAATGAGGAGAGTCCTTTGCTAGTAACTGTCAGAGGAAAGTGCATTACACAATTATTGCTTCTTGGTGCAATTGATGGTATTCAGGTTTGTATGTTTATTCCTTTTCTTTGTTTAATCTCTTATTTTTAGGTTTTCCCAGTTTTGTGTTTTAAGTGAAAAAATATAGGTAACTTGAGTGGGATTTTCTGCCAGTTATTAGTTTGCTCAGCTTTCCGTCTTTCTCCCTCTCTACCATAAGAGGCCTTAGAAAACCCCAAGTGCAAGGAAATGTTGGAGAATGAAATTTGAAACCCGTCCGTTTAAATAGAGCTGGTGATGGCAGCGGGGAAGCTTTAGAACCCATCTCCTAGCTGCAAAGATTTTCTTGATGGGAATTTGATGGTTAGATGAAAGTTTTGTATTTAACCTGGTTGCAATGAGCTGTGTCAATGTTAGTGTGTTATCAGTTAGGGAATCAGAGCAATGTAGCTCGTGTACTCTGCTAGTTTCCATTAACATTGTATTTGTTGAAATCCCATATTGACTAGAGATATGGCCAAAGTAGTCTTTATAAGGCTTGGGCAATCCTCATCTTACAAGTTGGTTTTGTGGGGTTGAGTTAGGCCCCTAAGGCTAAATTTTAAAATGGTATCAAAGCACATCCTAGATCTGTTATTGGGTCATCCGTGTTTGTCCATGCTTTAGATGTTTGTTCCCAGATGTGAGAGGTGGTTTTATTGGGCTGGGCCACCCACATTTGTCCATACTCTAGATGTCTAGTCCTAGGCGTGAGAGGGTGTGTTGAGATCCCATTTTGATTAGAGATATGGCCAAAGTAGTCTTTATAAGGCTTGGGCAGTCCTCACCTTACAAGTCAGTTTTGTGGGGTTGAGTTATGCCCTTAAACCCAAATTCTAAGAGTATTATTCAAATGTGTAAATTTTAGCTGAGGCGCTATAACTGAACTCTGTTGTAACTTGTAACAATTCAGACAGCAGCAAGGCAGTTGCAGATTCAACTGATCTAAAACAAACTCTATAAATTCTCTTTTCTGTAATCAAATCACTAGTTTGAAGCACTTTTTCTGAAATCAGAGTTTGAATTCTCTCTGCTCTCTCTACGAGATTTTCTCTCATTTTGTATCACGTTTTTGCATTTTCTCACCTACTCAGATTCTAATAGTCAGTAACGGAGAGGGGGAGGTTCAATGCATTCTCCCAATTAAGCTTTTCTAATTATTTGCAGAAGAAATATTGGACAAAATTAAAAGCGTCACAGAAGATTGATATAATGGATATTTTGCTGTCTTTGTTGGAGTTTGCTGCTTCATATAACTCATCCACCAGTCTAAGAACTCGCATGCATCAAATTCCTGATGAAAGGTAGTAAAAAGCTCACTATGTATTTGTCGTAATTTCATTCTGTTGGAATTTCATTACTGTTGAAATGGAGGACTTAAGCATCACTAAATTATTCTTGGACTTGAGCATCACTAAATTATTCTTGGACAGGCCACCAATAAATCTTCTTCGTCAGGAATTAGCTGGTACTGGCTTATATCTGGACATCTTACAAAAAGCAACTTATGGGTTTGAAGCAAACAAAGACAAATGTCCAGAGTCTGATGAATTTCAAGATGGTGATTCCACACCGGACAATGGCTCGAGTATTACTCAACATTCTGATGCAGAAGAGAAATTTGAAAAGGTAGCTGAGGAGAAATTGGTGTCTTTCTGTGAACAGGTGCTCAGGGAGGCATCTGACCTCCAGTCTAGTACTGGAGAAACCACTAATATGGATATTCATCGTGTCTTGGAGCTGCGTGCTCCTATCATTGTAAAGGTACAAACTTTATCCTGCATGATAGCATGTGAAAGTTGACCAGCATTCTATTCAGTGTCATGTGGTGTTTCCGATCAAATACTTGATTGATGCATTGTAAAAATTGCAGCTGAATGTTTAAATAAAATAAGGACTTGTTTAAGAAAAATGGATTTTATTGTTTATCCGTGAAATGGATTTTACACTACCAGTGAACCATATTGATATGATGTTACCTTTTCAAAATCTGTTTTAAGCTTTTATTGTTTATGAAAAGCCCCAATTATCATGGCATGGCATCTCTTGTATCTAGTAATAGATTGCATAAAAAAAAATTGACATTGATAGTGGATCACATTTCAACTCAAAAATAATATATTAGAAATCATTTATTTGTAGATTGATTTTGGTTTTAGTTCTTGTAAAAAATGCTACATCTTCCCCCTTCACAAACGAAGAATAAACTCTTACGTCTCTAGCTGTCTGTTTTGATTGTTGTTTATCACCTTCGTTAATCAAAAGGCCACCTTTATTTTTCAAATGCTTTGGATGCCTTACCCTTTCCATCTAACATATTTTTTGTTACAATTTTCCTTTTCTATAAAAAATAATCAAAGGGGTTCTTAGCTTGAGTTTTTACTTGCCTGCTTTTCCATCCAATTATAGAAACTCGTTGCAGCTTATGTTCATGTGTTCATTCCTGTACTAATAAACTATATGTTAACGTTGCTCTTTCAGGTGCTTCAAAGCATGTGCTTTATGAACAATAAGATTTTCAGAAGACACCTAAGAGAATTCTATCCCTTGCTAACAAAACTTGTTTGCTGTGACCATGTAAGTTCTTGTTTGGTGCAATAATTAAAGGCTGCATTTAGTGGGTAATTTTGCCTGTATAATATACTGGCTGAGACATAAGTAAACGAGATGCTACCCCCTAAAAAATGAAATTATTTTCTATTCCATCAGGAGCAGTATTGGAACAAGGACACTTCCAAATTCAGAATAATGATAAACCTAAAAAACTATCTAATGGATCTCCACTGGTTTATTTTTCAATGTACTTTATGCAAAGAAAATTAAAAGATTCATAAAATTCAAAGATGGAAAAGCAGTTTTTGGGATTCTTCAGCTGCTGCTATATGTATGCCTTTACTTGGTCATATTTGGTTGCATTTGCTATTAATATTATTTGTGAGTATTGCGGAAAAGTCCCACATTTTACAACTGCTATCCTTTGAAATAAGACAAATACTAACAAGTGCCCACACTAGTTAAGGTTTCAAAAATAAGTAGTATTTATTAAAGTATGTAATATTTTAGATGATCAATACATGCCGTGTTTTTCAATTAACAATTTTTATTTCTTGATTCTTTAACCAGTGCCCTTAGTAGGACTCTTGAGAAAAAAAAAGATTAGAGGATTACAGCTCAGTTTTGATGTTAGTTTGGAACAATTAACAAGGGGATAATCAGTCAGAATGTAGATAAATTAAACGGATTTCAATTTCTGACGACACTGTGGATATAGCATTTTCTCATTAGAATAAATCAGTATATAATACTTTTAAAATAAATAAATATACTGCCAATACCCTCTAAAATATTGGATTCTAGCTATGTACATGCTGCTGCCAAGCCTTCTGTGATAAACTGATAACCCTTTGTGTTGATCAGATGGATGTTCGGGGAGCTCTTGGTGATCTATTCCAAGCACAACTGAAAGCTCTTTTACCATAATTATATTGTAATGCTGCTGTTAGGATCCTCGGAGATAAATTCTTCAGCGCATTGCCGATGTCAATTTTAGGTGGCTTGGAAAGAAGAAATATTGTAGTCTTTTTGTATTAATTATTTTATGAAAATTTTGTGCTGGCACTAACAGTTTTGTAGAAAGGCAATAGAAATGTAATTTTGGTTTCATCCGACATCCCAATATTCGTTTGCACTTAACTCCATTTGTCTGTGCAGTATGTGGACTGACTAGCTGAACCTCTGGTTGATGTTTTCAATCAGGCATTTGTTGTATGATAATAGGCGCCGTGTACCATGTGAAACCCTCATGTCTTTCATGAGGAGAAATTTCAAATATTTGCTAATGTATACAACACAGGAGGAAAAAAGTAGCAGCTCTCCCTCATCTTTTTCCGTTTCTGTTTCACTTTTTTTTCTTTTTCTTTCTGACGTATTCAGACTTTTAATTTGGCTCTTAAAACGTCTCATACTTCTTGTAAGTCTGTCATATAAGCATTTTCTATTGAATATTTTTCGGGGGTGCCGGGTCGTGACTGAATTTATGGATTATTAAGTTGAGGAAAACATTTTGAGCTGGTCTCTTGTCAACCCTTTAGTGTGAACACGGTTGGTGATGCGTTGCAACAACATTGTTCCCCATGCTTGCTTCTGCACAACAGATATTTAACACGAGTAGCCGTTTTTCCTTCCAATTTATTATATTTGCTGCTATTGTAATAGTGTTTTTGTTTATTTAAATTGGTGGTGGGAAATTTATTTAATATATATACATTTAGGGTAGAATTTTGCAACATATTTTGACACCGGGAGCTTTACTGGGCATCACGTTCACTGTTTCTGCAATTTTCTGGGAAAAGAGTACTGCCTTGAAAATTATTAGTTTTCTATTTGAACATATCTGTATGAGGAAATTCAATTCGATATTAGATATAAATTAAAATAAGCACGATACTAAACAATAAATGAACAAGTAGAGAATACACAGAAATGGGGGAAATAATAAGATAAGATCAGCTGCTGCTCTTGATACTATGAAAGAAACAGAGCCAAGAGGAAAAGAGGGATCGAGAATTTGGGGAAAATACCAATGCAGTGTGCATTTGGTCTGAATCAATTAATCTGAACTGTTTACAGGGTAATTGCAACTGTCATTTACAAGCTGAGATCCTAACTAACTTGTAACTACACGTGACAGAAAATTAACTAAGCTGATTAACTAACTAACTAACTAACTAAAGCAGTTAAATACAAGTAGCTTATGCAACGAGTAATCAGTCTTCAACAGAAACGATCAAGTAAAAGAATTGTTTTTCCCTTTTTAAAAGTTTGGTTTCTTAGCTCTCATAATCGTTTAAATAAAACTTGATTCTGCCATGATACACGGGCAATCCTAAACCCAGTCGGAAATAATTGGAATTGAAAATAAATTAAGCCTTACCCTTGTAGAAAGTTGTACATCTGAATTTTGAGTTGCCTTTTAGTTTGATTCTACCTTTCTTTGCTAGACCATTCTCCCTCTCCTACCACGTACGCATTTTCAAGGAATAAGAAAGGACATGCGTTGGTGTCATCCAACGGGTTTTGGAATCAAGTGCTTTGTTGAGTTTTCGTGCAATTCTTTACGTAACTTTCTACTGAATAAAAGGACATTATTTTTTTCCCCACTTTTGTTAATTAGCTTCAAATACGTGGGTGTTGGGGCCGAAGTAACTCAGAAATAGAGGTTAAGTCGAGGCAGTAGGAAAAAGACAATATGGGATTCCAACGTTTTACTACGTGCTTTTTGTTAGCACTTTGCATACTAAGCCAAGGTTTGGCAAAAGGTGCCCTTGGCTTTGCTTTCAACTGGGGAACGCGTACAACGCATCCTCTTCCACCTCAAGTACTCGTGAAACTATTGAAGGACAATGGAGTCAACAAAGTGAAGCTCTTTGAGGCTGAACCCTCGGCACTTAAGGCTCTTGGTAATTCTGGCATTCAGGTCATGGTTGGGATACCCAATGATCTCCTAGATTCCCTTGCTAACAATGTCAATGCCGCAATTGCATGGGTCAACCAAAATGTATCCACTTACATATCCAAAAATGGAGCCGATATAAGGTAATATAGTACCACCCTACCTTTATTTTATTTTATTTGGGTTATAATTATAATTAGTCTCTGAATCCGTCCCATAAATTAGATATTTTTTTTCTAACAAAAACAACATAAACATAAAGAGTTGGGACTTGGGAGGGGAGGTGACACGTGTCATAGCTTAAGAGATGACACATGTCACACCTTAGGAGGACAATATCTATTTTTTATTTAGTAATTTATAATTGATGATAATTAATAATTGATTGACCGATGGTTGTGCTATAATTTCATAACTTTGTTGGAGCACAAATAAAGTTGCAATTTTTAACAAGTTTTCTGTTAAATTCCTAGGTATGTTGCTGTGGGCAATGAAGCTTTTCTCAAAACATACAATGGTCGATTTGTGAAATCCACTTTTCCAGCCATCAAGAACATTCAAGCGGCCCTTATAAAAGCTGGGTTAGGAAGGCAAGTGAAGGTGACTACCCCATTAAACGCTGATGTGTACCAGAGTGATAGTGGTCTTCCATCAGGTGGAAACTTCAGGCCAGACATTCAAGACCAAATGACCTCCATAATCAAATTCCTTAGCCAAAACGGTGGCCCTCTAACCTTCAACATCTACCCATTCCTTAGCCTTGATGCTGATCCCCACTTCCCAAAAGAGTTTGCTTTCTTTGATGGTTCTGCTGCCCCTGTAGTTGATGGCTCCATAACCTACACCAATGTCTTTGATGCAAACTTTGACACCCTCATTTCAGCTCTTGAAAAGAATGGTTTTGGGTCAATGCCTGTCATAATTGGAGAAGTTGGTTGGCCAACAGATGGAACCGCCAATGCCAACATAAAGAATGCACAAAGGTTCAACCAAGGCCTAGTTAACCGCATAGTGAAAAAGCAAGGATCCCCAAAGAGACCTGCCCCACCAGAAATCTACCTTTTTGGACTCTTAGATGAGGATGCCAAGAGCATTGAGCCTGGCCCTTTTGAGAGACATTGGGGTGTCTTCAATTTTGATGGTTCCATGAAATACCCTTTGAATCTTGGTGGGGGAAAATCATTGGTAGGTGCAAAAGGGGTGAGGTATTTGCCTAAGCAATGGTGTGTTATGTCAGCACAAGCAAATGCTAATGACCCTGGTTTGGCTGATAGTATGAGCAAGGCTTGTACATATGCTGATTGCACATCTCTTGCTCCTGGTTCTTCTTGTAGTGGGTTGGACACAAAGGGTAATGCTTCATATGCATTTAATGCGTACTATCAGACCATGGACCAGCGCAAAGATGCATGTCAATTCAATGGTCTCTCAGTTGTCACTAACATTGATCCTTCACCTCCTCAAGGTAGTTGCCACTTTAAGATCATGATTGATCTTGGGAAGCATGAGAAGAAGGCCACTTCTTTGGCTGCACCAAAAAGTGGAATGCAATCAATGGTCATGCTGGTATCAAGCTTCATGTTCACTGTTATGTTGTCTTTATGGATGTAGTTTTATTTGTGTTGTGCAGAGACAGAGTATCATAACTTCACACACCGTCGATTTTTATTTTTTATTTTTTTGAGGGCATATTATTCTTACTTTCATTTATCTCAAGCATGCCAAAAATAAATGTATAATTGGACTTGTTCTTCAGAGTGACTCTCAATTTTTAATTCCCAGCCCATATTGTGCAGCTATTATAGTATCATGTTATTTTTTTTATAATTACCCTTTTTTTGAAACACTTTGCATAATTTTATCATGACATTACTTTTCAATGGAATAATGATAGTTTTACACATAAAAAAAAAAGAAATAAAAATGAGAAAAAAAATGAGGATGAAAAAAGATGAAAAGACAAGAAAAAGTGATGGAATAAAAAAAAAAGGAGATGCAAGAATATATTTCAATGTGTGTCCCCAGTTTTCACTTTCAATAATCAATGGCTCGCATTTGACAAATCATCTGAACCATAAATAGAAATTAGAGGCAAGCAACATAAACAAAAATTTTTTCACATGAAATTTTAAAAAAATATAAATAAATAAATTTATAAAAGCGTAAGAGAAGAGTGACGGGCAATCGTACCAAAATTTTGTTGCAGAGAAAGGGAGCGAAAGTAGCTTAGAAAATGATGCCTTAATTTTCTCATTAATTTCCGCATTAACCAGCAAAAGATTAATTTAATCCAATCTATTGTGGGAATTTCGATGCACGTCTATCTATATATTATATCCACACGCCGAATGATTCTTCTATAGTTGTAGTATCTATTTATGGAAAACCGCAATCTGAATCTGAGTAACCATTAAACACTGAAATAGAGGGTTCAAGCAATCACCGATCTTCTATATTTTGATGCATATCCCCGGGCATCTTCTTCAAATTCTTCTCAACCTTAACGATAGTTTCTCACCTTTTCCGTCATTTTCTTTCCCCGTCAGAGTTTGCTCTTCCGGTGTGTTTGTTCATTGGCTCCAACCAACACACAGCAAGATTTTATTTTTCCCGAATCACACTGTTATCGGATTCCATAGAATTTCACTATTTCACATGTAGGGTTTGTGTCCGCTGTGTTTGGAGGATGCCCTTTTGCTCCGAAAACGAGATTGACCGCGAAAACATTGGTTGGTCCTTAATGGTTGCAGTGTTCAACCACAATTGGTTCTGGTTCTCGAATTGATCCTTTTTGAAAGGGAATATTGCCTTTTTTTTTGCTGTGAGATTTATCTGTTTAATTTATTTATTTATTTATTTTTTGGTGATGCGAGAAAATCAGAGTAAGATTCTGGTGTTATTATGTTTAGATTAAGGAATAGCGAAGGCCTTGTACGCTCCTTATATCAGCAAACCCTGTATCACCCCAACCATAATAACCTTATGGCTTATTTAGCATGCTATGATCCTAGTTCCCAATTGAGTAAGGCCTTTTCCCACTACCCTTCTATAATTTCTCCTTCTGATCGTGGCAGCTACCTCTCTTTTCCATTTCTCCAAAATCTGGTTTATGCCAATGTTTTTGGGATTAGCAGAAGCACTGGGTTGGGTCCCAAAGGTTGTAGCTTCGACACCAGTGGTGGTAGGTTCATTGTGAGGGCTAATGCAAGGCCTCGTGGTTTTGCATCTCATCGCCGCAACCCGATGCTGGCTGATTTGGAGCAAGGGAATTCTGTGAGGGGTGGTGATGAATGTGATGCAACTCTGACTAAGGTTGACAATGGATCGCTGAATGGAAGTCCTATTAAACCTCTTTCCTTTCGGGATCACCGTTTCTCTGAGAAACTTGTTGTTGCTGTTGACGTGGATGAGGGTATGTATGCAGCAGTATGCAATTGCATATGCATGTGCCACCCCTTTTTTAAAATTTTGGCATGTCTTCATAGTTCTAAATGCTTTATTATTTAATTTTCTCGTTATGAATTATGAAGAACTCGTGCAGAATCTTGACTATGTTCCAATTTCAATATACACCGGGAGCTTATCATTGTGCTCTCATAGGAGGGAACTAATTTAATATTAATCCTCTCATAGGAAGAGTCAATCTAATATTAGTGGAGGGTCAAGATTTGATTCTCACTAGATTTGTCCTGTCCTTTGTGTGTGTGTTTAAATATGCAATGAGAATTGCTTTCTTTTCTTTTCTTTTTTTGATTTGTTTCAAATTTCAAAATTTAATTAAGAATTGATAAACTAAAGTCAGTCCTCTCTCTAGGTGCATGAAACGGTCAGATTATACTGCATAGTCCAATTTGCCTGAATCTTGCCTGGTCAATGTGTGAGGTCATTTTTAATAACTAGATGCTAGAAATACTCGCATCCATATTATGTTTCTTGGGTTGTTTCACTTTTGTGTCATTCTTGTAAGTTACAAGTGTGAATAAACTCATCTCTTTATTTTATTAAATGATAGTGAGTTGTCAACTGTGTATAAATAATTGATAATCCCCTATTTTCACAATGTGATATCTCGCCTTGAATTGGTTATTTTTTCTTGATTGTTACTCCATTATAGACTGATTAATACATAGTTGAATTCTAGGATTATCTATTGTCCACCTTTGTTCTCTGATGTGTATGCTTTTCATTTTCTTTTATAAACAGTATTAGGAAACTTTGTGTCGGCTCTCAACAAGTTCATTGCAGATCAATATTCATCAAATTATTCAGTTTCTGAGTATCACGTGTACGAGTTCTGCAAGGTATCTTATATTGGCTGCTTTGATAATTCTATAGCTTCATGATAAGTGATTGAGTACTTGTATGATTATTGTCTCTTGAGCGACATCTTATTGTATGCAATAGGTGTATCTGGTTTGTGCACTAGTTGGACAACTAATATAGTCCATTGCATTTCTGGTGAATTTGTGCATGTTCAAATGTGGAGTCTGATGCACCCTTCATTTCTGTTACAGATATGGAACTGTTCACGTGATGAAGGTAACTGTGCATCCATCAGACTGTCATATTCCATTTTTTATGAAAAATAGTTGGATAATAGAATATTCCTTTCCCATTTGATTTTTCCCAAGTTCATTGATTGAATTTGAAGTGTCTCTTGTTTTGATATCTGGGTGATCTATCTTGAGATCATATTCCCCACAAATCTATTTGAATGAGTGAAATCTCCAATGTTTCGTTTTCATATTGAGGCAAGCCTATTTTGTAATATCCTGATGTTGGTTTTATGATCTATGCAAAGTCTTTGAACTATTTTCAACCTATTCTTCCTTCAATGGTGAGGCTAGCCTTATTTTTTGCTGTGTATTTTCAGAAAATACAATGCCAGTGGCGAACACCCCTAGTAAAGAAAAAGAATTTTTTTTTCAAATATATGTTGTTGGGTTGTTCAAAGGATTTGTCTCCTCTAAAGTAAAATATCATTTTAGAAGGTAAATTAAGACATTTCAATCGCTGAGGAGAAAATCAACAGTTGATATTTCACATATCTATGATTTGTTATGCATGTCTATGTGATATCAACCATTGATCTTTCATCAACGGTCGAGATATCTTACTTTACCTTTTAAAGTGAATTGCTTACATTAGATGAGTCAAATTCTTGTTCAAAAGGGTCAAGCAGTTCAATAATTTTATTGTTTTTTATGTAGGTTTTTTTGCCTAATGAGATCATTTTATAATTCCGGGTGACTAATGGACTGGTTGAAAAATCAATATCTTGTTTTGCAGCTGATATTCGTGTTCATGAGTTTTTTAAGACACCATATTTCAAGTCAGGGATCTACCCTCTCCCAGGTGCTCAGACGGCACTACAAAAGTTGTCAAGATTTTTTAACCTATCAGTTGTAACGTATGATTTTGTTATTGAACTTTCTTCAACCTGTAAAGGAATCTTGTCAGCATCAACTAACCCCGGAGCTGTTATTACATGATCAGGTCTCGGCAGAATGTAATTAAGGATCACACAATTGAATGGATAGAGAAGAATTACCCAGGACTGTTCCATGAGATTCACTTTGGTAACCACTTTGCTCTTGATGGGGTGTCAAGACCAAAGTCAGAGATTTGTAGGTGCGCCTTCATCCGCATTTCTATGATTTAGCCCAAAACCTTGATGCTCTTTGGTCAATTTATAGAACACACTTATGGACACTGATATGTTCAAGTATTCAAATCTCCCTCCCCACTTTTTTGTTTAGATTTGGATCCCTTCCTTTTCCTACTGTTCTCTCTTTCTCTATCTCTTAATGTAATGGGTGTCCAAATTCTCTGTTAAAACTGCAAACTTGCTGTCTCAATTTTTTATTTTTTTTGCTGATAGATTCCTGGTTTGCTTGCATTGACAGGTCTTTAAATGCCAAGGTTCTTATTGATGATAATCCGCGGTATGCCATAGAGTGTGCTGAAGTTGGAATTAGAGTTCTACTTTTTGATTATGAAAACTCATATCCTTGGTGCAAGAGTGAGTCAGCTGATCAGCACCCTTTGGTGACAAGAGTTAAGAACTGGAATGAAGTGGAACAACAATTAATGGCATTGGTAACTTCATAGTCTAAATCCAGTAGCGAGGATTTTTGGCAACAAACCTTTCTACATCAAGTTCTGGACTAGTTCAGGTTTGAGATGTCTAACGTGTATTCTTGAAGAAGTGAAACCATTTGAAGCGGCTGCAAGAAGACCACCTAGAGGGTTGAATAAATATAAATAACAGTCAGATTCTTTTTTCCCATTTTGAGCAACACTGATGAAGGAAGATTGGAACAGGAAGTTGTTCATCATGGTGAAAATTCTCGTGATTTTACCATATCATAACTAGGCAAAGATTTGTTTATGCCCACCGTGGAGGTAGAACTAGAACTAGAAGTGGAACCTGAATCATATGGTTGGACCATGTTTTGACTCAATATTGACCATCAACTTGTATGATCTCTGATATTACATTTTAATGTGGTTTAACAAGTGTTTTGGTATGTTGCATGTTTTGTTCCGCGTTACTGCGACTCGAACGGGGGTTTGGAAGATCAACTGGCATTTTGTCCTTTTCGCTAGTTGCTTTGTTTGACACTAGCATTTTCAGTTCTGTGAGATTTCAACTTGAAACTTTGGCTTAGATAAAAGTCAGAATTTGTTGTTTGCTTTTATTCAATAGTTTTTTACGCTTTTAACCTTTCACATATTTAACATTTTTTTAATAAAATAATATAAAAGTATTTTCTGCTGGTAAAAAAAATTCCAATTTTTTAATCATTACAATTAAAATTCTTTAAATTTTTATTTTTAATTATCTATTGATTAAATCGTTTTACATTTTCTTGAACTCGCTAAATAAAACAGCAAATTTAACTGAAAATAAAATATCAATTTAAAAAAAAAAATTCCTCCTCTACAAAATTTAATCACACAAGGCTCCGTCTAACATGCACCACTGCTATTGGTGGTGCATGGTACACTAGGTTAATCTGCCGTTAGACTGGAATCTCACCACAAGATTTGGTAGGCCCTCCACACGGGATCCTTCTCCCCCTCCCCGACGACCGGACTAAAAGGGTGTAACGGGATTCGTTCTGGCGACCGTCGCTGTCTGTCTGTGGCCTTCCTCTACGAGCGGAGATGAGGGATGAATGAGATGACGGCATATCATCTGCGTTTGTGTATCTCCATGGTGAACGCCAAGAAAGACATACACAAAAGTTTCAACCTTTTCGGCTTCTACTGTTCTAAGTTTCGATCTCTTCTTCTTTTCGGGTAACAATCACAAAGCTTGCTCTTTTTTCCTATTATCTTTACCCCTTTTTTCTTTGAACTAGTTCTGCAAATTGACGTAAAATCTAATAGAAACAACAAATTGTACTCATATGCTAGTTATTATTCTCATCTTCAATACATCATTTAGAATCATACATTCATACTTCATGAATCATGAGACTCATGACAATGTTTATGAATTGATATTGCTTCGCTGCTATTGAAGTTGGAATCAGCTAGTATAGAAGCATGTATAAGTGTTTTCGACGGGGTTTGTTGGCCATAATGGTCCATTTAGGACACTTGATATAGAGATTGGTAGTAGAGATTCTAGATATACACAGTAATTATTACAGTCGAAATTATTCACATCAGATGTTGCATGGCATAATGTGCTGCCATCTATACATCAAAGACCAGCTTCTGATATACAAATTACTCATTCTTCTCTATCAACTTGATGCCATAAGCTTGTATAATATCCAGCGCTGTAAAGGCCACACAACCCACAAATAAGCATTTGTAAAGCAGTTGCCACAATAATGCCATTTACTGACAATAGTACCATGGTTTCCTAATGTACATCCGTTAACGATATATGATTGTTTTGATTCGATTTGCATCCTATGTGATGCAAAAACCCTTTCCCAAAAGAGAATAATAAGTAGAAAACACCGGAAATTGTTTTATTTCTAGCAGAATTAAAAATAAGCAGAATAATAAGTATGCTAATCATTTTTGCTTCCTTTTTAACAATATGCATGCCACAAAAAGGAAAAACTATATATTCCAACAAATGGACAAGTAACCAACACGAAATAAATACATCATGCAGTCACCTGGAGTGTATACTTCTGGTTCGATGGGCCTTAAGACACCTCTTTTCTGAATTTTGTTTGTCAGTAAGAGCTGCAAAAACAGATATAACTAATTCACTAACAGTATTTGCATGGAATACAGTATAGAGAACAGAAATGGACTTGAAAGTACCAGAGCTCCAACAGCAGCTGGAATACCAACAGTAAGGGCCATGGCACTTGTGGTTTTTCCATTGAGAGTCTTCCCAAATTCAAGCAAGGTAGCTCTATTCTTCTCTGTAATTTGGCTATCTGGGTATTCTATCTCCACTTCATGGTGCAAAAGCACCATATCCTGCTTACAAAATCAGATAAAAGTTACTGCATTGGATATTAAAATGCATGCTTTAATAAGTAATCCCTGCCCATTCCTGCAAATAAGTTTTTTTAGCAGTTAAGTTTGTACAATACTTGGTTCCTTAAATCTCAGACTGCGTAGGGAGACTCACATGCTGGAAGAACTTGGCATTCCATATAAATTAATAGTAATATACCTTTTCTGTGCTGGAGTAGGATAACCTCTCCTCCATGCGGAAACAGACAACATCAAAAGCACTTTGGCAGGAAGCAGGGATTTGTGTTTGATCAAGAAGTCCCAAGAATCTACATGAGAGAATGCATTTAGGTTAAAAAAATGATTTTCCAAAAAAATAATAATAATAAGAGTGGGGTAATGGCCTACATGATTGTTTTTGCTGTCATCATTGCAGATCTTTGTTCTTTGCAATGTCCTAGTGTTAATATCCTTTCCATGATGCCCTCCTCTCCCATCAATGGTCCATCTGGATCTTCACTTACAATTTTCAGAAGTTCAAACATGAATTTTCTGAAAGTTGGTCTCTGCTCATTCTTTAGAATCGGATGAGCTTCATTGTTGAATAAGCCAATCCTAGAAAGTGTCCCCATGATCTCACTAAAACCTGTACACCAAGTCACTACACATAAGCTCCACAGAGATAAATAAATACTTCATACTCCAACACACAATGCCTAGCTTAATTATGTTAAACATGATTCAAAGAACAGTACCGCTTCACCAAATATTGACTAATACAGTTTAAACAAGTTTTAGAGAATTTAAAGAACAATATTAATCAGAGTCAAATGTTAGCCTGAAAATAATAGAAAGATATAGTAACCATGCCTTCATAGCGGAGGGTTCCACGAAAAACAGTTGATGCTTCAGATCCTATTCCATACAAATCTCCATAAATTAAAGAGTTACGGTTTGGAAGACATTCCAAAGCAAAAGCAGGAAAGTCAGGTATCCTTAGTCTTGTAGCTGAATCATAAAGATTGTCCCCTGTCCCAAAAACAAGTGTGATGCAGTGAGCTTATGAACAATTCAAGCAAATATAACACAGTGAGAGTCGGCCCGGGGGATGAGACCCAATCAAAATTAAGCAAGACTCCTCCTAAGGTCAAATTTAGAAAATTCCTTGCATGCATACATATTACAGAAGCATGTTAAGACCCTTAATACAAAAAAGGGAATAGAAAATATATACTTCTTGTTGCTTTCTTGGAATTTATACTCCCAATTTATTAGAAGCTTACCATCAATATGTACAGTTTCGCCACAGTATTTGTAGGTGGCAGGATTGCGCCCAGCTCGGATGGCCCCTACAGGATTCCAACTGAAATAATAGGTAACCCAATGAGTCGTTACAGCAATGCCAACAATCATCAAATTTTTACCATGTAAGGAAAAATAACTATGGGATTCACTATAGGTGAATGATTGAAAAGATGGAAACACTATAAGATTATTGAAATTTAGAAGTATTTGAGTTTAGGAAACTTAGAGTACCATCTCCATATGTTCTACAGATCATATCTAGTTAAATAGTTTATACAAGCATTTACCAGAAACTAAGTCATCACATCAAACAAACAAGTGAAACTCTTTCAAAGGAAAATTTCACAGCTTCATGATGTCATAAATGTGACAAGCTTACCAGATCTTCAACTACCAAGAGGTATAGTTTTCATTTTGGAACATTACGAAACTGTTTGCATAGGTACAGACATTCCAAGAAGTACCTGAATTTATATGCTAATGGATTGTTAGCATCTTCAGGAGATGGAAGTCCACCACAGTAAGAAGTGAAAGACTTTATTTTCCCCTTCCGCATATGTGCCTGGTCGATCATCTTCATTGCCATCATGTGGTCTGGATCATCAATCAAGTACAAGCTTATTGCAACAACCGTTTTAGTTGGAAATATATCAAGCTTCTAGAGAATAGAATTTTCAGAAACTGGTTTCATCCAATGTGTTGGGATGAAAAAAAGTAAACAGGTATTGTTGAAGAAATTAGTATAAATTTGATGACATGATATGTATGTAACATGAAGTCCATTAAATAAATATTTTCTAACGATTTCTTTCGACTTTATCGGATGAAAAATATTTTAGGCTAGTTATACATACCATCAGAGAATAAGCATACGCAATAGTTAAACTGGTGCAATGCCAAGACCACAAATTTAAAGGAAGTATCTCTGAGAAGTCAGAACAATAATTCAAGACTGATTTTATAATATGAACATAAATTCAGATGTGCTATTATAGATTATTTTATGTTGCAAAAGTACTGGAAAACGATCATTAATTATCAGAATAGCTCATACCTATTCCTGGGTCCAAGCCCATCTCACCAAGAATTGTTATATCAGCATCTTTAGCCTTATCATCTAGCATTGAAATGGAGCTGTCAACATAGCTAGCAGTGACAAGATGTTTTTTCAGCTGCATCAAGAAACATATTCACTTACTAAGCTGGAACAAATAAATATTTATGTGCCGGTAGGTACTACCCCTAGGAATTTTACCAATAATTTAGCACAATTCTATATAGATGTTATTTCTAAGAAAATAATCTTGCCAGAGAACTAAAGAAAGCATTGAGTTACAGGGGAGCAATTTTCGTAGATTACTTGTATATCTATCTCTCTTTCCCCACAAGAAGAACAATCTTTAACTTGATTTACATCTTAATTCAAGAAGTGACTTCAAACCTTATCACAAATCATAAGCTCGAGTCATTCCATTATGAATTTTACAATTTTGATGGCCTTTAATATATTCCAGATATGCTTCGTCCAAAAGCCGACATCATTATAGCTTATTTTTTTCTTGATTAGGTGTCACTTTAGTTTAATATTGAATAACAACATAAAATATACTGCAAAGCACCTCAATGCAAGCATTTGCTACGATAATGTGACAGCTAGGGGGCAGCAAACTTATAACAACGTCAACCTGCAGACAAGGAAGGGAAAAGGAAAAAAAAAATGTTAAAATATGGCCAGAAACAATATCCTAAGAATACAAAAAGAGATCAATATGTTGCAAGATGTCTCAATATGGGATTATAGTCAGCATTAACACAAGATGGAAAAGTCAAAATTGCAAGTACTTTAGAGGTTAATGATATTTGGATATCTCAAGCTGTTTATGCCAGCCAGTTTCTTGTAAGGGTTCAATAAGGTCACTGCAAGATGCTTTCTAAAGAACCAATTAAGATAACGGCAGAAAATACTTCCCAAAGACAATTGTACCTGTGAAATACAGTTACAAAGACTTGCACTATCCATCACATCAAGCTGAATTGCAGTTACATTTGGAATGCCCTCAACAATCTGCACTGATCTAATATCAAATCTAGGATCCTTATGAAAAAACCAGTTCTGCTTCCATAGAAGTAATGATGTAAAAGCAAATATTTTAGTCAAAATACCTGCTCTGCATCCTTCAAGTACAAAGATCCCAAAATGACCTCAATATCAATTTGATCTTCAAAATCATCTTCCAACAATGTTGTATACCATTGGCTGGATGAAAGCCTTCCAAATGATGATAACATCTCAGCAGCTGGTTGACAGACCCGACCAGCGCCCAGAATTAAAACTGCAGCCTTCTTTTTTGGATCAGATTCCTTCTCTATGCCATTCTCTTGAACTTTACCGAGCTTAAGTGAAATTTTTTCTGAATCTTGATTTGAAGATCTATAATTTTCAGTTGGATTAGCTAGAGAGGTTAAAGAATCAATTATATGATCCAGAACAGCCCTATCATCCGCACCAACCTGTTGAGAACACAGTATGTTGTTACATCATTAGTTATAAGTCATACAAAAATCATATGCATAATTTCCATAAAAAATACTAAAAAACAGAGAACATCAGGCCAAATGGTCTGCCCTGACCCAAATTTGACTAGGCCTGCAATCGCCAGGCTTGAACTGACACCCCTTCCAGAAACACATGGAGAGAGAGAGAGAGAGAGAGAGAAAACAAGAAGTAACTGAATGGAATTGAAACTTTTAACAGGATACAAATTGCAATGTTTTCAGAATGGCCAATAGGAAATGATGAGTGAGACATCTAGATTTTCTTTTCCTGAATTCCTTAGGTATCTAACCTTTCCTATTGAGATATCTTCACTACTTTGGTTCAAGAACAATGACAGACCTCCCATCTTTCAACTATATGGATGAGCAGATAATTGATAACAACCATCATCAAACCCTTTTCTCATTAGGTGGGGTTTGCCACATGAATAAAATGACACCATAATCTCTTATCATATCTAATGATAGACCATTTGAATCTTAATCCTTCTTAACGGTTTGACTTTATTCTTTTCCTCGGTCTCCCTCTACTACCATCTATTGGACTAACCTGTATCTAGTTTACCCTTCTCACTATGCTTCTGAGTCTTCTCACACATGCCCAAACTTTCTCTTAACTGCTTTTATTCCTAATCCAAATGTAAAAATTTTGTATCCATATTTTACACGTTCTACAGATATGAAATTGAATTTTTCAGTATTGCAGTCCACAATAAAGAGAAATAATGTTTTTTGAGGGGCATGAGTAAGCATTCCAGTTTGAAATAGATGACTACTTACTTCAAGTTCAGAGTATGATATAGCATTAACACTCTGACCCACATGGCAGTTGACTAAGTGGAAGGAGCCTCCTGCGGATTCAATAATATCTAGGGCCTCATTTATCAGAAATTGGTCAAATAAGTGACCAGTCAGAGATACCTGTCAGTTATATTCAATGATATTGATCAGAAAATTAACTAGCAAATAGTGGGATTGCCATGGTTATCTACTGCACAAGTTAATCTTGGCATATATAGTACGACCAATGGATAATAATGTTGAAATTGATAAACGCACCGATATATTGTATTTCCTCTTGTTAGATAAAGAATTAGCTGAGTTTTCTGATACATCCCTGCAAGCCAAAAGGACAGTGTAAGCCTATTATAAGTTGGAAAATAACAAGAACTGTAAAAGGGGCACCAAAACCCAACAAAATCAATGACAAGGATTGCTTTTACAAATTTAAGGACACAGACAATAAATAAATAATGATATATAGATCAGAGACGTACTCTGAATCAGAGTTCCGCATGCGTGGGATATAATCATATAAGGAGGTCAGCACACCTCCATGGGCTATGCAAGCTCTCCTTAAGTGAGCAGGCAACTTTGTAATGTCTGTAGCAGAAGCCAAATTTATGACAAATTGGGACAGTACGTTTCCAAAATATTGGGAAGCCTAGCAATAATGAAATCACATATTTGATCATTTTCCCAACCTATAGCTTTCTCTTATCCAATGGATGTAAAGGAATGAGAAGGCACCTACCTCTTTTGCAAATTCTGTTGGAAGAATGTCAACAGCTAAACATATCACTCCATTCCCCTCCATGTCATCATGGTAGGAATCCGTCATGGGATCATATCTAACAATAGTGTTTAAACATGACGTCATACTACATACAAAAAGTTTTTGCAAATGAACTGGCAGTGTAATGTAGACCAAGATAATATTTCAGTATAAGTACCACCTACAACTTTATACATGTCATAAGTGGACATATTTATTGTGGTTTGTGTCCTGAAAACATTTTACTAAGGCCTCGTGGTGCATAAAGATCCAATCTTTTGTGTTGGACATAAGTAGACAAGTAACATCTTACATGTTTTGTAACTTTCAAACTAAGCATTACAGGAAGCAGAAAAAGTAACTACAAAGAATCTTCTATTCATGTCTATTTTCTGGTGGGATTCTTTTAGCTTAATTTCATAAAATTGCAATATACAGTGACTCTAAACTACCATCACTTTCTAAGATAAATTTCAAGGTAGAAATAGTTATATGAGACTAAAATTAATGACCTGCCTAAACAAGTGCCATGGTATACCTGAAGAAGGGTGAATCAATTGATGTAGTGCGGTTAACAAACTCTATTGAACCACCTATATCACACGTTATGTCTGCTATTCCAACAAGTGGGCACCCCTTTCTCATCAAATCTTGAGTCTGCTTATAGCTCAACAACGGAGGAAATCTTTTCTCCCAATACATGCAATTAACTAAGATGAGTGAATGTCAGTGATAGTGCTCATTAAGAAAAATCAGTTTTTCAAGAGACATTTCAGACCAAATGTATCAAAAACAGAATTACTAATATATGCTAAGCTAACTTGACAATTGTTCAAGTTCTCCTTGATCTAGCATCATATGTGTTAGATATATCATCACCCATGGAAAAGTACAAAACTGCAGACTTATTTTTTAATATTTCTTTTGACAAATGAGCAAGAAGAATTCAAATTTTAGGAACCAGAGATCTAAATTACTTCACGCCATTTTCATAATTCATAACATATAAAGGTCAAGACAAAACAAAAACTTTTCTACCCATAACAATGCAGCAGGACAAAAATGGCATATAGCTTGTTCCAATATCAGTACAAAGTATGGATGGACCTACCAATAACAGATGCGTATGGTGCTACTTTTTCATGGAAAATGGGATTGTAATGTTCAGGATGTGCATAGTAGTCTGCCTGAAATGACCAGACCAGGTTAGCATACTAGATATAAAAATCCCATCCCCTGCTTGACATAGCATAGAGGGATTATTAGTAGAAAAATAGATAACAGGAGATCCCAAAAAACTCGAGGTAGTCAAGATCAACTAACTCACTTTGTCAAACACTTTCGTCGGATCTGTGGGTTCAACCATGTCTTGAACAGTCACAACACAACCATAAACTTGGAAAACTCTTTTTGATGCATGCCTTGCTTGATTTGTCTCCTGTTAAACAATGAACATATGAGGCAAATCACATAACATTTTCAAAATTCTATAGATTTATTATTTTAATCAAATTTAAACTCTTGTGCTAAAGAATTACCATCTTTTGAAGGTCGCATAGTCTAGATGGGTCCACAAAAGTATGAGGAAGAAGCTTAAATATCTCTTGTGCACCAGAACAAACTACAAGAAAAGGAAGAGTCAAACTTTAGTGTTAAAAGTCACTTTTCAACATTAACAAAGCAAAAGTAAATGAGATATCATAAAACCATCAGTTCATGAATGCAGGGATCAATTTAATTTCCACTTGTCATTATGTATGTCTGCTTAAGAAAAGAAGAAAAGATGGACATTATGTCTACAGAGACTTTATCACCATACCATTTCCAGAACCAGTGAATACAAAAACCAGGGGACAAATCCCCAAGGGCAATCCCTGAGTTGCAATTTCTTCACCAACAGAGATGACAGCAGCCTTAGCAGCAGCCAAGGAAGGGTACATGTAAGATGATCCCAGTGACAGGAAAGGCGTTGAATATCCGAGACTTAAAAACCCTGCAGTCACATAAACAGATAATAACAACAAGTATATATCAAGTAAAGTCTCAAGATCAATCACCACCAGATAAATTAAGTCACACAATTTGGAAACATGATTGAAAAAAAAAAAAAGGTGTATTATATAGCTAGAGTTGATGAGGAGAAACAGACATACGCTGTCCTAATCCACGTAAGAAGTCAATCATTCCAGCTCTACCAGCAAATTGTCCAAATGCAAGCAACCTTTTCCCACTCTCCCCAACAATTAACTCATAGTCATATAACGATGCCCTCTGAGCCAGGATCTACAACAAGAATTGAAACAACCCCGAATTAGAAGGAAGTCACACTCGTTTCAATTTCAATTGGAATTGGAAGTAACAGACACACAAACCTTATCGAGCAAGGGCATGTTTTCTTTCTGTGCTTTGTGGGTATGGGAGAAGAAGGCATAAGCTCTATCCGGTAATATCATCTCTAACTGCACAGAAACCCACAATAACAAGGAATCAAGGATCAATGATCATACTCTTATATTTGTAGTTTGTAGGTAAAAACAGAGTCAAACCTTTGGTTGCTTGATGCCAAGGATGAGACCACAGTGTGACAAGTCGTGTGATATCTCACAGCCAACCTCCTGGTAGAGAGCATCGTGATGGATTCTCTTGGTGGAAGGCTGGACGATAATTCGGGAGACACCGGTGCCACCGTGGAGGAGGCGAGCACAGTGTGAAGGGGTCAATGGTGCCCTTCTTTCCCATTTGTTCACAGACTCTGCAAGTATCCCAACAACCCCGTTCCCAAGCATCCTCGATCAGTCCTTTTATTTTGTTTTATTATTATTATCAGTTACATACACAGGTGACAAGTGAAGTGAAGTGAAGTGGTGATGATTCATACAGCATGTACTGTCTGACAGTCAGTGTATCAATCAAACAGAAAATGTGCAGTGCAGAGCAGAGCAGGTGCAGTTGGTTGCTTGCTTGTTGGGTGGGACTGGGAGGAATGATTATGAATGAATCCTTGTGATTTGTGAGTGAATGGATTGGTCAGCTTATCAGTCTTTTAATATTAATGTTTCTTTGAGATGGGAATGATGACTGATTAATTATGTGTACTATATAACTGTAGAGGTTTTTTCTTTTGCTTCCCACAAGTATCTTCTATATGAGGCAATTCTGTCCGAGACACAGTCGGACATTAAATGTAGATACCTCTCTCAGTGGAGATTCGAAACGTGATTCACCACATTGTGAAGAACTAACCCTTTTCGCTAGACCTAACCCCAGTTGGTATATAATTGCAGAGTTTGGCGCTGACAATGCAAACCTTAAAATAAATATTTACTAGGGAGTAATTTTATTTGTGTATTTTTATTTGTTGAGAAAATTGTGTTCATCCCCCTTAAATTTATTTTGATGACACGTACATCTCTTTATTACCTCAAGGATAACTCCTTTTAATGTCTGTTTTTATGGTGGCTTTTTTTATGGTGGCTTTTAAGGTGAAGCACTACTAGACCACAAATAAATACCATTAGATTTATTATAAAAATATCAAAGGTCCAAATTTGGTGATAACAAAATTGAGATCACATACATCCTCCCTCACACAATCCCAACCCCCATACCTCTCCTCCACGTTCCCTGTCTCCAATTTCCCCCACTGCATCCCCGCAAACGTGGAACTTTATGTCAACCTTGGATCGTTTATGTAAATCTTGGTACTTTCTTGACCATTAATTCAGCACATTTGACTCTAAAACATGAATTTCAAGTATTCTTCTTTTCTGTAGTCTTTCTCCCCTAGCCGCTATATTTCCAATTCTACTAATGCAACCATTCTTGATAGCTCTCTGTCCTTGGGTAAGGGTTTGTGCAGTAAAGTAAAGGAATGAGTAGAGGATTGGGTAATAAATCTTGGAACTCCCATAAGAAAAGGAAGAACAACCTCATCCAAGCACAGAACAATCTCGGATCTGAACTCCTCTGCACGATTTCTCTCATCTACTACACCAGTCTCTGCATCGTTCGTCGGCCATTCGAAGACTGCCATTGTTCGCTCCATCCTCAGCGGCTTCCACGTCGCCGTCGACGAGCTCCACTGCATCCTCGGCCGCCGGAACGTGACCCTACCAAGGGTTTTCGTCGTCGGCACTGACTACGTTCGACAGCTGCGCGAGAGCGGTGGAAACAACCGTTGAGTTGTTGTGATGTGAGAGGGGTGTGGTGGAGATTGTATAAGGGAAGATGTATGTGTTCTCAATTTTGTTTTCGCCAAATCTGGGCCTTTAATTTTTTTATAATAAATCTAATGGTATATATTTGTGGTCTATCGGTGAACCACGTGATATAGTGGTTCACCCTAGAAGCCACCCTGTTTTACTTATGGGAATCTCGACACGGAACCTCGTTGAAAGGAAAGTGACGGAAATAATTATTGGAGTTGGGTGAATGGCCACTCATTTATCGCCACGTGTTATCTCAGTCCTCACGTAAGTAACTGTATTTCACGTACAAGGCAAATCGGATAAGCATAATGTGTCAGTGTCGTCCTATCTTTTGAATTTGATCACTTCCGTGACGTGACGCTATACGTTCAAAAAAGTGGGAAATAGAGATGTGACGTGCCCTTTCTTGTCTTTCTCTTTAGTTTTTACTTAAAACATTTATTTGTCTTTTATTTATGTCTAATATTTGTTAATTAATTTTTTTTCCTTCTCTTCGTTTTGCTATTGAGTTTTTTTAATATTATTTTTGCATTAGGAAAACTAGTATATGTGTCCCCTATTTTGTCTCCCAAATAAAAATCAAACACATCGATTAGAATAATCACATTAGTTAATCTCAAATTTAATGCCTTTTTCACATACTTTGGTACCCTTCATAGGTGAGTACCCATGGTTAATTTAGTTTTTTTTGTGTAGATGGGCTAGAGATCAATTTCTAAAAAGGTTTACATTTTTTAAATACATAAAAGGCTTATTGTGTAAAAAGGTACTTTATGAAATCATTTAAACAATAAGAAAAATATTTGTAAAATGGATACTACTATAACATATGTATCTAATATTGTATGGAAAGGGTGCTCAAATCCTTCAACTTTTTTTTTTGGTCATAGGGGGAGGGGGAGGGGGAGGGGTTGGGTGGGGGATCGATCCCCTCGCCCATTGGATGTCCAGCCCTACATTTGCCAACTGAGCTACACTGGACGGACTTCAAATCCTTCAACTTTAAATAATACAAGAGTTTATTTGGATCTCTTCCTACTCTCCTAATGATCTTGTTCCTTTTTCTGGGTCAAATAATGATTCTCTTTCTATATTTTATGAGGATTTCTAAATACACATACTTAAATTTTAAAAGACCAAAATACCATCAAATATTCATACACACTGTTCACGCACACATACAAGGTCACGCATAAAAAAAATTACATTGCGGAACTATTAGTTCCGCACTAAAAAAAATACCTGCGGAATTATTAGTTCCGCACTGATGCGGAACTAAGAGTTCCGCACACACCTTTTTTTTCTCACATTCGCACACACGCAACAGTTCCGCACACACGCAATAGTTCCGTGACTTAAAAAACCACTTGCGGAATTATTAGTTCCGCACTAAAAAAAACCACTTGCGGAATTATTAGTTTCGCACACACCTTTTTTTTCTCACATTCGCACACACGCAACAGTTCCGCACACACACAATAGTTCCGTGACTTGGTCATGTGTACCAGCTTCTTCTTCAAACCCAAAACCACAACGCAGTACCAATCAGTGATGAGCTCGCTTCTTTTCTTCTTCTTTTTAGTTAGATTTTGGGAGAAAAAATCTGGTTTAACTGAGTTGATTACCCTCTTGTTGGTTACAGGTAAAACTGAGGCAACATGGGTATCATTGAGAAGATCAAAGAAATTGAAGCCGAGATTGCAAATTGGAAAGTGGACAAATTCAAATCGAAAAGTGGACGCATTGCACACACACAACAGATTGCAAGGTGAAACGAATTCAAACCACAATACGGAGCAACTCGCGGTGTTGACGCACGGGACCACCGAAAGTGGATGATCTGAGTATATCATGGGGGGGGATCGACAGTTTTGGTGATTGTGTGTGTGGCGGGGAGAGAAGAGGGGGGGAAGAGGAGAGAGGAAGATGTCCACCGTGAACGGAGATGTCCACCGTGTTTCCCCCTCCTTGTCGTCGTCGTCGTTCGTCCCTTTCCCCTCTTCCTCTCTGTCGCTGAGTGGTTCTTCTTTCTCTTGTGTGCGTGTTGCAGAAGTGTGTGTATGTGTTGGGGGGTAGTGTTGGCTGCCGCGAAAGTGTTGGCTGCACTGCGGAAGTGAGGGTGAGGGAGAAGAAGCTTGCACGCGGAAGTGAGGGTGAGGGAGAAGAAGTGAGCACGCGGAAGTGAGAGAGAAGAACTGAAGAAGGGAGAAGAAGGGTAGTTATGACTTTTCCTGTTTTAATGTATGTGTAGAAAGAAAGTGAGGTAAGTGTTAATATAAATTGCCTATTTGATTTCATTTTCAACATTTTGTCTTCTCAATCATCAAAGTCCATGCTTCATCGGCATCAACTCATCGTTAAACTTGGATTGAAAAGGCCCAACTAAGATGATGTCAAGGCCCAATTATATTCGCACGGACTTGTTGCATGGGACTAACGAGCTTACT
This sequence comes from Glycyrrhiza uralensis, assembly GCA_030159175.1. Taxonomy (NCBI): domain Eukaryota; kingdom Viridiplantae; phylum Streptophyta; class Magnoliopsida; order Fabales; family Fabaceae; genus Glycyrrhiza; species Glycyrrhiza uralensis. Next base: position 56,488,914 of record BRZY01000001.1, on the reverse strand, counting down.
TGAGCCACTTGACAATATATACGGGCTTAGGTAAAAACCACAATGTTGACCAAAAAAAAAAGGAAAAAACCACAACGTTGACGTAAAGGAAACTTGCTTCAAGGTATGATTTTGTGACGGGAAAAAAATGTTGGTAGCTGGGAGCTGAACCTTTTTTTGGTCAAAGGTAGCTGCTCCTTTTAACATGTTCCGGAAGATGCAAACCCAAATAGACCCCTAGCTAGGTGAGGTGTTCTGCTTGTTACTCTACCCTGTCAATGTTTTGCACAACTCAACCAACCCAAGAATCATTCTGACATTTTTATTAATTTATATTATGTTTAATTAAAATTTTATTGAAACCATTAAAAAAATTAACGAGCAATCAAAGCAGAAAACAGTATTCGAATTAAGTGATTTTATTTGAACCATTTTTTTTATTAAATTCATATTTATACTGTTAACAAGTTATCTTATTTGATATGAATGACATGAGGCCCTACCTGGGTTGTCCTTCTATATGCTATGAGGCTATCCTCGTTCTTAAACAGTGCCAACATTTCCCTAGGTAGCGCAGACTCCTCACTCCATCATCCTCTTTCCCTATTTTTGTTCCCTAAAAAGTTGCTCTCTTTCCCCTCGCATTTATTTTTATAAATCTCACTTCATTCTTTTATAAATATGTATTACTATATTTTAATTATTTTAATTTAAACAAATACTCTAGTTGTGATGAGCAACTAAGAGTATTTTTTATTTAATTTCCTAGAATTTTCAATGTGACTCAAGAATAATTTTGACAATTTATTAATGATTTTGATGTTTTAAAAGATAAAATAAACGTTTTTAAACATATATTGGTTTTAAAATTTCACCTAAATTTTTTATTTTATCTTTTAATATCACGTAGTTGATATACAATAAAGGTTCAAAACTTGATAATGATAATTATATAAAAACATGTTCATAAAAACTTATATTTATATTAAAATAAATTTAAGTATATCCCTATTAGTATTAAGCAGATGTCAGGGTGTGCGTGTGTGTATACGTGTTTGAATATGGAATGTATTGATTAAGAACACGAGAGATTAATTAGATGAATTGAACATATAATTAGACTATTTCACTTGAATATATATATAATTCTCACCATTTATTTATTGTATACTGTCAAAGTATGTAAATAACAGACAAAACATGTTTAATGCGCTGAAATCTGTTAAGTAACTTTAGAATGCTTAGGAGCGTCGGTTGCTACCAAGGTGGGTTGTAAAGACAAATGTGATTTGGTGATATTTCTCTTTCGTGTTGTGGAAAGCATGCAACAGATCCATGCCCCCCCGATCAAACATCGTCATTGACGAAACTGATTGAAAATGATTTAAAAACAATTTGAAAGGTGTTTGAAACAAAAATTATTCCTCACAATACTATTGTGTAAAAAAAAAAGAGTGTTTTATTATCTCTCTAGTGTTGTTTCGGGGAAGAACCTACCCAATAATGCATGACAATGAGTGTCCTGTTCAAGTCACTTGTGGAGACCAGAGAGATTACACCATAAAGTGTGTTAAGCACAGTTGAATGCTGGCTTCAATTCTGTGTGTTTGTGAAATTTCTCATGTCCAAAATCAAGCCTTCATTTTCAAATTTATATATTGCATAGTAATGATAGTTCTGCTTAAATAGTGTCCCAATAATGCAGGACAATCACTAAGAGCTTGTTTCGATTGACTTATGTAGAGTTTATTTATTGATATATACACTTGCGACAAGAAAATAATTTATGACTCACTCATAAACTCTCTAGAATAGTTTATCAAAACAACTTACAGTTTATATGAAATCACTTTTATCATATTTCCTATTTGATTATAAAAACAGCTTGTACATAAGCGATTTTTTTATCAACAAATAAATTTCATAAAAATGAGTACAAGGGGTACTCAAACCCTTTAACAAGAGAGTAAACATCAAACAAATCCCAACAGGAAATCCAATACGCTAACTACTAAAAGAAATACATTTCAAAGGACAGGCTTAAATCTGTTTTTAGTTCTTCATTTTTCACTAAGTTCTATTTTTAGTCCCTCAAAAATAAAATGCGTCTTTTTAGTCATTTGCTTTTGAAAAATTGTCACTTTTAGTCTTTGGGGGTCATATTTTAAATTTTAAAAGTATTTTTTAAATTTATACTTTGACATTTCTCAAGCCTGATTTTCACTTTAACCCATTTTTTGGTTCTCCTCCCCCTCCATTGATGCACCGCGACCCCCCGTTCCTGCTAGGAGTAGTTCCAACGTCCTCTCTCGAAGCCGTCATGAGATGTGGTCTCTCTCTCATTCTCCTCCCTATGCGATCGTGGTGGCCGCCTCCCTTCCCGCCATTTGGCGCAATCTCCTTGGCCTCGCGGGGATGGGGGGCTGCGGTGCATCAGTGGAGGGGAAGGAGAACGAAAAAAACGGATTAAGGTGTTTTAGGAGGGGTCAAAGTATAAATTTAAAAAATATTTTTTAAATTTAAAATATAGCCCCAGGGACTAAAAGTAACAATTTTTCAAAAAAGACACGTTTTATTTTTTAGGAATTAAAAATAGAACTCAATAAAAAATGAAGGACTAAAAACGTATCTAAGCCCAAAAAATAATTAGAAAAACGCAGATGAGATCCTTGCTTGTAAGTTGAAAACCAACTCCATATATAACCTGATCTTAATCAAGTCCAGCAAACCACCCAACAAATCAAACATGCCGTTGTTGAAGACTAAATCATTCCGCAAAAGCCAAATTGACCAAACAGTTGCATGTCAAATTAAAAAAGTAAACTTTCTAGATTTCTTACCTGCTTTTATATAATAAACTGCAAAAAGGACATGCCCTAAATAACCTACTTACTGAACTAATCCAATTACAATTACTATTTATCTAAACAAGTATCGACGTAACTGTAATGGAACATTTAATTAGTCTAATTTTAATAATCTAAAAATTGTACTAATAAGATTTTCTAATATCATAATTGCACGAGTAAGTTTTAATTGAACATATATGCAACCACTGATAATGTTTGCGCGATTATTAATGCGGGAGTTATGATCCTGTTCTAGTATCATTCTATATTGAAAAGGGAATATATCCCAAAATCGAAAATTGCCATAAATATGCATGAAGGGCCACAATAACCCCGAAAGCTAATTAATCTCTTTAAATTAATGTTCAGTCACATATAGCTATAGCGTCTCCACCACAATCCAAATCCAATGGCCAAGTCAATTTGACCCATTGATTTTGATTTGGAGAGATTCTTGACTGTGTGGCGTATATAATGGAGCCTGCCTCAGCCACATTAACACATGCATCCGGATCCACAAATAGATCACCATCGAACTCAAATTCCGCGTTTTTTGAATTTACTTTCTAATCTCATGGACTTTTTCTTTTCTTTTCTTTTTTCTTTTATGCTTTTAGGCTTTAGCATATGTACATGGAGATCTTAATTCTTAAAGCAAAATGGCACGAGAATACAAGCTGTAAACGCGTTTTGTTTTTGATAGCATCAGAACTTCTCTAAAGCAGGTCGCTTTAATTTGCCTTTATTGCTTTTGTTTTGGGGCCTTTAATTATCCTTTCATTTAAATTTAAATTTAATCTCTCTATGGGTTCTTGTGTGCTAGCTGGGAATCAAAGCTCCGATATGTTGATGTTTCTCTAATAGAGTATTATTCATCATATCATGGATGAATTAATTAGTTAACGAATCTTGCTTAACCTAACTCATAAATTATGCACACGGTAAGTACTATTGAATGTTCTTGGTCATATATAATTATACCATTGCTTTTTGGAGCATTTTACTCCAAAGTTACATTTTTTTGTTTTATGTTTTTTCCTTCAAAAAAAAACTTATAAGAGCAATATTATAACGACTGATGGGGATTAGAATGTGTTTTTTTATTTTGGCTTTTTCTAACGTTGTCTCGTTTACCGTGATATCCGGTGGTTGGATGTAAACAATTTTCATTAAACCATTTTAGCTTTTGCTAAGAATTGATCATTGCATTATTATCTGTCATTTTTATCATGAGTTATCAACTCCATAGCTACGTTTGTATTGGCATAGAATAGAATTTCATTTGTCAATTATGTAAAAGTACTGTCTCGAAAAAGCATATCATAAAATTAAAAACCACATCTACAAATGGTTGAACACCAAAAACTGACCTTCATCATCTGTACGTGTTAATGATTTGAAAATAGAAATTACGGTAAAATGTGAATGTTAAAATTTTGAATGCAAGTTATGATTTTTTTTTTGGTGATTGCAATGCAAGTTATGATGGTTCCATGTTGTTAATTTGATGCATTTTCTATATTTATTTTTCCTTCTTTGGACGGCAGGCTAGCTTTTTTCCAAGACTACGACGTCTTGTGATTATCCAAAAAATTCAGCAATGCAGGATTCCGAGATCACGCAATTTTAAAAGTCAATAGATGATTTATTTTTATAAAAATTTAAGGCCCGATTAATTAGTTTTTGTTTTCATTTCTGTTTTTAATTTTAATTACAAAATGTTACATTGTTTTCATTTTTATTCTATTTTTACACAAAACTATGAAAATAAAATATAAAAAAAATAATGTGATACTTTTATAATAATAAAAAAAACAGAGGTTGCAGAGCAGCGGCAGGGGTTGCTGGTTTGGATCTCTTCTCATCATCACATCTTGTTTTGTTTTGCCACTTTGTGACACGTTCTGAGTAATACCACTGGTTCCTGTTTGTTGAGTCAATTGTTTTTGGAATGGTTGAATCGTCTCCTTTTTTCTGAAATGAAAAATCGTCCCTTTCTTTGATTTTGAAAGCCCGCAAATGATCCAAAATCTTTTAGTAATTAAGTTTAAAAAAATTATCTTGGGCCGGATTGGCCCGGCCCAAACCAACCCGTTCATTGATTTGGTTCAATTCGAGTTTGGCTAAAAAGATGTATAGATCCGATCTAACACAACTCGTATGTTTTTGATCGATTTGAATAATAGTCAAAACCTACTCAAACTAACTAGTGTACACCCCTATCGGTGTCGTGGCCAACGCCAATCTCTAGTAGCTATAGCTCAACATTCTAGTAGTGAGTTTTAAAAAACAACATTCACATACACTCACAAAAAATTTAATTATCGTAATAATTAGCTATATTATTTTTAGACTTGTGGACCGGGTAAAACTAACTCACTCTGCATGGTGACGAACTTTTTTGCGTGTATATAGGACTTTGAAAGTTAACTGTCATTGATAACATGTCTATGACTATCAAATATGAACATTTATCTTTTGAGTTTAATAACTATGTATTGATAGTGTAAAATTTTTTTACACATATTTTATCATGATGTCACCCAATAACGTTATTTTGTAAAATATCTCTATAAATATTTATATGGTGATATATGATTGAATGTCTGTGTAAAACTTTTCTATGTTGTTAGTGCATATTAATTAAATTTTTATTTTTTTTACAAATTTTTTCACCAATCATTGCACCTACCCATTTATGATAAAAAGTAAGAGACAAAACTCAAATTTGAGGAACTGTTTGATTGTTTTTTTTTATTTTTGAATTGTTTTTTTGAAAAACATATTTTTGAATTGTTAATAGATAAAAACAAAAAATATTTATATTAATATTATTAATAATTTTAGATGTGAGATTTTTTTGTAAATTATATTTAGAGAACATGTTTTAAAAGCATAGAGTGGTGACAGCAATTGGGGAGGTAACTCAGTAAGGTGAACACAAAATAGATTAAAACGAAATTTGAGAATAAACAAATGTAAAATGCCTACCCAAACTAAAAACAATTTTTAAAAACTCTAATTAAGACAACCATAATTAGGTTGTTTTATCGAATATCCTGACTTAAATATTGTTATTAATTATAATTCACTTCTTTCCTTACGGACTAATTTTGAAGTGGTGAAAGTTTCTCGAATAAGTAGTGCATTTCTTAGTCAAACTGATCAATATTTAAGAAAGCAAATACTGATACTAAGGAATTCATTTTGTTTTGGTTTAATTACATTTTTAGTTCTTTTATTATTGTGTTTGTGTGATTTGGGTCATTCGGTTTTTAATTGTACAAATTAGGTCTCTCAGTTATCACAATTGTTATAATCAAGTCTCCTGTCATTATGTCGTTCAATTTTTAACACCCAAAATCTACGTGGCACAAGTGAAGATTGATTTACACTAAATCGGGTCACATTGGCATGATATAGGTAGCCAAAAAAATTTTCAAAGCAAGTCGGGTAACACGTGATGCAATACATATTGCTTAAATTTTTTCATTTTTTAGAGTCTTTGTCATGTCATCAGTGCCAGAATGTTCCGACTCAGTGCCAGGGGAGACCCGGTTTAATGTGAAATCAATTTTCACGTGTGCCACATAGGTTTTAGGTGTTAAAAATTGAATGATATAGTGATAGGGGACTTGATTGCAGCAATTAAAATAACTGAGAGACCTAATTCGCATAATTGAAAACTGAGAGGTCTAAATCACACAAACACAATAACATGTGGACCAAAAGTGCAATTTAGCATTTGGTTTTTTTGGGGTACAAATTAATTTAGTTTTTATACATGAAATTGAATTGCTTAATTTCACATTCAAACAACGCAAGTCAATATATCTGCATTTGCAAGATGAAAGGGACTTAAATATTTTTTGCAATGCTAAATTTACGGAAACCATAGAATTCAAAATGTTGGCCTGCGTAGAGCGATTGGCTTCGGAAATGGACGCGGGAAAGAAAACAACACATTCATTCAGGAACCTCCCATACATTACTCCTTTGTCTAATCGCCAAACACATGGACAAGCATGGCACGCCTGCATATATATATATAAATGAAAAACTCTCGTTTTCATTTTTCATATGGTAAAGTGGAGATTTTCTTTTATTTGATGACGATGACGGTGCCAAGCCAAGAGAAAGAAAATCAAAAACAGAGAGCGGTCCATGTTGAGGCAGCAGCAAATTGATTTGGTGGAAGCATTTTTTTTTTTTCTAAAAAAGATTGTCGGTGTTTAAAGATGGATTACATATTGCGATCGAACTATTCGGATGAGTTTATTCAAAAGAATAACTATTTTCCTAATATTTATTTTTTTAAACTATCTATTAATTGAAAATGAAAAATAAGGCGTAGTCTAAATTTTTATTTATTAGAGAAAAAGCAAATAATTTATAACTTTGAGACAAACACCAACCGGTGTCTTTAAAACACCAATTAAAAAGTTTTAAAACTACTAATGTATTGAATATTATAATTTTGAATATAAACTTGAATTTAATTAACTATGCACCTGTAATTAAAATTTTTTTACATAAATATCCAATTATATTTTACTGTTTGATATTTATTTATGTAGATATAATTGATTTTTTGTATAAAATATTTTTACACTATCGTGATTTTGAGTATATAGTTATTAAACTAACATAACTATACAAACATTACGTTGGTTTAAATGGAATTAAAGTCGAATATCTTAAGCAAAATCTCAAATTGAAGTCTTAGTCATCAGAAAAATTTGGTTTCCATGGCACCAATATCATGATTAAAAAAACTAATATAATTATATATTACTAACCATCAGCTTACCAATTCCTCTAGCCTTTTTACTTAATCTTGCAGTAGTAACTGATTGAGGAGGAGAGTGACCTGATTTTCACCTTGAGTTGAGAGGCCGAAGCATTGTTAAATTCCCCGCATCTAACTAATTAACCAACACTAGTAGCCAATCAAAGTGGATTCTTTCTTCCAATTCGTTTCCCTCCCCTTTAAATACCCAACACCTTCTCACTTAGTTATTTGCCCTGCCACAACAATAGTGGCAGCAGTGATCATCTCGCCCTAACTTCTACTCCTCCTCGTTTGCTATTCTCCTTCTAATTAATTAATCTAAACATGGCTCTGTTTTCCTCCACAAAACAACCATCGCCAAAGACAACACTAACCACCACACTCATCTCGTTACTACTACTGGTAATGCTCTCTCTGCAGGGATCGTCTGCTCCGAGTCCCACTGATTTCGTGGGATCAACATGCCTCAAAGTTTCTCCCACCGAGTTCGTTGACTCAGCCAGGGAAGTTATCGCTATTGTAGAACAGGTTGCATCCATTCTTTCACGCTTCAGCAGTGGCTTCGGCAACTTCCGTCTCTCAAACGCCATTTCCGACTGCCTCGATTTGCTCGACATGTCCTCCGACGAGCTCACTTGGTCTGCTTCCGCCTCTCAGGCTCCCAAAGGTACCACCCATTACCAGTATTTTACAGCATTCAACTTACCTACTCTGTTTTATTCATTCCTCTGTTCTGTGAAAAGATAGTATATAAATAAAACTAATTAGCTGATGCAGTATGAGCATGTTTGTATAATTTGTCCAATAACGATTTATAATACAAGTTATTTTAATTAATAACTAGTTGAAATCAATTTATCTATCCATGTATTTTTATCTATTATATACTCTATATGAAAAATAGCTCCTAACTCTCTGAACCGTAACACGCATTGTTTCTCCTATTGTGACACATGTCACCCTTTTCGATTCTTTATTTTTAACTAATTAAAATTATTTTATTTGTTGTTGTGTTTTTATTAGAAAAAACTCATACTTTGTACAGGTCAGATCCATATACTAGTTTAACATATAACTTTTCTTCTTCTCTTCTATTATTTCAATCACGGCTGTATAAGAAAATTATGTTCTCTCACCTACGAGACATGTATCATCTTTTAAGTCATAACATGTGTAATTTCTTAAATTTTTTTACAGATAAAATTTTTTGTCTATAGATTTTTATTTTTTTTTTACTATTTTTATTGAAAAAACTATGATCAAATTAATTAATTGATTGTTGCAGGGAAGCATAACAGTACAGGGGATCTGAGATCTGATTTGAGGACGTGGCTGAGTGCTGTACTTGTGAATCCGGAGACATGCATGGAGGGATTTGAAGGTACGAATAGCATTGTTAAGGGTCTCGTGTCGGGTGGTCTTGGCAGAGTGATTTCGCTGGTGAGTAATCTGCTTGTTCAAGTGGTCCCCAATTCTGTCTCCGATGATCAATTCTCCTCCGCCGGCGGCGGCAACGGCGAGGGTCATCGGTTTCCTCCGTGGGTTAAAAAGGGTGACAGGAAGCTGCTTCAGGCAAATGGGGTGGCCTTCGACGCTGTGGTGGCTGCCGATGGGAGTGGCGACTACAAGACGGTCATGGATGCGGTGCTGGCGGCACCCGATTATAGCATGAAGCGACACGTCATATACGTGAAAAAGGGTGTTTATGTGGAGAACGTTGAGATCAAGAAGAAGAAGTGGAACATCATGATGATAGGGGATGGAATGGATGCCACTGTTATCTCCGGTAGCCGGAGTGTTGTCGACGGTTGGACCACTTTCCGATCAGCTACCTTCGGTAAGAAGATACCTGCACTAGTTCACACAGACACTACAACTACTCATTCGATTTTTCTTCTCTCTCTCTATCTTTTCATCTTTTTTTATAGTAAATAAAATTAAAATAGGCATCAAATACGGTGAACTTTGAAAAGTTGCATTGGTTTTCCGACAGAATATTCTATTCCACGCCCAAGGTTAACAAAATTTGGATTAAGATCCTCGTATGCATGAGCATGACTAATTAAAAGTTTAAAATAATAATAACAATAAAATATTAAAGTTATTTAAAAAAATGTGTAGAGTTACTGTTTTATAATGAGTAACTGGAAATTTACTCAGCATAAATGAGTTTTGACAATTAATGAAAGGTATTAGTAGTATTTTAAAAGAATTTAATTAGTATATGTACTAACAGTGTAAAAATATTTTACACAGCCATCTAATTATACCTTAACATATAGATTTTTGTGTAGATATTTTAGAAATTATTGTCATGAGGTGACATTATGATATAATAACGTCTATGTAAAATTTTTTGACACTGTCAGTATACAGTAATTAAACTCATTTTAAAAAAATAATTGCTTCTTACTTTTCAGACGGCAGAATATATGATCTTTGAAAGAAAAGAAAAATCTTAGAAAACATGAAAGAATAAGTGCCAACATATAGGCTTGTAATTGCATGCGGTGCATTTCTATTTTGAATTGCAAATGATCCAAATTAATATACCATGGTAGGAGTACCAGTTTTGGCTTGTATTAAGCAATCTTGATTGCATGTGATTGGTAACCCTTGAAGTGTCACCATGATGACATGAATGCCACGAATCAATGCTCTTTTGATGAGCAACAATCACCTCAGAAAAATTCAAGGAAGTGTTAAAATCAATAAATTTCAGCTCACAACTTTCAACCGTCAGTGGGGCTTTAATATTTCAAACATCAATCAACATAACCCCTTTCTGCAACTAGCTGATAATTAATTGAAATTAAATGAGCATGTGCTGCAATTATACTGTAATTCTTAAGCATGTCTTCTTCAATAGTTGAGCCTGAAGTGTCAGTCTGACCCAAATTCTCACCTTCACTTCTTTGCAGCTGTCAGTGGCAGAGGGTTCATAGCACGAGACATATCGTTTCAGAACACAGCAGGGCCTGAGAAGCACCAAGCAGTGGCACTGAGATCAGACTCTGACCTCTCAGTATTCTACCGATGTGGGATCTTCGGTTACCAAGACAGCCTCTACACCCACACCATGCGCCAGTTCTACAGAGAATGCAAAATCACAGGAACAGTTGATTTCATCTTCGGAGACGCCACAGCAATGTTCCAAAACTGCCAAATCAAAGCCAAGAAAGGGTTACCAACCCAAAAGAACACCATCACAGCACAAGGGAGGAAAGACTTAAACGAACCAACAGGTTTCTCCTTCCAATTCTGCAACATCTCTGCAGATTCTGACCTTTTGCCATCAGTTAGCACCACAATGACATACCTTGGAAGGCCATGGAAGACTTACTCACGAACCGTTTTCATGCAATCGTACATGACCAACGTGATAAGGCCAGAAGGGTGGATGGAGTGGAGTGGGAATTTTGCATTGGACACTTTGTACTATGCAGAGTACATGAACACTGGACCAGGTGCTGGACTTGCTAACCGAGTGAATTGGCCAGGGTACCATGTATTGAATAATTCTGGCCAGGCTAATCACTTCGTCGTCGCTGAGTTCATTGAGGGGAATCTATGGTTACCTTCCACAGGTGTAACGTACACTGCTTCATTGACAGTTTAAGAAGAAGACAAATTTAGAAACTGACAAATCTTCTTGTTATGTCCTGGTAATCTTGTACTTAAAAAATTTATTACTCATAATTAATGGTTCTTTGTGTATTGTATTGTGTAGTATCTTCAAAGAAAAAGGAGATGGGTTGATGTTCACCCTAATTAATTAGTTAGTACTGGATTATTAAAGATTTTCCTTTTTTCTGGTTTAGGGGTAATTAATTATTGGGGGGCTTTCTCATTTTGGGTTTCCCCAGTGCAGCTTAACCCAAATTTTAACTTTTAAAGAAGGTATTAGTTGATAAAAATCATTAAATTAAGTGCAAGCTCTTTTAAATTGAGTAATGCTATATACATATAATAAATGTTATATGTAATTTTAAAGATATCTCTCTCGCCCCTGGCTGGCATTACTATATATGCAGGGTTATGTATATATGCATTAAAGAGTTCTGTGGTTAACATTAATGAGCTTCAGCGACACTTGATCAGTTTGGCAAAATTTTCTCTGTTTGACGAGTTTGTTTAATTTGGGGTGGTGGCAAATCACTTCATGAGAATTGGGTTATCATGAGATGGTGCTAAATGCTAATGAAGTCCCAACAAACCACATGGTAGAAAGTAGTGCTTTAGTGCTTTCAGGCCACTACCTCCTGTGCTCCCAAAAACTTGTATACAGGGGCATTGCTTATTTATGCTTGAACAACAACAGTATAACAAAAGGGGAAATATTGCACACGTCTTACTCGAATAGAACTATCAATGAATTCATGAAACTCAAGATATATAATTATATATTCTTCAAAAACCATTTTTATATGTTTTTAGTTATTTTAAATTGACATTTATAGCGGCCCTCTTTCTTATTGAAGATGATGTTCTTTGCTTTCATCCACACGCTGCTTTGATTAATTCTATCAGGCGAGTTTTGCAACGTCCATGGCGTGTCAAGATGTAACATACCTTACGGGAAGGTAACTCGTGTGCGGACTGGCTTGCTAAACAAGGTGCAATGTCTACCCAGGACCTTGTTATGCTCACAACTTGTCATGTTCAGCTTCATGTGTCTCTTCTGTCCGACGCATTAGGCACGGCTTGGTTGCGTCTTTAGTTTGTTTTTGTTCTCTTTTTTGTTCACACTGATAAAAAAAAATTGACATTTATAAACGGATTTATGCAAATAATGAATAGTTGAATAAAAGTGTTATTTCCCGATTTTTTGTATTCGACCGTAGGTCCAAGCAAATAACAACAGCCAATGACTACAGAGTTGAATTTCATTTACAATGTTTTTTTAAAAGAAAATTTTGCTGATGCGTATTCAAATTTTTTTTCTAACTTCTTAGAATTTGGAGTTTAGGCCTAACACATCATCACAAAACTAGTTTCTAAGACAAAAACTGTTTATATCTTATAAAAATTACATTGGCTATATCGACCTCGATGTGTGAGACTCTCAACAACGTATGAACACCCACCCAGCCATAAGCTGTTTACGGAAAAGATGTTGACCTTTGTTGGTCCTAAATTTTGTGGACCGACCAAATATGTCAAACTAAACATGTGCTAAGTTATATGAACACTGTGGGAAGGCAAGTGGTATGCAAACATAACACATTTAACTTGAAAATAAAATCGGCTTTTTTACACGCAGAATTGTTTGATCATCTTTCTGTGAGAGTGTAGAATGAAGTAAGAAGATTAAACTGGATGAGATATAGGAACCGACTTCGTGACTGAATTTTTTATATTATATTCAACTTTCACAAATATTTATACTTACTATTATACTAAATAAACTGGAATCTCTACATGTGAGGTTTTGGCAGAGTTTGTTTGTAGACCAAGCTAATTAGCGACCCGTGATTTCACCATACAGAGCTGCTCGCGTTACAAAATATGTTCATATGAAAAATGTTTGTTTTACATACTTCAATACACATCCGTGCCGTACCTGCATAGATAGATAGCATAATTATAATACACACAAGTGTGTGAAAGTTTAGATAAAATTAATCAATTACACAATCAGAAACAAAAACCGTGTAGACAATAAAGTGACGTGTATGGTACGGTGTATATACTCAAAGGAAAGGTGCAACCATTCCTTGAAAGTTAAAACCACTTCATGATCAATCACGAGGGTGCCACAGTCATTCCATTTACCAATTAGTACTAGTCACAACAATCCTTGGTTTCTGAATAATCTGGGAATATAAATACGATGTAATTGGACACTAGTGTGCTAGAAACTCGGTGATTGAACTGTTGAGCTTATAAAGTGACACTGTCAGCGTATAGAGCAGGCCCCTTTGAATTTGATTAGTAGCTGTTGCGCACCAAGCGCCTTGCATTATTTTCACTGCTAGTTTATATAAAACCAAAACAGCAATGTCTACCTGTCTGACTGAGGTTGTTCTCTTTCACCGACACACATGCATATCTTGCAGTATCCTCTAAGAGCAACTTCTCATCATCAACTTGGTGAACTGAAAAAGATTGTTCCCCTTTTGATTTGATTATTTTCCTAAGTCTCAGCTTCTCATTCTCTTTGGAAAAAAAAATAAAAAGTTGGTCTTCAATTCAAGTGAAAACAAAAACAGGTGACCCAACTCAAAGCAGAAATCTAGGAAAATAAATTAATTAGTATGGCAGGTATTAATTTTTGTGCACCATGCATCCCCCTTGTCCACAAGCATATTTTTAAGCTTCCTAGTCAAATTAAGTAGGCACTGCAATTATCCCTCGGATTCTAATCAATGTCCCCCTCAGGTGCATTATTTAAAGGAGTCAAATACTGAAAATTCTCTCAAACCTGTGAATTCATTTTAAGTTCTTTTTTTCTTCTTCTTTTCTTCTTATTTTTCATGGCTAGTACTTCATCTCCCAAACTCTTCCTCCTAATTCTCTTAACAATCTTCAACTCACAGTCACACACTTGGGCTGTGAACTCCTCCAATATTCCTTCCACAACAACATTGCATGCAATTGCAAACATCTCTTCCTTAAAATCTCTCTGCAGAACTACCCCATACCCTGAAGTTTGCTTCAACTCATCCAAGCTATCCATCTCGATAAACATAAACCCAAACATCATCACCATCCTTCTCGAATCCCTCCAAGGAGCAATATCTGAAGCCACAAAGCTATCTGATCTATTCAACAATGCAGGGCACTCAAATATCATAGAGAACAAAAGAGGAGCTATCCAAGACTGTAGAGAACTTCAACAATCCACCTTGGCTTCCTTAAAACGATCATACTCAGGTATTCGTTATTCTTCAAACTCAAGGAAGTTAGTTGATGCAAGAACCTACCTCAGTGCAGCACTTACCAACAAGAACACGTGTCTAGAAAGCTTAGATTCTGCTTCGGGTACCCTGAAGCCAGTTCTAGTGAATTCTGTTATCAACACTTACAAGCATGTCAGCAATTCTCTTTCAATGCTTCCTAAACCTGAGATGAGAACCCCAAAGCCAAAGGGGCGCAAGAACCGGCGTCTGATGGAAGCTCTAACTTGGCTGTTAAGTAAAGATAGCTTCTTGCAAAGAAGTAGTAGCACCAATGAATATGATGCGATTGTTGTGGCTGCTGATGGAACCGGGAACTTTACCACCATCACTGAAGCCATCAGCTTTGCTCCAAATAACAGCTTTGATAGGACAATAATCTATGTGAAGGAAGGGGTATACGAGGAAAATGTGGAGGTCCCAAGTTATAAGACCAATGTTGTTCTGCTTGGTGATGGAAGTGATGTCACTGTCATTACTGGCAGTAGAAGTGTTGATGATGGCTGGACCACTTTCAGATCTGCAACTTTAGGTAAACAGTTATTAAACCCTTTATGTTTATGGGACTATTAATGTTGCCTCATATTATTTCTTAACATAACTTTATGAATTGGTCACTTTGATATTTCTGTATTGAACCTGACTTTGTTATAGTTTTAAATTTAATTAACATCAAATCAATTACTATATAAGAAAAGTAAGTCTCTGGGACACATGCCTTTTTATTTCTTGACTGAGACACGTGCTATCTCTCCAAGACTTTTTATTTCTCACTGAAACTATCTCGTTTGTTGAGTTTTTCTTACTGTTTATATTAGAAAAAAACTTGTACTTTATACGGGTCAGATCCATCGGCTAGTGTTCCTTTTGGATGTCCCTAAAATGGCAATTGCATAATGATTTGTTTTCTTTTTTCAGCGGTGTCTGGAGAGGGTTTTCTGGCACGTGATATGGCTATTGAGAACAAGGCAGGGCCAGAGAAGCATCAAGCAGTTGCCCTGAGAGTGAATGCAGACTTGACAGCTTTCTACAGGTGTGCAGTGTATGGTTACCAAGACACTCTCTATGTTCACTCCTTTAGACAATTCTACAGAGAGTGTGACATATTTGGGACCATAGATTTCATCTTTGGCAATGCAGCAGTGGTTTTTCAGGCATGTAACATTGTGTCCAGAATGCCATTACCTGGCCAATCCACTGTCATCACAGCACAGTCCAGAGATTCCCCTGATGAGGACACAGGCATCTCAATCCAAAACTGCTCAATAGTGGCAACCACTGATTTGTATTATAACTCCAGCAGCTTCAAGAGCTACCTTGGTAGGCCATGGAGGCTCTATTCTCGTACTGTGTACCTTGAGTCTTACATTGATGTCTTCATTGACCCAATGGGGTGGACTAAGTGGTCTAATGATGATGGTCAAGACTTAATGGACACTTTGTATTATGGAGAGTATGCGAATTATGGGCCTGGTTCAGGGACAGATAACCGAGTCAATTGGCAAGGGTACCATTTAATGGATTACTATAGTGCCTATAACTTCACGGTTTCAGAGTTCATTATTGGTGATGCTTGGCTTGGGTCTACTTCTTTCCCCTATGATGCTGGGATTTAATCGAAAACAGACAAAGTATGTAGCTTTATTTTTTTGGTACATAAAGTATGTAGCTTTATTTAGCTTGTTCCACTTAGCATCTCTTTGTATAAATAACTTATTTAATTACGTAACAATTATCATATAAGAGATAAATAAATAATACGGTGAAACTGATTTTATATAAATCGTAAACTATTTTGATAAACTATCATGAAAAGCTTAACAAAAATAAAGCCAAAACAATTTATGAACCCGTCATAAGCTGAAGCTGTTTTCATAAGCTCTGCCAAACATACTGACAAATGTTTATATCAATAGATAAACTCAAATAAGCATTGCATAAGTCAATCCAAACACTCTTTACTAATGCAAAATAAATAAGTTTGCAATGTTGCATGCCGGTGAAAAGTTGAAATCTTGTAATATTTGAATACACTAACGTAGTAACCCGTGGAATGCACGAGACATATGGCGCACTTTATAATAATTTATGAATAAATACGTTTGAACAATAATAATAATTTATGATTAATTCACAATTTTAAAGTAAAATAACCAAAAAATTATATAAATTATAGTTAAAACAGTAAAATAGTTTAAATAATTATTATAAATAGGCATGATAAAAAAATCTAAAATTGCGATACCTATTTGAACTCGTCTCGACTTTAATGATATCCACCTAAAATTACGATCGTCCCAACCCACTTCTCGTCTAAAGTTTAATGTTTCATCATACACACTTTTTTTTTTGATGTGTTTCATCATACACATGATATCACATGTTTTGTCTTGTCGGCGGCTTCTAGGGTGAGAGACCCTAGCATGTCTCTCACCATGAATCATCTAAATCCACCCTTAGATATATTAGTTTTTTATTAAACGGTTTAGGTTATAATATATTTAAAATTGCAAATTAGTCCAAGATTTTTACTCTCTCATTTCTCTCGCCCCACTTTCTCTCTGCTCCGAATCTCCGATCTCTTCCCAACCGATGTCCTACCTCACTGTCACTGCCATGGCTGCCCCTGCGGACTGTGGAACTCTCCGCCAACACCTCACTCGTCTACGGCGTCTGGGTTGCAGGTGGAGCAAAGCAGAGAAACCGCAATCACCGACGGAAGGTGACGTTCATGATTGGCTTCTCGAACAGAGAAACTGAACGTGTTTCTATGCCATTGTCAAACCCCTCTACCATGAAATCAATGCTGATTTCCCAAATTTCCTGAACCTGTCTAAGGTACTAACCGATGCTTTGGAAGTCGTTGTGGGAGATGTTCAAGAATTTTATTGATGCCGTTCAGAGGATTCTAGCTCGCTCTAGGGTTAGGTTTGGTAATCCATGAATGAATAGGAATCAAATGAAAGGGGTCACATCAAGACAGCTTTGAGGTTGGAATTGGAATGGAAGAAGAAGAGGCACATCCATGGAGGCACACAAGTTCTCAAGCCGCATGGTCCCTGATAAGTGGCTGTGGATTCTTAGTGGGTCAGTTTTTTAAAATTTGAAATACCTCAAGGACTATAAAATAATACTCCTTTTTTGCAGAAAGGGACTCTCTCACGGTGAGACTGTTGAGGTGGCTCACCCTAGCCGAAGCCTTGTCTTGAAGAGAATACGGTAATTTAATTTCTTTATAATGTTTATAGGAGCGGAAAGACGTGACCGTCTGCTTTTTTATTTTTATGGGTAATAATGTACAGTTATAAAAAATTTAATAGTACTTTAGTTTTAGTGTATAATAATTAAGTAAAAATTATTGGGATAAAATAGAATAAAATAGAACAAAAAAATAATTATTTTAAAGTGAAAATTATATAGACAAAATGGTCTCAAAGATGTGTACACCACAAAGTTATATTTCCTTTATAATAGTTAAGAAAATATATATCTATTCAAAAATTAAAGGTACTTTATGTAATGGAGAACACTATGGGTAAATATTAATTTTTTTTTACTTTGACGAAAATTAATTCCACTTCATTACAACTATTTAGTCGCCCACCTAACCTTTACTAACATGGTAATATTAATTATTTTATTATTGCTATTATATTTGATAGAGATGTCAAAACGAGCTAGCTTGGCCCACACGAGCTGGCAGATAAACGAGCCGAGCCGAGCTGGCTCAGATTTTTCAAGGGTCAGAAAATAGCCAGCTCGGCTCGGCTCTTCCCGAGCTCGCGGGTTACTCGAGCTGGCTCACGGGCTGAATCAATAAAAAAATATTAAAAATGATTAAAAAATATTTTAAAATGATTAAAAAAAATTTTAAAAAATATTAAAAAATATTAAAAAACTAAAAAAATATTTAAAATGATTAATTTTTATTTTTTTATTTTTTAGTGTGGCTCGCGAACTAGCTCGGCTCGTGACGAGTTAGCCCTCTTCAGCTCGCGAGTTAAATGAGCCGAGCCAAAAAGACCCACGAGCCGAGCCGAGTTGGCTCGCGAGCCACAGCTCATTTTCACAGCTCTAATATTTGACATACTTGGTCATTTTATTTTAACCGAAATTTAGGATCAGATGTAGAGGATGAAACAAAATCCTAGACTGGACAAACGGCATATTTTTAGGAGGAAAAGTGAATTAAAATAACGAAGGCATAAATAAACGAACTGTTACTTGGATAATGGATTCTCTGATCGATATAGCTTCTTCCTAGTTTTACTGGTGTGAATTTACTAGTCTGAAATAGATATATGAGCATTTGTTTACTGGTTTTACTTGCATATTCTACTTTTGGCCACTCCCATCCATCCTTAGAAAAAGAAAAAATAAAAACGAGAGAAGGATATCCAAAGTTGTTGTGAAGGGTATAGACAGAACTTCGCGGGAAACAAGGTTGAAATTGAAGTGAAGAAGCTGTTATATATTAATTGTCACACATTTTATTTGGAACATTGACCATCCTTTCTAAAATTGGAGACACACCTGAAATGTCTCTCATCCACTGCTCCTATGTGTGTCCCATGCAAACAAACGACCTTAAAGTTGCAAACAATGGAAACAAGCGAGTTGGAAAAGGAGTAGCACAAACCCTCCTTGGATCTCTTTCTATCTCTCCTTTCCGTGCCTGGACTGAACCTAAGGCAGAGGCAGGCACTGCTCTGCCTTAGAGACAAAAAAAAAAAAGACAATTTTCACACCAATTAATAATAATGGCGTTTCAGGATTTTGACCTCATCTCAGAACGCCGAAGAAATGAGAAGAAACAAAAGCTGAGGAAGAGAATCCTCATAGGCGTTGTTTCCACCGTTGTTGTCATTGGTCTCATAGGCGCTGCCTTCTTCGTCGCCACCGACACAAAATACTTTGGTAACAACAACAAGAAGGAGGAGGGAAAAAAAGATGCCCCATCTGAGAGCAACAAGCACGTGTCACATTCACAAAGGATAGTGAAGATTGTGTGCAGCTCCGCTGACTACAAAGACAAATGTGAGGGACCCCTTAACAAGGCAATGGCGGATGACCCGAAACTCACACACCCAAAAGACCTTCTCAAAGTCTATGTAAAGTTTTCTGAGGATGAGGTCAACAAGGCCTTTGACAAAGTAACCAGCTCCTTCAAGTTTGAATCCGAAGAAGAAAAAGGAGCATTTGAGGATTGCAAGCAGCTGTTTATTGATGCAAGGGATGATTTGAACACATCAACCTCTGAGCTTGAAAAGATTGAACTCAAGAGGCTAACCGCAAGAACTCCTGACTTAAACAGCTGGCTCAGTGCTGTCATATCTTTCCAACAGACATGTGTGGATGGTTTCCCCGAAGGGAAGTTGAAGAATGATCTCCAGGATCTTTTCAAGGATTCCAAGGAATTCATTAGCAACTCACTTGCCATTGTGTCTCAGGCTTCCACGGTCCTTTCCACAATGCAAACACTTGCACGTGGCCGTTTGTTGCTATCGGCAGAGAATTCCAACTCCGATAACTCCCCAGTTGCTTCTTTGGATTCTGATGGATTCCCTTCTTGGGTCCACTCTGAGGACCGAAGGGTATTGAAGGCTGCGGATAACAGACCTGAGCCTAATGTCACAGTTGCAAAAGATGGCAGTGGAGACTTCAAAACCATCTCTGAAGCCATAGCAGCCATCCCTGAATCTTTTCAAGGAAGGTACTCATCTTATCAATCAATCAATTACTGTATAAGAAAAGTAGGTCCTAATTGAGACAGCCTAGTTCCTATTGATAATTAAGTTGCATTTTATGCTATGCATATTTGATCATGCATGGTATTATCATGCAGGTATGTAGTTTATGTTAAAGAAGGAGTATACGATGAGCAAGTGACAATATCAAAGAAAATGCAAAATGTAACCATGTATGGTGATGGATCACAAAAGAGCATCATCACTGGCAGCAAAAACTTTAGGGACGGAGTCAGGACTTTCCAAACTGCAAGCTTTGGTAAGTCTAAAACTAAACTTATGATCCCCTGATAAAATAACTCAAAAGTAGTTTACTATATCCATGGAACCAAATATATGTCTATAATCAATCAATCAATTCAATTTCAATTACCATAAGAGAAAAGTAGGCCATGACTTTCCAAGCTATGCGACACATGTCATCTATCAGACTGTGACATGTGTAGAAAGCACTAACTGTTTTGTACAAAAAGTGTGTTTCATAAATAACATTACTATTGATGATGATATTAATTAATGTATTGAGTAATGGTTTTGGTATGCATGGTGCAGTGGTGGTAGGGGAAGGATTCTTGGGTCTGGCAATGGGATTCAGAAACACAGCTGGGCCAGAAGGGCATCAAGCAGTGGCAGCCAGAGTGCAAGCAGATCGTGCAGTGTTTGCAAACTGTCGCTTCGAGGGGTACCAAGACACCCTATACACACAAGCCCACAGACAGTTCTACCGTAGCTGCATCATATCAGGCACAATCGACTTCATCTTCGGCGACGCAGCTGTGGTGTTCCAGAACTGCATCATGGTCATTAGGAAGCCAATGGAGAACCAGCAGAACATAGTGACAGCTCAGGGAAGAATGGACAAGCAACAAGCCACTGGCATTGTCCTTCAAAAGTGTGATATCAAAGCTGATGACTCGCTTGTTCCCGTGAAGGACAATATCAGGAGCTACCTTGGGAGGCCATGGAAGGAATACTCAAGGACCATTGTGATGGAATCTGAGATAGGTGATATGATTCACCCTGATGGGTGGATGCCTTGGACGGGTGACTTTGCACTCAAAACACTATACTATGCTGAGTACAACAACACTGGACCAGGTGCCAGCACAAGTGGTAGGGTCAAGTGGCCTGGTTATAAGGTCATTAACAAGGAGGAGGCTACCAAGTTCACTGTGGGGACTTTCTTGAAAGGCACTTGGGTGCAGGGATCAGGTGTACCTTCTGTGCAGGGCTTGTACAACTAAATTAAATGGTAATGGTAATGGTAATGGTAATGCCCCCTTAATTGTTGTTGAGTCGATCACTGCAGTTACTCCTTCAGGCTTCAGCCAAATGACACAACATGCAATGATGCAACATATTGTTTTGGCGGAGTGGCAATTGTCCATGTTCTTCGGGTTAAGTTTTTGATGAATTGTGTAATCTTTTTCTTTCTTTCTTTTTCCTCCTTTTTTTTTTACAGATAAAAAAGTTTTAAAAAAGTTTAATCTTGAATTGTGTAATCTTTGACTAACTACAGTGGGGGGTGGGAAAAACTTGCATAGGATTGTATCACCAAATGGGAAAATGTTAAAAGTAAATAGACTTATATACAAACAATTATATGTTCCTACTTCTTAGCTATCGTTAAAAATAAACAATTGACTCTGAACCCAGAGATGTTTGGAGTTTCTCTTGTATATATACTTGCAAATTATGCAAGGGAAATGAAATACTTTCTGTTGTTATTTTTTTATTAAAGATTATAAAAATATCACATTATTTTTAACTATATTTTATATTTTTAAATATTGGTATAGAAAACAATGAAGTTATAGCAAAAAACAAGAAAAAGTATTTCCTTTTTTTTTTTTACGATAGGAAAAAGTATTTCCTTAAACTAAATAAACAATGACATATTCTATTTCAGAAGAAATGACAAGAAACTCAAAAGAAATGGCAAGTGTATGTGCGTTGCACATTTAATTTTGTTATAAACTTAAAAAATGTTAATTTTTTAAAAAAATTAAATATATTAAAAATGGATGTTAAAATGTTTAATTCTATTGAATTCAGAATTACTGATAAAACGTTATTTATGCCATGAACTATTTAGTCATCCGGGGGGGGGGGGGGAATTACTGATAAAAGGGTTTGCTGTCACATATATATGCTTATATTTTAACCATACTTCACTTCATTTCATATAAGTGTAATTCCTACACCACAATTTTCAACATCAAAATAATTTGTTTGAATCAAGGAAGATAAAAAGAGATGAGAGATATTGAATAGGTGATAAAACCGTAAATATGTCTAAATATCACTACTCGATTGAAAAAACAAATCCTTAGTGGTGATAACTGATAAAATATTAGTTTAATCAACTTATATCTTTGAATTTTTTTAGCAGACCAAATGCGAGTCTCGAGTTTTTAAACAGATCAGAAACTCTATTTCACCATGCATACTTCCATCCATAGTCCATACTGTTATTATCTTAATATACAATAATCAATAAAACTTCTTTAAAATTCATGAAAATAACACTACAACAAACTCAAATATTCTATTATAGACTTACAAGTACCCGTGAACACTGGTCCTTCTACCAGTCTTCTTTATAACATAACATATAAGACAAACCAAATGCATAGAGCTGTCTTTGATATGATATCTATCAACCACATACACACCCGTTCCGACAAACACAGAAAGAAAGCCATCAAATCATTCATGGGTCACTTACCAAAAACAAATGTTATTCTATTTGCATTCAAACCTGGCATCCACATTGTTTATTAATTAAATTAAATGGCTCACTAGCTCACAGATACATTTGTTTATTAAGTTTTAAATTTGTCTGTATGTATATATATATATATATATATATATATATAACACCAACACTGGCAACACAGCCCCTTAAACAATCAGGGGGCAGAGATGGCATCAACAAGAGTTTTTAATCCTCAAATCCTGGTTCTGCTAATCTTGCTGCTGAAATTGAATTGCTTTGCATTGCTGGGTCAATGTGCAAGGTTGCTGCAGCAGAACACAGAAGAAGGAGGATCAGAGGACTTAGTCACTTCAACCTGCAAGCACACCCTCTATTTCCAAGTGTGTGTTTCTTCCCTGAGATCGGTTTCTGGTAGCAACAGTGCATCAGATCCCAAAACACTTGCTGGGATTGCACTGAATCTGAGCACAACATATGCTACAAAGACACTGTCCTATGTCTGTGAACTGAGGTCTTATAATAATGGCACCACCACCACCAACAACAACAACAGTTACATGTTTCGTTGTTTAAGTGACTGTGAAGAGGAATACTCAGAAGCCATAGGGAATTTGCAGGACTCAGCAGAGGCACTTGCAAATGGAGAATATGACAAGGTAGATACATTGGTCTCTGCTGCTATGTCTGATGCTGAGACATGCGAGGATGGCTTCAAGGACAACATGCTCAGTGATGACAACAACAATGATTCTAGTAACTATTCTTCTCTTAGTGAGCGCAACCGTTACTTCTCTGAGCTGTGCAGTAATGCTCTGGCCATTACAAAACTGTTAGTTTAATTTGAGTGAATTGATTAGTTAGTTCCCAAATGAAGTGAGTACTTGTTATTATGCTTGTTGTTTATGGTCCATATTGGAACAACTTGCAGGTTGGTGTGGTGGGACACTAACGTGTGTGCTGTTGTTGTTGATCTCTTTACCTGTTGAAACGTGCACTCGGCACTGTCATCCATACATTCATGTTTTTCGTTGAACACAATTATTTATTGCTTTATTGATGCTGCCTTCTCTTGTTTTTATTCGGTTTTTTTGATATTGAGTTCAACTCTTCAAGCTTCCCTCCCCAAAATACAAGGCACTCTTATTCTAATTTTTTAAAAAAATGCTTTATAAGATTTTTTTATAAATACTAGCGGACCGACGATTACCGCCATACTTATAGGATAAAAATATAAAAAAAATATGTTTAATAAATTTTGTTTAGCAAGTATAACACTATTCTATTGAGCTTTATGGTAATACCCCGTTTAAAGCCCTTATAATGGCGACCCCAAGATTCAAAGTCCTGACATGGGTAAATTTTATTTTTAGATTAAAAATAAAATTTACCCATGTCTAGAAAAGTGTGTTTTTTAAATTGAATTGGAAGATATTTTTTTAGTATAAAAATTTGAGATCGGGTAACAATGAAATCTTTTTTGGTGTATAAATTCCATTTTGACCAACACAATCAATCAACAAACTTATTTTCATTTGCATAACTTTTAGGTTTAGTTTTTTTTTCCGATAATGTAATCTTCACCCATTTTTAACATCTATTTTTATTTTTATACTCACTTATTCATGATAAAAAAATAAGAGAGAGCTCAAAATATTATTTATTTTTCGAAATACATATGTAAATTTCATTTTTCTCTCTTTTTTGGTCTACTTTTAATCTTTTTCTTTTTTCTTTTGGGTTTTGACAACAGGACCCAAAGAGAAAAAAAAAAAAGAAAGGGTGATGGTAAATACACCCCACAAAATTTGTCATCCACTCCACTTTAACTTGAAAATTCTAAAATTACCCTTTTTAATATCGCGTTTTGCTACTTCAGATCCCAAAATCGCATTTTTTCAGAAACTGGAGTTTTCGAAATATATATTTTTTTATTCCGAAAACTGAAAACTCAGTTTTTCACATTTTTTTTTAGAAAAATGTAGTTTCCGGAATACAATTTTGTTTGTATTCAAAAATTACCATCCACCCCAGTTTTTGGAAAAAATGCGATTTCGGGATCTCAAGAGGCAAAACGTGATATTAAAATGGGATAATTTTAAAATTTTCATGTTAAAATGAGATAAATAGCAAATTTTGTAGGGTGTATTTACCAACACCCTAAAAGAAATCTACCAAGGTAAGAAGACTATTTTTTTGTCAACAAGATAAAAAGACTATTTTTGTATTGGCCCAATCCAACATAAAACTGGCCGTAAAGAGAGGGGGGGTGTTGACCAAAAAAAAAAGAAGGGAGTGTTAACAAAAAAGAAAAAAAAAAGGAACTTGCTATTCCCAAAGCTTGTGGAGTAAGCTTCATGCCGGTGCTGGAAATTTATTTTGGCGCCCCTTTTTGAAACCCCACATTCTTCTCTTCCCTCACATTCTTCTCCCCTCTTCTCCTTGTGTGTCCGTGCAGAAATTAGCTGCTCGTTCGCAAAAAGATTGAATCTTTGAGTGGTGAGAAAGCATGGAGCAGCAGAGACCCCAGAAAACGGTGGCCCAACAACAACAGGACGAAGGCGAAGAGGTTCAACACGGCCCTTTACCCGTCGAACAACTCCAGGTCTCTCCCTCTCACCCCTTCTTCAAAAAATCCTCTCTTTTTCCCCATCCCCATAAAATCTTTGTCATGGGTATCAGTCAGTTCTCTACAGGTTTTTATCAAAATAACCAACATGTTAGTTCTTCCTCGTTTAGGAAGAACAATTTAGAGTAGTCTACTTGATAAGACATACAAATTAGAAAATTACCTTGCCACTATGAATGGTCAAGTTAAGATCTCTGAATATTTGAACATTAGGTCTTGTAGGGTACTTGAAACTGACATGCTTCAACTCAATTTCTCCCTTGACCTCTTCCAATGTCCTATTGAGAATAGCAAATATGGTTTTAAAGGCAAAAATTCACCCCCTCTCCAGCTACCCCAATTGTTTTAAAGGCAAAAATTCCCTGTTTTCTGAAATGAATTTCGTAATCTCAGGCATCTGGCATAGCCTCCGTGGACGTTAAGAAGCTCAAAGATGCGGGTATTTGCACGGTTGAATCCGTTTCTTATACTCCCAGGAAGGACCTTTTGCAAATCAAAGGTATCAGTGAAGCCAAGGTTGACAAGATTATTGAAGCAGGTATTCATTCCCCCCTTCACTTTTTTTATGTGTGTAATTCTTCAAAAAGCATTGGCCATTACTGGTGAAGGCTTGCTGTGCTCATTCTGTTTGCTTTCTATTGTTTCTTTATTTACAGCTTCTAAGCTGGTGCCTATGGGTTTTACTAGTGCCAGTGAGCTCCATGCTCAGCGAGAAGCAATCATTCAGATAACCACGGGATCGAGAGAGCTTGACAAGATATTGGAAGGTCAGACTCAATCATGAAAGGACCTCCTTTCTGTGTGGATTTCATTTCAAACATCATGTATTCATTCATATTTTTCACATTCACTGCTCAAGTTCACGTATCGTAACTTGATATGGCTGCTTCTACCAGGTGGAATTGAGACGGGTTCTATCACTGAGTTATATGGTGAATTTCGATCCGGGAAGACTCAGTTGTGTCACACTCTCTGTGTCACTTGCCAAGTGAGTAGGCATGATGCTGGTCTTTATTTTCACGTGATTTACAGCTTAGAATACATTCATTCAGAATAAATGCTGTTCTAGTGCATTTTTGCTGTAAAATTGAGCTTGTGAAGGTTTTAAGTTCATTATTTATCTGTCACTACTACATTATGCCACTGCCTAATGATTTAATTTATCCTTGGGTCTTGTAGTTGCCACTAGATCAAGGAGGTGGTGAGGGCAAAGCTATGTACATAGATGCTGAGGGCACATTTAGGCCTCAGCGACTCTTACAGATAGCAGATAGGTAATAGTGATTCTTTATACGACTTTGCTGCCCCGTGTCTGTAACATGTGCATTCAATATTTGTGTTCCTTAATGCTACAGGTTTGGACTGAATGGTGCTGATGTATTGGAAAATGTCGCTTATGCTAGAGCGTATAACACTGATCATCAATCACGGCTTCTGCTTGAAGCAGCTTCGATGATGGTGGAAACAAGGTGTGACTTCTGGTGGTTCCTTTTGCTGTATTGTTAAGATCTGCCAACTGCCAGAGTCTACATAATTTTTCTTTTAAATATGCATAATGCCATAATTATTGTCATCTTACTTTATCACGGGCTAGCATTATTACTAGCTGAAGTTGTAAGATTTTCCTTTTACTAGTGATGTTTGGTCTCAATTTGTTGATGTGCTTCATATAACAAAAAATTGCTTTTGAGGCTTATATTTTGATGGCATAATATACACAGGTTTGCTATAATGATAGTAGACAGTGCCACTGCCCTTTATAGGACAGATTTTTCTGGAAGGGGGGAGCTTTCAGCCCGGCAAATGCATCTTGCGAAGTTCCTGAGGAGCCTTCAGAAATTAGCAGACGAGGTAAAGCAATTCAACATTCTTGCTTAGGATGTTAAATCACAGGACATGCATGCTATGATTGACTTCTATTAGTAAATATATACACAATCAGTTTGGAGCCTAATGACTTGTTTGGATTGTGTAATTGCAGTTTGGTGTGGCCATTGTCTTAACAAACCAAGTAGTTTCACAAGTAGACGGTTCTGCAGTCTTTGCTGGACCTCAAATCAAGCCTATTGGAGGCAACATTATGGCTCATGCTACCACAACAAGGTCTAAACTATAAAATATGAATGAAACGTTCACTTTTTAATTCCTCTCTATGTTTGTTCTTAACCCTGGATGTTGATTAATTTCTTGATGACAGGTTGGCTCTCAGGAAAGGAAGAGGGGAAGAGCGAATCTGTAAAGTGATTAGTTCTCCTTGTTTGGCGGAAGCCGAAGCAAGGTTTCAGATTTGTGCTGAAGGAGTTTCAGATGTTAAAGACTGACCAATTTTAGCATGTCTCAAACTCTGAATCTCAATTTTTTGGTGTCCTTTTGTAAGTTGTAACAGATGATTTGCAAGTATCCGGTGTCTAATTTTGCAATATCGTTTTGGTGGCCCCTATTCTTTTACGGTTGTTGTGAAGCACCCCCACTCCTCTTGGTTTCTCTGCATTTTGTGATATTGATATTAATATAAAAGAATAAAATAATACCCTTATTTAAATATCCTAATCATGATTCATTCGATATGAAAGAAAAAATGAGTATTAAATAATATAATATGTCCCATCTTTTTTTAAACATTCTACCTCAAAACCAATCCAAACATAATTTCTTTCCTATAATATTTATGTGGAAATATTAATATTAATTAGCTAGATTTTATACACGTGTGATGCACTTTTTTTAATATTCAATTTTTTTCTAAATGAATGGAATCTATTTTAAAAAAATCTATTTAAACATATCACATATTATTTATTAAGATATAATTATTAGTATATACATATTTTACTTTAAAACCTATAATTATTACGATAAATATTTTCCTTATTTTCCCTTAATACCTACATATAATTAATATGAAAGATATTTTTTTATTCATTTAATTTAATACAAGAGTACAAGTTAATTTTATTATTTTTTCTTAACACCTATTTATAATTATTATGATATATATTTTTCTTATTTCTTTTAATACATGAGTACAAGTCAATTTTATTACTATATATAGATATATTGTGAATACCTAATTTTGGGGTTTCTAATTCTTTTTTTTTTATTTTCTTTCTTTAATAAAATGAAAATAAATAAAAGGAAAGGTGAAGCAAAATTTGGCGAAAAGATGGTGCATTCTTGTTTTGGTTGTCTTTGAAAATCAAAGAAATCAAATTCAAAAAATTGGATAATGCAATATAGTGAATTTGTCTTTAAAAATCAAATTTTAAAAAATTAGATAATACAATTAGGTGAGTTTGTTTCTTAATTTAACTTGAAAATCAAATTCAAAATTAAATAGTTGTTACAGAAATAATATAAATTAAGAGCTTAAAAAGCAAGAGAGGATTTAAGCCATGAGTAAGAAGAGAGTGATCAAGTGAAGGATCAAGGGTACGGGAAGGATTAGCACCAGCAATCAGAAAAGCATATTCATTCATGCTTTAACTATTCTGCTGCAGCCAGGTAAATGTCTAACCTTTAACATAAAAAAAAAAAAAAAAAAACCATGTTCCCGGTACCCCTGTGTGTCCCTGTTCTCTTTTTTTTAGATATTCTCTGCTTGAAACTGCAGTCCCTTGAGAATCTGAAGCGCCTCCCGTTTTGATTTTTGAATTCTGAAACAAAAACTAAAAAATAAAGGAATAGAAGAACAGGGTCTGGGCCGAATATTAATATTAATTTTGTTGAAAAGAAAATAATATTAATTTGAGAAACAAAACGGTGCGTTTCGTCTTGAACAGAAACTCGGAGCAAGCAAAGCAGAGAAGGTAAGAGGAAGCGGAGCAGAGCAGTGCGAAGAACAGGTGAGTGGGGAGGATGGGAAGCAGAGGTCCACCTCAAACGCTTCCAAATTCCGCTGCCATTTCAAGGGGCTACAACTTCGCTTCCACTTGGGAACAGGTCACCTTCCTTCAACTTCCCTTCTTCCAGTTCTCTCAATTCCACACTTACTTCCGTTTTTCTCTTTCCTCGACGGTGTTTAACTAGATTTCGTATTTTCCGTCTGCATTTCCATTCAATTATGTCATCTTAATTAATTTCACTTTCTCAACCAATAAATAAATCACGCTCCGCATTGGATCAGATCAGATCTGTGTGATGTTATTTGCCGTGACTTGAATTCGATATTTGAAGTGAGTTGTTGTGATTTGCAGAGTGCTCCTCTGACCGAGCAACAACAAGCCGCGATCGTATCCCTTTCTCATGCCGTTTCTGAGCGACCATTGCCTCTCAAGTTGGTAAGCCCTTGTACTTGTGCTGCTGCTGCTGTTGCCGTTTACATTTAATTGCTGTTCAATCGAAACAAAACAAAATGTTATTCGCGTTTCTCAATTATGCATTTGTAGGCTCAGGAGAATGCATCGGTGCAAGACAATGCCTTGTCCGTTACAACTGAGGATGACTCCTTCGATGACTCTGGAGCTATTAAGGCTGTTATGGTCAATACCAATCAGGCAAGTTGTCTACCCAATCTGATTACTGGCTTTGAATCTTTGGCATGAGTTTTTTACGTGCTTGGTTTTCTCTTTTTGAATTTGATGCAGTTCTACAAATGGTTTACAGATCTCGAATCCGCCATGAAATCAGAGGTTAGTAGTGTCTTGTTATGCCACACTGCTTCACGCTCTGTTTGTTTTGATTTGTGGGACTCCTTTACTTATTCTCCAATTGTAGACAGAAGAGAAATATCAACATTACGTGAACACTCTAACAGACCGCATACAGACATGCGATGATATTCTCCAGCAGGTCATTCTCTATCTGGTTATACTGGGTTTGTCGCAGTTGTCTGATTTGGTGACTATTCGTTTTCTCATTCGGTTTTCCATTTGGACTTGTTGATCTCATGCAGGTTGATGACACCCTAGACTTATTCAACGAACTACAGTTGCAGCATCAGGCAGTAGCTACAAAGACTAAAACACTTCATGATGCATGTGACAGACTGGTGTGGTTTTGTTACTTATCATCTCAATCTCATTTTCTGTTCTGTTTTCTTTATGGTGAAGTTTTGGCTGGAATGATTGTAAAAGTCATTGTGGGTGATGGTTGCCTATGATCTCTCATTCCTTTAATAATTAAATGCCTGTTTGGAAGAGATTCTTCTCAACGGAAAGTGCAGAACAGTGACAAATCACACCTCCCAATGCACTTTTACTGAAAGCTGCTCTTGGGCTCCTTTTTCTCAACGTCCGTTTGCGTTCTGCAGAATCTAATACAAACACACACTAAATAGGCCACATTAAATAGGTTTATGTATATGTTAAACTAGTAAATCAGAAAAACAAGTTAATGGAAGTGGAGATTTTAGGTTGCTTTACCACATTTCTCTTCATGCATGGTAGTAAAAATGAGTATAGATGAGTTGCATGCAACACAGTTTGTTGGATCTGTTATTCCTCACTTAGTATTTCTTCTTCTTCAGCTGAAATGATGTATTTGCTCCCCCATTCCTATTACAGGTACAGGAGAAGCAAAGACTAATTGATTTTGCTGAAGCACTTCGTAGTAAACTCAATTACTTTGATGAACTGGAGAATGTAAGGTTTTACTGCTGGCTTGACTGGATATTTTTTTTATTGTTCCATCTTGTCCTTTTTTGTTTAATGATCTTTGATAGCATATAACTTTTTAAAGAATGTGAACATGTTAATAGGACATACAAAATAACCGTCAACTTGCTAATAGGACATACTAAATTTATATGCTCCTATTACCTAATAATAATATTTTCCGTTGAAAGGTGCCATTCTGGTAGACGTCAGGGCAATGCAATAATGAGTGATAAGACTAGTCATTTGCTGTGGAACATGTAATTGAAGAGTCATCATCTTCCAAAGTTTTCTGACATTGTGAAATGTGTTTTTTAAAGTGTCATGCGTAAGTTTTGGTTGAAAAACTCAGACTCGCATCAAATTTTTGCTTTTTACCGTTTTAATGAATTATGGTCTGAGATATGCTGAAAATCTTACTACGAAATTCAGAGAGGTTATATTTCATGTGAAATTTCTATTAGCATACATAATTTAAATGTATTTTGTTGCTTCGACTATGCCGTCTGTTACTGTTACTACTATATGAATATTTTTTTTTTGAGTGTAAGGTCATTATGTTATGTACACCAATCACTTAATTGATATAATTCTCACTTCTTCAGTGTTATTGTTACCAAAAAAAATGTTTGTTGTTGCTGCTTTAATCTTTCAAACTCTATGTTGTTTTTATTCAGCATGCTTCTGCTAGTGGAGCTGGCAGTTTTTTTATTTTTACTTTGGCTTAAATTAAAGTTATGTATTCCTTAATACAGGTTTAGTATATGTGTTTGCTTTATTTAGAAGATGTGAATGTAGTGCAAAAACTTCAAATAGTTATTATTATATAAATGATGTATTGGTTTCTTTAAATTTTCCCCTACAGGTTGCTACCAGTTTTTATTCTCCAAATATGAACGTTGGAAATGAAAACTTCCTCCCACTTCTCAAAAGACTTGATGAATGCATCTCGTGAGTAAAAAAACCACTTTCATTCTTGTACTTTGTGTTTGTGCCATTGGTATGCCCAGTGTATAGAATGTCACCAAGTGATTTTAGCTTTGGCTTTATCTGTTTTCCTAATTGAACAATAAGTGTGATCGTTGACATTTTAATTCTTATCTTAGGTATGTTGAAAGCAATCCACAGTATGCAGAATCCAGTGTTTACTTGCTTAAATTTCGTCAACTCCAGGTGTATAAATTTTACTGCTATTGTTGAGTAATTTTCTCGAACAGTATGTACTACTTTTGGTCTGCTGTCTATGGCTGGAAGTCCTATGATATCTCATGTTTGACATATTTAACATACTAATTTGGAATAGTTGTTTTTTTATAGTCTCGAGCATTGGGCGTGATGCGCTCTCACGTGCTTGCCGTACTTAAAGGTGCCTCTTCTCAGGTGAAATTAATTTAACAGGTTGAGTGGATAAAATGTGTTTACATGTATTCTTCAAGGATATACAGATTTAGAATTCTATCTATGGTAATGTAGTTTTGTAAGTACCTCTACTTCAGGTCCAGGAAGCAATTCGTGGAAGTGGGGGTGACAAAACTTCTATCTCTGAGGGAGTAGAGGCTTCTGTAATATATGTTCGCTTCAAGGCAGCAGCGAGTGAGGTAAGCCTCTCCTTTTTATTTGAAATAAATCCCTTGATTTGAAGGTTTATTACCGGCCAACGAGAGAGAACACAAAAGATCAGCTTCAATGAATAAGCTTTTCAGCAGCAGATATCTACCTGTCCTCTATCCAGCTGATTATGAATTGTAACTTTTGCAGCTTAAGCCTTTGCTTGAAGAAATTGAAAGTAGGTCTTCAAGGAAAGAATATGGTCAAATCCTTGCAGAATGCCACAGATTATACTGTGAGCAACGCCTCTCTTTGGTGAGATGTTACTTGCTTGGTCATTGCATATTCTATGTATTATTTTTTTCAATATTACTGAGTCAACTGACTGCTAGATTCTTTGTTTTATTCCATAAAGATAAGAGGTATAGTTCAGCGACGAATATCTGAGTTTGCCAAGAAAGAGTCCTTGCCATCACTGACCAGATCAGGATGTGCATATCTCATACAGGTAGTGTTATTTTTAACATTTTGATGTCTTTCAGTCATTGGTGTCATTTTTTGCATATAGAATGAAGGCAATTTTCACTATGATATTCAAGAGTTGAGGTTGGCTTTAAATGTTGGTTGAAGGCTTTCACTCAGGATTTTTTGCTTTAATCTTAGCAGTCCGTTTTACTTTACTCAGGTCTGTCAACTTGAACATCAACTCTTTGATCATTTTTTCCCAGCTTCTTCAAAGGATGTTTCAAGTTTAGCTCCCTTAATGGATCCTCTGTAAGTTCGTATTCCTGTTACATAAGCATACTCAGTTTATTTTCTTTGAACAGGATAAAAAATTCATTAAGAGAGAAGAGAGATACATAGAAAGAAAATAATAAATCCTACTAGAGTAAAAAAGGCAAAAGACAAAGTTTCTCTTATTCAAGGATTCCAGTAATTCCTTTCCTCCCACTCAATACCTTGGAAGTTAGAACTCACTGTTCTTATATATGGATATGGAAAGGAGCTTTCACATAGTGGACAGGTAGCTTCGTTTATGTTGCTTTTTAGAACATAATAACCAATGGGAGAAGGTGCAGCCCATGATAGTCTTTTTGCATGTCCCAAGTACAAGGAATCTTTGGGGAGTGATCCTAGGAAATATTATGGGCATGTACAACACATGTCCAAATAAAAGTACTGTTTG
Organism: Glycyrrhiza uralensis; assembly: GCA_030159175.1. Classification (NCBI taxonomy): domain Eukaryota; kingdom Viridiplantae; phylum Streptophyta; class Magnoliopsida; order Fabales; family Fabaceae; genus Glycyrrhiza; species Glycyrrhiza uralensis. Next base: position 56,454,978 of record BRZY01000001.1, on the reverse strand, counting down.
ACAAAGGAAGCGAAGGAGCATTAGAAAATTGTTGTTATACTTCCTCACTTATAGTTTGTCTTTCTCGTTATTTGTTCTTATTTATTGTATAGTGTGAATCCTATTCTTTAAAAGCAAAATTTCCATGCCTCAATATAGGCGTATAGTGTCTGCAACCCTCATGATTTGATCAATTTTACTTGCAGATCAACATATTTATATGACACACTACGCCCCAAACTTGTTCATGAAACAAATATTGATTTTCTTTGTGAACTTGTTGATATACTTAAAATGGAAGTCCTAGGGGAACAACATAGTAGAAGGAGTGAATCACTGGCTGGTCTTCGTCCTACATTTGAGAGAATTTTAGCAGATGTTCATGAGCGATTGACATTTCGTGCTCGGACTCATGTACGGGATGAGGTAGGTTACTTTTAGGTTTTGTATGCTTATTTTAGTTATTATTTTTTATTGTTCCTGTTGAAGTTTTTTTTTTTTAATTTTTGTCCCTCTGGTTGTTTGCTCTCCACCTCATTACTAAAACGAAAAAAAAATCACCATTAAGTGTAGAATTGTGTCAATTTCAATCATTACTTCATATACTCAAATTTGTTGTTTCATTTTTTCCTTTTCATGAAAGAAATTGGACCATTGTTGCCTTGACCTCATTAAATGACCGAGTCTGTTGATCTATTTACGAAAAATAAATGATCTATTAATCTTGATGTTTTACATAATAGGAGATTTTATTTGTGTGTACATGTGCTTGCTTTAACGACTATGGTGCTCTAAACCTTTATTGAGTATCTCAACGGCACTGCTCTTCTCTGTTAACCTAGTTGGATTTTAGTTATCATGTCTTGATTTATTGGTTCAACATATAACCATGTACAACATGCAATCATGATGTATATACTCAAGTCACCATGTGCTTGTTTTTTTTTTGACACATCACCATATGCTTGTTAACGGATTAGAGGGATGTCAAGTCCTTCAAGACATATTTAGATGATTGGAGTAAATGATTTCCAGCCTTAAGAAACATTCTGGAGTAAATGTACTTTTTATTTTCTATTGCTGGTTGATAACTTTTTGACTGACCATATTGTCCCGTCAGGTTGTTTTCATGATGATTTAATTTCTTTTCTTATATCTTGGTTTCTGGAAACCTTTTCACTGGATCTTTTTACAGATAGCGAACTACATGCCAACTGCTGAAGATTTGGACTACCCTGAAAAGCTGAAGATCTCAGCTGAAAGTACATCTGAGATAAATCCTGTAAAGTGTCTTTCCCTGCAGTTTCTTGTTTTATCTTGATTATAGATAATTCAGCTGAGAATGCTTCTCACCAATGCATGTACATTTCTTGTTTCCTTTTGTACTACTGGAGACTACAATCTGACCTATATCTTTTTTGTGGTAATTGCTGGGAGTTTTCATGTAGTCACTTGCTTGACAAATTGCTATATGTAAATAGATCTAGATTCTAAATGACATTCTATTGATTTGTTTTCCGTCTTTTGTAATTTACTATTTGCTCAAAATTTGCAGGCTGATGACAATCCAGATATATTTAAGGCATGGTATCCGCCCCTGGAGAAAACTCTATCATGTCTTTCAAAGTTGTACCGTTGTTTAGAGTCAGAAGTTTTCACAGGTTTAGCACAGGTACTAAAGGCTTTATTATAACTATTTTTAGTTGATTGCCTTGTATTCCCTTTTATTGAACATTTATTAACAATAAGTTTTTGTAATTTCAATCAGGAAGCAGTGGAAGTTTGCTCAACATCTATTCAGGTAAAGCAAAAATCAGTTATCTTGTCTATGCAGTTTCATGGTCATGGTCATATTAATGTAATATACATATTTTTAAGGAAGAAAATTATGTTTATCTGTATTGGGGGTATGTTATCATTTTTTTTTTGTTGATAAAAGTTGAATTAGAAATAGAAACAGAAACACATAAGAAGTTGGAGGATAAGGAATCCTTAGACCAGATAAAGAAAACCAAAACACAGGCATGGATAAGCAATCCTATAAAACTAATCAGTGTAGACGAACTGTCCAATCTCTTTGCATATCCAAAAGACTGATATCCTGAAGTAATATATGTGCTGAAGTCTGAACATCAAAGAGGAGCCACATATACTTTTCTATCACAAAGACGATTTAGAGGAGAAGATACACCCTCAAAGATACGAGCATTCCTTTCCAACCACACAAACCACAAAATCCCATAAACCACACATTGCCACGAGATTTTGTTTTCTTTCTTATTACCAAACCCTTGAAGGTGAACTTGAAGAAACTGATTCAATGAATGAGGACATACCCTATTCTCACTAGAAATTCTAAAAATCCAAAGGTAGCTCGCAGCTGAACTATGGAGGAAGAAATGAGGCAAAGTCTAACTCAGTACTGCACATAGCACGCATGTCAGGAGAGAGAGCTTTATTAGGGCAATCAAACCTGCAACATGTCATTAGTGTCAATCCAATTGAGTACTGCTGTCCAAACAAAATATTTGACCTTAATAGGAGTTTTGGATTTCCAATATAAAAGGATATTTCATTAATTAAGGTAGAAAGGAAGAGTATGTAGCTGGAGGGTAAGACATCCTCATAGAAAAAATACAAAATAAGACACCCAGAGACTACTCATGTAACAAGGCATGCCAATCCCTCCGCATGTCTAACAAAGAAATGTCCCTAAAAAGCGATGAGCAGAACACCACCTACAATCCCCAAAAATAACTCTATCCCAAACGTTTTCTAGAGACAAAGAAGTTCCTTTCCTTTCCAGTCAAAGGTAGCAGAGAACAGCAAAGACAGAGCACTTTGCCAGAATCTTGGCTTCTTTACAAAAGCCAAAGCCTCTAGATTTAATAAGTATATACTGATGTAGATCCTTAGGACAGACCCAATTCTGACCAAAAATCCCAAAAAAATTATTCCAAATAAAATTTGCAGAACAATGCAAAAACAGATGAGTCCTGGTCTTTGAGCTAGAACAGCACATTGCAGTGAAAGGTCTGTGCTCTTGTGGGTCATGTTATCTTTTTAATATGGAGTATTTAAATTTGACAACTGGCCTGGACATTTTGATGTGCTTCAAGGTTCTAACGTTGGCTGTTTTATGATTGCTGCTTCCTCTTGTCTACCGCAGAAAGCAAGCAAATTAATTGTAAAGAGATCATCACAGATGGATGGACAGCTCTTCCTCATAAAGCATCTTTTAATTTTAAGGGAGCAGGTAATCCTGCGTTAGACTTAACCTTATGAACTATTTGGTACATTTTATATAATTTGTAAGTAATCTTTATTTGGTCTTCCAGATTGCACCCTTCAATATTGAGTTTTCAGTCACACAAAAGGAACTTGATTTCTCTCATTTGCTGGTTAGTGTCTCTTAGCCTAATATTATGCTTTGTGAGCTGGTACCATTCTTGTTTCAAATACTTTGTCAAGTTTGCACACATTTCATTGTCCATCACCATTTTATTGTTATGTGAATGTGAGGAAAAAGAAAGAACTTGGCCAATAAGTCTCAAACAAGAAGCACATGATTTCTTAGCCGGTCATTTCGCATAATTCAACTCATTATAAGAACATGATTTCTAGTCAATGTTTATGGTGCTGAGATGATGATGATAGATCTTAGTAGTAGGAGAGAAGAGAGGGAGAGAAAAAAATCGAAGAGAAGAGATGAGAAGAATCAGGGAACCGAGAATGGGTTCCGCTGCCAAGGGAAAATTCCCTTCCAATTGTATTCACAACTTTTCAGAGTGTTTACAAAAAATGAATCAATGAATCCTTCCGATTCTGTTACCGGGTATTTATGCTCTAACTACACTTAGATGTCAACCACAAGTCTAACTAACTCTTAGCTGTCATTATTTTTAACCACTTTCCTTCTAGAATACACTTTCAACTTGGGAACCTCTTGTTCCCTAACAATACCTCCCTCCCCTAAAAGAACCTTGTCCCCAAGGTCGAGCTCAGGGAATTGCTCCTTGATAAAATCTGCTTCTTCCCAAGTTGCCTCCTCAAGAGACTTGTTCTGCCATTTGATTAAAAGTTGAGCTACCTGCTGTCCGTCTACAATGACTGTCCTGCTATCTACCACTGTTTCGGGCAATGTATCTTCAGCTGCCAATTGCATCTCCGGAGGCAAAGTAGGTACCACCGGATGTTGTCCCACGGCCTTCTTCAGTTGGGAGACATGAAAAGTAGGGTGCACCCTTGCGTGGTCTGGCAACCTGAGCTTAAAAGCAGCTGATCCGATCTGTTTCAACACTTCAAATGGGCCAAAGTACCTCGCAGCCAACTTCGGATGCAGTTTAGGACCAATGCTTCCCTGTTTGTGGGGTCTGACTTTGAGGTAGACCCAATCTCCCACTTTAATCTTGCTAGGCTTTCTGTGTTGATCAGCAAAGCCTTTCATGTGATTTTGAGCTCTGCTCAAATGATATTTAAGCTGTCGCAGGGCCTCATCTCTGTCCATTAAATCTTGCCTAATCGATTCCACAATGATTTCACCCGGGACAAATTTTGTAAAAGAAGGGGGAGGTCTGCCATAAACCAACTCAAATGGGGTGCATTTTGCGGACGCTTGAAAACTGGTATTAAACCAGAATTCCGCCCAGTGAAGAAAATCCGCCCACAACTTAGGCTGCTCTGCAGAAAAACATCTGACAGATGATGTTTCTTGTATGGTCATGTTTCTTATTAAAAGAAGCGTACACCATCGCGGACAAATTACTAAGAAAAAAAGTACTTTATTTTAATGGAAAAAGACTTTTTCAAAAAGTATTTTAAAAATAGGTAACAAGTATACCAGGGAAAAAATAAGGTGTCTTAAAGGGCTGAAAAAGAATAAGTGTAAATTACACTCCCCTTCCCTGAAAGAAGCTTAAATTACACTTATCTCCTCTTATTTTAAAACCTACACTCCCCTCCCTGAGATATAAATGTGTCACATTTTAGTTTATTTTAACATAAGCAAACCTTTTAATGGTGGTCTCAACTTTGAATGATCCTTTTAGTAAAAATTTTCTTTCTTTACAATTTTCAATGTCATTATTATAACTAATTTTGAACACTTTTTTGTTGATTTAAAAACTTATGAAGATAACATGAAGTTTTAACAGATTTTTTGAATCATGGTGATGGAATTTGCCTGTTAATGTTTTGTCATGACTAGGATTTGGATTTTTGAGTTTGCTAATTTAGCTTGTGTTACTGATATATCATGCCAAAGGAAAGTCTAATTTTAATCATGAATATATGGAATATGCTTCAGGAGCATCTACGGAGACTTCTACGAGGTCAAGCCTCACTATTTGACTGGTCAAGATCAACTTCATTGGCGAGGACATTGTCTCCAAGAGTTTTGGAAAATCAAATTGACACCAAGAAGGTTTGTATTAATATTAATATGGTTTGGTCAAAGAACTTTAAAGCAACCTCTTGTTTGATGTTTTGGTTGCTCATTGCTAGTTTGTTGCTATCGCCCTTGTGCAAAATTAGATAAGAAACGAATTCCAAATAAAAATATTAGATAAGAAACATTGACAAGACAAGACATAACTCAAAATTGAAGAGTTTAATATATCTTCTTTGGTTTTGGTCCTTGAAAATAAGTTCTACATTCAAAATTAATTTGATTTTTATATGCATATATAATCAATCTTCTAATATGCTTATAGTCTCTGCACCAGCATTAATTGATTGGAGAATTATTAAAATGGAATCCTCAGTCAGGATGAGGAATTAAAGGAAAATATCAACCACCAAGAAAAATAGATTACGTATTAACTCCATATTAACCACTTTACTCCTCTTTTAGTGTCCATATTTTAATCGAGAGTTTTTTTTGTTTGTAATTTTCCTTTAATCATTTTATTTCACATGCTCCATAATCAAATTTCGACCATTATCTAATTCCATTTGACATGTATTTTCTTTCAGGAGCTGGAAAAAAGCCTTAAAGCCACCTGTGAGGAGTTTATCATGTCAGTTACTAAGCTAGTTGTGGATCCTTTGCTCTCATTTGTAACAAAGGTGTGTTTGAACCAAGTTATATATTTATTTCCCAGCTTTTGAGCTGAAAACATCAAACAGATCCATGGCTTTAAAGCAAAGGGCCAAAGGCACTTGTAATTATATTGTTGGCCCAGTACAAAATTTTGTTATCTGCATGCTGCAAATCTCGTGTTATAATCTTGCATCTGAAATCTTTCATTTCTTAGTTCTTACTGAACCAGTTTGGACAAACGTTTGAACAAGTACTTCTAGGAAAACAAAAGTTGAAATGATCATGCAATGACTATGAGTCTTCTAAATAACTTTCTACACAAGTTGAAATCAGCTTGTGCACCTCAACTTTTTTCCATAAGCTCTCTCATTTAACTTCTCTACAAGCACTTATAAATTTATAAGGACTTTTTTGTGAATTAGGAACCAAATACTTATATCAGTTGAGAAACTTCAGTAAACTAGAAGATAATCCAAACTAGGCCATAATAGATCCTTGTAACTTCTGCTATTATTTTGGTAACAAAACTGCTTCTAGGCAACAATCGCTATGAAGATTTAACTATTTTTATTACCTTTTAAAAGACAAATATTTTTACCAGATTTTCCATATTGTTTTTGTAGGTTACTGCAGTGAAAGTTGCGTTATCTTCAGGTGGCCAGAATCAAAACCTGGCCAAACCTCTGAAGGATCAGGCTTTTGCCACTCCAGATAAGGTGGCTGAACTTGCCCAGAAGGTAGCTTGTTACTCACTAGAATTATGTATGCATTATTCATTCATTGGACAACATGACATTCTATTCTGGATTCTCAGCGTTCTGCAAGGAGTTCTCACACTTGCTTGATAATCAAATAGTATTTGGCTGAATAATTTTTCAGTTACAATGCAAAGCACCGGAAACCCATGCTGGTCTTGGAAACTTCCTTGCTATCTTCAATGCTTCAAATCTTATGTTTGAAATAAGTAACACAGTAGCTTTAGATTAAACAGAAGTGCTGAAGATCTGTTTCCCAATAATTGTATTGTTTTTGTTTGTCACTGACCGATTGTCCCTTTGCGTTGAACATGTGGTCTTTTAGAAGCTCATCTGCATCTTAATGATGTCATACCTAAATGAAAACATAAGTTGAAGAAGAAAAAAATGTTCATCGTTTTATCTTGATTTGTCAATTCTCTTCTTTAATTTATCGTAGTCATCTCTGGATAAATGAGTTTTTTAATATTAAGTTTTTGAATCCCGTTCTTTTATCAAGCTTAATTGATGTTCTGTGGTCTAATAGGTCAGGACTGCTATTCAGGAGCAACTGCCAATAGTGATAGCAAAGATGAAGCTTTATTTGCAGAATTCATCGACAAGAACAATACTTTTCAAGCCAATAAAGTAAGTTTCTATGTAATGTAGAATTACGTTTTACACATTTTTCTGCACATTTGTACTGTGACAAGTACATCTTGATTGTTATTTCCTATTGCTTGACTATATCTCCATTTTGTGGGTCTAGGGTTCGGGGATGGCTTAAACTATCCATTAATTGATCCTTACAAATTTCTGTTAGCGTAATTATCAGTTATTAATCAGGATAATTATTTTTAAATATTACAGCTAAATATTTAGTATTTGTTAATTATCTTTCCTTATTTTCTATATTTACAGCTATACAACTTTAGGATTATAAACAAGTACAGTTAGAAGCACGACAAATAATATTCCTATACTCCTTCCCCATAATTAATTGCAACATTCTAAAACCTAAACTCAGCGGTAGTTCAATTTAGAGATATAATATCAGTAGAAATGCCAGTTGATTAGATGATGATGATCTATTGTGCATGGATGCTATGTTAAGTTAAAACCAACTGCTTAATGTTGGCTGATATTATGTCTGAGTTTGTGTTTCAGAATGTTACTTTCTAGTTATGCAGAATCTTATTAATCAAACGCTTTTTTCCTCGTGTGTATGTAGGACTAATATTATTGAAGCCCATATCCAAGTACAATCCCTACTGCAGTCCGAATACACGAGTGAAGAGATCCAAATTATTAATCTGAAATCCGTACAGGATCTGCAAACTGAGCTTGATAATTTCCTCTAATTTGTATGTAAAGACCATTGAATAACTTCATATTCATTTTTTTGGCCCCGCTGTAGGATCTTGAACAACATAGGCATAAGTTACATCACTACATCAGATAATTTTGTAGAATCATTAGCAAGGGATGGCAGAGTTGTGGTTTTGCCGCGGTTGATCTGTGTCATTTTTTCAATTTAACACTGGTGGATATTTTTATCTTGTACATTTTCTTGTTTAGTCAGCAACCAACCGTATATTTACCCAGCCTTCCGCTGGTAATTTTTGTTGCAAGACACAGTTGGATCCATGTATTTTGGTTACTATGGCTGATATGTGGATGAGGATTGATCATTTTCTTGATGTTCTTTCATGCGGTGTGACACAAAAAAAATGCTCTTTAATGCCACACGACCTGACTTTCTGGTTGTTTGGAAGAAACATAGGAAGCAACGTCTTATGGAAAAATGAAACGATATTTCTTCAATTCGCATTTTCGCTCTATTTTTCCGAAGTGTTATATTGCTTTGTAGTTTTTATACAGAGGATATTCGTGTCGGAATAATTTTGCATCTAAAGTAATTATAGTTACAGAATCAATGAATTTCATAGAATTATGTAATTTTTTTGTAGTCCATATATTTGTGCTTTTTTTATATTTCACTTTTAACAATTAGTAAATATTTAATTGCGTCTTTGTATTTTATATCTTAAGTTTTTTTTAAATGTTAATTATTAGAGTGGAAACTTAGTAAATTTTATGTTTATAATCTATTTACGGGGAAGAGTTTTTCAATCAACTCCATACGTGGGCAATCTTCTGCTTTAAATTTGTCTTTCGAATCTTTCTAGCGAACTCCTCTAACTTAGACTCATTGGGGGTATAAAATTTGAAATTAAGACTCCTTTGTTCAATTATAAATTTCAAAAAAATTATAATAAATTAATTTTAAACTCTTTATTATTGGTTTTAATGTTGTAGACGATAAAATAAAGTTTTAGATATCTAGCTTTCCAGTATTAAAACTGTAAACTACTTATTTTATTGTTTCATAGTTGATACTAAAAACTTTTATTGTTTCATAGTTGATACTAAAAGATCAAAACTATATATTAATAATACTAAGAATTATAAATAAAGAAAACAATCTATAAAAAACTTCATTATATTAAATAAATTAAAATATAATCCTGAGAGGAATAGAGTGTGAATCTTAAAATAAAAGAAAAAAGAAGTGTATAATGGGAGTAACTTTCTCAGTTATAAAATTCTTACCTTACTCGTAAATTAAGGCCATGATATATATTAGAAATGCCCCTGTTTTAAAATATGATTTCACGTGTGATAAACAATGATTTAAGTACTCAAGAAAATGATAATACACGGTGCTTACCCAAACCAAAAATTTCTAAATGTTACCATTTCACAAGAAACCAAATAGAAAAGCTGAGTTCAATACAAAAAGCCTTCAGAAGGTTATATGATCTGTAAATCAAAATTTGAAGCCAAGTGATTGGGAAAGCAAGAGATAATAAAATACACACTATAAAAATTGCCCCGGGGGGGGGGGGGGCGTGGGAACAATTCACTGTACAGTTAGTTACCCTTGATAGACATGATCCAGCATACCCTTTCAACATTCTCTGGTAATTGGAGGTGCACCTACCATGTTCTCTAATGGACACAAATTAACATCTGCATTTATCAGATAATAATACAATGCAGCAGACAAATGTTGCGGGTATAAGGAGAGAGGAAGGGGTAATCTTAACATTTACAAGATATAAACTTTGGCCATACCAATGAAATGGGTCCCATGTCATGAATTTTCATCACAAAGCTCAGATTGGGACCCACTGGGTTGTAAGCCTGGTGGTGGTGGAGGAGACCATTGATCTGGCACCATAAGAAAATATAAACTCATGGCTTTCCTGAACCGTTTCTTGTACTGCTGTGGTGATATGACAGTTGGAGTAGTATTCTTGGGTCCACCAAGGATGCCTGAGGTCTTCACCCAAGTTTCAAGGTGCTTGTCCCATGTATATTGCCTCATAAAATCAATGATACCTAAAACCAGCTCATGCTTTTCCTCATCCACTCCAACCAGCAATGAGTAGTCCATCACATATATTGACTGCAACCATATGCACAATGTTATTATATTACCTAAAAATATAAATGCAAAAGAAAATGCATTCTGTAAGAATTTGGATAGTATCTACATAAAAAACTGCACTCCATACGCAGAGGCAGCAGAGCATTCTGTGTTGCTGTCGCAGATTTTAGAAACTTAACCGACGAACCCGTACAAAGTACAAATCTTTTCTTAATATAAACAGTCCCAACCCAGGATGTAACACGTGCCCCACCCAGGACCTAGGGCCTATTTTTCTTATGTAGTAATAATTGATGATTATCAAATTTTATAAACGGGGCAACCAGACTTACAGCAAGGAATGCAGTATCATTCCACACAGCCCTCTCAAGAAGCCGCTTTGCCTTGTTCCCAACAAATATTGGAGAGGTTGGCATAGCTTCAATGAGATTCTGATCCAGCAGAACTTTGTTGCTCCCACTTGTATCTGGATTGTACCTTGACCGAGAAGAACCCTTGAGGTCATAAAGCCGTCTAATGTTACGCCTATAAAGAAGATTTTCCATAACCAAAACATCCATTTTTGTTTCCTTCCCTCCTTTGATGTGCTTTGATGTTACCTTCAAAGAAAAGAAAGACGTACAAGCACAGCCAATGAGAACTGAAAAACATATCAATGATTTTCCACTAGGAAAGCTGTTTCACAACAAAAAATTCAAGCCAAATCTATGATGAAACCATTTATTTGGTTGCATTGGTATGATTATTCACGTGACAGTTTCTAGAATATAGGATTGAAAACATGAATCTGACAAAAATATTTGGATAATCCAATGGTCCAGAAACTGCCACCAAATGCTTCCATCATAGACTTTGTCATCTATATTTTATCTTATATGAAAACATATTCATTTTATCTTATATGAAAACATATTCAACCCATGGTACACTTGTCTTAAACCCATGCTTATAAATAGATAAAAAGTGGAAGGGCAGGTATACCATATACCCAACCGATGATTCCAAGTGGATAAATATACTAGAAATAAATAAATCATTAGTAAAATATGCCATCAGAACCTAAGTTAATATAACGAAAAGTACCTGATAAATGCCCAAAATCTTTGCTAGACAAGTTGGGCTTCCTGTACTGATTGACTCGGATAAATATTTAAAATAAGCTGGTGCAAACTTGTTAAATGACTCAAGCTCTGTCTTTGTAACCTGCTTGATAATAAATCTATCATCCAGGGTTTTTGCAAAGAAAACGTTGCTCTTTCCTCCCTGAGCCCCCCACTTCTTACAACGACTAAGGGACCGCACAAAATCTAGCTCGGAAGGGCAACAAGTTCTTCTTAGAGCCTCAAATCTCTTTGCATAGTAGCAAGTTACAGTATATTTCACCTTTCCAAGGGAACTATCATCAGTAAAAGAAACCCTTGCATGAAAATCCTTTGAGTATGAGAGTGGATCCCCAGCCAGCGAACTCCGAGACCCAGAAGTGGATAACATGCTCTCATCAGAAGATCCAAGACTTCTGTAGGTGTTAGTAATACTCTCGTCAAAAGAGTTAAAAGAAAGTAGACTTGTTGAATCAAATAGTGGCAATGAAACTGAACTGTCTCCACTGTCTTTAGATCTATCAGATTCTGACATTTGGATATGATAATCTTTTGACACAAGCACATATGCTATAACACTAGTGGGTTCATCATCATAGACAGGCACTATGGTATCATTAATACAGGCAGGCATTAGCAGTCTAGCACCAGTCTCGCGCTCCAACTCTCGAAATGATAAAATGTGGACAAAGTTGTACTCAACAAGCTTCTGTGTATTGAAGATGGAAGTTTTGTTGAATGAGCATAAGTTTGCAAAAGGCATCCCAGTCCATCTAGCATCAAGTCCTTTGGAAAGCAATTTAGAGTCCCTAGTGCATCCTGTCTCAATCCCACCTGTATCAGCAGTATAATTATCAGAATTTGATTTTGCAGTACCTATATTTGCCGTAGGTGAATGAACTATCACAGCTGCTGCACCAGGAGGTTGACAACCATTTTCTTTGTATGATAAATTTGTAGGGTGACTTCCACCAGTCCATGCTGCATCAAGGGTGTCAGATAAATTAGTGACAGTAGGAGATTCCCCTTCAGACAAAGTCCTCCGTACAGCTCCTCCAAACTCCAAATTGTTAGATTTATCACTGATATTTGCACCAGCAGATAGGGAAAGATCAATCTTACCATGACTTGTGTCTTTGCCCTTGTCCTCACCTTTGATCATTTCACCAGACTGACTAAGGAGGCCAGTGTTTTCTAAATTAAGGGTTCCATCAGCTTTTGTTTCCAAAAGAAAGGAATCACAACTGCTATGACCTCTTGCTGGCCTAGTAGCCACATCTCTCTCAACAACCTTTTCCCTAGAACCAACCGATTTCTCTCTCTGATAGGAGTTCCTTGAATCTTCCTGAAGAGTAATTTTACTTATATTGGATGCATATATCAGGCGCTGGTCCCAAATATAAGAATGGATAAGGATATGCCTGCGCAATTTATAGATCTCTAGAATATCAACTACAGGCTGACCAGTTTTGGCCTCTTTATGCAGCAACTTCTGAAACAAGTCCTAAGTAATCCAACATTGCAAATGGGAAACCAAGAATTAATGTACTATCACCTCTTAGTCAAGCAAGGAAAATCAACAAAATTTAAATGAACCTAATTTCTTCATCAATTAATATGGAAAATAAGTGGAGGGCTAGATCAAAAAAACAAGAATGTAGTTGAAAATTTTCATCCCATTCATTTGGGAACTCTTTTTTGGAAATCGAAGGGAGGGATCAGGAGAGTAGTTGAATAAGAGGCAATGAATTTCAAAGTCTCGAACCCCCTACCTCAAATTCTTCTTTCTCTTTCTGCAGCATTCCTTTAAGTTCAGCAATTAGATGCCTAAATTCTGCCACTGTATTTCCACCCTCCTGCTGCACAGGACCTGAAACCTTCTCTGAAATTTGATGTAGAGCATTGCACACTTCACTAAACAGTATTTCAGCCTTGTTATGTACCTGCCAGACAAGATAAACGATCTCATAAATGCAGAAGCACTCAGAAGTGGATGCTCTATCTTAACAAGATTAGCTTATTAACCTCATGTGCTTCTTTCCATAGCCAGTCCTGACTATCATGGTTGAATTCAAGTTTAGGTGGGGGAAGATAAACAGAATAAAGGTCAATTGAAGCATAGCGAAAGCAAGCAACCATCTTCCCGAAACTGCATACAGAGAAAAAAGAAAAGAAAAGATGAGTGCGGTAGTCTTAATTGACTGTGGGGTATGGACGTAATATGGGTGTGCAAGGGTTTATCTTACAGCTACAAGGAGCTATAACATAGCTACAATCTCACGTACCTATTGCTGTAGAAGAGGGAAGCACAATGCATGCAAATATCTATTGAACAATTCAAGTTAAAGTAAATTACTCTCGGCCTCACCTCCCCTGCATCTTGTCCTACTAGAAAAACGTCTCTAATTTGATAATCTACACAAATCTCCCAAGGTGCAAGGCTTGCTAAAATTTTATATAAAAGTTCACCCAAAGTTGGTGCAGGTCTTCAAGGGATGAGATTATAGATTTTTAAAAGAGCAGTTTGCATAATATGAACAAAATGCAAGGTGGGAGTAGTTACTTTTTAAATTAAACCTGTTTAACTTTCAATAAAATACTAGAAAAAGTCATTTGGCATTCTTTTCAGTTCCACCACAGAGACATGCGAACATACGAGTAAGCAATAAGCCATCTGGTGCATTCATCAAATTATTCTTCTATGATATTTTAGACTTGGCAGATGGATACGTGCCTGCTTTATTAAATGAATAGGGACAACTGATTAAACAAAAGCACCAACTTTGTATGCATTTCAAGTTCAGTATAGTTTTTGCTCATTGTAATATTCAACGATGCCCCATTTATTAAACACTCAACTTATAAGGAGAAAAGCATACCCATAGAATCTTAAACAGTCTCTGTGGAGTGAATGACCACAACTTGCAACCCTGCTTGCTGCTGCATGATTTGAAAAGCTCAGCTCCAAAAATTTCCCAAAGGATAAACCCCAGGCAGCATCAGACATAACTATTCTCCGTGTAGCAGGAGGAAAACCATTTACACGAGGACATTTCAGGCACCTGTGCCACATCCAGATTTTATCTTCTTTTTCCCCTGGTAAAGGAAAATCTGAGAGTTTCTTAACAGAAATTGTCAGGCTCCCTTGCCGGTGAGTATAACAATGAACATGAGCTTCTGGTGGCATCTCACATGAGGAGCAAGGGTAACTCTAAAAAGGAAATGTTAATCTTATTTGAGTTTTGGAGTCATAAGGTAGCCATTGGTGATAAAAATTATTTAAAAAGGAAGTAATTTGAAAGAACAAATACCTGATCAAATAGTTGATCTCTCAAAAATCGACCCAAAGGCTTATCAGAACTTCCATAGTATTTAATTCTTACAAGACGGGACCTTTCACAAACAGTTCCTTTCCACACACAACGTGTTGATAAAAAGACCAAAATACTCTGATGGTCAGAAGTTGAGGGAGGAAAATCTTCTTTTAAATGTATCATGTCATCATCATCATCATTATTATTATCATGTTTTACAATAGGTAACTCAGGATCAGCTCCTTGATTTGAAGCCAAGGCTACAGCTTTGATGTGGTTATTGCCATCTTTCCCTGAAGGCACAAAGGTGCCAAAGGAATCTGAAATAAGATCATTGTTCAACATTGTTTTCCTTCCCTCATCTTGTCTGTATTGAAAAGATTCCTTGGGACATTTCTTATCATCTTTCTTAGAAGCGGTATTTGGGAGGAAACTATTGCAGTGGGAAGATGGCATATCCTGAGCTGGTTGGGCAACATCACTAGAAATTTCATGCATGTGGATCGAGTCGCCCAGCAGTGATCTTTCAACGGACCCACTGCAGCTAGACGGGGTTCTCTCTGGCTTGTTGCCATCATTAGATTTTGGTACTTCTTTAATACTTTCAGCTCCCTGTTGCTCTTTACCAGTGACAGAAGAAAATCCAGGAATAGTTGAAATGGATTTTACAATACTAGATGGTTTATCAGGTAATGCAACGGTTATGGGAGATTTCAAGGGAAACTCTAGAGGTGAAGCACCTTCATCAGCCAGAAAACATGTCTCCAGTGCCAGATGATAGGCTGCAAAGACTCCATATTGGACTACATGTTTCACCTTCTTCAACTCATCCCCACTGGCACCTTTGAGCAAGATCTTCAAAGTAAAAAATACACACAATAAATAAACAGACAGGCAAAAAAAAGTAGAGCAAGAGAACAACTCAAACCCTTGCTAGGTTGATAAAAATAAAGATAGAAAATACAAATTAGAGCATACATATATGCTGAATTTCAGCCAGCAGCGAACAGGTAAAACAACTAGCTAGGGACAGCGGCACTAGAGACAGCAGCAACTCTTACAGGCTCACAGAGATTAAAAACTTTTAAAGTATTCGCCGACATGATATAATTCACTGGGTAGCCGCAACTAAATTATATTTTATGTTGTTATGTAATGAATTTTAACAGCTGCAATTTTTAATCATTGTGCTAATCTTAATATGGTTTTTGGTTCCCTTTTCCATTATCAGCTTAATCGTTTGGGATGGTTATACAACATAATGTTTAATCAGTTGTATGAAAGAGAGATAATTCAAGTCTGAATAACTGCATCAACTATACAAAATTTTCCTTCTTGTGGTTTTCACCCATGTTTTATTTAGCTTAAGATCATGTTGAAGTATTGGTAAGAAATCTATCAACTTAAAGTTTGGGATATATAATAAACGATCATGACAGCAAAGATAGAGGACTGACAGAGTAATTCCAAGACTGTGTGCAGTAATATGTTAATGTACTGACACTGATTTTTGTGTCCCAAAATATGTCAGGTATAGAACTTACAGTGCAACCCAAAGGTTTCGGGCAACCCTCAAAGAACATCAAAGTCTTTGTTGATTTTTTCCCGCCTTGTCCAGCACTACCATGCTCCTCGAAAAATTTGTCCACGTGGAATGTTTCACAGTAACCCAGCTTTGGAGAGGTCAGATGATCAATTGAATGGACAATCTGTGCCCCAGAGCAACGGGCAATACGCTCTAAAAGAGGCCTTTTAATATTCAGAACAAGTGATATGTCTTTAGCAAGAAGGTATTCTTGAGCATAACGAGATACTGACTTCTCTACCAGAAGAACATTGGGGTGATGGGCATCAATCTTCGCAACTGCCATCTTCAAATGGTCCATCTCCTGGGGAAGAGTAAAAAGATCAAGACATTGAAAACTATTATTATGGAAAATAAGACGACAACAACCAAGCTTCAGTAACAGCTTGCATATTTTGGTATATAATTATCAAGTTTTAAGAGCTAGATTGGGTGGAGAGAACCTGCTGCAACAAAGTATCGACACTAGATAACTGGTTGGAAACACGCTGATACTCCAAAGCACCTCCAAGTACTAGAAAACGTGGTTTATCAATTTTTGATGTCATTCGCCGATGAGCCACATTCTTCTTACAAACAACGCCTTTAACCACCATGCTGGAAATATCAGTAGCACAAAGCTTAAAACAAACACTTACATAATCTACCAAAAGACTGAAATAACATAACAGAATACAAGCTCCAGCACCATACAGGTTAATACATTAGTCCATTAATATTTTTCCTCATTCCACTATCATTACCTTTCATTTCGATGCCCACTAGCTATGCATTTAACCTTTACATATCCACCAGGATCCATTCCTCCACCCCTGCTCATATCAGGCTTCAGAAGCGTAGCAGCTTCCCAAGACAAAGTGGTAATTATATCCAACCAACCCTCTTTGCCACCTTCACCAATAGTTAGGTTTTCCACCTGTAAAAGCTGAGCTACCAGAGCTCTAAAATGCCCTTCCACTACATTCTTCATGGCCTTCCTATGATCCTCACTTGATTTATCTCTGCTACGGCATTCTCCGGAGCCAAAGCTAGAGGAGGATGGTAGATATCCCCATTCTCCAGTACTACCTTCTTCTTCATCATCAAAAAGAACAGCTTCTCTATCATCCTCTTCATCTTCCGGCTCAGGAGGTAGCCACAGTAGCCCATTATTCTCAAAATCCACAGGCTCCATATTACTACTCTCCTCATGATATAGAGATGTTTCACATCCATCAGTATGATCATGCTCATCAGCTTCTTTTCCCGGTGCTCGAATTCCATCTGCACCTTCTAGATCAAGATTCTGCGCTGGCGTTAGGCAACTCAAACTTTTTTCCTGAATGTTATCTCCATCAGAATGCACTATATGTGGTCCATGGACATGGTCAGTCCCATGAACGTTAACTGGGTCGTCATAGTCATTCGCACAGGAGTAGTGCCTTGATTCTGTGTCAGAATGATAAACACCATAATCATCATCCTCATCATCACTCCTGGTTCAGAAGAATAAACATAAAATAACAGTAAGAACAGAAAAAAAAATCTGATCAGAACAACAGAATTGACCATCGCAGTTTGACGCACTAGTCAAATATATATTTCTAAAAGTCGATGAATCAGAGTCTATAAATGAAACTTAGAACTAATGTGAAAGAGGATCCTATCTAGTATCTACACACCCCTTTTTTCTCTACAAAAAACTCACACCCTATTTCTGCACCACTAGGTTTATCTCTGGTCCAGCACAGGATCACATCAAAACTTTTGCTGCACATCCATATAAAATCCACAGCTCAGCAGACATACAAAAACACATCTTTGCAAGACTATCATTCATCTATGAAAAGACAGATTCTCAATGGGTAAGAACTCTAACTCACTTTGTTAAAAAATGAACCATCAAAGAAAGAGATACCTGTTGAAGCAATAGCCAAATTGGTTAGAAGGAAAATTCCCAGCAGCCAAAGAAGGATTTTTACTCCTCCCAGAATTTAAACTTTCTTGCTCATCTGTTGTCATATTCACTTGGGAAGACTGATGTGGACTATAAGGCACATGCTGATAGGGCCCAGTTGAGTAGGGAACTGAACCAGCAGTGCTGCTGCTACTGTTACAGGTGCAACTGGACTTGGTGCTGACCAAGCTTGTCGCAGATGGTGAAGGGCTGAGACAAGGGGTGGCTGAAGGAGTGCCATTATCAACAGATGCTACTCCCTGCTCCCATTGTTTAAAGCAATAGTTACAGACCCTAATCCTTTCCCAATCTTCACGACCACTATTTGGCTCATCCAAAGGTGCAGGAACAGAATTGGCAGTACATTTTGCACAAAACACTCGACCACAGATACGACAATGATGCCTGCGGTTGAATATTGTGAACTGTGAATCACACTCATAGCATACCCTACAACTCTGATCAGGCATCCAGAAATCCCTCGACACATTTGGTGGCTCAGCCCTTCGAGGGATCCAGGACCTAACTACATCAACAAGATCAGATCTTTTCTTGTCAGGGGTGCCCATGGACTGTGATTCCACCCGAGCCCACTCATTATGAGTTCCTCATTGACCAGCCTTGTTAACATTCCAGGTATCTCAGCTCACGATGCTGGTGAGAAGCATATGCATGTGAACAAATAAGTAGTCTTCAGAAATCGAAAAGCGATGGGAACCAACACCACTTTACATTATCATATCCAGCAATCATGAATTTTTTTTTAAAGTAAGAATAACCGTATGATAGATAAACAATATCCAGTATATACTACTACAGAGAATAAGAGGAAAGCAATTTATTCAGTTAAGAACTGGGAATCATAATCAAGTCAAAACTAAATCAATATCTACATGTGAACCTTAATAAATACGCATTTCAGTGCTAAAATTTAATGTTGATCAAGGAACAATAGAACCGCAATAAGAGGTTTCAGTCATGTAATTAATATTACTATATCAGTCGTGTCCACAAACATCAAAAATTGGCAACAATATTTGAACCTAGAAAGCTAATAACAGCTGAAAACCTTGGCCTGTTATGTCTCTTATTGCGTTAATTAACTATTCTAATCCCCAACACTCAAAAGCTCTTAATAATTCTTCATTAAACCCAAAAGTCCAAAACATCAATCAATATCACTTAAATAAAAAAATTGGCTTTCTAAATTCACAATTAAAATTAAAATGGAACAGATACTAGTAAGTATATATAATTACCAAATGGACTTTTTGAGATTAAGTGGCAGACCAAAGGGCAGAGGCCAATGGCCACCGCCATGGAAAAATGAACCAATCTTCTCAGTTCAGATGATTTCATTCAGCTCAATGCCTCAGTTTCCAGCATACCCAGAAAGCAAATTCAACACGAAACAATGACCCAGATGCAAAAAAAAACACGAACCAATCAAGCAAACAAGCACAGAGTCATCACCGTCATCTGAAGCTTCTTCTCGAATTTTCCCAACTCAACCGAAAACCTCTGAGCATGCACGTAAAAACAATTAACTTTTTGGGAACTGAAACCTTCACAAACCGCAATCAGATCTCACACACACACACCCTTTCCAGAAAACGCAAGAGCAATAATAATAATAATAATAATTACAAAACAGTGAGAAATTATTAATGATTAATAAAATAATAGTAATTAACAAATTTTGAATGATGAGAAGAAGAGAAGCACACACAGAGAGAGACACAGTGTGTTGTGAGAGTCTGTCACACCCAAAAAAAATAAAATAGAAAAATCGTCATTTGCTTGGCGCCACACCTTATCACGTGTGGATCCGACACTCACTACCTCGTGATATTTTTTATTATTTATTTTCTGTCATTTAAGGTTTATTTATTTAATTTAATTTTTTATTTTTTATTTTTAGATTTTTTTGTTGGAAGAAATGTTAACCAACGGCCACGTGCCCACACACCTTTATTATTATTATTATTATTATTATTTATTATTTATTATACATCTGTGAATCTTCCAGCTTCTATAATTACACGTGTTTTCTGAATTATTAATTATTAATGAATTACAATTAGTTAATTTCCAAAAAAAAAAGTGTATACATCTTTTTTCTCCTTCTCTTTTTTGTGAATTTATCATTTTCTTTTTATCTTTTGGTCACGATTATTGTTTAAATTTATATCTTTCTTTTTTCACGGTCACGAGAAACTTGATCAATTTTCGCTGAAACGACATGCTACCAATAATCTAAAACAATCTTTTTCCTAATTTCATAAGTGGAAAATGCCATAAATTTATTGACATCGATTTTATATACCTATAAAATGAAAGGTTAAGTGAATAAAACAAAATGAAAGTCAAAAATAGAAAGAGAGAGTAAAATGAAGTATAAAATAGAATTTTAATTCATATACTAATATTTTTCAGAGTTTAGAAGGAAAAAATAATTAATCTACATCCTGATTGAATCATTTTATTTTAGATATAAAAAAAGTAAAATAAAAATTTACCTTGTGGAAAAGTCTAAATCACATGACAACTCATATAGTTTCAAAAAGTTGTAGTTTTGAGATCTGCCAACGTTAAGATCAAACTGGGTAGTTGACAATATGACGAATTTCGGACTTTAATCATCAATATAGACACGTCAAAAAGTAGATGGGAAGAATGGAGGCTTTGAAGTAAATTTTGCCCTTTTTAGAATTTTATAAAACAAAAATGGAATGAAAAAAAAGGTATAAGGCAAAATTTGGATGGATTTTGGATACGGGATATTCGCTCCTTTAGCTTTTTTATTTTGTCTCAAAATTTTGATTGTCTTAAAATTTTAAGATATAATTTATCATTTTTTTAATTATATCTTTAGTTAATTAATAAATTTTGAGTGGAGTAATAATTAAAATAATTAAAAATATTAAAAAATATAAAAACTTACAAAGTAATAATAAATATAAATATTTTAATCTAAAATTATTCAATTAATTATTTATTAACCTATATACTACCTCCTTAAACCACTAAAGAAAAAAGAACGGAGAGAGTAACTTTTAGTGTCGTATCATTGTGGGAGAGGTGGGGGACGGGCGGGAGGGGGATTCTGTGTAAACAGGTGTATGTATTCTCTTTTTTTCTCAACTCATACAGACCCTTGTTTTTCCTTCTTAATAACTCTAACGATTATTATTTGTGGTACACAATGTTACACAGGTGAAGCACTGCACTTGATGCCGTGCTTCACCGTAGATGCCACCCATGTTGGAATGGAACCTATGGAATCTGCAAAATCAAAGGGGAACAATGAAAAGAACTTTTAATTAAAGCAGAAATGAGATTTTTTTTTTTTTTACTAATAACAAAGCAGAAATGAGATGTTAACAGCAGAATTGGATTAACATGATCCGCACACTCTAAAATATTGTCGGTACTTGTCGGAGCGGAAGCATTGAGATTAGGGACATTGGATGGATGGTCTTTGAATTGAATTGTTTGGTACTAACATAGCATCAAATCATGTTCACTCAGCACTCGTGTCTTCGCGTGGGTATGAATTAATTCTAAATAATAAATAATCACACATTACCAACCTGAAAATTCCAATTCTAGAAAAACTCCTCCTCAGCAAGGATAAAAGAATTCACCAAACATATATAACTTGTTCCATCCATTGTCTATGTACAATTAAGTCTAATAACATATTCACATTATAAATTTGTGTTTTGGACATTTTGCAATATTTGAAATAATTATTATGTAATGTATAACTAAAGTATAAGCGCATAGATCCCTCATCCCAGGGAACCAAATATATTTATTTATAAGGGACTTCAAATTGGCAATGGGGATCACATTTCAGAACTACATGCCCGAGCTAGAACTGTATCAATATATACAACAGGCAGTATTTGAAACTCCACTTGCAGCCAAAGAATGGAAGGTGCAATTCTGCAACTGAAACCAGGGAACAAGCTTAGTAGCGTAAACTGGAATACAGGTCATGAAGGCTGGTGTACAATGGTTGAGCAGCCTTTGGTCTGTCCACCATCCCTAGTAGAATGTCAGATGTGGTGAGATAAGGATCGCCGTAAAAGCGCAGATTGGTATCCCTCCGGCTTGCAACAATATTCCCTTCCAATGACACCCCCACAAATGCACCTACATTTTGACAACGTTGCTGTGCTGTTAGGTATACTTTCAAACATCATTGTACCACTAACATTAATCATGCTAATGAAATAAGAAATAATGATAAAGGAAAGGTAGTAGGCTCAAGCATGCAATGCGACGATAATAAATGGAGTGGCATGTTCACCATAGTGGAATGCAGTGCACTTTTAGTATTACATCATAGGAGTTACTATGTTACCCGTGTTTTTACCTGAGAATCACTACCTCCATTCATTACAAACAAGGAGATGGGAAGACCAGGTTATGTTTCAGGGAATACTAAGGACAAAGCTACACCATTGTGGGTTGTGACAAAGAACTATCTCAAGGTTTTGCAGATTTGAACCCAGTATATAACAAAGACAAACTGATGACACTATATGTGTTGCAGTGAAGATAAAGTCCTAGGAAATGCCTTCAGTCCACCATAACACAAATTATTCTAGTTTCCATAAAACATGATATCTAGGTTAGCATATAAATAATATTAGCACGGTTATTAGATTGCATGGCCTTGACAACATATTAGATCGGATGTTGAAACTATTCAAATTGAAAGCCACAGTTTGAATACTAAGAAATAATAGCCCAGATATGCCCATGCATTTAAATGAACTAAAATACAAAATGTCCTTGGCATTTTTAATGTAAAAAGAAGATTCAGAGATATGCAGAAGAATTCATTATAACTACCTTTACTGCAACTGTAAGTGTAACACATGCCAGAGCCCCTGTCACCAGCACGAAGATCTGCCTCTAGCACTCTACCAACAGGCCCTGCTGCAGCACTACAACCAGCACCGAGAGAAAAATGCATGCGACTGCAGAATGTCTTCACAGCTTTCATATCATGAAGAACAATTATAAAATCCATAAGTTCACCACCAATCTGGAAATACAGGATCAGCACATATTCATCAGTCAAAATGAACTTATAACCAAGCCTGGCCAACACAGTCATGTATCCTTGGAGAAATTTTATATATTCTCTACTGACTTCCTATTGTTCGGGTAGTATTTAATTGATTGATTGCTTAGAAATGGTTACTATCAATGCAAAAGTGTTCCACAGAATTTCCATGCCAATCAAAATTCAGAATTGAAGAATAAAAGAAATTATAAATGCGAACCACTCCATTCATTATATTCTTTCCCATTTTTTCAATTAAACCAAAACACTAAGCATAACCACGGTGATATAATTTTACACAGGGACTAAACCCACATATATTCTCCTTACCTGAGCACCCCATCCTAAACCCATGGAGCATATAGCTGATGGTGCAGACCATGATCCATCTGATCTTCGAGCAACAACCAAACCAGTACCTAGTTTGTAAGAGACCAGTGCACCGGCTTTGGCAACCGTTAAAATTGCTAGACCTTGGGCACTTTTAAGAACAGCTAAAGGGATGGACTTCTCGGGATTGGATTTGGCCACCTGCCCATATACAAAGTATTTCACATAAAAGCAGTAAAGGCTCGTGTTTTGAAAATCTCATACCAAGAAACTAATTGGATACAGTAGTAAAGCAGTCGATGCAGAAATTATAATTATAATCCAAAACAATACCACTAATATATTATTATTCAAATATAACAGGCAATTACTAATTGGTACTTCGTAGCATTAGCAACCACCCCCCATACACAAAAAAGAGAAACAATAAAAGCAATTCTATCATGGGAATAATACATATAAAAACAAGTCACTTGCTCACTGAAAACTTGGATGAAATTAGAAAACAAAGCTAGCAAACCTGACAGTAGTTTCTCAATGTATTAGATGCTTTATATATCTCATGCTCCATAGATAAACCAACAGGAAGATTAAGCCACCCTCTAGCACAGGTCCAATCCATGACATCATGCTTAGCTACCTGCACAGCATTGCTTATGGTGTTGATAAGAACACCCTGTAAAGGATCAAGCCTATCATAGCAGGAATCACAAACCCTCTGAGGATTCCTTTCCCTGAACCTAACAGGCAACAAACACCGCCCCTTTGTACATATCCGACAGAAAATCCCTCCACAAAACCGGCAATGGTGTCTGCCCCGGGTAAGCGCCGTAAACGATGCAGTACACTGCATACAAACAGTAGTAGAACTATCAGGGAGCCACTCAGGGGGTTCAGCTTCCAAGACCTCCTTGTAGGAACCATATTCGGCCCCATTTGGCAGACAAAGGGGTGGTGCACTCGGTGTGTACACAGAGGAGTTAAGGAAAACATCTCCATTCTTTCCAGAGTCAAGAAATGATACATTTGAACTTGGGAGCTGAGGGTTCACATCAATCCTTGGAGCCTTGTTTTTTCCAGTCAAAATAGCAAAGATGCCAGAAAGCACATTCTTCAAGTTCACCTCCGGAGGCATGTTAGAAGGGTTGACAGTGATACCACGAGCATCATCATTTGACTCATAACCTCCATCAAACAAGTCATGATCTTCCTCAGAGGGGAACTGATATGATATCTCTTGGTTTGGGAAAGTTGAGCCTAATGGGCCACCTCCATCCGTAGTGCCACACTCAGGCCCAGACCATGTAGAGCCACCATAGTGATTCATAGCATCGTAGCCAAAGTGGGTTTCCTCCTTTTCTAGCTTAGAGAGTGAAGAGTAAGTAATTCTGCCATCAGAGTTTGTCATTCTTCACCAACCAAACTATACTGCATTTACTTCAATAGAGCAATTCCAAACTGCAATAAAAAAAAGTTATAAAGTTACAAACTTTATTGAGAAAGAGATAGCTAATCAGCAAAGAGAAACAAACAACCTAAAAGGGGGAAAAAGGGATTATCGAAGTTTTTAAATGGGGAAAGAAAAATTGAACTGGGGCATCAAAAGTTTAGGGAAAGGAAACATAAATTGAGCATCGAATTGTGTGCAGTAAAAGCAATCGCGCAACGAGAATGCGAGGAATTATCAAGAGAGCAGCTCGAGGGGATGTGGAATTAGGGTTTTTATGGGTTAACGAAAAGGGGAATAAGCATGGAGGAGAAGACTTACGTGAACAACAATAATTGATGTTTGATAGGATGGGTGAAGCTGCGAAGCTTGATTGGGTTGAAACAAATTGAGAATTGAATCGCTGCTTCTGCAGCTAATGGAGATGGAAGGGCAAAGAAGAGATGAGAGAACACGGTGGCTAGACAACCTGGAAGAAATCGTAAATGTTTTTGTTGGGATTTGGATTATCCGATAATAACTTGACTTAGCTGCAATGACTACCTGGGAAGCGACGCAGAGCAGTTATCTCAAACGACGTCGTCGAGATGGAAACATTTGCTTGCGTGACTGATGCGATCTCCGTCCGTAGCAGGCATTTGATGAAGATGTGGATTTGATTTTTGAAATACTTAATTTAAAAAATATATTAAAAATTAGTTTATATCCGTGTATGATATTTTAAAAACTTAATCATATGTAAAGGGTAAAATCACCAGTTAAAAAAAGGATAAAATAAAATTAGTTTTAAAATATAAATATTAATTAAAAAACTATTAATTAACTCCTTGCCAACCAATCTAACCAATTGAATTGTAATTATTCAATTGGTTAACATATTTGTCCTCCCACTTGTGGTTCAGGTGGTTTGTTATGGGAAAGACATTCTATGGATGAGGGGATCGATCCCCACGCAACCCACGCAACCCACACACCCCTCCCCCTACCCCAGCCCCCCCCCTGACCAAAAAAAACATATTTAACATAAATCACAACATTGAAGTAATTGATGACTTACTTCTCGAGCATGTGCGTTTTTTAGATCAATTTTGGAGAAGTAGAAATATGAATTGTCTGATTTTTATTCAATTATTTTAATCTCGTTATTGTATTAAATATATGATTTTCTAACCGCAAATGATTCAATATCACTTTTCACGTAAGAGGACATTTGAATATAATCATGATAATTATTCTACTACAAACAATTAATAAGAGTGTGGCTTTGTATATGACACCAAATAAATAAAATTATAATATTCTCCCATGTGAACAATATTGATTGGGTTTTATTTATTTTTTAAAATGATTATTAGGTTGAACAACCACGATCACAAAAATAACTTAAACATAACCACCACAAAAACATATTCAATATCAATACCGCCAATAAAAATATAGCTCAGGAAAAATAATTAATTATACCTTTTTTCAAATCACATTGTAAATAGGGATATAACTGGTAAAAAAAGAAATAATTATATGTAAGATTGTTAAAAGATTAATAGCTTTAAAAAAATAAAAACTAAAAATAATAGTTGTGGAAAAAATGACACACTATATTATTTAATATACTAAATTATATAAGAAATATTTATTGAAATACATTCATATAATATATATATATATATAATAGTATTAAGTGTGAATTATTATATTTATTCAATATACACAATAAATATTAATTATGCCTTTTTACTCTACAAATATTAAATAATTAACTAAGTATAATGAAAAAATCATTCATTGTATAAAATAATCATTGAACATTCAACTCAAAAGATATTAGATCATACATTCAATTCATTTTAATAAAAACAAATTGCACAATCAATAGATCACCAAACAAAAAAAATTCTAACATTCTTCCACATGAAAAAATATCGACTGAGTTTTATTTATTTTGAAAACAATTTTTATGTTGAACAACCTTGGTCACTAAAATAACCTAAACATAACCATCACAAAAACCTGACCAATATGACCAACAGGGATATAACTAATAATTGTATAAAACAATCGTTGAACACCCAACTCAAAAGATATTAGGTGATATATTCAAATCATTTTAATAAAAAAAAATTGTACCAAAGGCGATCAAATAAAGAAAATTCTAACATTCTCCATTGTGGGCAATTTTAATTAGAGTTTATCTATTTTGAAAATTATTCTTAGGTTGAACAATCACAGCCAATAAAAATTACCTAAACGGCCATGTATCACAAAAACATGACTAATATGACCATATAACTAAAAATATAATTAATTATACCTTTTTTCATCTACATTCCAAATAGGGACATAAGTGAGGGATAGAAATTAATCATACCTATAGATCGGTAGATTTTTATGAGTGAGAAAAAATATCAATAATTTTGAAATAAAACTTTCATAAAAAAAATTTAAAACATCAATGGACATGGAAGAAATGATACACCGTATTATTTAATATATTAAATTATTTCTTTATATTAAATTAATCATTTAATCACTGATTTCTACTATAGATTTTATTTGATTTTTATAGTGGAAAAATTATAATATCTTAAAAAAAATAAAAAAACAACATGGCCTTCTATAATAGTTTATAATTATGGTTTAAAAGCATTTTTAACTTTTAAAAATCTCAATAATTATTTAAATAATATTAACTGTCCATAAAAGATAAATTTACAAATAATAGTCAAATGAATACTTTTATTTAACTTTCATAATAAAATAAATATAGATATCAACAACCTCCCTCAACACGTATTTGATTTATTTTATTGTGTTTTTTATTTTGAAACTAATAAATTTTATTTTCAAATAAATTCTTTATACATTTTAATCATTATCACTTTGACATATTTTTGAAAATTTTGTATTTATCAAATATTGTAAATATAAAATATATATAAATTATCTGTACAATGCAAGAGTATTCATTATCAATATTATAAAAACGAACCAGACAACTAAGATCTTACTTAACCATAATTATTTTTTATTTTTTTGAGTTAATTTCCCTAGCCTATTAATACCCCCCCCCCCCAACAGGGTGTTGCTTACTCATCTTCCAAAGACAAAATGGCCACCAATACCAGTTTTTTGTGTTTCACCTTTACAATACTATGCATCACTTCGACTTTGGTTTCAGGTGACAAAGTTTACTACTTCTTTATTGTGTTTTGAGTAGAAAAAATTACGATATTAATATTTCTATGGAGGTGTTTGATATGCACTTTTTTTCCATAAATCATGTCTGTGCAAAAAATGTAAAAAAAAATTATGTCTAAAAGTTTTCTAAGAAATTTTAGACAATATTTGCAACAAAATTTCTCATATTTTATAGAAAAATTTGATTTTGGTTATTCTCAAATAAGGTATTTCATCCCGAAAAATACTTGTTGAAACAATCATGCTTAACATGACGATTTAATAACAAACATCTTCTAAAGTTTTGTTTTCTCCTATTTAATATGAAAACAAAAATAATAAATAATTGAAAGTTTTGACATTATTTTTCTTGGGAATTGTTTCTGTGATCATGTGACTAGTACACTTTTGAATTTTTATTTATAGGTTCCTAGTTTTTAATTCATCTCGACTCTTCTTATCTTGTTTGTTTAAGATTTAAATGAAAGCAAATCTAAATTTTTCTCCATCCCGAGGCACTTTGTGCAAGAGTGGAGTGATGAATAACTAAACTATTGAATTCTTGAATGTCACAATTTGTCAAAATGAAAATTATGTTGCACACAGTTTCTAATGATATGCTCTATTGATTGTAGGGGAAGTGATTGTTCCAAATGTTCCAGCCAGAACGTATTGCATTTCTATGGGAGTACCGTGTCCAACCGGAAAAGATTGTTCCGATTTTTGTGTTAAAAACCACTTTCCCAAGCCTGGAAAATGTACTGACAACCTTTGTTGTTGTGCAGTTCCGTGGTAGATAATTGTTTCTTTTCGATGTGTTTGTACTGAGTATTCACAAACGCATTCTCTGTGACTACCATAAAAATTAGTGAAATAATAAATATATTAATTCCAGTTTAAATTAGATTATTATGTTTTCTTATTATTGACAAACAAAATTTGTTGGTTAAAGTATTTATGAATTTTATACAAAAAAGAAATGGACAAAAGCAAATCTTAATGTTTTTTGATAATTAATTCATTGATATTATATTTGGATTCTTAAATTAAGTACAGCCAAATATTCATTATTGATATTCAACATTGCAATTGAAGCTTTGGATGACTAGACTTTCTTGTTAAAAAAAATCATTAACTGTATAAAAGAATAATTGAACATTCAACTCATTTTAATAAAAACAAACTGCACCAATCAATAGACGACCAAACAAAAATATTATAACATTCTCCATGTGACTAATATTCATTGATTTTTATTTACTTTGAAAATAATCCTTAGGTTGAACAACCTTGGCCACTAAAATAACCTAAATATAACCACCATAAAAACCCGACCAATATGGCAAATAGGGATATAACTCGTAAAAATAATTAATTGTACTTTTGTCCATCTACATTTCTAAATAGAGATATATAAGTAGAAAAAAAATTAATTATACCTTGAATTTTTAAAAGAAAAATAGTTTTAAAACAAAAATAAATACTAAAACATCATTAGATATGAAAGAAAAGGTACACTATATTATTTAATATATTTAATATATTAAATTATATAAGAAACATTTGTTGCAATTCTTCATAATATATATATTTAGTAGTATTAAATGTTAAATAATTATATCTATCCAATATAATATATTATATATTAAGTATCACAACTACAAATATTAAATACCTAACCCAGTATATCTATTTCAGGTTAAATTAATCAATCAATCACTAATTTTCACTGTAGATTATTTGATTTTGATAATGAACAAGAATCACTAATTTAATATATTAAATTATATAAGAAACATTTGTTGCAATTCTTCATAATATATGTAACTAGCAGTATTTAATGTTAAATAATTATATTTATTCAATATAATATAATTAACTATTACAATAAATGTATTTTTTTACACTGCAAATATTAGATACCCAACTCAATATATCTATTTCTTCTTAAATTAATCATTCAAATACTGATTTTTGATAGAGAACCTGACTGATCACCTTTAGTGGGGTCTCCCCTCCTATTGAACATCATTGTAAATAATTATTAAAAAATAAAATATGTTTAATATTTATATTTTAATATGTAAATTTATTTTATCACCTCATTGAACATCATTGTAAATAATTATTAAAAAATAAAATATGTTTAATATTTGTATTTTAATATGTAAATTATTCTTATCACTATGAAAAATTATTTTATTCGTTAAATTAGTTTCAATAAAATGTAGTTTTGATTATTTTTTATATTTGAAAGAAACTTCAATGTACTTGGCGAGATACTTGTTAATTAATTTCTAAAATAAAATGGTACAGTGTATTTTGTTAGAGGATAACTGAGAGGGGCATTTGTTAACTGATAAGCTTCCCAGCAAAAGAAAAATAAAATAAAATTACAGATGAAGTAAATCCTCTTCCTCTTATCAATGTGAGAAATCGGGTTGCTCAACAATCGAGCAACATATATAAATTCGCAGGTTTCAGAACAATTCTTCAAATTTTGACCATAAAAAAAAAGAATAATTCTTCAAATGCCTGTATACACAAGACAATTTGATTAACACCATTATCGTAGTAGTATTGCCGCCCCGCGATATATTTATTAATTTATTTATTTTGACTTGAGCGATTTATTTTTTAATTAATAAAGCCTGTAGCCCATATGCTTGTAATTTTATTTTCTTCTTCATCCTCTCTGGTAGCTGTCGCGAACTAATTTATATGCCACGTTAGTTCACATTTACGTCGGTTGTTGAATATAAATAATAAATCATATTTTTTTTTGATGAATTAATAAATCATAAATTAAATTTGTAAGAAAGAAAAATCAGATATGTTTATTTTCACATTTTATTAATAATTAATAATTATGTTCGTCGATCTGATACTTTTATAAAGTAAATGATCTAGTTTGAAAAACAAGAGTAATAATTATAATAATAATTTCTTAAATTATTAAAGTGTATTATATTAATTTTTGAATCAAGGAGTTATACTCATTTTTTTTAAAATACACCCTTTTTTCCAACAACCCAAATCTGACATTTGCAGTATACATGCTTATCAATAATAATAATAATAATTTTGACAATGCTATTTTTCAGATAAGTGTCTTTTTTTTTTTCTCTTCGAATTTTTAAAGTGTGGACGGAGAATTCACACGTTAAATTTTATTTTATTTCATTTTTATTTATTTAAATTTGATGTTGTGGTGTGGTTTTGATTTGTTCTTTGGATCTGAGCTTTGTCCTTCCCCACTCCCTTTCGTTCAGAGAAAAACTATATACTATATATATGTTTTTAAAATCAAATTATTATGCATTAAAAAAATCAAATTATTATTATTATTATATTTTAAAAAAGAAGAAATTGAATCAATTATTAGCTGCTGTTGTTCCTACACCCGTGGTTCCAACCTTTTTGTTCTCGAACCTCCCAAATCTTCTTTCCCCCTTTCAATCTTCACCCAGTTTCTGTGCTCGATCTTCTCCTCGTATCTTCTCCCCTTCCATGTAAAGATTCCATTTTCTAAATACCCACATGTCGTGTTTCTCTGTTCGCGTGTAGCCATATATTATTCCATTCAAAAGAAAAATCGGAAATTTTCGTTGCGGGGTGGCGAATTTTCGATCTGGGTGTGTCGAAGCTTGAGTGAGGATAAGTGGGTCGTTGTTGGTTATAGCAGCAGGGGCGGTGGCAGTGATGGTGGTGGCGGTTCTGGTCGGAGAAGGTGGTGGAGGAGCTGAAACGATGAAGAAATATCAATTGTTTTGAGAAATAATGCTGTATCTGAAGCAGCCTAGAGTTTTGGATATGGGTTTGTATTTTTGGATTGCGAGCGTTTTGCATTGTGATGATTCTGAATTTTGGTAATTTGGCACACTTTGCATGCCATTTTGGTACTTTCCCTGAGCCTGAGGCTCGGGGGATCTGAATTATCAGAAACAAAAAAGTCATGGCGTCTTCAGAGAATGAACCTTCTCACTCTCCTTCTGCCTCTGATGAAACACCTCTTCCTCCTCCTTCCCATGTCTGTATGCAGAAATTTAGGCTATATGAGACTCGATCGGTAATGTTTGCTCTCTTCTGTTGTTATAAGGAGATCTCTCTGATTTTGTCATGTGATTAGCTTGTAGAAAAGTATATGTGAATGATTTTAATCACTGCTGTAGGTCAAAAGTGTTATTCTTATTCATATACAGTGAATACATGTTTTGTTGCATTTATTATCCTAGTTATACGCCACTCATCATCTCAAGTTGGCTCCTATTTTGATATTGCAATGTTGAATGTTTTTAGAACAAACAAACATGAAACCAGACAGTCATCTAATGCATCCATTTTCTTACATGGTAGACTGCAACACATGATTTGAACTCCCTTACATTCATTATCTTATGATATTAGAACTAGTTTGGCAAAGTAGAAAGAAAACTACCTTGACTTTGTTGCCTCATTCCATGTTTAAGTTCTAATTGTAAATCTTCTTATATCTGGCTTTTGCCTTTCTGAAATGCATCAAAATGAAAATTTCATGTTCTTGCATTTGAGCAACTATTGAATGCTTCGTAGCTGCTTTTTACCTTAAAGTGGGATTTGTCATTTGTGTTCAACTTTGGAAATGGGTCTTCTCTAGCCTCTCTTCATGCTTTTGATGCTTGGCTGTATGAGTTATCATTCCTGTGTAATCTAACATGTATATTAAACTTGGGATATCGTATTTGGGAAATTTAATTTAAAACTTTGGATGCCTTGTTGGAGTTGCAGTATTTATTGGGAATTTTTTTATTTAAAATATGTTTACCTTGTGCTTTATTCTTGTTATGCCACAGAACTTTTACATGATAGGAAGGGACAAGAGCAGGACATATTGGAGGGTACTAAAGATTGACCGTCTAGATCCTTCTGAACTAAATGTGAGTGAAGATTCCACCACATATACAGAACGTGAATGTTCTGATCTTTTGAGGCGGATACATGAGGGAAACAAGTCCACAGGTGGACTGAAATTTGTTACAACTTGTTATGGAATTGTTGGTATGTAAATCCTTAATGTCTTGTCCAGTTGCATGTTGACAAATTATCAGTCATTATCTTGATATGTTATTCTGCTTTCAGGGTTCATCAAATTTTTGGGGCCTTACTACATGCTACTTATCACGAAAAGAAGGCAAATTGGTGCAATATGTGGTCATACAGTATATGCTGTCTCAAAGACAGAGATGATTCCATTGCCAAATTCTTCTGTTCGGTCTAACATCATCAATTCTAAAACTGAAAACAGGTCTTTACAATCTCGCATGCTATAATATATCATTTGCACTTCTCTCGGAAAACCCGAATGTTAGCTTACCCAAGGGATGCTCAGCTTCTATTTGCATCTTATCTTATTCTTATATATAAACAATTATATATACTTGTTCATTTTCTTTTTGAATGCTGATATCTTTCCACTGTTTCCTTTAGCTATTTAAAACTAAAAATCACTTAAGTTTTGTTCTTAGTTACTTGGATTTCTACTGATCTTTCAGTCTCTCACCCTTTATCTAATGTTTATTTTACCCTTTAAAGATAAAATAAAAATTAGTCGAAATCTCATGTTAAACTCACATGCCACATCCATTCTGTTTGACTTGAATATAAATATTACGTGTTAAAGAAATGCACAGATTTGTTGAGGAGAACTTAATCTTGACTAGACTTTGTTTATGATGAAATGGTATAATTTAGAAGATCTAGGTGGTTTCCAGCCATTTTTGAATTTAAACACAGCATTTTGACCATATATCAAATTTTCTTACTCTATACATTATCAGGTTTTTTATTAATTACATTTTTCATTTATTTTTTAGGTACAAGAAGCTTCTATGCACAGTTGACCTCACGAAGGACTTCTTTTTCAGCTACTCATACCACATTATGCGTAGTCTTCAAAGGAACATGTGTGATAACGAGACAGGCCATGTCCTTTATGAGACCATGTTTGTCTGGAATGAGTTCTTAACTCGAGGAATTAGGAATCACCTCCAGAATACTATTTGGACAGTTGCACTAGTTTATGGCTTCTTTAAACAGGTGAAGTGACTCTTGAGATTCCATTAAAAATTGTATTCTTTGATTGGTCAATCCTGTTAAGTATCTGGCTTATGTACAACTTAATTTGTATTTCATGCTCAATTCAAATAGTTTTGAAATACTGCACTTGAATATCTGATGTCTATTGTTGGCTTCATCAGGACACACTTACAATATCTGGACGGGAGTTCATACTTACGCTCATTGCAAGACGATCACGTCATTATGCTGGCACTAGGTCTGTAAATTTCATCATATTTTGTTTCCAAACACATTAAATGTGTTGAGTCATTTTCTAATGATGCTCCAGTTGGTTATACATCTGGGGTGCATTTGGAAGAGTATATTTAGGCTTATATTATAACATAAGCACTTACGTAAGCGTTTGGAAGAGCTTATAAAAATAGCTTATTTTATGCTCATAAGTTATTTTCATCTTATTTTTATAAGCTCTCCAGGATAACTTATAAAAACATCTTATAGAGTTTACCTCTACAAGCTCTTCAATTGTAGAAACAACTTATACATAAGCACTTATATGATAAGAGCTTATTCAATAAATGCTTAATTAAGTTGTTTATCCAAATGCATTCCTGATTCTATAATTTGACTGTATGCAAACATAGCTAGTCAGCTTGTCTATCAAGTGCCTCCTCTGATGATTGTATCCTTCTTGTGCTAAGGATGCGATCCTTGTACAATTATACTTCAGTCATTTATTGTATTTTCTAATTGTTTTGATTTGTCACCATGCCTTTACAGTTTGAATATAAAATGAATATATCATAGGGAATGTCACATGGAATAATCTATCTTTTGTGTTCTTATGGTGGTATGCATCTCTTTTTCCATTGGGTGTTGATAGAAAATTGAAGAGGTAGACTAAACATAACCAATTTTTTGTTAGTCTCACAAAGTTGAGTGTAAAGTGAGACTTGAAAGCGATCATAATATAAGATTTTTCTAACACAGCAAGGAGATATTTACTTGAAAAAAAAAAGCAAAGCATAGTGCATGCAGTATGATCTTGAAAATTTGAAGGATAAATCAGAAAAAGATGGATACATATTTGCAATTGTTATGTGTGCAATTCATGGCTTCATTTATTTGATTATTATGAGTAGGTATTTGAGGCGAGGTGTCAATGAGAAGGGCAGAGTAGCAAATGACGTTGAGACAGAACAAATAGTCTTTGAGGATGTTCCAGAAGGTCTTCCCATCCAGATAAGCTCTATCATCCAAAACCGTGGCTCAATCCCTCTTTTCTGGTCACAAGAAACTTCACGTCTGAATATTAAACCAGATATTATATGTATGTCTTCCCGTTTCACAAATATTGTAACACTAGTAGAGTTTTTTTTCTTGTATCTTCTCTACTTTGATGTGTTGGTGTCCATACGTTTGCTTATGTAATCACTTGTTTTCTCCCAGTGTCAAAGAAGGATCAGAATTATCAAGCTACCAGGCTTCACTTTGAAAATCTCGTCAAAAGATACGGGAATCCCATTATAATTTTGAATTTAATAAAGGTAAACTCTTTTTTTTTTTTGAATTCCTGAATATTCAATTTTCTTGTATCTTGGTTGTGTCAACATGTGTTGATGTTGTATTTGGTTATATCTTGATTAGTTGAAAAATTTGCTAAAATAAAATAGAGACGGCGATCTTATTTTAACAAAGTGGAAGCTCTGTGTTATAATAACTACAAAATATGTAGAGGAAGAGAATCATGCATAATCAATTAGGATAATTTATGTTATTTTTAGAAGTTATTTGTTCCCTTGTTTAATTAGGATTAGGGGTTCAATATTAGCATAAATAGGACTATTGGGTTAGTATTTGGTACCATATCATCATAATACACCTTCACAATTCTCTCATTTTCTCCTTCCTTACCTAAACTGTATAATTTCGCTTTTCAACGGCTCCATTTTTTATAAGACTTGTGTGATTGATATTTTTTTTTTGTTTCAAACTAACAGACCCATGAGAAGAAGCCTCGTGAGTCGATACTTCGTTCAGAGTTTGCTAATGCCATAGATTTCATCAATAAAGATTTGTCTGAGGAGAACAGGCTTAGGTTCCTTCACTGGGATCTGCACAAACATTTTCAGAGGTTGATTTTTTTAATTATATATTTCTATCCTTATTAGCAAATTACAATGTGTGTTTTGAGTAAGCTGATTCAAAAGTATGCCTTATATTTTATTTCCAGCAAAGCTACAAATGTCTTGCTGCTTCTAGGCAAAGTGGCTGCATATGCATTGGCGTTAACAGGTTTTTTCTATTGCCAAGCGACATCAACCTTGAGACCAGAAGACTGTCCAAAATGGCCACCTACAGAGTAAGTTTTTTATTTTGTTTCAAATATTCATTTACCTTCTACAACATCTCTTATATTCACCCTGCATATACCTGAACTATTATAATGTCTTAAGGAAAGAAAAGAACAATGATATAAACCTTGCCAATGAATAAACTGAACAATATTAATAAAAAATCATTTCTTGTTCTACTGGCATTTCTTGTTCACTAATGTGAAGTTTTACATGCAGCAATGTTGACAAGGGAAGCTTTTCACATGCCGATTATGATAACGAGGATGCTAATAACCTAGAGAGGAAACCGAGTGACGGAAACAATGTTTCCAATGAAAATCATTCTTTCAAACCACCCAGGTTGCAGAGAGGGGTGCTCAGGACCAACTGTATAGACTGCTTGGATCGCACAAATGTTGCTCAATATGCATATGGTTTGGCTGCTCTTGGCCACCAGCTCCATGCTCTGGGAATTATTGACCATCCGAAAATCGACCTCGATGATCCTGTAGCCGATGATTTGATGAGATTTTATGAGCGGATGGGTGATACACTTGCGCATCAATATGGTGGTTCTGCTGCACACAACAAGGTGATTGATTTGTAGCTCTGTGGCTCATTACAATTGCTTCAGTTTGCATATTCTAATGTTGATTGGGAACTGATATGGGTTCCTCCTGCATTGATTCCATGTATCATTTTTACAGAACATTGACGAATATGGCTTTGTAACTGCCATTAATTATCTCAGGTCATGCCTAATTAGGGCATTAGGGTTAATTTTACTCTAATGAGAATGAGGTTAACCCACTGATAGGCTGATCAGTCTTTATATTCTTTATTTCTTAACTGTTATATTACACTTTACCGTACATTGGTATAACACATGTTCTCTACCTTTTAAGAATGGCCTTTTTCTATAACTTCTGTTTCTATGTAGATTTTCTCGGAGAGGAGGGGCCAATGGAGAGCTGCAACACAGTCTCAGGAGTTTTTTAGGACTCTTCAACGCTATTACAGCAATGCTTGGATGGATGCTGAGAAACAAGATGCAATCAATGTGTATGTGCTTCAGTCACACATTTTCTTATTTTTTAGTATGCCTCTTAAGTTATTATTTCCAGTGGTTGGATTTATAGCATGTCTGCTATCTTGTTTGTTTGTTATTTCGTTCTGTCTCTAACCCTGTTATAGGGAGCTTTTGTTTCGGACAACAGTAATTTTTTAAAAAACAACAGAAAGAAGGATAACAACGTAGGATTAGGATAACGGAAGCTTCCTCAAAACAAACACAAAACAATGACAACTATTTTGGCAGCTTGTACTTTTATGATCTATTCTCTGTTTGTAATGGTGCCTTTATGGTCTTAACTGATTATTATTAATCATGAAATGACATTTCTGTTCAATTGGGGCAGATTCCTGGGGCATTTTCAGCCACAACAGGGTAGGCCTGCTCTTTGGGAGTTGGGTTCAGATCAGCACTATGATACAGGGAGACTTGGTGATGACGATGCAAGGTATTCGAATATAATTTATGGGGAATAGAATACTTTTGTTTCCTAACCTTCTATGAATTGGTCCTTGATTGAAGATCTTGCATGGGGGCTCTGTTTAGAATTTATGCACTCCACCTTCCCCTTCCAAAATTTCTTTATCATGATCTATGAAACAGACAACGACATGGACACTTGAAAATATCATGATAACTTGAAGCTTGTGGATTGGAAACATGACAACTTTAAAATTTGGTCTTTTAGGTCTATGTTCAAAAGATCCTTCTCAGATGGAAACATTCTTCGCGAAAGTTCTACACCTATGTCAGCTCCAAACGCCAAGCATGAAAAATTCCCAAACCCAGGTTTACCAGACCGATCAGGAGAAGGAAGCAAGGCTTTTTGCGAGTCATCACCTGAAATATCTACTACTGAGAGTGACATTTCATTTTCAAGGTTTGTACTCTGTATTAGTGTGAACTTAAATGTGTTGTCTGTTTCAAGGTATACAGGAGGACATAGATTGTCAATATCCCATATTATACCATGTCTCTCTTTTTTACTGTCTTTGTCAGTTTCCTTAATCTGAAAATTCTGCATGTCTTCTCATAGCAGGCCTTTCTGCTTGAGAACTTCTGTATAATAACTACATGGTAAATAGTCTTGACTAGTATTCTCTGGAAGATGAGACAAAATTATTCTATTTGGCACTGTCCTCTCTTTTCTTTATCCATGTCCATGTTTGTATGTTGGAATGGCCAATTACAAAGAGTTTAATTTGTAATGTAAAATGTGTTAATGAGCTCATACTGTCCTGGTATAAATTGGAAACTTACATTGCCTGCTTGCATTATGACATGTTCTGCGATTTACGGCTTCATAATATTCTCCATTGAGTCCATATATGTATGATCTACAATTCATTTTGTTTGTGTAGGTACACTCCTTCAATGCCTCGGAGACAGCTATTTGGAGACATACAAAGAGAGCGCTGCCATGAAAGTGAACACATTTACTACTCTGAGCACGGGGATTCCTTCAGCTGCTCCAACTTTGTTG
The DNA here is from genome assembly GCA_030159175.1 of Glycyrrhiza uralensis. Taxonomy (NCBI): domain Eukaryota; kingdom Viridiplantae; phylum Streptophyta; class Magnoliopsida; order Fabales; family Fabaceae; genus Glycyrrhiza; species Glycyrrhiza uralensis. The sequence goes on along the minus strand of BRZY01000001.1, from coordinate 56,415,851 downwards.
ACTTGGATTGGCTATCTTCTTCAGGAAATTCATGTGAAGAAGAGCCATACGAGAGGTAATGTTTCCTAATGAAGTAATTGCACAGGTAACTAGCTAGAATGTTTGTTGCAGGAATATTTTGTTGGGACTTGGGAGAGATACATAGGCAACAAGACAGGGTAGTAGGGGTGAGAAAAATAGGGAATATGAATTTTGGGTGTGAATATCACCGACTCAGGTGTATGATTTACTTCTCATAGTGCCACTTTCCTGAGGGAAAATATCCTCTCCATTTCTTTTTCTCTTCATTTCCTCCATTACTATGGAGAGAAAAAGAAATGGAGAGTATCTTTCTCCCTTTTCTGATGGTCTACTTTGGTGTTATATTATTGTTTTATCCTAAAACAATTGTTTTTTATTTAGAGGCCAATTTGCACTGAATGCAGGTCATCAATTACCAACTCCCCAATTGCTGGGCTTTCTTCAGAAAATGTTGTCAATGGAGTGATGGTAGGAGAGGCAAGTGCCTCTACTAGCGATTTTGGTAGCTCCAGCCTAAAGGTACATCACATTCTGGTATAGTAAAATATCATTCACAACTTCCTCATTCTGATAGATTCATTGTACCTAGGAATATGAGGTAATAGATTGAATCCTCTAATCATCCATACTAGTTTACATTCACTGGATACAAGATATATAATTTTGTAGCAAGAATTCGAATTTAACTTTTTTGGTGGGAAAAAAAAATAGTCAAGGCTATTCTTGGACTATTAAGGGTAGGTTTTGCTCTGATCTGATAAAAAATTATGTATCCTGTGCACGTTGAACTACAATCTGTTACCATTCATTTAGGATCTGCATGAGTTTTATGCGAGTCCATACTTTTAGGGCCTGTTTACTTCTGTTTATATTTCCTGTTTTCATTTTTTGTTTTCACTTTTAATTACAAAACTGACACATTGTTTTTGTTCTGTTTTCAAAGATTTATACGGGAAACGGTAAAAAAAAAGAGTGTTTTCACTGTTTCTTGTACAAATATTTGAAAATAAAAAACAGATCGAAAACAATGTGTCAGTTTTGTAATTAAAAGTGAAAACAAAAAACATTTTCTCAAAGTAAACGGGTCCTAAGTAATATTTGACCTTTATGTCAGAAATCAGAATTCACATACTAACTATATTATTCTCAGGGAAGGGAGCAAACTGAATCAGAGTTATCGTACAATAATGCACCGTCCAACACTCCAGAGGAATTTCCTGATACTTTTGTTCAGTGGGTGACTTATGGACAGACACTTTGCCATTGAACTTTTGCATGCGTGTGATCCTTTGCACTAATATATAGTTGACATTTTTTTTTCCAATTGACTTGGCTTTGGTCTAAAGATTCTGATTAGAAGACTACTAGAAGAGAGAGAGAGAGAGAGAGCTTATGATTGATAAGGAAGCAGGTAAAGAGACATCTACGTATGATGAGGAATCCTGCGACCATTCTTGGCAATGACATGCAGCATTGATTCTGTCGTGAAAAAATTCTCAATCAAATCCTGAAAGCATAGTAGAAAATAGTACATAGTAAATGGTTGTAAAATTCTAGTTGCCTTTTTCCCTTTTTGTTGTTGTTTCTCTGGAGTTCACTGTTTTCATTCTTGTTTGCCAGTTAAAAGATTATAGTAGGTGCACTTTTTGTAAATATTGTTACCCTGCTTGTGGGAGCAACTACTTTTAGAATTGTAGATAAATTGATTCTTTAATATAACTTTGCTTATTGTAATGCGTGATGTATAATTTATGCCCGCGATCATACCAGCAGCCTACCACTGCTATCTGGCTTTACCCATAGCGATTAACTGAGATATGGTCGTAATATACTACTGAACAATTTTTTTTTTAAATTAGTTTATTTTTAAAAAGTTAAATTATTTGCTTTTGAATTGATTACTTTTGAAAAATGTAGACTTGAAAATGTATCAATTACAAAGAATGTTTAAAAAAATATGTTGCTAATATTCTTAAAATTAATGTTGTGGAGTTCCTACGAAAACTCCAAAATTTCCTTTTCCGGTCTTTTTTATTTTCTATATCGTGCTCTAACTCTTATAAAGGCATGTTTCGTATAGTAAGCAAAATTTGATATTTTGCATTGTTTAATATGATATATATTGATAAGATAGTAAAATAATATCATCTTAATTTCAGTGATGAATTGTATAATATTAGAAAAACTATATTCTTTTTACAAAAATGTCCTCAAAATGGTTATATATTATTTACACAGATGATGGTGCATCTGGTTGCGGGGGTTTGATTCGAGTGCAAGGAGAATGGCTTGGTAGTTTTGCTAAGCGGTTAAGAGGTGCATCAGCCTTTGAAGCGGAACTAGGGAAGGTCTTTTTTTTTTTGGTCACAAAACTAGGGAAGGTCTAAAGCTGGCTAGGGTGATCAGTGGGTGAGATGTCTTCAGGTCTACAACCTCTGTAAAAGGAATTGCTCTATTTCAGAAAATGTTTTCATTTTCACATCACATGTAATTACAAAATTATTTTTATTTTTTAAAAACAATAAAATATTTTCATTATTTCATATATAAATTTAAAAAAAAAAAATGAAAGCAAAAATACGCTTCAATAAGTATTCATAACAAAATGCATTTCTTCAATCAAATCAGTCAAGCTTCTCACGGCTAACGTTTTGTTTAATAGATACGAGTATGATAGAGAGCGCCCATGCGAGAAAAATTATTTTTTTTAGTAAACTCATTTATTGATCCCGACAAATTAACGAGAAAAATAACCGAGTGATTTTAAAATTTAACAATTTAGTATTTCCCCTCATCAATTTAATTAGCTTAAGCACTTGTATCTTCACTTGCAAGTTGCATAAATGACATCAAGCACAGAAAGTATGGCCACATGTTCCGAGGCATAACACAAAGTGAACGCTTCTTTACCCAGACCTCAAAATCTAGATTTCTTCTTTCCTCTTTCCTTTTATGACAACTCCTAATAGGCGCAATAAACATAAGCGATCATCTGTTCAAGAAATTAGTCCCCGATGCATATAATAAAAGCATGGTAAAGCAAATTAATTTTCAAACACTAATGCAAAAATGTGAGTTAACTACAATAGCAGTCCACTAATTCTCAAATTGAAGTATCCAAGGGGAAGGGAGACTGCAAGATGTTGCTGCAACTACTCTCAAATTTGCACATCTTTTGGAAAGAAAATTTGCGATCCGTCACAGAAAAGTCAGCTAAGAATAGGGAAGATGCGAGTAATGTGCTCCAATGGTACACTATCTGCAGTGTTTTTCTTCAAAACTGGGTCATTGAATTCATTTCTAGGGAGGACAATGAGTTGACCCCTGCCCTGGCTTTTCTCAATAGCCCAACCACAGTTGGCTACTTGGTGTTCAAGGAATTTGTCCAAGGATAAACCTTCTATGTTGATAGCCTATGAAAGTTTAACACAATAAATGGTCTTATTATATACTTCAAAGTAATATGAGAAACCAACTTCCTCTTTGACAATCATACAGGTAAGGTATGTAAAAGTCATTAAAACACTAAAGAATAAACATAGGATATAGTCGTGAATCTGGAAGTGTTGTATTATGAATGTACGAGTTACGTCAAACATGAGATCAACTAGAAATTAGAGAATTAATGCAATGGCCTTTATGCTAGAAGATATAAGCCATAGATAAATCACAAAACTATATATCAGTAATAAATGAACCAATCTTCAAATGGACAAAACTACAAGCATACCTCTGCAAGCACAGTTCTAGGAACCTTTTGGCAAGTCAAGGAGAGGACATGAATGGCATAGCTTTGGATTGCCTGCTCAAATCCTGCAATTAATTTATAATTAAGCTAGTGTGTAAGCATGCATTAACGAAGTTGAAGCTATGAAGTTCAATCAGTGTCAATACTAAACAAGAAGATAAACAGCCTCAAAGGTAAGTGAAAATCTCCACTTGTGTGTTTCAAAAAGGCAATACTTGTCAACTATAAGATATTGTAGCAGCACATTACAAAGAGGGCATTATAGCATTATTTCAGAAAAGGTAAACAGATGACAATAATATATTCTTCTAAAAATAGTAAGATGTGCAACAACTCATATGATATATGCTGCCTTAACTTAGTGACAAGAAGGACCGTAAGGCTTCCCAATGACATGACTCGATTCACCACAGAGCACAATTGAATTGAGCAGCAAGTGTCCAAATTAAAAGATTTGTGAATATAGATTCAAAATCTATGGGGTACATTCTTTAAAGTTCATTGGTGACAACAGCTAATTATCATTTCATAAATTGCAATACATAAATCACCTGGAACAGCTTCAACTATATGACGACTTTTTGCCGCCTCATCCCAGAATTGCCGAAATCTTCCCGTCTGAACAAGAGAAGTCCATTAATTTCTAATTTCAAACAACTGCTCAAGCCATGTGAAACTAAAGCGGATGCATACCTCCAAATAGTGAGACAGAACAATCAGTGTCTTGAACTGCTCCTCCATTTGCTAAGATTCATACATAGTAAAACAAAAAATTAATGTGCAAAAAGAAATCAGAACGCACCGCACAGTGTACTGTGTAATAATAAAAAGGAAATGAACTCATCACCGATACAGCTAGGCAAAATTCAAAATAAAAATAGAGGATCCCTAAACACCAGATGAATACCAGAGACTCATAGAAAGGCCATATAATAATACAGATTAACAGTGTAAAATTCATGGAATTGCATAAACATTGTTAGGTCCTGCTTAATCAAACACATCTAACACGACGAGTGACTGAATCATTCAAATATCTATCTAGTCATGTAATAATAATTAGTAAGAATGAATACCACACGTTCAGGAATCAAAAAGAGACAGAGGCTGAAGTCTGGAGCGGGCATTGCCATGAGAGCCTGTTCAAAAACGAAACCGCCATCCAGTCATATATGCTTTCTCTTTCTGTTCACAAGTAATAAGTACAGCCAAAAATTTCATTAAAAAAAAAAAAAGTGCTTAACCAGACCTTAACCAATATGCGGGCAACAATCTGGGAACTCATTTTCTCGGGTTCAAACTGGTAGAGGCGGAGAAGGCAGAGATTTGCATCGAGGCTGTATGTTTGTGATGAAACCTGGTGAAATAATTAAAGAGAATAACAACTTGTTAGTTAGTTGCCATTTGAAAAGAAAGGAATTAGAGAGAGAGGGGGATGGAGAGAGACCTGGTCATTGACATAGTTTTCGAGATCTGGAAGAATATCGGGATTGTATCGATTGAACGCGACAAGCTGCTCCACTGTGTAAGCTACCCCTGGCTGTTGCTGCTTCGGTGCCTCTCTTTCTCTTCCCATCTCTGAACTCTCTCCAAACGATGATTTTCGGCTCAAGGACTGAAGCGATGCGCAAACCCTACTTAGCCGCTACTTCTCCACACACACATGTTGTCCTCAGAGGAAAAATAAATAAAGGTCAAGAATTCCAAAGGTTTAATAACTATTATTATCCCGTCAAGAAAAAATAACTATTATTATTATTATTACTCTTATTCAAAAAAAAATATAACTATTCTTATTCATAAAAATAACTGTTATTATTATTATTATACATTTATTTATCCTTGAAATCAATCAATAGATTTAAAAAATATCATTAAGAAAATTAAAAAAATCAATAGATTTAAAAAAGGAAAAGGAATATATCTCCACTCACTCAATATATTTATCCTAGAGGAACTTAATGTTTAGAAAACCAATCTGATGTCCTAAGCATTTTTTTATAAGAACCAATGTTATTATCCCGTCAAGAAAAAATAACTATTATTATTTTCTCTCAAAAAAATAACTATTATCATTATTATTACTCTTATTCAAAAAAATAACTATTCTTATTATTATTGTTATTATTATTATTATTATTATACATTTATTTATCCTTGAAATCAATCAATAGATTTAAAAAATATCATTAAGAAAATAAAAAAAATCAATAGATTTAAAAAACGAAAAGGAATATATCTTCACTCACTCAATATATTTATCCTTGAGGAACTTAATGTTTAGAAAACCAATCTGATGTCCTAAGCATTTTTTTATGAGAACCAATGTGAATATTCATTGTACGTACTTTATTCAAGTAAAACAACTACAAGGTTCGGATTTTGACAGAAATTCATAAGGTACAACAGTAAGCGAAGTAAACCCAAACGATAATTTCAAGCTCTTAAAAAACGCTTACTCTCTCTTATTCTTCACAAAACAATGCCACTAATATGTATGTCAATATAATTGCAATAATATAATACAAAAATATAATTGCAATATATATTTGATACTTCTATCAACTATAACTATAAATGAAGGACACTTACAATTTTTGTGTTCACAAATTTAAAAGATTTGATATAAAGTTCCAGCCTACCCATGCTTTCTTATTATAAGGGCTTGCAAAGTTTAATTCAAACATGTCCTTGCTATTTTCATCAGATACACAGAAATCAATGAGCTTTGCTACAATTTCGGCACTTTCTTGTACATGTTGCATGTTATAAGGGTCAGTCCACAATTTATTCACAAACTGCAGCCTCCTTTGTTTTCCCACCGGAGGAACTTCCCATTTTGCATAAAGTAGTTCCCTCTCCTCTGCGGTAAGTTTAGAGTTCACCCTCTTGGCTAGATACTCCCTTTCTTGCTTCAGGGCTCTAATGCTGCATTTGACGATCAATCAACAGCAAAAGTTAATACTATTATCTGTTCATAGTAGTAATGAAAGCCTGTAGGCCCTGTACTATTAAAATTTTCTGAAATAAGCCTTTTGAAAAACACTAGTTATCATTATTTTATTTAAAGGAATATCATCAAAGACACTTGCGTACCTTGCAGAGACAGAGCCTGCAGGCTCATCACCTAGAAGAGCAGGACTAGCATTCCCAAGCTCTGCCAGATGCAGTTCCAACCAAGTCAATCTTCTAAGTTCAACTTCCATATATACCTGATCAGAAGGATCCCCCCTTAACAAAAGATAAAACTGTGTTCGGTGCACGAGAGAAATGTGGCATAAATGCCATAACATGATAATTTGCTTTCTATGCTGTTCGAATAGTATGTGCCATGATAAGGGAGATCGATCAGTTGTATCCATTTCTTCATTGACAGACTTGTTTGCTTCAAGCTCCAAAACCTAAACCCGTGCAAGGGAAATGAACAAATTACAATCGAAGTTAAACTTATATAAGCATTGTCTCCAACAGATACTCATGCAAGGGGTTATTAAAGTTTGTCAAGTTAATAAGAGTAATTTTTGGTAGGGGAAAAGAACCTAAAAGAATGCAAGACAAGAAACATGGTTAGCTGAGGGGAAAAAATTAAGAGCTAAAAAAAACATGGTTAGATGAGCTAAAAAACTAAGATGAAGGAAATAAACATGGAAGCACTAATATATATATATAATAAATAGAGGAAATCTATTAAATCTTATACCTGGCAAACCAGAAGCTGCTTCTGGTAATGCAGTTTAGCCACTAGCTCTTTTAACTCAGTAACATAAACTCTGAAGCTCCGAATGTTCTCCTCAGCAGCATTCTTGAACATTTTCTGAATCTTCTTCACATTCACCGATTTTGATTGCCGCGAAGCAGGGCTTCCTTCCCGTGATAGAATAGAATCACAACTTTCATCATCCTTTCGCGGAGTATCTTTATGTAACCTTGCAAAAGTATTACTGCCAGGGAAGGAAATATTGTTCTGGGGTGCCCTGTTCTCAATTTCATGTTCCATTGCCTTACGAGAAGAAGAGAGAGGCGAGCAAGGAGCACGTATTATATGTTGCATGTTGGGACTGTTGCTTAAGGTGAAAGGAAGAATTTTCTTCCTTCTCAGCTGGGTCTTGCTCTCTGGAGTCTCCTCGGTACCAAAAGCAGAGACCAGCTTGTCTATAGATTTTTGAACATTCTCCAGCTTCCTTTCTAAAGATGCAATGGTGTTCCCTTGATAGTTCAACTGAGTGATCTTTTCCATCAGGTTGGCCTTATCTGCATTCACGATTTCTTCTGCAGTAGAGCTAGCAGCTACCAAGTTTTTTATTTCAGACAGTACTTTCGACATGGTTTCAGCTGTTTCTTGATTTCCAAGTTTATGGGTTGTAAAATCCTTGTGCAGAACTTCAAGTGCTCGATTTGCATCCTCACAGAGTTGCAGCTGCCGATTTTCAAGCTTTCGAATTTCATCTACCAGTATCAATGGATCAGGAGAAGCCACTAAATTCTTCAGCATTGCCTGCCTGCCTACTGCTTGCCTTCGCTCTGGAGTATGTTTAACAATAGCCGATTCATTTTCCTCGGGAAAAGAAAGACATCTGACGACTTGACTAGAGGGACCGTAATCATTTGATCCCTGCATATAATTTGAGTCAGAAGAATAAAATTAGGCTTAAACCAATGTGTTATGTTATGATCATCCCAATACCTTCTGAACTTTAGTTGCTCTTCTTTCAAGATCAAGTTGAGATTGTGCAAGGTCTCTCTGTCGCCTCAGGTCTTCCATATCCTTTTCCATCTGCAAATTTGTTTTTATCAATTATATTTCATCCCAGAGAGAGAGAGAGTCTGTATAAAAACTTAAGAAAAGAATAGAAAAGAACTTTGTACCTGCTGAATTTTCAACTCTTTTTCAGCTAGCAATGACCTTAGACATGCATGTGAAGACAGATCAGGGCTTCTTAACTCTCCTTCAAGCCTTGCAACTTCCTTTTGCAGTTGTTTAACTAGTGTCTTATCTGAAACAACCTGTGGAAAACCACCAGCAGCCTATTAAACAGGCTTCTCTTAATATGATGCTTTTCTTCTTCTTTTTCATGAAAAATGAAAAATATGAGGTGGTTTCTTGAAATAAAAGATAAATTACACAAAGTGATTATAGATAAAAACAGGTACGCTAGAATTGCCAGTGCCTCTAGGTGGTTTCCTGCAATTAGCCCTTTAATTTTCTAATATGAAAATGAAAGACGGTATGCTTTTTAATACATCACTTTCCTCAATAATTTAAAACAATTCTATCAAACAAATACCATTTGTACTAAGCAATTAGGGGATGGCTACTACTGAAGTATCTGAAAGCCAAGGGGAGCTACTATCTAGAACTTACATTTAGTATATCAGACATGTCAATAAAATAAAGATGTCAGCTATCGAACTTCTTCATGCTTTAAAACGAATTTTCAGGAAAAAATAACTGTATATGTAGTAATAACGAGTGTATAAGAGATTTTCATACTAATCTACTCTCTAACAAGCATATCATATTTAGGCATTCAGTCGCACCATATTCACTCGGGCACTGTTAATGACTTCCTTTGCACTGGTAGCAAATGATAGTGTATTTCTTGTTTGCTCTACATGACTTAAGGATGGACTTATGGTGCATATAATCGCTGTTCGAGCATTCCCCCCAAGTGAAGACTGCAATATTCGTGTCAGTTTTGAATCTCTATATGGTATGTGACCATGTTTTCCACCACTGCAAAGCAAAAGAAAACCCCAAAAGCAGAATCAGACTCCTTCGTGTTGAACAAATCATATAGCACGTCTAAAGGTCTTTATTATATCATAATAATCCATACCGATTTCAAATTACCTGATTTCCACAGCAAACAATTTCTAGTTGTTAAATGAAAACTATCACGAGACTCTATATAGTAATTTGGATAGGGTTTTTATCAGTATACTAGTAGTAGTCAATAGAGTTTCAGTTTAATAATATATGGAGCAACTCAATACAACTAACAACTTGCATGGAAATAGTTAGGGTGCATTTGGATAAGCATTAAAAAAAAACATTTTTTATGATATGGATTTCCCTAGAGCTTCTTCTAAAAACCACTATTTTTAGTCCCTAAAAAATATCAAAGGAACCTTTTTAGAGGTCTTTGCTATTTTTGAAAAACTTATTTAATTATTTTAAACATATTTTAATTATAAAGCACTTTTTTTCTTCAAAAAAGCACATACAAAAGGTCCCCTTTGGTATTTTTTATGCAGCTCTGTTAAGTAATCACTATGACCTTATAATAATCTTGCCTGCTAAAAGTTTACTTGTTAATATCATGACTTTTTTGTACAAGAAGAACAATAAGAAACGGAAGCCACATGCATTAGGATATTTTTCAAAAATCTAGAATTGCAGGACCTTAGCTTCCTGATGACTGATGCAAGTGTCAATAAACTTCGGTTTATGTGGCTGCCTTCCTTCAATCTTGCTCCACATGTATTAGTTTGAGAGATGCGTTCACTTCCGGCAAGATCCACAAAATTCTATGAAGTTATAAACATTAATCAATCGGACTACCTTGTTATCAAAACTTTCAGGTCAAACTATGAAGATAAAACTTACCAAACTGGCTATGTAAGACTTTATATGGCCTGAACTTTCACGAAGGTAGCTCTCTACAGTCTGAAATGTTTATACGAAAATAAATAAATACTGATTATAGCACAGTAAACATGATGCCTTGTCTCTAACCTCTGCATAAATTAGCTAAAGAATAGAAATGGGAAGATTAACCAAGATGAAACACTTAAATATGCATGCATTATCATCTTAAAAGATGATAATGAATACTTTATGTTTCATTAGTTGAGCTTACCAGCCTGATTATTTGATGTGATCTTGAGCTTTTATCATTTAAAGCAGTTTCCCCCACTTGCCTTTGAGCTGCAGATAACAGTATTTTTATGAACAGTTACAACAGTACTATGCAGATAACCTAAATAATCAGTACTTTTGATATTGAGTACAAAGTACCCCTACAACTGCTTTATTTTCTACAACTCTGTTACATGGTTTATATTCAAAGGGAAATCTAATTCATACATCAGCAATGGTGAAATATAACAATATTATCTGAACAACATGATGACACAAGATACTGGAGAAAACTAGGAAGCCGATATTTGATTTGAGACAAAATAAGCCAGATTTCTAAATTACCTTCACAGATGCCAATTAAATGCCTTAGATGTTGACCATCCTTAGCTACTTCTTCATTCAGCTTTTCCACAATAGTCCCTTTCTGTGTCCAATAAAAAAAATATATATCAAGGAAATGTATGGAGTCCTTTGATAACTTTCGGTAGAAGAAGTTATATCTATGAACCATACCTCAGGATCATCCAAAAGCCGAAGATGACCAGATTCACGATTTAGAAGGTCTATGACAGTTTCATTATAGATTTCCAAAGCAGAGAGCCTCAAAATAAAATCCCTTTCTGGTGTCTGTGAGATTGAAATTAAAAAAAAAAAAGGTTCATAAGTGAATGCATTTACCATCAAGCCCTGCAATTAGACTTGGTACATGAAATTCAAATAGCCATGTACTCGTCCACCTTCTCATTCTAGAAAGATAACAGACATAAAGTACGGTATCAATAGTAACTCACATTCTTGATGTACTCATAGATGTCCTTAATAGCATTTTCAGTGATGCCTTTCATCGTGAATGTCTTACCACTGCTAGTCTGCCCATAAGCAAAAATTGTTGCTGCAATAAAAAATGAAATTGTTGAATGGATCCAAAAGAGCCGTAATGACGTAGTATAATCTGAGAGAGAGAGAAGTTCCGACATAAGGTTTAGCTCAAAATAGTTACCATTGATCCCAGAAAGTGCTGATAAAGCAACATCTTTAGCCCCTTCTTCATAAACCCTCTGAGTTGAGCATGCAGGAGCAAACACTCTATCTGCGTCACAAAAAAAAAAAACTCCATAAGAGGAAATAGAAGCATAACAAATACAAGTCCGCTCCGGGAAACATAAGACAATAAATGCTGGAAGAATCATTACTAGCCCGTGACTTGTCAACCGGTTTTTTTAAATTAATTACCATTTATAAAAAATTTAAATTCATTAATTTCCCTTTATGAATATTTCAGTTTGTAATTTTTTTTTTTTTAAAAATCAAATATATCCTCCTCTTCAGAAAGAGCAAAGTTGAACAAAGGTTAAACAGTCACGTGCAAAGCAAGATGAGTTCAATGCATTACACACCGAAGGTGTATGGCGGTGCGGGCCTCTCTTGATTTGGATTCTTGAACACAATGGTGTGCTCATTCAAGCAATCCCAAGCAATTAGATCGTACATGGCTTGTTCCTTCCTGTTGAGTGGCCTCATCCGAACCGTAACTCGAATTTTCTCCTCCCGGATTTTGGCACCACCGGGAGTACCGGACAGATTCCTCTGCATCTTAGACGATGGTGTTGCCACTCCCGGTGTTCCCACCATTGTGAGTTCTGCCGCAAATTTCTGCAGACCGATTACTCCATCAGCAATAGCAATATCCAACACTTACTTTCCAAAGAGAAAACCATTGAGAAAAAATAACATTATAAATAATCAATAACAGAGCGAGTTTTTCCATTAGCGTATTAGTCTGTTAAAAAAAAAACTCCTGCATTTTGCAGCTCAGTGTGTTGACCGAAACTGGTATGAACTTTGAAGGAAAACGAATCATAATAAGAGAAAATGAAAACCCAAGCTTCCTGGAAGTGTAAACTACAAAATCAGATCTCTGAATAAGCTAAATTGCAAAGAGCGAATGAACATTAAGCTAGAACCTAGCATGATCCGAAGTTTCTAAAAGTGTTGAATTGCGTATAACTAACTCAATCTCACAAATCATTTATCAGAACACCTCTGAAAACAAAAATGAGAAATCCACTACTTTACTAAGTCGATTCGAAATCTCTGCTTCATTTGATATTTTCCTAAATCCTTTTATTTTACTTAATTTTCTTGATCTTTCCTTTCCATTTTCAAGCACATTTCTGCAAATAAGAAATTGATCCTCGGAAAGAAACTTTGTTTGCGAAACGAAAGAAAAGAAGTACTTGCGAGTGAGAGATGCAAGGCTCGGTGGCGTCGTCGCCGGTTCTTGAGTGCTGCCGGAAATGAAGAAACGCCGGTAAATTCTCCGGGAAAACGCCGAACGACGTAGTTTGGAGCCCCAAAAATCAAATTCTTTCAATCTCCTGATGTTAGGGGGGAAATGTTATCGTTCTAGTTCTAGAGAAAGAGAGGTATAGTAACGGCTACTTCAATGGTGGCTCTTTCCGTTCAGTGCGCGCACCGGCACGGGAAACGATAAAAATTAAAAAGGGAAGTTTTAAATTCTCGGGACCCACATCATCCATTTTTATGGGCCTGCCATCATGGGCCGAATAGCTGTCGTGGGCTTCAATGGGGTTGTGTCAGCCCAGTCCATTCCTTTTCCATTAAGTGTGGTACCTTACCTTACCTCTTGGCCTTGCACTTTGCATTTTCCACATATTAGCCATTTGTTAAAAGTGGTTCCGGTACAACATGGCATAAGTGATAGATATCCAAGTCTCTTAAGTATAATGTTTGGGTTCGATTTTAGACCATGTGTGTGGAATAACATCTGTTAGAAGAGTTTAGTCTCCGTAATTACGCATAGAAGATACTCAAAATCAAGAAACAAAAAAAAAGTGACTCCCGTTGGAATAGCGACATTTCTGCTATTATTTGGCCAAATGTCTGTTGTAGAAATCAACACGTGATCTAATTGGTCAAGTCCATCTGAGTTTTGCATGTTCCTTTCATGCTTGCGTTTTTGTTTTTTCCCAAATAGTATACAGAAACAGAACTATCCCTGTTATAAAGTCTTCGTGTGTGATAGCAACCGTTTGGGGGGTGAGGGGACTCGTTAAAGAATGGTTTTCCCATTGGAAAAATAATGGCATTGGAAAAATAATGGCGTGAAATAGAAAATTTGGTCGCATGGCATGGGTCGTCACTTATCACGCCTATTCGTCTCGCACCGCACACGTAATTTCCCTCGTCATCCTTTTTTCTTTTTGTGCGGCATTAAAAGGTTGATTTTTTAAAAACAAAAATGTCTTCATTATCATTGAGGTGGACTATGAGAATATTTACTTAATTTATCTATTTTATTAAATCATCCGAATTCAAAAGACTAGCCTCTCGTGCATAAATGATAGTAATAATGTTAACTTCACATTCGATATCAGGATGCCCAATCTTTGAAATCTACAAATAAATATGTTCTCTTTTAGTTAAATAAATATTTTAATAAGGGGAAAAACGCCGATACTAAACACAGATCACTATTACCAATCCATCATTGCTCTGATTCGGATACGAATCGGTTGAGACATTCAACTTTTCTTTATAAACTTTCCAAATTATCTATACCTATAATAAAGAAAAGAGCCAAGATTAACTGTTAGAGGGAGGAAATAACCGAAAGAAACACACACAAATTGCTATATAATTTATATAGTGTTATTGGAGAATATGTTTAATATAAAAGCGCAAGACACATATATGTTTGATATGAATTGCGCTGTGCACTGGCACTAGCAGTTAATTAACCGTCTCAAAGCCCAAGATTAATTAACCATTTGTACTATTGCAATTTAATAATTTTAAAATAGAAAAGGGGTTAAATTATTAAAATATTTTTAAAAAACTAAAATATTAAATGTAAACATTTTTTTAATTTGTACGTAGATAGTTCCATTTATCATTGTAATAGATTAATGACTCTTTGTTTTTGGACAATTAGATTGATGATTTTACATATTGTACAAATATGTATATGATGATGAATAAAACTTATATAAAATGATATAATTTTATATTTAACTCAATAAATAAAATACAAAAAAAGCGGCGTCTATCCGCTAGTATAAATAATAACTCTGGCTAAGTAAAAAAGAAAAAGAAACCAATGGCAACAAGTCCTGTCTTATGGGCTAACATCGTTTTTTGCAAATGAATAAAAAAGGGAACAATGTTGTTCAAAGCCAACCAATATTAAAAAAATTGACAAATTTTAAAATACAGTAATAAGAGTAAAATTGAAAAAAAAATACTATATTAAAAATATAAAGTAGACACTTAATATGAATTTTTTTTATTTTTCAAATTGGACAACTATTTTAAAACAGATGTAGTAATAACATGTTAGAATTTCGGCTTAGGGACTAACTCAACTCCACAAATCTAACTTGTAAGGTGAAGACCATTTGAACTTTATAAAGAGCACATTTACCGTATCTCTAGCAAATGTGTGATCTCAAAATGGGGGGTGTGTGTATGCTCGCGAGAGAGAAGACATAGTTACCTACAAAATATCTCCAAAAGCAAGCAAAATGAAGAAACATGGTTGACAGCTATGTGCAAACTCATCACTAACCCGACTATGAAAGGAGAGAGAGCAGCTCTTGGTTTGGTAACTATCAATGCACACTCCCTAAAAACACCACTCCATTCACGTAAGACGGAACTAATTAAAAAAGCTTACTTTAGATTGAAACTCTTGAATCACGCGATAATAAAATTGTTTAATTTCGAAGTAATTTAGGAGTTGGTCGAGTTGAACCACCCAACTCCTAACGGGAGGGGGACTCTATATTATTGTTTTCGGTAATCAGTATAATCAGTGAGTCAGTGACGCTTTGAGTGTAAGAAAAGTCATTTTGCACAACCAGCAAATGAAAAGCCAATGTATGAGTTCTGCGTCCCCCACAAAACCATCTAAGTAACCCACTGATTTTCTTCACTCCAATTATGAATTAAAACTACTAGTACTATATATATGCTAGACTTATTGCAACTTGTTGGTCAACGACCCCACATGTTCCACATTATCCAATCACCACGGAATTTATTTGAGAATTTGAGTTTTTTTTTCTTCTTATTATAATTTCTCACTCCCTCTTGCTTGAAATGCACGCGGGAACATCGATCTGTTTTTCCAAGTACTTTCATTCTTGTCCAATTATCACTTTTATATTTTAGTTTTTAAAGGAACAAAAATAATTAATTAATTTTTTGTTGCTACGTCTTTTACCCTTTTTAATAATGTTTTTAAAATACTAAACTCGGGCTAATTCGCAGAGGTCAAATATACATTACATGGCCAGATCGTTGGAATCTTTCCATATATGCTATGTCGCAATTTATATATTTTTCGTCTTACTGGTTAATCATTTTTAAGTGTAGCAAAGTAGCAAATGGACTCTCTCTCTCTCTCTCTCTCTCAGACATTTTGCATATAAATGTACAAACTATAAACAGCTCGTCGGGATTACGTATGTGTCAATAGGCCTAACTTAAACCAAATATTGCTTTTTCCGAACGACCTGGTACTAGTAGCTAGTTTAGTTAATGAAACAAAAAACGCAAATGAGAGCTAGTTTTACCGAATTGTCTGCTTGATATCCACTCATGGCCTCCACCCTCGTTTTGTTTCTAACCTTGGCATTGGGGTAAGTTACACGGATCCCACTCCGCACATAACCACTATATTTTAATTGGATTTTGATAGAGGTGGGTATATGCAATCTACGTATAAACGGATTGGGTCAGTTTGGTTCACTAATTTGACGGGTCTCATATTTGTTGGCTAGCGTTTGCCCTGCATAATCGTTGGCTAAATGGACTGAGCCGTGGGACTCAATGAAAAATAATTAGGGAAAATAAATTTATTTTTTTTTAAAATCAAATTATAAAAGAACCAAAAACAACAATGACTACAGGCATACAAGTTAAATGGATCGGAATATATAAAAGATTCACATTTACATGGGTTATATTTAGTTGGTCTGTAGTCCGCACAGACCACGACCTATGCAGGTCATGATGTATTATACACCCACCTCTAGATTTAATACAACAAAATTATTTTTTATAATATATATCTAAATATTAGTGAGTTTACATGTAATCATCATTAAAAATAAAAGATAAAAAATATATAACCGCACTTTTTATTAGCAGTAGTTGAGTGTGGACACAAAACTGCTCGATGAAACTTGGAATTAATCACTAATAAATGGGTTTTTTTTTTAACAAAGTAAATAAAAATGTCCTTTTAACAACCACTAATAAAAGCTATTGTGTTGCCCACCAAAAAAAATAAAAGCTATTGTGTTAAGTGTTTATTGGTGGAACCAGTATGATTTCTTAATCTTGTGCCCTAGGGTTTTTTCACATTCGCTTCTAGTACACACCCAAGGTGATCTCCCTAATTAATGCCAAACCACAACCAACCATGCTCAAGCCCTTTTTATTGATCAGTACTTTTATATTTTACTACCTCCGGTCCAAATCTTTGGTTGTTTAAGGTTTTGGCACATAGATTAAGAAATAATTAATTGAACAAATTTTAGACTAAAATGACCCTATTTATTATTCATCATTCTCAACTATCCTAATTATTTCTCCACTCAAAACTTATTAATTATATCAAGGGTATAGTTGGAAAAATGTGATAAATTATCTCTTGAAATCCTAAAACAACCAAAGTTTTGGGACAAAAATAAAAAGCTAAAACTACCAAAGATTTGGACCGGAAGGAGTAGTTAGTATGAGATGAAATTAAATTTAAAACTATACGAACACAAAATCGAGTCAATAATAATCTAACTAATGTCTGGTCAGTCGTGTCTCTAGAAACAAGGGCTAGTCATAATGGAGTACCTTTCAAAGGAAACCATGGCATACGCACCCTTAACGGAGTCAAAATTTCCTTAATGCGTTCTAGAAATTAGAAATGGATGGAGGGAAGGCCGGATCGATGTAAACGAACAGGCCCCCAATATCAATTACTACATATCCACTCACTTTTTTCCTCATTTGATTAATAGAATATATTATTTTGATCTAGTTTCATCAATTTAAATAATTGTTTTTCATTTTCTCGTTCATATTCTAATTGTATTCATGAACAATAAAATGGGATTTTAATATGTCATCTTTAATTAAGGATTATGATATCCTGAATGATGCAATATAAAACATAATAAATTCAGTTAGATAAATAATCACTTATATTATTTATTTTAAGTTAACGAAGTTAGCCAGTAAGATAAATAATTAGGCTGATAGTTATTATAGTCGATAAATTTATTCAAGGCAATTAATATAAAAAAAAAAAAGGCTCTGTCATTTTGCCATAGTCCTGTGTAGCTTTTGACAGCATCAAAATTCACTGTGCCACGATGGAAAGGAATATCCCAATGGATAAGCGAAGATGATCACGTGCAGAAATTGACACTGCATGAGCCATCCGGCATCAACAGCAGGTACCAAAATTTCATTTTATCAAAATTAATTACTCCGTACTCCTTTTAAATAGAGTCATAAAGTGGACCCTGACAAAACAACCTGGCCAAACTGGGCTTCCATAACCAGAGTTTGAGAATTGAGAAGAAGAAAAAAAACAGCAGCTGACAGTATAACAGAGAAGCGGACACAAACAAACAGGCACAACACAACACACGTTTTCTTCAATTCATTCTCTCTCCGAATTGAACCTCATTTTCTCTTCCTTGTTTCGCCGTTGACGCCACCACTGGCCAAGTTCAAGCAGTATGTTACTAATACCAGCTAACTAGCTGTTAGTTTTTGACATATTAATAATTCAATGCACTTTTTTTTAATATTTTATTTACTTTTAGGCTAATTACGGGTACGTACGTACACCGTGGCTATATATGGTGGGAGATGGGCGATGGTATCATTGATTCACCAACTAGTTGTGGCAGCAAATGCAGCTGCAGGAATGGCATTGGTGCTGATAGACACCGCGGTTATATTTAATTATTTATTTTATAATAATTAATTCACACTACTAGTACTAATCATTACATAAAAATATTTTTATAACTTTTACTATTATTATGAGTTTATTTATTAGAAAATTGTGAAAAATAAAGAGCATGTAAAATCCAAAATCCTCCTTATCTGTTGGGACGGAATGACGGATTGGCCCACCCGGTTGGGATTTCAACGTCTTAACCCCACCACAATAAAAATTATCAACACCGTACCCACTCCCTCCCATGCATATATGTATCCCATGTAAAAAGACTCATTTTATCGTTTTTAATGAAATTGGTATTTTCGACCCAAAAAAAAAAAGAATAAAATTGGTATTTCTCATATTTTGAGAGTGTGAGTTGAGCAAGAGGCTCTTAGGATTCTTGAATGGAACCTTGACATTGATCTTAGCAAAGGACAAATCCCTTGTAACGATCTATATATGCTAGACTTATCAATCAATCCTCAATTGATTGTGGCTTCTCATTATTCATATGCTCTTATCAAAACTAAATTAAAAAAAGTTTAGTGTAATGCATGAGAATTTTTTTGAAATTTTAATTATAAAATTTATTCTAATAATAACTAAACTAAATGAAATGAAAATAATATATTAAAATTATTAATATTTTATTGATTAATTACAAATTTCATATTATATTTATGGTTTAATTAAAAATGTATTTAGGAACGAAGCTTAGTTGGGACAGGGGAGTTGTTTGCTCCCTAAATGTCATAAGAAAGTAAAATATAATTTTAAATCAGGACAAAAAAATTATAATTAAAAAATTTCTCACATAAGAAAAATGTAATTTACTTTATAAAAAAATCGTTTAAAATTAACGGTGCAAAGTTTTCTATCACTCACCACACAAGTATTTCTCCTAACCGCACAACGTACCCACTTGACCAACCTTTTACATCGCACGAAAGAAAACGGAAGCGAAGGTAAGAAACACGTGTCGGTGGTTATTGCCACGTCATACATCGGAAACTCAGACACCATGCCTCTCTCTGTGAAACGGATCTGTGAGGATGTGGGTCCCCTCTCTTATTGTTGAGACCCCACGAAGGGGTACGTGTCGGGTGGGACCGTGCAAAATTATCTATGATCCCACTCTGATATACTCTCTCTGATCTCAAATATAAGAAATAAGTTACTTTTTTGGTTCATTGAATAACTCATGTATCTAGTCTATAATATAGTCCAGATACATGAGTTATTCAATGAACAAAAAAAGTAACTTGTTTCTTATATTCGAAACCGGAGGGAGTACGAGAATATACGAGAAAGCGGAGGCATATATACGCCTGTCCCGTTACGTCAATGTTAGTAGATCATCCAATGAGAGAATGACACGTCATCGTATAGAGTGTATCTTTGTGTATTTGTTGGCTTTTCCGACTCGATGAAATCTACTCCCTCTATTCTTTTTTATCTGTCGATTTTTAAGAAATTTTTTTTCTTTTTTATATCGTTTTGATAATTTATGGTTACATTTTGACAATTATACTCTTAAATCTATTAATTGTTTACACATTTTTCATAAATTGATTAATGTAGTAATTGAGAAGTTCAAAAATTAATTAAATATGATACATCTACTCCCAAAAATTATTTTACTTTCCAACAACATAAATTTATTACTAATACACACATGTGAATATAAATATATCTAAGACTAATTGGATAATTGAATAAGGGGTTGAAAATGATTAAAATGATGAGACACATTAATTGATTCATTTATTCCCAAAGACTAATTAAACAAAGGTATAATAGGAAAAAAATTATCAATTAATTAATATTAATTGATTCATTTACTCCCAAAGACTAATTAAACAAAGGTATAATAGAAAAAAAATTATCAATTAATTAATTTCTTAATTATAGTGATATAATCTAAAACGATAGATGAAAAAGAATGAAGGGAGTATCATCCTTCACTCCACTGCACCCACCATCGTATTCGTACCGTATCTGGCGCTGCTGCAACTTTCAGGTGATCTTGTCTTTCTTTTTTTTTTTTGGTCAAGGGTGATCTTGTCTTTCAAACGAACGTGTAGACGCACGGGAATGGATCGTTTTTTTTTTTGGATTAGATCGTTATCAAATGGAAAATTAATGTTTTATTTTTCTTTAAATATTCATAAATTTTGGTACGTTCATTTATTTAATCTCTATAAAAAATATATACAAATTTTTATCACAATAAGAAATGCAGTACTGTTTAACTTTAATACGAGAGAACTTATTTCTTTAGTATATTGAAACCAATGATTTTGTACAATTATTTTTTGTTTAAATAAGTTTTTGGTCATTTCAAATTTATGCGTTTTAAAATTAGTCCCTACAAAAAGAAGTTAAACTTTTTTAGTCCTACAAATATTTTTTTTTTAGTTTAGTCCTTTTGGTGATTTGGCAATGTTTTGGGCTGATGTGGCATTACGTGGCAACTGACACATCATTTAAAAATTTGTAGGGACTTACATGTGGCCCTAATTTTTTTCTTTCCCTTTTCCTCTTTCCCCTTTCTTCTTTCCCTTTCCCCACCGCCACCCCCATCCTTCTTTCCCCTCCTCCTTCGTTCGTCACCACCGAGTAGAGGCAGAAGAAGAAGAACAACAACAACAACATCGGAGCCCTCCACCGTCCCCAACAACAACACCACCACCACCGTCACCAAAACGACATCGGAGCCCTCCAGCGTCCCCAACAACAACATCGGAGCCCTCCACCGTCCCCAACAACAACACCACCACCGTCACCAAAACGACATCGGAGCCCTCCACCACCAACAACAACAACACCACCACCGTCCCCAAATCTCTTCTTCCTCAAATCTCTCTCCAAACCACCACCACCGTGAAGAGCAGAGGCAGAACAGAAGAAGAACAACAACAACAACACCAAAACGACATCGCCCTCCATCACCACCAACAACACCAACACCATCATCCCCAAATCTCTTCTTCCTCAAAACGACACCATCGGAGCCCACCCTGAAACGACAACACCACCACCACCACCGAAACGACGTCGTCTTCACAACCCGAAATCGAACCATATCTCTATCCAAACCACCACCACCACCACCACCACCGTATCTTCTTGTCTTGAATTAATATGATTTGGTTTTGTGGGGCTTTATTTTCTTGTGGTTTATGGTGGTCTGTGTGGCTATGGGGGTCGATTTGGCCATGGGGGAGGGGGAGGTGGCGGTGGGGTGGGGTTGAGGGTGACAATGGAGGTGGAGGTGGAAGAAGAGGGAAGGCGAGCAGCCGAGAACTGAGAAAGGGAAAGAGGGGAAGGGGAAAGAAGGAAAAGGGAAAGAAAAAAAAATAGAGCCACGTGTCAGTCCTTACAAATTTTTAAATGATGTGTCAGCTGTCACGTAGGACTAAAATCACCAAAAGGACTAAACTCAAAAAAAAAATTTATACGACTAAAAAAATTTGACTTTTTTTTATAGGGACTAATTTCAAAATGCATAAATTTAGAAAGACCAAAAATTTATTTAAGCTATTATTTTTTTAACAACGGTCACAACACTTCGCATAAAACTTCCCTATTATTTAATTATTTAATATAAACAAGCCCATCAGCAGTTTAGAGATTCAGACAACAGCATTGGGTCAAATACCACAAGAACCACATAAAAAATAAGGATGCTTAAATAAATACTACAGTACACATTCTTTAATTAATATGTACTGCGACAGAATTAATTAATTAGATAGAGGGGGTTGGTAATTAAGAACAAAATAATAGAGGAGTGGAGTAGATACAAAACAGGTAGGGGAAAGTGGATAAGGATATGAATTAAAAACACAAGTGATGAGTCAGATAGAGAGGGGAACGGTTGCTGTGATGGAGAAAAGTCGTTTTGTGAAAACAACAAAGAAACCACAGGAAAAGGTTTGGCAGTAATAATAGGTGGCTCTTTTCGAGGAAACCCTGGCAAAAATAATTATTACTATCTGTTCAAAATATAGGTAATATAATATAAAAATATATAAATTAAAAAATATTTTAAAAATATAATAATTTTAATTAATATTTATTAATTTTAATTTTTTTTAAATATTTTTTTTAGTATCTCTTGTAAATATGAATATTATATTAAATGAATGATATAATTAAAAAATTAATATTTAATTTATTTGAAATTAATAAATATTACTTATATTTTAGATTAAAAAAATTTATCTTTTTATTTATATTTTAGATCGGATAGAGTATTGAATTTCAAATTCAAATTTCCATACCAAAGTATATAAAACTGTACAGAAAGCCGAAAGGTGAAATGAAGCACGGAAGTTGGTGAGGGTAATTTTTTTTCTTTTTTTCATGGAAGTACTTTTTATTTTTCCTTTTTAACATGGTACCTCTGCCCTTATATATAGGAGTCCTCTAACTAATTTATATCATTAAGAAAATTAATTATTTTAATTAATAATATTAAATATATTAATAATTTACATATTTTTTATCCCTATTATTCTGAACTATTCATTTGAATAATTTAAATCTAATAATGGATTGCTCGGGGTATGAGTACACAATTTTTTGATTGTGTGCGGTGTACCTTAAATGAACCTAAAATTAATTGTTTGAGAATTGACATTAATACATTCTCTAGCACAATTCTTTTAACATATTCTTTGTGGTTGAATAAAATTCATGTAAATTGTACTAAATCACATGTGTGTATCATTTTGAATATATTGAGAGAAAAAATGTTTTCAAAACACTTTTTATTAAATCAAATTAAAATTTTCTTATTTCTATTAAAGTTGCTTTTCAGGTATATCAAAAGCTAAAACAAACATGCTATAAATTCTTTTATCCATCCTTAACCGTAAATAGGGCTTCCCTATCGTCACTCCTATTTTTATTTTACTTTGTTTTGTTTGTTTGCCTTCACCTTTTCTGTATCTGCCTCCCTTAATTTCCTTGACTTATTCAGTTGCTTTGTTTCCTCCTCCGGGTTATGGCATTTCAAAAACAAGGTATGGCAACTTGATGTTTATAAATAGAAATCCATATATTATTTACAACGTCAGATCTTGGTATTTTCGATATTTGCATGGGGAAAATTGTCATAATAGTCATCATCGATCCCTGGCTAGTTAGCTGACTTATTTAATTTAGAGCATATTCTTTATAATGTCCCAATGTGAGTACTAATTGAGTCCATCCCCTTATATGAAACATATAAATCACTTGTGTCTAATTTCGTAATTCTTCTAAACAAGGCTTAATAGGTGAAATAAAAATAGAATATAAAACCAAAAAGTCTTTGCTTGTGTCAAACACCACAATGCACCCACCATTGAGGTCATCATTGAATTTGTTTTATTTTAAAAAAAAACACAATTCAATTTTTTCACCAAGAAAAAGGTATATATAAACATACTTACACAATTTTCATTTGCTTATTTGGCACACCATTTCAAGTTCTATATATGCGCAGTATATAAATAATATTTCAAATTACACTTTCATGTTTTCTTTTGACTGAATTACACTTTCAGTTTATAGCAACAAAAAAAAAAATACACTTTCAGTTTAGTACATAGCCAAACACAATTGTTGAAAATGAAATGAAATCAGTACTTGTACCGATATGTCTTACTTAACAAGTTTTAAATTTTGAGTTGTATATTTTTTGCATTTTAATGGATAGATGTCTAAAACAGAATGAATTATAAGCCCTCGATCTTATCGGTTAACAGTAATAGCATAGATTATCACATTTATGTCCGGTTAACTGAAGAATTGTCAATTAATTGAAATATTAATTTAATTTTTAAAAATGTTCGGCATTAAATTGGTCCCAATTAATATATGTAACAAAACTTATCCTGGTATTAATTGTCGCAATTAATGATAAATTTTAAACAATTTTAGTTATTAAATTAATATAATAAATTTTTAACAACAAAATAATATATTTCAAGATTTTTCAAAAATATAAATAAAATATTCTCTGTTCTTCTGCTTTAAAGAAAGTTCTTATCCATATTCACTGTATTTTTAGAGCTTGATAATTATATTTGAACGGTATAAATAAGTTATAGATGTCTATTATATTTGATTTATATATTACAAAAAATATAATGTATAATTTATTACAATATAAATAAAATTTAAAATAATATATGATATAATAAAATAATAATAAAATAAAATTATAGTATGTGTTAAATTCATTCACGTATTAATGCATAATTATTGAACTCATATTCTTATTTAGTATAAAAAATATTAATTATCCATACTATAAAATATAATTTTAATTTTAGTTTGTATTTAGATTTTTATTGAAAATCTGTTGACACATATTTTGATGTAAAATAAACTGAAAATTAAGATTTATGCACATTTTATAAATGTAATTTTTGGCCAACATATATTTGTAATGGTAAATCAATCATGACCTAAGCAAATATGATTTAGATCCATTTTTTTGATGAGATGATTTAGATCCATTTTGGTACAAGAGTATTTAGCCATAACCAAAAAAAGCTGACGTGTCCTCTATGTATTTGCAAAAAGAATGCATATTCTATTTATATTTCAATTTTCACCAGCAACATGTAGAATATACTTTTATTATCCGTTTTGCATTTACAAAGCCACCCCCAGCCTAGCTAGTCTACTAAACCCGAGGTGAGGTAACAAAAACGAAAGATAAAAAGATTTTTGACCTTTGGTGAATCTCTTAAAACTTAAAAAATCATTTTCCTTTTATTTATTTAATCAATTAAAATTTCCCTGTCTGCCTGTGAAATTCCCATTATGTTTGGCGCTCCATGTCTATAAATTGACTTAGCCACCACCTCAGTTTCCATTCATTCATCCCTTCTCTTTATACACCCCCTCTCTATTTTGCGTTTATTCTGTTTCCATAGGTATTCTTTGTTTTTTCTCTTCTCTTTTTTTTTTTATTATTTCTCTTGCCTCTTTGTTGTTGTTCTGTTCTGTTCTGCCCCTCCCCTGTTTCGGTGCTCTGTTTCACCACTGCCACGTCACAATGATAAACTTCCCCTGCATGTTCATTCTTCTGTACCCCATAGATCAGAGTCTGATCTGGGCTCTCTCATGCTTTTCTTTCTTCAATCTCCACCTCACATGAAAATGGGGTGGTGATCTTAGTCTAGCTCTGTTTTTGGGTGCTGACTGTGTTGAATTTTACTTCGTTTTAGTCATAAATTTTTGCTCTGCAAACTCTAATCGGTTTCTGGGGACAAGGTTCTGCCAGTTAAAAGAATTTCACCCCAAAATGCATGGCCTTTGGTTAAATTAAAAAACAGAAAAAAGATGAAAACTTTGAACTGCCTGGCCTCGAACGAAGAACTTCTTTGTCGGTTTCTAATTATTAATTTTTTTTTTGTTTTTCTGGGATCGACACTGTCTTTAGCAGAACTCGTGGCTTATGGGGTTTAAGCCTGGAACGGAATGTTGAATTTGTTTTCAAACAAAAGCTCAAGCATTTTTATTCCTGTCAACGACTTTAGTTGCTTGCACTAAAATAATGTTTAAAAAAATAAAAAAAGGTTGGTTACACTCCAAAAGAAAAAAAAATGGAAATTATTCTCCAGCACTGTTTAAGGTTGAAATCTTAGTTGAACAAAGGTGGAAGATCTGGTATTAATTTTTTTAATAGACAGGTGGTTGGTGGTGGGGTGGGTAGCTCTTGAAATCCAATCCAGTTTTGTAGAATCTTTTTTTTTTCTAATTTTTTTTATATCTTTTTTCGCTCCTCTGGTTTTTGCTATTGACTTTGTGAGAATTACTGATTATTGATTGATTAACCTTCTATTTTCATGGTGCCTTATTTTGTATATTCTTGATCTGTTACTTACACTGCTTTTTTTCCTTCTTGTTGTAGTTGAAGTTTTTCCCTGAGATCTTCTGAGCCAATGGCTACCGATCGTTTGACCCGTGTTCACAGTCTCCGTGAGAGGCTCGATGAAACCTTGACTGCTAATAGAAATGAAATTTTGGCCCTTCTCTCAAGGTATGATCATAATGGTTTAGACTTTAGATAGTGAGTTTAAGCTCAATTTTTTTGTTTAATTTCTCTTTAAGCTAGTAGTAGGAGTTGTACTTCTACATGTAACTCTTAACACTGAAAATGTTTGTGGATTGTTTTTGAAAGGATCGAAGCCAAGGGCAAGGGGATCCTGCAACACCACCAGGTCATTGCTGAGTTTGAGGAAATTCCTGAGGAGAATAGACATAAGCTGATGGATGGGGCATTTGGAGAAGTCTTGAGATCCACACAGGTAATTAACTTCTTTTGATCAATCTATATAGGAGGTAATAATAAATAATAATAAATAATAATAATAATTTGTGGGGTTTGTTGAATTTTCTCATTTCATTTGTTTTTTCTTTCTATTTTGTAGGAAGCCATAGTTTTACCACCATGGGTTGCTCTGGCTGTTCGTCCAAGGCCTGGTGTTTGGGAGTACCTGAGAGTGAATGTGCACGCTCTTGTTGTCGAAGAGTTGCAACCTGCTGAGTTTCTCCGCTTCAAGGAGGAACTTGTTGATGGAAGGTAAAGGCCTTTTGTTTTCTTTCTCTCTTCTTTTTAGTTTTTGTCTTCAGTGGTATTTGTTGTTATGTTACACAAATTATGGACCTTTCTCTCACCCTTAATTGTGCAGTTCTAATGGCAACTTTGTGCTTGAGTTGGACTTTGAACCATTTACTGCATCCTTCCCCCGCCCAACTCTCAACAAATCAATTGGAAATGGTGTGCAATTCCTCAACCGTCACCTTTCTGCAAAACTCTTCCATGACAAGGAGAGCTTGCATCCACTTCTGGAATTCCTCAGACTTCACAGCTACAAGGGAAAGGTATGTATCTTTTTTTCATTGTATCGAGAAGTGTATGCTTGTGTATCCTTTGGTAATTGCTTTGTAAGGTATATTCTTCAATAGTTTTATGACCCTGAATATCCACATATGTTTGGACCATGTCTAATAACCAGATCTGGAATACAAATCTAAATCTGTCTTTAGCATATCTTTATTTAAGGGTGATGATATGTATGCATTGTTGACCTGAGACATGTAATTTATTCCTTTAGATATAGTTGTAGTACTGATCTTGTGTGTCTGCAATTTTGCTGACAATGATTTTTTTTTTTTTTTACTTATGCAGACATTGATGTTGAATGACAGAATTCAAACCCCGGATTCTCTTCAACATGTTCTGAGAAAAGCTGAAGAGTATCTTGGAACACTTCCTCCTGAGACACCCTACTCAGTATTTGAGCACAAGTTCCAGGAGATCGGTTTGGAGAGAGGGTGGGGTGACACCGCGGAGCGTGTCCTCGAGTCCATCCAACTCCTCTTGGATCTTCTTGAGGCTCCTGACCCTTGCACCCTTGAGACTTTCCTTGGAAGGATCCCCATGGTCTTTAATGTTGTGATCCTTTCACCCCACGGTTACTTTGCCCAAGATAATGTCTTGGGATACCCTGATACCGGTGGCCAGGTTAGTTCAAGATGAAATGCTCACATCACATGCTTGTTTTGGTTGTGTGAATCTCATTCTCATACTGTTTTTACCTATGAAGGCTTAACTCACACTGCTTTTTTACTTGTGGTCTCTAATCCAGGTTGTTTACATCTTGGATCAAGTTCGCGCCTTGGAGAATGAGATGCTCCATCGCATTAAGCAACAAGGCTTGGATATCGTCCCTCGCATTCTCATTGTAAGTTTCATGTACTGCCTAGCAAGCTAACTTTTAGCTTACTTTTGTTTGTGTATTGTGTATATGGATATTTTTGTGTGTCTAATTGGTGCTTGTTGATGTTGTTAAATGCAGATCACCCGTCTTCTCCCCGATGCAGTAGGAACTACCTGTGGCCAACGACTCGAGAAGGTCTTTGGAACCGAGCATTGCCACATTCTTCGAGTTCCCTTCAGAAACGAGAAGGGAATGGTTCGCAAGTGGATCTCAAGATTCGAAGTCTGGCCATACCTAGAAACTTACACTGAGGTAAAAAATTCTGACCCATAATAGTAATCCTCCCACCGTTCAAACATTTTGATGGCTTTCACTTGAATTTAACATTAATACAACATTTTGTGATTAGGATGTTGCCCATGAACTTGCCAAAGAGTTGCAAGGCAAGCCAGATCTGATTGTTGGAAACTACAGTGATGGAAACATTGTTGCCTCTTTGTTGGCACATAAATTAGGTGTCACTCAGGTTTGTCTTCATGGACACTGACACTTATTACTAGTTGTTGAACCATGTTTTGGAACTCAAAGGCCTAACCTCATGTTTTTCCCTTTATCCATTGCAGTGTACCATTGCTCATGCACTTGAGAAGACCAAGTACCCTGAATCTGACATTTACTGGAAAAAATTCGAAGAGAAATATCACTTCTCTTGCCAATTCACAGCTGATCTCTTTGCTATGAACCACACAGACTTCATCATCACCAGTACCTTCCAAGAGATTGCTGGAAGGTGTGTTCTATCCCTTTATTATTCACCATGTTTCTTCCTATGCCCAATTTTATCAATTGATTAACTTTTAACTAAAATTCTTGTATCCCTTATGACAGCAAGGACACTGTTGGACAGTATGAGAGTCACACTGCCTTCACCCTTCCTGGACTCTACCGTGTCGTGCACGGTATTGATGTCTTTGATCCAAAATTCAACATTGTATCTCCCGGAGCTGATCAGACCATCTACTTCCCCTACACCGACACCAGCCGCAGGCTGACATCCTTCCACCCCGAAATCGAAGAGCTTCTTTACAGCTCAGTGGAGAATGAAGAGCACATGTGAGTCTCTCTTATTTGCCTCTTATGTTGTTGTTGATGATGTTCCTTTTCACATGGGAACATAACATAACATTTGTCTAATGTAAATTCCCCTTGCAACAGATGTGTATTGAAGGACCGCAACAAGCCAATTATCTTCACCATGGCGAGGTTGGACCGTGTGAAGAACATCACCGGACTTGTCGAGTGGTACGGCAAGAACGCCAAGCTCCGTGAGCTGGTGAACCTTGTGGTTGTTGCCGGAGACAGGAGGAAGGAGTCCAAGGACTTGGAAGAGAAGGCCGAGATGAAGAAGATGTACGGCCTGATTGAGACCTACAAGCTGAATGGCCAATTCAGGTGGATCTCCTCTCAGATGAACCGGGTGAGGAACGGGGAGCTGTACCGTGTCATCTGCGACACGAAGGGAGCTTTCGTGCAGCCTGCCGTCTATGAGGCCTTTGGATTGACAGTTGTTGAGGCCATGACTTGTGGGTTGCCAACATTTGCAACATGCAATGGTGGCCCTGCTGAGATCATTGTTCATGGCAAGTCTGGTTTCCACATTGACCCTTACCACGGCGCGGCCGCCGCCGATCTCCTTGTTGAATTCTTTGAGAAGTGCAAGGCTGACCCATCTCACTGGGACAACATCTCCCATGGTGGTCTCCAACGTATTGAAGAGAAGTAAGCATCAGCATCTAATTGCTCTCTCTAATAACACCAAACATAGTGAAAATAATGGCATGTCATGTTTTTGTTGTGTTGTGTGAAATTGTGATTAA
This sequence comes from Glycyrrhiza uralensis, assembly GCA_030159175.1. Lineage (NCBI taxonomy): Eukaryota > Viridiplantae > Streptophyta > Magnoliopsida > Fabales > Fabaceae > Glycyrrhiza > Glycyrrhiza uralensis. The sequence continues at coordinate 56,385,634 of BRZY01000001.1, read as the reverse complement.
GCTGTTTTGTTCTGTTTTTGGTTTGGTTCAACAGGTATACATGGCAAATTTACTCTGAGAGGCTTCTCACTCTCACTGGTGTCTATGGCTTCTGGAAGCATGTGTCTAACCTTGACCGCCGCGAGAGCCGCCGTTATCTTGAGATGTTCTATGCTCTTAAGTACCGCAAATTGGTAAAGTTTCTTAGTCACATTTCTCACTTCAAATGTCTTTCTTTTCTTTCATGTTACAAGTTACTAATTTATATATGTTGTGTCATTTTTATTTATTTTTACCTCAGGCTGAGTCTGTGCCCCTAGCTGTTGAGGAGTAAAACTGAGGCTGAGGCTGAAGAGTGGTAGATAAAGAGAATGAAGGAACCGGCTTTTTGTCTTATTTGGAGTCTTTATAAATAATGTCAATGATTTTGATTTTGATTTTGTTGTTGAGCTTTTGGATAAAGAGAAGAGTCAATGTCTTTTTCTTTTTTGCATGATTTGAATGTGATTGGAAAGCTTGAATTGGGTGTTTCGCCCATCATCATCAGCAATTCAATTTTAAGCCGTGCCTTCTTCACTTCGCTGTCCACAATTAGCCTCCACCTTTATTTGTGGTTCCTTTTGTCTTTTATCCTTACAACTATAACAACAAAATATCATGACTATATAAGTATATAGAGTAAAGGGTACCCCGCAATTTCATCCGTGATTATTATTATCTATCAATAGGGAAGAAAAAGCGAAAATTGACGTTAGAATTTGGATGCAATTGTCACTGTCAATCTCATTGTTCAATAAGTATAATTCACGAGCGGCAATTGGGGCATAGCAACTCCTTTTCAATCGGGCTTATGTGTTCGGTCATTAATATTACACGTCTTGTATTGTTGTATCTACCAAACAATAAAAAAAAATCTTACACTCGGAAGTGTTATTGTTAGGGGCTCCTCTCATTCAAAGGGTATGCACCCTTTTAAGGTATTAAAATAAAGCCAATTCTGGGTGGAAACAAAGCCAAACAATATTGTTGGTGGTAGTTCCCCACTTTCACTTTATTTAAAGAATGCTGCCCCTGAAATTACTTGGCACTTTTCGCCTGCTTCCTTCATATAAGACACAATAATAGGGGAGTCAACATTTTCGTATGAACTGTTTTTTGTCATCAAATTGGATCTAATCCATCTGGAGAATTTTCATAAAATGGAAAATGGTATGTCAATAATAGACACTTTTGTATGAATCTCGAAAATTAATTTACTAGTAAAAAAAAAGATTAAATTTTTATATTTATAGTGTAGTAATTACTTATATAATAGTAATTACTTTTGAAAGCATAACAGTGACTTCTTATAGGATCCTTAGCAGTAGCACAACTAAGAGTGGGCCCTGCGAGCATTAGTTCTTTGCCCCTTTTTTCTCTCGTCATTTTCTGCACTAAAGGATAAGAAATATCCATTTTCTGAGAAGAAAAAATAACTTCATTTTATTGAATTTCTAGGTGTGCTCGTGATTCCACTTACACCGCGCAGTTACTTGAACCGTTAAGCATGTTGTGTGGGGTATAAAAATGAAATTTTTATATTAAAATTAAAATTGTATACTTTTCAAGTGAAAAATTTGCATCTACACTCTTATAAATATCCATAAACTATACGAGTTTAATAATTATATACTGATAATATAAACATATCATAAAAAATATAAATAAGTTTATATGTAAATTTAATTATCATTTTGTAGTGTAAATAATTTTTAATAAATAATGTTATGATACAATATGAGGAATAGACATATATTTTCATATTACAATATATTGTGGAAAAAAGTCTACTACTAGTGTCATGACAAAATAAACGATAAGGTCCAACCCATTTGATTCGGAGTGTGCGGCCTGTTGTGCTTTCAACAGGTGCTTTAATCATTCGACATTTCCAAAGGTATTTGTCCTCAACTAGATGTGCATGTCACAAAAATATTGTAGGGATCTTCCCTTCTCTTCAATGATTTTTTATGTTGATAGTGAAATGAAAACATGTTAAGGGTTGGAATTAAACGAGGAAAAAATGGCAAAAAAAAACAAAAACAAAAAGAATAGAAAGCTTGAAACATTTCATCTGTTACTTATGAGTTATGACAGTAGGATTAACTAACCTTTTAACATTTGTCCCTTTTTTCTCTGTTGCAGTTTGCCCTCTAATTATATTTTTGTTTTCTTTTCAATTCTTCATTTTGTTTTTAGTTGGTAGTTCTGTACTTTTAATTTTCTTGAATAATTATATTGCATGTTTGGAAATGACCTCACCGTTCGAGAATTGTCTTGAATATGCACCGTCAATTGTTGAAAGAGAGGTAGACTGGAAAATAACATGGAATCTGATAGAATGAGATTTGTCTTGATGTCAATTGTCAAATTACTTTGTACTATTTAAATTAAAAGTTATTTGGGCTTATTAGATTTACGATTTTTTATCTTAATTTGGTAGCCTAACTCATTCCTATAAAATCGGCTTATAAAGTGAGAAGTGCCCTTGTTTTATATACCCTTTTATGGTCTTATCTCTAGTCGATATGAGACTTAGATTTTTTCCCAATAGTGTTTAAATCAATGAGTTCAATTTGATATTCTGGTTTTTGCTTTTTAAAAAGTTCTCAAATTTATGCTTATTTCGCTGGATAATTTTGGTTTTTGGTAATCGGGCATTTCAGAATCTTCATATTCTATAAATTATCTTGAACAAATTATAGATATATCATAAAAACCATTGTTATGAGCTTTTTTCAAACACACATTATATCTATGCAGGAAAAAAAAATACAAATCCCATAACATGGGCATAGCAGTATTTTCTCCAACAAAACTAAATAATATTCTTAAATCTACATAAAAGAAAAGCTTTAAATTACAATATATTATGCCCTTCAATGTAAGAGCCCCTACATGCCAGTGGATACAGGAGACTTTGCCACCTGTATATGGTTTTTCCTTGGGGTAGAAGATTTTCTAGTAAACCATGAAGAGTAACTTAAGTAACATGGATTCTCATTGCTTCGGAAAATATTGGAGCCGCTCGTGATTTAGTCTTACAATATAACTATGCCCCTGAAAATGGCAAACAAAACACAAAGAAAAGAAGAAAAACAAAACTTGGATACCGACCTAGGGTCCTATATTCTCTCTCCTCAACATCAGATTACGTTCTGATAAATAGTAACAGAACTAGTGAAACTTACAGAAATCCTACTGTACACTTTGATTGGCTGATAAAGTAAAAAAACAAGACAATTTTGTACAAACCTGTACCCTTCTACTTACACATATGACCTCTAGGCTCCACATGAGAATTTCGCATGATACTCGAGAGAACCGGAGCCTTTAATCTTCCGAAGTTTTATCTTTCTTTGTATGTCTCAATTACTGTCTTTCCCATTCTCTACTCCCCAATTAAATTACAAGAAAAACTTGTACTGTGCATAGCAGAATCAAAATGCCCCGCCAGAGTACCAACTACTTCCAACATTGGCATATTAACAGGACGGCATCGCCAAATTCATAACTGTAATGTCTTTCACTGATGAATTTTCTACTTATTCCCGAGCTTCTCTTTCTTGTGAAGTCTGTCTGGGGTAGAGAATTATTGCCAATGATAAAGACAATAACAAACCAACTAAACCACTGAACGGTTGAAATGGATGATACCCGGTTATCCAGAGAGGAATGTTGCCCCTATTATTATTATATGATAAAAAGCCACCCTTTTGCAAGATAAAAGTGGATGCCATCATCCCTGTGCGTATCCCAATAGGGATGGAGAGGCTACCTCCATTTCTCTGCCGGGCACCTGACAAAGACAAAGATAAAAGCCAAAGTCCAGGTATTGCTTGTAGAGACCTGAAAATCCCAGCAAAAGAAAAGATTAGATTTTGACTTGGAAGAAAGAGAGTAAGACTCATGTAGATAAGTATATAGCATTATGATCATGTCCGATGAAGAAATACAAATACGGGCCTAAAAAAGAAAAAGGAAATACTTTGTTAGGAAACATCCAACGATAAAGTGGCTCAATAAGAATCCTAGGATAGGCTTTGATGCCATCTTAGAATTTGGGTTATGCCTAACTCAAACGTGAAAGCTAACTCAAGTGGTGAGAACTGTCAAAATCTTATAAGGACTACTTTTCCCATCTCTAGTCAATGTGGGATCTCAACATCAAGTTTAATTCCAAAAGCAAGTTTGACTAGGAATAATATGAGTGCAGGCCCTTAACCAGGCACCTAACATATCCTCACCCCTGGAGATTGATAATATGAGTGGCGAGAGAGAAAACACATTCTCCCTTGGTGCATTTTTAACTCTTCAAGTTCTGTTCCACGAAAATAGTTCTATGTGTTTCAACATTTCCATTCTATCTAATCTCAGCTCAATCTCACACTCCTTCAAACACTTCTTTTCTCTCTTTAATTTTCAACAGAAACGAAAAAAAGAATAAGGACAAAAAGAAAGAGAGACAAAAGTAATCAAAACAAAAACGAGACTTTAACAAGAAAATTTCTTGGTGAATCCAAAGTGTAATGCATGAATACAATAGGGAAAACATAATTTTAGAGAGAAGACAAACCTCTGCAAGAGAGAAAATGCAAGCCCTGAAATTATGATTCCATGATGATACCCAAGATCAACTGCAATTTCCTGGGGCAACCATGACCTGAAAAGCAATTCTTCCACCAGTGAAATAGCACCTGCCGCTACAGTTCCTTGAACAAATACCAGACCCATTTGTCCACACAATTTTAGCCAGGTCATGGCATCTAAAGAAGGTGGATTATGAGGCCAAGAGAAACTTGCACAGCCAAGATATGCATTCACAGCATGGATTGAAAAAATGATGACAACTCCACCGGCCAAGCCTTTCAAAAATCCAATTAGCTGCAACAAGGATCCAAAATTAGCTTATCTTTCGTGAATCAAGTAGACAAGTAGTGCTGAAGGCCGGTCTGCCTTCTGGTTAACAACCAGGGGAAATAAAAGAAAACATTTATCATTAAGAACATTGACAAATCATACATGTTACAGCCTTCGATCCCTTTATACAGGATGAGAGACCAGAATTAAAAACAAATTTTAGCCCTTTAAACAAGTCTAATCCTAGTTGTCTAAGGTAACTTATGAACAAACACAAGGTCCAACACTACAATATTGTGAACACCATCCATACTGCAATAGCATTAACCCAATATATGGTTTATATAATTGAACTTCTCACTCGTCCTTCAAACAGATACCATGTCAAATAACCACTAGCCCTAAAAGCTTCAGTAGTTGTCTGAAAGCCTGAAAACACTTCCAATCTATCATTCTAAAGATGCAGTTATTCCAAATGAAACAGTGTTTCCTCCATGCCCCAGCAAATTTTAGCATATTCTTCACTGTCACTCCCTATATCTTAGTAGATATATCTATGATAAATAGCTGTTATTGATTTAGCTATTACTAGTTTACTACTGATTTAGCTGTTACTAATTCCTAGCCGTGAGCCCTTAGATTTAGCATCACATTCCGTTGGTGTGAATGCTGTACAGATTATAAATATACACACGTGCAGACAGATTAGTCACACAACTTACCAAATTTTATATAATATTATAGATATTAAAAAAATAAAAGATAACATGATAGTAACAACCTCAAAGAAATATCCAAAATAATCTCCAATACATTGATTCTACTGAAACTACTCCACAGACTTGTCCATTGGTTTTTATGTCAAAGCCTTACCTTTTGTAGTGATGTCAAGTCCAGCCCATACTGTTCAAATGCATCTTCGTACCCACGGATTCTTTTCCCCCATAACATAACAAGTATCATTATAGCAATGTACAGGCCAATGATGCAAGCAAACTCGGCTATTTTGGAAGGAGTCTTTGTTGTCCAAGCCTGAACAATTGTTGGAAGCAATGGAATAACAACGGGAGACCATAGAACAAGGATCATGCCAACAAACCCAAAAATCCTGGAGGAGGAAAAATAGTGCAGTTTGAGTGTTATGTAAAGATATAAATTCACACTCTTAAGGCAATGAGCACAAATATAAAAGCCTAGGGAAGATATACATTCGCAATCATGTGCATATATGGAAACGTACATATTTACTTATGTATGTACATACATACGTACAACATACAGACACACAGAAACACACACACACGGCATACATGCATGTACATATGTACATAAATACGTACATATATGTGTATTTGTGTGTGTGTGTAGATATATATAATTTTTTGTTCATATAATCAATTTACTGAAAGGGTTCAGTTAATGTGCACGGATAGACCGCTCAAGATTAACCCCCAAAAGATGGATAATGACGGCCTTGAATATTATTTAAGAAGACACAATATATCTATTATTGCTTGAACTCGACACTATGTTACCCACCAAGCCACTTCCCCTGTTCCACATTTAAAACAAAGAGGTGTTAGGATAAAAGTACTTACGAGCAATGTTAGTGATACACTCTCTAACACACTTTTCAACACACACTATTATTGGATGAAATTATGTAAATTCCATTAAATCATGTGGGTCTCATTTTTGTGGGACCCATTCCTAAAGTGGTGGGAGCACATGAATTTCACCCAATAACAGTGTTTTGGAAATGGTGTTAGAGAGTGTGTTGCTAGCTTTTCTCAAGCATTAATGCTTATATAAAAGAAACAAGGTTGCAATACAAGGGCCTTTTTTATACCCCCCACGCTATACATAGTAAGTTTGCAAAAAAAAAACTTATTCTCTTATTCATTATTGTGCCATATATAGTAGGATTTATAGCCAGAGAATTGTTGAGATGAAATGACCAATCTGTTACAAATTAGAAAAATAAAGGGAGTAAAATAAGGGATAAGAAACAGTCTTCCTATCGCAATCCGGAATATTGAATTCAGTTTTTATTCTAACTAATCTTCCTGAAAAACTAATAATTATTTTGTAACAAACTTCAACATGCATAAATCAATCTAATTAACCTAGGAGACACTTCCCTCAAAGCAGCCATGAAATTCTACAAATGAGATAACAAATAAACAACAATTTTAGTGATAAAACTTTCTGAATCGGGATCATGCAGCATTGGTGATAGCACAATCATTAGATTTTCTGTCTAATGAAAAGTCCATAGACTTTCCAAAATTATAATTTTTCAAAATTAATACTGTTGCCTCTCAACTAGAAGCCAAAACTAACAGTTGGTTATGATATACTGCAGCTAAATTATAGCAATTTCTATTTTCTACCAGGTAATTCCAAAATGGGAAGGGCAGAACCAGCAGCAGTACAGGAAAACAGAGAATGGAATTAACATTCACCAGTTCAAGTTACCTCTGAAACAATGGACGTTCAGCAATATGTGAGAATGAGATAAGCTTGTCTGTCAAACTAATTGCACCACGTATGCCACCCCATAGCAAAGCAAATTTTCCAACTAGCCTCAACAAGCCACCTTTCTGTCCTAAATCAGCTAGCATTGCAACCAGTCTGTTCATGGAGGGAAGTTGTGTCAAATTATTAGCAAAAACAAAAACCAGAGGTGTGCTTGTGTATTGGTAATATGTGTGCTCTGACCTTTCTTGATCCACCCCACCATCTTTTTTAGTAGGTACAACTGGACCAGCAACTGACATGGCTCTCTCAGCAAGGCTTGTGATTATGTTATTCTGATTCTCCGAGGCTTCCTCCTCAAGCTCTTCTGGCTTCTTTTGGCGATCATTCATTTTCAAATATGTGGTTGAGCTTTCGGCAGTTTCATTTCCTTCTTGTGAATCCTAGAATGGAGCAATTCAAGTATAAGACCCAAACAATTCTGTTTATACTTGAAGTATAAAAACTGGTATATGTCCCGTCTACTTCGCCACTTTCAGTTCTCTTCCCATTTGTGGGGGGATACACACAACTTAAGTCAGTCCAATGTCAAGTTGATTCTTTCAAGTTTTTGAGAAAAATCATAAATCACAACTACTTTAGTAAAATGTAAATTGAGTATACGAAAGGGAAATAACAAGAGAAACACTAAATAATGAGTGAACCAACACAACATAATAGAAATGAATGTGTGATTGAGAGAAATATATCAGGAACTAGACATATTAAGGTAATTTTCAAATCATACTTTCTTAAGAAACTGCCAGTGGATCATACCTCAGTGCCATATCTATAACTAGAAAGTGGTTAAGCAAACCAAGTGATAAAATAAAACACTTGATTCCTATCTTGCAAAGGTTTAAAGTGACAGTCAAGAACGCTGAAAGCATATGAGGAGACTGAAACAATACCTGCTGTTGCATTAATAAAGCAGAAGCCCCAATAGCAGCTGTAACAGCACCAACCATGACAGCATTTTTGCTTCCATCTTCTGATTCACTTTCTACAAACTCTCTCTTGATGGGATGGTCCAAACTAGTTTTCTCGTCCAGTACTTGATCTGTCTCTGTCACACCAATAATGTCATAATTTTTTTCGCTGGGTTTTTCCCCATCATCATGGGCCAGCGATCTTCTCCGGCCATTTTCTTGAAGTGTAGCTACATCAAAATATTTCCTCAAGGAAGCTAAAATGGATCCAACAATAACACCAACAGGCATCACTCTCCTTAGGCAGCTTGTTTGCTGAACAGAGGATGAAATAACCCTAATGATATGCTCTCCGTCAAGAGTGCCAACTTTTTCTCTAGCACCCTCAACATCATGACCTTGACTTTCAGTATATAGTAGTTGTCCCTTGCTATTTACAACAGCCAGTGAAACTGCATTTGCCACTTGTTCCAGATCTCCAGCAAGCTTCGACTTCATTTCCACCATTTCTGCAGCATTCAGCTTGCGACCAACTTCCATCTTCATAGAATCTAGTACTCTGTTTTTCACAAATTGGATTGATTCCTCTGACCTGTCATCACCAGTATTAATTATTCTGCTATCAGTGTCCGCTGCAATGAATCCTTTAACAGGTTCTCGTTTATTTTCAGTATCTAATATTACATAAGGTGGTTCAATATACTGCTCTGCATCACGAGATTTTGCAGATGAGTGGGTCTCCTTCTTGTGCCCACCCTCCTTATAAGTTTCAGAATTAGCAGAAGCAATTTCCATGTTTTGTGGTTGTTCGAAGAGTTTCCATTGACCTTCTTCTGGGAAATAGACAAACAATAATGCAGTTGTTGTGTCTAAATCAAGTGATTTGGTAGGAATCTTTGAAATGAGATATTTGCGGAGGTATTCATTGTATGGAGAGTCTCCATATGAACATGAAGCTATGAACTCTGGCATCCTATTTACCTGTCTGTGTCCATCCCATTCATCAACTAGAAATCTTCTGTCAATCAGTTGACTATTTGTATTACTGGCCTTCTTAACTGGGTGATCATTAGAGTAACAATTTTGAGAATTGCATACACCGCTTCCATTAATTTTGCTGAGGCTTTGAGTATGTTGTTCCTCCATATGACAAGAATCATTCTTCAAGTACATGCCATCATGGTGATTATCTACAGAAGGATTACCAGATGTGTTGGAATCATTGCTTTGGCTATTACGTTTTTGCTGTTCTCCTAACTTTTGTTCAAAATCTTTTCCATTCTTGACTTCGTCTTCATCGTCCGAGCTCTTCTCAAGCTGAGTTAGCATATTTTCTATCACGCCGAAAACACTATTAACAGCCACTTGGGTAGAATCATCCATCCCTGTCAAGGCATCGAATGCTTCAGAAACACTGAAGGCGGGGGCACTGGAATCTGAATTACTAGAGTTAGTTTGGTGTGAAATATGCTCCATATTCTTGATATCTTTCTTCTCATTACCATTACCTTCCGTTTCCACTGTTTGGTGCTCAGAGGACAAAGAAGGCAAGGAAGGTTCTTCTTTTGCATCAGTTGATGTTGTTTTACTTTGATCACTAGATAAATGTTGACTTTCCTGGTCAACCTTCAGGATATTATTTTCCTCTGTGTCTGTTTGAGCTATTCCACTGTTTTGGCTTTTCTGTTCAGCAACAGCTGCTGCTTCAAAGCCATCTGCCCCATCAGGGTGGCTGGGAGTATATGGTTCAGAACCTGTTTCCAATCCCTTCTCGCTGTGAGCCATTTCGGGAACAGCTTCTCCCTTTAACTCCTCATTTGTGTCATTATTGTCACTTGAGTCGCCAGTTTCCTTCCTAGAAGAACCAGAAGAACCAACTTCATCATTTGATTCATGAGATTGAGCTGAATTTGTAGAATTTGGTGATTTCTCTACAGGAAGAACTTCTGTTTCTGTTCCTTCAGCAGGCTCACCCATGCCACTTGGAACATTATCAGAGCCATCTATAGAACTACTAGTATTTTTCATCTGATTCAAAGAGGAATGGTCTTCAAACATAACTTCAGCACTCGATACTCCTCTTAATTTTTCTTGGTTTTTTTGCCCTGGTGACGAATTAGGAGCCTGAGCAATACTAAGAATCCTATCAAACTTCAAGTCGGAGCCTCCTGCATGCAAAATTCCAGTCACAGCATCTGTTAACTTTCCACGAACATCTTCTGGAACAGCATCTTCTAAAGCTTTCTTGATTGTCTCTCCCTGACTCACAGCAGTTAATACCTGGAAATTTGTTGCAAATGTCATTGCAATTACAAGATTTTAAAATTAAGCTAGAATTTAGATAAACCATTACAAATTTTCCACAGTATTAAGTGACCCCATGCCAAAATTGAGGATAAATAAAGACAACTAATTCCAACCAAATGTCTAGTCAATGACAATGCACATGAAACATACAGTTGAAGACAAAAATTGAGAAGAAAACTTATAAATAGAAGATAACTTAATCCAATTGATTCTGAAAATCAACAATCTTTAATATTTTATTAAAGAAAAAAAATAAAGAAGTGCCACACCAGTGAGGAAAAAACATGTCACATTCTCCTAGAACAGCATTAGAGTACTAAAGTTTTTGTTAAATGATTGATAAACTCCAAGAAACATGAAGTTTTTTTCTTTGCTTTAAAACCTTTATCTGCATGGTTACATCTTAACCCAGTTATTTCTTTGCATCATAATTCAAGCTAAAAAGGTAGAGTCCATGTTACAAATATTTCATTGCAAATAACAACAGAATACTAAACTGAAAAAATATATAAAAAAGAAATTCATGGCAAATTCCCCTAATATTCACTAGGAGTATATGAAAAATAACATGAAGGCTCAGAAGTAAAATCTGAATAATATAAATCTTTGATATGATAAAAGAAAATCTCCAAACAAATGATGGATGCTTAAACATCTATTGCAATTCTCTTTAGAAAATAAATATACAACAAATCTATTTCTAATTCTAATTATAATATATTAAAACAGAATTGTGAACTAGGCATTGGCGCCTCATCTTTTTATGTGCTATGTAAGTCACATCAGCTACATACAACAAATACATATTAATCCGCTAGTCCTCACAACCTCCCCCACCCCTATACGTCACATGAACCTCATCAAGGTCAAACCTGTATGTTCTCCCCCTCTGCCTTGTTCTATTAGCAGGAAAGATGATTAAACTAATGTAAGACGGAACAAGAAACAACCTCTAAATACAGAAATGACACCTAGTAATGAACACTTCATGCTCTACCTTTTTCTTCTTCTCTTCTGTTAGAGTACCAGGCATGGTAACATCAAGCATATTTATTACTACTTGAGCTGTCTGTAGAACTTGACCATGTTCACTATCTTCCGAGGCAACATTCTCCTCTTCAATCAAATCTCCATCAGTAGAGCTAGTATGCTGTAATGGACCATTTTTTACCTGTAAGCTCATATTTCCCTGCTCAAAGTTCTTTTGTAGATCTCGTTGGGACCTAGAGTGGAGGCTAGCATCATTCTTACTTTCCTCCAGCAAATCTTTAGCAGGATCAATAGAATATCCATTAAATGCATCTGACCGAGTAAGATCCAACAATTTTCCAACTTTAGCATTCTTATCTGACCTTACTTCCTCTACAACTGCTAATCCTTTGGAAGGATTTATGGTAACATCTATATCAGTCAGAAGAGGATGACGGCCCTTTAAGAGTCCCAACTCTACTGCTGTAAGCCACTGCATATATACCATATCAAAATATCACTTGTAAGAATAAGAATACTCAAAAACCTCACAAAATTCTACAAAGGGAAAAACTAAATTATTTATTACAACAGCATCTTTTACTGCACATATCGAGAAACCTGAAAAACCTTGCCAGAATATAGGTTTTGCATGGAAGCAATGTACCCCCAGATCCAAGTGAAAAAAGATGTGAAGCAAATTACCATCAACAAAAGATTAAAGAATCTAACATCAGGACAGTTATCAGGGTTTAATAGTTTATCGTTTAACTATTTTACTAATTTGTGTTTTAAGTCACTTGAAAAAGAAGCAACTAAAAATATATTTAATATTTTCAAAACAGAACCAGCCATTTAAGGTTTTGGGGTTCAACTGGGATGGGGTTGAACTAAATTATGTACATACATACATGAGGTGCAGGCTGGGGATAATTCACACATTATGCTTCATCCTACAATCTTTTTAACTCTCCCTCCCTCCCTCTCTCTCTCTCTCTCTCTCTCTCTCTCTCCCTCCCTCCCTCCCTCTCTCTCTCGCACTCTCTCTTCCAAACCATTAAATATTTCTTAATTTGTGTGCATTAACCTTAAACTGCAATAGATTAGGAACAAACGAAGTAATATAAAAATAAATCTGTTTATGTACAGTCTTTTATATAAAAAATGTAGCGTGTTAATCCTAGCAACAAGCAAGTCCGCCACTTTTGGAGGCCCTTCCCATACAAGTTGATGACCATGGGTTCAAAATCCCCAATATTCAACATTTCTTTTAGTCAAATGTGTAACGCCATTCCTTGGGACCAAACTACTAATGCTGAACCAGTCAGGTCACTGAAACCACATGAAAATTTCAGTTTCTGGTTAACCAGACAGGTTCTGTTGACTTGACTGGTTCAGTGTATTGCTGATTTCACATGATAACCTAACCTCAGCTGGTTTACAGGTTTACTAGTCTATCCGGCCAGTCCAGTACAGTTTTCAGAACCTGTAATTCGAATAATATTATGGCCTTTACCTGGGTAAGATATGGCTATCATTTTTCAGAACTTGAAGAATGTTACATAAATAACACAGCATATTCATCCATATGACTAGATAGTGACAAAAAGTTACCTCAATTGTTACAAGCTGGCACCATGATAAAGTAGACGTGTCAGTATCCATAACACTAGATGGTAAACAAGAACATAGGAGCAGGCTTGTGAATGGATTTTCTGCAATCAGATTCCTTGGAACTGAGAATACCGGAACCATCCCATTATCACTCTGATAAAAAGATTTACCACTGGTAAAACTTCTGTCATTTGTGCATTTGCATACATTCATATGGGAATTAATAATTAGCAGATAACAAATAATACAAACATGCCATTGTTTAATAAAAAACCAATGTAGTCATATAAAGAATTTATCCTTGTTAGAGAAGAGTTAAAACATGTCATGAACTGAGATTTATAGATTATTTGTTGTTTCTATGTAATGTCAAATCTTATCGTGTAGAGAAAAGGAAGAGGGAGAAGCAAGGTTGTTAGTGTATATAACTCATTGCTCACAGTTATCTTGTACAGACTGTTCTTGTTTAGCTTGTATAGCTATAAATCTCTGTATAGTCTCCTGGAGATCAGCCTAAGATCTCTGTACGTTGGCCTAGAGATAAGTATAAACTCTCTGTATATTAATCTATATATTGAATGGAAAATACACTCAGCGGCAATGGATCCATCGATCAAAATTGTATCTTATCAAGAGTGGCTTGCATATGAAGGCGTTGTTCTTATGGTTTACATTATTAAAAATTGCAACAAGAAATTCTGCAATTACAGGAAAAGCCCAGGACACATCATCAAAAAGTGCTCAATTCACAACCAAAATCATCAAACTATTGCTTTCCAAGCCACTATGGTCTATGGGCAATTTTTCTACTGGTCAGACTGCATATCTAAGTCTTGCCTTAATGATTCTGCTGCATCAAATCATATGACTAGCTCAGCAAATTTGCTAAAGAACTTATGCCCATACCATGATTCCGCACATATCCAGGTTGCTAATGGAAACAGTAAAGCGATTACTGTCGTTGGAGATATTACTCCAATTTTCAACAATGTTTCTGAATGCCATGGATTTTATGATAATCTTCTTTCAGTCGCACAATTAGTAGACAATAATTGTGATGTAAATTTTTCCTGTGATGGTGGTTGTGTGCAGAATCAAGTGTCAGAGGCAATGATAGCAAAGGTACCTAAAGTTGGATTTTGTTTCTGCTGCATACCTCTAATTCAAATAATACTGCTTCAACTTCTACTGTTGTCAATAAAAATGAAATGTGGCACAGATGATTGGGACATCCCAATTCTTCCGTTTTGTCTCATTATAAAACCTCTATATTGATCTATAGACTATACATTGAATGGAAAATACAAATATATCAATATTTAATAATATATTTCTCTTTCACTTTTTATATAATACAGATCATGATGAACCATAGTCCCCAAAGGATTACATTACAATAACAAGGAGTAGTCTTATAAGCAATGTTGTTAAGATCGAGATCCTAGGTAGGATCGGGAGGGGGGTGAAAAATCGTAAATCGAAGATCGTAACTCGGATCGTAGGATCCTAACAAAATGCAAAATTTTACTTATATATATACCCATACATAAAAGCTAACATAGATAAAGAAAATAACCTTTAAATCACAACATTAAAAAACTTAAATTGAAAAATCATAGCCATAAGTCATAAGATAAGATATAAATACATGACAGAACATAAGTTAACAAGTCATAAGACTGTTCACCCAAAAAAAAGTGGGCCAGAATATAAGCCCAAAAACCCCAAAAAACCAACCCTAACTCAAGTACAGACTTTGACCAAAAAAAAAGAACTCAAGTACAGACACACACACACACTAGATACGGGGAAGACAGTCTGACACACCACTAGATTGCCAAACCCAAATCTAACCAAAGAACCTAGCGCAGCTTCTGGAACATGAACTACTTAGAGAGGAGACAATTGTGTCGCGCTCCGATTGCCAGACCACCACGCACCCCTTCCACCGACAGCCAACACTCAAGGAAGACTACAATAAAAAGGCGAACTCGCACAAAGGTCCGATGGTGAGTTAACCCAGCTTCACGATGCGCTGTAAGGGACAGGGGTCTGCGTTTGAAAAAGGGGTGAAGGCTGAGCAAGCAGCGGAGGGTGAAGGGGCCGTCGGCGACGGCGGAGGGTGGGGGAGGTGGGGTGGTTCAGTGTTGTTGGAGGAAGAACTTGGTTGCAGGTCACTATGAGAGCCACAGTTCTTGGATCGGTGCAGATCGACGATCCCACGATCCTAAGAGGCAGATCGCAATCCTACAACGATCTTGGAGGCCAGCGATCCTAGCTGAGAGTTACCTCCCTGGGCGGTGCTTGACTCGTAGTATCCTACGATCCTAGGAGTTAACTCTCGATCTTAACAACAATGCTTATAAGGCTTGGACAGTTCTCAACTTACAAGCTGATTTTGTGGGGGTTGAGTTAAGTCCTAAGCCGAAATTCTAAGACTACTCACTCCCAAAACAAACCCACAAAAACAATAGAGCACTGAATAAATTAATATTTAGAAAAATGCAAAGGAAACAATAAATGAAGAGGGGATTTAAGCGAGATAGTGGGATAAAGTAATGCATGCTTACCTGTACAAAGAGAACAGGAATTTTAACATCCTTAATCATATTTCTTGTGCTGGATTTTGTATAAAAATCTTCTATATCCACAAAGCCATAAGATATCATGGATATTGCTTCTTCAAAATCACGTACGGATTTTGCCAACAGAGCTTTTTCCACATCAAAACCTTTTGTTTTACCTTTGAATAGTGCCTACAGAAGTAGGGAGTTTCTAGCTAAGTCATAACCACTGGTCTTATCAGATTCTTAAAGAATAAAATGAATGTGTCCATGTAAACAGATTGCAGGTTGCATATGGATATCTGGATGGAGGCTAGGTGAAAGGGGGGGAAGGTGGGTGAAGATTGAAAGCAATTACTTTAATTTACCTTATTGGTTTGTAGAATATCTACAAGTCCACCAGTGAGTTTCTGATCAGTAACAATGTGATAAGGAGATGTCCTTGTAGCTTCATCTAAATCAAAAGGATTGTCTATACATGTAGCAGCTGTCAGTGGTGTTCTTTCCCCAACCTCGGCCAGGTATTTCGTCAGCATGTTTGCACCGTATCCCCAGCCAACAGCCATCAAGGTTGTCCATGGCCTTGCGTTGTTGATATAAGTTATAGCTGTGGAGATATCATCGCTATCAGCAGCTGTAAATAACCTACAGAAAATAAAGTAGTTAAGAAGTCCTTACCACTATCCTATCTTTGCCATAAGTCTCTAAAGAGAAAAAGGCACTCCCAAGTCCCAATCCATTATAAGAAATGACCAAAGTCCCAGTCCCAGGACCAAAGAACGAAGACAGAGAGAAAGAAGGCAGAGAATTAGATAACCTTTTGGCTGGTTGGATTGAATAAAATTAGAAAATCAAAAGGAATAGTAGCAGTCCAGTCCCCCCACCCCCAAGAGTAAGACCCTAACCCACCATCATCTTCACTCCAAGGGCACCACTGTCCTATCCTATCATTCACATGAAAACCACTATACTATCACTATGAACTCTTTACTATCCCATGCCACCCTCGCCTCACTTTGTTTTCCACTACACTGATTCCCAAAAGAACTAACATTTTGAATGAATACGTGATAACATCGATACAATATAGCATACCATTAAGCATGAAAAATTAACAAAAGGGTGAACAGTTAATCCTAAATTACTCGCAGCCAAATACTCCCTCTGGACTTGATTATAAGCAAAAAACACTCAAATATAGTGATTCAAAATATAAACAAATCATAAGTAATTTTACTTTATTTAAAAAACTCTTTTCTACATAATGTCATTCATTTAATATAGATTTTAATTTTAATGGCTCTCTTTTTAAGGACTATTTAGAGAATAAAGTTCATTTGTTTGATAAGATCAATAAAATTAAATGATGTTAATTAACTTTCTTAATTAGCGTGAGTTGGTTTTTTTCTTCTTATAATGGAGTTCCGAAGGAGTAATTTTAAAAGAGAGTGAGGGAAGTGATACCGGGGAGTGGTGATAGGTGAAGCGGCGCACCCTCTGGGATTCATGACAACAGGGAAGAACCCCCTCCTGAGAGCTTCAACCACGAAGTACCTTACGTTATCGTCCATGCTCCCTTCGGGAGTACCGGGAACAAGCAACAGCGTAGAATCCAATCCACGCTCCTGTTCCAAATCCAAGTTAGCAGGCCAATCCAACGAAACAACGCCTCCATCAGCCGAACTCACGCACACTCTCTGATAACTCAAATCCTCCAAATCCTCCTCTCTCTTCTTCCCCTGAAGAATCCTCCCACTGTTGACGGTTACGTAATGCCTCTCCTCCCTCACGAGCCTCTCGTTCACGTCGTGGCTCCGAGGGAACGATATGGAAGGGCACCGAAGCAGCACGAAGCGGTTAAACGGCGTTGGACTGGCGAAGAGGATCCACTCGCCGACATCAGAGAGTGGGGAGTCGCGAGGGGAATTGAAGCGCGTGAAGAAAAGTGCGGCGCCGGAAGCGAAGCCGAGCGCGGGAGTGATGAAATCGAGGGAATTAACGGAACTGTACTGAGTGATCAAGGTGTGAAAGAGATTCTCGAAAGGGGAAGGTGATGATGGTGGCACTGGTAAGGAGGATTTGATTTTGAGCCTTCGGCGCTTATAGATGCGAAACTCACGAGCGTGGAAGGGTTTGGCGGGAAGAAAGGGAGTTCGGGTAACCGCCAACATGGTTGGATTGGTTTCGGTGAGATGAGAAGTAAGGAGAGGGTGGTGGTGGTGATCGTGTTATCACGTATACGGTTACGGTGAAGAGGGGGAAGAAGCCTTCCTTTAACGGTCCAAATTCGATTGTCCGTTAGCCAAAAGGTGTTAAAGTCTCGGTCATGCCTTCACCACCGGTTAGTGTTGCTATCACCCAGATTGCTCCTTCTCTTTATTTTTCGTTTGTTGTTTTCTTTTTTGTTTTATCTTGGTCACTTTCTTTTTCGGTAACCATTCACGCCTTCACCGCTGGTTAGTGTTGCTAATTGCTATCACCCAGATGGCTCGTCTTCTTTATTTTGTTTTTTTTTTTATCTTGGTCGACACTTTTTTAATTATGATATTGATGTGATTACGTGACGGATTTACTTGCCGCCAGTTGGAAACTCTTTTTTCAATCATTTATTTTTTATAAACTCAAGACATTGCTTATAGCATCACTCTTGGTGGGTACTTATGGATACTTAATAGATACCTATTAGGTACTCTTAATGGGAGAGAATAATTTTGGGTACTTAATGGGGAGAAGTATTTATATAAGTATCTTTTCTCTCTTTTCTCATCGTGGGTCTTATGTATTTTTGTGGGTTATAATTAGATGTAGAGTTATTGATGGAACTTATTTAGTAAATTTTTTAGAGTTGTTGGGTTGGAGGGATTGAGTACCTATTAGATATTTAAATTAAAAAAAATAAAAATAAGTGATATATATAAATAAGACCCACTTAAGTACTAAAAAAAATACTCCAATAAAAATGCTCTTAATTGCTTAAAGTATTCAGGCTCATTTTTATTTGGACAACATAGTATTGGTGTTGGTAGACACTTTTGAAAATACACCAAATATTTACTTAGTTTTTTAAAATATTTTAAACATTAGTTAGTTTTTATAGTATAAAATGATTGAACTGACGAATGACGATCAAAATTTGCTCCAGAAATAGTTAGTTATTATTATATTTCATGGAAATATTAATGGTAACTTTCTATGACGCTTTTTCTTTTATTTTTTTTATTATTGATAAACTCTCACGTTAATTTTGTTAAATAATTACTCACTATTTATTAATTTATTAATTAATGTCTACAGTGTGTTATTTAGAAGTTTCATTTTTTTGGGTCAATTTAGAAGTTTCTTTTCAGACGTTAGAAATTAATTGGAATTGTTATTAAGAAGAAGAAGAAAAAAAAATTGAACGCCCTCTTTTTTTTTTTGGTCTGTAGAACGTCCTCCGTTGCACTCTAGAATTTGGTGTTTAGTAAACGCACCCCTAAAATTAGTTATTCACTCCACTTTAAACTTAAAATTCTAAAATTATCCTTTTTTTATATCAAGTTTTTTTTTTTGGAATCGTAAAATCGCATATTTTTCAAAAACTCAAGTTTTCGGAATGTAAATTTGTATTCCGGAAACTCGAGTTTTCGGAATGTAATTTTTTTTAGGCTTAAATATATTTTTGGTCCCTCATGTTTGACCTAAGTTTGTTTTTAGTCCCTCAAATACCAAGAATATTATTTTAGTCCCTAATCTTTTGAAAATCAGTCACTTTTGGTCCCTAGGGCCATATTTTAAATTTGAAAAGTATTTTTTAAATTTATATTTTGACCCCTCCTAAAGTCTGACGTTCATCTTAACCCGTTTTTCTGTTCTTCTTCCCCTCCACTGATGCACCGCGGCCAATCATCCCCGCGCGGCCAAGTGAGGAGCTCCGCGCGGGCAAGGGAGGTTGTGCACAATGGCGGGAAGAGAGGGGGCTACCGCGATCGCACAGGGAGGAGAATAAGAGAGAGGCCGCATCTCATGGCGGCTTCGAGGGAGAACATTGGAACTATTCCTAGCAAGAATGGGGGTCGCGATGCATCAGTGGAGGGGGAGGACAATGGAAAAACGGGTTAAGGTGAACATCAGGCTTTAGGAGGGGTCAAAGTATAAATTTAAAAAATATTTTTCAAATTTAAAATATGACCCCAAGGACCAAAAGTGACTGATTTTCAAAAGATTAGGGACTAAAATAATATTCTTGGTATTTGAGGGACCAAAAACGAACTTAAGCCAAAAATGAGGGACTAAAAACATATTTAAGCCTTTTTTTTATTTCGAAAACTTAAATTTCTGGAATATATAAAAAGTTAATTTTTTGCATACTCCCATAAACTCGAGTTTCGGAATGTCAATTTTGCATTCCAAAAACTCGAGTAATACAAATTTGTATTTTGAAAACTCGAGTTTCCGGGAAATATGCGATTTTGCGATTCCAATAAACAAAACATGATATTAAAAATGAATAATTTTAAAATTTTAAGTTTAAAGTGGGATAAATGACCGATTTTAAATATGTATTTACTATTTACCAATACCATTGTAAGAAAGGAGCAGAAAGGCCCATTTCCATCTCCAATATTGGACCCGTTGCGGCCATACTCGGATGAAAGATATTGGTCTACCGACTAGGGGATTTTTTACGACAGAAAAAAAAAAGTCTAGGGGATTTCTTTTTCCACTTCCTTCTTTTATTTCTTATCCGCCACTCTAATTTTTCAAAATAAAAATTACCCTTTACTACTTCTTCTCTCTACCTCCCTTTACGATCTTCTCAAGGCATTGAAGTTTGATATCATACCGGAAGTTACCATAAGGTATTACATCTGTTTTAATATCTCAAGAGGTTAAAATCTGACAACCTATGGAAACAAATTTACCTTATGAAATGTTTAATACTTGAATTTGTATCCCCGTTGGCTCACGTACATCAATAGGACATGCCACCTGGCCTCCATATTGCTAGGTAGACTTTCAATACAAGGAGGTGGTCATCTTTTTAGTCACACTATCGGCTCTAATACTACTTGTAGAGAGTTATGGAGGAGTCCACATGTAAAGATACCTACATTAATGGGTCAAGCAATACCACGAGTAAGACATCGACATTACATATTCACCAAAAATCTTAAGACATTGGATATGTAGGTATTGTCTCTTATATTCTTTTCATTTGACTCATTTATGACCAATTGACTCACACTTGGGTCCCAACGACAATACTAATAATGAAGAATGAAAAAAAAAAGATTATCTTCACAATCTTACATACTAGTGTATAATAGCTTTTAATTTATACATAATTCATCATCTGGCTATGAAACCGTCCAAAATCTTCAGCATTGTCGCCTCCAAATTAAATCCCATATTATTGGGTCCTAATAATGCTACGTATGCGCATTATAGTCAGCATGTTGTAGCGATGCTGATAATGAAACATCAGCAGCAACATCAAGCGCATGGGAAATAAATTGCTAATCCAACAATGATCCCATACCGATATACAAAAGATTCATCAACATCTGGTTCCCATATATAAAACCATCCAAATTCATCAGCATTTATCGCCTCTAAAACTCAGGTTTTAAACAGAGTTAATTAAATTAAATAAATAAACATGCAATCAGTCAGCTTGTTGTGGAGATGCTTGTTAAATCACCAAGCACATGGGAGAGAGAATGCTAAATCCAACATTAGCGATCCCCATACCGATTAAGGTTTTATAGTTGAAATTTGAAAACATGCACATGCTTCCCCTTAGAATGAGCAATCATAGCTGATATTATTCTCCCCCTGTTCTGTTTCTATTTAGTATTTACTTCAATCCAATTTTTCGCTTGTCTCTTAATACAAATACAATGTATATGTGTCATGCATTGAGAGGAATACATTTTTTGAAGAAAAAAAACACGGAGAGAGAAAATGTAAACTAGAAGTAGCTTAATTAAAGCTAAGTATTAGCAGATCTACCTAGATTATTGCTATATATGATAAGGTATTGTATCTCCAAATGGAGAATCAAATTGCATTACGGTCTAAAATGATTGGCCTCTGTTTGCCGATTCTGACCAAAACGAAATTGTCCCCAGCCTCGTGGAGCAAACTCTCTAATTAATTATATTTAGATAATAATTATGTGTAGTTTTTTGGGTACATAATAATTATGTGTATATAGTTTTAATTAGTTCATGCCACGGAGAGCAATAATCTGTACATTCAGAAAACCTTAATTGAACGTGCGCATGATTTTCTTCTCTGAGATGCCTGCTTATTCATGACCTAATTTGACCTTTGTGCATGCCATGCCTGGTTTTTTTATTGGCAAATTGCCGACATAACTCAAGAAAATGCTGCGGCTTTCTGTAATTACCTTAATTAATCATCACTTGTTGGAACTTAGTTATATAAGATGACAAGATTCTATTCGGCGATTGATGATACGGTTTTTTTAATTGATCTCATTATTAATTAAGGATTAAAGCTTTCTTTGTCGTATTTACAAAGTCATATGTTTGCGGTAATACATCCATGCATTACATAATGTGTCATGAATCATGCCATTACACTCAGATTAATTTTCCCTTGCAATTACTCCAAAATCATTTGGTACGTAAAATCATTTTTTCTTCCTAAAGGATCTAAACTAAGAATGTGTTTGCAATATTGAAAATATTATGATTATTGGCTATAGATAATTGTGTTTTAAAAAATTCTTTTTAGTAAAAATGCATTTTTTTTTCCTTCTATATATTCTTGTACACTAATTAAAAGTAGCATGCATATATGTTTTTCTTCTATTATTCTTTTGGGGGTTGGGGATTTCTCCTATAATTTTCCTCCCGAATATTTTGAACTGAATCGAAGCTTAATTAATTCTTTAAGATAAAGTTAATTACCAAATGTGCTCGTAATTAACATTGAAGAGAGCATATTGTAGCACGTATGTTTGGCACCTGAACTTGCAAAAACATATATAATAACTATATCCGAGAAAGTATGGTCACAGTTTTGTACGAAATTGACATGGCAGTGAGGCATTTAATGGAGACTTCTTCGGTCCATAACCAATGATAAATAAAAATTTTGACACGTTAAATTATTATTTTTAAGGATTATAATTTTTTTATATTATAGCAGTATCGTAGTTCTTAATCTTTTTTATTTTACAAATTTGTCTGTATGGAAAAAACTCATAATCATATATCATATATCTACAAATAATTGATTGTATTGAGGCATAAAAGGGATACACATGAGAGAAATAGGAGATACATTGGGTTTTGTCGTGCTCCGTACTTCGAGGGAGAGGTGGGATTCATGAGAGAGACTACGAAAATCCATCAGTTATCCATAATTTTAAAATAAAATTTGAAATAAAAATAAATCTAAAATTTAAAGACTAAATTACAAAATATTTTTACCAACGGTACCAAAATCGTTGTTTTTATAACGGGACCATAAAAATTGTCTTTATTAATTCTATTAATTAATCGTATATATCTACGAACGTTTCATCCATACGGGACGTGCTGAGTCCATGTGTTGCTCACATGGCTCTGCCCCCTGAATGCCGCGTGTCTCTTTCAAGTATTCTAACAAGTATTTCTCATTTAATTTCTTCCATCTAGTCAGAAAACATCTCAAGCATCTTACTTATAAAATTTATCTAATGTTTATATCTCATTATTTTTATCCATAAATATTTGTTCTCTGTTTATGTCTCACACAAGGATTTTATTTTTTTTCCAAACTCGAAACCTTAAAACATATATTCCACAATTTATGAACATTTAACCCGGGGGATAACAAATTAACCCCGAGGAAAAGGTTTCTAATTAGATCAGAAAGAGTGAAGCTGCAATGGGTTGAGAGAATAATTAAATAAGTTCATCTCCGTCAAGAAATCTTTCAAGCATGTACAATAACGTTGTTAATTACCACAGTAGATATTGGTAGTCCATATAGCGACATGTTTGTAAATATCTTTCCTATAGAATATTATGAATATAAATGCTTCCTTTTTTCTCAACAGCAAAAAAAAGGTGCTTCTTTGGTATTCTTGCTAAATTTAAAATTAGAGAGTAGTTAGCACTGTGGTTGCAATTATTCTAAAGAGGTATATGTATTGTCTTTTTCTTCGTAACCCCAAGTTATAAAAAATAAAAAACATACAAAGGAGGGAGCAAAAAACAAACGACGTTGTTTTGTACTGGGAAGAAATAAAATTAATTAGCAACGTTACGAATTGTTGATTAGAAAAAAGATAACATAGGTTAATATATAGGTTCGAGATAGACCATGGCAACATACTTGCACATGTCTGTCGCTTTCGGTGCCAAATGAGAAACAATAGAAAAGGATTAATGTAGACTTCTAGTTGGAAGTTCAGTGTGAGCGATAATTAATAAAAGACAAACAGTTAAATTAATAATAAACTTGAACGCCAAGGACTCCAAAAGAGATTGAGATGAGAAACTTAATTTGGTTATAAAGTCCAAAATTATATAACTCGACCAGGAAGACACACATGAAAGGCAAAATAGTTTGATCAAGTTGTTCTCCGGTAGAGAGAGAACAACAGCATATACATGACATGGATGGCTGCATATGGCATGTTATTGTAAATACAAAAAAACATTTTCTTTCTACACTTCTAAGAGTGTACAATTGAGAGAAAAATAGAGACATAAAAGGAAGAATGATTTGACCAAAAAAAAGGAAGAATGAGAAAATGAAATATAAAATAGGTGATATAAAGAGAAAAAAGGAAAGATAAATAAATGGCTTAAATATTCTTTTAGTCCCTGCAAATATACTGATTTTCATTTTTAGTTCCTGTAAAAAAAAATTTTGCTTTTGATCCTTGCAATATCTAAACGTTATGTTTTTGGTCCTTACCACCAATCACTGTTACAAAACGCTTGCATGACTAACGGAGCTCCACCTGGAGTTGCCACATAGGACTAAAGATGTCACGTGTCATCTGAGCTGGACATGACGTGGCCCTAGAGTTTCTTCTCACTTTCCCCTCTCCCTCTTCCTTCTCCCTTTCTCCTCTTCCTCTTCCCTGTGCCACCCCCATTCCACGCAAGTCTGAATGTAAATTTGATTTTTCTTCTTCTTTTCTCAAATGGGTAAAAAGAATTAAATCTCAAATAGAATAGCAGGAAGATATGCAAAGAAAGTAGGCACAGTCTCGCTTTAAATTTCCTTTAGAGAGAGAGAAAGTGATTATGAAGCTACCCTCTACTTAACTACAGATCAATTGCAGAGAAAAACTAAAATAGAGGGAGGGGAAAAAGAAAAATTACCAAGAAGTGGTGTCATGTGAGCAAACAGGAATGAAGATGAGGAAGGAAAATGGATATGATGGCTCATAGACCGTGTTCCCGCTTTAACAATTCCATGACCTTTATGGGTCTCAGCATTTGCATGATTTGGCCCCCAAAAAAAAGGTTCTTGTTTTGGGAACAAAAAAAAATTGTTTTTGCAATGAAAAAGGAAGGAATCTTTGCACCATTAACATCAATATCAAATAAAAGAAGTAAAAGGGTTAATATACCAAAGATGAATGGACTGAGTTTGTTCTCTCTTTTTTTTTTAATAACAGAACCGAGTTTGTACTCTGATGCAGAGGCATGGGGCACTTCGCTAGAGATGATGTTGTTGGCGAAGAAAACGATCCACAACTGATTATGGCTCGACATTTCCAAAATTTTGCTTTGTTGTACAAGTATAACAACGCTTCAGACTTGTGGGAGGTGGGGGTGGGCGTGGGCGGCGCAGGGAAGAGGAAGAGGGGGAGAAGGAAGAGGGAGAGGGGAAAGAGAGAGAAGAAACTCTAGGGCCACGTCATGTCCAGTTCAGATGACACGTGTCATCTTTAATCCTATGTGGCAACTCCTGGTGGAGCTCCGTTAGCCACGTAAGTGTTTTGTAACAGTGATTGACGGTAAGGACAAAAAACATAACGTTTAGATATTGCAGGGATCAAAAGTAAAAAAAAAATTGGACTAAAAATGAAAATCAATATATTTATAGGGACCAAAAGAATATTTAAGCTTAAAGAAATTTGTGAGATAAATATACAAATAGAGGTATTTAATATATAAATTTATGCATGAATATGGTCTTTTTTTATATTTGAAGGATGGTCTTTACCTTTGGTAGAATAGGGTTCAATTTGTTTTTGGGAATATCTGAAGTGAATAATTTATGAGGAGTCCTTCATGACAAGTATTATCCGTCCTTCAGTTTAATTTGCCTAATTTTTTGACTCGCCTTTTTTTTTGGTCAAGGACTCGCCTTTGAATTTATGTTTCACGCTGCACGTGTGTGGGCCTAGCACGTAAAGGCACTAATAATAAAACAACATATTCATGTAGTAACAATTTTTGTACATGATACATGTTGCGAATTAGATTAATTGTCTGCAAAACAAAGATGTTTCGAAAAGATATAAGAGGAGCATGAATTCGATTAAATCCACGTATTTTTAATATAAGTGAACATTTCCAGCATCGTGGCAAATGTTCTGACCTACATGGCCATTTCCAGTGTCGTGACCGCTGTGTCCCTCGTTTTCTGATGTGCCGAACATGGATAACTGCTTTCAGCTTAATGAACACACACTACCACTTGTCAGATTCGACAGGGCTCAAACAATCTTTGCTCCATCCGGTGGAGCTCGCTCGACCCCATCGTACCTGAACGACTAGTCGTTCACGGAGATGTGTAGCCGAATAGTCGTTCAATTAGTTCGTTGAGCCTCTACGTACCTGAGTGACCATTTACTTTGCTACAATAATTAACATTGTTAAAAAAAAACAGATGAAAAAAAATGATGTTTCTAAGAACAAAAATGTTTCATGGACACTTAATTACCCATTTAACACCCACTTAATATATTGTATATATTATATCATAGGTGTTGACTGAGTGTTGGTGGGTGATCTATAAATCAGCGCTCTTCTAAGAATAAAAGTTTCTCGGATTGATTTGTCTAATTTCATAGAAAACATAGCATTTTGATAGGTTGACATCAAGGGGATATATACTGACATCAAAAATAGTATTTTGATAGGCCACTATCATCAGTTCAATCAACAACAAATTTGGAGACAACAAGTGTATTATATATGCCAAATTGGCGATAAACATGCATGTGCACTCTTAATTAAACACACGGTTTATTATTAGTATATATATTTTAAATTAATTTAGTTTTCTCGTAAATTAACACTCTAAAAAAAATATGCGTGGTTAAAAAATTGATTTTTTTAAAAAATAAATTAACCGCAGGAAATATAGTCAAGAGTATATGAGAAAAATGTGTGGTAAGCGTTTCTTATCGAGATGTGTGTCAAAACGTGAGAACTTATATATATCCAAATAACTTTTGTGCTTATCAAAATGAAATTTCCATTTCATATAATTTCTGTTATAAAAAGAGAGATTCTTTATACTTCTCACAACTTCTTGAATATTCGAAAACACGCAGACATAGCAACAAAAATACAGAGAGAAGAGAACGAAAACGAAAGAACCTCAGCAAACGACCGCTCACAGCTGAGTCTTGCAAAGCCAAGTTCACAAACAGTTCACACACCAAAGTCCAACCGCAAAAAATATAATAATTTTAAATTTTTCTACCTTTTATTCCTACAAATTCTCTTAATTACTAAATAGATAAAATATTAAATATTTTATAATATATTTTTAAGATATTAATTGTATATTTTTTTTATTTTATAAAATAGTAAAAAGATATGTAGGAATATATAATATTTCTCCCAAAAATAATCTTATCCTTAAGACGGCGCTATTCACATTTCACCATTCAGTGCGAGAGAGATTTTAGATTCCTCTCACAAGTATAACACATTTATGTATCATTAAATATATAGATAAAATATTAAAAAAAATATAATTCCCTGACATTTATTATACTCCCTCGGCTACTTAATATCCAAGGATGACAAATTGGGTTAGACCTGGGAGGTCGGGTTAGGGTTTTTAACTCACAACCCGTTTGACTCACCCGTTTTGGTTTGCTACTGCTAGGTTGTTTAAAAAAAAATTTATTTGTATTTCTTTAAAAAAATTTGCATTTTTGGGCAGGTTAGGCGGGACAACCTGCCACTTCTACAACCTATTTCCTTTTTGTTTTTTGGGCGGGTTAGAAGGGCTAGTATCATGCGACCCACTTTTTTTGGCAGCCCAACCCACCCACTCCTCGTTTTTTGGTAGATTGCTAGCAGAGCGGGTCGGGCACGGGTTGGCCCGCTTTGCCAACCCTATTACGATCTATCTTATAAAATTATTTCACAATAACCCATAAATCATTTAATTAACAAATTTTTTTAATTATACCATCATCTTTTTACTATTTCACTAGATTCATTCATTCTCTACCAACTAAGGTTCGTCTAGTTGGTAAGGAATTAATCAGGCTTGAAGTCTTGGGTTCGATTCCCTCTGTCGATGTGAGAACCTAGTTAGTGAGCGATATGCAAGTTCTCTATAAGTGTTCTTTGAGCCCTGGTGGCTTTCTCTGACCCTGTGGAGCCCCCGGAACTAAACTCCACTAAACTTATTTGTATCAAAAAAAATCATTCACTCTCTCTCTCCAATATAATTGACAAAATATAAACTTAAAATATAAAAATGATAGATAAATAATAACAAAATTATTCTTAAAATGGACAATAAAAAAAGGAACGGATGGCATAATAATATCTGATTTTTTTGGTTTACACTCATAATATAAAAAAATAACCTCTAAATTAATGTGTGTTCGGTCTTCGAAAAAATAAAATCAGAGTACCAATTGTTTCATATCGATGGAACTAGGGTTGGCAAAGCGGGCCGGCCTGCACCGACCAACCTAAAAACGGGGCAGGGCAGGCTAGCCCGCCAAAAACGGCCCGCCCTACTGGCGGGTTGGCGGGCCAACCTGCCTAACCCGCCCAAAAAAAAAATGTGTGTAAAAGCAGCGGGTTGGCGGGTTGGCCCGCCTAACCCGTCCAAAAATCAACAAAAAACACAAAAAAAAAGGAAAGAAAACGGGCTGGCGGGCCAACCCGCCGGGCTAGCCCGTTTTGAACCCCCCTTTGGGCAGGCCAAAACAGATTACGGGTTGAAAACCCCAACCCAGTCTGCCGGGTCCAGCCCACATTGCCACCCCTAGATGGAACTCGGGTACTATCAGTTAAATTTGTTGGTATATATGGTCAGAGATATATAATTTGCCGAGTAAACAATTATTTTAGTTCCTAAGAATGTTACGTGGTGTCATTTTAGTCTTTGACAAATGCGAAATTAAAAAAAATTTCTCAATTGTATCAACTGTTAGTCATTTTAGTCCCTATCGTCGAAAAAATAATCACTTTTAAAAACAAAAATACCAATAAGTAATAATTTTTTAAAAACTAATATGACAATAAGTAATTATTTTCAAAGACTAAAATAACTAATAGCTGATAATTAAATATTTTTTTTTAATTTTATATCTATCAAAAATTAAAATAATATCACCTCACACTCTTAAGAATTAAAGTGACCGCTTACTCATAATTTGCTCTTCTTACTCTAGGATCGACCCTTATCGTCTCACAAGGGAGATTTGCTTGAATATAATATATGGGGTGGGTCCCACCCCCGGGCCCCGCTATTGCAACCTTTTTGCATCGGTGTGACCATTTCACCCTTCTCCCACCCCTTTATATACGAGACTCCCTGCCTCTTCCCTCTCCCACACGCTCCCTCTCGTTCCCTCACCTCTTAGCATATTCGCCTTCAATTTTACGACGTCGTGTTTGTGTACAATCCAACAACATGGCAAAAGGTGGAAAACTAACGAAGCTGAAGTCAGTGCTAAAGAAATGGAACTCATTCGGAAACGGAAACGGCAGCGGCAAGCGGAACAGCATAAGCGCCGTCGCCGACGAGGAGTCGTCATCACCCTCCTCCTCATCCTCCAGATCGGACCTCCACAACGTCTACGTCGGAAAGTCCCGCCGCCTGTACCGGGTCAGCTCCGACGTGGTGGACCACCCGGTGTTCCGCGAACTGGTGGAGAGGTCCCGCGAATCCCAGGAACAAAACGACACCGTCAATGTCGCCTGCGAGGTTGTCCTCTTCGAACACTTACTCTGGATGCTCGAGAATGCCGATCCCCAACCCGAGTCACTCGACGAACTCGTCGACTTCTACGCTTGCTAGAAAGACCCCTCTTGAATATTATTATTTTCCTATATATTTTTCTATATATACATAATAATAAATACTCGCCTATTTTGTTGTCACTGTAATTTAACTAACATTCATCATAAGGGGAGAGAGTGATTCATCATTGATCTGTTCTTCTTCCTATTTCCATGGTGTACATTTTACTAGTATTGTCAATAATCTTGATTAATTAGTTCAATTAGTAAAAGGTGGTTAATTACTACTTTAAATTTTAGAATGGGAGGGATTGATGGATGTTGATTGTTGAAGTTGGTGGTTGAATTTTAATTTCTAGTTGTAATGAATAGAGCGACAAACAAGGTAAGTGGTTGTTGATGTTCATTTTGACCATAAGGCTTGCCTTTTGGATAAGTGTTATAGCCAGTATTAGTACTGCTTTCTGAGTAGAATGTGGATGTGAATGGGATAAGATAACAACAAAAGTTTTTTGTCTGGGAAGCATATGGTGTTGCATTAATTGCTTCAGTTTTTGGAATTTCTTTATCAGTTTTCCCAATGTGGGTGTTTGGTTATAATTTGAATCGCCTACAAATTTGGTCCACAGGGCCTCATTTTGCCAATTGGAGAAAACTGAAGTAGACTTGATGGCTACTTTCCTACTTGCTGCATTTCTCTGGATTATTTTAACCTAAGAAGAAGAAAGATGCTGTGAGACTCAAAAAATTTGACTCACTCACTGGGCCCCTCCCCCTGCCTTGCTATATTGAATTCACCAGTTACATCACCTACAGTTATTATTAGGGACAGGGTAACATGCGTTGTGTACAGAGTACACACACAGCCAACAAGTATTTTGTATGCTGCCCCTGAATTTGTAATTGACTCGGCTTTCTCTTTCACGGTTTGTTAATGTCCCAAAATTGAAAAATAGGATGACTTTTGACTGGTTTATTCACTCAAGCTAGTCAGTTACATAATTGTGATATAAACCTACTTTCTGCTGAATACAAAATAAGTTTAATACCTATACACCGAATTCAATGATATTTGAATACTTATCCATTTTTAATATTCACCTAATACTTTTTTTTTCTTTTTTTATTACATCACACATCACACATTTATTACAATTATCACTTACTCTTTTATATCCTATATCTCACATACCATTAGACATCTGAGAGAGATAGAAATAGAAGATAAATGATAGATGTGATAGATAAATGATATGATAAAAAGAGAGATAAAAAGAAAAAAATATTAGATAGATATTTGAAATTGATGGATGTTAAAATATTATTATTGTTTAAAAAATACTAAAATATTGTCCAAAGATACTAGAAAGAGATCATGTCCAAATAATGCATGTTCTTACAAGGTTGTTAAAAGCTAAGAATTGGTTCGAATAAGTTAAAAACCACCGTTGGGTTCTACTATTGGAGTAAAAAATAGTAAAAGTTCTTAAATCATATGTGGCATCTCTGGTCCACTAAAAAAAAAAATAAGAATCCGAAATGAGTTGTATCATCCACGGTTACTAGTGGGCCATCAGAGAGGTCCTACAACAAGGTTAATTAACCGAGAGTCCATATCGGTGACTTTACTCTTGCGCCATCATTTCTATTTGTGACATTCCCCTCTTTGTCGAAACCCTGCAATTAGCATCCATTACTAGTTACAAGTTACAACACCAAAGCATTCATAAGTTGGTCAATTAAATGAATTTATTTATCTTGGTTGTTGGCACGCTGGGGTAGAACATGCATCTGAGCCACATATAATATTGAAAACTATACTAATATAAAATATAAATAAATCTGCAACAGAGGTAGGAGGTAGATATAGAAAAAAGGTTCATATTCTGAGACAGCAGTGAAGTCAACCGCTTTTGAGGATGCAGACACCAGAAAGCAAAAGCTTCTGCTCTCAAAAAGTCGATGATCTTATTATAATACCGTGTGGTCTCAACTCTCAAATATTGTTAATTCCTATTCTTATAAGGAAGAGATATATACTATACATGCCAGAGATACGCTTACTTTATGAATACTAATGATTAGGTAGTTAGAGATGCTTTTGTTTTGTCCATTACACACATACACTCCCCCGAAGGAATTTGCTGGTTAGTGAGTGAAAGAAAAATAAAAAAGAAACAGAGCATTTCAATACTAACCTGTTTTGAGGACTTTAGATTGAGCATTAAGTGGATGACACGAAACACATTTGGTACACGCATGAGTTATCTGTAAAATGCATGAAACGCGTTGCCAAGTTGCCATTGCCACCTCCCCATAAAAAGGCATTGTTGAATTGCTTTGCACCACCACAATATTAAGGATCAAACAATTTTATTATTAAAAATTTTAATAAACTAAGATTGGTAACAGGGAGAAAAAAAATTCATTATATTATGATTGTATATATTTATTTATTTTAGAGATAAATTCACACTAAATAATTAAGTCTTATCTAATGTTGGTATGGGATTGAAGTTTGGAAACTGTATGGTTTTTGTGCTCCCTTAATATTGGAGAAAAGTTAAAAAGTCTCGCATCTATCGTAGATAAAATCTGAATAGAATATATAAAGCATCGCAAATATAAGAACCATTAAAATCTAATAGCCAATGAGGATTATTATAGGGATGCGCATTGCAGTACAACAAACAGTGGGAACAGTCTTTGTTTCTCTTGAAAGGGTGGGGTTTGAACTTTTGAACTTTGAACATAAAAGAGCTTGAGCAGCCTGTCATCAGCTATAGTTTATGTAGCGTCTTGGGAAATTTTATAACTAACCCTGCACCCACCATTAGAATACTCTAAAAAGGAAAAGGGATTTGGGGGAATAAAAGGAAGATGAACATAAAATAAAAATGGAAAAACAGAGTAGGAGGGGATGGAAGGTGGAATGAATACATGCTTCCTGGAGTGGGGTCAAGTTGAGTATGGTATACGAACATAGTTAATTTTTAGAGAAAAAGGTTTCCTTTCATTTATTTGTGAGTAGATTATTCATCTTTTATTCACTGTATTTACTATTGGAGATCACTCTTAGGAACTTTTGGAATAACAGAACTTTCTTGCTTTTATCTTAAGACTGGAAAACCATATATGGCTCTAGATATAAATGATTACTGTGTAAAGGTCATGCTGTCAAAACTAACAAATATCCTGTCTCAACTTTGCTGCAAAAATGCACCTAGTAAGGAGGTGGATTCAGGTCTCAACTTCTTTAGAGCAATAATAGCAGTTGTATGTCTTAGCTTTTTAACAAACCAAGAAGGCAAGAACCTTCTCATTTAATTTGACCAAATGTAGTTCAAGATGTGTTTTGCACAAGGAGACAAGGTCGCAAAAAAAAAAAAAATTAAAATCTAATCTAATCTAAATTTAAGAACAAATTAGCACAGAAGTCCAATTATGTTCAATGTTCCAAAACTTAGCCAAACATCACTATTGAGCACAATTACAGTCCAACTCGTGTCTTGACTGCTAGCTAGATCACCGGAACTTTTTGTGAAGTTATGCAGAATGTAATGATTGGAGGGAACCGGCCACCGAAGGTTAACTAGAAAAGATGGTATAATATTGGTAATAATTATTGGTGTGTCGAGGTAACTTGTAAAGGAATGATATAAAATGCAAAATACAGAAATTAAAAATAACCTTTGCCTAAAAATAATTGTGTTATTTGCACATCATTTTTTTTATATTATTATTCTCACGTCACTTTTTTTAATAGGCAATAAAACATTCTCTGTCTTTCTCTATCCCAACCAAGTATACAGAGTTGTCAAAATGAGATGTGGCTCGTGAGCCAGCTTGGCTCGTGAGTTAAAAAAGTTACTAAATAGCTGGTTCGTTTAATCCTGGGCCGATTTGACTCGCCTCATTTAACCCGCGAGCTGAAGAGGGTCAGCTCGTCACGAGCCGAGCTGGCTCGCGAGCCACACTAAAAAATAAAAATTAATTATTTTAAATATTTTTTAGTTTTTTTTTATTTTCTAGCATTTTAAATATATTTTTTTAGTTTTTTAAAAAAAAATTAATCATTTTAAATATTTTTTTTAAAGATTCAGCCCATGAGCCAGCTCGCGTAACCCGCGAGCAGTGGTGAGCTGAGCCGAACTGTTCATTTTCTGGCACTTGAAAAATCTGAGTTACCTCGACTCGTTTACCTCTCAGCTCGTGGCAAATCAGCTCGTATGGACCGAACTAGCTCGTTTTGACAGCTCTACGAGTATACTTGTAAGAAAAGGTATAAAAAAAATGTTGGCAAAAATCTTTTCTCTAAATCAAATTCTAAACAACCACGCAACCCGTGTTGGATAAAAAGGGTAATGCCAGCTTGGAGTGTATCACTATCAGTAGTTAGTTTGTTGAACCAAAATAATACAAATAATCCCTTTCTATTGTGGATGAAAATTGATTCAAATTAACAATATCAGTATTTATTTAAATTATTTGTAATATAAAAGGTTTTTAAAATCAAATAAACTCGGATCAATCGAGTTTAATTTAATGTGACATCCGGATAAACTAAAAAAATCCAAGAACATTAAAATCACTGTACATATCCATGCCATTTTAAAAAATATGGACTCATGACATGTCCACATGCTATTTATTATCATCCCTACTTCCTACGTTTCCATATTCTGTATACAGCCACCATGCTTGAATATTGTTGAACGTGGGACGTGGGTCTATAACCTCTCTGTTTCACGAGGCCAGAGCTTGAGTTCGTTTCCTAGTTCCAAACTTCCAACATTTACTACAATAGCTTGATCGATGAATAATTGCCGCTGATGTTGACGGATGCCATATACTCAGGAGTGTGTTTTGCAGGGATCGAACCTTATTCTTTTACCCACAAGTTTAGCGTGTGTTATTAACTGAGTCACATCCATTGAGTTGCCCTCACGGAATGGGTAAATATCTCCATAGACCATAGAGCATCCTAATTAAAGGCATGCATATTCCACACTAAATGCCAGCTTTCAAGTGTAAACTACCGCCTCCGTCTCTAATTATAAGAGATTTTTACTTAATTCTCTCTCCCCAAGGAAGTTAGTTAATATAGTTTAAAGCATTAAATTTGTCAATAATTTACATTGTGTTTCCAAAACTACCCATAGTAATATCTCTCTCTTTCCACTTACTCTCTCACTTAATTAATGCATTATCTTTCTTTTCTCCATTCATCATAGGAGAGAGAGACAAAAAATAGTCATAATAAATAAAGGTAATTTGGGTAAAAGAACAATTAATACATAACACATTTTCAAAAGTCTCTTATAAAAAATGACAAATAAACTTGTCAAAAACCTTTCATAACTAGGGACGGAGGTAGTATTAATTAGTAATTAATTATAGTTATGAAGCAAACCGCTACCCAATATATAGGTAGATTTTGGGCATTAGAGTTGAGAATTGAGATTTTCTTCCACATTTTTTGCCAGCAAAATTTCTGTTATATAGTGTTCAGTGAGCCATTTCATAGCTACCCTAGATACTTGCTTTGTTGCCAGCTGAACCGGCCGGGTTAGCATATGTCCAAATCCTAATCCTATATTTTAGGTTGCGACTTATATTCCATGATATACACATATAGTATATATGCTAGTTGAGTTCTCATTTGCTAAGCCCCACTAAAAGATCGCTATTGAAAAACAAATTATAGATAGATAACTGATTCTTGCCGTAATGTCTCATTATTAGAGCTAAGTATATGGGACAAGGCCCGTGGGCCACTTGTTTAATCCGCAATTCGCGCAGGCCACAAACTCTAAAATATAAGGCTTGTTAGATGCAGAATTTTTCAGTCTGATTCATTTAGATCTCGGATTTCAATGGATTTTTTATCCACAGGTTTGCGGATTGCCCCATGTGTCTTTTCTAAAAATAAGATCCCATTTTTTGTTTGGTACTTGTTAGCATTGGTTTTTATTTTTCTCTTCTATCTACTTCTCACACCCCAACAATCTTTATCCCTTGGAAGTGAACTTATATATAGCAATAGGTGAATAACCTCATTTCAATAAAGACCATATAACAAAGAAAAAACAACAATTTTGTTAAAAGCATAACAACGTACTAATTTTCTTTTGGTAGTATATAGATGGGTCCATTTAGTATGGGTAAATTGGTTTTTGACCCAAGATGGGAAACCGGTCATGCACCTGCTATTACATGTCACTGACCGATTTTTTGTAATTGGAATGTCTCCCCAATAAGAACTTAATATTAAAACATAGGCCTCCGAAGAATTCGAATTTGTAGATTCATACCTAAAACACTTCAATAATCAAATCTAAAAAATGTCTTGCAGAACCACATCATCGCCTGTGCATAGATTTAACCCAGAATATGAACGAAGTTTCCTACTCCATCTACTCGCTGATAGGGTCTCCAGGTGGCCACGATAGCTCCAACGGAAATGGGTCGGGTTCTCGGAGAGTGTTTGTCGGCATTCTCGGGTTCTTGGAAACGGTTCTTCACCTCCACCCTTGTCGCCGTGTCAGCGCCCATGTAAGTGTCGTCGACGGTCTCTGTGTCTTTCATCCTTAGAACCCGAAAGGAGCTCGGGAGGAACTCCGGAAGGAAAGGGTCGTACATGAGGTAGAAGAGGTCGGTGGCGATGACGGTGACGAAGGCGAGTACGAGGACAACTATGAAGAAGGTGCAACAACATATGCGACAACACCCATGCCGTAGGAAGGAGGGGCGTGGGAGGACAGGTTTTCGCCAGCGGTGGCGGTTGGGTGGTGATGTTGGGGTCTCTGTAACAGGGTGGTTTCTCTAGGATTGTTTTTGATTGGGGGTACTGATTCCATTGTGATGATTGATTTCTGTGTTTTGTTTTGTTTTGTTTCTTTTCTTTTTTTTTATAAAAAAAATTCTATCTCGTTTTTGGTCAATGAATGAGGGACCTGGGAAGACGAAACCTTTAATTGAAAAAAAACGAGATCAATTAGGTAATGTCATTGAGAAGCAAAAATGTTGAACTTGGGGAAATTGTCATTCCAGATTATGAATGCTAGTGCATTAGTGTGGAAAAACTAGCACGAAAAATGTGATGATTCAAATTTGTTTTATTCTTTTTTTGTGGGGTGGTGACGGGTGACACTGCCACATTGGAATCAGAATTCAAGAGGAAGGAAAGAGATGCAGTTAGGGGGTTGGATTTAGATCTGAATGTTTAGTGAATTAATTTGTTTAAAAGGACCATTATGCAATAACTAAAATTTCTGTTTATTAATTTTAAAACAAGTTGCCCACAACAAATCTCAACCATTTAAATAAATTAAAGATGAAATCTATGGTCCCTATCTATTAACCTTTGGTGGAAAAGTTTTTTACTGACCCATGCTAAACGGACCCGTATATAGATAGTAGAAATGAAATGACAATATATTGTTGATAGGGACCCAGAAAGTGACTTGTCAGAACCGAAAACGATGAAGGTAGATAAGGTATATGAGAGAGGGCCGCATTTTGCGGGTTTTGGTAAGAGATGCTCCCAACCAGTCACTACACCATGCACAAATATTTGAGGACCTATTGTTTTGTCTTTTGTCATGACAAGGAGGCTATTTGTGTCTTTTCAATAGTCAGCGGTTTCGGACAAAACTAGGCCACATGGGTAATGGGTCTCTGAATCGGATTCGGCCTCATGGAGGGTCCCTTTTTCCCCTCCCTTCGCACGAGTGATGAGCCCATGTGAATTTATGTCTCCAAATTTTTAGGTACAAACATCACACGCTATGCCTAGATCAGAGATCTCATTCATGCTATGTGTCTCCTTGAATCAATTCTTGGCCACTCCTTTCAACTCAAGTTTCATGTTTATATTTTTCTTTTTTCAATTTAATATTAATATTTGTTTTTCTTTCTCATACAAAAAGTATTAATAATAAAATCAATACTTATGCAAGAAATTAAATCACCTAGTTTAGAAAAATGATATCATGATGAGTTAAATGTGGATAAATAAAATGAGTTTAATAATTATACATTTATTATATAAATAGATTTTATATGGATGTTCAATCGTATTTTATTGTATTGCCACATATGATAAGAGAGAGTGAAATATGACTGGATATATGTGTAAAATTTGTTTTATGTTAGATGAAAAAAATAGATACATCAGATTTGTCTTATAATTTTCTTGTTTAACTCAATCATTGATTTATTTGCAAGATTCAGTGGATGTGATCTTAGTTCTTATTTTCTCGACTAATTATCTTTTTCCAATGAAAATAAAGGCATACAATCGCCAAGTACTATCCTCCATGCTCAACTGGACGCCAGCAAATAATATATAACATTAATATCAACATTTCTCTTTTGCAATATTTGGCCTTTTTTAGCCGAAACAAAGTTCTATGCGACCCCCCAAGAATAATGGAGGTTAAAGTGAGATTTATAATCATGATTTATGTCGGAGACTGACCGTGGACTCACCAGATGATAATTAAACCAATTGGAAAGAGATTTGTCACGTAACATAAATTGAACTTTTGCACAAATTAAAGGTGCTGTTGAGAGGCTCTTGTTCTTGGCTAAAATAGAAGCTAGGTTGGCCAAGCAGCGATCATATATATGGATAGGGTTATAGGAACCAATTAAGTGCCAATGAACAACCAATATACGCAATTGACCAAGTGATGACGAGAAAATGGGTCACTCGCATATTAAGCTGACCAATAAGCTAGCAAAGATTCTGGACACAATTTCGATCGGTTCTGTACAGTGAATCATTTTTTTTTTGACAACTACAGTGAATCAATTAAAGTGATCAGAATTGACATGCAAACTGAATATGTGGTGCATATGACTGCGCACGTGACACTGACTGTTTGTCACCGTTTTAAAAGGATTGCTTTGCATTTTCGCAATATTATTAGTGTTGCAACTTAATTGTAACGCTAGATTGTCTTATTAATGTGTGTGATTTGGCGTGAATTTGAAAGGATTGGGTTGGATACAATTTATATATATATATATGAAATAAATACAGTCATGAGATTGTTTACGTTGCAGTAATGGAGATCTGAATTCAACTTAACGGAGGAGGGGATGATATATATAATCAATCAATCTATTTATTTCTATATAAGAAAATTAAACCCCGAGCCTTTTCAGCTTTAATATGTGTCACTTTCCAAATGATGACACGTGTTACTTTCTTAGATCTTTTACTTTATTTTTAAATTTTTTTTTACTATTTCGTTAGAAAAAATTTGTATTTGATACGCGCTATATACTCTAGACTAGTTATTTTAAAATTTAGAATTAATATCCATTTATTGAAAATAATCTTTCAAATCACCATTGTTCCATGACACCCCTAGCTACTACAATTGCAACACATCACTCTCTACCATTGTTGTTAATTGTCGCCACTAGAGACCCTCTACCATCCTTGCCTAACATTTCTCACCATTGTCATTGCCAGCAACTTGCGTACTCTTTTTTTTTTTTTGACAACTTACGTACTTAAAATGCACCAAAAATCTGATACTAAATACTAATTAATACTGTAGGACCTGAAGTATACGGTAATTACTCAGTTGCC
Source organism: Glycyrrhiza uralensis (assembly GCA_030159175.1). Lineage (NCBI taxonomy): Eukaryota > Viridiplantae > Streptophyta > Magnoliopsida > Fabales > Fabaceae > Glycyrrhiza > Glycyrrhiza uralensis. The sequence goes on along the minus strand of BRZY01000001.1, from coordinate 56,346,060 downwards.
ATTGCGTAACAAAGAGAAGAGAGGCATAATCAATGGACATGAAAGGAAAAACAAGACAAGAGATCAGGAACAGCTTGATTTGTTCTTTTCATCAAACAACATTATACTGACCCCCTCAAAAAAAAAAATCTAACAACATGATCTAATTCTAAGACGTTGTAGGCACTAAATTCCAAAGCGAGTTCAAACCCATGTAGACAATTCCATGTGCAACCTGAGATATCTAAGTACATTTTCGCTGCTCAAATTCATTTCTCTTCTTAGCAAGTGGGAATTAGATATATCGGAAAAATAAAACATTTCAAAAGGATATTAAGGGAGAGAAGGAGAAAACTGCCAAGTAAACATGTGTATTGTATTGTAGAAAAACATGTGTATTATAGAACGGGACCATACTGATGTGAATGTTTGACGAGAATATTGGCTACACCATGCATACATAGTAACAAAGACGTGCTGTAATATATTTAATTATTTGTAGGCAAAAGAGAAAGGAAAAATGCAAACAATAATTTCGAGCCAAGTTTTGTAAAGTTTTAATATTCCTGAATTTCGGAAGGAAACTAAGAAATTTACACCAAGAGCATTGCTATCCTGCACAGTTAATTAGTGAAATGCATCCTGAATATATAACGTGGCACACAATTACGTTTCCTATAATTAATACTCTTTTTTTTTTATGTTTTTCAGTCAATTGAAAAATTTACAAAAAAAAACAGAACTATAAAAAACCATCTAGTGTTAATGAGAGAAAAATAAGAAGCTATAAATCGTAAGCTCAAGAGCTACGTAAGTATTTTCTCAAAATAAAAAGTTATGAGAGTGAGTCGGACACCTCTACTTCCGTCAAATATACTTATATATAAGTTAGTCAAATAAATAATCAATAAACTAATTTCCTGTCCTTGCCAAAGAGACTCTAAGACTTTTACATTTTTCTTCCTTACTTCTTCTCACATTGATCCAAGCAAGCATATATAGTGTTAATGATTTGGTCTATGACGTAACGAAATTTCAACAAATTCACAATTTTTACACTTAGTAATTCCTTCCACTTTTTTTAATTGTAAAAAAATACAAAAAGAGGACCAAGTCACTCAAGGGCAGAGAAAAAACCGAAGCCCAACAAAGAGGCCCTCTGCAATACAACAGTGCAAAGACATAGCCCACTTAATAGCCCAAGCAGCTGCTGTAATACGTCCGGCCCATTTATTTAAACCAGCACACGCGGCCCGAAAAAGCACACGTGATAATATTCTCTGGGCCTAATAATTCTTACATAACACATTCCCAATTAGCTCCCACCCCCCGTGGCATTATTGATATTTTGCCTCCAACTGGGGGCCATTCACACACGCTTCAATATCACCTCTCTCTCTCTATATATGCGCGCGCGCGCGCCCACACTCCTACACTAACACAACACACGAGTGAGTGAGCAAATAACGGTGGTTGCCAACAGTTGGTGGAGAAAATGGGTGGTCACGTTGAAAGTGGGGCCACATTTTTGGCTGCACTAACAGTACTGTCTCTCCACCTTTTCGTTCCGGTGAGGCCTGAGTTTTCTTCCCAACAAGTCCAGCGTCGAACCTTGACCCCGTTGGACCAACAGCTACGACGCCACTGCGTTAAAGTATGGGACCGTGGATAGCGCCACCGTCGCTGTCGACTCTGACTACTTCGTCGCTGTCAATCTGGCCTTTGTGGTGCGTGCGCTCCCTTTCCTTAATTCCCCTCCTTCAAACATTAACAAATTGACGACGAATTAATATATTGAAGTAAAATTCAATGTGTGTGATGCCATATGCTTCTATAATTTAACCACTTTCTAATTAGATAAAACAAAATTAGGTGGGTGTGTGGTGATATTCTCTCATGAAAAATACCACACACACACACTTCGATCTTCGGCCATCCCAATTTTCTTTTTAAAGTTTTTCATAATTGAGTTTTTAAAAAATATACGTACTATACTTTACTTTTCTCAAAAAACAGTACCATATGACGTACCTACAAAGTTTTCATTTGTGTGCTACTTAATTTAATTGGGTGGCTTGTTATTACTTATTAATAATAGCATGTACGTACCAAATCGACAAAATTCAACTAGTAATTATATGTGCACTACAACAAAAATTAGGTTTTGTGGCGGTTGTAAGTAAAAGGGGCGGCGGTTAAAACCGCCGCTAAAAATACCCTGCAGCGGTTAATAAACCGTTGCAAATTCGTCCGTCGCGAGTAAAACTACTGCAATTGAAATTCGTCCGTCGCGAGTAAAACTACTGCAATTGAGTATAACCGCCGCAAAATCTGGTTTTTAACCGCCGTTAAATACAGACTCCCATCGCAAGCTGACTAGCAAATTTTCTGAAGATATAGGAACTGCCGCAAAATTATAAGCAATTTTTTATATTCATTTTTGTAATTACCGTAATAATTTATTAATTAATTTTTTTATCTTATTTAAATATTTATCTTAAAATGAAATAATACAAATAAAAAAATATTAAAACCCATATATTGATCCAATGATGAGTCATATAATATATGCAATACACACTATCAAACTTGGATGTAATCGAAAAATGGTTCAATAATATTTAAATACAAGTGAAATCCCTCAAGTTCATATAAAGAAAAACCATCTAATAGTAGCAAAAAAAATATAAACTATCTAGATGGTAATGGTATCCCTTGATGTTCCATGGTTTACAGGCATTGGGATACTTTTTAATATTTGCATATACTCAGTAGCCCACATATATCAGAGGTAAAAACCTGTTTGGCATAGTGCATCCTTTTTGACATTAAATCTTCCATAGCAGCTTGCCAGATGTGTTGCCCTCTAAAATACAACCTTGCTACCTGTGCCCTGCGAAGCAAAGGTAAATTCAGTATTAATCCAATCACATTCTCAACCAATCCAACATCACTATTCTTGAATATATTTTAATATTTAGACATAGACGCGAGATGTTTCAACTCCTAGCCTAAGCAATGAAAGAAGTAAAATTAACAATTAACAATTACAAGAACATCAAAGAAAGAAACAGAGCAAATGTTATTAATGCCAAGTACAAACAAATACATTATGTACATAATTAAACTTTTCAGAATCCTAGTCTTTAGGCATGAGTAACTCCAAAATTCAGATAACTGAGAATAGATGAAATCCACCTTTATATATAAGATTCGAATAATTAAAAAAACAAAATCTTCGTCATTGGGTTGTATCATAGAACACAAGCCGAAATAAAAATCTTCAAATCAAAATATACCTGATTTTCATTCTGAAAACCTTGGCAAGCAAAATTGCAAAGTCTCTTGGTGACTGTAGCAGCCACAAGAAAGGATTATGGAGGTGAAATCAAACAAAATCAAAGGAAAAATTCAAACAAAAAAGCACTAGGATTTCTTCTGTGGCATCTAGAACAGTACAAGGCTCATATGCAGTGCTATTAAAAAATATTATTCGTAGCCTTACTCTAAAGTTACTTTCAATATAACAGATGAATATAACAAGCTAATTGCAAGCCAAAAGCATAAGTACCATTTGGGAAAAAAAAACATATCAGCAAGAACAGGATTCGGTATTATTCATAGCCTTAAAAATACTCACATTCATTTGCATGTCAAATACAGGCTCTGCAAAAGAGTTGGATGCTCTTGAATACTAACCAGGATCTTCTTCCCACACAACAAAAGAAAATAAAAACAAAAGTAATTATAATGCAACCAAGCAAGCAAGAAACAAGAAGACTGAGCCTACAATAAAATTGACAAACAAAACCAAATTCTAGGCTTCAAGTAAATATACACCATGTGCATAGCACTTTATATATGCAAAACAAAAAAGCATTTTTGCACAATTAAATTCACCTACGCATACCTGTAGTTATGTAATGCAACGATTAAGATATTGCAGAAGCATATAAGTTGACCATCAAGCATGCACTTGGCCAAAACCAAAGAAAGAAATTAAATGGATTTTAATTTCCTAGTATCCTATTTTACAATGTACATATTCTAACTTCTTTTCATTAATTTTTTTCCTCACATCTGCTAGTCTGCCTTATTCTAGCCTAGGTGCAGTTCATTAGTGCCAGAAAAAAACATATGAAGAGCAACTACTAGTGTAAGAGTAACTACTTGCCTGTGAGATGAAAACCATAACAATTAGTGCCGGAAGCCCAACTTCAACACATTTGCCAGCTGCAAAATTGATTGGCAAATGACAAATATAGAAAGGAAAAGAAATCTAATTGAATAGAACTTAAGAAGCAAGAGGTCACAAGTGTAGAATTATTTTATCTTTATCCTTTAGGAAACCAAGTTGATAGAGATCGAGTCCAGTGAAAGTTACATATGGAACTGCAGAAAGAGGGCTAAGGAACCTGCGAATGAATTAGCAGTTAACAAATACGATAAACAAGTCAAAGAGTTATTAACTAGTTTCATTAGTAGCTAAAGATAGTGACAAAAACCAAAAAATTATCACTATGGGAGTGAAGAAGAAAAAAGTAATAAATTAGTGAATACCCATAATATGCCTCTGTCTCCTTAATCTCCTTTTGCCATTTTTCAAACTCATCAACATCATGGGCAGACACTACATATTAGTTGTCATGGGAATGCAGTAAGACAAAAAGAAGAAAAGCCATACCTGCAGTTGAAGGATCAGGTCCCTGCTAGTTAATTACAGCCCACAATTCAGAAATTGAGGACAAGGGCTGCCACTCCTTCCTTCAGACCAAAAAAGTGTATTGTCGGATAGGTATCCATTAAGAAATGCTCTGTCCATGCCAATTGACAAGTGAGTATTCTAAATAGATTTCTCTCTTATTCTTTTCTTGCAACATGAAATAGTTGCGCTCAAATTCTAAAATGGTGTTATTTCATTTAGCAATCACAAATTATAAACGAACAACAAAATCAAAATATGCAAGACCAAACCCTCATTTGAAAAAAATATCAAAATAATAACAAAAATGATAGTATCTGAGAGTGACGCAAATAACTCACCGCGCACCTCTGAGAAGGCATAAGGACTGACCTATTGTTGATTCTCTCCAAGAACATACCATCCCACTTCTGTAACCTTTCACCTGCGTATCGGTTGGATTTCACTATCACAACCAACTTAATTTTAAAAGAAAAATACAAAAAAAGCTATTAATAGATAAGAATCACAACCCGCAAAGGTGATTGTAGTACCACCATCCTGGAAGTATGCAGAGCAAGTTTAGCTCTAAAATTCGTGACTCAAAATAGTGAATTAAAAACATTTCCCATAAACGAGGGAAAATGTACAGGAGCCACTACTCACTTGATTTTTTTTGCATTTCGCGGTTAACTCTCCTCATCTTCTAAATCCTTATTAAGAAAACAAACATTATTCCACGGGTTATATATCTAGAGACAACATTCAAACACAACTACACTACTACTCCGCTGTTGCGTCAGAAAAAATTTCTCTGCGACATAAAAATCATATCCCATCAATTTTTTAACACGATAGGAATATGCACTCTTACAAACCCTAAATTCACCATAAATAGTAGTTACAGAAGCAATCAGTGAGAACAGGGAGCAAATATTTCAAAAAGATAGACACATAGATGAAGAGATGAAACATACCAACCTCGTTGACGTCGGAGGAGGAAAGACAACAGAAAAGCGAAATATCAAACGGATCGGAGAAATCACCGTCGTCAACGTCGGAGGAGCAGCGAGTCGCCGTACTAGCCTCTATATCATTCTCCGCCAGTGGTAAAATAACTTCCGCAACAGAAAAGGGAAAATGAAAATAAGAAGAAAAAAAGGTCAGAAGAAAGACCACAATGAAAAGTTAAAGGTGAGAGGAGGAAGACAACAATGGCAAATTTTGATGAAAGGTTAAGGATCAGAAAAGCTCAGCGAAATTTTGAAACTTAGGGCAGAGAGAACTTTTGGCCGGGGCTCGGACAGAAATTGGGAGTGCCTCTGATTATTTTTTTTTTGTAAGCGTCGGCGGTTTTTAGTGAACCGTCGCAAGGTTCTCGTCGCAAATCTCACATTTTCTTGTAGTGGTGATGCGCCAGAAATTAAATGCCGAAGAGTGACCATTGACACATACTTTGTTGTTGGTTGGCTTCATACTTCATAGTGTTAAATTCTTGTTACATTTTTTTTTAATGTATATATCCAAGAATTTGTGCAAACAAGTTGTGATTAATCGTTATTGCATGTGCCCTAAAGAACTTCGTGTGTACGGGCATAACTCGTCTCCTATGCCGGAGGGAAATAGTACTGTCGGAGCACAAGCGGTGGCGATGAGGATATCAGGGGACAAGGCTGCATTCTACAACTGCAAGTTCATCGGCTTTCAGGATACCTTGTGCGATGACAAGGGCAGGCATTTTTTCAAGGACTGCTACATCCAAGGCACCTACGATTTCATCTTTGGAAATGGAAAATCCATCTACTTGGTATATTAATTGATTAATAGATTAGATCATGATCACTTATATACATCCCTTTATTTTTATGGTTTTTTTTTATCTAGTAGAAATGATAAACACACACACAAGTACCTCAATCGGGGATTAAACTACGTCCAACCTAGCAATGCAAAATAGATTTAATCATTTATACTAGACTTTACAGACATTTTTATGGTTAATTAAAGGATACGTACTTCCATTCCAATTTTCCTATAGGTTATATGTACCCTTAGAAATGGAAGAGTTATGTTTCCACGGTTGGTTTAAGGATAAGACCGTTTAAATTCTTGCTTTAATTTAGACCCACTATTTTACCATTAAAAATGTTATTTGTACTATTAATATATATATATATATATATAATTAAAAACTTTATTTTTCTAGTTTAGTGATAAATAACGTGTGTTTTAACATGCAAGGAAAACAAAAGAAAAAGATATATTTAATTTTTTAAGGTTTTTAACTTTTTCTATTACTCTCATTTAATTTTTATTTTTAAAGGTTGCTATATATATGCCTACAAATATATTGGGTCGGCCTCATGTGTTGTAATAAAAAATTAACAATTTTTTTAATTTTAATTTCTTGTTAATCTATTGTCAATGACCTCCTCTCGTTTCAATGGATTTCATAGCAGTGTCGAATGATGATATATGTGCGTTTTGTTGTGTGTGTAGAGAGAACTACGATAGAATCGGTTGCAAAGGGTTTGAGTGTTATCACAGCACAAGGTAGGGAAAGCGTGGCAGAAGACACTGGATTCACTTTTGTGCACTGCAACATAACGGGAAGTGGTTACGGGAACGCTTACCTTGGGCGTGCTTGGAAGAGGTGCCCGAGAGTTGTATTTGCCTACACCTACATGGCCTCCCTCATCAATACCCAAGGATGGTTCCCCTATGAACCCAATCAGTTAAGTATAAACTAACCAAGTCACAAACTAAGTCGTGCATGTTTGGAAATCAGTTAGGAGATTCTAAAACTGGGTTTGGATCAGAAGCAACAATTTGTTGTGCGTTTTGGAAAAATTGCACCGGAAAGAGGGAATTTACATTGGGGAGAGCAAACTTAAGTTTGCAACTAGAATCCAAACACACACATATATGTCAATGTGTGTCAGCTCAAGTGACAGAATTTAGCCTTCATAGCCCTAGACACCTGAGTTCGAGTTCATCAACTCCTATAAAAAAATGTTATCTATAAAATAGGAAAAGTTATTTCAAATTTTTTACGTTTCCATTTTTCAGTTGCCCCATTAGACATAGCTTTAGTCATTTTTAATATTAGAATATCACCTAATTGCCACTTAATAAATTATTGGTAATAATTAATATTTTGGGTTATTTATATATTCATATATAGGACAACTTACTATGGGGAATACAGGTGCATGGGACCAGGTGCTGCTTCCTCAGGCCGCGTAAAATTTCTCAAGATACTGTCAGATAAAGAAGCGAAGCCCTTCTTGAGCATGGCTTACATTCACGGAGGGAAATGGGTTCTCCCACCTCCAAAGCTTTGATAAAAAATAAATTAACTACACATGTGCCAATTAAGATAAGAGAGAAAATTCACGACCCATGTATTAATGTTGTATGATTATACATGATTTGTGCTAGTTACCTACGTGTCTGCTAGTGCGGCAAAGTGTTACGTAAATCTTTGAAAACTTTTGTTGTGTGTAGTAGTGCTTGATTGTTGTGATGTGAGAAACCTTTTACATATATAGTGGCGTAACGTAATTGACGTTGTACATGCGAATTTCTTCCTTTGTTATGATGAAAGTATGGCCATAGTTACTATAAAAAGAACAAAGTAGGAAGATATGGAGACATGGAGTCAGCTAGATACCATTTGGCAATTGGCATCTTTAATCTCACTCACATTGTAATTATCTACTTACCATATATAGTTAAATAATGCATTGTAATAAATCGGGTTACCGTAATAGGGCTGACAAAAAATAGAGAAGCAACTATATCAATGACAAAATACACATCCACCAATTTTTTTTTTATTTAACAAACTATTGCTCGTGACATATAAAGTTTGAAAAAAGTGCTAGATTCTTTTCTCTTTTACTCTCAAATCAATTTATATACACTTTTTTTTGGGTGACATAATCTTTTAATCTATTGAAATGACATTTATATTTTTAACTTTTTAAATTTGAGTTTTAAATTTATTTTTTTACTTTAGTTGTTTTTATATATATTATGATTTTTAAATATTTTAATTTATATTTCTAGAATTATACTGAATTGATTAGTAATTAGTAATCATGTATATTTTCTTAGATTAATTGTTAAATATTTTCTTTAAATTTATTTTCAATTTTTCATTTAAATTTATAATACTTTGTGCAGCTATAATGCAAGTGTTACTTATTGGTATTAGCTTCAAGTTTTATCGGAGAGGCACAGAAAAAAAAATTATAAGCAAAATATATTAAAAGAGGTACAAGGAATACTCTAACCCAAATAAAAAGTCATTACCAGAAAAGAAAATACAAGCATTTCGACTCCTATTAAAACACCCTCTCGGATTAAAACAATGGGTGTTACTTATTGGTATTAGCTTCATCTTTTATTGGAGAGGAACAGAAAAAAAAAATTATAAGCAAAATATATATATATATATTAAAGAGAGGTAAAAGGAATACTCTAACACAAATAAAAAGTCATTACCAGAAAAGAAAAACAGCCCCTATTAAGGTCCTATTTGGATGCAAAAGCTATAGTTTTTGACTTATGGAGAAGTTAGTCTTATTTTGTTTCTTATTTTTCTCATATATGTAAAAGAATGAATGTTGTTAAATAGTCATTAATAGATAGATATGTGCTTTTGGAGAAGTTAAAAAAGATGGCTTTTAAAAAATGTGAAGAGCAAAAATTAATTTCAACTTCTATGAGAAGTTGTTAGTTAAAAAACACATAGTAGAAATATTTATGGAGAAGTTTATCCAACCTGAGTCTAAAACACCATCTCGGATTAAAACAATGGTTTTTTTTTTGTACGAAAACAATGGGTACTCTAAACCATATACCCTCTATTACTATAGATGGAAATGGGCTATTCGGCCCATTTTAAGGCAAAGAAAAGGAAATTGGGCTGGAAGTGCTATAGAGGTCTGGAAGTAACTTTACAGGACAAAGTTGTTTCATGGCGGACAAAACAAATCGAGGACACCGTTTGTTCAACATAATAAATACATAAATAATCTAAAAAGAATAAGTTGATTTTGACCAAAAAAAAGAAGAATAAGTTGATTCTTTGAAAAAGAATATATTATTTGACCAAAAGAAAAAAGATATTATTTTACACTCTCATTTTTTATACTATCCTCACCACATCCCACTTCTATGGTAAAAAAATGATTCTCTCTTTTTTTTTTACCATAAAAAATAGGTGTGGAATAACTTAAAAATTATGAGGTGTGAGAATATAACTATATTGCAGATCTTATTAGCAATCACATTCATGCTGCCACCTCTTCATCATGTGCACAGATTAGATACAGAGAATAAAGGATGCTTTATTTTCAGAACATGAAGAACACTTTAATTATTGTTTACTGAATAATAAATAGTCCTATGGTCTGAATGGATCAGAGACAGCTCAAAATGTGATTTTATTGAAGATTATGTTACAGAGGCACATGTCAGATTTTATTTAATATTTGCTTTCAAGAGGAGAAAAGAAGCAACTTTTTCTGTATGATAATGTGTATGCCGGAAGTCTTCAGTTTTTCTAATCCGGGAGGGGGCGGTTTAGAACCAAGCCTAATTAATCAGTAAAATGATGCTTTAGAACTACACATCTGAAAATCACATACTATAACCCAAAAAAGAAATACTTATTTTCACATCCCTATATACTAAAGCTGTTCCATTTGAATGAGTTAACTAAATTTAGATAGAAAAGTACATGGATTTGGAGAATATTGGATACAGTTTCTTCCATATACCAAAAAAAGAATACAAGGAGGTTTAACAACCACTAGAAGCAAATCGTTGTAAAAGGGGCCAGAAATCTTTCTAAACTAGGTTATTCTATCATTCTTCACATATGAAATCAGAACAAAAAGATGGAAGCAAGGGAAACCTCCTTCACATTTGAGACCAGCACAATGATCTGCACCTCTATAAAGAGTAATTCTTTACTCTTCCACAGTTCCTGTGTTTCCAGCTGCAATCCCACCAATACTCCGAAAGTTAGTTAAAAAAAGGAAAAGGTTACTTATTGCACACCATATAAGTGCTACACCATTGTTTACTCTTGTTTTCAAAAAAATAAAATAGAGTGAAAATGTTAGAAAATCTGTTCTCTTATTTTATTATCTAGAGAAGAAGTGGTGTAATTAAGATCGTTATAATAAAAATGGTGTACGAATATCATAAGAGTAGAAAGGATGAAGAAAACAAACAACAAGGACAATTTTTCTCTCTCCCCCACCACCCCCCCCCCCCCCCAAAAATATATATATATGCTAAATTGGCCATTTATATGCTAAATGAACATAAAAGGTAAAAACTGTTTAGGGTGAAATGATATCAAGTAATGTAAATAATTAACTTACAGGAGCTGTCATCATCATGGTGCTGCTGATGATTCTCCATGCAGTTGAGGAGGTATTTAAAGGTCTCAATTTCACATGGGATTGTGAGTCCACCACTCTGGTCAAACCCAAATTCCTCAGCAGCCTTTTCCAGCAACAACTTGAAAAGAGAGTGGCTAAGGTAGCTGGTGGGAATGATGAATCTCCTCAGTTCTGGCCCAACATAGACAGCCAAGTACCCTTTTGGAACATCATGTGGTGGTTGAGGACTGTTGCAGCTGCTATCTTCATCCGAATCACAGTACACAAGATTGGTTAACCTCTTGTTAATCATTGGTGATATGCCCCCATGATGATTCACATCAGAAGTATGGTTATTGTTGTCATTGTCATCTTTAGTGCCCATTGTGGCCGTTTGCCACTTGTGAAATATCTCCTTTAGTCTTGCAATCTGCTTAATCCCAGTCAATTTGGAGATTCCAGCATCGTCCATTGATGAACTTTGAAGTTTAACCACAACCAGTGTTAAAAGTATCCCAGGATTGAGTTTAACGGATCCAATCCAACTCCGGGCTAAAAGGTATGATAAAATGTTACACTGAAATGCACAGATATCATGAAAGAACAAGTCATGCTTTGAATTCTTCAAAAACTGAAAAGGAAAAAAAAAATGTCAATCTTTTCTTTATTCATAATGATAACTGGCTAGCGGCTATAATGAAGTACTAAAATAAAATAAAATAAACTGAAAACTATAATACAGACTGAGATTAAGATCAATCACACACCTCCAATAATGTTAATTTCATATATGGGAAACTGATTTAAAGGAAGTCAACAAAGTTACTATCTATTTATTATATTTATTCTAATATGTTGGGAGATCACATTTTCTGAGTTTTGAAATCAGCTAGCTAGCTTAGGATTCAGTTTTTCCAGAATCATGAATCACCAGAGATTATGGAATTCTCAAATTCCAATTTGGAAGCTAAGTTCCACATAGATCTTACCCATAAGCCAAACAAGGGTATAAGGCACAAACAGAACAAAGAGAGAAGCAGGAAACATTAATTTAGACAATTAATCAATAGGTGCACGTAACATTGATGAAGTTGAAGAATTACCCAAAACTCGAATGTGACAGCAATAATAACAACAATTGATGATGGTGACCGTTTTGAATCAGCATTCCAAACACAAATAAGAAAAGAAAAGGGAGAAGAAGAGATTGAGACCTGGTTATAAAGAAGAGGACATTAGCTGCGAAGGGGTGTCAATGAGATGGAAATGACAGAGAGACAGAGCGTCAACTGTTCTGTAATGAAGCTCTGTTTGGAAAAGACGTTGATATTTCTGAAAGCACTTCGCGGGACTCTCGGAAACTCTGTTTTCCAGTTTTCTGCCTCCAACAATCCAACATTTGTGTATATAGTTATATACAGCCTATCAAAGCCTAAACGCTTTTTTCTTTTCGGAATACAAGCCTTGACGCTTATATATTTGAACCTAAGTCACAGCTAGTAGAAATTTAGAATTTAGGGTTTAGTCGAATTCTAACTATTGGTTGGGATACATTGATATTTATAGAGAGAAGTTGATATTTTTATTAATATACAATATAATTATATCAATGAATGATAATCGTAATTTACAAAATCATACTTGTAATAATCATACCCAAAAAAAAAAATACAGACACGTTTTTCTCTTATCCACACCAAACATGTCACCGGACACCGATGCAATCTTTTTCTAACCAGTGTTAGAATATGAATATCTCAAAACATGTCCAAGTCCTTTTGCTTACTACTACCTCCTGTCGTTTTTATAAAAAATATAATACAAAATCATCGAGACTAAGGAATTGTATTGGAATTTGTTAATTATAATTAATGATGCTATAATTTTTCAAAAATACCTTTTTTGAAATTGGTGACTTTTGATATTATTTTTGTGGGTCTCATAATAAATAAGGATAAAGTTAGAAATAAGCAATTAATATTGGTAAAAACAAGACATTGTTTCTTATAAAAAAGATCATTAAAATAATTTTCTTTGTTTCTTATATATAGGACTGGAGGGAGTATTTATTGTCTAGTATTAATTGTGTCTCTTTCATCTACCCATCTTCATCGACTAAAAAAGCATAACTAGAAATCTAATTCATTCATCAAGAAACAATTAAGAAAACAAACACCATGGCCGGTGGATCATGTATGTATAATCTACACAAATATATAACAATCACGTCTCTTCTTTCTTGTATCCTCAAAGAAAGAACAAAAGGTATATACTCCAATTCTGCTCACAACATGATAAAGAAGAAGGTTGTACACAAAAATTTAAGACAGGGTCTTGGAACTGTATCACAGAGTATCAAAGTTGTATATCGAACATATCAGACAATATTTAAAAAAAACATAAAAAAGCGGATATTCCTTAGATGTGCATGTAGGAGTATCATTTTTTGTTTGAGGGAGCATCTAGGAGTATCACATATATGTGTATTTGTATCGAATACGAGTACAACAGATGTTCAATTTCAGCAAGCATTTATGTTTTATTTAAAATCTTAAATAATAAAAATTATGTTTGAATTGATTACATTCTTATTTATCTATTTAGGGTAATGTATAGATGATTTTAACCTCATAATAATTTTCTACTTTAATTCAGTTTTCTAATTTTTTGTCACTATGATTAACTCATTTTTTTAATTAAAAGTTTTAAATTTATGAAAACAAACGACTATATATGGATGATAAATTGATAATGACAGTCAATATGGGGTGATTTTAAAATTAAAAAATGAATGAAAATATCAAAATCATAACAAGCATGGGTTGTGTGTCACCCATTTATTTCCATATGGATGATATTATTATTATTATTATTATTATTATTATTATTATTATTATTATTGTTATTATTATTATTTTTTGATACAAAGATGATATTATTATTATTATTATTACTCCCTCCGGTCCAAAATATAAGCAACAAGTCATTTTTTGGTTCATTGAATAATTCATGTATTTGAATTTTTTGGTTCATTGAATAACTCATGTATCTGGTCTAACTAAATACATGAGTTATTCAATGAACCAAAAAATGACTTGTTGCTTATATTTTGGACCGGAGGGAGTACTAGTGGGGACAGTTTTATTTTACAGTTATTTAATCTATTTTTTCAAATTGTTAAAAGGGTAAAATGGAAAGAAAATGTGGACACCAAAAAAGGGATATTCCCTTTATTATAGTTATAGATTATACATGTACACACACATGTATAATTATCCATATCATGGGTGCATACACGCCGTAGCATGATTAAATTTAATGGTTGATATCATCCCAAAAGAATTATACGTACACACACATTCTTCTCTTTAATTTGTCGGTGATTCCGTTTTGATGTCTTTGACAGACAAATAATATGACATGTATGATTAAAGGTGTCCAGTTCAATTGAGTTCTAAGCATCCTCTTTTTTTTTGACAGCATAAGCATCCTGTTTTCTTAGAAACCAGGTTGTTTGGTATAATAGCAAGAAACTGAATAAAGGAAGTTGTTTAGGACACTCAAACACATATCCAGATAGATTTTTTTTTAGTTTATATTTTTGGTCCTTTTTTTTTTGGTCAACAGTTGCTGGATTGGGCCGTTTGGGCCCGTGGTGTTTTGTATGGCCTTGTTATTGAAGTGTCATCCTTGTCAAAAAAATAAAAAAAGAGAAAGAAACCACACTAACGGCCTGGTACAATAAGCAGCACTCATCAGTTGTGGCTTTCTCAGCCTCCCATGCTTATAGAGCTTATTTCTCATCTTGCAATTTTTCCCTCCTGAAGCGAAGATCCTTCATCTCATATCGATTAATTTTGTACCCTCAAGTTTAGGGTTTCTTATTAAGCCCCTAAACCCCAACTATGCTAAACCTAAATTCAAGACTAACCAGAGTAGGAGCTTCGATCGCCAAACACTTCTGCTCAAGTACTTGTACTTGTCCATGTTCTTTTCTCATGCTTCATATCGTAATGGGCATAGCATTATATTGAAACTATAATTGAAAAATTCATTTTTCTTCTGTTTGACAGGTGGTTATACATCCGTGTGGAAAGCAGGATATATTCGAAGCGCCCAAAATCAATACCTGCAACCTTCGGTTAGTCATTTATCATTATTATTATTATTATTATTATTATTATTATTATTATTATTATTATTATTATTATTATTATTATTAATCAAGTGAACAATACCCGGATTTTGGAATTTTCTTTTCCATACTCATGCTTTTTCTGCAACTATAATTTATTTAAGCATTCGATTCCCTCAAGTTGCTCAATTTGGAATGGCTGTGTGTGTTCTGAATCGCTGTATTAATTGCTATTTACACATTGTATTGGTTTTTGCAACCTTGATATAAAATAGAAACAAGTTTACTTGATGGATGGTTAGCCAAGGACACACTAGTCTGAGTTCTGCTTTTGAGCTTTTCTTGAGTGAGACTGAGAACCTGTATATAATCTGTTTTTTGAAGTACTCGATCATGTTTCTGAAGTGTGATAGATCCACATTTGACGATAAATGACTATGGATCTTTGTGTCAAGTATGAAGAATTGAAGATTGGTGATCATGAATGTATTGGGAGAGTTTGATAATGAGATTAACCTTTTGCATCGGAGCAAGGGGATTTAAGTTTAAGGGGTGGAAGTGGATAACTTTCCCCCTCTAGCCAAAATGGCCAATGAGTTTGTTGATACATTTAACATTGTGCTCTGGCTTTGCATATGGGTTTATTGGTTTCATATGGTGGTCTTAGTACTGGAACGGATTTGGTTGCCTTTGATTTCTTGTCACTAGATCATTGAATCAATTGTGATAAACTTGACATTTGGCAAACAAAAGAATCCAGAAATCTCCAAGTCTTCCATCAATTTAGTGATGGAATTTTATGATGGAAGAATGACTTTACCAGGGAGTAAGTGAGCAGAAAGTAGAGAAATGAAGATTTTAATTATTGACATTTTAAATCAAATTGGCAATTGTGTGGGAAAATGTTTGGAATCCATAATTTTAGAAAATATAAATATGCATGATTGCATGGGCTTTTGGATTACTAGAGAAATAGTTTTATTAATTTTTTATTTTCTTATGAGATTGATTTATGCTTATCTCTGTTTCTCGTGTAATTGTTTTGTTTCTTTTTTTCTTCTTTTAAACAGTTTCAACAGCATTCATTTGCTAAGTTATACAAGGGAGCCTTGTTTGAGAAGCATAATTTCCTTTCAACAACGACTTCTAACAACACTACTGAGGACGAGAGTGAACAAAAAGAAACGTAAGTTTTGTTTTTGTTTGAGATGACAGATTGTGTGGGAGTATGCTATCCTTTTGTAAATATGTCATAGCATTCAAAAATCCGGTAATGGTTGTGTGTGTTTTACAACTTACAATTTTAGATGTAGAAGCAATGTTGATCAACTAGATCTTTTCTCCATTATTTTGTTATGATTACTGGCATTTAGAAGAAAGCCATTGCATAGCGTGCAACACATTAATTTTTCAATCTAATAGTTTGACACATAACACAGATGCACTTTGCCTACTATTTATAATCTGCTAATTTATTATGTCTAGCTAGGCATGATTTTTTCATTGAACAAGAGTTCTCCTGTGTTATAAAGTGAGCCTTTTCTCTTGCTGTCAAGTTTTTACTTAGACAAGTGGTTGTTGATAGTAACAATCTATGATCAGCCGCCATGTGAGTACTTTATCATAGAGCATATTCAATACCTTGAGCCCCCCAAACATGGAAGACTTAAGAACTAAATTATGAAGTTGTGTTTTTGTTAACCTATGACTTGGAATTTCTTTAATTTTTTTTTCTTCCAATGATAAATTTTCAAAATGACAACAATACCAATCTTTGAGCCTCAGTCGTGGCAGTGGTCACATTTCCATGAAATATTTTCCATTGCATGTCTGATGTCCAATGTCAACAATCCACGTAGTTATCAAATGCGCAACTGGCTTTTTTACTCATTGGTGATCAGTGAATGTTAACTTGCCTTGGGATAGATTTTACAATTAGTGCTGTGCCTCGCCCATATATTCTATTAGATGACAATAGTGCCATCATGTGAGTGTGACTGATCGGTTGATGAATTGAATACCAGGACGGAGTAACATCCTTGGTTAAGTGCATCCGGACCCCATATCTTCGTCAAGTTTAAAACACAATGCACATTTGTCATTTTTCTGTTCTGCCCCTTACTCTTTGAGACAACTTTATGCAGGATATCTGTGACTTTTGTTGATAAGGATGGCGAAGAAAAGCTTATAAAAGTCCCTGTTGGAATGTCTATGTTAGAAGCTGCTCATGAAAACGATATTGAACTTGAAGGCAAGAACTTTGATATTGGCGTTATACTCTTTCGTCTCTGAATTCATGATCTTGTGCTTAGTGCTTACTGTTCGTTTCCTCTAAGTCCATTTTCTCTTACCAATGTTAATTTCTTGATTTATTGCAGGAGCATGTGAGGGCTCACTAGCGTGTTCAACTTGCCATGTCATAGTCATGGTACATCACGGGCGATATATGGAGTAAAGTACTGCTTGAGATTAATTTTATTATTTTCCTGAAATACTGATTTCCGCTTGCTTGCAGGACGTAGAACATTACAATAAATTGGAAGATCCAACTGATGAGGAAAATGACATGTTGGATCTAGCTTTTGGGCTTACCGAAACGTGGGTTTTCTTATCCATGGAACTTGGAATTTGAAACTTTTTTTCTATTTTTGATCCTCCCAGATTCTTCCTCAGACTAATTTTGGCAGTTATGCAGATCACGTCTGGGTTGCCAAGTGATCGCTAAACCTGAACTTGATGGGATTCGTTTAGCTATTCCTGCTGCCACTCGAAACTTTGCTGTGGATGGTTATGTGCCGAAACCACACTAGTAATTACCGGGAAAATTTTGGGTGCAATGCAAAGAATGCAGCTACCTCAGTTTTGTAGCTTCATACCGAGTTAGATAAATGAGGATTTATTGATTATAGGCATTATTTTTGTATCAGAGTTTAGTCGTGATTACCGAGCTCCTCTGTATGACAAACTAGAGAGATGATGGAATTTTGACAGGCTACAATTGCTTGCCAATAAATTACTTGTATTATCATTATTGTATCAGTAATTTCCGTTTATACGCCACGTTACTCCCTGAAGAAATAAAAGAAGAAAAGAAGATGAGAATATTTGGACCTTCTTGTATTTAAGAGTACTGATTCAAAACAAACAACTGATAATTTTCCTTTATTATGTTTGTTAAGCCACAATCGCTTGGTTTTCATTTTTGAATTTGATTTCATTACATTCGAGTTTGATAATTTACCAATCATCAGAGTTTAATTTGACGTGATTTCTATCATCAAAATCCAATTAAAATTTGATAGTGACATTAATTAAAATTGTTAATTGACAGTTTTCTGCGAAGTTTTCTATCATCAAACCTCAACTTGCCGAAGTTTTCTGCAGAGTGAGGAGGGGTTTTTTATGCGATATATGGATATGGAACTTTGATTAAAAGCAATGTGCACTTGACACTTGGGATATGAATTAAATCTTCTAAAACTCAGGGATGCCAGAAATTAAAAGCAAGGTAATTTATCATGCTCACATCACAAAAACATCAGAAAATGTCTATTTTGACGGGTCAAATATTTCTTGAGTCTTGACCAAGAAATCAAGAATGACAGAGAACAGCATAATAAAGCTTGCGCCATCTGCTGCCAGAAGTGAACTAGTTGGAAAGAGGTAACTCTCATTTTAGTCTTTGAAATTGTGAAGCAGTCTCATTTAGGTCCCTGAAACTAACGAAAAGGCAATTTAGTCCCTGAAATTGTAAAACGTCGGTCAAGTTGGTCCCTAAAATTGTAAAACGACGGACTAACTTGACCGTCGTTTTACAATTTTAGGGACTAATTTGACCGACGTTTTACAATTTCAGGGGCTAAATTGCATTTTCGTTAGTTTCAGGGACCTAAATGAGACCGTATTACAGTTTCAGGGGCCAAAATGACAGTTAACTCAGTTGGGAATCATAACTTAAGTAGGGGTTGATCACAAAAACATCTTGAGTAGTGGTAGAAAACCATGCAGTGAAGATCAAATGCTAAGTTCCACAATCCACATTGAACAGAGAATCTAATTGAGATTATTATAAAACACACACACACACACAAAGCACAGCAGGTGATATTGTGCCAAACTTGCTGAAATTAACAAGCTGTTGTGTAATTAAGTGTGACCTTCAAAATCATTTCGAAATGGGTATCAAGCATAATCACCAAGAACCTAAGAATGGCGCAAAATTGATCTTTTTTCCAGCTAAGATTTCTATGAAACTGAACCCTAACCAAATCGGTGCCTGTAATCAGAGCCATTCACATTTGAATAACTAAATACAAAGAGAGAAAAGAAAAGTAGCATAAACTGTCCCCGAGTTTCAGGTCAGCTTCTTGAGAATTTTGGAAGCCCAACGCTTAACACGTCCCCTCAGTGAGTAACCAAAAACTACTCCAGCAACAAAGCAAATTGCACAAAGCTTTGAGCATGTCCAGTAAGACAGCACTTGTCTGCAAAAAAGAAGAAGAAAAAAAATCAAATCAATTATCCCAATTCCCAAGTGAAGAAGCCAAACCTTAACATAAAACCCAACTCAAAAAAGAACAGCGATAGCCCGATAGACAATCAAATCAGCACCAACCAAAAAAGAGACACAGAAGCATCAATTTAAGATTCACAGAAAGAGAAAGAGACGTGCCTGGAAGATCTGGTAGCCAAAACAAGGGATGAATCATGAGGCGGTGCTACTCGGCCATGGCCATTCAGACCCAAGCTCGACGGCGACGTTTTGTTCTCGCCGGAAACCTTAACAAGAGCTCTCCCAGCACCGTCCATCGCTACAAAGTTCAATAGCAACGCCGCTTTTGCGTCTCACTCTTTGTTATTTTTCTTTCTTTCATTCATTTTTTTTTCTTTATTTCGCATCGGCGCGTCCAAACGACGTCGTAACAAGAAGTGCTTACAGTAACCCATCTCTAGTCTCTACTCCCGTTAAAAAGTAGTGTACCCACACAATTTTTATCCAACCTGCTGCGAATTGTCAAGGTTAAAGATTTGTGTTTAGATATGTACATCGAAAAAAAAAAGATTTGTGTTTAGATAAACATTTTAATTAAATATTTATTGAATAAGACTAAATGTTTATGTATAATTTAAGAGAGAAATGTTATATGGACACCCATCTATCTGTTTTGCCGTTCCATATTTTTTCCCCACTTATTTAGCTCAATAGGATTGTCGCATAATAGATATGGAATTAGTAATTGGATGTCCAATTATCACTATTTAATTGAAGAGAGCAAAAGTAAATTTTAGATAAACTTTATATAAATTATTTTTTAAGCTATTTTAAAAGTTTGTCTACACCTATATATACTGGTGATTTGCCCTTTTGGTATCTTACTTTTATTTCCATTGTTATTCTTATATGAGTGAAACTTAAAATTTAAGGATAAACATATCATAACTACAATATAAACGGTTGCCTAAACAATCTTAAAAAAGGAAGGGGAGACAGACGTACAGTGATGTGCCTGTTGTCCACTAGTGACTATAAGCTAAACATAGCAAATTTAGTGGGTGGTTGGAAACCCGGTGGAACAAGGGAAATGTACGTTTCTGTCCAGGAAACACGATTTGGGGGTGTTTGGGCAATTTTTTCTGAACGTGATTTTGGCCTTCAAATCGATTTGGACTTGAAGCTCGTATGAGTAGCTTTTGCGTTGGAATGCAAATCGATTCTGGTTACTGATAGATAAATCTTTCCTCTTTTCCTTCAATGCCCCAGTATGAAGTGCGACCCCTGTTTCTCTTTCATTGCCACCGTCGTGTCCCTTTGCGCGCGCAATGATACTTTTTCCTCCCGTCACATACCAGACCACATAGCTTTCTATTCTTCTCCATTTCCTCTGTCATGGTGTATTTTCTTTCCTATGTTGGTGTTGGTGGTGACTGGTGCGCCACTAGCCACCAACACCAATTTATTTAATGGGGAAATAGTCAAGGAAGGTTCTAGTAGAGATGTGAGTGTGAGACCATCTCACCATCCACTTCTGTTGATCAAAAAAATGTCACCATCCGCACTTTTTTTCTATTATAACATTATTTTATATTTTAATTGAATTTATGAAATAGAAAAATTAAAATAAATAAAATGATTTGCAATATGTTATTATTTCTTACATATTTATTTTTTAAAAATGAAATATAAATAATTAATATTTTTGAATTAAAAAAACAATTTAAGCAATCCTGTTTAAACAACTCTCGATAGAGTGTCTATTTTGGTAATTACACACTCAAAAGCAATTTTGATCCAATTTATCCAAACACTAATAATTGATAAAAATTATTTTTTCTGTAAACGTATCCAAACAAAAACCACGTTATATTTAACTCATTTTTAATCAAAATCAATTCTACAAAATCAATTCTATCAAAATTAATTTTTGTCACCGCAGAACCAAACACACACTTAAAAAGACCTGGACATATTTAAGCCTATTTTTTTTCTCCTAAGATAGAGTTTATACAATGCTTACCCCAGTGAAAAATTAAAAAGAGGTTGGGGTGAGCATTCGTCCACGCCAGAAAGAAAGCCAATCCTCTCTGATCTCTTCACTGATCTCCATCCAATGCCTACAATACAATGCTTTTCCTTATCTTTCTCTATCTCCCTCCCTAAAGTAAGCACACCTTGTTACTGTTTTGTTTTTCATTGTCACCACTCTCCTCATCGATGGCTAAGGCCAATTCCCTAACTCTCTCTAACCACTCTCTTCCCACCTTGCTCCGTGCTCGTACTCCCACCAACCCACCTTCTCAAAACCCATCACTTCCTTTCACCCCATCATCAAATTCTCAATTTTTTGGCCTCAAGTTATCCCATTCTTCCATTCTCAAAACCCCTTCTTCTTCTCCTCCTTCTTCTTCACTCAAAGTTTCCATTTTTGCCAAGGTACGTTCATAATCTAGTTTGTTTGCCTTGTTGGTCATAACTTCTTAGTACTTACAACCCACCCACATTCCTGTTTGTTTGTTCGTGTTCCTTTCCTTGGCAGGTGAAAAAAGGTTCAAAGCCACCGGCTTTCACGCTGAAAGATCAGGATGGGAAGAATGTGAGCCTCTCCAAATTCAAAGGAAAACCTGTGATTGTCTATTTCTACCCTGCTGATGAGACCCCTGGCTGTACCAAACAGGTAAATAATAAATATTCTCGTTTATTCAATCCTGCAACAACCAATGCTGTTTGGTTGGGACTTAGGTTCTGTGCCTGGGCTCACCTCAACTTCTAACTCAGGGAGAAGTTAGTTTTGCATTGCATTCTTATTTTTATTTTATTTTTTCGTATATGATAAAGAGAAAAAGTTGTTGAATAGTCAATAGGTGTTTATGGAGAAGTTAACCAATAGAGCTTTTGAAAAAAATTGAAGTGTAAAAACTGATTTCAATTTATACGAAAAGCTATTAGTTGAAAAACTCATATTCTAAGTGTTTATAGAAAAAATTATCCAAACAGACTCATGTTCAGTTACTAGAGTTAGAATGGTAGTGGTTGTTTATGCAACTTGAAGGATTATTATATAATTCCAATAGGGTAAAGGCATAGAATTAGTTTAGACTGTATATACAGTCCTGGTGCTGGACTGCTGGTAGATAAAAACCATAACCATACAATAAATCATTGCCATTGTACTACTGAGTACTGATATATAGTTATTGTGTCAATTTTGTTTATTTATTATTGCAGGCTTGTGCTTTTAGGGATTCATATGAGAAGTTCAAGAAGGCAGGAGCAGAGGTTGTTGGGATCAGTGGTGATGATCCTTCGTCTCACAAGGTAAAAATCAGAAGTTTAAGTTTAACTGCATTTTTTTTTGTTGCAACAATTGGCCATGTCATTTTTATACTGAATGCATTGCATGGAATTTAGGCATTTGCCAAGAAGTACAGGCTTCCATTTACATTGTTGAGTGATGAAGGTAACAAGGTGAGGAAAGAGTGGGGAGTGCCGGGTGATTTCTTTGGAGCATTGCCTGGGAGAGAGACTTATGTTCTTGACAAAAGTGGGGTGGTTCAGCTGGTGTACAACAACCAGTTCCAACCAGAAAAGCATGTTGATGAGACCTTGAAACTACTTCAGAGCCTTTAAGGCTTTTGTTCTCTGTCTCCCTTGCCCTGATTCGGAGTCTCAGTCAAGTATGTAACTTTGAATTGTTGTAAAACCATTGTAATTACCTAGTGATTTTAGACCCTTTGATCACATGAAGGTGATAGATATACTATTTCTTCTCCTATAGAGAGCAAACATTTATAACCTCTACGGATGGAAATATTGCCTTCACTTGTCAAAAACACTGTCACATATCAGTATTTTTTGCATAATACATCCATTATAGTTTTTATTATAGGGTTTGAGCTTGCTGTGTGAAATAACATGGTTCAGCAATTTCTATGATTTATTTGAACAAGGTTGCTATAACCTTGAAAGATTTATGGCTACATTTCTGAAACATGACTCTTGAGTGTATGAATGGCATTTAGCACACCATTCTCAAAATAAAACTTATCCTGAAATTTTTCGCCCTCATTTTCAAGGGGACACCAAGGTGACTAGACTACTATGATATCTCTTTCCAGGAGAACATTGCAGTTATTTTTTTTATAATTCTTCTATTATTTATGCAGTCACTAATAGAATGGTTATCAGCTGTGTATGTATGTATTCAATCTTCCTTCTCATAGTCTTGACTACTGTAAGGGCCAAATACTTCAGATATCCAGTTCTTCTTCCTCCAGGAATTCCACCCCATATCCTTACATATCTCATCACCATGGTTGATGCTGTAAGTTGAAATGCAGTGCCTCTTATAGAACCTTGTAGACCTCTTCATTACTTCCATCTCCTTAAGGGTTTGTGAAAGCATGTTCTCGACATTTGGAAGCTTGAATTTGTCATCTATCAGTCCAGAAAGCCAAATGGAGCGCAGCTCCGAAGAGTGAAGATTCGAAACGCTCTCAACATAACCCACAAAGGCCATGTTTGGAATCAATGGATGGATAGTTCCCCTGTCATGATGATTAGCATGACTCAACTATAAGTTTCTCACATATATAAATATTTTTGCATTGAAAGCAAGCAAAATGAAATCATAAATGAGTACTAGTTCTTACCTGTATAAAGGCATAATACCAGAAGGGTATTCCAGCAGGCTACAAAAAGGTTCTGGTAAAATGGTTTTGAGCTTTTTCTTTCCATCAAAACCAGTTGCAAGGACCACTACATCAGCCTCCACTCTAGAGTTATCCTCAAACTCAATTCCTCCATTCCAGAACCACCACTTTGATGTTTTTTTAAACAGAATTTTGCCCTTTTCAACCTCAGAGAAGAAATTTTCTGGCATGATGGCCATTTGACAAGATGCATAATCTTCCCCAAAGGGGTGTTCTGGTTTCAACCCATACTTCTCCAATGGTAGTTTCCACAGAAGGTAGGACTCAATGAACTTTGAAATTCCATGCCTCTGTTATATAGGTTATTTCACAACAAGAAACCAACCATTAGCCATACTTTTAGCAGTCATGATATGATATTTATTCAAGGCATGCATGCATTATTAAGTGATTATTTGGTTTAGTGAAAAACGTTAGTTATACCACTGGGGATAACATTAAGCAGAGAAGGGTTCTGAGTAAGCCCTGGTTTGGTCTTTCGTGGAAGAACTGAGAAGATCTTGTTGAGTAGAATAAGAAAAATGGCAATCCCCAAATCCAGTAATGGGGAACTGTCCAATGCAAAGTCCTTATCACCATGGTGCACGGTTTCCCTTCAGGTCCTTCACAAGAAGTCAGCAACAACTTTGTTATACATGATGAAATTTAAAGAAACAAAAACAAGAGCAAAAAGAATGATTGCAATTGTACAACCCCTGCAATATACGAATAGTAAAATAATGTATTATATGTTAGATTTTTTTCCCAAGAATCATCCTTTTTTATCCTTTTAACATGGGTAAGTATTTAAGGCATTTTCAAGAATCTAAATAAAGGGGAGAATTATTTTTCTCTCGTTTTCTTGCATATTAATGATCCAAGTTAGTCAATGGCATGAGGTATTGAAATTTTAGTGAAGTGCCTACGTCTTAGTGCAAGACTGCCACATGTGTCTCTTATTTCGGTAGTTAAAGATGAAATTTGGAAGAATCCAGTCGTTGGAATCCATTTTCGCCATTCAAAAAGTGTATCATTGAGAAGTCAAAGTTGACACGTGTAATTATTTTTTAAAATGAATAAAAATACTGGTTCGTAAATTATTGGTTTTTTTTTTGTAGAAGTTCGTAAATTATTGGTTTAATCGAAGGCAATTGTAAACAATAATTAAATTGTAAAAAATAATTAAATATAAATTGTATATGAGGTATATTACATAATAAAATAATATGCTAATAATAAAATTATATATGTGTATATATATAATAAAATAAGATTTGCACACGGACACACATATGTCGCATGCAGCATAGTGGCCGTTATCTTTTTTCTGTTCTAGAAAGAGAACCATGTTTGAACTCGAAATAAAGCCAAAATATTCATTTCTTTAGTTAAATCCTATCAATTCTATTTTATATGACCTTTTGACTCATCCCACATCAGCTTCCCGTCAATTATTATTATTATTATTATTATTATATATATTAAATAAAAAAGAAAAGGACAGTCCGCAAGTCAAAACTTCTAATTTATACTTTTCCTACACAGTGTGTGCAATCAAACCATGCATGTAGCAACTTAGAAAATAAAGCCCCCCTACTTAACATAAATGTTCAAAAAACAACCAATATGTAACAATAAATAAATTAGATGCTAACAAAAAATGTTTTGGAACACTAATATCCGTCGCCTTTGGGTACCTACGAACGCATAAGTAAGAACTGAAAATGACAAAAAGTATACTTTCGACCCAATAATTAAGAAAATTAAAGAGCTTCTTGAAAAAAAATGGGTTAAATATGTTTTTGGTCTCTCATTTTTTAACAATTTTTGTTTTTAGTTCCTCAAAAACAAAATGCGTCTTTTTAATCTCTCGTTTTAAAAAATGTGTCACTTTTAGTCCATAGAGCCATATTTTAAATTTGAAAAATATTTTTTAAATTATATTTTAACCCCTCTTAAATCCTAATTATCACCTTAAGCCTCTTTTCCATTCTCCTCCCTCTCCCACCATAAACAGAGGCCATAAAGGATAGGCAGTCGTGGGAGGAGTTCTGCGCGACCAAGAAGCGTCACGTGGCCAAGGGAGGTGCCGCTCACAACGACGGGAAGGAGGCGGCCACCGCGACCGCACAAGGAAGAGAACGACAGAAGACCGCATCTCGTGGTGGCTTCAAGGGAGGACACCGGAACTACTCCTAGCGGGGACGAGGGCCGCGGTGGTCAGAGATGTCGCGATGTTGAAGGGAGAGGGGGACGGGAAGGGAAAAGAGAGTAAGGTGAGAATCAGGTTTTGGGAGAGGTCAAAGTATAAATTTAGAAAATACTTTTTAAATTTAAAATATAGCCTCAATGACTAAAAATGACACATTTTCAAAAATGAGAGTTTAAAAAAATGCGTTTTGTTTTTTAAGAATTAAAAATAAAAATTGCTAAAAAATAAGAGACCAAAAACATATTTAACCCAAAAAAATTTGTCTTTATGTTCCACAGCACAACACATTAATAAGCGACAGATGGAAAATAAGAGGCAACATGTTCAATGGTGGCCATTGAACGCAACTTTGTCACAGACCAAAATTGGAAAGAGAAAAAAAAAAGTGCGAAGATGCGCAATGAAAGTTGAATGAAAATCGGGTTACAAGCAAGCATGCATGCATAACAGTAATTGCTTTCACATTGACTCATCAACAACGTGCTTTAATTCTATAATATCTTGTTAAAATAAAAAAAGAACACACAACAACCAAGAGAAAATTCATATTAGACTGTATAGGCCGCCATGAATTGATGAAGAATACCCCCAGTACATTTTATAGTCCTTAAGTATAATTTTTCATCAAATTTAAAAGCATGCTTTTCAATAAGCAAAAAAGTAATAATACTATTTAGTATTATTATTTATAACTAAGATAAATAAAACAAGTTTTCAGCAAAAATAAATAAATAAAACGAGTAACAAAATGAACGAGATTTTAGGAAGTGACTATATGCTGGCTGAACATTATGAAATGTCCGCATATTTTTACAGATTTATTTAGTTCAAATATATATACACTAATAATCGAGAGTTACTACTGGTTCTACTGATGACTTTCTCTATAACGATGTTTTTGCACGCTAACTTTATTTAAATAACGTAGGAGTTTGGTTGATTTTATACATCAAACAATTTTTGTTCTTCTTTTAGTAATTAAATTTAAGCATAAGTACTTGTGTTCTGATTTAGTTTTTCTCTTCTTAATAATATTTTTGCTTATGAAAAAAAACTACAGATCGAGTGATTCGAGTGGATTGTTACCTTGGTTTGCTTGTGCACACTCCATGGCTAAATCAAGACCTGACTTTTTGAAACCGACCACCACTACATTTTTCCCCTTGAGAAGTTCAGTAGCAGCTTCTTGGTCAAGTTTACAGTAATCAAGCGTATGCAGGACCTTGCCCTTGAACACTTCAGGGCCCTTTTTGCGTGGAAACGCTGGAATCTTGGGTATGTCCCCATATTTCCCAACGCACACCACAACAAACTCGAAGCTGTACCACTGAAATATAACGGCCCCGATAAAGGAAACGATCATCAGTTCAATTAAATTAATACACTAAAAAATGAACGCATATTAAATATTTGTTCACTTATCGACACTATATTATTAAAAAATATTAATTTTAAATCATTCTACCTTTTATTCCCACAAATCCTCCTAATTACTAAATGGAGAAAATATTAATTTTTTTTTCTGTTTTTAAGATATTAAATATATTCATTTTCTTATTAAATACTTGTTTTATAAAGTAGTAGTAAAATATGTAGAAGGATATAACATCTCTCTAGAAAAAACACGGATATATATATTGTATGAATTTCTCACTTTAACATTTGTCAACTTATCAATATAGCATTTGTTAATATTTTTTGCTTGTTCAAAAAAAAATATAACATTTGTTTATACTTAATTATTAAAAAAAAATCCGATTAAAATATATACAAAATAAATTATCATTAATAATTATGTAGTTTTTTATAAAATATAATGAAAATATAAAATAATGTTTTTTATTATTTTTTTAAAAAAAATCGGCAAAAAACTATAAACAAAACTATATATATTATAAAAAAGATTTAATTAATATGCTCTCATAGTGTAATTTTTTTTTTATAGACATCCAGTCATATTTCACCATTAAGATATTTGTGCAAAAATTTTAAAAAGTAATGTTACGATGTAACACTACGGTGAGATGTGTGATTGAATGTCTGTCTATATTTTGTTGTGTTCATGAATCACCACTGACCAGTCTAGCTAATATATATACCAAAGAATATTAGAAGCTAGTTGATCAGTTGGAGAGATGAATATAATGAAGACCTGAATGGTATCTGAGTGATTGGTTTGCACAGCAACTTCCCACACAGGCTGACCGGGAAGTAGGCTTCCAAACTCGGAGGAGGAGGAAGATTCCCGGTTGCCGGTGAACCGGATTTCCACCACCTTAGAGTTGAACCTGATGTTCTTGATCACATCAAAGTGTTCCGCATATGATTGCAAGTAACCCAACACCTCCATGTGGGTAGGGAAATCAGGGTTGTCTCTATCAGGCCAAGGGAAATCAGTGAATTCATAGTCCCTGCGGTGAGATTGAAGCCTTGTGGAATTGAAAGCACAATGCCTCCATACCCCACCAATGGAATCAGAGGCCTCAAAAACAATAGGGTTGTGATGGGATAGTTGTTTGGCAGCTGCTATGCCACTCACTCCACCTCCTATGATGCCAATTTTAGAAACCAATTTTTTGGGATGGTGGTTTTCACTACCGATAGCCATATTTTGGTATTAGAAAAAAAAAAGTGCTTAATTAAGCAAATTAATTAAACCAAAGCAGCTAGCTAGAGGTTTGGTTAAATTAAGGTGTTTGTGTGTAGTAATGTGGATTGTGTAGTGTGTGCAATGAAAATGGGAGGCTGTGAGATTGGTATATATAGTGCTCAAGCTGCATGCAGTCGTCACTCTGAGATCACGTGGCGTAGACTTTTACAGTGAATGAACAAGAAAAATATATCCAAGTGTGTGTGTTTACATGTCCTTTTCTATTGGGTTAGCTTTGCATTGCACTATATTAATAATGTTTATTTCTGAAGGAAATTCATTGGTCTTGTTGGAGAACTTTCGTGCTATATGCGGGTTAGTCTTTTATTTCATGGCATTTAGTTGATCAATTTATATTTCTTGATACCTAGATAGTCAATTCCTTTGTTCTAAAGCCATGTATTATTAGAAAAAGGCATGGGTTAATTTTGCACCCTTCTTCCTTTAATTAGTTAGATCAAAATAATATAAATCTCATTGTAATATCGATCAATACACAATCGATTAATGGTTTTAAAATGAAAAATGTAAGCACATGCGGTGACACGGGTGGTAGATACCCGTGCCCTTAAGCACGATATCAGGGTTCGATCATCGGCAATGTGTATATATGAAAGAGCATCTATTGATAAAGGTCAATCCCTTAAGTGGATTTCGGCCACCTCGAGGAATTAGTCTCCACAGTTGCGCATTGATGATACCCAGGTTCACCCAAAAAAAATAAAAAATGTATATATTAGATTAATTCGCATATCAAACTCAAAGGGCCATTGGCCTATGCTATTGCTATTTAATATTCATTCATACATATATATATATATATGGTGAGATATTTTTTGTGTATTCATATAATTTTCTTTATTCTTAAATAAAGATTAATTACAAGTGTGACGGAATGTTGAGTCAGGTTTGATAAGTTCTCCTGTTGTCCTAGATATCAGAACCACTTAGGTCATGTTTGAGTGTAGAAACTCAAATTAATTATTCTAACTTAGAGAGAAGTTAATTGTGCATTGCAGTTTTATTTTTCTAATATATACCGAAAAGAGAAAAATTGTTAAATAATAGATATAGATATGTACTTATGGATAAGTTAAAAATGAGAGCTTTTGAAAAAATTAAAATATAAAAACTTATATCAACTTATGTGAGAAGCTAATAGTTCAATAAAAATTCATATTAAAAGTACTTATGAACAAAATTATCCAAACTGATTCTTATTGAAGCGGCTATTTGTTTATTTATGAAGAGTCGGTGATTGCAAAACCAAAACATTTACGGGACAAAGAATAACACATAAGCAATAGAGTTTATCATCAATAGAAAAATGTTGGGAAAATTAATGCGAGGTAAAGTCATTGATTTCAAATGCTAATGCATTAACTATATATGAAGTACATAGACCATATATACGTTGATTTATCAGGAACAGAGTCTGAACAACGAGACTATGACTCCTTGAATTAATGACTAAATAAATTAAGAAACAGTTTCTTCACGACTAAGGTTCCCAAACACGAATAAATTATAAACTAAGTTGGTAAAAAACCAACCAACGTGGTCACAGAGACAATACCCTGCACATGCGTTAAATTACATTACACCCAAAATAAGAAAGGACCTAATTAATATCACATCTGAGAGGACAGGATCACACCGCTATATAATGAAAATAACATATCAAATGCTCTAGTTCTTAACCAATTTTTTTTTTAAAGAAGTCCACCAAAAAAAAATATTTGGTTAAGAACTAGAGCATTTGATATGTTATTTTCATTATATAGCGGTGTGATCCTGTCCTCTCAGATGTGATATTAATTAGGTCCTTTCTTATTTTGGGTGTCTCTTATATTTAAAAGGGTTAATTCCGTAAAAAAAAAGGGTTAATGAAATACCCTTGTACTCCTTATAACATATTTGTTTGCTCTTATAAAAAACTTATTTATAATTATTTAAACTGTAGTCTAAGTTTTTTATGAAGTAAAAAACCTATTTTCCTGCTGATTCTATAAATTCTTTGCAATTTACTAGGGTATACATATATTAACACTTAATTTCTTTCCCTCAATGGCCAGTGAGTTAGGATCCTCTCCATTTATTTTTTTCTCTATTTTTTTCAATACTATGCTTTTGGGAGAAATAAATGACATAAATGTAATACATAAGTGTTATTTATTCCACTTATTTCCCCAAAAGCATAGTAATAGAAGAAATAGAGAGAAAAAAAAACGGAGAGGATCTCAACTCCTAGCTAGTATATATTATCTTGTTGAAAATCAAGTTTCAATTTGGTATAGTCGCTTTAAATAAAAAATGGTAAAATATGCCTTATTTTTAAATAGATGGAAAAAATGGTTGTTATGATCGTTCAAAAGCATTTTTTTAATTGATCAAACATATATACATTAAAAAATTTAATTGAAACAACGGGTATGAAGCGAAGTGGTTTTCTTTTGTGTTGACCATGCAAAACTTTCAACTTGAGTTCAAGTTTTGGGACTCCCAGCAGCTACCAAATTAAACTATTCAATTCAATTGGCCGATAAAGTCAACCCAAAAGCACCACAATTATCTACGAAACCAAATTCCTGATTTTGGCTTAATTATTAACAAACAAAACAATCAAAATCACAAGAAAATAAAATGACCACGATGTTTTTCCTGTACGTCTAGACTCTGTTTCAATAGAGAGAAAAACGGATGGAAAACCTGATAACATATAATTAAGATGCATGTATCTAACCACGAGGTTGAGCGCAAATTGTTAATACGCTTCGTCTAAGGAATGAACTCGGTTAGTATCCGAGTTCGATTCCCAGTGATAGAATAATTTGTGGCTAGACCTTATTTATCTCCCGGCCGAAGAGTACAGATTAGTCCAGGTAAAAAAAAAACATGCATGCATCTCTCACATTCAAGCAATTGTTTCCAGAGGTGGCTCGAATTTGGCATTATTTTTGGAAAACTCATGGGGGCTGTGAGGGCGAAACGACAAGGAACTTAAGAAGGAAGTTCGGAAGAAACCAGGCACTTGGAAATTTAGTTCTAATTCACTTCTTTTGCATTATGAAATGGAAATTTGCAACCCGATGAATATTACACGGCTGACGGCTCTTGCATGATACAACCCATATGTGATGATTCTTATTTCTGCATAGGACCAATTGTAATTATAATATAAATTTTTATTATAATTTATAGATCATATATATTTTTTGTAAAACGAATATATATGTCAAATGAGTTTTTTTTTTCCGTTCACACTACAATTACTATAGCTGCTTCTTAATGTATTTGCTTAATTTCCACATTAAAAAAGTTTAGAAAAATAAACCCAGATCTACTGATTGACTAATTAATTTATTAGCAATATATGTTGACAATCTTATGAGTTATATATGATTCAACGGCCACGCAAAGTCTAATATCAGTTTCAAAACCTCAGGAGATTCATAATCGTTAAGCATAAATTAAGGGTAGCAAGACATGGCGGGTATATATTTTATGGTTTTTTTAATAAGAAACGAACAATTTACTATTAAATATAGAGTCCGTTTGTTATTGTCATTGATTATTTTTTTAAAAAAGTATTTTTTTTAAAGAAATAATTATTTTTAATGATTTTTTATCTGTTTGTTTTAGCTTTTAAAAATAATCAAAATCTAAAAATAATCAAAAATTCTGATTAAAATGAAAAACTATCTGAAGTTATTTTTCAAAATCAATCTGATTTTAATGAAGAGATAGAGGAGAGAGAAGATTAAAAAAGTAATTTTTAAGATTATAAACAAACACAAATTATATTCTACTTTATACAAAAATTTCTAAAAAATAATCACTAAATTATTTTACATAAAAATTACTTATTTTTTAATCAATAACAAACTGGGTCATACACACACCGCGTTGATGGTAGTTTGTATTAGCAGTTTATATTATTATTATTTTTGAAGCAAGTTTATATTATTAAAATTAATAATTAATAATTAATAGGGTGATATTTTATAATGTTGAATATTGTCCGTTGGTCTTGGATGCTTCTTTATGTTCTTCTGTACATGTTAATTCGATCCCAATCCCAAGTCAATTTCAATGAGATTATTTAAATGATTTAATTTCCCCCTCCAAAGGGAGTATAATATATATATATATACATATTTTATTTGAAAGTTTTAAATAATTTAATAAAAATAAAAAAATTCAATAAAAATTACAAACTCTTATTGAAAAATTATATACAGAGGTTTTCCATGTTATAAATTTTATGTGCTAGACTAGATTGGTATTCAAATGAACAAGAGATCGAAATTTGTTTTGATTAAGCTGCTAATTAAAGCGTTTCTAAATTATGAGTAGAAAAAAATATATAGCTTTGCTGCAAATGAAGGTTTTCCCTAGTTTGGATATTAATTTCTAGTTAAAGGACTTTCTCAATTAAGACAAATATTTTTAGGAGCTTGTAGTGATTAATTTGATTTCTAACTTACCAAAAAATCTTTTAAGTACTCATATTTTTCAAATAATAAATCTTGTTTTTATTGAATATTTTTCTTTTTATTTTCCTAGCGTAAGGGTAATCTTTGACATTAAAAAAAAATAATTATAGTATTAAATCATAGGTAAATACCAACATGGTGTGATACATGCGATATAGATACCAGGACTCTTAAACATGATGCAGGCGTTTGATCCACAGCCGTGTATGTAAAAGAGCATCTATTAAGATAAATCAATACCTTAAATAAATTTTAATACCTCAAACGATTAGTCTCCACCCGAATTCAACAAAAAAAAATGTCATAGGTAAATAAAGTAGTCCATATGAAATGTGATAAGAGAGATTCACTCGAATATTGGACGAAGGACAAGACAACGACAACCACTTAGCGCCATCATCAGTAGTCCAGCACAACACAGTCACACAGCAGTGGAGTATCCTTAACAAAAATGATATTTTGACACCCAAACACCCAATTGACCACTAGAGATAGATAGGAATAGAAGAGAGATAAGTGATTGATGTGATAGATAAATGATGTAATAAGAAGAAAGAGATAAAAAGAAAGAGAGGTGTTGGATGAGTGTTAAAAATTAAGAAGTGTTAGTGTATCATAACCCTATCCTTAATTACAAAAAGTTGGCAGACAATTCTTTGATTTCACACGAGTCCTAAAACAGATCATATCATATTACAGACAAATTGGACTGCATAATTGAGACCTTATACCCTGTACCCGGGCACTGATTAATTTTGGGAGATATACACTGTTACCAAACCAATTTTAATTAGAACATCTACCACATTCCTAACAACTTTATATCATTATTATATGTAATTATATCATCATTTTAAGTAATTTTAAACAATTATAGTATAAATTTTCTAAGACAAACACTAGTTAACATTTAAAAAATAATAAATACTATCTATTTGGAAAATTCATTATTTAATGCACATTATAACATTAAATACTTTAATTTTTATGAAAAAAAATTCTAATTTTAATTCCTAAATTATTTTTATCGATGAACATAGATTTTCTTTTTAATATTTTATTTTTTTTAAAACCATCAAAATAGTTTCCATAAATCAATCTATTTGCTTAAACTAATTTTTAGATTTTACATAAAATACAATTGCAATTCCCTGAATGTTCACTAGTTTACGTTTAAAATTCAAATAGAAAAGGGGAGTCATAAGATGGTTTGGTAGTTTGGGAGAGGGACACAGGAGATGGAGTGATAAAGAAGTCATGAGTTCAAACCTCCCCTACTAACATAAAAAATAAAACACATGTAAAACAATGACATAGCAGTATAGCACAAACCATTGTCAATTTTTTATTATTAAATAAATTTTTATCATTTTTAATGGTAAATAATTTCAAAATCTCTTAATTTTTTATTTTATGATTTTGTTTTTAATATTTCAGAGAAATAGCCACTTTATTTGATATTTTTTACTTCAAAATCCATTCAGAATGAAAAAATAACGATTATAAAAATGGACATAAAATGAGGTAATAGTCGTCGTTAAAATAGATTTCTATTTATTAAGTGAATTTTTAACATTTTCAGAAAAAAAGTCAAATGTGTTTAAAACTAAAGCAAATGTAAAAAAAAAAATATGACACAAGTCAGTTTTGAAGTTTTACAAAAGATATCCTTTCAATAACTAAATACATGCTAATTTAATTTTAAAATTATAAGAGAATAAAAAATAAATATAAATTTTCAATAACTAAAAACATGCTAATTTAGTTTTAAAATTATAGGATAATAAAAATAAATATAAATTTGTAAATGAAAGCAAAAAATGAAAAAAAAATTATTACTGAAATAATTGTTCATTAAAAACCAGTTTTTACAATTTTTTGAAAATAAAAAAGTTTATATATATTTAAATAAAAATGAATGCTAAAATACTTATTACTCAAATAATTATTAATTTTTTTAATTAATATATTAACTTTGAAAGTGAGAAAATTAAATATATTTATGTTTTCTAGTTTAAGTTATAACTTTATATGTTTACAAAAATATCCCTACAATATACGGGATACATGCTGATTTAATTTTATAATCTAGAGAGAAAAAAGAAAATGAATATAAAAAAATTGACACAAATTATTATGAGGCTATTATTTTAATCGATTATATTAATTGTTCAAAATTTTATGTTTTTTGTTGAGTTCTGTATTTTACAAAAAATAACTTTGTTTATTATCATGAATTTTTTTTGTATCAAAATTTAAAAAGGTTTTAAGATAGTTTTTATTAAAGTTTTCACATATCCCAAAAGTAATTCTTTTGATTATCATTAAAAAATATCAAATAAACTAATATTTTAAAATATATTTTATTTTATAAAAATTTAGTCCCAAATTTATCTTATGAAAAAACATAAATGAGTAGATACATATGATTTTTTGTTTTGTCAAAAGATAGATATGAATTTTTTTTTTGTCATTGGAGGTGGGGATTTTGGGGGGGGGGGGGGGGGGGGATATGGATTTGTAATTACTAATTACTCATCCCTTCGTTTCTTTAAAATTATGGTAGCCGGGCCCAAGCTATTATCTGTTGGTAAATACATCTTCAAAATTAGCTATTTACCACACTTTAAACTTGAAATTTTAAAATTATCTCTTCTTAATATCACGTTTTGTTTTGTGGAATCGCATATTTCCTAGAAACTCGAGTTTCTGAGAGTATGCAAAAAATTGACTTTTTATATATTCCAAAAATTTAAGTTTTCAGAATAAAAAAATTACATTCCGGAAACTCGAGTTTATGGGAAATGTGCGATTTTGCGATTCTAAGAAACAAAACATGATATTAAGAAAGGGTAATTTTAGAATTTTAAATTTAAAGCGGAATGAATAGCCAATTTTAGAGATATATTTACCAACACCTTTTTTTTTTTGGTCAAAATATTTACCAACACCTGAAAGATATCTATTGTCACAAAAAAAAAAGCAGGGCTTCTGCGCCTACAGGCCAGCCCATTTACAAAACGCTGACAGAAAAATAATGGGTTAAACATTGACCAAAAATGCTTATTGACAGGCTGTAGCCTGGTTGTTGGGGCTTGTTGCCTTGTATTTAGGAGGCGTGTCCTCTGTCATTAATGAAGGATGTTTGAATCTGTTGACCAAAAAAAAAATATTGGAAACGTAACCCCCGTTGAGTACAAATTTAAACCCAGCTGTAAATTATTCTCCTGGGGACACGTGGACAGTTTGTTTAACACAAGGTGCTGACACGTGGAGGATTATAATCGGCTGACCGATCTGTTTGGTGAAACCCAGCTGATAGCAAAAGCTTAAACCTTGCTGAAAATTAACCACAGGGACATGTGGACATTTAATTTGTTTAGCATAATATAATAAGGTGCCTTTCACGTTTCAAACCGTTTGTTTTCCCAAATTCAGTTAATTGCCTATTATTATTTAAAACGTAAATACAATTGATACAATTTATTTATATTTTACGGTTTATTTATTTATATTAGAAATATTTTTTGCAATTTATTTTTTACTGTTTATATTAGAAATATTTGTTTATGCAATTTATTTTTTTCACAATTTATATATTTTTTATAACTTTAAATTCTTTATTTCTTAAATTTTAAAATACCACAAAAGATTTTTTTTGGTAAATTATTGTTAGAGCCTTTGGCACACCAATTTAGGACTTAATTACAATTAAAATTCATCTTCTCTCCCTAAGAGTGTTTTAGAATATTTTTTTGATAGACAAAGTAATGGTATCATTATATGGTAAAAAAATTTATAAAAATTGTAGTATAAAATAATGCATAAATACCAACGAGACTCATGCAAAAGCACGGGTACAATACTAGTTATGGGTTAAACTATGGCCCGAAAAAGGAAATTATGGGGAAAAGCACCAAAATGGTACAATTTTTTGTGCTTTTTATTGAAATAGTACGGATCAAAAAGATATTATCAAATTGGGGTAAGTCACATGTAGTATTGACGACTTCTATTTTTTTTTTTTAAAAAGGTGAAGTCACAGGTGGTATTGGTGATTTTACTTTTTTTTATTTTAAAAAAAAAGTGAAGTCGCAACTACCACTGCCGACTTCACTTTTTTAAAAAAAAAAATCGCTAATGATATACAGAAAGTGTCAGATGGTGTTATTTTGGTCTCTAACAGATACGAAAATAAAAAAAGATCCTCAACTGTTAGTCGTTAGTCACTTTAGTCTCTGAAAGTGATTATTTATTGTCATTTTAGTTTGACAACAAAGACCAAAGTGACACCGCTGGATACTCTCAGGGACCAAAATGATTGTTTACTCTCTTAGCATTAGTTTTTTTCTTCTTACCCACGAATTTAAATTTATACTCAAAATAGATTTTCTATTAAATTCATATTCAAAGTCCTCTTTTATTTATTTGTTTATTTTACTAATTAGACTTTTTATCCGATTTCACTAATTAGAATTTAAATTAACTAATGCTAAAAGAGGGCTTTGAGTATGAATTTAATAAAAAATCTATTTTGAGTATGAATTTAAATTCATGGGTAAGAAAAAAAACTAATGCTAAGAGAGTAAACAACCATTTTGGCCCCTGAGAGTGTCCAGCGGTGTCATTTTGGTCTCTGTGGTCAAAATAAAATGACAATAAATAATCACTTTTAGAGACCAAAGTGACTAACGACTAACAGTTGATGATCTTTTTTTATTTTCGTATCTGTTAGAGATCAAAATAACACCGCCTGACACTTTCTGTATACCATATGCGAATTTTTTTATTTTTTTTAAAAAAAAAGTGAAATCGCCAATGGTAGTTGCGACTTTACTTTTTTAAAAATAAAAAAAATAAAAAAAGTAAAGTCGCCAATACCACCTGTAACTTCACTTTTTAAAAAAAATAAAATAAAACTCATCAATACCACCTGCGACTTACTCAAATTTGATAATATCTTTTTTATCAGCACCGTTTCGATAAAAAAACCATTTGGTGCTTTTCCCGAAATTATGGGTTAAACCTCGGAACTTCCGTCGCAATATGTTGACCCAAAAGAAAATAGCCGTATATGAATTTTATCATTTGTTCTCATTCCATATACCTCCACAGGAGACCTCGCAATCGTAAAAAGGAATATTAACAAAAAATTCAAAATAATATAAAAAAATTAAAAACTTAAGTTTTTAATTTGGGAATTGAGACTAGAGACTATACTAATTTAAAATTGAATCTATCTATTTCTATATAAGAAAAATAACCCTCAATCTCTCATGTTGTAATACGTGTCACTCCTCAAATTATAACATGTGTCACTCCCATATTTCTTTTTACATTTAAGTATATATTATTTTATTTATGAGATTTTTTTACTATTTTTTTAAAAAAAGACTCGTACTTTGTACGAGTCAAATCTATAGACTAGTTTGGGACAAAAATAATCATTGTTAAAATAATTTCTAGTTTTGGTCCACCAAATAGCATATAGTCTTTATTAAGTATTAGTTTTGATCCACGTGGTATTATTCAAGCATTTAACGAGTCAAGTCAGCATTTTTTACAGCATTTGCTGATTGGGATGATGGAATGACTAACTTGACAGACAGTTATCAATTTTATGAAGGATTTAATTTGTCAATTTCTTAATATCATAGACCATCTTGTGGCTTTTTTACCGTTTTAGTGTAATTTGACGTGGTATTTACCAATTTGGTGTAAGTTGACTTTTATTTACCTGTATGGGGTAAGTCGCACTTCCCATTGTAGACTTCCAAAGTGAAGTCTACAATGGGATTATAGACTTCCAAAGTGAAGTCTACAATGGGATTATAGACTTTGCTTTTATTTTTTTTTCTTCCAAAAAGTTGAAGTTTACAATGGCATTGTAGACTTCTACTTTTTTTTTTCAAACCCTACCCAAGTCGCCAACACCGCGTGCGACTTTGCTTTTCTGATTAGAAGTCTATAATGGCATTGTAGACTTCAGTTTTTTTTAAATACTTAAATACATTTTTTCAAACATAATAATTTAAATATCAAAAAAATAAATTACATGTAAATTAATATAAAACAAATGAAAATACATTTAATGGTGAGATGAAGTCCCATAATGAGGTCGTCTCCTGCTCCGTGCCGGCTGGACCTACAAGGCTTCTCTGCTTCTGCTTGGCACTGTTGTTTCCTCTGTATTCGTAACCATCTGGGTATTCAGGATTATGCATTGCTGCATAGTTGATTTTTGACCAAAATGATGTCGGTGTTGCTTGACTTTGATTAACATCTTCAACACCTCTTGAGCTTCCCTCAGCGCCATGATCATTGCCTATTTCACATTCTTCCTCTTCACTAAATTCACTGACATTGTCTCTAATCTCAGTAGAATCATGGCTATGCGTACCTGACATCTAATAGTAAATAAAATACAATTTTATTACCTTATTTGAAGTAACAAAATAACGATTTGAAATCACAATTATAGTAGATCAATTAAAATAATAATAGTTAAAAGTAACGACAATTACCTTGACTTGGTGAAGGAGACCAATACGTATGCAAATATTCAACACAGCAAAGTAACTTAAAGAACGAGGCTGAAGAGCGATGAAGACGGCTCATATGCTGGGTTTTATAGACAAGTCAGCTACTGTTCCCAAATGAGTGGAAGTCGTATATGCCATTGGAGACTTTTGTAAAATTAAGTGAAGTCTACAATGGCATTGGCGACTTATGGAACTTAGGGCAGAAAAAGCAGAAGTCTACAATGTCATTGTAGATTTCAACTTTTCGGAAGAAAAAAAAAGCAAAGTCTACAATGGGATTGTAGACTTCGCTTTGGAAGTCTACAATGGGAAGTGCGACTTACCCCATGCAGGTAAAAAAAAGTCAACTTACACCAAATTGGTAAATACCACGCCAAATTACACTAAAACGGTAAAAAAGCCCCATCTTGTCGACACCCTACAATTTCAGAGATCAAATTGATGATTTACTCTAAAATCACTTTTGTGAGTAACAAAAGCTCCCCCAAATGGCCAAATGTGTTGTGTGTCGACTGGCCAGCCTGGCTTTCTAGTTCTCGCAATAAAAAGTTACACACTACACAGGTGGTGTAGAGCTTATCAAAGATAGGAAAACTAGGGCCTGTTTGGATTGGCTTATGCAGAGCTTATGAACACAGTTTTATGACTGATTCATAAGCTGTTTTGGGCTTATTTTTCATAAGCTACCCATGATAGCTTATCAAAACAGCTTATGGCTTATATAAAATAAGTTTCACTATAATTTTTCTTCGATTATAAAAGTAGCTTATACAGCTTATGTCATAAACAGTAGATAAACTTGTTATCCAATCAAGATCCTAATGTGAAACCAAGACCCCGAAATGGCTCCAAACATTTACTATTTATATATACATGGTGACATGTGTTAAATGCAGAGTTTACAAATGCACGTTCTACGCATTGATAAATGTGGCCATGCGACCTGTAAGTGTGAAATGTTTGGGTCTTGAATTACTAATATACTACTGAGCGTGGAAGTGAGAATCGAATTAACCACGCTTTTTTTCTTACCATTAGTTATATATGTTGTCTTTCTATTTTTTTTATTGATTAATGAAAATATGAACAAACATGGTATTTTAAAAATTTAAAATGATATAAAAAGTATTCATCAAATAAAATATTTTAAATTATGTTATAATGGAGAAAATGAATGAGACTTTTCAAATAAAGAAAAAATTATAAAAAAATCATTAATCAAGATATATTGTTTTTTATTTCTATTAATTTTGTATAATATATCAAAATTTAAATTTATATCATTTAAATTTACAATTATAGAAAGTTTTGTTATTAATCTCTTCCTAGGTTTTCCCTTAATTAATTGCAAGAGCGCTTTGCCGTGAAAAAGCAAGTTACCATTTCAATTAAAGTGTACAATTAATGTGCATCGTGAGGCCAATCGTGTAGCTGATGGTTTAGCTAGTATGGGATGTGAGCAAGCCACTATTATGGTGGTTCATGGTGAGCCCATGAGATCCTAATTAGGCAGTTAGTTCGTGATGATATTATGGGAGTTAATTACTACTATCCGGTTGGTCTTGATGTAATTTTTCTTTGAGCTCTGCCCTCCCTTGTATAAAAAAAATTGTACAAGTAATTAGCACTAACACAACACGACACTATGGTTCCCCTTTCCTTCCCTCTCTTGACATGTGCAGGAGGGGAATCTGATTATGGTTTTAACAATAATAACAAATAATTTAAAATTATAATAAAAGGCAAATGCATGATGGATGAAAAAGACGTTATGTTTTTTGAGAATGAGAGTAAATTAAAAAAAAAATCTCACATTCAATTCCAAATTTGCAAATTTAATACATATATATATATATATAGCTTAATAAAAAATACTTGGATGCGAATCGGGTAGAGACACAATTGGTTTCAACATATATAGTGCTTTTATTCTGAAAGATCATACCCAATGTTCATACGCCTGACTAACCCATTTCAACAAATTAACCATACACTATGTATTTTATGCTGTACACTCAAAATATTTTATCCTACCTAACTCACACAAATTATTATTATATGTTCTAAAATACAGTTTGTTGGTTTACACACGCATACAATACAATGAACTGGTTTTCTAACAAACACACTGCATATATAGGTATTTATAAGAGAAGTTTAATGTCTGATGCCACTTGAAATGAGTCTGTTGACTAATTATAAGAGGTAATTTTTTTTATTTGTTCTTGAAAAAAATGTATTATTGAGTCATTTCATAACACCAGTTAATATACAAAGGTTACAATTAAATTACCCAATGAAATTCTGTTTTTTTGCAAATATAAAACACATTCAGAATAGTTTTTTTTTTAAAAGCAACACATTCAGAATAGTGATTTTTAAAATGGAATATAATATATAAATT
Organism: Glycyrrhiza uralensis; assembly: GCA_030159175.1. Lineage (NCBI taxonomy): Eukaryota > Viridiplantae > Streptophyta > Magnoliopsida > Fabales > Fabaceae > Glycyrrhiza > Glycyrrhiza uralensis. The sequence continues at coordinate 56,303,374 of BRZY01000001.1, read as the reverse complement.
TACAGGAAAAATATATTAATGACTTTTTAATAGTTGACATTATTATAAGATATCTACTTATGCACTATTTTCTTAAAAATGCACTTTTAATCTATCTACGTACTATTCCTAATTTGTGATCATAATCTCTCTATATTTTCTTATATTTTTAAATATTTAATTATTACGATAAATTCTTTATATATATTTTTAAGGTGGCTTCTAAGGTGAGGGCCCTTACAAGGCCCTCACCAGTGAGGGGGTCAAATGATCGGTAATAGCAGGTAGATGCGGGGTAGGCTATGTAATATTAAAAAGTGATGGGGCAGAGATGAAAAAATTTGTGAAATTGCAAAGTAGGACCTGCTATTGGTGTAAAGCTGGTATTAGTTATATCATGTTTCAGAACCAAAAAAACATCATTTGGAATTCTCTGCAAGCCAGGATTTTGGATGTCAAAGCTTCCCAAAATAGTAGCAGGCCCATCTCCAACATTAATCTGAAAGTGAACTAAGCCTCTTGGGAGCACCATGACCTCTCCTTTCTCCAAAACTTTGGCAAACACCTTGTTCTTTTTCTGTTTCTTTTCTCAAAATAGAAGTTTATACAAAACTCAGCATTACGTTCTTCTGTGCAGCTCCTGTTAGTCTAACACAGTGGAGGCCAAAGAACCTGGTGACTAGAGTGTTCTTGAACGCGCGTACATGCTCGTAGTAACCAGGAAGCATGCTCAAGAAAACCTGCAATCATTTTATACAATCCCGACTGAAATATCTTTTAGGACATAAAAATAAAATGACCTCTGTTATAATGAAGCTACAACAGAAAACTATCATGTCAAAGAGGCCTGTTGAAATGTTCAACCAAGTAAATTTGGAAGGAAAAAAAAAAAGCTTTAAAGTGGATTCAAAAACATGTAATGTCCCAAGTTTACAATAAATTTTCTGAAATATATAGTGTTGTTATTTAGTAATGTCTTGTTTCATTCCACAACGGTTCTGAAAACTTGGGATTACAAGCAAGGTGATATGGTTAATTGGGAGAATTACAAAACCTCTGGGCTTATATTACATCTAGCCAACTAAAAGGGAACTTACTTTTACATCTAGCAGATTCTGATATAAAAAAACATGGTTCACCTAATAAACAAAAAAATATTTCGGTGGAACAAAAAGAGGGACTACTCAGTCTTGATATTTTGCACAAAAGCGAACCTGAACACTACGGGGCAGTAGTCTTTCCATCTAAATTCACAAGATGGGTGAGGTGGTGTGTGATTGGATCCTTCTGGTGGAAATTTAGTCCATACTTTTTCTTTGGGATCAAATGCAGAAGACTTCAAATCAAGAGATGTACTTGGAGCAAGTCTTCCAACAGCATGTAGAAATTAATAAACGTGCAGTTAAAATTAGAATCATAGAAAGGAATTTTATTTTCCAGAATGCCATATTCATCATTGAACCATAGGATGGTTAAAAACAAGCCAAATCCTCATCCTAGAAGATACAAGCCATCAATATATCACTCAAAAGGAAATAATGAAAGGGGAAACAAAGAAGAAAAAAAGAAAAGCTAAATGTTTAACTAATGAGATAAGAAAAAGCTTCCTAAACAAGAAAAATGAGAGTAAATCACAGGGAAAAAAAAGTAAAACTATGATAAGTACCTGATACCTAGCTGCAGATTAAGCATGAGCTCATAATTCTTACGCCCTTTGGATATAGTCTCTCCTTGTCTCTTTGGAGCCTTTAATCTCAAATGTGGCACTCTTGGAAGTTGGAACAGAACCGTCAATCTGAGGACTCCTTGAGCCATCATAACCATAAGACCCATCTTCAGAACTGTAATTACTAAGCCTTCCATCCACTGAACTCCACCTAGGCCTCCCCAAGAGTGTTCAAACCTGGAAAGACATTTGAATATTCAGGCTTCGTCTAGCATGAGCGACCTCCTCAAGTCGCTCATCTGTGAGTGACTAATCTATACCGTAATAATATACTATGTAAAAAGAAACGGTCCAGATTAGTTGTTGATAAAGTGAGAACACATAAAATTAACTACATAGAATCCTTTCCCCACCCAGAAGTCCTGTGGTGACAGCGGTGCAGTAATGGCTGAAGTGGTTGATGGCAAAGCTCGTTGCGGTGGAGATGGGGGGTTTCGCTTCCACCGCCCTTGCCGCTGCCTCCAACACAGAAAGAAGAGGATCGACCTCAAAACGGAGAAGAAGAACATGAAGTAGGTGAAGAACAACTCGAACAACAGCGCATGACCGCTGCCTCCTTCCTTCCGATGTAGTGGGAGACCCCGAACCTGGCCGGCGTCAAAGGGGTGAGAGAGGTGGAAGGGAAGGTGCCGTCCCCTTCTGGCCTCCGCTACCTTTGGAACGATGTGTCACCGCCGTAGCCGCCGCCCCTTGTCTCATTGCCGGTGGAGTAAGATATGGTGGACATGACAGTGGGGGTGAGAAGGAGAGGGTAGAGCCGGACATGCAAAGGAGAGAGTCCACGGCGGTTTAATTAGCTTAATTATCTTCACTAATCTAATGACTACAAGTGAATATTGAGAATTTAACCATCTTAAATTATTAAAATCGTTTCTCTTGGGGGTGTTTTCAGAAATCGTATTAAACTTGTTATAACAAGTTGGTTTACCGGTTATTTGATTTAATCTGGTCAATTCATTTTTTTAATAATATATCCAATGGTGAATTTGACCCCCTCACCGGTGAGGGCTTTGTAAGGGCCATCACCTTAGAAGCCACCTATTTTTGGTGGCTTCTAAGGTGAGGGGCCTTGCAAGGCCCTCACCAGTGAGGGAGCAATTATTACCATTGGATATAATAATATTTAAATCAACGGATGAGATTTACTCAAAAAACCGATTAGTTACCTACTATAGGAGGTTTATGCTGAATTGTGAATTGTGAAAACACCCCCAACAAAAATCGATTATTACAAAGAAATAGGCTAATCTTCCCAAGATTCGTTAAAGATAAGTGAATCGAATCAGTGACCTTAAACGCACTTAGTAACATGACGCTACTAGTTTTAAAAAAAAAAAAATGACGCTGGACCTTGTGAGGATAAAGTATGAATCAGAAAAACAAACACAGAATAGTCCCTGAACTATATTCTTCCAGCCTCGGATAGACTAGAGAACTACCAAAACCAATATTGCTCCTCCAAAATGACTCCACTCAGAACAGCTCCATCTCTACTGCAAGTTGGAGCATCTACCTGTGGAAGCATCTTTTTTTATAATGTAGTTTTTCATTTCCAAGCTGCATAGCTCATCTTTCAGCCTATCTCATGAAAACTTCATAAAATCCAATGTGATCAACAACAAACTCACTCAAATCAATGAAACTGAGAGAGTGAAAGGACAAGAAAGAAACAACTGGAATCTTAACAAAAATACTCCATAAAAATAACATAGAAAAATGGGTGGTCATTGGTCAATCATTAGAGTATGATGAATCTTGAGAAGAGCAGATAAATCCTCATAAATCAGAAAAAGAAGATGGAGGTGTAAGTGTGTAACAAATCTACAAGTGAGGACAAAGACGACACTGAGCAGATATTAACGAGTCATTATTATCAATGAAACAATAGGATGAAGTCTTCTACCAACAAGACACACATTAGATAATAAAATAAATGAGTTATTTTCAAAACTCTTTCTGTAAAGCCTTAAGACATTGGAATCACATTGGCATTGGAATATACATTATAAAATATATAAGCACGGACACGTAGTGAAAAGATGACGTGATGACAGGACGATTTCCTGCACTTTCAAACTTTCAATTATCAATCAATGCCACTATACAAAAAAAATAAAAATAAAAAGAATTAAAATTTCAGCAATCCTTGTCCACCTCTGTCAAGTTTACGATGGGATTTCTCGTTAATATGTGTCAAACATGGGTTGACATGTTTTTGTCGGTATCAATTTTTTCCTTTCTCTCAGTCTCGTCGAGCTGTTTCAAATGGACAATAACTAGCAGTAAATACTAAAGTACTTGCAAGCAGATGCTACCCAGATAAAATGATTCCCAATGTGTTTTGCAATTGGAAGTTGGAACAACCAAAGAGTGAGCAAGCCAAACATTTCAAATGCAAATTGTGCAAGCTATGAAAACCTTCAGCAGCAAACCAACCATGAGGAACTCACCTGTGAGAACCCGAAAAAAACAGAAAGGGGGTCCATGATTACCTTCGTCGGAACACCACCCAACCTTGTCGGAGTGCACCAATCCACCGGTGGGTTTGATTTCGTTCTTCCCATCGTCGTGATCTCTACGCTTTTTGTATGTGAAGGATGTACACAGCCCTACGACACCTTGCTGTTTTGAACCTGGGTCTTCGTCCAAATGTGTAGGTGTACTTGTTTTTAGTTACTGGGTTCTACACGAAGTGTATACCTGGGGTGATATGCAAATATCTAATATTTTATAAAACTACCTACCATCTTTTTATAATTATGCGTTTGACCCTCCCTTTACTTGTACTACCGGTTAATCCTCGTCCCTCAATCCTCGTCCCTCACCCGTGAGGGACTCACTTTCTTGGTCCCTCACCCTAGAACTCACCAAATCTGAAAGGAAAATATGAAGACTAAAAGGTAACGAAGGGACAAAAATTTAAAGGTTGTTTATGAGCTATCATTACGGGCTTTTTATAAGATAATAACCAGCCTTAGCATAATGGGTTCAATTGAATACGATCCCTCCGGTTCAAAACATTAAACATGGGTGGTTTAAAGGTGTAGCACACAGATTAAAAAATAATTAATTGGATAAATTTTAGATTAAAATGTCTTTATTTATTATTTATTATTATAAACTATACTAATTATTTATCCACTCAAAACCATTAATTATACTAAACATATAATTGGAAAAAATGTGTTAAATTATCTTTTGAAATCTTAAAACAACTAAAATTTTAAGACCAAAATAAAAAGTTAAAACTACCAAAAATTTAAACCGGGTGGAGTATTTTATTGCCACATAAGACTGGAATTTGCCACGTATCAATTATCCAACGGCATACACCTACCAACCATTTGCCTACCTAACCTGCGAGTTATAAAATTTTGATATCCATATTCCATATATATAATAATGAGTAGGAAAATGATAGTCTCGCGGAGATGGCATGACTCACATGAATCATGATGGGTGGTGAGATTATGTAAAAAAAAAAAAACTCTATGTGTGTGTTTGTAAGTTATCTTAATTTATTCATGAGAAAGTGAGCTTGAGAATATAACATTTCTATATTTGTTTTTTAAAAAACTATTCTCGGGTATTAATTATTCCTAGGAATCCCATGTATTCATATTTTTCTTAATTTTTATTCTCATACTAAAAGGATGAGTATCTTGTATTTCCATGAGAATAAGAGTAGTTATGAGACTTTTCTAATAATAACTTCCCACTCCCAACACATTTTATCATATTTTTTTGAATTTTTTATTTTTAAATTAATAAAATTTAAAAACATTCCTAGGAATATTTATATTTTCCAAACGCATTAGAGATTGTACCTAGAAATAATATAGCCAGTAATAGTATTCCGAGGAATTACATTCCCGAGAATAATTATTGATACCGTGAAATAAACACCCCCTGTGAGATTAACATTACCTATATATACGTACATAGGACCTTTCACAGAGTAAGGCGAGACACTGATTTTGAAATTCTGAAAAGGGGTGGGAGTTAAATAGAAAAATAAACAATGTAATTAATCAAATTTTGTAGGGTTTTAGATAATTTTTTTTACAAGATCTGTAAAAAAATATTTATTTAACATAACACTAGAATTTATCAATATATAAGTATAACCACTATCCCTCAAAAAAAAAAAAGTATAGCCACTAATCGTGTCAGTGCTCACTTGGGACGGGGATGGGTACGTTCCACGTTACTGTCTCCTACACACAGTTATATAGAAAAGAGAGGGGAAAATGTGAAAGAGAAAGAGAAATAAAATAGAAAGAGTTTATTAATTATCAGGTTTTCCTCTGGCCATTTATATTTCGTTAGAATGAACGAAGTGTTAAATTTTAACAGTAAATTCTTATTAATCAGTAGTAATTAAATTTTTTTTGAAAGACAGTAGTAATTAATTTTGACAAAGTCATGTAGAAAATAGAAAATAAAATAAATGCAATAAGCGGGGGAGAGGGAGAGTCCTGGAAGTTGAAACCAATTCTTGACCTTTCCGTTCACACGTCACCGTCCAGTCTGCTGTTACTTTTTTTATTAATTAGTCTACTAACTCGATTTGTATAAAGGAGTTTTTTTTAAAAAAATTTAATAAATAAAATAATTTTAATTGTAAAATAAATTTTTTTGAAAAAGTGACCTGTCATAATTTAGGAGATAACATATGTCTCACACAAAGAGTTCGTGATTTATTTGTGTTCGGCCAAAAGGTAAGTAAAGTTTGGCGAGGGATTGTTCCGTCATCACTCATCAGGGATCGAACTCGAGTTTTAGCCGAGTCCTTTTAGACAAAGTGCATTAACCATTTGCACCCAAGCTCATAGTTGCCTATAGACTCGATTTATACAAAGTACATGTCTTTCTCAATAAAAATAATGAAAAAATACAATAATAAAAAAATATTCAAAAAGTGACACATGTCATATGTGAAATGATACATGTCTCAACTTGAAAGCTCAAGACCTAATTTAATTATATTAATTAAATTATTAATATTAATTATTAATTATATACTCTCTAGAATAAATAGATGGATTAATTAATATTAGGTGGCAGAGGACTAGCTGGCAAAACGGGTTACTCGCCCAGCGTCGGGCTCATGCTTTATCGCGTTGGGTCAAAAAGACTCAGATTAAAAATGGATCCAAATTTAGTTGTCTAAGTTCGGCCTTTATAGGGCCAATCTATACTGGGTTTGGGCTTTAGAGTTGTATTTTTTTCGGGCCGAGCCGAATCATACTCGGGCTTTATCGGGCCGAGCCAAGAAGACCCAAATTGAAATAGACTCAAATTTGTATGTCCAAACCCTCTATTTTTTCTGGTCATCCCAGCCCATTTTGCCAAATAAACATTAATACTTATTAAGAACTATGCATTAAAGAATATTTATTTTGGAGTGCTTATTAAGCATATGTGTTTAATTAAGCACTTCTCCTAAGCACTCTTCCATTAAATGCATGGTGGGTCATGTATTGTTTTATGGATAAAAAAAGTCAAATTAAAAAATTATTATTGGTGAAATGTAATGATGTGAGGTATTGGTGAGGTCCATTTAAGAATTTTTTTTAGAGATATTGGATTGGAGATATATAATATTTATGAAATACTTAAATTTAAAAAGATAAAAAAATAATGTATATTAATGAAACTCACTTAAACATCTCAAAGTGAAATACTCTGCTGTGGATGCTCTTGGGCGTCGATTCGGAGCATCTTCTGTGTGATCCCATTCACGGTCCCCACCCCGCACCCCCACTTGTGCTACGCTTCTCAGTTTCACTTTCCCATGGCATAAATAAAATCGCCACCACCCCCTCTCACTCCCTTACCCTCTTCCCTTCAAACCCATCAACATTTTCTCTCATACTCTTCAATTCAACCCGCAGTACCCACGATTTAATAGCAGTGGACACGACACGGTGGTCACAGAGGATGCAGGTCTTAGAGGATTCTTCTCCCCTCGACGCTCTAGCTTTCAACTACCAGCTCAGCTTCGGTTTCCTCACCTTCCTCAACAATCTATGGACATGGCTCGCCTTCAGCTTCTGGAAGATTCCTTCCCCCGAACCCGAATTGCTCCCTCCTCCCTCCGATAAACCCGACCCGGTTCCGGACGTGTCGGAGCCTGACGATGCGGATAGTGTTCTCCTCCCAGCTGTGGTAATTCGTAACGGCGCCGCTGACGACGTTGACGGAGTCACGAAGGGGAAGCTTAAGTTTGCCCTGTATTACGAGGATGACATTGACAGGAGCGACGGAGCGTTAACGGGGGAGTGGGAGTGGGAAGAGAGAGAGGGAATTAGAGGGGAGTGGTGGGAGGGTTGGGACAGGTTGTTGAGGATGAGAAGGGGAGAGAGCGAGAATGGGTGGTACACGTGCCAGGATTTAACGGCGCTTAACGGCAACGTTGTTAGATTATGGGATGGGATGGCGGGTACTGTCAGAGATTAACATGTTAGATAGACACTGATATATGTCATGTGGTTCTATCGGGTTGTTGTACTTGTTAATTAGGCTTTCCATCAAGGAGAGATTATTGAAAATGTATATATATATATGGTAGTAATTTGGTAGTGGGTTTGGATGATGATGAATTTATGATCATCCTCGATTGTATCCATGCTTTTCGGTCGGTCTCAAATAATGTGATTAATTAATTAGAGCAACTTCTAAGTACGTGTTTTTCTCCCCATCTCTTTTATGGTTCTTTTATCTACAGCGAAATCAGGTGATGTTGTGTTACAAATTTTTTTATCAACTATGTATATTATGTAAATTCCAGTATTAGAACAGTACTAAAGCCTTAAAGGTGCCAGAAAGTAACGAAGAGTATACTGAGATGGCTGTGCTATGTGCAGGCAACTACCGATCACTAATTCAAATGACCAACTAATATGAGTAATTATGTTTCAAAATGAGTAATTAAAAGGAAGGGAAAAGAAAAAAAGCAGTATATGTTGGCGGAATTTTGATATATGAGTTGGGAAAAGCAGTATTTGAAAGGAGTGTGTGTATGAATCATTGTCATAATTGTTGGTGGCCGGCCACACGGTTCCATTGCCCAGTCAAGTGGACGGTGCTAATTTCCAATCTGCTCATTAGGCTAATGTTGCCAAAGCTTAATTATCTATATTCTAATCTGCTTAAAACTGAAGTTTAATACTAGCTGTTGGTAATAGGATTCCTACAGCTCTGCATTAATTAATTGGTGGTAAAGGAAAACAAATTTGAGTAATATTTTCAACCATTATTTAGAATATGCCATATGCAGATATGCTACCACCAAATAAAAAAAGAATATGCCATATGCCATATATATGTACAATAATTACTCTACTACTGATTTCAGATGTTATTATTTTCATTAAGATAGAAGGGTACTTAAAAAAGAAACCGTCGATAAACGCAAATTGTCCCATAGGATTTGTCATGATGTGTTTCACCTGTTACTATATCATGTGTTTGGTGATTGTGGTCGGTTTGAAATTGTTCGTATGCATGACTTGACTACATTTATCAAAGTAGTGCGTGCCCGTTTGTGTGTATTATGAAACCTGTTATTCCATTAGTTCTTATTTCATATATAATACTCATTTCCTTATGTTTCTGGGGATATGATTTTTGAACATCCTTTAACTTTTAACACACATCCAATACTCCTCTATCTTTTTATTTTTCTATTCTTGTCATATCTTTCATGTATCTCATCTATCACTTATCTCTCTCTGCTATTCCTAATTCTCACTAGGTGTAAAATGGGTTTTAGGTGTCAATGAACCATTTTTGTTGTCTATACCCTCTTTGGCAGCTATAAATAACAACCAATGCAAATAATGATATCAACCAAACAATAAGATCGAGACTGTTTTAATATGTAATTGAGAGCGAGTCGAAATTAAGCTGGTGTTTATATATACGGTGATTTTCTATTTTTATTTTTGTAATAAACAAAATATCCATATCCTAGTAATGTGGTCCTTGAGCATTATTGGTGACGAATTCATGATGTTAACTAGTCTCTCTTTTACGGTCTCTGTCATAAATTTAGAAGGAAAAAAAAGTGTTTCGATCCACTTTAACAAATTGGAGCAGGTATATTATGTGAATATTCCTTTTTTCTGGTATGCTGAAAGAGAATGATCGATGGCTGTAATTGATGTTGAGAATTAAGTTGGAGTACGTATCTTTCGCTCTCAGAAATCATCATACATTAATACATAGTAATAATATAAACTGTCACTGGCACGTTTTTTTGTATATTAGAAGGAAAAAGTCATCCTAGCTAAACATTTTAAGATTGTCCTTTTCGCAGCCACTGCGTCGTCTTAGACTTGAACAGCCGATGGTGAGAGTGAGAGTTGGCAAGTGGGGAAAATGCACATACACCTTACCCGCCATATTTTTTATGTACTTAAATAATAATTAATGTGCTTATTGTTATATTTTCAACCGACCTTGCAAGGGAAGGGGGCAGTACAAGTAATTAATTAATTAGAGTGTTTATTTTAGTCCATATATAGTTAATAAAATGTATGACCAAGATGAAGGTTATGAAGGGGTTTTTTTTTTTTGATGAAAAGGTTATGAAGGGGGTTGTTCTTGATATATATCCCGATAATAGAATTTTTTCCCCCGATAATAGATAGGTATACAGCAATGTTGATTTCATTATGTTATTTTTTGGATAAATGATTTGTTGTTAATTGAACGGGAAAAAATTGTAGGAGTTCAAAAAAAAAATAGTAGAAAAATGAAATACTTATATTATAGGAATGAAGAATATATTTAAGTCATTTTTAAAATAGGATATCCATCACATCGCAACAAGGGCCATCAATCTAGTAACCCCAGATAAATTTAGAGAATAAAAGATAGAAAAGTCTTCATTTTTAATGTTCTTTTATTTTAGCATGTATTTTTTAAATGAGAAATTTAGGATTTAATAAATAATTATTTATTTTTAGATATTTTATAATTCTACGAAATTAATTTTGAAGAATTAATCCTTAGTTTCCATTTTCTTCTTCGAACTCTTATTACTTATACATTCATATTCTCAGCGGTGTGTAAAAGCTGCATAATTATGCAGAAAGAGTTGATTTTGGTGGGACAGCGTACTTTTCCTAATTTGGGCTGCTCGGGAAGAGTTGGTTTATGGATAATTTGGGCCTTTATTTATGTTGTTGCTGAATGTCTAAACATATCAATGGGCCAAGATAGGAATTTATGTATGGTTTGGTGCAGACTTGGCAATTCATATTTGCACACACATCATTTGATATTTACACATACATCACTATAGTAAAAGATCAAAATACCCTAAATTTTCAAAAAAAATCGTAAATCCCTTTCTCTCTCTTCTTCCTCCAATAGTTCCGTGCCTTCACTTCCGCAGAAATGACCCACAACAGTTTCGTGCCTCCATCGTTGTTCATCTTCTTCCTCAGTTCGCAAGCCTCCTCATCTCTTCCACTATTTCTTTGTTCACAGTGAAGCATAAGAGAGACGAGGGAGTTCGTCGGAGACTCATACAACTCACTCCCTCACGCTGCCTTCGTCCTCGCAAGCCACCGTCGCCTTACTTCCTCGCCTTACTCCCTCTGTTCCTCGCAGGCCACGAAGGTGTGTGTGTGTGTTTTTTTTTGTCTTCCTGCGGAATCTACAGTTCCACGCTTAAACATTATTCCCGCGGAACTATTACGTCCGTGCGTGTGTGTGCGTGTGCGTGTTTTATTTTATTTTTTTGTTTTGGGCTTCCTGCGGAAGTAACAATTCTGCGCTTAATCATTATTCTCGCGGAACTATTACATCCGCGTGTGTGTGCGTGTTTTATTTTAATTTTTTGTTTTGGGCTTCTGCGGAACTAAAAGTTCCACGATTAATCATTATTCCCGCGGAACTGTTACGTCCGCGTGTGTGCGTTTTTGGTGTTGCGTGTAGTAAAAAATGTTGTATGGAACTATTAGTTCCGCAGAACAATTGTTCACGTGGAACTAATAGTTCCACACAACATTTTTTTGTGTGGAACTATTAGTTCCACGTGAACATCTGTTCCGTAAAAAATGCTTTGTGGAACTATTAGTTCCGCGGAACAATTGTTCACGTGGAACTAATAGTTCCGCACAACATTTTTTGTCTCGTGCATTTTACGGTCTTGTATGTATGTGACATTTTTTAATGTTGCGGAACTTTTGGTTCTACATCGGGTGTGGAACTAATAGTTCCGCACTGTCAGGAAATCGCGAAAAAAATAACCCACGATTTTACCTGACGAGGATGCCATTTCTGCTCAGATAGAATGTCTACAGATGCTCTAAATGCTATGTCCTTGCTGTTGGAGGGGAGAGGAGAGAGCGGTGAAGGGAGAATGAAGGAAAAAAAAAGAGAGGAGTGGGTTGTGGACTGGAGCTCTGGCGCGAAATGAGAAAGGAGTGAGTGAGAAGAAGAAGAAAGAGGGGTAGTTTAGGGATTTTATGTTTTTTTTAAGTGTGTATGTACAAATAACAAAAGAGGTATGTGTGAATATGAACTGCGTGTAGACTTTTGTTACTCTTGTATGACTTTTTGCAATCTTGGTGGACATTACTTATGCTCATCTATTTTTAATTAATTAATTATATTTATATGTAATTTCCTTAGAAAATCCAAATGCGAGGTGATCAATTCACTGAAAGGATAATTCTCCAATGATGAAGCTGAAAATGCATGCTACTCCTATGATTAATCATTCATGTGTAGTTTTTTACTAATCAATTGTATCATTACTTCATTAATTATCGATTCCTTTGTGTACAATTGGAATCAACGACGTCTTAAGCTACGAAGGAATTATTAATTGAATAAATAGACAACAAAGTGTATAGTATTGACGAAGGTTAATTGAAACTAAATCAACATATCCATATATATAAATTAAAATAAAATTGCAAGACATTTGTTTTTTGTTTTTTTATTGATGCAAGACATTTGTTAAAGTATATGCTGTTTAATCTTAACATTGCCATTTAATTTCATCATATAGGTACATGAACATGGTACCACCATTTCCCCCCCTTCTTTTATTCCACAAACCTATATTCACACATGTCTAGAAGGTAATTCATTTCTATCTACAGAGACGATTAACACAGCAAAACAGAGATGAACACCTAAGAGTTCGAGGTCATTATTAGATATGGTTGATTAGTCTACTTGATTCCTACTGATCTCCTCATATACATCAAATCAATTAAAAATCATTCCCTCTTGACCTCACATTCTTCGGTCTTTGCAAATCTTCCACATGGATTCTTTGGCTTAATGTCATTAAGACTGGACAAGGTGATGCTGTCAAATCTTTCTTTTTTTAATTCAAATGTGTTTTTCTTCTTCTTTTAAACCAAGATTTCAGGGTCGTATTAGTCAACCAAACTAAACAATGCACAAGTGCAGGTTTACATTATTTTAAAGATAAAAAGTAGTAGTAGTAGTAGTATTTGAATACGTTTTACAGGTATATATCTCGATGGGATCATGCATGCTTACTCGCTATCTTCCGTTGTAATAAAGTACTCCCACCTGACCTTCTCCGGCTCCCCACTAGGCCACTCAAGCGGCAGTGCATTTATTTATGTGTCTCTGAGACTCAAAAACTGAACCTTCGTCTTTTTCTTTTGAGTTGCACACACTTAAATTAAATGACAGAATACTAACTTTACGTTGGTCCGAGTGTAACCGACTGAAATTCATTAAAGGTATTGAGTTCAAGTATTGTGAATATAAAAAATATGGTCGAAAGAGAATATCTCACTTATAAAAATAGTCAATCAAGTCTCTCAACTGATGTTAGTTATCGGCAAAATCAATTGATATTTCATTAATATTATGCTTCTTTGACTTTTACTGTCAAATAAAATAGTACCTGATGTGCTGATCCGAGGAAACCAAAGTATGCCAACTTTTGATTAAATGCTATTAGTACGCTACCAGCAATGTATGTGCCACCTTGAAAAAAGGCATGCAAGTGGAAGGGTGTATGATAGTTTCATATAATCTTAAAGTTTACGATAAACACACACACCAGTCACCGACCTAACTCAACAACTGTAAAGGCAAGTGTCCCAAAAGATTAATACATGTTGTCAATCAGTAATTTTAATTAATTATCACCGTTGACTTAATTAGAGATCGATCACTGATCCCTCTCCAAATTAGGCATGCACCACCAACATTGCCCTATATAAAGCCACCTCACCTTACCAATTACCATACCCATTGCCGCAGCTCAATCTCATCTTCCACACCACCCCACTGTCTTCTTTCTCTAAATTAAAACAAAAAGGACAAAAAAATGCAAACACATCATCTCTCCCTCACAGTAACAGTCTCTGTTTTATATTTGTTGTTGTCTCTGGCATGTTTTTCCTTGGCAGCAGCAAGGACACCGCAAGATCTGATCCGTTCATCATGCGCCCAGGCAAGGTACCCAACCCTCTGCGCCCAAACACTCTCCAACAACCACGTGGGCCCAACCACGAAGCCCGTGGACCTGGCCCAATTCGCCGTTAAGGCCAGTCTCACACGCGCTCTCACACTCTCCGCTTACCTCAAGACCCTCCAGCAGTCGACGTCGTCGGTGGGGTCCACAATCAGCGCCAGCAACAGGCAGCGAGTTGCGGTGAGTGACTGTGTCGCACAGATTTCCGGCTCGGTGACCGAGTTGAACCGGACGCTTAACGAGTTGCGACACCTGCGAATGGGAACAACGTTCGAGTGGCAGATGAGTAACGCACAGACATGGGCCAGCACCGCCTTGACCAACGGAAACTCCTGCGTCAACGGTTTGAACAGAAGCGACGCCGATGGGAAGCTCAAGTTGGAGGTGAAGCGTAGGGTCAACGATGTAACGATGCTAACCAGCAACGCGCTCTACCTCATTAGTCGCCTCAGTGATAGCACGAGTGGCAAGCCTCGCTCCAATTCCAATAACTGATCTCATCATCATCATCATCATCCATCGATCAGTGCATGAAAATCTTTTTTTTTTTATTAATAATCGTCATATATAGCTGTTTGCAGTGTAAGCTTTTGGTATTGGTTTTTGCTGCAGAGATAACTAAGATGTAAATTAACGTTACTTTGTATGGCTGCTCTGTTTCTATTAATATGATGGCTTTGCTCTGTTTGGCTACTTGCTCAATGTGTAATGGTTTTTTTGTAATCAATTACTGAGTGTGTTGTCTTTTTCATTTCATTTAAACGTACTGCTCAAGCTAATTGCAAATCTCATGATTCATTATTCCATATCTAGCTAACACAAACCTGTGAACCAAATCCAAAATTTTTGCTTGGGTTGACTGAAATATATCATCACATAAAGCCATGTAATTAAGATGAAATATTATGAGAATGAGAATATAAAAGTAAATTGGTTCGATTGAAATTCCTCCCCTCCTCCTGTGAATCAATAATCGATCAGAACATTATTTAGTTTTCTCCTCTTCTCTCCCCCCCCTCCTCCTCAACAGAAAGAATATCTAATCAAACTTCTTCCCCCTTGCCCTTCTCTCTCCTCCTAATTTAAATAAACTAGACACACCATAAATCATTCGTATTGAGAAAATATAACATTTTAGCTTACTACTTGCTATGTAATAGTAATAATATCACATGCACATATACGATCTTCCCCCTTTAGGTGAACCTGTGAAAATTCAATCACGTACGCGATTTGTTTGACTCAGATTTGTATCTCTTATTACTAGTAATTAATAGTTGCACATGACTATTGATCACCACTAGTGAGTTCTTAATTCTGACATCATAAGAGAATATTCAAATTGGCTGCCATGTGCAGTGTGCATGCCGGCACCGGTTAGAACTCAAGTATTGGCTTCTTGTCAAATTTGGATTCAATTTAAAAATGTATTTATCAATTTATCTTTTAAAATTGGCGCAATTTTTTTTTGTCTCGCTTATTTTTGTAGGAATCATTTGAAGTTTTCAATGAAATATTAGTTTTTTATTCCAATATTATCCAAATAAATTATGTGTACATCACTCTGGTAAATATTATCGAGCCAACTATGTATTTATAACAATAATAATTTCTAAAATTGATTCAATTTTTTTGTGATTTTTTTCACTTATTAAATTATTTATCGTTGTCGAAAGAAATTTTTTTGGTCAACTGTCGAAAGAAAATTTTTTTGGTCACTATTGAAGGAATTTCTTCTTGGTCAAATATTGAAAGAATTTTTACAGGATAAAAAATGTTAAATTCTTTACTGGGCGAGCGAACCAACAATTTCGAAAAGAGTTAACAAAGGAGTTTTCTAGGCCCAACAATTCCTTGGTTACCAAAAAAAAAAAGAAAAGGCCCAACAATTCCCGCGAAGATAGAAAAGAGTTAATCAGTTAAGCGGTGTTTCCTTCCTTTTCCTTCAGTCATAAACCTTTGCTTGCTGCAGTGGGAGCCAACTAGGGTTTTACCTCCGACTACATTGGACGCTGGTTTTGAGCCATGATGGAAGGCATCGAAATGGAGGAAGCTGCATTCACCATAGACGAATCTAACGATGATATCTGCAATTCAATCCTCTCTCGTTTCGGTAACTCCACCGCCGATAACCACCAGCACCTCTGCGCCGTCATCGGCGCCATGTCACAGGAGCTCAAAGACCACAACATGCCATCTTCACCGGTTGCATACTTCGGCGCAGCATGCTCTTCCCTGGACCGCATCGCATCGGAACCCAACCCTCCTAACCACCTCATCGACGCGCTTCTCACCATCCTCTCCATTGTTGTCGTCCGATTGCCTGTCGCCGTGGTGAAGAAGAAGAGCGAATTCTTCTCCGAGCTCGTCCGGCGAGTTATCGGCTCTCGGTCGGCGTCGGAGAGTGCGGTTGTTCACGGATTGAAGTGCCTCTCGCATTCGTTGATCAACAGGGACAGTGACAACTGGTCTGATGTGTCCCACTCGTTCAACGTCTTGTTAGGGTTCCTTACTGATTCGCGACCCAAGGTAAGAACTCGTGAATTCCAAGCCTGAACTTTCTCCGTTTTTTACATTTGAATTTGTCTTCTGGGGGTGTTTATATCAATGGCTATGCGGGTGGTAATTGGATATTACTTTAGTGAGTGAGACTATAGCATATTGTTGAGAGTGACGTCTCCTTATTTGTAAGACCGTTAAAACTAGTTGATCGTATTCTAGTAGAAATTGTACATTGCCTTTGGTAGTTTGGTTTGGCCCTGCCTAGTGTTTTAATCTTTCACCACCACCACCATCGTCATCATTGTTTTCAATGAAAAAGCTTCAATTTAATGATCATTCAAAATTGAGAGCTTTTGGAACTCGTATCTGTATTTGGTTGTCATCCGTAATATTCTGAGTTAGAGCCCAAGACAGTTGGTAATAGTTGGGATAAGTTGCGCTGTTTTGATGTGTTGAGTTTAGTCTAACAATTATTGATGTTGTGGACCATGGGGGGCAAGGGGAGATTATGTTTTGTAGTAAGCTAACATGAATTTTGATCGGTTTTCTACATGGCTGCTTCTGTTACTGATTAAGGATGTAGAATGCTTGCTAAACTATGGTACGCACTTGAATGTTGTGTGCTAACTGGATCTTCCAACAGGTCAGAAGGCAATCCCATTTGTGTCTCCGTGATGTCTTGTTAACCTTTCAAAATTCTTTGCTGCTGGCACCTGCAAGTGGGGGAGTCACAAACCTACTTGAAAGGTTTCTACTGCTTGCTGGTGGAGCAAGTGCAAATGCCGGTGAAGGAACTACGGGAGCCCAGCAGGTTCTGTATATTCTTGATGCCTTGAAAGAATGTCTTCCTTTTTTGTCGCTGAAATGCAAGACTAGCATTCTTGAGTACTTCAAAAGACTTTTGGATCTGCGTCAACCCCTAGTCACAAGGCGCATAACAGATGGCTTGAATTTTCTGTGTCTTTACCCAACATCAGAAGTCTCCCCTGAAGCACTAGTTGGGTTGTTAAGCTCATTGGCTCTTTCTCTCTCATCAATTGAGATGTCTGGAGATGGAATGACATTTACTGCTCGCTTGCTTGATGTTGGAATGAATAAAGTTTATTCTCTTAACAGGCAAAAATGTGTAGATGAGCTTCCCATTGTCTTTAATGCTCTCAAAGGTATGCTATCACAAATTCTATTGTGTTTGTGCAGATTGTTACCTGTTTTCCAAATGCAACCATGGAAGTAGACTTTTTACATTTAAATGTGCAGATATTTTGGCATCTGAACATGAAGAGGCCATATTCGCGGCCACTGATGCACTCAAGAGCATGATCAATTCTTGCATTGATGAAGGTTTGATTAAACAAGGAGTTGATCAGATAACTTTGTATCAAAACAAAAAATCAAGGAGGTCAGGGCCAACCATTATTGAAAAAATTTGTGCAACTGTTGAGAGCTTACTTGGTTATCACTATACTGCTGTCTGGGACAGAGTATTTGAAGTTGTTTCAACTATGTTTCATAAATTAGGTATTTTGATTGGTGTTGAGTCTTGTTTCCCTTTCTCGCATTGGCTTATATAATTTGTTGGTTGGTCATTGGTAAATATTATTTCTTGTAGTTTGATTAATCTAAAACTTTTGTTGTACTTCTGGTTTTTCTGTTAGTGACTTACAATTTCTTTGTAATCCCATTCCTCAGATAATAGCATGGTGTAGACTTCCTGTTACTAGTTTTTGAAATTACTGCTATTATCAATGCAGGAAGTTATTCTCCTTGCTTTATGAAAGGAATACTCGAAAACTTGGAAGATGTACAGAAATTGCCTGATGAAGATTTTCCCTTTAGGAAACAGGTCTACCTATCTTTTCCATGTTGTTTTTCATTTTTTGCTAAACTATAATGTGGAGCTCAAGATCTTATACAATGAGCTTGGATATGAGCTATTTTCCTAGCAGGGACCACATGTCTCGATTTTGAACAGTTTCTCATATGAACTACCTGTAAAAAAGTTGGATATATTTTGAATTATATTTTGATCTTGAAGATTCAAAAGCAAATAGGTGGGTATCTAGCAAGCCTGTTATTTATTCTAGTTGACAAATCTGGGTTTATCCTATCCCACAATAATATGGCTTTAAAAGTGGCATTTAAAGCTGTTGATGTATGATGCATGTATAATTAGCCAATAACAAAATATAGTTGTTCAGGGCTACAGCATTGAATTTCTATTGATTGATGTGAGTTTGAGTGTATTACTTTTTCCCCGTTCATTCCTTAGCCAATACCATCAATAAGATGGATGTTGTAGGATCATCCTGGAATGTCTGATCTTGGATTTTTTTATGTACAACAAATTACTGATGTGTAATACTGGTACATTATATAACTTGCAGCTGCATGCATGCCTCGGATCAGCTGTTGTTGCAATGGGACCTGAAACTTTGTTATCCCTTATACCCCTGAATTTGGAAGCTGAAGATTTTTCTGATGCAAATATATGGCTTTTTCCAATTCTAAAGCAGTATATTGTTGGTGCGAATTTATGCTATTTCACAGAAATTTTTTTGCCTATGATTGAACGTGTAAGAGAGAAGGCTCAAAAGGTATGAAGCATTTTATTTTGAGATGCAGTGTTATTTTTCTGCATGGTATTCATTTCTTACTCTGTACATTTTGCAGTTTGAGAAGCAGGGACTGATGGTGTCATCAAGGAATGCAGATGCACTTGCTTACTCTTTGTGGTCTTTGCTGCCTTCATTTTGCAACTATCCTTTAGACACTGCTAAAAGTTTCAAGGATCTAGAGAAACATTTACGTACTAAGCTAAAAGAAGAACCTGATATTCGTGGAATAATATGCACTAGTTTGCAGCTTCTGATTCAACAAAACAAGAATATTAAGGACTCAAATGATAAGGGTAATATTGGGCAAGATTTAACCAAAGAAGAAGTTTTAGTTCATTATTCACAACAGGTTGCAACAGAAAATTTGAGTGAGCTGAAGTCATCTGCAAAGAACTTGTTGAAAGATCTGTCAGAAGTATTCCTGAAATCTATGAAAGATGATGGCGGTTGTTTGCAGGTACTATAACTAAATAAATTGGCGACAGTTTCTTCAATTTATCGAAGTTTAGCAGAATGTGTGCATCCCTCACATGTGCATGTAGGTTGGCATAACATAAAACTAATACTTGCAGTTCTGTTTATGTCGTTGCTCATTTTCTGTTGCCTACGTATGTGCTATACATCCTTTTATAGCCCAGTGCACATGTTTCAACCTTCATTATCATTCTATATTTTTATACAGCTTTTGCCATGTAATACTCGTCAGATTTACTTATATGTTAATTGGTTGAGATACTTGATGTCCTGTGCAAATCACTAAAGTGGACCAACAAAGATTTAGGGTATATAGTAGGTCAGTGTCGAAGAAATAATTCTCATCAGCATTTTGTGCTTTGGGAAGTTTTATATTTGTATATCATTGAGCCCACTTCATGCCTAGTAAATAAGTTTATGTCATATTAATTTATATTGATCATAAGTTCTTCATTAGTTGAGAATTGGATTGGTTTTTTTTTTTGGCACATTTAATTTGTACAAGTTATAATAATGATTTTGCTTCATTTACAGCGCACAATTGGTGATATTGCTTCTATAGCAGACAAAAAAGATGTACGCATCTTATTTGGGAAGAAAATGCAGCAGCTTATTAAATGCATTCAAAAGGCCAACGAAGTAGATAATTCCAAAAATTCTATGCAGATTGATGATGCATTGAATATGTCTCCATCTGTTCTCAGGTGTTGATTAATATCCATTACTCTCAATTGTGTCTTATCAATTTTTTTGTACAGTTGAAAAATTTGTTAGTCTGTCTTTGCATTTTACTTAAGTTATCTTATTTGCTTATTGAGTTTCAAGTATTATTTCATAGAATTTCTTTTCATCCCAGGGCAAGGCTCCTTGATTTTGCAGTTTCACTGTTGCCTGGTTTAGGTGCTGAAGAGGAAGATCTCTTATTTCAAGCATTAAAGCCTGCATTGCAGGTTTGAATGAGATATATAGTGCCTAACTTAGTTCTTTGCAAGGCATTTATGAAACTCCGTTTTCAAATAGGAAAGTTAGGATGGTTATTATAGTGATTATTATTTGCAGGATGTTGAAGGTGTCATGCAGAAGAAGGCATACAAAGTTCTTTCAATCATGCTCAGGGTATTTCTCTAACTTATTATTTGATTTTCTGATTAACTTTTTCAAAGTATTTTATTATTTAGTAATTTCATCTCAAACAGTACTCATGTTGCTTCTTCGCTAAAATGTTTCAACCACTGGTGTTGCCATGGGTATGCTTATTGTATTGGTTCTTATTTGATCAGTTTACCCTTCTGATGGTTAAGTTGTTGAAGTAATCATCAAAAGTGTTGTTAATGTACAATATCTGTCCCCGGAGCACCGAAAATTAGCATAAGAATTGGTGTTTCTTACTGCTGAGCTAGTTTCATGTTAGCATAGTATTTCTGCTTACTGTTTTCTCTTTGGATTATTCTTGACAGAGTTCAGATAGATTTGTTTCATTGAAGTTTGAGGAACTGCCTGGGCTTATGATTGAAATTCTTCCTTCATGCCATTTTTCTGCCAAACGCCATAGACTTGATTGCCTTTACTTCTTAATGGTCTATGTCTCAAAATCAGAGGTATTTAAAAAAGCTTGGTTGTTGCTTCCATGTTTGTCACCTTGAGGCATGCTTTGTGGTGTTGCATCTGATATGTTGTAGAATATTGACATAGTATAGTAAGAGCATAAAGAATCTGAAGTTATGCACTGCCTACAGGATAATTTGGAGCTCTGGCAACAAATTGTTGGCTCATTCATTACTGAAATAATACTCGCTCTTAAAGAGGTAACGTAATGTTAATTGTGGAAACTTTTTTAGTCATGCAGTTTTAGTTGCCTTTTTCCACGGAGCAGTTTTTATAATAAACGAGTCAGTATGCAGCGTCTTCCATTGGCTCTGCTTGTTTTCTGGGGCTGGCACTTTTATTGAGTATCCATACATTTTTTTGGGGGGGGGTGGGGGATACTGTGAACCTTTGTGATCCAAACCATAACTTTCTGATATGACCATTCATAGTTGTTAAGTAGTGGTGCACTGCTGTGCATACAATAACATGCTCATTATGAACCTGTTAGTGTTTTGTGAAACACCTTAACTAAGATTTGAGTAACTCATTTTTAATAACTAACTAACATCTTCATCATTAAAAGAAAATATCTACATAACATTCACACTTGTCTTCAACATAGAAGAGAGAGTTTACTGAAATACATAATTTCCTAAACAAGTAACTAGCATCAGTCATGTGACTAGATACACACTACAACTAATAAGTTTGTAGCTATCACAGCTGATCACCCGACACCCATTACAAAATAAAACATTCAGAACATAATTACAAAAAGATTGGTATCTTGAGACTCCAAAAGAGACTAAGTCTCAAGCTTAAAGCTCCTTTTCTGAATTTACACCTGCTTATTTGAAAACATTTAATAAACTAATGAGAATAAATCTCAGTGAGTGTCATTGCATACATATAACTTAATAGTAAAGTGGAAATATCACAATCTTATTCCTCAATTTCATAAAAATAATACATTAAACTATGGCTATTCTGTATTCTTTCTATTCTGTGATTTTTGGGCAGATTAGAGCTCTTAATCTATTGAGAAGCGTCCCTCTCAAGTCGTTTCCAAGATTCCTTTGTTCCCCGACTTCGCCCATACCTCAACCTTCCCTTACCGAATGATGAATATTTGATCCATCATCAATCATTCCATAAATACAATAATGTGAAGAATCCATCACATACAACTTTAATTTTGAGATTAACACTGTCTCATTGATGAATAACAATCTTTAACAAGCATTGAACATGAGTATAAGTGATAGCTAGCAAAATATATACAAGGAGGAACATTAAACACTTAAGTAATAATCATCTCTCATAGTTCCCTAGTGTTATAAATTTCCATCGATACTGTTAAGTGTAAATTAGCGCTTTCACAGCTGTGAATAAATTCACACCATAGATGTGCCGAAACTGACACCCGGGTGTAACTCGTGAAACAGTCCCTAACTCCTGATTGACGTAACTATCGTTTTCACAGTTGGGATTAAACTTACACCACAGGTGTGAACAGTCTGGCTTGAAATTCTTATTCTTTTCAATCCTAAGTTAAATTCTGCATTTTTTTTACACCAGTAAAACAACACTAATAGAACCCCTATGATCTTACATTCAAGACTAAAGGAATACCCCAAATAATCATATAAATTTTCATCTCAACTGCACCAATTCATACTAATTTTTCCCATTTAACAGTAAACTGAAACCTAAACAGTACTTTAAAATGCAGAACAAATATGACTCACTTAATCAAACATGCATGTACAAAAACCCAAGAAAATCAACAATGCAAACCCTATAACTACACAATAATCAAATATCACAGAATTAGAGAGCGAGAACACAAATCTAACATTCAAGAACACTCATAGAAGGGAGAAACCCAACATGCATTCCCACATACCAATGTTATAAATCAACACAAACCAAGAAGATAAAAGAGCACAAACCCAGAAGAAGAGGAAAGAATAGACACTCGATTGATTGATTTAGCTTAACCAAGAACAAGAGATGAAAAACCCTTGAAACCCTCTTCTTCTTCCTTCCCCTTTCTTCTCTCCTTCTCCCTTCTTTTTCTCAGACTTTTCTCTTTTCTCCCATTTTCTTCTTTTGTGCGTGAGTGTCTGTCCGAGTGAGGGAAAAGAGTGTCTCTTTTTTTTTTAATCCTCCAGCACTAAGTGAGTGAGAATTAGATAGTTTCCTTCTCTTCTCAATCTCTTTATTTGCTAAATAGTCCCCCAAGTTTCTTTTTATTTCTCAACAACCCCCACTTGTACATCCTCTATTTACACTTTTCACTCCCATTACAAACCATCATAAATAATAAAAAAAAAATCACACTTAGGAGTAAATTAAATGACTAACACAAATATTTGGTCATCAAATAAACACAATTTTAGGGATGTTACATTTTCAGCCTTTGAGGTTTGTGTTGCCCCTATGTGAGGCACATAACATTACTGTTGCATGCCACTGGCACCATCCAAAATGATGGTAATAAAGGGGCAAATAAACTAAGGTACTTTTGAGTCCATAAAGACCATCAAGTGGATGGTCTCTGCATATGAAGCATACCCATAGTCCTCTGAAGTTCGAGCAAGCACGTATTATATTGAGTAGAAGTGATGTATTTCTATACTCATCAGAAATACATTACTTTTACCCAACCTAGCTCTGTATTAAGTTTTTTATGTGGTGGGAAGTCTATTTTTGTGTTTGCCATGGCAATAAGCAGTCTGTGATTATTTTTTATGTGATTTTAATTATTGTACAAGTATAATGTTTGTTGAGAAAAGAATCAAAAGATGTTTGTCATGAACATTATTTTTCCCATCAATAGCTTCTAAATTTACTTCATAAGGTTGCAGAAGGTCTAAACTTGAAAGAGTATCCTTGCAGGCTAATAAAAAAACCAGGAATAGGGCTTATGACATTCTGGTTGAAATTGCCCATACATTTGGGGATGAGGAGAGAGGTGGGAACAGAGAAAACCTCAATTCGTTTTTTAACATGGTAAATATTCACTTTAAAGTTTGTGCTTTTTACATATCCTTTGGTTATTAATATCACCCCCTTTCATTTATTTGGTCTGGCTTGATATGTTCTTGTACTCACTGAACAATGTATAATATGCATTGCCCATATTTAGAGTAATTTGATTTTTTATTTTTTTTGTGAATTCAGGTTGCTGGTTGCCTTGTTGGGGAAAGTCCACATATGATAAGTGCAGCGGTCAAAGGGTTAGCTCGTTTGGCATATGAGTTCTCTGATCTTGTTTTAACTGCTTTTAAATTGCTCCCATCCACATCCCTCCTCCTCCAGAGAAAAAATAGAGAGATAATTAAGGTTTGTTTCCTGTTCCATTTTGTTGGTTAAATGCATTGCTGATTGAAGTAATATTATTTGCTTGAGCCACTAATTGTCTATGTCTTCATGCTTCAGGCTAATCTAGGTTTATTAAAGGTATTAGTAGCCAAATCACAAGCGGAAGGATTGCAAATGCACCTAAGGAGCATGGTGGAGAGTTTGTTGAAGTGGCAAGACAACACCAAAAATCATTTTAAAGCAAAGGTAGTTGTTTGGTTGTCTTACGTGGTCATCTTTTTAAAAAATAGTATAATTAATGTGATTTCATGGGTTTGTTGTGGATGGCTGGTTTTTCAGAATTGAAGCTATTTGCTCATATTGTAAACAGTAAGATTCAAATTCTTTTCAGGTTAAACTTCTTTTGGGAATGCTTATCACAAAGTGTGGATTGGATGCTGTCAAAGCCGTCATGCCTGAAGAACATATGAAGCTTCTATCCAACATACGCAAGGTTTGTTGAACAGCATTGTAATAATTCTATTATGTACAAGTCTTTCTGGAATTTGAATTCCATTTGTAAAACAGATCAAGGAACGGAAAGAGAGGAACCGACGTGCTAAATCTGAAGAAACTAGATCTCATCTTTCAAAAGCAACTACTTCCAGGTAACAATCTTGTATTAATTTGCATTATTCAAAAGG
The DNA here is from genome assembly GCA_030159175.1 of Glycyrrhiza uralensis. Classification (NCBI taxonomy): domain Eukaryota; kingdom Viridiplantae; phylum Streptophyta; class Magnoliopsida; order Fabales; family Fabaceae; genus Glycyrrhiza; species Glycyrrhiza uralensis. Next base: position 56,277,994 of record BRZY01000001.1, on the reverse strand, counting down.
ATGACTGTGGTTTTAATTCCATAAACCTCAGTGCGAGACTTTGAATATATATCCCCTTGCTCATTGTTTTACTAGCATTTTAAATATACGCAAGTTCTTATGTATATTGAAGTTTAGTAAACTTCTAAAGTTCTAAATTTTATATTTGGTGATAACAAGTAACACGAACGGTTCTTAAGTTTGGTCCACCAGTAATCTTCTATATAAGACATACACTGTCATTTTAAAATGACATGCTGCTTGTACCCAAAAAATTGACATTCATGTTCCTTGAATTTTGCCAATTTTAGTGGATATTGTGCTATGTTGAAATTGAAAGCCATATCTTAAGCTGCATCGGGCCAATATGATATATTTTCAGGCAAAGCGTGTGGAATCATACAAAAATATTTTCGGATTTTGATGGAGATAGTGTCAGTAGTGATGGAGAATATCTGAATGCCAAGACAAATTCTAGAGGGGGCAAATCCTCCTTACATCTCAAATCAGCAGCATCTTCATTTCGGTAAAGCTGTAGCTTTTAATTTGTTTATTCATCTCATTAATTCTTTTGCGGCAACGCTGCATTATTTGTAATCTAAGTGGAGACTGTCTATGTTCTTTGGATTTAAGCCTGTTTTCCAATAATTTTTTGTTCATATGTAGATTGTAGTGCATAAATTGGCGGTGATCTATAATGAGTAATCTAGAACCTCCCCTAGCAAGAAGTGTTTTGAAAATCAATTTCAACTAACACTGTTGTTGCTTGTTCTATCCAGGTCCAATATCAGACTAAAGAAGAATTTGCCTGAGCACTTATCGGACCAATCAGATGATGAGCCACTTGATTTGCTTGATCGGCAGAAAACAAGGTCAGCTCTTAGATCGTCTGAGCATCTCAAGAGAAAGTCAAGTTTAGATGATGAGGTGGAGGTCGATTCTGAAGGACGCTTGATTATCCGTGAGGAAGGGGAACGGCAGAAGGAAAAACCTTCCGAGCCAGAGTATGATGCTAGGAGTGAGCCTGATAGTCATATGTCAGCGAGGTCTGGAACTAAAGCCCAGAAGCGGCGAAAAACATCAGACTCTGGTTGGGCATACACAGGGAAGGAATATGCTAGCAAAAAGGCAGGTGGAGATGTGAAGAGGAAGGACAAGCTTGAACCTTACGCTTATTGGCCACTTGATCGGAAAATGATTAGCCGTCGACCCCAGCAGCGGGCTGCCGCAAGAAAAGGTATGTCGAGGGTCGTAAAGATGACTAAAAAGCTTGAAGGCAAGAGTGCCTCTGGTGTGCTGTCCCTAAAGAGTTTGAAGCTCAAAAAGACTCAAAAGAAAGGCAGCAAGGAAAAGAAAAGGTAAGTAGCGCCATCGTAGATATATACCAATTTTGAAGCCCCGTAAGTTCTGGATCATGTTAGTTCAGTCAAATGTGCTGTTTTTGTTTACCATGTATTTATTTGATTTGATGAGAAAGGCAAGCAGGCTTTTGGGTTGCCGTTTTCTTATACGGATATACATAACAATATTTTTCCCAAATTTAAATTAAATGATATCGTGTTCTTTTGTACCCGACTTCTAGTGTATTTTTTTATTCAAATTCATCTTGTAGCTTAATTTAACTTAATAAAATATCTGTCTGAACTTTGGATAATTCTGTACTTAATTTCTCTGTGATGCAATTGAAGCGATCACATATTAAATTTTAGGTTGATTAAAATATTCCACATGGCAAAGTTTATCAAGCATGACTAGTTAATATTTTTTTTTGGTCAAGTTAGTGTGTTTGGATTGCAGTTTGAGCATCCTAAAAGTACTTTTCAAATGTTAAACTCAGTTTTTATCAATTTGTATGATGTTTGGTTTTCAGTTTTAAAATTTAGTTTTCCCAAACTCAATTTGAATTAAAAGGGACAATAGGGTTATTGTTTATTTTTACTTTTTTATTTGAATCATTAATAAATAGTAATTATATATTTATAAGTGTTTTTGATTAATACCATCTAAACAAAATCTATTATTTAACATTTTTAAGAAAAAAAATTTAAACATAAATTACGTTAGAATAAACTCATTATTAATTAAATTTAGTTTACAAAATGAGTTTATTTTAAATTTACTTTTTCGAACTTTAAATTTTTTTTTTGATGACATTTTTTGACGATATTTTTGAACTTTAATCTAAACACACACTAACTAGTTAATTAATATTTGTACATCGTTTATGTTCGTACATGTACACGATCGATAACTATCTTGTCTCGAAGGTAATAGCCGTTGCCGCAGCGATCACTGGTCGCACTGGCATCTTGCTGGATTTTCCACGTGTTCGGTGGCACTAATAATCAAAATCAAAATCAAAATCATGAACTATTTCTCATAGAAGACATTTTAAAATAAAAATGATTTTTAAAGCACCTTTCTTAGACTTTCCGTTTGAATGTGAAGTGAAAATAGAAAGATATAAAGTGCATTAAGAAATAATTCAAGAAAATGAAAAGTACTCATTATTCAGTTAAAATATTTGATATCGTAATCTATTTAATAAATAAAATTAAAAAACATTTGGAGTAAATCCCACGCTAGGTAAGAAATAAACAAGGGTGTTTGCTGTTCAATTTGTATGGATTTTGAGCCAAAAAGTCATTTGGTTTGGATTGTTGCTTAAAAATGATCCAATCTAATTCGATTAAATGTGATTTGGATTAGATTGATTTTTTATTTTTAAGTTTTATATTTTCCTACAATTAGTTTTCCTTTATTTTTACGAAAAGTATTAGCTTATAAATTTTAAATAATAATTATGTGAAAATATATGGTGATGTTCAGCTAATCAAAATAAATTGTATCGTAATCTCATACTAGTCTAATCAAAATAAAAACGTGATAGTATTCATTTAATTCACAAGTCTCAAGCTAGAATCTCACCACTACAATCAGTGAAATAAATTGTAAAAAATATTTAATTTGCAGTTTATTTCCAAAAAATTGATTTTAATCTGTTTTTGATTATTTTAAATCAGCTTGTGGTTAATTTTTAGATCAATTTAAATCTAAACACCCCGAGAAATAAATAAATGAAATTATAAATGAATAGATAATGAAATTATTTTTAAAAAATTTAAATGTTCTCTCAGGATTATGTAAATCCAACATTTTAACCTTTTTGCTTGCAGATTTTAATTTTTTGTCCAAGATCTCGGAGAAAAACTTGTACATACATGGCAGACATGGTTGGCTGACGTCATCTATCGAACAGTTCAGCTCACGTAACAATGTCAACCAAGTACTCCGTTGCACACTCCGTTTCAAACGATCCATCGTGAAATTAATTTAGAATTGCTAAGTCTGACACTCGTGTTAGCGTATTTCAACTAATTCAATTGAAGATGAAATAATGTATGATTCGATATGTTGAATTAGTATAATTCATGTTTGTCGAATTCTTTGGGTGACGCAAGTCAAGAGCATTAATTATTGCCAGTTCCACTTTTCCAAAAGTCAAGATCCTCATCAAATTGAATGAACCTGAAGGGTATAAATTTCAGTGAAAAATCACTGAAATTAGTTTATTGCCCAATTTCCCAGCGAAAGGGGTCTACTTATACATGGGGGGGGGGGGGGGGGGGGGAAACAAAACACTGTTGTCCCATCAAAGTTGTTAAACGGTTACATCAAAAGAGGGGGGGGGGGGGGGGGTCAATTCCTACTCCAGCCATTCATATGCTAAAAGATAGGGTTTTTATAGCATTGGATATAGACTCACTCGCACCCACCACCAGGAGCACCAAGGATAATAATCTGACTCTGAACGTTCTGATTCTATTATATAGGCATAACAACAAGGCCATCCCAACAATATTTCCTCAACAGTTACTGATCCAACCAACCAAGCATTCCACAACCCAACCAAAGAGTTGAGAGTTAGTATGCAAATACATTGCCTGGGTTACTCAGCAACTGTGAGATAATAAAAACAGACTTAGAAATGTAGCAGTAAAAAAATTACAGAGAAAAAAAAAACCAAAAAACCAAACCTCCTTTTAACTCACATACCTTCTTTATAACAATTAGGAAAGCATTACTGTGTATGAAATCTGCTTCACTTATAAGGGGCAAATATGACTGAAGAATTGTGACCCCCAAACCCAAACGAATTCGACAACGCAGCCTTGATATCCAGTCTCTCTTTTGTTGGGCCCACAAGCACTTTAGCATCCTGTTTTTATGATTTCAAACAACCAAATTAGTTAATTGTAAACCTTATAAATATAAATGAGGATATCATATGACACCACACAATTTCAAACAGAGGTAACATACCACTCCTTCATCTGGGTTTTCTAGGTTGATATTAGGATGAACCCACCCTGTCCTGATTGCCTATATAAAATGAAAAACAAAGCTCAGAAAGTTTGTTTTCATGCATTATTTGCATTTTCATAAACAAGTGGGTCATTAGTTTTCACCTGTATTGTTGCTACAGCTTCTACACCACCAGCTGCCCCAAGTAGATGACCGATCATAGATTTTGTAGAATTCACTCTAAGCTGTATAAACAAGACATCATGGTAATCATGTCAGTATAAGCAATGGCATTAATCAAAACAATTAAAAAGAGCAGGAAATCATAACTACCTTTGAATTGGATAGCAAGAGAACAATAGTAATAATAACATGAAAAGGGAAATTTACCTCAGGGTTTTGACCAAAACAATGAATCAGGGCCTGGTATTCCTTAAGATCTCCAGATGGTGTTGATGTGGCATGTGCATTTATGTAATTCACATCCTCTTTTGAGACCCCAGACTGAGTTAATGCCTTTTCAATGCAAAGTATTACGCCAGCCCCTATTTGAGATGGAATAAAGAAAAGAAATAAGTTCAAGCTATTTCAATATGACCAGTGTATATATGTTTCTGGTCACTTTTAATGTGAAAGTGGTTTCTGCATTCAGATTTGTTTTTCGTAATTTATATTGACACGTTCAATACTACATGTCAACCTATCATCTTAAAAAACTTTGGAATGTAATTTTACAGTTTCATCATGACAATTCTAGAATGGTGAAAGAGATTAAGTACATCTTGCCACATTTACCAAATGAACAAGTGTTGAAACATAGAATGAATCAATAAAAGTTCACTAAAGATATGCAGCTTTAAGCTCATCAAAATATTTATACCATAGCCATTGTGATTGAGTTTTAAAGATTACATGAACAGAAAGGACATTAAAGACTTAAATATTACCATCAGGACGTGGCTCAGTCACATGATATGCATCACAGGTGAAACTTCCACCAAGGAATTCTGCATAAATGGTTGCACCTCTTCTCTACAAGGTAAAAAATTGGAAGGTTCTAGAAATTACTGAAGTAAGTAGCCAAAAGTGATAGACTTATTTTAGGGATGATATAGATGTCAAATAAAGTTGGGGACAAATAGTATGGTAACAAGTGTGAAGAACAGTCCTAACACAAGATAGAACAGATGTATCAAGTGTTTTAATACTGTTGGAAGGAACCGAAGAATGAGGTGAAAGACAAGGTTAAGGAGCCTTTTATTCTCAAATAGTCAAATCATTATATCTTTAGAATTACCTTAGCATGCTCCAATTCTTCTAAAAGCAAAACTCCAGCCCCTTCTCCCATGACAAATCCATCACGATTCTGTAATATTACAACCCCAAGATGCTCGTTAGTAACACAAGTGCAAGACCAAATGAAGGAAAGGATGAGCATACAGACCAAAACTGACCAAAACTACAAGCACTGCAATCTTTTAGTGTCTGGGACATTGCAATTCATGTACCCATTACTTTGTCAAAATAGTTCAAGTCTAATGAGTATCAAAGTGATGTTGTATGTCAGCTTGAGGAATTGAGCAGAATATCTCATTGGCTTTTGTTCTATTAGATTGGATGCCTTTGCAGTTTCTTATTGTTGTCTTGCTTTTTAAATTTCTGGAGGTGTCTTTGTATCCTCAGTGTATACAAATAATATGCAACTTTTGGTGTTTCTGAATTTTTTTAATTTTATAAAATAAGTTGTTTACAACAACTTCAACCAAAGTCTTTCTACTAGGTGGGGATAAATAAGCTGTATTAGAAATAGAAAAGGAAGACAGTACAAAAAATATGGAGGATGAGGAATCCTCACACCAAATAGATAAAATCATTAAAAAGACACGAACAGAAGTTCTATGAAACTAATCAGTGTAGAAAAGCAGTCAATTCTCCTTGCGTATCTGAAATAGTGAACTCCGTTAAATAAACTATGTGCTGAACACCACCTGATTTAACAAACAATTTTGCAACATACAAAGTTGGGTGGATGATCCTTCAAAATACCACAAAGGTTTTAGTTGTAAGTTGGCTAGATTACTATAAAAGCCAAGGCATACTCATTCAATTTCAGTAGGGGGAAAAGCAACAGGATTTTTTAAGTATTACAGTATCCCAAGGGCGTGATGCTTTGGTAGGATCAGTATTCCTTTGCGAGAGTGCCCTGCATGCCACAAAGCCTCCCAAACCTGCACCAATGATGTTGAATAAATATCAGATTTAAGGCATGATAACTCCACACAAGCCAAAAAATGAGAAACAAAAGGATACCAATTGGTATAATAGCAGCATCTGAGCCACCACAGAGCATCACATCCTGCAGAAATTTCATATTTATCAAATTTGTTAGCACCTTTTGATAAAAAGAAAATATCCTTAAACCACACTTTTAGTCCATCAAAAAAATAAAGAAAAAGAAAAGGTTGGGAAAATATGAGAAATCCATGATCCCAAGAGCAAGTATCATAGTAAAATACTTACAGCTTCACCTCTAAGGATATGGTTTGCTGCATTCAATATACAAAAGTTACTAGTAGCACAAGCTGTAGAGATAGAATAATTAGGCCCCATCCATCCCTGCAACCAATAAAAGAAATCATTTATTGAACATGGCCAGACAAAAAAAAAGGTAGCAGCTTATGGCAAAAACTAAGATACCCAATTATGGTATACAAACCAGATCCATTGCAAGCATGGCAGAGCCCATATTTGTAGTTGCAAAAGGTACACAAAAAGGATTCATCTTCTTATATGATATTCGTAAAGCTTCAACGGCATCATTAAAAACCTGTTCAATACACACAAAAAAACAACAAAATAGTCAGTGAATCAATGCTATAAGATTGCAGAATATAATAGATTTCTAGCCCCGTTTTGAATTTCATTTGACAGTATATTATAATCCATGAGACCAGCAGGTGCTACAACTTAAAAGAAGTTATGACTTATGATGCTATTAGATACAAAATCCAACTACTGAATATGACAAGTTTATTTTTTAAGTGTTGAATCTCAACATGCAAGAGAGTCAAGGTAGGTCACCTTCATCCCACCCATTGCTGAGCCAATTAAAACTCCACACCTGCCTTTATCTAACTCATCCATCACATCTTCAGTAATTCCACCATCAGCCAAGGCTTTTTTGCCAGCTGTTAGCAGATAGAGCATAAATTTATCCATTCTCTTTGAGAATTTTGGTGCTACCCAGCCATCAGTTGAAAAGGACTTAATTTCACCAGCAATCCTCTGGAGACCACAAAACAATGAGAACAAAATCTGCAGCAGGCAACAACTGAAAATACAATTTGAATGAAATATAACTTACTGTTGGGAATTCTGCACAATCAAAAGTCTCGATCTCACTTATGCCACTAACACCATTGAGTAAATTATTGTAGAAGACATCTGGTTCATGACCAAGTGGTGTAACCACACCCAAGCCTGTCACAACAACTCGCCTTTGCTTTGTAGGAAGTTTTTTTATTGTCGTGACCTCTTGGGCAGGTTCCAAAGCTACAGCCATTGTTTTACCTTACAATTTGACAATTCCAAGGAATAGGTCAGCGCACAGCAATTATAAGATGAAATATGAATAACGGGACATAAATCGTGTTCTTCATGTGGCTTTCTTCTACATAAGCACCCCCTTGGAATTCAAAATTGCTGGCAAAATTCCAATCATTCAAAAGTAATAGCATAAGCCTAGCAAGAAAGAAAAGGTTTACCGCCGTGTAATTTTTAATTTTCAAGGTATTATAATCCTAATGGTGCACACTAACACTGGGCAGTGAATACGACCACCAGCCAAGAATAAACATGCTAAGGTTTATGTAAACTAGGTTACAGAAAACCCACAACAACAAAAATGCTATGCAATCTTGTCATGTAGAAGCAGGCCTAAACTTGTATTGATTGTTTAGAATACACACACACTTATGATGAACCAGACCCTACCAAGCAGCTACATGTATGCCAGAGACATCAGTTCAAAGAGTTGAAAATACTGAAGGCAAACCACTTGTGATGTAGCTTCTGCCATAAATTTATCCATTTTACATCCATAATAACAATGATTCCTCCTTCCCTCGTGTTTCAACAAACCACCAAGATGATAAAGGCATAAAATGCATCAATATTTTACACACAGAGGAATGAAAAGAACCCTCCCCTAATAAAAACAGAGGCTAGGAAATGCCCATACGTAAAGGGCGATATTTTCAATGTTAGCTTCGGGAACACTTCAGTGGAACTATCATTTGAGGGGCAAACAAAAAACTGACAAGAGGTTCATCTTGTTTAATTAAAGTAATTTTCCACGCATGTGATGAACACCCCCCACGAAATTGCAAGAACACCAAAGTGACAATTAGAAGAATAAAAATAATTAATGAAAACTTTAGAATGGTTTTAATTAAGCATATCCATTCGATAAGTACGAGGTAGGGAAATTATAGAGAGTAAAGTGACACATGGGGTATGACATAATACCAACCATAATATTTTTTCCCCAACCCAGTGAAACAACTACAGAGCAGGTAAAACAACCACGAAAATTGAACCAGAATCAATCAAACGAACGGTGCCACATAAAACACAAAAAAAAAAAAAACCAACCAAAGACAAAGATCCAAACTGAAAACACGAGCTTTTAATGAACAACTCAGGAAGCGGAAAAAAAACGCATATTTTAATTAAAGCTCAGATTTGACGATCAAAAGAAGACCCAATAAAGCACACAATCTAGAATCTGAGGAATCAGCAGAAAAATCTAAACTTGGGATTACCGGAGTGGGTGGGTCGATTGAAACGCCTCTGCCTTCGATTGGAGTTGGGAGTTTTGGATCCAAAGAGCGAGGAGAATGCATTGTCACGGAAGAGGGTGATAGTGTTGGAGGAGTAGTAGTCATGGCAGGGAATGCTGGATTCGCAGAGAGAGGAAACGAAGCCCCTGTTGAATTGGGCTGAGGCGAACTTGGTCCTGCTGCTGCGATTCCTCTTGGAGGAGCGAAACGACGCCGCGTAGGAGGTTCTAGGACGGTCAGAGTCGCACGTGACTGACATGCAAGCAGCCACGAGCCACGTGCAGAGGGAAGAGGTGGTTGCTGCCATGGACATGGAGAAATGAAATCGATGGAGGAAAGACCGAGGAGGAAGGTTGTTGTGGTCGGCGGTTAATTAAGAGCCAGAAGAAGGATGAGGAGAGAGAAGGAGTGGAATCGAGAGACAGGGACGCATGTAGAGAGAGAGAGAGAGAGTAGTGATAATAATGATGATGATGATGATGATGGAGGAAGAGAAGGGTGAAGTGGTGGTGGGTTTCAAACTAACAAAAGGGGTTATGAGTATTGATGGAGAAGGAGAAAGAGGAGAGAAGCAGCAACTTCACAGAACAGTCACAGACGCATTCGATCTCTTCCTCTCTATCTCTCTCTCTCTTTCTCTGTTTTATTTATTTATACTCTCAATCAACCAAAACAGTCACACACACACACACTCACATCGCAAGCCGTTCCAACATAGCGCTGCTTTTCTGCAATCTGAGTCGTTCCGGCTTACTGCTCTCTCTCTTGTCTAAGTCTACAACTCTTAAATAGAGACACGGACGAAATAAATAAATAAGTAAAAATAATAATAATAATAATAATAATAATAATAATAATAATAATCTATAATCTATGATTATTATATTATTATAAAAAGAATGTGACTTTGTTGTGTATATATTTTTAGGAACAATTTTACTCCTATAATTTTTACTTTAAACAATGTATAACTTCTATTTTAGATTTTTTTTTTAAACTTTCACTTTAATTGCTTTTTTTGTTATTTTTTTTTACTATTTTACCCCTATATAAATACTACTTAATTATACACTAAAATCAAAATATTATTAACATTTTGTAGTTATATATGATTATCCATAAAAATAAAAAAGCGGACAGATGGGTCTAGCCGCTAGTAATAATAATAATAATAATAAAGTAAATACAAATAACAATAACAATAATTTACTTGGTCTACATATCTATAACTATTATAAAAGGAATACAATTTTTTGGTGTACATGTTTTTAGGGACAATTCTACCCCTATAACTTTCACTTTAAATAATGTATAACTTCACTTTAGATTTTTTTTTTAAAAGTCCACTTTAACTGCTTTTTCTGTCATTTTTTTACTATTTTGCCCCTATATAAATACTACTTAATTATACACTAAAATCAAAATATTATTAACATTTTGTAACTACACATGATTATCCATGAAAATAAAAAAGCAGACAGACGGACACTGTCTGGTAGTAGTAATAATAATAATAATAATAATAATAATAAATCACCATTTTTACGATTTTAGACCAGTGTTTAAAGACAAAATACGTCATTAAGGGCATGTTTGTTTACTGTTTTGCAAAATCGTTTTCTGTTTTTTAAAAAAATTAAATCTTGTTTGACAGAAATATTTTGTGAAACTATTTTCTGAAAACTGTTACTGTTTTATTGTTTTAAAAACAAAAATTCAAGAATAAATTAATTTGTTGTTTTTTTTTTTGTGTTTTCTGTTTTCAGAAATGCAAAAACAAATGAAATAGATCACAAAAGCCATCGAACACTTTTACTATAAGAGGAAAACTTGTCAATCCTATTTTTTATCTTAAAAATTGTTCACATTAATATCATCAAACAATTTTTTTTCTTAAAAATAGTTCCTAAAAATTATTTTATAAAATAATTTTGTAAAAAAAAAAAAGAATCGACCAAGACCATAAAATTAAGGATCTAGCTCCTCTAAAGTGAGTAATCTCAACTATTAATGAATAAATCAATGGTTGATATTACAAACACATGCATAACAAATCATAGATGTATTGTAATATCAACACTTGATTTTCTCATTAATGATTGATATTATTTACTTTACTAGTAGCTTATTTTAAAAGAGTCAAATCCCAAAAGTTAAAGCTCTAGGTTACGGTTTAATAACTAACTCTCATTTAACTGGTGATAATTAAATGTATTTTTTAATAGGAGTATATATATAATATGTGAATTAATAAATGAATATAAATATATAAAATATAAAGAAAAATAGACAGTTTTTTTTTACCACTGGGGTGGGCGTGGGGTGGGCATGGGGTGCATGGGGTATCGATCCCCTCACCTTTTATTGTCCCCCTAGCATTTAATCACATGAGAGTTTCATACCCATTTCTTGGGCTTGGCCCGTAGTTACCAAAAAAATTAGTTTCATAATTATATAGTAATATTAATAGTGTAAATAAACTTTGCACACTTGACCAAAAAAAAATAAAAAATAAACTTTGCACATATCTTCTATCATGTTTCAGCACCATGGTAGGAAGATGGAATATAACCGAAATTAGTCTATAGACCAAATCTGTATAGAATATGATTTTGAATTTCTTTTGAGTTCAGCAAACCATACACGTGACCAATTCATTGATGTTTTTAGTGGAAAGGCTCAATCTGGCATGATTTTTAATATATTATTATTTATACTATTTACTTTATTATCTGTCATTTGATAGTTTTGTATGCTTGAATAACATGATTTTTCACCTTAGTTGATCTATTTTTTATTGGTATTGATTATTAAATTTTATACTTTTACCTCAATTTTGGAGTCTTTCTGTTGTCCAATATGCCCAAGATTTAATTGAACTAGATAGAGACATAAATAAAAAGTTTAAAAAGCAGGTGTTTTGCCAAAAGAAAATCAAAGTCTGATTTTTTGTAATATAAATAAATTTATATTTGCGGAGGCAAACCCATGAAAGTAGGCTTGGCAACGGAACCCCAACTCATGGGTATCCGCTTGAATTCACCCGCCTTTGACGAGAAGAAAAAAAACCAATTTGATCGGGTTTGCATTTGAGTTTGGGGTTTTCCCACGCATTTATTTTGCTTAAAATATATTATTTCATTTATTAGTATTATTAAAAATTATATTTTTAATAAAAAAATTAAATTCTTTATTTACTCATTATTATTTGTCTAACAAAATATATTAAAAAGATATCTTAAAAATAGAGTATTGAATCCTCTTAATTCTATCCAAACCTAAAAAATAAGAATAAAAATATATAGATACCAAAATTTTGGGAGTAGTTCGGGGTGGAGAAACCTGACCCCCGTTAGGGGTGGGAATGAGTGTCAATTTTTTAACTTGACTGGGATCGGGGGCGAGGGTGTAGCTAGGGATCGAGAGCGGGGTCGAGGAATGTAAAACCGCCTCTACCTCATTTTGCAATGACTACATGCAAGATCAGAACGAACCAAGAGATAATTCAGAATTCAAACATAAGTCACAACTAGTGTAAACAAAAAATCCGACCATATGTACCAACTAAAATTAATGTCCGTTGAGTATATGTTTAACCAACATCGAAAATGCATTAAAAAAAATCGGAAATGTGTGTATGGTTTTACGAGGAGAAATATATATAGGATACCCAAAAAAAATATAGCCTTCCATGGTTTTTTTTTTGGTCACACATGGCTTTTATTATTTTAACATTTTCAATTTTGATTATCGGCACTAAGCCCGTGGCCCACTAGGAATCTCTATGACCTTGTAACGTATGGAGAAGAAGCTTCGATGTCTCGTGTTATAATACCCGTCTTCTATTTTTTGTTGACATATATAACATCTGTTCCTTGGTACTTTTATACCTATAATTGACTTACTACTCATATTTTTTTTAGTTAACTTAAATATAATTTTCTTTAATATGTTTTATTAATAAGTTAGAAGAACATGAATACTATTATAATACCAATATTAACGATGAATAGTCAATAAAGATTTTTAATGAAAAGCATATCGCTTGGAATAGGGTTAATATTTACGGTGTTATAATAAATTTTAATTTCTATTTTTCATTTTGTTAATTAAAGTTTGCCTATGTCTTTTTTAAACATAGGAATAGTTGGTAGGGTATTGGGGGCTGAAGGTCATAGTTATATGTAGGAATAGGTAGTAGGGTATGGGGGATTAAAGCTCATAATCGTTGTTTTTATGAGACACTGTACTTTCAAAGCTAGCCTTGCATTACTTGTCCTTCCCTTCTAGCCACGGAATTAAGCGTGGACATTTTTGAGAGATAGGCTATAGAATTTTTCTGACTGGGGAGAGATATATATAGGCTATATAGATTTGGCAGTGAATTAACACGTGTTTTGTTTTATTGTAAAATTATATAAAACAGTGTTGAACCTTCAATTTATCAGAACATTGTGTTTTTCTTTGAAAAAATATTTTATTGTTTAGGTTCACCGTTTTCATTGTTCTTGTTAGATTATTTACGGCAAGCGTCGATAGTTTACAAATAATAAAGTGTGAGTGAGTCATTTTTCTTTGAATTATTTTTCTTTGTAAATAATTTAGATTTTGATTCGGCCCAAACTCAATGTTTTTTACGCTGAATTAATCCAAAAAATGAATATCCCAAAATGAAAAAAGAGAGTTTGGTGAAAATTTATAACTGAAAATTAGGTGAGGTAAATATTAATTTTTAATTAAAAATATTTTTAAAATTTTAAAAAGGCCACATGGTTATGATACATTTCAAAAAATAAAACTATTTTTTTTTTAGGGACAATTTTTTTTACCTATTTACAGGGTTACAACTTATGTATTTTTTTCAAAAAAATAAAATATTAGAAGTGTAGTTTTAAAAATAAAATATATATAAAAACGGAAAGTTGTACATTGCAATTATGACTTAAAAGGAATTTTTTAAAAATATAATAAAAGAAAGTGAGAAATTTATGACTTAGTGACTTTTTAAAAGAAAATAAGAAGAGACAATTAAGTCGTATATTTACGACTTGCCCCATTTGCGGAATTAATCTATATATGGGATTACCTGGTAAAAAAGCCACCCCAATTGCCTTAGGTAGGGGTGGTAAAACGGGTCGGCCGTCTCGCCCTACCAAAAAAAGTGAGTTGGGGTACTCCAGTTCAGCCCGTCCTGTGGGTGGGTTGGGGATTGACGAGACAACCCGCCTAAAAACAAAAAAAAAAGTGTGTAGAAGTGGGGGGTTGATCCGCGGGTTGGCCCGCCTAACCCGCCTAAAAAACTAAAAAATGCACAAAAAAGAAGGAAAAAAAGGGGGAAACGGGTTGGCGGATCAACCCGCCGGGCTAGCCCGTTTTGAACCCACCTTTGGGCGGGGCCGAAACGGGTTGTGGGTTGAAAACCCCAACCCGGCCCGCTATTTTTTGGCGGATTGGCGGGCTGGCCCGCCGGGCCTAGCCCACATTGTCACCCCTAGCCTTAGGTGTAATTAATGAGTAGAAATATTAAGCTTTATAACTCACATAAATGCACATGAATCAATTTCTATCCCTATACAATTGATGCACATGATCCTTAACACAAATCTAACCGAATGTGTGATTTTCCAATTGCCATGTCGATCAGGCCAAAAGTTCTAATCTATGGTGATCAAGCATAGTAAGCATTAAGTGCAGAATTAAGAACATGAATTAAATTGTAGTTGGATAGAAATCTATAAATTTTTCATATTACATCAAGATCTAAGAGAGTACAATCCTAATTAACCTAATTACACATGCTTAAAATGAGAGAGAAATGAGGAGAAGAAAGAAGACAAAGGTAGGAGAAGCCATTCAATCTCCAAGAGCTATTTCCTTGGGTCTTCAATGGGAGAAGAGAGAAACCAATTCAATTCTGAAATCTATAGTATATATAAAGACGAACTCTCTCAAGACAAATTTTTACAGGTGTCACTTTAAGAGCGGTTCAAGACTCAATTGGACTGATTGGATTTGAAAAGATTTTATTGATTGATTATTTCATGAATCATATTTAATGTACCTAATTATTATTTGAAATTGTATTGATTGTATTCGATTCAATCAATTTAAAATTGTAGTTTTAATTGCCTATTTATTAGAGAACATTTTCATGCTTTATATCTTTGTCTATTTATTTTCTAAGTATCTATTTAATTCATTTCATTTCGCGTCAGCAGACATTCATGTTTCTTTAGTTTTTCATTCCCTGGTATGATTTTTCTATCATCTCTCTTTTTTGTTAATCTTCTCTCATTTCATATACAATTTCTTCTTCATTATTCGCACTCATTACAGTGACTAACACTTGAGATTTTCGATTAAAGGTTAGTTTTTATTTTATTTTTCATGGTTAATACTTTATATGTTTCAATTTTTGGATTTTTTATCTTAAATCTTAATATCTGCATGTATTGATATATTTTATTTGTTTATTTTATTTTAGCCTTTGTATTATTGTTATTTACATGTTCATCAACACTAAATTCTCATCTAAGGTGAGTTCATATTATTGTTATTTTCTATTTTATTGTTAATCATTTTTATTTAATATTTTTTTGAGTTTATTAATATTCTTATAGCCACCAAACCATCGATGTTGTTTGATTTTTGTTCTTCTCCTCTAAAGAAAATATTTCTTCTGCTTTTTGATTAATTTATTTTTAGTTATCGATTGTTTTTTGGAATTAATGTTTCTATATTTTGCGTTTTTAAGTTTTTTATTTTCGATTTTTATTTGTGATTAGTTTTTTATTCTATTCAGATACAATCTTGTTTTCTCTCAAACAAAAAGAGTTATCATGTATTATAAGAATTTAGTTATTTATTATTTGTTTCAATATTTTTCAAGAAATTTTGTATGAGATTTCAATAATTATATATATTTTACTGTGGTTTTTTGTATCTTCTTAGATAGATTTATTTTAGAAAATATATGTAATAGTTTATTAGTTTTTTAATTGAAAAAACATATAAATTATTTAATTTTCCAATTGAAATTTTCTATTATGTAAAATTTGGTTTGATATAAATGTTATACCCTTAATTTTTTTTGGAATGTCTTAAATTAATTAATTTAACTTTTTGAAAATGTATATACTTTTAATTTAATACTATTTGGATTTTTGTGAAATATTTAGGTATTAATAAAAGCATTTGAAGTAATTTGTACAGATTTTACAAATCTCTATGATACAAATAATTATAAAAAATTTCAATTTGCAAATGATACAAATTGTATTTCTTGAGATTAGGTTAAAATTCATAAAAGGAGCATGTTTGTTATAGAAATTAATTTAAAATTATAAATGAAAAATTTTATATATTTGTGATAGAGACCAATTTTATAAATCTGTATGATAGGAATCGTTATAAATTTTTTAAATTTGAAATGATACAAATTGTATCTCTAAGGATTATGTTGAAATTCATAAAAGGAGTGTATTTATTATAGGAATCAATTTAAAATCGTAGATAAAAAATTGTATTTGTGTTATAGAGACTAGTTTCTAAATCTATATGATAGAAATTATTATAAATTTTCCAGATTTTGATTTTCTGCAAATTGTATCTCTAGAAGTCAGGTTGAAATCCATAAAAGAAATGTGTTTATTATAGGAATCAATTTAAAATGTTAAGTGAAAAAATTATATCTTTGTGATAGAGACCGATTTTAAAAATCTCTATGAAAAGAATCGTTATAAATTTTTCAAATTTTAAACGATGCAAATTATATCGGTAGAGATTGTGTTGAAATTCATTAAAGGTGTATTTTTATTGCTGAAATCAATTTAAGATCGTAGCTAAAACAAATTGTATCTTTGTGATAGGGACCAATTTTATAAATTTATATTATATGAAGACTTAAATAAGTTTTTAGTCCTTCTAAATTTACGCGTTTTGAAATTAGTCCCTACAAACAAAATTCAAACTTTTTTAGTCCTATAAATATTTTTTTTATTTTAGTCCTTTTGATGATTTGGCAATGTCTTGGGGTGATGTGGCAGTTGACATGTCATTTTAAAATTTATAAGGACCGACACGTGGCTATATTTTTTCTTCTTTCCCTTTTTCCTTCTTCCCTTCCCCCTTCCCCTCTCTCAGCTGCTCGGCTCCCCTTCCCTCTTCTTCTTCGACCCCATAGCCAAGCAGCTGAGAAATCGACCCCCATAGCCAAATCGACCCCCCCCCTCCCTTTCTCAGTCGTTCTGGTTCAGGATGGGGGTGGTCGTGTTATTTTTCTGGTTCGATTTCGGGGTGTAAAGACGACGTGGTCGTTTCGGTGGTGGCGGCGGGGTTATTGTTCTGGTTCGTTTTCGGGGTGGTGATGTTGTTGTTCTGGTTCGATTTCGGGTCTCACCATTGATGGAAACATAAAAAAAAATCCAAACATTTCTCTCGTTGTTCGTCCTTTTGTTTTGGAAATCTTGCTTTTGGATTTCAAATGTTTTCTCAGGGGTCCACGAGCTTGAAATTCAACCTGGGGTTTGAATTTCAAATGTTTTCGTTTCAATGGTCTTGCTGTGTGGGAAATGGGGATGAAGAAAATCTGGTTTGGTGTGACCATTCACATGTGAAAATCTGGGGTTTGAAAATTTGGGGTTTGAAAATCTGGTTTTGATGTGAATCTCCGTTTTTTTTGTTAGGAGTTTCAGCTCATACTTCTATTGGATCTTGCATATAATCCTTTTAAGTGATTTGCAGAGTGTGTTGTTGATACTGTTTGTTGTCGGTGCTATTGTTGTTCTTCTGCCTCTGCTCTTCAATCCCTCTCCCTTCCATCTCCTCCTTCTTCTGTTGAAACATGTTTGATGTTGTTGAGAAAAAATCAAAAATGGAAAACAAATTGTTGAATCTGATATTGGATGGTGGTGGAGAGGGATAGGAAGTTGGGTGGTGGTGATGGCGGAGGAGGAGGGGGAGAAGGATGGGGGTGGCGGTGGCGGTGGGGAAAGTGAAAGAGGAAAAGGGAAAGAAAAAAATTAGGACCACGTGTCGGTTCTTACAAATTTTTAAATGATGTGTCAGCTGCCACGTAGGATTAATGACATGACGTCACCGTGTCATATCACCTTAAAATATTGCCAAATCACCAAAAGGATTAAAATAAAAAAATATATCTATAGGACTAAAAAAGTTTGACTTTTTTTTATAGGAATTAATTTCAAAACGCGTAAATTTAGAAGGACCAAAAAGTTATTTAAACCTTATAGGAATCATAATAAATGTTTCAATTTTCAAATGATACAAATTGTAGTAATTAATTTAAAAGCATAGTTGAAAATATTATATCTTCGCGATATTAACTATTTTTAAAATGTAAAACCTTAAATGGTAATAAAAAAAATTTCTTTCATCTTAATAGATGTACATCGCAATCATTATTTTTTCTCATTTAACATTTTTCACCTGATAAATTCATTAAATATATTTTTTTGTCCAATTAAATTTGATTTTTTCTGTGATGAATGTCTATAAATAAATAGATTAAAATAAATATTGTGGATAAAACATAACAAATGAGAATAAATATTTTTTCTTTATTATTTGATTATCATCTAACTTCTAATTTGTTGGAAATGTTATTTTTCTGAGAAAATTAGGAGACTTTATAAATTAATATATAGATATAAATTGATTAATTTAAAAACTATAAATAAAATATAACACATGTGATATACATTTTATATGAAAATATACAAGAAAAAATTGCACCTATAACATTGTGCTCAATATTTTACGTGAAATCTTATCGACATGTGAATTACTTAAAGAATTAAACTTTAATATATAACTTAAATAATCTTCTATTTTGCTTTATAATAATTTTAATATATATTTTTATTTTATTTTTTATTCACAAACTAATTTATCAAAGACTTTTCCTTTGGGATAAAACGAGGTTTGTTTAATATAAGAGAAATTAAGTTATATATGATTAATTGGATATAATAGATAATATATAACACAAAGGGATAAAGAAATATATGAAAGTATATATGGAGAAATTATAAAAACAGAAAAGAAAGTATATAAGGAGTAATTACAGTTAATACATGAGAATGAACATTTTATGTTTAACATATGAAATACAAAGAAAAAATTGCATTTTATTACAATTTTATTGTTACAATAATTTTAATATAAACATATTTATTTTTTAATTTGCTATTATTTTTTCACTTAACTAATTTGCTAAAGATTTTTCATGATATGAGCAAATTTGAATGTTATGGGCATTGTTATCTATAAAATAAAAAAACACGAATGTTTTAATTAATAGTTTACAAGTCGTGAGCGGTTTTTGTAGTAATAAAAATCAATTATTTATGGTGTTATACGAGAAAATAGATTATGGAATAAGTTTCTACTAATTGAATATGCATGACAATTTGACGTTTACTCGATAGGTATAATTGATACAAGTAGAAACAATTTAAGATATAAATTTATAGATAGTTGCAGTTGATGGGTTGTCCCGTCAATGTCGGGACGAGTTCAAGTGGGTACGGCAATTTTAGGTTTTTAAACTATTTTGTTGTTTTAACTATAATTTATACAATTTTTACGTTATATTTTACTTTAAAGTTGTGAATTAATCAAATAATTAATCTATTATTTTCAATAGATAATGATAATTTATAATTTATTATATAATTTAAGAAACTTAATTTAAAATAAAACTCAAAGCTTTTATAATTATTTAAACATATTTTCTCATAAATTTTTATAAAATGTGTCATATCCCCGTGCGCCTGTGCGTTGCACGGGTTACTACGCTCTAGTATCCTCTATATATAAGAAAAATGATGCCAAGTTAAGAATGAGTCAAATGTGAATTTATACTTCCCCCAATCTTCTCTTTGATGGACCAAATTAAGGCATAGAACACCTTTACGTTTTCCTTATGAGTTTGGGTTTTCGTTTCACTGCTATGTCGACACTAATATAACGTGCTTTACTAGATAATTCAGGATCCAAAAGTTTCCAATTTCTTTGTGTATGTCTGTCCATCCATTGGCATAGATATTGCCTTGTATCAAATAAAAAACAAGAAGACTTTTTATTATTCACAAATTTATATTCTATGTAATTCCACGTATATCATAGATTCATTAGTTCTCTTCATAATGACTGTTAATTGTATTTTTTCCATTATTGTTGCTGTTTTGAGACATATAAATGATTAAGTTATTAACAGACATGTATTCTTACTGTTTCCCACCTAATGGTATTGCCACCGCTTTTACCACTACATTTTTGTGTCTTTTCTTTTTATGTGATTTTTTTTTTCAGGGTGTGAAATTTCTCACCGTTGTGATTTGTTCTATTGAAGTTTCGAATTGAGTCTGACTCTTTCACACCTATATTGTGAATTTTTACACAATAGTTATTTCTTCTGTCGAAGCTTTGGGTTTAACCTTACACTTTCGCATCCCAGGTGTGAAATTTCCCCCAGCTGTAATTTTCTCTGTTAAAGCTGCAAATCGGTGCAAAAATTCCCACCGATTTTCTCTATTTAAGTTGTGATCGGGTTGAACTAACACTTTCACACCTGGAAGTGAATTTTTTCGTGTCTTTGATTCCCACCAAAGCACTCATTAAGAGCAATTTTATTCAACAAATTAATTAATGCCAACCTAAAAGTAATTAATATCATGGTGAGATAGGTCTTAGTTTAATGGTTTGTAACTTTTTATAGCACCAATTAAAAAATTAAATTCGTACATGTTGAATGTGGTAGATTCTAAACAAACTATTATTGTTTTCAAATTTTAAATATATATTTTATTTCAAAAGATAAAAAATGTTATTTCTTATACATAATTTACCTGTACATCGTATGAGCTCAAGGTTTGCTGTAGTAAACACCAAAGTCGTTTAGCTAGAGAGGAAACCAAATTTTATTTTTAATAGAATACTAAATACTAAATGACTACCATTACTCATCCGATCTAGCTTTAATGATGGTGGGCTTATAATCAATCACCAACACTTTCTCCAAGCTAGGAAGGTACATATATATCTGAATATTGAACATATGGGATGATCTATATACTCTTGAACGCCTTCAGTATCCTCAAAGGTTGATTCAAGTATATGAGTGCCTTGATCCGTGCCGATTGGACTTACATTCTTGCCCCTGCAATACATGCATAATAATGAAAGAATAAACATACATAAATATGGGCATTAGATATATATTGCTTTGAAATGTTTTAATCAAGCAGCTAGAAGGGGTTCAAGTGCACATGTTTCTCAAGTAATGATATTAATAGTCCACTAATTCTGCTTATCTCTACTTGGTATCAGTAATGATATTAATTTAAACACCCATCAATTTCTAACCCGGTAATCCCAGTTAAATGAATTTATAAAGGCTTAAATCTGTTTTTAGTCCCTCATTTTCTGTTTTTAGTCCCTTATTTTTTACTGAGTTCCGTTTTTAGTCCCTAAAAAATAAAATGCGTTCTTTTAGTCCCTTATTTTTGAAAAATTGTCACTTTTAGTCCATGGGGCCATATTTTAAATTTAAAAGGTATTTTTTGAATTTATACTTTGACCCCTCCTAAGGCTAATTTTCACCTTAGTCCATTTTTCGGTTCTCCTCCCCCTCCACTGATGCACCGCGACCCCATCCCTGCTAGGAGTAGTTCCAACGTCCTCCCTCGAAGCCATCATGAGATGCGACCTCTCTCTCGTTCTCCTCCCTGTGCGATCGCGGTGGCCGCCTCCCTTTCCGCCATTGTGCGCAACCTTCCTTGGCCGCGCGGGGACGGGGGGCCGCAGTACATCAATGGAGGGGGAGGAGAACGAAAAAACGGGTTAAGATGAACATTAGGCTTTAGGAGGGGTCAAAGTGTAAATTTAGAAAATACTTTTCAAATTTAAAATATAGTCCAAGGGACTAAAAATGACAATTTTTTAAAAATAATGGACTAAAAAGACGCATTTTATTTTTGAAAGACTAAAAATGAAACTCAGTGAAAAATGAATGACTAAAAACATATTTAAGCCATTTATAAAACATTCATTCATTTTGGTAAATAGGTCTAGTTTTTGCCACCGTGCTTCTAATATGTGAAAAAGA
Source organism: Glycyrrhiza uralensis (assembly GCA_030159175.1). Classification (NCBI taxonomy): domain Eukaryota; kingdom Viridiplantae; phylum Streptophyta; class Magnoliopsida; order Fabales; family Fabaceae; genus Glycyrrhiza; species Glycyrrhiza uralensis. The sequence continues at coordinate 56,255,740 of BRZY01000001.1, read as the reverse complement.
ATTGCAAAGATTAGAAAGAAAAACAAAGACACATAACGGAGAAAAAGGGTAGAAATTAGAATACGGGTACCATAGGAATGACTTCATGTGTGGAATGAGATTGGTGAGGTTGTCATAGCTCATATCTTTTACACAAATGGGGCAAAACCTGAACTAAATTACACAACTGGTGCAAACCGTAAAGTATTTACAATTTTGGGATAAGTCGTATTTATGATATACGACTTACTCTTAATTATATATATTTTTTTAAATCTAATAAAGTCATATCCAGTATGTACAATTTCATTAAAATTATTTCTTTTTAAAAAGGTTTAAATATGTTTTTAGTCCCTCAAATTTAGATAATTATTGTTTTTAGTCCCTCAAATTTAAAACGTCTATTTTTGGTCCCTCGTTTTTCAAAATGTGTCATTTTTAGTCCCTGGGACTATTTTCTAATTTGAAAATTATTTTTTAAATTTATATTTTGACCCCTCTTAAATTTTGATTCCCACTTTACTCTCTTTTCTCTAACTTCTAAGGATTTTTTAAATTTATATTTTGACCCCTCTCAAATTTAGAAAATATTTTTTAAATTTAAAATATAACTCCAGGGACTAAAAGTGACACATTTTGAAAAATGAGAGACCAAAAATAAACGTTTTAAATTTGAGAGACCAAAAATAACAATTTCCTAAATTTGAGGAACTAAAAACATATTTAAACCTTTTAAAAAAATACCTAATTCGTATTTCACATGTACGACTTCACTTTTGTTTTGTTTCCTTTAATAAAAAGTCTGATTCCTAAGTAGTTCCCGCAAGTCTTGTTGGAACCTCCGACTCGCTGGCTTGTGTTGCCTAGTCACACTTTGAGATCTTATAATTATTACTAATTGGTTATTTTAATCTATCTCATCCATTTAATTAAATATTAATATATCTAACGGATAGCAATGTTCCCTCGCTGTGAGGGTCTTATAATTTTTATTTCTTAATTAAAGTTTGCCCATATCGTTTTTAATGTAGGAATAGTTGGTAGGGTATTGTGTCTAGTTATATGTAGGAATAGGTGGTACTTGGTAGAGTATGGGGATTAAAAGTCATAACCATTTTTTATGCTAAGGTGGGGACTCAAATAAGTCCCTCATTGGTGAGGGAGCAGAATTACACGGTATAGTAGGTAAAATTGGTGTCTAAATTGTAATTTTTAATTTTTTGTTAAAATTAAATAAATTGCAATGTAGTCCAAGAAATTCTTTTGGTGCAAACCTTACCTTTGTGAAAAAATTAAAAAGAAGCAACGGGCTAGGGTCGTGGAACTTTCAGGAGAGAAATATCCTCACCCTGAAATGCTGGTACTCCTCCAAAGGACTGGAAGAGCAACATGAGATGACATCAAGAGAAAGAGGCAAAGTGAAAAAAATGTTTAAAGTGAAATAATAAAATTAATAACTAGCCGGTTGACCAGTGCGCGATGCACGGGTCTGAATGATTTTAATAGATAAAATGAAATGACTTATTTATATAATAATAATAATACCATGTTAAAATTTGGCATCAGGCTCACAGTAACTCCTCAAAATCGGCTTGAAATGTTGAGACTCTCTAGCTATATAAGCAATGGCAAGGTCAGTTAACCAGCCGATGTGGGACTCACAACAAATATACTATAAATTTATAACAATACTGATTTTGTGACATTATGCATAAGAATTTACAAAAGCAAAGAAATATGAATGAAACCTGTAAGCAAATAGAATTTAATTAATCTGAAATATAATCAAAAGAAAAATAATTTTGTAGTATGCAAATTTAAATAATTTCTTTTAATGAAACCGTAAGCAAACACCATTTTATTCATCAGAAATAAAATCAAAAGAAAAATAAGTTTGTAACCTGAAAATTTACAAGAACAAATAAAGATGAATGAAACTCATAAACAAATGCTATTTTATTGTCTAGAAAAAATTTAAAAAAAAATAATTTTACAACCTGAAAATTTACGAGAACAAAGAAATATAAATTAATGGAAGCCTTAAACAAACACTATTTTATTGATCAAAAATAAAATCTAAAAAATAATAATTTTATAACATGAAAAATTATAGAAATAAAGAAAAATGAATAAAACTCGATAGCTAACACTATTTTATTGATCAAAAACAAAATAAAATCCCAGACAGAAATGTATAGAAATAATGAAAGAGAAATGAAACACATAAACTGTCATTATTTTATTGATAAAAAAAATAAAATAAAATAAAATTTATAACCTGAAAATTTACAAAGACAAAAATATTAATAAAATCCATAAGTTAACACCATTTTATTGATTAGAAAAAAAATCAAAGGAAAAATAATTTTATAACCTAAAAATTTACATGATCAAAGAAAGATGAATGAAACCTATAAGTAAATAATATTTTATTGATCATAAATAAAATCTAATGAAAAATAAATTTACAACCTAAAAATTTATAAGAACAAAGAAATATGAATAAAATCCATAAGCTAACACTATTTTATTGATCAAAAATATAATAAAAATATAATTTTACAACATGAAAATTTACACTAACAAAGAAATATGTGTAAGTAAATATTATTTTATTGATTAGAAAAATATAATTTCTCAACATGAGAATTTATAGGAACAAAAAAATAAAATCAGTAAACAAATATTATTTTATTGACCAAAAATAAAATTTAACTAAAAATAATTTTACAAACAAAAAAATTAATGAAACAAAAAAAGATGAACGAAACTCGTAAATAAACACTATTTTATTGGTCAGAAATAAAAAAAAAATTTACAACTACAAAATTTAGATAAACAAAGAAAAATGAACGAAACTCATAAATAAATACTATTTTATTGATTAAAAAAATAATAATTATACATATGTATATGAAATATGAAATTAAAATAAAAAAACAATTTTTATAAAAAAAAAAAGAGTAGAGGGAGTGAGAGTGTGAGACAGAGATTGGCCGTTGGCGTAAAAACGGAAATGTCTTTTATTAATAAAACTTGAAGACAAAAGAAAAAAGGAAGCGGCAGAAGATTGGGGTTGAATTTTTTTTATGTTGTGACACGTGTGTGATTATACAGTGTCATATTGTGCAGATTTAATATATTATTATTATAGGATAATAATAATAAGGCTTAAATATATTTTCAGTCCCTGCAAATATCTAAATTTTAAAAAAGTCAAACTATTTTAGTTCTTTAAATTATTATTTTTTGTTTAGGTCCTTTTAGTGAATTAACTCTGTATTGTGCTGATGTGGCATACGTATGTCCATGTCATTACTTGACACGTCATTTAAAATTTATAAGGACCTGCTGATTAGGACTGCCTTCCTATCACGGGACTAAAATCAAAAATCATAATTTTTATAGGGTCTAATTAAACAACTTGAAATTTTTATAGAGACCAAAGTACATCAACTGAGTCTAAATTTCCATTGATAAATTCATTAGAAAATATGAACAGCAAAAACCCAAAACTCCCAAATCACTTCCCTAGACAAGAACAAGTGAAGAAGAAGAGGAAGATGAATAACACAAAGAACATGAAGAACACGAAGAAGAAGACAGGGAAGAAGAAGAAGAAGAAGAAAGCAAAGAAGAGGAAGAAGAAGAAGACAAAGAAGAGGAAAGAAGAAGAAGAAGAAAAAGACATGGAGAAGAGGAAGAGAAAGTTTGTACTCAGTTAATGTACTTTGATCCTTAAAAAAAATTAAGTTATTTACTTAGTTTTTATAAAAATTATGATTTTTTATTTTAGTCCCTATGAAAAAATAAATTAATTATGTGTCAGCTGATGTATTCATAAATATGTCACGTATGATTAATGACATGACGTCACCAGTGCCACATCAGCACAATACAGGGTTAATTCACTAAAAGGATCTAAAAAAAATTAAAGGACTAAAATAGTTTGACCTTTTTTAATGGACTAAACTCAAAATTCGGATATTTATAGGGACTAAAAACATATTTAACCCTAATAATAATAATAATATTTGGTATTACCTGGATCTTGAGGAATTCGTTCGAAACCGTCATCATTTGAATGCAATAATAATACTAATAGTTGCTTATTTTCTCTGTTGTGCTTGATGTTGAAAGGATTATGGTTTATCATCCTTCCCCTGTTTTTTTTTTTTTAATTTTGGCTTGATGATAATAGTATGAGAATATATAGTGGTAGCTCTATGTATATGTGATTCTTTCCTTCTAGATATAGCTATCTTGCAATTTTACATCTAAATACATCCGATTGAGGGGATAAATGCTACCACCATGTTGAAGGAGGCAGGGCTGAGTGAAGAAGTGGGGTTGGTTCATTAATTATTTTAAGTTTGGGGATTAACTAGCAATTTAACATAAAACATGTATTGTAAGTAAAGGTAATTAATCTTAGCCACCTATTTATTTTATTGTTTTATCTAATGGCTAAAATTAGTCTCTCACCAGCAAGGGACTTGTTTGGGCCCTCACCTTAGAATTCACCTACTTTCAAAGTCTTTGGGAAAATGATTACTGGACTAATCTGTATTTGGTTGAGAGATAAGTAAAGTCTAGCCATAGATTGCTCAATCGCCGGGGATCGAACACGGGTCTTAGCCGAGCCCGTCTCCTTAGATAGAGCACATTAACCACTTGTGTCCAACCTCGTGGTTTAATGAGAGATAGGCTAGTACATTTGGTAGTGAATAATGCGTGTTTTAAACATGTTATATTCAAAGAAAAAAAATGATATATAGAGCAGTCGTTGAACCTTAAATAGATTAAATATATTTTTGGTCTCTATAATGTAAAGTGTTTTCATTTTAATACTTATAATAAAAGTCAAACACTTGTGGTTCCTTTAATATTTTTTTTTTATTTTAGTTCCTTAAGTAGAGTTGACCTCATTTAAAGAATAACCCTGGGTGTGAAATTTTCCCCTGTTGTGATTTTTATGTTGAAGCTACAAATTGAACCTCACATTTTAACACTGCGGGTGCGAATATTCCTACTGATATTCTCTATTTAAGTTGTGAATTGAACTAACGCTTTCACACATGGAAGTGGAATTTTTATTGTCTGTGATTCGCAACAGAGCACTCATTAAGTACAATTTTGTTCAACAAATTAATTAATGTCAACCTAAAAGTAATTCATTTTCTATAGCACTAATTAAATTCGTAACTTTTTTTTTTTTACAACAAAGGTATTCATTCATTCAAATCGAAAAAATACATCGAAACAACACAAATTCAACAATGCTAAAAACCAAAAAGGGTAAATCTGCAAACAAACTCGCAGCACCCAGGTTAATAGCAAAACATAGCATAATGCCTACAATAGCAAATCGTGGCAAAATGCCTACAAAAGAAACATAATCATACTGGCCGGAATACCTATGTCTCCGGGTCTGTAACGTTGGCGCCCAAATCATCTGTGAATTTGTACTGGGACGAAGCATATCAGCCAATCTGAAGCAAACGAACACCGCACCAAGACGGGAAAAACAAACGCTGCACGAAGACAGGAAGCACCGCCGCACGCAGACTACGAAAATACGAAAAAAAACACGAAAGAGAAACTAGATCTGTGTGGAGCAACCACTTATTTAGATAAAAGTAGATAAAAAAACGATGTAGAGGGGTGGTTCTAGACCAAAAAATGGCCCAAAACCACCCCTCCGGTGGGAGAAGAAGAAAGAAAAAAAAACTCTTTTATAGAGAAGGCAGAGAGAATTCTCTCTCTAAAAAAGAGTGGCGGCTGGGTCTCATTTCATCTTCCAGAAATTCGTAACTTCTTGAATGGTAAATTCTAAACAGTATTATTGTTTTCAAATTTTAGATATATCCTTTTTTATTTCAAAAGAAAGAAAATATTATTTCTCATAAATAATCCACCTGTGCATCGCATGGGTTCAAAGATCTAGTTGCAGTGAACACCAAAGTAGTTTAGCTAGAGAGGAAACCAAGTTTATTTTTAATAGAATATATTAGCAGTCAATGACTCCCATTACTCCTCTGATCTAGCTTTAACGACGGTGGGCTTATAGTCAATCACAATCACTTTCTCCAAGGTGGGAAGGTGCATATTTGCAAATTTAACATGCATAGGATGATCTAGATACTCTTGAACGCCTTCTGTACTGTCATAGGTTGATTCAAATACATGAGTATAACCTTGATCCTTGCCTTCGGAACTTACATTCGTGCCCCTACAATACATGCATAATGGAAGGATAACAGAGATATATATGGGCATTAGATATATTGCTCTGAAATGTTTTAATGAAGCAACTAGAAGGGGTTCAAGTGCACATATTTAAGTTCCATCTTTTCTAGCATGACAACATGATATATGGTTTTAATTATAATCCAAACTTCTATTCCATTAGGCTTTACGCCTTTACCTGTGCCATTAAAACTGTAAGTTTGGCAACATTCATGGCCATGAGAAACTTCGGAACCAGAAGGCGTGCCAGATCTAATGCTAGCACTTAAGTTTTTTTTATTATCAAAATATATTATTGATACTTAAAGTGAGTTTTCAAAAGCACGAGGTGTATATGCCCAAAAAAGCACCACAAAAGAATACAAGGGAACATAAAATATTAATGAAGCGGAAGGAAATACAAGATCATAGATAAAGCTCATTCCCTTAATCTTTGATACTAACAAGCCCAAATGAAATGCTAGTATGAAACAAATCAGAAAAAATCCTGTTGAAAAGTCGACATTCCTAAACCGGAGTTAAACATTTGACCAAAAAAACAAACAGAGTTAAACACATCCTATACTTGGTATAAGTAATGATATTAATTTGAACACACCATCAATTTCCAACCCGGTAACTTAAATGAATTTATTAAAATTTCATTCATTTCGGTAAATGGGTCCAGTTTTTGCGACCCCTGCTTGTAATATGTGAAAAAGAATAGCAAGGGTTAGAAAGAAAACAGAGACAAGCAAAGGAGAAACAGGGTAGAAATTAGAATGTGGGTACCATTGGAATGACTTCATGGATGGGATGAGATTGGCGAGTTTGCCAAAGCCCTTGCAGAGTTCCTCAACCCCCTCCGGAGAAATGTCGTCCCTGAACTTTACAAGTAGTATGTGCTTCACTATTCCCTTTGGTTCCTCCATGATGCTTTCACGACCTTATTTGTTTTGCTTCTCTTTCGTTGGCTCCTCTCCAATACAGCAGATATGTTTTTATAGGTAGAATTCAAAATTGTTAAATATAATTTTTTATTTTTATAATATTCGCTTTTACTCTCTAAAAAATATTTCTTTTTAATTCTCATTTATGAAAATGTGTCATGTAGTCTTTATTATCACATTTTAAAGGAAGACATCATTGATATCGCAACGAACTATTTTTGTCTATATTCTCTCAGTTTACTATTACATATGAAATCTGAGTGGACTTTAATTTCTTAATCTACCCATTTTTAAATAATTTTACAACTCCAAAATTTAAAAAAAAATGATTAAAATCAGTAAAGTATCAATATTTTTTTATAAAAAAATTTACAACTTGCAAATATATTGGAATAAAAAACTTTATGCTTAGTCTTTTGGTGGTCAGTGTTTCATTGCTCAAGGGCAAGGCTTGAAGAAAGAAATTGATGACATAAAATAAATAATTTTCTTTTAGGTAATATAAAAAAATAAATATATAGACAATAAATTTTAAAAAGAATAAAATTTAGAAATGGAGTGCCGTGTTGTTTTGTTTGGAGAAAAACAAATTTGCTCAATGAGCAACACGTGTCCCGTGAGGAAGAAAAGCAACTGATAGGTGGTACTTAATTGGTAAGAGTATGGGGATTAATCTAAGCAAAAATAAAGAGTATGGGGATTAACACTATGTTTGGTTGTAAAAAAAAAATTGAAAGGAAAGATAGTATAAAGGAAATAAAGAGGGTGAAAAGTGAGAGGATTATTTAGTTGTTTGGTTTAAGGGAAAGTGAAAAGAACAAAAATAAAATCTTTCTCTTCTTTTGTTTATTTGGAAAGAAAGTGAGAGAAAGAAAGAGGTATTTTTGTGGAGAGTCCAACCATCTAGAATGAATTTTTTCAATCAACTCTATACAATAAATTTGAGCAAATATATAAAAAAAAGTAACTGATATGGATTCCCTGATGTAGAAAAAAAATGTTGTTCATGCTGTCGAGAGATCGGAATCGTTCGATCCATCGAACGACTCACATTTCGAACATATATTTTTAATCGATTTTAGGACATAAAAACGTTAGTTTTCCAATCTCTATGCAACAGTCCCGATCTCTCAATAGCGTGAACAACATAATTCTCTATAAGAAAGAATCCGTCCAAAAGTAATTATTTCTCTAAAAAAAGTTTTGTTTTTATAAAATAATAACACAAAAACAAACAATCACAAATAATAAGTAATACACGATCAAGTGGATACAATCAAATTGTTATACTGTTTCCGTTTTTTTTTTCTTTTGGGGACTGAAAATGTAACAAGAACAAGTGGGTTCAGTTCAGTGGCAAGTCAGAACAGGTAAGCCAACCCTGATTCCTTTGCCAACTAACACACATGTCATGCAACTACCCACAGAACTCCGTCCCAACCAATTTTACAAAGTCTTACTTCATGATAAGTTGTAACAAAAAAAAAAAGTGTTATGTACCTTACGTACTCTTTGCTGGAAAGCTAGCCAACCTAAAACTACAAGGCTAGCTTTTTTTTTTTGGCTAAAGAACTACAAGGCTAGCTAGAAACACATTTATTGTATCCTGGAGCCCCATACCATTGAATTATTAAATAATAAAAACTACTCTTCCCGACTCAAATATAAACAAAAAATGATTCTATAAGTAATGGATCAAAATATAAGTAAATCCCTTATTTTCAAATCTTTGGGGATTTAATTTTTTCTTTTTGTCCCAAAACTTTAATTACTTTAAAATTTCAAGAGATAATTTATCACTTCTTTCAAACTATATCCTTAGTATAATTAATAAGTTTTGAGTGGAATATTAATTAGAATAGTTGGCTTCTAAAAAAAATAGTTGAGAATAATGAAAAATATAAAAATTGTAAAATAATTAATAGAGACATTTTATTTTAGTCTAAAATTTACCTAAGTAGTATTTTTTAATCTGTGTATCAAAATCTTAAACCACTAAAGATTTGAAACAAATGAAATATTAACTAATTTTACCCTATTTAATGATTTTTTCACAAAATACTCTTTAATTAATGGAGATTTTAATTTCAATAATTTCTTTTATTAAGGACAGTTTATGGAAAGAAAATTATTTTTTGATAAGATAAAAAAAATGAATTTAACTAACATTTTTTTTTACGAAAACATTCTTACACCTTAAACAATACTACGAATTTAGATATTTTTTAATTATGTTTAAATTGGGAAGAGGAAGTATTTATTTTATTTAAGAACCAGTTTGGTCACCGACCCAAAGCTTCCCCGAGTAATAAACAAGGTACTATATATAAGTACTAGTATGTGATGCTCGTGCAACGCATGGGCGGAGAAGCTTCTTTTGTTGGTAAATAATAAATGATAAACAACTAATAAGTTTATAAAAATAGGGTTTATAGCATATAGCTGATAGCGGATAAACTATCAAATTAAATTTAAAGTCTTTGATAAAATTAGCGATTAAACTAGCTGATAAATGTAAATTGACATAAAATGATATATTTAATTAATTATTATATTTCTTTAATCAATATTATATTAAATATTAAATATGGTAAAATATTTATAAATAATAAAATAATTATTATTATACCAACGTCCGTTGGTCCGATTGGCAATTGCGTCAATATCATGGTACCAAAAAAAAGCTAATTATTATTATATTTATAAGTTAAAATTTTAAATTTATCTCTTAATGATATTATTTATTTATTTAATTAATATCTACTGTGACCTTATTAAAATAATTTTTATTGGTTAAAAACATTATATTTAAATTTATTTTATTTTATTTATAGTTGTATTTATTTACTTGTTTATTTATTATCATTAAAATAATTTATTCATTGGTAAAAATAATTTATTTTTTTAATTATTATTATAATAATATTTTATTTTATTTAAGAGATGATAGGGAAGGAATTTAATAAAAATAATGAGGGTAAAAATGATAGAAAAAACCATACGCTATCCGCTATAAACTCAAATGTTACTTCAAGTAGCATTTGAAAAAACGCTAAATATTACTGAAAAAATGCTAAACGCTACTCGTTACCAAATACTTTTATTTTTTTTAAATTCGCTGTCCATTAATCAAATCTATTAATCGCTATCAAATGAGATTTGCCAAATAGAGCCTAAGTGTGTGAGTAAACTCAACAGCTAAAACTTCAAACTCATGTAGAAGGGCTGTGTTACCTCTTTTTATGGCTGTGTTTTCGGATCATATGGAAGTTCCCCGGACAACCTTCAAACAAACTGACTATTGATTTGGCCTTCAGACTTCAGAGCAAATCTTGAATTTGCAGATTTTTTTTGGGTACAGAAATCTTTTTTTTTTTGGTCAAATGGGTACAGAAATCTTGATTTTGCAGATATTTTTTAATGGTCATCCCATTTTATATCCCAATTCCCAAACGAACTCCTGTCCCAATTCCCAAACGAACTCCTGAAGAAAATTCAAAGAGGGCCAATGCAAAGTACACCCCCAAATTGCTATACACACCCCTCTTACATTTTTTTGCATCGAAAAAGACAAAAATGTCATCACCCTCATAAACCATTTTTTCCGTGTTTTTCTGACTTTCCGAAAATGAGTATATATTTTTTACAGTAAAAGCTGATTTACCGTATGGGTACAATAGTTTAAGAACATCACACGTTATAAATCAAGTTACATCATGCAAAACATCAAAATCCAGGCAATAATAATATATCCACATATTGGAATTCTGGAATTCTAGAACAAGAAAAGAAAAAGATTAAAATTCACATGCACAAACTGATCATTTGTGGAGCAAGAACAAATTTTAGTACTCTTGTAGCACTTACTCCTTTACCAGTTAATGTTCTTAACATAACATTTTTCTCCTTAAGTATTTTAAAAAAAGAAAAAAAAAATAAACATACATACTAGGTGTCACAATTTTATTGTATGGAAGGAGCACTGGAAATTTTTTCGTGGCCCAAAGGGACAGACTAAAGAAAACTGCAAAGTAGTAAGACTCTGTTTGGATTGGCTTATGCAGAGTTTATCTACTAACAAAAGTATTTGTTAGTGTATTTAACAGAGTTTATGAAAATATTTTATGGCTGATTCATAAGCTGTTTTGGACTTATTTTCATAAACTCAGTTTATGAAAACAACTTATATAAAATCAGTTTCACTATATTCTTTATTCGATTATAAAAATAACTTATAAATAAGTGCTTAAATAAACTGTTTATCAAAACAGACCTTAAGTTTTACGTTCATAATTTATTATTTCTTGTTGGTTTAGGGAGGGAAAAAGAAGCAAGTTCATCGTAGCTGTATTGGTGTGGATTACATAATAGTTATACAACCAGGGACAGAGCGTGAAAAGGTTCACAAAGTGGCCTTCTTAGGCTATCTCGAAGGAAAAACTCATTTTGGGTTCTTAAATGGGTTTCACATGGTTATATCACATATTTTTACATTTTCTAGCATAAACACTCAATAAACACCTAACTCTTTCAACCCAGCAACTTTAAAAAATTTACTAAATGAGTCTTACCAATAACTGCACATCCAATTAAAATTCACAAATACACGTAGTCACGCAGGACTCACCAAGAGAGAGGAGATAGAGAGTGTTTGTACAAGCACCACTCCCTATTAAGCACTCTTCTTTTTTCTCTCCAATAAAAGTACTTAATAAACACCCACTAAAAACCCTTTAAGTACTCCAATTGAAGTGGTCCTTATAGCTTATTGGGCTGGACTGACCCATCTGTTTTGAACAGATTCCTTCAGAGTTCAAAAATAAAATACAGACCAAAAAAGAAAGAAGACAAAAAGAAGAGTTCAAAAATAAATAAAAAAAAAAACTTGACCAAAAAAAAAAAGGCTAATAAAGCTTTTTTTTACCAAAAAAAAAAGCTTCACCTTGCACCCATTTTTATGCACGCTCTCATTTTATTTGGAGACACTTCGTAGACGACTTGTGTTGACTTCGTTGGCTCTCTTGAATAGAGACGGTAAAGGCGAGCTTTCCCTGTATTTTTATTATAGTGCAATTTATATGTTTTCCTTGCGGTTTTTTTATCAAAGTAGTGCAATTTCTTTTTGTATTTACCGATTTGGTATAAGTTGAATTTTTTTTATCGATTTGAGGTAAGTCGTATTTGTCGTTGTCGACTTCCAAAGTGAAATCTATAATAGGATTATAGACTTGTTATTTTTTTTATTTTTTCTGAAAAACAGAAGTCTACAATCTCATTGTAGACTTCTATTTTTTTTGCCATTGACGACTTGGAGAAGTTACGGCAAAAAAAGCAGAAGTGTACAATGGTATTGTAGACTTCTGCTTTTCAGAAAAAATAAAAAAAATAGCAAGTTTACAATCCCGGGATTGTAGACTTCACTTTGAAAGTCAACAATGACAAGTATGACTTACCCCAAATCGGTAAAAAAATTTCAACTTGCACCAAATCGGTAAATACGAAAAGAAATTGCACTACTTCTGTAAAAAAGCATTTTCTTGCTTTCTGAAAATTAATGCGCTACGTACAGTGATGAGAAAAATGTTCTATAAAGATGTAACTTCGATGAGCATGAACAAGAAAATCAGAAATTCGGCATGTTGATTTTTATTATTTTCTGTTTATTAATTTTCTTTATTGCCTGTATTAGATATCCATTATTTTTTTATTATATTGATTTCAATTCGTGATAATTAATTTCACGCTTTATTATTTTATATAAGAACACTACACACACGCAATCAAAGTGAATGTATGACCCAATTCGGGCATGTGTTGTGAGCTATAAGGTGAATGGTTATGAATTATGATAAAGAAACTTCACTTGGGGAATCTATAAAAAGATTTGTATAGAGAAAACAACCACCTCAATTAGTTGGAACTTGGAAAGTCATTTGGAAAGCGAACTAATTAAGAAGAGAAGAGATATATATGAGAAAGAAAGTGAACGGGCCGGTGGTGGTGAAAATAAAAGTTAAAAAATTGAAGTGTCAACGAGTTGTGGCGTAAATGCAGACGACATATATGAAAATTCATCAAAAAAAAAAGACTACATATATGAAAATGGATAATGATGGAAGCTTTGATATAGTAGTGGATGCTGAACATTAATGTTTGATGCAGTACTATTGATGATGGTAAATGATGGATGATTATAGATGTGGTTCTGGCGAGACCAGATCATTGTCCGTCCCCACTAGACTGTTCCATGCATTCGTCAAAGCGGTCACTGATCGTCTCCTGTATCAATGTAATGTATGTATGTATATATAGCTGAAAGCGTTGCCGTGGCATCGAGGCCTTTCCGATGTGGTACTGTTCATTTCCGTCGCCCACATTGCCGTGCAACATTTTCCTGCCATAATCTTGCTGCCTACACGTATGAAATGACGTTTGTTTTGTATTGGGTACAATATTTCTGCATGGAAAAGGTTATTAATTTTCACACTAATTAAAAGAGAATAACTAATCAATGGAAAGTTATAATCAGAGATTAGGAACAGCACTAATTACTTATGTATGTGGCTTTTAAGGAAAGATTGGTGGGGCAATTGGGATATTGCTCCAATTTTATCGGAATTATCTTCGTTCATTCCCTATATGTATACTGTTCTATTCATATTCCATGTAATTAGAGGTAACTGTTAGAAAGGGGTGGGTTGGTAGGTAGAATGGTTTTCAGAAAATGACTTTCTGGCAACCTCACCTTGTTTGTTTGCATCCCTAAAGCCACACCCGACAATATTTAAACAGCTAATTATTATATTATTATATATGTGTACAATATTGCGCTAGCTATTAGTATATTTTTCTGATCATTTGAGTCATTGCTAGCTTGTGCAGTCGTACACGGAAACGACATTGGTCCGCGCGGCTCTACTATATTCTGTCGTACACGGAAACGACATTGGTCCGCGCGGCTCTACTATATTCTGGCAACTTCACCAAAGAGGGGGTTTGCTAGATAGATATTAGATAGATAGAAGCATACATTTGTGAAATATATATATATATATATATATATATATATATAATATCATTATTGATAATATTAATTGACTATTGATGTTGTCCTCCAAAGGTTAATTAACCCAACTATATATAGATTAATTGGCATGCAGCAGACATTGCAGCACATCTTTAGCTCAACCAAATTAATTGTCTCTCCATAGCACATGGTTTTGTTGGCAATAATTAATTGAATCATTTCATCTGACAATTCTAAACCATATCCATATGCATCCAGCAGATTCTTGACCACACGAACCCGTTGCCTGTTCTGGTTTGGAGACAAATTTCAATTGTGTGTTTGTTTTTTCATTCAACCCCACTCAAACGTGGTTTGAAAAAAAAAAAGTGTTACTTTTGCTTTGAATGGTATTGGGATGTATTTTAGATGATAATCCAAACACACATATGGTCTCGTATCGTATCATATATAATTTGATATAATATTAAACACCAATCTTTACATATGATTAAAATTACTCATAGATCTTTATATCGAAAAAATAAAATTACTACATATAGAATATTTTTCACTTGAGCGTTGATCCGATGCAACGAGCCAACGACCTCCTCCGGTGACAACATAGATCTGTCCTTGCTTAACATTGTTATCACTTATCAATAATAAATATTCTAACTAATTTTATTTTTTTATAACAACACATGATTTAGATCCTTTCAAGTGATATCGTTAGGTGGTGATATCGTCTCCCATTCGTGATATCAAGTGGGCCCATTCTCGGACCGAATTTTAGGCCCATAAAAAAGGGCCCGCTTCATTTCCTCGTAGAAGATCCTTTCATTTCTGTCTCGCTTTTTCCTTTTTGGATGGTGACTTTGCCTTCTCATATCTAATTCTTCTTTGTTTTTTCCTTGGCGGTGGAGAAACTGAGGCATCACCTAAAGTAGCAAAGACCAAGATTCAAGAACGTTATATTTTCCCTTTCTTGGTAAAAATAAAAGTCTAGAAATTATTATAGTTTTGTTTGTCTCGATGATGTTAAAACCGTAAGGTTACCTTTCTGATGTTAGCCATTGATCATTCAGACTTCAGATTCATTAAAATAAATGATCAGTTAGAAACTAATATATATCACATGTTACAATTTTACTTGTTTATTATTTACTATAATTTGGAACACAGACTACAATGTAATAGTCCCCCACACTTGTGGGTTACCTAAACCTTACAGTGCAACCCAATTTTTCTGATGTTAGTCAATGATCATTCTGTTCTCAAATTAGTAGGTTACCTTAACAGTACTACACAATTCAGAAATACTAGTTAAAAAGTACTATAATCTAATATTTGGTGTAACAACTTTACTTGCTTAGCATTTATTATAGTTTATAAGACAGACTATGATGTAATAATCCTCTATCACTTGTGGACAGATACTACGTTTTGCTGGTTTGTCCATTAATAAAGTTTCCATGATATAACTTATGTTTCATTCATGATGTTTCTCATAGCTAATGATTTAGGTTGTTTTTCATTGGGAGTAACAAGGATATGTAAGTAAACATCATTGACAAGGAGACAGAGATGCTAATTAACAGTATTAAATGTCTTTTAATGGACATTATAATGGCAGGAAAAGTTGACCCCGAAAGAGATACAAAAGCAAAAACAATGACCTCATACAAAAAAAAATGTCAATAGAGCTAGAGGTGTTATCACTGTCAATAGGGAATGGAAATGTACAGGGGAGTAGTCCTCAATGAATAAGCATATTTCAATATCACCAATTTCTTGGCCACTGGATTTTAAATTCTAATAAAGACTTTATGCAACATTTGAACGTGAAGTAATAATAAATAGGGAAAGTGGCCTTAAAAACAAAGAGGGGATGACAGAGGATGATGTTATTATTGAAGCTTGATGCCACACACCACCTAAGTCCACATGTAACCAGAAAGACCAAAGAAGTCAACATCATACATCAAGCAATCAGGTAAAAACTAAGCTATATTGACTCATCAAGAAAAAATTATTTAGACGAAAGCAGTAAAGTACTACAGATACAATCCAAAGAATCCTTTATCAAAGTATTTGTAAACTAAAAACCAATAATATAGAACAGACCATAAGAATATAATCAAATATATGTATTTGGCATTTGTATGGTGAAACCAATTAAATCAATTTGATATATGTTCGGATATGTATCACTTGGATAACCAACAATTTCTTAGCTCAAACGAGAGGATATGCTGATAATGATTTGATTAGACATATTTCCTGTGGTATTGTATATTGATGTTGTCTTAAGGATTTTGATTTTTACTAGTTTTCCCTTGTTTATTGCAGATATGGTAGTCTTATGGTGATCACAAAATCTTATCAATTGATAGGGTAGATTTTGAAGGATTTTAAGGATAAGAAATTCAAATTTTTAGCTTTCAGTCAATAAGCACTGTCTTGCAGCATGACAGTAAGCACAGTCGTGTACCTATCAGGAAGCAACAGGGATTAACATAGGAAAGTAAGAATGGCAATAACAAACTTGTGTACGGCAATGCCAATCAGCACGCCCTTACTTGTTGAATAAAGTGTGATGCCAATTTTTAGTATTGGCTTAAGCACAACCATGCTACCTTCTTTAGTTGGGTTTATTCTGTTATGCGGGCTTAATTAGTTGGTTGATTGACAAGCAATCGTATTGTAACTAATTAATAAAACTACAGAATAAAACAAGTTTAAGATTATAGAATGACTAATTCATCATACTTTTCTTACAGTCAAATTGACCAATTAATGCGAGTCTCTATTGATTTTCTATGGGCCAAGTTTACTGCCTTAAAAAAAGGTGCAGTCAACTTACATTTCAGCACCATTAATACAAGTGTGTGTTTAGGGACCAATGCTCCTTAGAGAACAGGTAAGTTCTGCACAAGATGGATATTGTACACGTAATTATTACTTACGGTTGGGATTTAAATTCTGGAGGCTTGTGACAGTAACCATATTCACATTATTGTAGTTTTGGCAGCTATAGCATAGTTACAATAATGCAGTTTTGAATATGACAACCGTTCATTGTGTTGTTATTTCAATTCGTGGTGGTTGTTTTTTTCTGCATATTTATTTGCAGCACAATCTGATCATTAGTCACATCTCAATCCTGCTTTAGAACTGATTACTTGTGTAAACAAGTGTGAAGCCAAGGGCACTACAAGAAGCCGCAGATATTACTACAGTATTGGCTATTATTGATCACATTATAAAAAGCATAAGCTCTAAATACAATATTTCATTAGGAATAAGGATATTATAGGGTCCAGACAAGCCAACATGCTTCTTGAACAGAGTATTACATAGTCAAAAGTTCAATGTTATGGAAAACTTGCTAATTAAAGTAAGAAATTAGTGATCTAATTAATGATGTTCCGCAACAACACGTCAGGGAAGGCAAGCAATAATTTAAAGTATGCCACATAGAAATATGGACATGATGAGTGATGACATTATAAAAACTCACCAATCATCACAAATCCACGTGAAGGTCAATAATGGCGTGACACTGGTTGGTTTACCGCAGAGTGGAGCTAAGGAAGGAAAGCAAAGTGGCCGAATTATTGTTCTTTATGTGATGGAGTATAAGATTGTTTTAATTTCTTTTAACCCTTTAATATATTTTATTTTAGATGAAAACAGCAGGTATGCATTGAGTATGTAGTTTTGAGGGTTTTAAAGAAAAGAAACGTGGGGTGTGTCAAATACAGGGGACATCAACAGAAGACATGTAACGGCCTTCCAAGGATTTATATTTATCAATTATATTAATTATTAAGAACACACTTGGAAGGGAAGGTTCCCTTCAACATTTGTACGTGTCATGAATAAATTTGTATTCCAAGTTCACTCTACAATTTTCGGAACTTACATATGGTATTTTAATATTTGGACGGGATATCTCTAATGTGTGTAATTCCCTTTCAAAAGATAAAGTAAACAATTTTAATAGTTCATCAAATTAACCAAAGAGCGCAACACTGATGAGCAAAATTAATATATACTAGTAAAAATGGATAAAGGGAACCGTTTAGAACTACGTAAAAATATAATAGATTTTGCTTAAACACAAGTAAATAGTGTATAAATTGCACACCAAAATAAAGTGTATAAATTATTTATACCCTGGAAAAAAAAATGGGAAATTTGAAAAGAACTTCATGAGAACGCAATGTCCATGCACATATCTAGATAAACTCATACTACTCTCCGTTTATAGCTT
Source organism: Glycyrrhiza uralensis (assembly GCA_030159175.1). Taxonomy (NCBI): domain Eukaryota; kingdom Viridiplantae; phylum Streptophyta; class Magnoliopsida; order Fabales; family Fabaceae; genus Glycyrrhiza; species Glycyrrhiza uralensis. Next base: position 56,237,298 of record BRZY01000001.1, on the reverse strand, counting down.
TCTTAATAAATGTTCCTTCCGTGCGTGTATCAAAAATAAAAATAAATGTTCCTTCCGTGTGTTTACTTGTTAATTCTTGTACACAATCGTTAAAAAACGATGCAAGTAATTGGGTTGTGGTTGTCGCTACATAAAAAAGGTGTCCATGCAGCCAGCTGCTCTATATAATCGATCGACAGGTAGGGTGTCAAATTTCAACCCTCTTTTGGCTCTCACAAATACACATCCAAATGAATTATGGCTCCGTCCAAATCTAGTCTTTATCTTCAAGTTGTTGGAGGGAGGAATCGGAAATTGATTGATTGAACCCCACCTTTTTAATGGTGCCATTACAGTGCCTACTGAAATTGGACCCATTGGGAGGAAAAATATTGTGGCTACTCTTTCCTAAGTGGATAATACCAATGCACTTGGAATAGCCCCGTTGAAGATATTGTTGAATCACCTGGATGGTGACCTTAGTGGCTCAATCTTCTCCCTTCAACTTCCTTTTTCTCGGTTTTTTCTCCCCCCTACTAGTGACTCACCGCACGTAATTGAAAAGTGATGGCATTTAACATGGACAAGTTTATAGTACTGGTCCAAAATATATATATATAGATGAATTATGAATTCTAAAGTGAGAGGAAAACTAATTCCTTTAATGATAAGGAAGAATTTTTAATCATAATTAAAATATATTAGTAAATAATTTAAAGAATTGAGATTGATTATATTTATCTGATCATCTTAACTCCTTCAAATTATTTAATAATATATTCTACCGTTGAGAATTTCTCCTCACCGGTGAGAGACTTAACAGCCTCACCTTAGAATCCATTATATGTATATATATATATATAATATATACACACACTAGTTTTATTTTTTTATTTTTCTAAAAATACCCCTTTTGGTGTCTCTCGTAAATATGAATATTGCATTAAATGAATGGTATAATTGAAAAACTAGTATTTAATTTATTTGAAATTGGTAAATGTTGCTTATATTTTGAACAAAAAAAAGTGTCTTTGTTGCTTATATTTTGGACTGGAAGGAGTGTAATAATTTTATATATCATAATTTACAAAGAGAAAAAGGTTAAAAAGTTTTTTTTTCCTTATTTAATAGAAAAGAAAACTAAACTGTCAAAAAAGAAAAGAAAACTTGAGAAATATTTACGTTAACTATGGATTGTGTAATATTTTTCCATGATTATGTATGTCAAATTTCAAATAATTTAGAAACTCATTAGTATGGTATTTAATAATAAATATTTATTTATTTTTTAAATAACATACATATATATTAAAATAAACTAGAAAAAATTAATTTAGCTAGGGATAATTAGTGAGGAAAAACATAAAATCCATCTCTCACTAAATTTTGTGACGCCAGAATTAGTGATAGATTTAACTTTTTTTGTCTCTAATTTTGGCCCTAATTCATTCTTTTATAGTAATGAAGTGTTATTTAATTTTTAATTTGTATAAAATCTTATAAACTTAATTTACTTTATAATAACTTTCAATGGTTGAATTAGATAATTTTACATTTTATGAAAAAAATAGTAAGTAGCATAAATGTAAAAAATTGACATATAATATCAATTGATCATGTCTCATATATATATATATACACACATAGATAGAATTAAGTCATCTAACAGAAATTATGTCCTCCCAAATTCCTCCTTTTTTTTCAATAAAATACTAATTCATGAACGAGGAATATGGACCTCCTCCCTTCGATCATTTTTTTTTGTTTAAATAAGTTTTTGGTCCATGTAAATATCTAATTTTTTATTTTAGTCTATTAAAAAAAAGTCAAGCTATTTTAGTGCTTTAAATTTTTTTTTTTGGTTTTAGTCCTTTTAGTGAATTACCACTGTATTGTGCTGATGTGACGCTAATGTATGTCCCTGTCATCACTTGACACGTCATTTAAAATTTATAAGGACCTGCTGATTAGGACTGTCTTCCTATCACGGGACTAAAATAAAAAATCATAATTTTTATAGAGTCTAACTAAACAACTTAAAATTTTTATAGGGACTAAAGTACATCAACTGAGTCCAAATTTATAAATACAAGTTGCTCCTCCCTCCCTATTTCCCCTTCGTCCCCCACCCCCATCCCAACCACCACCTCCACCTCCTCCTCCTCCTCCCACCACCCCCCTCCTCCACCACCACCCCCTCTCTCCCCTCCTTTTCCCTCCTCCTCTCACCTCCACCACCACCACCACCTCCACCACCCCCACCCACACCCACACACTCTCTCTCTCTCTTCCCACCACCCAAACACACACACTCTCTCACTCTCTCGTTTTCTCTCTCTCTCTCTCTCCCCACCACCACCCAAACACACTCTCTCTCTCGTTTTCTCTCTCCCTCCACCACCACCACCACCCAAACACTCTCTCTCGTTTTCTCTCTCAACTCAACTCAAGGTATATATATAGCATTAGAAATAGAACAACAATAAAAAGGAGAGAAAACGAGAGAGAGAGAGAGTTTGGGTGGTGGTGGTGGTGGGGAGAGAGAGAAAACGAGAGAGAGAGAGAGTTTGGGTGGTGGTGGTGGTGGTGGGGAGAGAGAGAAAACGAGAGAGAGAGAGAGAGTGGTGGTGGAGGAGGAGGAGAGAGGAGGAGGGAAAAGGAGGAGAGAGAGGGGGGTGGTGGTGGAGGAGGGGGTGGTGGGAGAAGGAGGGGGTGGAGGACGAAGGAAGGAGGAGGAGGAGGTGGTGGAGGAGAAAGGGAGATTAAAATCAAAATCTCAATTTTGAGAAGGACTAAATTCAAAACTTAAAATTTTTATAGGGACTAAATTCAAAACGTAGATAGGCTACATCAACGTTTTCTGCCACGTAGGCATGCCGACTGGGTCATAATGTGCCACCTAGCACTAAAATGACCAAAACCAAAAAATAAAATTTAAAGGACTAAAATAATTTGACTTTTTTTTAATGGACTAAAATTAAAAATCGAATATTTACATGGACCAAAAACTTATTTAAGCTTTTTTTTTTTTTATAATTCTGAAAGCATATCATGGTGTGTTGTGATCCTAATCATCTAAGAAAGAGTACAAAAAACCATATAAAGACCTATAACCCCACCAAAGGTGCTCTCTCTCCCTCTGATCTCCCTCGGCCAAGTGGATCCATAAAAAAGATATGCATATATATTTCAGTCATTTTCTAAAGGAATACTAAAGAAAAAAATTTCATACACACTTAATGAGTGTTTGTACCAAAAGAAATATAAGAAAGATATAAATATAATAAGTAATGTGATATGATATGATAAAAAAAGATAAAAATATATTAATATAAATAGTGTTAGATGGATAGTAACACCGTAGCATATTCATGCATTAGTGTTCTCACATACATCTATTTTTTGGCTAGTGTTACAAAAAAGAAACAGTTCATGATCAAAGTTGTATAGGGAAGAATGGCCCCTTCACTAGCTTGATCAAAGACCTGCCTTTAAAGTTGAGTCTTAAAGACAAGATTAAAGAGGAATTAACTAAATCCAACTCAAATTAAACACTTTTAATTTAATTTGCCGTCACTGGTGATTATTTTTGTGGGCACCATGGACCACCCATGTGCACGTACGCCTATCTATCTATCTATCTATCTATCTATCTATCTATCTATCTATCTATCTATCTATCTATCCATCATGCATATGATCATTCCATTGGCGTGTCGAGTGGCAGAGGCAACCGAATTTAAAAAGAGTGGAATCATTCCGTTTGCTTCCATTGCTAAATCCTGAATACTTTGATGTAAGGGTTTAATTATCATGGCCAAACATTACATCTTTAGCTATAAGGGCAATATGCACATATGTCATCAAGGATCTTGTACTGTGTCACAATTCACAAATATCGTTGATGATAGCATATATATATATATATATGTGTGTGTGTGTGTGCGGGAAGGGGGCTGGTGATTTTAGTAATGGCAGACACTTATCTTTTTATTTCGGTTTACTGCCGGTGCTTCTTGGCAAAAGTTTGTTCCTCCAAATCAGCAAAATAGCTAGCATTGAACGTAGCCTATGAGTTTAGTTGTATCATCTTCAGTGACGGGATATTTCACTAATCATTTTCAGCTTTTCTTTGCTAATATATATCCCACGTGTCGTTATAAGATCTATGTTCTTAACGTTTTTTTAACATGACCCATATCATGTATGAGATATATAATAAATATTAATTATTTGATTAATTTTAAACTTTAAAATAAAGTATAATAAAAAATATATAAATTATAACTGAAATATTTAATCTTGTCAAAAAAACACTGAAATATTTAAATAAATACTATAAATAGACATATAAAAAATGCAAATCCACAATAAAATATGCTTAAACGCATACAACACGATAAATACATACTAATTAAATTCTTAAAATATATAAAACCTTAATTACCTGAAAGTCTTCTTACTCCTCCTGATATTCATCCAACATAAAAACCACTGAAGTGAAATGGGGAGAGTGAGAGAAGCAGAACAGAACTTTACACAGCGGTCGGAGTTGAAGGTAGGTGCACCGATAAAAGCTGCAACACCTTCACATGTTGCTCCACCCTTCCTTTCCTCCCCCTCACTTTTCCAGATTCTCCGCTGCTTCCTCCCACTTATCTATCTTATTATTAATTTATTTATTTATTTTCTTCCCTCCTTTCAATTCTCTTAGGCTATAGTTGGATGGATTTTTGGAGGAAAAAAGAGAGGAGGGTTTATTTTAATATTTTAGTTGTATAGATATAAAAAAATGATGGAAAAAAAATATTTTAGAGTCCTCCAAAATACTCTAAAACCCTTCAAAGTCTTCTTTTAGTATATTTTTAAAAACCTTTTAATTTGAGAAAACTCAAAAAATATACTAGAGATGTGACTTTAGAAGATTATCACATACTTTTTAAACACTCAAATAAATAAAATATTGATTACAAACTCTCCACTTCTCTCCAAAACTCCCAAATACACCCTTAAACTATATTTAAACGAGAGGGTTTTGGAGGGGAAGGGAGGGGAGAGTCCCAACCCTTCCCCTCCAAAACCCTCATCCAAACATAGTGGTTACGTCCTATATTCGTATTGGCCTGCACTACACCGTACGCCTATTTTCTTGCTTTATTTTATAGTATAATTTCTTCTTAAAAACATATAGAAGATACAAGAGAAAAATAAAATGAAATAATATATTACGTTATTTACTTAAAATAAAAAATATTATATATTCACTTAAATGTAATAATGCTTCTTATAATATCAAATTATGCGTGATGGAACATGCAATATATTTTTCATGCACATGGACATTTTATTAGATTCAAAAATCGAGTTTGCTGAAAGTTACTGTGATTAAGCTAGTTGCTGAAATTGGAAGATGTTGATCGGTGGTGTTCTGGTTGTGGTAGATTGGCTGTTTTTTTTAGTTATTTAGTTTGTTGTTTATGTTTGAAGTCTGTTATTTAGTTCTGTGTTCTTTAGCCCTTTGTTTGGTTGAGAAAAGAAATTGAGAAGAGAAAAATAGGCGAGAGAGAGTGTGAGAAGAAAGAAAGAGGTGAGAAATATGGTAGATTTTTGAGATTGTTTGGTACGAGAGAAAAAAAATAAAAGAGAAAGAAGTATGGGTTTATCTCTCTCTTCGTTTGTTAAGATAGAAAGTTAAAAGAAATAAATGATATCATTCTTTTAAAAGACAAAAATGCCCTCTAATATTTTAAAATGTTTCACACCAAAAAAGAAAAGAAAAAACTTATATCATTATATTTAAAAAAATAATATTTTTCACTCAAAAGTAAATTTAATTAATAAATATAAATATTATTATATATAAAAGAGAAGTATTATCATGCTTAAAATTTCAATCTTTATATATTAATTTAAATTAATTTTAATTTACCAAAAAAACTTAAATAAATTTTTCTTAATTTATAAAATACTAAAAATGTATGCCTAGTTCCCTCACCTGATTCCCAGCACTGCTGTGCCCCCACCCTTTGCAATTTGTCTTTCTCGTAACTCATCCACCGGCACCCATATCATGCCCATCCCAGCAACATCCAAGTTAAAGCTTTTTCTTTAATTATTTAGAAGCCATTTATTTGATTATCGCAAGTTAATAGTTCATCGCCAGCCATTCGATTTGTCTTCTTCCTCTTCACATAGATGGTTGCTCTCTGGCTGCGACATTGTAGACTGTTCATAAACTCGAGAAATTATGATAATTACGAAGGTCGGAGAAAGGATAAGAAGGTAATAATAAAATATTGAAGCATTCTCTCTCGGCTTTCTTCGCTCTTTCTTCGCGAAAGTGTGAAGAAGAAAAAACATATGGGACCCACAGTCATTTCTTCTTTCTCTGCCATTTCTTCGCTGTTCCAAACGAGAGAGAACCCATATTTCTCTGCTATCTCTCTCTTCGGTCTTTCTCTCTTCTCTGTTTCTTGCATACCAAACACAGGGTAGGTGTTGTGTGCCGGTTGTTTTTGGTTTTATTTGTGCTTTTATTTGCGTTTGGTTGGTTTATGAGTGATTTACAGCAGCATGTCATGGATTGAATAGTTGTATGTGTATAAACTTTGTATATGCTGTGGGTTTGGCCTGTGAGTTTGCCCTTCTGATTATAGATGTCATACGGCGGGGTTTATTCTGTTTCTATGAATCTGATCATTTGACCAAAAAAAATAAAAGCTAGCGATAAGAAATTTATATATCAAAATGTATTGTCATGATAAGAAATATATATATATATTCTCATTATTGTACGAGATAAAAAAAAATCCACTAGGACTTGCTGGCCATGGGAATGGGGTCAGGGTCATGTCAAACTCCGATTCCAGGGTGTGTTCAATTTATTGACTTGATCCCCCCCCCCCCCCCCCCCCCCAAATTAAGAGGAAATTAAACGAGTACAGACTTATTTAGATTTTCGTTTTTTATTTGATATCATAAATTTAAAAAAAAAATAAGGTAGGACATTTTTCATTTCCAATTTAAATTATTTTTGTATTTTATATTAAGAAATTATTAAAACATTTATTATATATATATTGATATTTATAAAATAAACCATAGAAAAATTTGAAGTAATTATATATGAATATGAATAATTAGTTTTAAATTTCATTTATGCATTGTTAAAAGAATAAAACATCAAAAATAAATATTTAAATAAAAAATTAAGTAGACAGTGCATATATATTATACAAATTGAAGGTTATAATTGTGTCATATATATCATGTATATTCATTAGTAAATTAACAGTAATTAAACAAAAGAGTCAATTAATAAAATAATCATAATAGTTGAGAATAATAAAAAAATATGAAAACTTGTAAAATAATAAATAGGAATATTTTAGTTTAAAATTTACCCTGTTAATTATTTTTTAATCTGTTGGCAAAACCTTAAATCAACAAAAAATATGAAATAGAGGGAGTATTTAACACCAGTTACTTTCAATGCCTTTTCATTTCAAAAGGTAAAAATCCAGGGAGAAAGACACAAGTCACAAGAATGAGAGGGATTCCTACCGATAAGGAGAAAGACACAAATCAAGTAGTTTTTGTTTGACAAAGACACAAATCAAGTTTTAAAATTAGCACTGTATTTATAGCAAAACCATCTATTCAACGTTTTAAATTAACTAAGGTAATTATTAATTAATTTCTCCTAAGGAGGAATCAAACCTTCGACATGTGAAGATCTCCAGCTTTTGCGGCTAGTGGCTATCGTAGCGGAATTGGATTTGGTGCAGTACCTGCAATCATGCAGTCACAATCCGGACCGTCAATTTTGATCAGACGAACGAGAATAAATTGAGTTTAAAATTTGAATAAAATAGAGGATAAATCGTGAACCGATCGATTTTGATCCGATGATTACCCATGCATTGGCTGCATGACTACAAAAAATTTTCGACTGCAGACAATCCGGGTCCATATCGTAGCCTGTATGTAATAATTATCGTTTCCTTTACTTTCTCGCATACTTCTTTTATTAGCGGGAGAATCAAATACTGATTATCAACGACACGAAGAAAACTTTTAAAAACTTTTTGAGAGTCTTTAAGATATTACGAAATGTGGGTGAATTTTTTTTTGGCAATTTCTACGGTCTAGTAATAAAAATAACAATTTCGATACCGTTAGTTTTGTAATTAAAATTTTTAAAAAATATTTTATAATTCAGTTTTTAAATTTTTATTTAAAATTATGAATAACGAAGAGCATTCGATTTCAATATAAAGTGTGAAACGTCTTGATAACCTATATTGGGTAAACAAAATAAAGCATTGCAAAAACAGAAAAAAATAACCATAAAATAGAAGAGATATGATTTAATATAAAAGAAATACAGTTTTTTAAAAAAGTAACGTGACATGGCAGAATTTTATTTTATTATTGATTAATAAAACAACGGTTCTAAAACCGCTGTTTTATCAACAACAGTGTAGAAGTCTCCTTTTTTTTCTCCCGGTGGGGGTGTGATTATAGCTGAACGATCACAAAGGTAACAAAGTGCCCTTATGATTTTCGCTTATCACTGAAGAATAAAAGTGAAATGAAAATAAGGAATACATATGACAATTTAAAAACAATATAACAATTTTACAATTAATTAAAAATAAAAATAAAAAATAGAGCCTCAAACCAAACTGATTCTAATTTTCTTATATAGTAATTAATTTATTTTAAAATTTTGGTACTATTTAACCGTAGTCAACAGAAAATCATTTCCTCATATCGCTTTGTTTCTCTCCCAGATATGTGTATTCACACAATTTTTGATTTAACGGGAACGTATTTTTTATTTTACTTAAATGATAAATTGATACTCAAAATTTTATTTTATTTTTGATCAAAAAATTTTATTTAAATATACACTTAATATTTTCGTCAATTTTATTATTTATAAACGAAATTCAATTTATTATTTTTACCCCTAAAATTTGAGAAATAAAAAACTATAAGTCAAAAATTTAGTCTGGAAAAAGTAAAGTAATGATTACGATAAACACCGTTTTGGAAACGTTTGGGCCTAGAGAATCATCAAATATCATATTATTTCATTAATGGCTTACGGTCCTGCGGGTCCAAGAATCTCAGAAAGAGGCAATACAATACAATAACAATAAAAAATTCCATAAAATGGTAAAATAATGAAAAACATTATAACTCAAAAAAATAATAATCTACATACAGAGTTCAAACAACAAGTGGATAGCCACGTCACCGACCATAATTTAAAATATTAAAATAAAACATAATCATAATTAATTAATTAACAATCTACATATGTAATATAAGTTCATGTGCAAGACAATTTTAGCAAGAAAAAGGTACTCTCTCAGTTCCTTTTTATTTATCATTTAAGGTTGTTTTACCATAATTAAGGGATCAATTAATTGATAAAAAGTTTTTTATTATATTTTTATTTATTTACTATTCTATTTGTTGGGAATAGTAATTAGTCTTTGAATTCTCAATTATGCATTAATCAATTTTATAAAAAATGTAAAAAACAATTAATAAAGTTAAAGGTATAATTGTCAAAATATAACCTTAATCTATCAAAACGACAGATAAAAAAAATAAATTTTTTTTAAAAATCTGACAGATAAAAAAGAATAAAAAAAAGTAAATTCTTTTTGCATCCAAGGACTTCTTGGTGTTAGAGCACGATGCCAAAGTAATCCACCACCGCACATGGGCGCCATCTTTTCTTTTTGTGTATTAAAGTCCCCTTTATACAATTTACCCGCCCCACCATAGGAAAAAAAAATGGGAAAATGATCATTTTGCACAAATATTTACAAGCAAAAAAAGTTAAGGAAAAATACACCACACCATAAAATGCGATTTTTGGGGTGGAATCTGAGAGTGAATATGGGGCCCAAGTTTTATAATCACGAGGAATATTGTGTCAAACCACCGGTATGTAACTATGCATCGCAATTAACAAAGTTAATACTAACTTGTGTGTTTCTGTTTATATTGTACTCTTGCTTGTTTCGTTTCACACACAGAAAAATAAAAAGCTGTCTAGCTTTGGTTTTGGCCTCGGCAACTCATACAAGGTTGTGTCTTCTCTCTGCTTCTACTTTGATCCCAGCTGCATCACCCTGCTGTGCCTGTACCCGTTTCTTGCTTTTCCATTTTGTTTACTAGCTCGTGATTATGGTGGCTGCAAGGTGATTCCTTGCTTCATATTTGTATCTGGGGGAGGATTTTTTTTCTTTTCATTTTTTCAAAGTGGCCCTTTTGTTGTTCTTTCTTTTATTTTTTGGTGTTGCTATTGAAATGGTTCTTTCTGCTGCACAGATTTTGGCTTATTGGATACCACCAGCTTCACTTGCTTTCCATTCTCTGCTGATTCGGATGGTTTCAGCTCAAAGTGTTAGTCTTTTTTGGCGTTTGGGTTCGTCCAAGTCCAACCAGGAGATTTCCATTTCTGGGGTTTACTTCTATATGGGATTTTTGGCACTGATATAGACATTTGTGTTTTGTGCCACGTGGCTTGAATCATCGGATTTTAAGAGTTCCCAGTTGTTGAATTTGGAATACTTGTGTTGTGTGAAGGAAGGTGGAGCTAGCAATTATAGTTGCATTTTCAGGGAAAAACAAAAGGGGTCAGCTTTTTGTTGATTCCACTCCATAATAGTGGATGACTTTGTTGTAGGCGCTGTTGGAGATTCTTCAACTCCGTGTTCGTTTCTGGGGCAGTGCTGCTGATATATTATTGGAGGATGAATTGCAGTTAGTATTGTTCTACTGTTGTGAAAAACTTGTGGGGAACAAGGTCAAATCTTGTTGCTAGAAAAGGCTAGGTTTTGAATTTTTTTGGATTCATCATAATGAAGGCTCCACCCAATGGTTACTTGCCTAATTCTGGGGAAGGTGGGTTTTTCCAAACTTTCACTGCATCACTATTCTCTCTCTTTCTCTGTGTTTGTGTTTTTCTATTTCATCAAACATAACCCTGCTCAGTGAATCTGCGGATGATTGTTTTCAAGGAAGATGCAGCTTTTATGTTGTTGAATTAATTTAATAGCGTTTCTTATGAGCATATGATAATGTTCCGTCTCTGAAAATTGAGTGGCTGTTGAGTGGTTTTCTTAGATGTCCGCAATAGTTGGCCAATTTTTGTTCTGAAAAATGATTAAGAGAACGGTTTTTCATCTCACTCTGTTGTTGCTGATCTTTTACCTAATTTTTCTGGAGTTGTTTGCCTTCTTCTTAGGTGATACTTTATTTTAACTTCATTTGAGTAACTGTGGCTTGCATATTTCACCTCCCTCGTTTTTCTTTATGTAAAAGTTTATTTTATTTTATTTTCTTCTGAATTAAAGTAAAAGTCCAATGAGCTTTTGTTAAAGTCCGGGTCTAACTTGTTTACATATTTTGGGAAATCAGCATATTAGTTTGGTTTGTGATCAAGTGTCGTACCAATATGGCAAATTGTAAAAAGGGGTCAATTGGTGCTGCTGAAGTTTCATTGAAAGAAGGAAAAAGAATGCACATGCTTGCATGATAGTTTTCTGCGAGAATCTGATTCCCATGTAGTCAAAAATTCGAGAAAGAAAAGGATTTTCACCTGAATTTGATAACCTTCTCAGTATATTCTTCATGGATACTGGGTCCACTGATAACAATTTCAGAAGAATGAGGAGAATTTGCAAGATCTGTTCCTTTCCTTCTGGCACTAAAAATGTCTTTTGGCAATTGCAAATATGCGATTAAGCTACTGCTCCTGAGAAATATCGGTCATTAGAGAGTTTCTGTTTTTTGTATTCTCTGATATATCTTTTTGAAGTTCTGCAACTCTTCTTCAATAGCATGCTTGAAGAAACTTTTCTGCTTGTGGACTTTATTGCGCTTTTATAAACTTCTCAATATTTATATATGTGGTCCGTGTCATCTTCAGATGGAGGAAACCTTACTTTCACTTCAAAAGGAGCATCTAGTTCTAAGGCCATGCATGATACGAAGTTTTGTGTTTCTTTGAGCTCTTAAAACTAGTTTTTGTTGGTCTTTAATAAACATGAAAAATCATATTTGTATATTTCTGCTCAATGGAGTAACGTTATGTTTGTTTTGATAACAGGGGAAAGGAAAACCATAAATTCAGAGTTATGGCATGCTTGTGCTGGACCTTTGGTTTCTTTGCCTCCTATTGGAAGTCTTGTGGTTTACTTCCCTCAAGGACACAGCGAGCAAGTATGTTTCTTATGCCATGATTGTATAAGCATATGATATTTCTTATGTTGGTTGCTGATGGAAGTCTCTTTTGACTACTGTAACTTTCAGGTTGCAGCTTCCATGCAAAAGGAGACTGACTTCATACCAAATTACCCTAACCTTCCCTCCAAGTTGATTTGCATGCTTCACAATGTTGCCTTGCATGTACGTGCACTTTCCGCTTCTGACACGGCTGTTATGCAATAATGAAAATTTGTGAAGATTTCTTTTTTTATAATTTTTATGATGTATATTCCATCAACACTGAGATATATTTTCTTTGAGCACATGCCTATATTCAGCTTCTCTGATATTTTTTGATCACGGTGCCTAGTCATCCTGATAAACTAGTTTGTGGAGAATGTGTTTTTGTAAGGAAAAAATTTCACATATCTGAATAAGATATATATTTATTATAACTCATCGTAGTTGTCCTCAGCCACATCTAAATCTTAATATTGATGTAATGATATGCGTTTTCTTATGTGGAAACTTGTACACATATGTTGATTTTTCTTGTGTATTTTGGATCAGGCTGATCCTGAAACTGACGAGGTCTATGCACAGATGACCCTTCAACCTGTAAACAAAGTAGGTTAGCTGTTCAATCTGAGAATTTGTTTATTGCATCCAGGATTTATTTCCTGTCTTTTCTTTAACATCCTCTCAAGCAAATGCTGAGTAACTACATCAAAGATTGTTTTGGTTTGCCTCTTCTACAGTATGACAAGGAAGCAATACTGGCATCAGACTTGGGTCTCAAACAAAGCCGTCAACCTGCTGAATTCTTTTGCAAAACTCTAACAGCTAGTGACACGAGCACTCATGGTGGATTTTCCGTGCCTCGTAGAGCTGCTGAGAAAATATTCCCACCTTTGGTGTGTATACAACATTCTCATTTCTCTTGAACTTTTTTTTTAGCAAGACTTGGAAGAGGTTTACGTGATGCATATGGGTGTTCGCTGTCTATGCTGACCATAAGTTTTTTTTTATAGGATTATTCTATGCAACCTCCCGCTCAGGAGCTTGTTGCGAAAGATTTGCATGATAATACGTGGGCATTTAGACATATTTATCGGGGTATTGCCACTCTAACATATTCTTCATTCATTGCTGATCTTTCTTTAACACATAGTCATTAGCATATTGTATGCTTTATAGATGCACCTTTATCATCCAGTGTTTTCTAAACCCCCGAGGCATATATTATCTTCTTAGTGGTGCAACCAGTGGCGTATCTAGGACCCGGCCGTGGTCAGCGGGGGCAATTTTTTATTGTGGTCCGGTAGTGATTGAACGGCGAATGAGGTCGGACTTTTCAGAAGAGAGAGATATGAGAAATTGAAGTGCAATTTTATTAAACTCGGATAAATCATCGACTCGGTCGAGATATTGAGTTAATTTATTATTAGTCGAAGTAGTAGATTATTGATTAAACCATATAAACAGGTGTATTTTAAATTTTGTATTATGAAATGTATATATAATAATATAATTGTCATATATATTCAACGTGTAATCTATCTTAAAACTTTTTATTCCACACAAAGGATTGCATCGCATGGAAGACACTTTTGAAATATATATTACATATAGTTGTCACAATGCTATTAATATATATCTTGGTGCAGTGGTTAAGCCTTTTTATCCTATCCCAAGGGACCTGCTTTCAATTCATAAGGAAGGCACTTTGTTGGATTTTTGTAGCAATTTTAATTTGATTTCTAGGTTACGTACTTGAGTGTGCAAGTGACTGACGTGCAGCCCTCAGCTTTGTGCGCGTCACTGTGTCAGGGACTCAGAGCAGACAGCGCAGAGCAAAAGCTGTACTGCTGGGGCAAAATAGAATAATACAGGGGTCAAAATTGGAAGCTGTGGGGGCAAAACATAATTATATAGGGGTCAAAATTGAAAAAGTATTAGTAGTAGAAGGGATTTTCAAATTTAAGTGGGGGCATCTGCCCACTCTGGACTGTATGTGGGTCCGCCACTGGGTGCAACATGTTGGTTAAACTAAAACGTGCTAAAAAAGTTGGGACTGTTAATTCGAAAAAAGGAAAAAAGAATCATTGATCTTAGAAGCATCTTAAAAATGATTTGACCAAATTATGAACATGAAAGTTGTGTAATGTATGTTTTACAAAGTTTGAATGCTAAAATTGTTAGCACATTGGCTACAGGCCAACCAAAGAGGCATCTATTGACTACTGGTTGGAGTGTATTCGTCAGCACAAAAAGACTTTTTGCTGGAGATTCTGTTCTTTTTATCAGGTAAACGTATATACATATTTGATATGTGGGAATTTCAGGAATCTTTTGAACCCCAATTGCTGAGCAAATTTTTGTTGGTTACTTTCAGAGATGAAAAACAGCAACTTCTTTTAGGTTTGAGGCATGCTAATAGACAGCAGTCAGCGCTTTCTTCATCAGTAATATCCAGTGACAGTATGCATATTGGCATTCTAGCTGCTGCAGCTCATGCTGCTGCAAATAACAGCCCATTTACTATATTTTACAATCCAAGGTACTATTTGGCATGTATGTATTGTATTATCATGCATGACATGGAGTGGCATCCGTTGAAAATATTTGTGAGCTTCTTACAGAAATCGGTCAATTTAACAGGGCCAGCCCCTCTGAATTTGTTGTTCCATTGGCCAAGTATAACAAAGCCATGTACACTCAAGTTTCTCTGGGAATGAGATTTAGAATGATGTTTGAAACAGAGGAGTCTGGAGTACGTAGATATATGGGTACTATCACCGGGATCAGTGACTTGGATCCCGTCCGATGGAAAAACTCACAATGGCGCAATCTTCAGGTATTATTAAAATGTTTATTCATTTATGAAGAAATAGATGTATTATTTGTATAATTGGATATGATTTTAGAAAAACTTATCTAACTCTATTTTCTATTTTATTTAATTGTTATGAATATGTTCCAGGCGCTTATAGTTTCTATATTTTCCAGGTTGGATGGGATGAATCAACAGCTGGTGAGCGCCCAAACAGAGTTTCAATTTGGGATATAGAACCAGTAGTGACTCCTTTCTACATCTGTCCACCTCCATTTTTTAGGCCCAAGTTCCCCAGGCAACCTGGAATGCCCGGTAGCACTACTTACCCCTTTAATTATTAGTTCAGTTTTCATTTAAAGATTTCTTAGAATCAACAACCTGGCATTATGAAAGTGAAATCAAGTTGCTCGTGTTGAATCTACAGTCTTGTTTTTAATATCATTTTGAACAGTATCACTCATAGAACCCACATTTTATTCTCCTCTGCACCCTAGCATATTGTGCATGATAATTGGGTGACTGATGATCCTTGCAATTGATTTTGCAGATGATGAGTCTGATATAGAAAATGCTTTTAAGAGAGCCATGCCATGGCTTGGAGATGACTTTGGCATGAAGGATGCCTCAGGTTCAATCTTTCCTGGTTTGAGTTTAGTGCAGTGGATGAGCATGCAGCAGAATAATCAGTTTTCTGCTGCTCAATCAGGATGTTTTCCATCCATGCTTTCATCTAATACTCTGCATGGTAATCTTAGCACAGATGACCCGTCCAAGTTATTGAGTTTTCAAGCTCCAGTCCAATCTGCACCAAGTCTTCAATTTAACAAACCTAATTTACCAAATCAAACCAACCAATTGCAACAGTCTGCAATGTCATGGCCTCAGCAGCAGCAACAGTTGCAGCAACAGCAACAGCTCCAGCAACAACATCAACAGCAGCTACAGCAGCAGCAGCAGCAGCAGCAGCAACAACAGCAGCAGCAGCTGCAGCAGCAGCAGCAGCAACAACAACAGCAGCAGCTGCAGCAGCAGCAGCAACAACAGCAGCATCAGCAGCTGCAGTCATTGATGCAAATGCCAATAAACCACCTCCAGCAGCAGAGGCAACAGCAGCTGCCTGAATCACAAAACCTGCCACTGCTACAGCAACAACTGCCTCAGCAGCTAGGACAGCAGCCACAGAAACAGCAACAGTCATCTCAAAATGCTATTATGAATAATGGTGTAGCTGCTTCTAACCAGATTACAAATCAGTTTGCACAGCAACCAGTTGCCTACGCTCAGCTTCAACAACAGCAATTACTATCAGGAGGTATCCCACCCCAGCAAAGTGTCCAATCAACCAGTAAGAATGCATTCCCACTGACATCCCTACCACAAGACTCACAATTTCATCAACAGATAGACCAGCAAGCTAGTCTCCTACAGAGGCGGCAGCAGCAGCAGCAGCAGCAGACACAATTACAACAATCTCCACTGCAGGTGTTGCAACATAGCTTGCCACAGAGGGCGTCACAACTTCTACCAGTGACTCAAATGTCTCAGCAAAACAACTCGGACCAACAACTACACCTACAGTTGCTACAGAAATTGCAGCAGCAACAGCAACAACAGCAGCAACTTCTTTCCACGTCTAGCCCACTTTTGCAGTCTCAGCTTCTACAGCAACAAAATACTAACCAACAAAACCAGCAATTACCACAGCTGCCTATATCCCAACATCAGACTCAGCAGCTTGGCAATAATGCATTCTCAACAGAAAAGCTTATCAACAGCAACAGCTTGTCTTCTTCAGCTCTTATGCAATCACAACAGCTTTCTGTGAACCAAACCCAGAGTACACAGAAATCACTCACAATTACTAGAGTTCCCTCTACACTTACAGATGGAGAGGCTCCATCATGCTCAACTTCACCATCCACTAATAACTGCCAGATATCTCCACCGAACCTCCCGAAAAGAAATCAACAAGCACCAGCTACATTAGGGGGGAGTTTAGTAGTTGAGCCCACCAGTAATCTGATACAGGAGCTTCAGGGTAAGTCTGACATGCAGATCAAACAGGAGTTCCCCAATGCAAAAGGAACTGACCAGCTAAAGTATAAAGGGACAATTACTGATCAGCTAGAAGCTTCTTCTGGAACATCTTACTGTCTTGATCCTGGTAACATTCCGCAGAATTTGCCACTATCAAACTTCTGCATGGAAGGGGATGTCCAATCGCACCCGAGAAACAATCTACCATTTGACTCTAATCTTGATGGTCTAACGCCTGATACTATGCTTTTAAGGGGTTATGACTCTCAAAAAGATCTTCAAAATTTGTTGTCTAATTATGGTGGTGCTCCAAGAGACATTGAAACTGAGCTGTCAACTGCTGACCTCAGCTCACAGTCGTTTGGACTGCCAAACATGCCTTTTAAGCCTGGTTGCTCAAGTGATGTTGGCATTAATGATGCTGGGGTTTTGAACAATGGCTTGCGGACTAACCAAACTCAACGAATGCGAACATATACTAAGGTATGTATTATATGTTCTTGGTAACTTACTTAGAACTGAACTTTGTAGTACCCTTTTTGTTGTCCTTTCTGACTATTTGGTAGTAAACTACTATAGTTGTCGGGGATGTTGCACCATTAATGTTATTCCTGAAGCAGTGTGATCTGGAAACCACCGCCTAATGCTTTAGCATTGACTGTTATGTTTTAACATATTCTTTAGCTGATGTATTCAGATGCTATGCAAATTTTGTAGGTTCAAAAGCGTGGCTCCGTTGGAAGATGTATTGACGTCACCCGTTACAAGGGATATGATGAACTCCGGCATGATTTGGCACGAATGTTTGGGATTGAAGGGCAGCTAGAAGACCCTCTAAGGACTGACTGGAAATTAGTATATGTGGATCATGAAAATGATATTCTTCTTGTTGGTGATGACCCTTGGGAGTAAGTAGTTATTTCCTTAATAGTTTGCAGGCTACTATTTCTGCGAATCCGGTTTGTTTTCTTGACCTTCCAACTTATAATTCATTGCAGGGAATTTGTAAGCTGTGTCCAGAGTATAAAGATTTTGTCATCTGCTGAGGTGCAGCAAATGAGCTTGGATGGAGATTTAGGTAATGTTCCAATCCCCAATCAGGCTTGCAGTGGAACAGACAGTGGCAATGCATGGAGGGGACAGTATGATGATAACTCTGCAGCCTCATTCAACAGGTAAGGATGTCAAATACTGACAGTTTGGACTTTGGAGCAGTCAACTTGTTCATTTTGAGTGGTGGAGAACCAACTTAACCTTTAAAACTTATGGCTGGTGCTTCTACTATATAAATCTCAAATGGAAAGGAGACATATTCATTGCAAATGATGCAGTTGGGGTACTGTAAAAGGAGGAGAACTGGACTCATAACTGCGTCCTAGTTCTCTGTCATTACACCGCTTTTAATGGTGAGAGAAGTTTAGATCCTCAAATGTACCAAGGGCAGATTCCTTTATTATTAATGTTACAGATCCTACCATGGAATCAGCTTTTCCTGTGAATGCTGGGTTAGGATTTTTTTTTTTCATTTTTTGCAAGGTACAGCAGTGTAGGCCGCTAGTGTATCATATGATCTCATATAAGAGATTAATTGTTACTTACCGCTCTGTAAATCTTGTGATGGTTGAAGTTATATACAGAAGTGAGGTGTCTAAGTGATTACTGGGACAGTTATGAATGAAGAAAAGCTAGGTTCTTTACAATCTTTTCATTTATGGGCATATTATGTTTCAATATGCAGTTAGCCATGCGTATCCAGGTATTGTATATTGAAGAGACATCTTTAACTCTTTCGTCAAAAAAAAAAGGCATCTTTGACAAAATATTTTCATAACTTGCTTCAAGTTGTAGATCTCAACGGAAACTATTCTTATTTTACCTTTTTTTTTAGTCGTATACGGTACCTTGAATTGATGGAAAGATATAAAATGGAGTCGAATGAAATAGAATCGTAGAAGGTTTAATAGTTTGCTTTAAGATCGGATGGAATTCTATGTATTTTTTTTTTCTTTCCTTCAATTTGGATGAAATAGTCTTTTTCTTGATTCTATCGTTAAAGTATCCAAACAATGCAATGGTAAGTTTTCACCTCATACTCTCTACTAGATATTCAAATTAATGTTTTAAAACAGCCTAAAATACCAATATCTGTTATTCTAAGTGATGAAGAGTTTGGTTCACTTGAATACATACCACCCCATGATGCAAGTTGCAAATCTCATCGATCTTTCTGGCAATCATCATTCTTGGAAGATCTAAAAACAATGACAGAGTAAGCCAATTTAAGTTTCTTCAACTTATCTTGGAATCATCTCTCCCCAGTTTCTTGGCTGCCAGGACAACTTTCAGCCACCTAACAACTTGTCAGGAGAAATACCAAATAACCTTCACAGAATCTTTTCTCACATCTTTGTGATACTCCTCTGCCATCAGGTTCTTGGAAATCGGCCCTTATTTTTGTTTTTACTTACTATAAACGTGTTGATGATTTCCTCTAATTTCTTGGTCTTGAAATCGAATCAAGATTCAAAATAATTTCCTCTAACCAGACTTCTAGCCGATAGGAATCAAAAAGTAGGTTATTACTTATTATGAGGATCTGGCCACATACTTGGCCACTAGAAATCGGGGGCACGGTGGTACTTGAAAGTAACCATGACAGAAGGTGAAAAGCCGTTGAGAATAAATGCAAAACAACGGGGTACAACAAAGGCAAAACAGAATGTCTAAAGGAAGAGTGTTGCAATCAACTATATTTCAAGCCTCGTTGGCAAAAAAAATGTCCATTTCCCTCAACATTAATTAATTAAAACACAACAATTTGTTACTAAGAGAGGACAGCCATGACATCTGAGGCCTTCAAAGCAATATAGTCAGAACCATCTTTGCCCTTGAAGTCATTCCCCGCATATTTGGAGTACAGAACTGTATTCCCAGGTGTAATGGCCAATGGTTTTCTGTTGCCTTCCTCATCCAGAGGCCCTGGACCAACTGCTACCACCTGTAACATCCAAAATAGAGCAGAAAAATAATTATGAAGTGATCTTGGAAACTGAACAAGCAATATTTATTATTCAAGCAATGCAATGTTACTCCACCAATAGGTACCCATCTAAATCAAGGAAATACAGAACTAGCAAGTATCAATTATATTGTCCTCAACGTATTCTTCTGTCTACCCAAGCAGTTTTTTTAAGTGTTGGTAGTTTTAAACTATAGTATATAGTATCGTTTTTGAAACATCAGAGAATTGGAAAGCTCACAGTGCCAATGGATGGTTTCTCCTTGGTTGCCTCTGTGAGCAACAAACCACCAGCAGTTTTTTCCTCTGCTTCTGCAACCTGCAGTAAATATTTAAATAAATCGTTAGATACCATCATTATTACAGGCATGTGAGATAAGCAGGAATCATATTAGCGGTTCCTGTAAATGCTACAGCCTTAATGCAAAATATGGCTAAAGCAAACTATTAAATGGACAAAACATCAATACCATTTGAGCAATAGACAACTAAATATATGGTTGACAAATGAATTATTCACCCAATATCAAAATAAACAAAGCTCTGAAAAGTAACGCACCTTTATCAAGACTCTGTCATTCAAGGGTTTAAGATCCTTGACCTCATCGGTTTCAAGGATACCAATGATGTCATCATCCTTCAGTATAAGATGTTTTGAACCATTGAACTCCACCTCAGTCCCTGCATACTTTGAATACACAACCTGTGCACCTGTCTGTACGAAGAAATACATCACATAAATAAATTCGAAACTAAAGAAGAAAGATTAAAGAGCTAATGATTTCCTAAGCTAGTTACATCACCTTCACACTAATGTCCACTTTGTTCTTCCCAACTGATTTCCCTTCTCCAACAGCAACCACCTCACCCCCTTGTGGCTTTGATTGAGCAGTTGCAGGCAGTAAAATCCCACCCTCAGTTTTCTCTTCTGCGTCCTTGATTTTCACCAGCACTCTGTCGCCTAGTGGCTTGACAGAGGTGTGCTGCATGATGAAATTACCAATCAGGCAAATGTAGCACTGAATTGTAAAATATATATATATATATATATGCAAAAACTCAAAATATATATATATATATGCAAAAACTCAAAATACTAGAAACAATCCAACAGGCCAGCACTTATATATTTCAACAATCATGTTAATTCAGTTACAAATCCACCCACAAAAGAAGCATTCAATTTATACAGTCTGTCAATTTACTTGCAAAATAAAGATAGAATGTTGGACCCCCTTGGGGATGAAAACAGAAAGAGAGAAAAAAAAAAAAGACAACCTCCTACTACAAAGCTCCAG
This sequence comes from Glycyrrhiza uralensis, assembly GCA_030159175.1. NCBI lineage: Eukaryota > Viridiplantae > Streptophyta > Magnoliopsida > Fabales > Fabaceae > Glycyrrhiza > Glycyrrhiza uralensis. Next base: position 56,215,895 of record BRZY01000001.1, on the reverse strand, counting down.
CCATACCAGGATCCAAGGAAGGGTAAGACCCATTGTGGGTATGAAAATGTGGTAGAAAATTGGTCTAATAGTAGTAAAAGAAATATATAATGTTCATTGGTAGAAAAGCAATTCATAACTGTTGCTCTGACAATTAGTTGTAAATAAATCTTTCACTTCTCTCTCTCTCTCTCTCTCTCTCCCACTTTTTTTCTCTCCCCATGATTTCTGTTTTTCTCTCTCTACTCACCCATTCATACAATTTGCCTTATACTAAATAGCACAATTCATAAAAGGCGACAAGATATATCGTATGTGTTCGTTCAAATGCTCCCAACCATATAACCAAATGAATTACTGTTTGCAAAAAGCAATTTCACAAAACCCACAAGATTCTCAAATCACAAGCATAATATATACTGCTCCAAGAAGAAATTTGCAAATGTTAACATTAGACCTCCTTGCATTACACGGAAGAGCATCAGATTGTATGATTGAAGCTCCTTTAGCCAAGGAATTTTGGCAATGTCACAAACTGGACAAATCATACACAGCAAATGCAGCACATAGAGAGGAGAGCTAAGCGTTTTCCATTTTCTTTCTTTTTCAAATTTCCCTCGGATTTAATCAACAATCCAGTAGCCCAGTACCCAAAATAGAGTAATAAATAGTTAAAGAAAGTACCTTGGGGGCGACAACAGTGACAGCTTTGACAACCAGAGACGGGAACGACCTTTGTGTGAGAGTGCCAATTCTCGCATTCCCTGCAGAAGGAAATTGAAGTGCTGAAGCTCGAAACCGTTCAAAGGATGACAAGTTCCTCGTAGAAATCGATGATGCACTGAGCTGGGTGGTCGCCATTGGAGTGTGCCCTTCCTACCTGCTCAACAAATGGATTTTTTTTTTCATAAAGAAAAATTCAAATTAAACTACAACGAGAACGGAACATGTAAGAGGGAATCAATGCTTTTGGAGTCAATGTATGCTACGCAGAGTACGCTACGCAATTCAGTGTTTGACATTGAGATTAGGTGAGTTGCTCCATTAACAGCATAGAATGGGAGAGAACGCATGAGAATTATCCAATTAAATTTTCTTAATTTTCCCGAGAGACAAGCCAGATGAGAAGGAAAGCATAGCGTTTTGTCCTTAAAAAACATTTTTATACAAAAAATGGATAGAGCGAGAGTGTAGATAAGACTGTACCTTATCAGAAGTGTGCTCCGAAGCTTGGATGTGGAAGTATGAAAGGATAAACCCTAAACAAGGATTCGTTTTTATTTGATTGATGGAGCCTTCTAGAATTCTCCGAGTCCGGAGACCAGTGTGTGTGACGGATCGAGTTACGCGCCGACTCGGCCTATATTGCAACCACGCCCAAATGATAGGCTACTCCATTTCAAAATGATAATCCGCTTTATATTTTTAACGTAGTATTAATTATTTTTTTATTTTTATCTTTCTTAATCTATTTTATATTTGATATTTTATATTATCAATGTAACATTAATTACAATAATAATTTAATAAAATTGTTCAATTTTTTAACTCATTTATTGTCATTTTTAATTTTTGTGAAAATGCAATAGTGGATTATCATTTTGAAACAGAGTGAGTAGTAATTTTTTTGAGCGAATCCCTCAAAATTATTCTTGAAATTATAATGCATTGTGAATTAATTTTAAAAATTGTTAATATTTAAAATTAATATATGAAATTAAAAAAATCGATCATATTTGTCTTTTCAGTTTAGTCACTTTAGTTCTTAAATTGTCCCACATGATTAATGTGATCAAAGATTTTTAATTTTAAAAACTAATTTAAAATATTAATAATTTCAGAGATTAAGTTCGTAGTATTCTACAATTTCAGGGTTTGAATTGATGATTCACTCCAACGTTTTTATGTTGAGTTAGCTATATTGTGCAGGCAAAATAAGGTGAATTTCTAAGATGAGAGGGTAACTAATTCATTCATCGATGAGAGAAAACTTTTAATCATTGAAATATTATTAAATAATTAAATGGTAGATATTGTTAGGTAAAAAATATTTTCCCTAACTAATAAGGGGCTTAGTTGTCCCATCACTTTAAAATGAGCCAAGAAAATATTCGAATCTATTCTAAAAATAAATGAATTTATCCACCGGTGTGTTATTATAAGGTAAGGGAGCAACTGATTTTTTCATAGGTGAGAGAAAACTTTTAATTATTGGGTATATTATTAAATAATTTAAATGATTTAAATTGTCAAATAAATGTAATCAATTTCAACTATTTAAATTATCTAATAATATATCCTACGATTGAAAAATTCTCATCACTAGTGAGTGTTGCCCCTCACCCTGGAGAATAACCTAGCAATTGGTAATTTCATTGACCTTTGGACTAGATTCGTATATTCTTTTGGCTTTGTGTAGTATGCAATATCTTACTAGGTGGAGGCGGTCAATCACTAATTTTCACCATTAGATATGTTGCTAGAACAATTTTTTGAACTTTTTGTTTTAGGGATCTATTTTTTAAACTTGTTTTGCCCTAATGATTCAATAAATACATAATTATAATTGGATAGAATAATTTGTCATCTCATCACTCTTAAGTGGGATACCAAACGTGCCCTCACTAGTGCTAGAACTAACTTTGAGTTCTAAACTCTCTTTTAGTAGGTATAAATATGCGAATATGACTTGAGAATCTCTACAAATTTTCCCTCCAAATAATGATAAAACCTAATTTATTTTTAGTAGATCCCACAATTACTTTGCATTTTGTAAAAAAATTAATTTTTAATGTGTAAAAATGGTACTCGTAGTTCTTACACGTGGTGTTAGAGAGCTTCAATGACATAAAAAATAAGAACTCATTTTTATGTGTAAGAACGCACCTAAGAATCATTATTGAAGATGGTATATAAATTTTTTTTTGAAAGGATAATATTTTAATTTTTAAATCTAAAAATTGTAAAATTACTATCTCTAATCCTAAATATAAGAAACAAATTACTTTTTAAGTTCATTAAATAACTCATATATCTAATTTATATAAAATACATAAGTTATAGATCAGATATATAAGTTATTTAACGAATAAAAAAATAATTTATTTCTTATATATAAGACTGGGGGAGTATATATATACATTTGTTTGGGCAATGCGCGTGTCCAATTCTAGCTAGGATAGACGGGACTATATGCACAAGCGCCCCCAGCATAGAGACCTCATGCATGACGTAAGGATCCTGATTTCCACACGTGGACGCGTGTGTCTGCTGCTCTTGAGTCTTGACCCGGGCCCTTTTCGATAACTTTTTCTTAGCAAAAATTTTGAATGAGAAATATTTTTTATTTTTGATATTATGAAAAATCGTACATCAAAATATTCCACTTTGACTTTCTTTTTACAAATTCATATTTCATCGTAAATTATCTTTAGTACTTCAATTATAATTATTTTGTCAATGGTATTTAATTCGTGATAAATTTATGACGTGACTTAATCTTCATTTTTTATTTTTATAATGTTTATTAATTAATTACTAATTATTATATATATTTGATATTTCAAAAGGAAAATTAATTAAATATAAATAAAATTTAATGGTATAATATACTATAATTAATTATAATTATAATAACATTATAATTTGTATTAATATATGCAATGAATTGAATAAAAAACATTAATGAATATTTTTTTAATGTGCTTTATGTTAAATTTAATTTTAATATTGTCAGATGACTTATTTTGTTTAGGCATGGCAACCGGCAAGAGCGAGTTTTACATTCTTTGTCCCGCCCTTGACCCTCAATTTCACCGCATCCCTGTCCCGATCTCCATCGATGTAAAAAACCAGAACCTATCCCTGACTCGACGAGGGTCGGGGTTTCCCCGTACCTGCACTCGCACCTATTATTTTAGAACCCTATTGAATCTTAAATATTCTTATTGGTAGGCTATACGTAAATTTTGAATTCCTCTGCCGGTATGCTATACCTAAATTCTACCATAAAAATATCAAAAAAAAATTATCAGTTGTTAAATAAAAAAGTAATAAATAATTAATAAATAAAAACATTAAAATAAAAATGTATTGAATAGTTAATTATTAAATTATCATATATTTAATTTGTATGCATTATAAATAATTATTTTAAATTCATTTAATTTTTATGATTTAATCTAGGTATAATTTAACTTAATTGTAAATAATTAGTTAATTATGTGTGTGTCACGCAAATAAAAGGTCAATATTATATATGTCGCCATAAGGCCCTTAATTTTGTACCAGCTAGTGAAATAGTTATAGATAAGATGATTACAAATAGAGTTTAGGGTTAAATATGATTTTGATTCTAATTAAAGGCCTGTTTGGTTGGTATGTTTAAAAACAGTCTATATAGTATTGTCACAAAAAAAGTCTATATAGACATCTTAAATATTGGCACATAATGCACACATGACAAAATAACAAATGTCACCTCGTTGTCTTTCTTATCTTCCCCACCAACCCCTCCCCCTCCCTCCCCTGTTCCACTCCCTTTTCTTTTAGAATCTTACCAATATTATAATCCTTTTTTTTTTGGTGAGTATATTATAATCCGACCATATCTCGATTCCTCTAGGACTAGGACTTACCCTAAGCCTTTTAAGAGATAGGATTATTAGTTTTTTAAACTTCCCCTCATCTTAAGACCTACCCGCCTCTCTCTCTCTCAACCTTCCCTCTACTCCTCTCTTCTTTTTTCTTCATCCACTATAGGGGGTGATTTTGGGCTATTTTTTAGTCTAAAATCACCTCTCTATTTTATTTTTTCTCTCCTTTTATCTAAATAAGTGATTTTTTTCCACATAGATCTGATTTTTCTATCGTGTTTTGATCGTCGTCTTGGTGCTGCGCCGTTTGGTTTCACGTCTTGTTGCGGTATTCATTTGATTTAGATTGGCAGGTCAGTTTCGATCCATTACATATTCAATTAAGACTTGAGTGTCAACGTTACAAATCCAGGGACATGGGTACTCCAGTCACTTTGATTTTGTCACATTTGTTTTGTCACATTTGTAGGCATTTTGCCATGTTATGCTATTAACTTGGGTACTGTGAATTTGTTCGCATATTTATCCTTTTCAATTTTTAGCGATGTTGAATTTGTGTTGTTATCGATATATTTTACCAATTTGAATGAATGAACATCTTTCTTAGTCAAAAAAAAAACCTTCCCCTCATCTTATTTGTTTAGCGCAAGATTGATATAGCAAAATAATAATAATAAAATTATTTTTGTATATCATTTACAAAAACATTTTTTTTAAATAAAAATACGTATATTAAAATTTAAAAAATAGGAAAGTAGCACATATGCACCATACAAAGAATTATGTAAATGTCTTAAAAAATATTATTTTTAGTTACTTACAATATAAAAAATCAGTCAAGGAATTTTTATTGAATCACCACAAAGAATATTATTAACACATGCGCATATTCTTATTTGCGTATAATTAATCACCAAAAGCATAAACTACATATATACTTCTTATTTTTTGACGGAAAAACGACATAATTCTTTTAGAACCTTAACACTGTACAAACCAAATAAGATTAGATAGATACAGATTAATCTTTTATTTTTTTATACATTTTTTATAAATAAAAATACTTTATAATATTTAAAAATTACAGATCAAATGGACACAACTAAACATTTACGAGTAGTTTTTTGTAATTAAACTGTAAGAAAAGTTTACCGACTGCTTTTTAGTAACATTTATTTGTCAGTGGAATAAAATTAATATTACTAAACTCATAAAATCCAATACATATTTATTTAAATTTAAATACACAAGCAAACTGAAAACGACCGGTGCGGTTGTGTGGCAACCCGAAATCCATATCTAGATGGAGGGACCATATAATTATAAGAATGGGGTCATGCACTTTGTCCTTACCCCGGAACGTACGATCCAGAAGGATACACCTATACTATATATAACATCAAGAGTTTCGACTCGAGTAGATCTTTACACTTTGTTTGGTTAGGGAAAAGAAAGTGAAAGGAAAGAAAAAGAATAGAAAATATAATGAAGTGATTTTTTAGTTGTTTGATTGGAGAGAAAATAAAAGGAAAGAAAGTTAAGAATTTTCTCTTATCTTGTTTGATTGAATAGAAAGTGAAAGGAAAAGACAAGTGTAATTATGAAATGACATAAATATTAATATTGGATAAATTAATCTAGTCAATTGAAAACAAAAAATAAAGGTTATTTTAGTAACTTGTTTAGAAATGAAAGGAGACCACCAAAGTTTAGAAATGAAAGGAATAAATTATTTATTATTTTTCTTAATTCTTATAAAAAACGTTAAACGCCAATTAAATTGAAATAGAATGAGATGTACTCCCTCTGTTCAATATTTAGCTGTCATTTAAGAAAAAAGAAAAAATTAGATTAATTGTCATTTATTTTTCAATGCAATATTAGTTTTTTTTCCATAATTTTGTCCATAGACGATATAGGGTATTTTTTGTTTTCAGTTACAAACGTACATTTGGGTCTAAAAATATGTTTGCATAAAATAAACTCTATAATTATTTTGAGTTCAAATGTACTTTTGTAATCGTAGAATTTGTAGTCGAGTTAATACTACCTCCATCCAGTTATATTTTTTTTTATCAAGAAGAAAGAAAAAAACAAGGGAAACAAGGAAAAACTACAAACGCAATCTAATAAGTCCTAGAGCATAAGCTAATAAGGAAGAACTTAGCTAACAGGGACTCTGATCCCAAATCACCAAAGGTGAATCACAATTCGCTCCCGTTTTAGCCAACCAATCAGCGCAAGCATTCCCTTCACGAAGATTATGCTGAAGCTGAACATTCCAGTCTCTAGCCAGCAAGTGATTAATGTGAGCCAACAAAGGAAAAAGAGGGTGGAGAGTATTTGTTGTGGCCAGCAAGTCCAAAGCACATTTAGAGTCAAATTCCAAGATAACATTTCTATACCCTTTAGTCCAAGCAAGTTCCAGCCCATGGTTGATAGCCTGTAACTCAGCAGTAGTATTGTCTGCAAAACCACAGGAACCAGAAAACCCACAGATCCATTCCCCCACATTGTTCCGAATTAGACCCCCAAATCCAGCTTGTCCTGGGTTCCCCAAAGAGCTACCATCAATATTAACTTTAACGGTATCACCGAGAGGAGGAGTCCACACCACTTCACGAATAGCATTAGTAACTGTAGCAGAACCATACACTTGAGAAGTGACAGCTCCATCCAGTTATATAAGATCCTTTTTTGAGAATTTTGTTGGTCCCTTTTATAAGAACCCCTTCCAATTGTCTCTTGCATTTATTATATGTTCACTAAAATACCCTTATTTATTTTACAATTTTTTAGCCAATAAACAATAAGTGTTGTAAATTTATGAGATAAACTTTTCTCTCTCTTATGAGGATTGATGAAGGATGGAAATGAATTAATGAGGTTTGAAGAGAAAGATTAAGAGTCCAATAATATCACTCGTAAAAAAAAAGTCCAATAATATTACAACAATGCTATACGCACGGCTTGAAAATAAAATTACGAAAGCAATACAAATTTATATTTGATCAATCAGATTCAAATAAACAATTCATGGGTAAATATTAGTAAATTAGTATGTTATGTAAGTAGACGAGATTTGAATCCATGACTTTCTTATCACTCAAACTCTTATGTCTCTCCCCCAAACCACCAAATCACCTTATGATTCCTGTATTTTTAACAATATTTAGGGTACTTTTAGAAAAATAATATAAGTTTTTAACAAATTTAATGCTATTAATTAAATTAACAAATTTTCTTAATAAATATAAATTCGTTAATGATATCCTATATAAAAGGACGAAGGTAGTATTTGATATCATGCATTTATTAATTGTGTATTTATAAAAATTTAAAAAAGAGAATAAATTATAAAGACAATTTAGTAAAATTATTTTACTAATTAAGTCATTTATTATTTTCTTAACCCTTAAACAATACTCTATCCATTTCAAAATGATAGTCCACTTTCAAAAATAAAATTGTTTAAAAATGATAGTTCATTTTATATTTCCAATGTAGTATTAATTACTTTTTTTTTTACTTTTATCCTTATTAATGTATTTTATATTTGTCATTTTTTATTATAAATATAACATTAATTACAAAGACAATTTAATAAAATTGTTCAATTTTTTAACTTTTTTTTTATTTTGATGAAAACACTATAGTAAACTACTCCCTCCGGTCCAAAATATAAGCAATAAGTCATTTTTTGGTTCATTGAATAACTCATGTATCTGGACAGATACATGAGTTATTCAATGAACCAAAAAATGACTTATTGCTTATATTTTAGACCGGAAGAAATATTATATTTTGAAACAGATAGATGGAGTAATTGTTAATATAAAATCGAGGGAATAATTCATTCATGTAATCTAGTCCAATTCTCATCCAATCCAATCCAAAAACATTGGATGGAAAGTAAAAAGCGTTTTTTCCAATTGAAGCTCTTATTAAGTTCACGTGGATTACAAGAGGAACGTGGTCCAACAATGTGATCTTATTTACATAAAATTCATAAGTCGTAACGCGTAGTTATGAAAATCATAGCTGCCACGTAGACTAACCACAGTGGGGTACTAGTACGTGAGTTCCAACGAACGCGCCTCGGGTAGTGTTGACCGCGAGTCAAACTTCCTCACTCGCTTTAGCAACAATACGGTCAAACTCATTCCCCCCCACATATATATAGAGCCGCAAACTCTCCCCAATCCCCCACCATCACAAAAACCGCAGCAACAGAAGCAGTAGCAACCTACGACAAAACAAACATTCCTCTCCACAACCCAACAACAACAACAGCTGCTACCCAATTTCACAAATCTAAAACAAAAAAAAAAGTACTTACTACATTTCTTTTCTTTTCTTTTTTCCTTCCGTTCTGTTGGACGAAATTTTCAAAAGAAACGAATAAAAACAAAAAATGGTGAAGCCAAACATGGAAAAGCGAGAGGAGAAAAACGATTCAAGTTTCAGAGGGGTCCGAAAGAGGAAATGGGGCAAGTGGGTATCCGAAATCAGACTACCCAACAGCCGCCAGAGGATTTGGTTGGGATCCTACGACAGTGCCGAGAAGGCGGCGCGTGCTTTCGACGCCGCCATGTTCTGCTTACGTGGCCGCAACGCAAAGTTCAACTTCCCCAACAACCCGCCCGATATCGCCGGCGGCAGCAACATGACGCCGTCTCAGATTCAGGCGGCGGCAGCCCGTTTTGCCAACGCTGAACAATCGGGTCGACCCGATACAACAGGGTCATCGCCGATAGAGTGTTCGTCGGAGGGAACGGTGCTTCGAACGGAGTCTCCGTCGCCGTCTATATCGGAGGGAACTGTCCAAACGGACAGCGACGCCACCCTGATTGGTTCGTTTCCGGATTTGTTCACGCCAATTGAGTCGAGCGGTTACGCTTCGGGTTACGGGATTTTCCCGGGTTTTGATGATTTTTACGTGCCGGAAATGCCGAATGTTAATAATAATAATAATAATTATGGAGAAGAAAACATGGATGGGTTCATAATTGACGACTCGTTCTTGTGGAATTTCTGAACAGTAAGTAATAGGATCCGATAGGAGGCTCCGATGCACCAGCAAAGCGGGTCGCGGTTTCGGATGGTTTTATTATTTTCGGAACCGTGACAACGATCCGGTTTTTGATTGGTTATTTTTTGGACGACCAAACTTTTTGTGGATTTTATTTGCTGGTCACAATTTTATATATAACACACAGGTAACCATGCTGTTGATTTCAGCATGGAAGATCAGTAATGCAATTGTCAAGAATAGTTGTAAAGTTATCAATAACAGTTATTCTTTTTTTCTTTGTGATTCTTGAATGAATAAAAACCAGTGCGTCATTGTCAATTTTCTAATTATCTTTTAATAACGAAAATACCAGTGTACTAGTATCAAAACTTTTCCACGATTTCTGGTGGCTTTTTTTTCGTCATCGTTTATTTTTATTTTTATTTTTAAACTAAACAAGTTATTAATTACTTTAAGCGCATCACTCGTCTTATCGCGATTAGATGTATGATATTTGTTTAACTTTAAACGCGAAGTGTAACACTGGAATCACAAAAGGTACATGAACAAAAACAAGAAATAGGAATGACATGATTAATATCATTATTTCTCGTGATTGATGTAAGAACTTACGATCACCTGAAAAGGTTTTATGTATGTATTAGTTATTGCACGAGGATGTTTGATCAAGTAAAAATGGAGATAATAGAAAGGCTCTTGATTATATAGATTCAAAGAGCAAAATAACATACGGACATCAATTTAGCAAAATACAAATTCCTTTTTAATTCTACTAATTAACCAGTCATATTACGCTAATATAAACTCCATAACTATATGAGAGCTTCAACCTACAAAATCTACACTTAAAAATGGTCTCTTTTTACCATCTAAAATAGTGAAAATCCTAGCAGATTGCTTCAACTGCAAGCCTCTTAGCAATATCTCCACAATTAGTTGGTCCAAGTGTCTTGTCTGAAATATCAATGGAACATGCATCCTTGCCAACACATGCCTACAAATTAAAACAAAGTATTAAATCATTATCATAACAATAATATTAAATAAAATAATACGAAAACAATAAGAGAGTTATACAGCTTGCACAATGGACAACGTGTCATTCTTGCTCTCGCAACTGCCCTTGGTGAATGCTCCACACACACCTTGTGGATCACCAAAACTTGCAAACTTAATAGCAGAGATTGGACGACCTTGGCAAGACAACTCCAAGGTCTTATTCTCGTGTGCATTTCCACATGCTGTACCAACAACAATTGTCTGAAAATTCACCAGTGATGGGTTTCCACCAATCTCCTCAAACAAAACCAATGTATTTACACCATCTTGAAGAATAAAAGAGCGAGGAACATGGTACCTGAGCCATTTAAAAAATAAATATGTTATTGTAAAATAAAATTAATCAACTTGAGAAAATGCGTGGGGTTTAAATTTAAAACCAACCATCTCTGTGAGGGCTGCCCACAATTGGTAACACATTTTTTGTCATCATATTCACCACGGTAATCACAAGGTTCATCACTACAACCATCTTCTTCAGCATTGTAACTAGGCCAGATGCGACCGAGATTTTGACCATTCACCCAAGCATACCCTTTGCCCATACCTTGCAAATCGACCACAACAGGGTCTGACCCCAAAGGAGCTTTGAAAGTAGTCTTCCAATTATAAACATTAATGAATCAATTAGTTTCAAACTTATAACAGATGATTATCACACAACTCATCATTTAAGGAAAAAATGTTGCTTACCTTGTACCAAGTGAACATCCTGTTTGTGGGTAGCTGCTCAGATTCCCATTTGGAAGGAGAAGCGAAGAGTGAGTCTTCGCTGAAGAATTTGTTATCCCAACCATGTAACCCAACCTTGTATGACCATTTATGCGCGGATAAATCTTTTAGGATGGTCTCATCACCCTTTTTGCTCATCAATTCAATTGGCCCAACAAGACCAGCATGCCATTTATCATAGTTTTTCCCATAGTTCTGTTCCACAAAATAAACACATTAGTAAACAGTAAATTTGGAAAAAAAATGATTATCATATTCTTGATTGAAAATACAACATGTGATACCTGAAGCCCAACGGTGACACTAAGCAGGCTGATAGTATTCTTTCCAGGCTTCAACTTAATTTTTGTCTCAAATTGATCATTGTGAATTCCATATGTGGCCCAATGAGAGCCTATATATGTCAACCAGATGGAAATCATGTTATTTAAATTCTGCTTTCTCACACAAATACAATTAATATAATGTTATACTAGTATCTAAAATATTACCAATATGTCCCCCATTGATGAATGCATGAATCACATGGCCGCTGCCATTAATCCTAAGAGACATATCATCACTCCAAACTGGGTCATCATGCTTGAGATGAAGTCTGTCATAAATGAAAATGAAAGCAAAAAATTTGTTAACATTTGTGAACAAAACAAAAAGAAACAAAAAAATTGAAAATCAAATTTTTTTGGTTATGATTACCTTGTAATGTACCAAAGATAGTCACTCGCATCATTAGCAACATCTTTTTGATCGATGAGTGATTTGGCAGAGGCATTTGCAAAGGCACTAGCTTTACCAAGAAGAGCATCTTCAATATTCTCGGATCTCCACACCCACTTCAAAGATATTGGCTCATCTTCAGCTTTGTTTTTTGCTTTAACCATTATAGAGGTTTGGACATTCACCTGATTGAAAAAATATAGACTTAATAAGTAACATAACCATTGATCATAATAAACAAAACTAGCATTGGGTTTTGGTTAAACTAAAAGAGGTTACCTTGGCTGTGTTATACTCTTCATTTTGACAATCAGGAAGAAGGCTAACAGACCATGCGGGAACTGTATAGTTCTTTTCTCTGAATGTTACAGTGGCATCGGTGGTGGTGTTTGTGTTGCTCAAAAAGCAGCTTGATGATCCATTTGTGGCGAACACAGTGGCCTTAAATTTGAAAGTACATTGAATTAAATGCTCTCATTTTTAAAAAAAATATCGGACTCATCAAAATTAGTGTTTTTCCCATATATTTACCTTGACAGAATTGGCAAAATCAGTCTCAGAGACATTCCCGTTTGTAAGACTTTCCTCCATTGATTTTAAAACTCTATGAAGTTCTTTGAGGTGTCCCCATTTTGGTTGGGCTATGTTGCCTGCAATTATTAATTATAAATTGAAGGTTTGTTGACAATTAATATGGAAAAACATATAAATATAACTCTTAAGATTTAAATACATGCAATTACCATATTCATCAAGAGGAGCGTCATAATCATACGAAGTGGTGATGTATGGACCACCAGCTGTTCTTCCAAAATTAGTCCCACCATGATACTGAACCAAAAATTGTACACATACACAGAGAAATATTAATTTATCTTAGTAAGAGCTAACTAAAGATCAAGAACTCGAGGATTAATAATTTGAATCCAAAATTGTTTACCATATAATAATTTTGGAATGTGCCTCCTGTTTGGAAAAATCTAGCCACCGCATAGGCAACATCTTCGGCAGTTCTATGTGGATCTTTGGCACCCCAATTCTTGAACCTTAAATTTATAAAAAAAAAAAATCACAAACATAAAAACTAAATAGTAAAACCATGAAGCTAAAACTAAGTATTATTTTTTTATTTTTAAAAAAGCGTATATAACAAATGCAATTTGGACATACCAGCCTACCCAATTTTCAGTCCACATTTTTGGACTATTTGGATTATTGGGTTCAAAGTCGTGACAGTAAAAACCATTGCAAGTATTGATCTGACATGAAAATTTGAAAAGCATCAGCAACATATATATTTAATTATATAATTACATTTTATAAGATATTACAACACATACCATTGGTTGAGGAGCATCGTCCTGCTGGCACATTATCCATGGAACCCCAATGTTTAATGCCTCGGCCATGTTCGCGCACCAGTTTATATAAGCTTTTCCAGCATCTCCATAATTCGAAATTACGTTCCCATATTCATTTTCGATCTAAAATTATCGATCAACGAATTAGTCAAAAAATAAATGAAAAATAACACAAAATTTAATGGAACCATAATTTATAGGGGAAAATAGTACCTGAGCAAGAATTATAGGACCACCTTGAGAAGCAAAAAGTTTTTCTTTCTTGACCATATCCACGATTAAAGTAGTGAAATTTTGCATTTCATTCTTAAATCCAAATAAAAAACATAAATTAGCAATAATATATTTTGGATAAAAACTGAAAAGCTCAACAATATATATAGTATTATTAATTCTATTAAATAGAAATAAACATTACCATGTATATAGCATTGGCAGTCCGAATCTCAACACCAGGTAGATTGTGAACCCACATGGGAATCCCTCTAAAAGTTACGGATACAATATCAATTGAAATTTTTATAAAATTCATGATAAAAATATTATGCATTAAAATTAAAAAAAAAGGTGATTAAATGTACCCATAATTCCATTCGGCACAAACATATGGTCCAATGCGAAGAACTGAATAAAGTCCAGCCTCTTGAATGGTCTTGAGAAATCTAATGAGATCATTATTACCAGTGAAATCATACACACGGCGAGTAGGTTCATGTGCATTCCAAAATACATATGTTTCTATTGCATCTAATCCTCCTTCTTTGGCTTTTTGGATTAAATCGGGCCACATCTATGACATTGAATTGACAAAAGTTAGTGTGTTAGAGTAATAAACATAAACATACATATACAAAATAAGAATGCCAAACTCCTTTGATGAAGTTATTGTTCAGATTATATTATAGCAAATGGTCCATATTGAAAAAGATCATTAAATACTTTATTATAGACTGTATTGCTTGTATAATTTTGACTTCGATTTTAGAGTAATATACGTACTAGCTTCTTATCATGTTAAGAATGTAATATATATATATAATATAATTATCTATAAAAAAATACAAGTTTTGCATACAAATTAATACAATACAAATATATAACAAATTAAGCTAAAATAAATACCTCAGGTGTGCTTCTGGGATAATGGATTGATCCAGATATGAGCAGTCTACGCTTGCCATCAATTTTGATGGCTCTTCCATCATGAGAAACATCAACAGCATTGATGCCACTTAAGAAAAAGCTAATAAGGCAAAAATAGACCACTACAGAAACGAAATTATTTGCCGTGGCCATGATTGGCTTAGTATAGTAGAAGTGTAGAACAGTGTGTTTGTGTGATCTAAATTTACCACACAGCATGTATTTATATAGTATTAGGTTCAATTCAAAATGTTGATGTTTGTTTCTATAATCTCTTGTTATATCCCTTTCAGAATACAACCAAGGATTAATTTGTTAAGATATCTATCTTTTACCAAAACAAACAAAAAATCTTTATCTTATCCAAAGGCTATAAAATTCTAAAAATACTTTCCGCTTTTATTTACATTTAAAAAAAATAAAATTACCATGCCTTGCCTTCTACTATATATGCAAACTACGTGTCAGCTTATGTCGTTTCCTCAATAAATTTTAAATTTTAATTCAAATAAATTATTAATAATATTAATTAATAATTAAATATTTGTCATTTTATAACTGATAATATATACTTATTCATCTCCGCATAATTAATTTTCTGTTAGGTAATTTGAATACTACCTATAATCTAATTAGCCAATAATTTCTTTTGGCGATAAGAAGGATAACAAAACATCCGATTTGATAGTTAAAAAGTTCCATGAAATCTTATCATCAAACTCTCATTCATTTTATTTAAAACCTGAAATAGATAATTTTTCCCCAAATATTGTTTCCAAAATATATCCACTTATGGGATCGCATACGGTTGGCTTGAGCTCCCACAGCGTGATTTGGTCAACCTTATCATTGACGGTGGAATTTGTTAGTTAAATCCATTTCATTAATTCATCCTATTTACTCGGTTAAGGGTTACTCCCTCCGGTCTCAAATATAAGAAAAAAAATACATGCATCTGGACTATAGTCCAGATGCATGTATTTTTTTTCTTATATTTGAGACCGGAGGGAGTAACGGAGTGATCAATCTTTTACTGTGTCATGTTATGTGTTTAGAGTACTCGAGAGACGAGCGGTAACTGTCGCGACGCATAAGTGTTTTTTTTTTCTATCGACGCGATGCATAAGCTTAATTACTTCTCCATTTGATTAAACTGTTCCCTCAGTCTTATGGTGGATCACAATTACACCTGCACAAGAATATCCCTTACCTGGCTTACCATAGTTCTTAGACCGCACTGGCAAACATGCGTAAACACGTGGATATTAGTATATTAATTTTTGAAACCATAAAATATAAATATTTAATAATAATATCTATATCTATAATCTATAACTACAAAGGGAATATCCCTTTTTGATGTATACAATTTTTGTCTTATTTTGCCCCTATAACCAATAATATTAACTACTGACCCATTTTATTCTTCCTCTTTTAACCGCTAACCCATGTAGATTTAAAAAACAATAACTGCTAATCCATATAAATAAAATCATTTTGCTGTAAAAAAAAAATTAAACTTACATATCAATATATAATTTTATATCTTACAAAAAATAAAAATGCGGATAGTGTCTGTGCGCTATTATTAATAAAGTCTTTATTAAAAATGTGTCTCTTTTATTATTTATATAACATTAAATTGCTATTTTTAATTTAATAAACAACAAATTATTCTTTACATACAAAGAATAATTTATAAAACATACAAAAAGTTTGCTAAAAAATTGTCTCTTTTACATACATTCTTTTTAAATTAACTCGCTATTTTTTTTATATTAACTACTGTGTTTACCAGTCCACCTATCACGACCCAACAATCCAGACTGGTAATTTTCTCCAGTCCAACTTTCTCCAGCGACTCAGATCAAAACTAAACTAAACTATGATAAAAAAATAAAAGATCAAAACTAAACTTATTTAGGTAAAATTAGAGGTAGTTCATTATTAATTTTAAACCATAGGAGTGATTTAGTAATGCATAGTCCTATCAATCAGGTTTCAACACTTACAAAATCAAAATAAGTAATTCCATTATAAACAGAGAAAAACACTCAACATATGACAAGAAGGAACATTGTAGTGAACACCAAAATCGTTTAGCTACATAGGAAACCAAGTTTATTTTTAACAGAATATACTAGCAGTCAATGACTCCCATTACTCATGCATCCAATCAAAGTTTAACGATGGTGGGCTTGTAGTCAATCACAATCACTTTCTCCAAGAGAGGAAGGAGCAAATTTGCATATTCAACATGGGCAGGATGAGCTACATACTCTGCAACGCCTTCCACACTCTCAAAGGTTGATTCAAAGACATGAGTAAAACCTTGATGCATGTTTTCAGCACTTACATCCTTGCCCCTACAATACATAATAATGGAAGGATAACATATGGCATTAGATAGCTTTGAAATGTTTTAATCAAGCCACTAGCTAGAAGGGGTTCAAGTGCAGATGTTTCTTAAGCACCTATTTAATTAAGTTCCATCTTTTCTAGCATAACAACGCATGGTTTTAATTATAATCCAAACTTCTATTCCATTAGGCTTTACCTGTGCCATTAAAACTGTAAATTTGCCAACATTCATGGCCACGAGAAACTTCAGATCTAACGCCAGCGCCTAATAGTTGCCCAAGAACAACTATAAATATGAAAAATTTCAGGTTGGATGATATGAGATCGTGGAAGCTAATACCATTATCACATTCACAAAATTCACATCGACAAACCACTTGTTATCCATTTCGCCGGTCTCTCTCACGGATTTGGCTTCTCTAAAGTGAGTAAATTGTAAAATAAGTAATCTTAACCATTGATGAGAAAATCAGGGATGATATTCCAACACATCCATGATTTGTTATACATGTACTTATAATATAAACCCATGGTTTTCTCATCAATGATCAAGATTAATTATTTTACACTCTAAATTAAGTTGTTCAAACTCACTAATATCAATTATTACAATCTCTTGTAAATAACAGAGCATAAAGAACCCTATAATGCAGAGATCTTAATCTTAGAACCCTGCAATTTCACTCATAGACTTTAAAAACCGCAGCAAAACTCGACCAATAACCGTTTGAATGCTATAGGCACAGTATCCAGTGGACCAAAGTGATGGCTATTATAAAAAAAAACATTGGGAAAAAAAACCCAATTAATGTTCCACTGATTCTGCTTATCTCTACTTAGTAGTTAGTGCTCATTCCTTCCCAACCCGGGAAACCCCAGATACATGAATTTATTAAAAATTCAATCTTTTCAAGCCCCTGTTTGTAATTTGTGAAGAAGTGGGTGTTATTTGCCCAGATCTAAGTGGGTTGTTGAATTGCAAGGATCGAAAAGAATTAAGAAAACAAAAACAAATAAAGGGTAGAGAGAATGGGGGGTAATGTACCAATGGAATGACTTCATGGGTGGGATGAGATTGACGAGATTTGCATAACTCTTGATGAGCTCCTCAATCCGCTCTTGAGAGATGTCATCCTTAAACTTCGCGAGGAGTATATGCTTCACTATTCCCTTTGCTTCCTCCATTTCTCCTTTCACAACCTTTTCAGTTTTACCTCGTTCTTTCGTTGCCCCCACTTGTCTAGTTTGTAAAACGAGCGAACTCTAGTATTGTTATATGAAGTTGTGGTGGCTTGTTCTACGGCCCTTGAGTCAGGTAGGGGACGCCTGTTCTATTGCTGTTAAGTCCTTCAGAAAAAGCTCTTCAAATTGCGAAATCGACCTCGGGTAAATATTATATTAACCTAATATCTGATCTTATGGGTCCATGTTGCGCAACAGTGTAGTTGGTGCTAGGATGTACTGTTCAACAATATTATGTATGTTATTTTGGACGCTAATCGTTGGTTAATTCCCATTGGTCATAATATTTGTCATTGTTAATCCGATTATTTGCAAATATCTCTGATTTATGAAGCTCATGGGTCGGTATTTGATTTGGGATGTGGGAAAAATTTGTGATTTGACATACGAGGAAAGGCTTCCTCTGAATGCTTCGGTTCCTTCTTTTTTACTCTCTTTAATTATTTTCTTTTCCTAATTAAGTTTTCTCTGGTTTTGTAGGCACTATGGGTTACTAATAGGAGAAGGGGTCACAACTCACAAAAGCTCATCCTTTTTAGTACTTCCAACCTGTCCGAATTCTCATCTGAGATTAGGGGAGTTTTCCTTTGTCTAGGAGATTAAAGAGTAAATATAATAGAGTATGTGAAGAGTTTATATACTTATTTCTTGAGTTCCCTTGCTTAAGTACTGCATAAGCATAATTCTTAATGTTGTGTTATGATTTTGTAGTGTTTTGGATAAGAAAAGAGAAAAATAATCTTGAAATCTATGCATATAATAAACCTTTAGTGCTTGAATATGTTGTATCATTAAAGAAGGAAATCTTAGTTCTTTTTTTTTTTTTTAACGTGAACATGGTGCAAGAATTCTCTGTTATGCAGCTACCACCATTAGTTTGACAGGAAAATAGTTGAGACAAAGTAGATACTGGATAAAATAGGTATCTAGCATCTACCACCAATATTGTTCAAAATGACCAAACTTAAATTTAAATTTTACTACCAAATTTATCAGTTTGTTTTGAATATGCAGAGTAGGCAAAATTTTAGATGAATATACAATCCAAAGGTACACATTGTTACTGGATAATAAAAGAAAGGTCTTAAGCCCACCTGGCCATAAGTTCTAATATATCATTTGATTTTGCATCTATCTCATGTGTGGATTATAGTTTCATTTTGACACTGGATTATAATTCCAATACCTCATTCCAAATCTGCAATTCATTGTCAAAATGCATCTCAAAGGTACTTGCCTCCATATTTTGTATTAACAGTTTTGTGGGGGCAGTGATTCCTTGTAAAGGGGAGTAACATTACCGAACCTCAATTAATCATTCGTTTACAGAAGAATACTCATTTTCATTTTATATTTAAAATACTCTCTCTTAATTGCATCCCGTTTGATTAGCATTCAAAAGGCAATTAACTAGCATGCAGCTCACCTGCTATAATTACCACTCATTTTCATCCATGTATTTAATATCTTACTTTAGGCAATCAAACTAATTTTTATTAAATTTTATGCAGGTTATCCCAAAGCTCTGCGGGTAAATTCAAGAGGAATTAAGAAAACAAGTGGCAAGGATTGGAAAGAATCAAGAAAACAAAGACACATAAAGGAGAAAAAGGGTAGAAAGTAGTGTACCAGTGGAATGATTTCATGGGTGGGATGAGATTGACAAGATTGGCATAGCTCTTGATGAGCTCCTCAATCCTTTCTGGAGAGATGTCGTCCTTGAACTTCCCCAAGACTATGTGCTTCACTATTCCCTTTGCTTCCTCCATCTCTCCTTTCACCACCTTATCTGTTTTGCTTCTTCCTTTGTTGGCCCCTCCCACTCTTATTATACAACACTCGTCTATATTTTTCATGGACAGAATTCAAAACTATAATTACTATAATTATTAATTAAAAAAACTAATAGTTAAAATTTATAACCTTCATTAATTTTTAGGATACTGATCCAATGAACCAGACCAAGTTTGGACTATGATAGACAAAAGGTATATATATATTTTCTAACAAAACAGAGTTTTATATATATAAAAAAAAAGTGTATTATATTCTTTATTTTTAATTGGCAAAATAATTTATTAAAAATTTCAACCAAACTCAGCACAAGATGTGACAGAGTTGGTAAATGTTAGAATCAAGAATACAACAAAATAAAAGCAACCAAAACCAGACCAAACCATAAGCACTCCTACATCGATCTGCATACTATTATAAACTATTGCATAAAAAAAAAGTCCACAAAACACATGCTGAAATTAACAGCACGCCACTTGACAAAAGAACAATGCAATCCAGTGAGCCAACCAACAAAACAACTCTATTTCCATAAAAAGAGCATCTCCCGAAGCTTCACTAAAGAATTGTTCTCGACTTGTCACCAAATCAGCTCCAGGAATTCCAGCATTGTTTACTAAAGAATTGTTTTCGACTTGTCACCAAATCAGCTCCAGGAATTCCAGCATTGTTTACTAGCATCCAATATGAACCTTCAGGAATACCGGCATCATTTACTGCTTTTTAGATAACCAATATGAACCAAGTTCCAAAGCAGCAAAGACAGAAATGGAGCTGCTGCATTCTGCAGAGAAAGTTTGCAGAAGAGAAAAACTCAAGTTAACAACTCTGTTTGAAGCACTAGATTGGATTAACACACCAGTCTGAGAAGATGCTCTCAGAACCTCCACCTTTAGCTATGAAACCAAATCCACGATCGTACCTTAATGTGATCCAGCAAGGAAACCAAATCAAAGACTGCCCCTTAGAATAAAATAAAAAGAAACATTATTCCTCATAAGCCAAATAGACCAAGTTACAACGTTTCAAATGATGTGTCTCACTTTCTAAAAGCCTTTTCTGATCCAAATTCACATAAATGCACATAAATGAGCAAAATTCATCGTTATGGAACACATTTGAGTATCCCAACCAAGCAAAAACATGTAGCCACACATTATTATTATTATTATTATTAAGTAAGGACAATATTTATCAGTTACTTAAAACAAATGTCATAACGAGTCATTGTCCTGTAGCATGTGTTTTGTACCCAACCGGCTGGTAGAACATTCAAGCTCGCTCGTTACATAAAATGTTAGTTTCATCAGCTTTTCAAAAGAACTTGGTGGATTAGATATATGATATCTTAGATTTGTTTTTGAAAAAATGAAACTACGAATCGGTAGATCAGATAATAACCCTGCAATTTATCAATAAATGTATTGTCCATTTGAACATATAATAATATTACATGAAAAGAAAGAAGCATAATTTTTCATTTTGCACAGAGTTTAACAAGTACTAATTAGTTAGTTTTTGTATCGATTAGTACAAGGTTTAAATATGAATTCATGATAATGACTATACCAGGTAGTCACGTACGTGGCTCATTAATTTATTGATTTTAGCTATATACCATACGCGTGACATATATCATGATTAAGAAATTGTTCAATTAAAATTGGTCAGATAGTAAGAAAATAAAAGCTTGCTGGAATAGCTCAGTTGGTTAGAGCGTGTGGCTGTTAACCACAAGGTCGGAGGTTCAAGCCCTCCTTCTAGCGCATTTGTTTGAGTTTTGTACAAAAAAATTGATTTAAGGAATTAATAATATTTTTAGTATAATTTTAAGGAATTCTCCATGTAAACATTTTAACGTTGTTATTTACTTTTGTATTAAAATCTCGTTTGATGAGTTTGATTATATTAATAACTAGCGTGGTCACCCGTGCAACGCACGTGCACGGGGCATACGATACATTTTATAAAAAAATCATGAACAAATATATTTGAACAATTATAAAGAACTTGAGGCTTTTTTAATTATGGTTCATAAATTATATAATAAATTATAAATTATCGTTATCTATTAAAAATAGTTGATTAATTCATAACTTTAAAGTAGAGTACAACGAAAAATTGTATAAATTATAGTTGAAGTAATAAAATAGTTTAAATAGTTGTTGTGAGTAGGTATTACAAAATCAAATTCAAATAAAAATAAAAAAAATTATTACCTAAATTTTAAAATCAAACTCAAAGCAAGATGGAAGAGATCATTTTAATTTTTTTTATATGATCGTAAACGTTAAAATCAAATCTTTTTGAATTTTGATTTTTTTTCTAATCCTAAAAGAATCAAATTTGAACTCATCAAAGATATTTTTACCACCTAAAAAAACCAAAAAAATAAATGATTTAGAGACTATGAGAAAATAAATCAAGAATATTAAAATACGAAGACCTTAATACTACTGTTGTCGCCTTTAGAGTAATTCTAACTCAAGATGTCGTCTTGTCTGTCCATTTTTTTACACTTATCACATTCTTACCACATCTCTAACCTCAACCCCAATAAATGAATTAATTTATCAATTAATGTGTTTAATTTACATTCTATTTTTCATTTCAAAATATTCATTGCATGCCTAATAAACCTGAAAATAGAAACGAATCAATTAATTAAAGAATTAATGTGTTTAATCTATATTCTATTTTTTATTTTGATATATTCATTGTATGTCTAATAAAACTGATAAAGGAAAAGAATCAATTAATGTTTAATTGATTTTAATTCTTCGAAATACTCATTGCATGTCTAATAAAATCAAAAAAGAAAAGGAATCAATTTATGTATTTAATTGCATATAATTCCGATTGCGCAATGATCTCTTTTCAAATTATGCAAACCATTCTAATATTCCCTTTCTTTATTGTTGTTTTTTCCTTCATGTTTCTTTTTGTAGTTTTTCTTTTTGATTTTCATTTTTAGTTTATTTCTCGCTAATGACATAGTCATCGTTTTGAATTTCAGATTCGCTATTTCAACAAAATAAAATTCTGTTCCCCTTTAATTTGCTCACTATGATATACTTCTATTTGATTTACTGCTATTAATATTAGCTTGATACACAATTACAAATTAAAAACAAAACCATTTACATCAAAGTAAATTTATTGAAATAGAAATTTTGAATGGAAAAATTAAATAATTTATATATATATTTTAATTAAAACAACTAATACAGTATTACATATATTTTCATGCTAAAAAAGTATGACATATATTTTCCAAAACAAACATAGTAATATATATATATAATCATTATTATCTCGTACATAATTTATTAGAAAATATTGAAAAAATAAACAACTAATTTTTTTTTATTTATGATGTTTATTCTTGTTTAAGAGAGAAAAATAACGTATCTGCACAGAATAAAAAAAATTAATCAAAAAAGGAAACAAAAAATAAAAAAACTTAGAGACATTAATTCTAAATAAAACTGATAACTAAAAATGATTAATAAAAAAAACCCAGCTTATAGGAAAAGTTTGACTTGTTGAATATATCAAAGAGTAACGATGATCTTCGATAGATTCAAAACAAATACCTCTTTCCCTTAGCTATAACGTTGTAGTTTGTTTGTTTTTTGGAGCATCAGCCCCGTTAAATTTTTAAAAAAAAAAACAAAACCCAATTCTTGTTGGAAAGAGAGAGAAATAGTGTATTTGCACATAGTAAAAAATTAATCACAAAAGAAAATAAAAAACAAAAAACTTAACAACGCAAAATATAGAAACATTAATTCTAATAAACAATTGATAACTAAAAATGATTAATAAAAAAAGAGATCGACTCGCCTTAGTGGAAAAGTTTGTCTTGATGAATATATAAAAGAATAACGATATATTGCCTTCGATAAAATCAAAATAAAAATCAAATAACATCAATGGTTTGGGAGTTATAAAAAATAAATAAACACTTAAAATAAGTGAAAATGATTAATAATAAAATAGAAAAAATAGCAATAATTACAAATTTACCTTAGATGATGAACAGGGGAATAACAATAATACAAAGGCTAAAACAAAGTGAACAAATAAAATATATCAATATATGCATATATTAAGATTTAAGATCGATTAAAAATACAAAAATTGAAACATATAAATTATTAACCAAAGTTTCAAGTGATAGTCACTACAATGGAAGATAATAATGAAAAAGAAAATGTATATAAAATGATAAAAGAACACAAAAAAGAGAAAAGACATGAGAAGTCAGTGTTGATGAATAGAGGAATAACAATAATAGAAATGCTAAAACAATGTGAACAAATAAAACATATCAATACATATATGTATTAAGATTTAAGATTAAAAATACAAAAATTGAAATATATAAAGGATTAACCATGAATAGAAAACAAAAACTAACCTTTAATCGAGAGTTTCATGTGATTGTCACTGCAATGGAGGAGAATAATGAAGAAGTAAATGTATATAAAGTGAGAGAAAAAGAACAAAAAAGAGAGAAGACAAAAAAAGTCATCCAGAGAAGGAAGAGTTGAAAAGACACGAAAGTTTGCCGATGCGAAAGGGGAGAAGTTGAATAAAATCTTAGAAAATAAATAGGTAGAGAGATAGGTATGAAAATACTCAACCAATAAAAAGAGGAATGAAATGATGTTATGATATCTTTAGACATTATTTTAAAATTCATAAAAAGCAAGTATTTATTATAAGAATCAATTAAAAATATTAGAATAAAATATTAAATGTAGAATTGTCGTTTATATAATATATCAATTTGAAATACTTTCCAAAAAATTAAATACAATATTGAATACAATCAATAATTTCAGATAACAATTAGGCACATTAAATTTAAATCATGTATAATCAATCAATAAACCTATCAAATCAATCCAATTATACCTTGAAATGCTCCCAGAGTAACACGTGTAAAAATTGGTCTTGAAGGGGTTCGTCTTTATATATATTATTATACATTATACATAATACACACCTTTTTTTTTATACATGATATACACCTTATTGAATAACGGTTCGTGCTACCGTGGACCACTAATTATAAAACTTATAAGTGGTCCATGGTGGACACTAATTATAAAACTTATACAAAATTTTAATAACCATTAGATTTATCGGTGAAAATCAATGGTCCAAATTAATTGAAAAAAAAGAGAGAACACACATGTGTTTTTCCACACAATCACACCCCTACCCTCACCTCCATTCCCAGCACGGCTGCACTTTGAAAGTGGAGGAAGAGGGAGAGGCGATCTGGGTCTCGATCTGGTCGCTACCACAACAAAGGAAGCCGATCTAGATCACAAAGCAGAACAGAGACGAAGACGAAGCAGACACAGCTACAGTAATCGCGACGAAGACGAAGCAGACACAGACGAAGACGAAGGAGAAGAGAAGGACGCGGCTACAGTAAGCGTGGATGCAGAACTGAGTAAAGGAAGCAGACGCGGCTACAGTACTCCGAAGGAAGCAGATGCGACTACAGTACTCCGAGGATGCAGAACTGGACCATGCGTCTACAGTAACCGAACCCCGCAAAGCTGTGGCCAACATCATATCGCGGACGTGACTCCTCCACCTCTAATTTCCACATTGGATCCACACGCCTTTGTAACACCCGTATTTTTAGATCCGTAGTTAATTCTATGACACTGAGTGAGTAGATCAAATTACATATTATAAGATGGTATTAGAAAATGAAATATCATGAGTATAGTCACCCATATTAAAGTAATTAAGATTTCGAGTTGAAATTGGAAATTTCAACAGAAAGCGATTTTGGTTATAGACAGAAAAATAAGATTTTACTGATTTGAAGGCCAAGACAATGCCATCATGAGCAATTAAAGAGACAAATAGTATTTTTATATTATTTAAGGATTTTAGAATTTTAGTTTGGAATTTTCTGAGATTAGGATAAAGATGTTACAGTTTTGGTCCCTGTAGAATGGACTACGTGACACGTAATGAACAGATAATTACCAGAGGGCTAAGAAATGATCCAAATGGAAAGTTAGGGATATCATTAGTGTTTTTGGATTACTTATGATTTTTAGATGGGTAGAAATTGGAAGAAATCGAAAAACTGAAAAATAGCGTAAACCGTGACTCGGTTTGCAAACGTCGAAGGTTTTATATTTTTCCGGAGACTGTTTTTATGTCAAAAAAATATTTTAACGAAACAAAAGTTATTTCTTTAATATTTATGATTTTTAGGAATTTTTCTAGAGTTTTTCAGAAAATTTTATTTTTAGCCGTTTTTAGCACGTTACGGGTAACCGTAGCGCAAACGGGGTATCAGAAAATGATCAAAACTTGAGTTTCGAAATTATAACCTCTATTATATTAATTTTAGGTCTCAAAAATAATTTTTTCATTAATCAATTACTTGGAGAAATATTTATTTCAAAATATATATTATGATAAGCATTTTTGGCCACTTGTGCTTCCAAAAGCAAAACCCCAAGTGTGAACACTCCTTTCTCTCATTTTCAGCTGCAATCTTGCGCCCCACACAGCCCCCAAAATTCTGATTTGTGCCCATGTGCTCATGCCTTGAAAGTCTTGGTTGGAAGAAATATTAAAACACCTTTAACTCTTAATTTATTCCAAGTTAATACCACTTGCCTCTAAGAAAATCTTGGCCCTCCATTTCCTTTTGGTTCAGCCGAAATTATACAAGGGGAAGGGGAGAGAGAAACTCATCTTCCTCATTTGCATCTTGCTCCCAAAGAAAACCCATTTTTCTCTCTAAGTTCCAAGCTTTCACTAAGCCTTTTCCTTAGTGTTCAAAGAGCTTTTGGACTTCAAGCTTCACAAAAAAAGGTTGGTTGATGATTCTAAATCATAAAACCTTCTTAGTTTTCCATTATCTCCATTCTTTGATTTTTTTAAATCATGTGTTCTTCCATTTTTAAGCCAAGCTTTATTCTTTTGGCTATAGGTTTGCACCTTGTGAACCAAGAAGCTTGAAACCATTCCTTGATCTATTTTCTTCAAGGGCTTGAGTAAGTTATCATCCTCTCATATTTTTCTTCTTAGGGTTTTGGTTTTTCTACAAAGAAAATATATTTATGCTTGTATGTTGTATGATATTGTAAAAGGGGTTTTGATACTAGTGGAACAACCAAGCTTTGGAGAAGTGATTTTAGGACTCAAGTGATCTTCAAGAGGTAAGTGGGATGTTCTTCTAAAAGACATAATTTGTATGTAGTTTTGTGTTGTATGATTTGGGTGGCTTGATGACAACTCAATAACCTTGAGTTCCATCTTTGATTTGAGTGATTTAAACCATCCTTGATGTGTTTAAATTACTAAGCTAAGATTTTTAGCTCAATGATTTTTGTATGAGGATTGTATATTTTTAGTTCTAAGGACATATTTCTAAAGGACTTTGATTAAAAATGAAGAGTGAAGAAATTTACCTAATAAGGAAAATGTGTGTGTATGCTTGGATTTATTAAAAATGTAAATCTTAGCATATGTTAACTCTATGGTTTTTGTATGGTAGAAATCTTGTGTTTTGATGTATGATGGTTCTCTTGATTTTTGGATGAGAATATGGTATGTTTTGGAGTGATTGAGTGCATTGATTTATTTGTGATTCATCTGATCCATTTGGGATGATTGTAATATTTAAAGTAGTGCTATGCTTTATGTATTTTGAGTATGTGATGTTTGTTGTGATTGGGTAAATATAATTGAGAGGAAAATAAAACAAGTGACCCAAGCAATTATGGAAGAGGAAGTAGATGACTCTATAGCAAAAGTATTTTAAAAACAATGACCAATTGGATTCACATTTAAGCCAAAGTTTCAATTTAGACTTTCACTAATTAATTCTTTTGAATAAGTCTCCAATGGACTTTAATGGGATCTTCTTAAAATAAAGAAGTTTTGAAGTTTCATTTATATCAAGTTTAACACATAAGTTTTTGATCAACAAGAGTAGGCAATTATTTGCAAAGAGGAAATAGAATGGGTAGAATTAATCCTTTTTGAAAATCCAATTCTTAACAATCAAGTTTCATGGATGGGTAATTAAATTTTTGAGGTTAAAAAATATTGGTATTAGAGTATTTAATAAAATCCAAGGAGAAAAGTGAAAATTTCGAGTTTTTAAAGAGTTTGGGGTTAAAATGTAATTTTTAGAAGTTGTGGGGTAAAAAGTCAAAATCTAGACTTTTGGGGTCAAAATCGTAATTTTGAAAGTCTAGAGGCAAAAACAGAAACTGGACGCAGAAACTGGACGCAGAGACTGGACGCAGAGACTGGACGCAGACACTGGACGCGGACGCAGACACTGGACGCAGACACTGGACGCAGACAGTGGACGCAGAGACTGGACGCAGACTGGACGCAGGAACTGGACGCAGAGACTGGACGCAGGAACTGGACGTTTTGGGGTCAAAATATAATTATAAAAAGTTATGTGGTTTTAACAAATAATAAGAAGTAAGGGGCATTTTTATAAATGCGAAGAGTCCCACACGTAGTTGGAAAAGAGTCCAAACGTGGCGTTGTTAACTTAAAATTTTACACGTTGTTGAGAGAGGGTCAACACGTGGCGAGTTGAAGATTCGAGGAATAATGCTACACGGTGTTGGGAGAGAGCTAACACGTGGCGATGAAAATCCTAAATGAAGGATTGCATTATTCTCCTTGTATGTGTGTATGAATTGTATTGTCATATGCATTTGAGATATTGGCTTTTGCCAGGCTAGCTTTATGCTATGATGAGAGTATACAATCCTAAAGTGATGGATTGAGAATAAGCATAGTCTGACTATAAGTCTTTGAGGGCGTTCAGGTCACGAAATTCTCAATGGCCTTGAGGGGAATCTCCTTGTGTCGAGAAGAGTAGTATACCCGGCTTGAATGATCCTGACCGGCTTGTCTTATTTATGATATGGTGCACGAGTTAGCACAATGGGTCATACCGAATAAATGACAACGAGGGCTAAGAGATGGTCAGGTTGCATTTATGTTAGGTACAAGCACCGCCATATCGCTCTACTCAGTTGAGGAAAGAGAAGTCTCCATGGAGCAGTGCACCGGTGTGATGAGAGATGATTGAAGTGTCATGCATATTGTTTGGATCGAATTGGGTGATTTTCGTGATGATGTGTCTTGGGTAATTTTGTGAACTTAGAGAAAAGTTTTCAAATGATATCTGCTTATTTTTGAAGTATAATAAGTAGTATTTTTCCTTTTACTATGTATGTTTCTTGATTGTGGCTTTTGGGAGAAACTCAGCCTTGCCTATATGTTTTGTGCCCTTCGGGACATGATTCATATAGATTGATTACTAGCTGAGTGGACTAGACAGGACTCGAAGAACGAGACGCGCATTGAAGACGTGTCAACAAAGTGGAAGGACGTGCGAGTCCTAGTTTTGTTGGAGTTTTTCTTATTTGAACTTTTTGTAGAAGTTCTTAGTGTTTGACCAGCATAGAGAGTCTGTACTGATTTGGGAAAGGGATTTCTTGTGTATGATACGTTCCATTATAATCGAATAAGTTTTAGTTCCTATGTGGTTTTCTGGTTGGTGTTTATTCTCACAAAGTATTTCTTTTAAAAAGAAAAAAAAATTGACAGAGAAAATCCATTTGTGAAAATTAAATAAATTTTGACAGCGTTTTTTGAAAGAAGAATTAAAAGAAAGATTTTAATTTCCGCATTAGAGGTTCAGTTACGAAGTGTAATGCCTTCTGAGAAAGGGGTGTTACAGCCTTGACCATCAAATCAAAGTCAAGCTCGTTCTTGTTTTGGATTGGTATATTTGAGCAGAAAAAGTGAAAACCATTTGCATCGCAACTCAAATGTTGCAATTTCCATTCCTACCCACACTGCTTGTGCGGTGGTGGTGGTGGTGGTGGTGCCCCACTTTCTCCTCCAATAACAAATCGAAATCCTTCACTGCAATGGAGCTCTCAGATTCACACAATGTATCATGGAATAGAAAGAAAAAACATATTGTCTTATTACTTTCCGCCGAGAACAGCCGTGCGTCCCCCGTCACCGGCAACTGCGCTGGCCGTTGATGAATCTGTTCATCATCCCCGTGGCGTGGCCTTCCTCCGCTGGTTTCTTCTCGCTTTGGTACGATGAAGGAGAGATGGGAGAGAGATTCTGTGAGAGAAAGTGTACATGTTCTCATTTTTGTTATCAATTCATCTGAACCTTTACTTTTTACTTAATAAATCGGATAGTGATAAGTACCTAAGCACTTGGGGAACCCACCCTTGAAAAGCTAGCTATCAAGGGGGAAGAACCAAGCACTTAAGTACTCCACCGAGCATCCCATACTACCCGATGTGGGACTTGGGCACCCCATAATACCCAAGTCCCTATCAAATAGCTATAATTAAATTTGTTAAAAAATTTTAAAACTTCTTCACAGTGAACCACCTATTACTAGACATGGCCTATTGAATATGAATATAAAACTTTAGTGTATCAAGTTTAGGTTCGTACATTTTTTTTACTACAAATGCGTTGTGATTTGTCACTTAATATATTTGTGTGATCTTTAAAAGTTAATAAAATAGTAAAGTATGATCACTTCGAAGAAAGCTATATAATGATGTCCCTAGTGGTATGGATCTCATCAGATTTGCTTTTATTTAAAAAAAGTCCACCACTTACGTATACTTTTTAATCCTAAAAATATTGCTGATAAACAAATAATAATATCAATGCTCTAAAAGAAGGCAGCATTATGTTATAAAAAAAAGAAAAGGAAGGCACTGGGCAGCATTTGCTTCAACAAAGCGGATTGATGAACTCAAATAGAATTGAACGAAATATCATTAAAAAATATAAAATAAAACATAACAAAAGCAAATAAGTATTATGTTGTGTAAGTTCTTTTTCAAATGGAAAATGGACTATCTAATATCTATTAACTTATATGATAAAATATTTAATATTTTGAATTCATCTTTTTTATATTTATTTGTGTTTCATTAATTGTTTTTTTACTGGATTGTAAAAGGCAAAAATAAAAAAATTGATATAATCAATATTATTATTGAATTAATAGCTAGAAAGCCATGGCAGCCCATATTCGTTTTGCGGCTATTTCGCAATCTCTGATTCAATGAACAATGTGTTTCCGGGGCAGTGGAGCATCTAAGGCACACGTCTGTCTGACGGTCTGGTCGCAAGGCTTTCCATATATATGTCTTCTTATTTCTTTATTATATTATATGAATGAATATATTATATTTGACCAAAAAAAAATGAATGAATATATTATAGAAATGTTAACACTAACACTTAGGTTATGTTTGGATGGGGGTTTTTGGAGGGGAAGGGAGGAGAGGGGAAAATTTATAATCTTTAATTATTTTGTTTGGGAGTTTTTAAAATTAAAAAAAGTTTTACATTTTGGTGTCTACTACTTTCTAAAATAATATTTCTTTGATCCTATTAAAGCCAGACAAGGTAATTAGGAATTATAAGCTCTTTCTTCCACTCCTCTCCCTTCCCTTCCCCTCCAAAAATTCACATCCAAACATAGCCTTAGGGATGATGTTAAGAATATGAAAATATTTTTTATAAAAAATATTCATGCAAGATATTTGTTCAATAGATAATTTTCAATGAAAAAAGTGCAGTAGATATTTTGTTAATAAAGATGAGTTAAATATGTTTCTGGTCGAGAAATATTTGTTTTTGTTTTTTTATTTTAAAATATTACATTTTGATTCTCTATTTTTTTGAAATAAATTATATATAGTCTTTATTGATAGTATTTTGAGGGATTATATATAACCTATTAAGCTTACATATGACCTATTTTAAAAATAGAAAATTAAAATAAAATATTTTAAAATTAGAGGACAAAAAATAGATATGTTTTATGTATAAAGACTAAAAATGTATTTAATCTAAATTTTTTATTCCTAAAATTACCGATACTAACATGAGCTGTACTACATTTTCGTCTTGTCTTTCTAATTAATTGATCAGGTAAAGATAAAAGTGTGATTGACAAATTAAGAATTAATGTTTAAAACAATGAACGATGATTAATGAACAAAACAACGAACAAATAAGAATTTCTTTTTTAAAAAAAATTGCCTCCTAAAAACGAAAATAGTAAAAAACTTTTACTAGAAAAAATGGTTCAACGTACTAATACAGTAATTTTTAAAGTTACATTTTTAATAATCTTTTATACTTTTAATTATTTAATTAGCACCCCTAAAATTCTTATTAGTATTTGCTCAAAAGAGTATATACGTGGAATTATTATAGTGATAATTTAAATTGATGATGGGGAGGAAATTAATATGAGTATATATGTGGAACAAATTTCGGTGTGTTTTATTTTATGATAAATGTTAAAAATATCCTAAATTACTGGTTAATTATTTAAAATAAAAATATTTTATTAAGAAATATAATCTATAAATATACTCGCTCGATCTTTTTTATAAAAAATATAAGATAAAATTATCAATGCCAATAAAATGCAATGAAATGGGTAAGTTGTAATCAATGATGTTATAATTTTATTTTATTTTCAAAGATATCTTTTGCATCAGACTAGCCAGGTACCCGTGCGACCGCACAGGTTCTGTTGGTTGACACGCAATTTTTTAATATGAAAATTTTCAAAAACAAAAAAAAATAAATTCATAAGCAAATTATTTTATTGGTCATAAATAAATAAAAAATTTATCAAACAAATAAAATAGAACAAAGAAAATTAATTATAAAAACATAGGGATCGTTGTAGAAGAAAAAATATATAAGTAAATAAATAAATTTATAGCCCATAAAAGTTATTGGAACAAATAAATGAGTTAAACACGTAAACAAATATTATTTTGTTAATCGAAAATAAAATTATAAGAAAAATAAATTTATAGCCTGTAGAAAGTTATTTAAACAAATTAATGAGTGAAACTTGTAAGCAAATACTGCTTTGGTCGTCGAAAATAAAATCGAAATAAAAATAAATATTTAGCCCGTAGAAAGTTATTAGAACCAATAAATGAGTCAAATTTCAATAAAATCAAAATAAAAATAAATTTATAGCATGTAGGAAGTAATTAGAACAAAAAAATGAGTAAAATTACAGTAATGATTTACTGTAGCGATTGATGTATTGAAAAAAATTTGTTCAAATAAATGAGTGATTTTATTGTAGTGATTTACTGTAGCAAAAAAAAATTTGAAATAAAAATAAATTTATAGCTCGTAGAAAGTTATTAGAATAAATAAATAAGTGAAACTACTATAGCGATTTACTGTAACGATTGCTGTAGCAAAATTTAAAAAATTGAAAAAATAAATTTAGAGTCTGTATAAAGTTATTAGAACAAATAAATGAGTTAAATTTGTAAGCAAACACCATTTTGATAATGAAAAATAAAATCGAAAGAAAAATAAATTTATAGCCCGTAAAATGTTATTGGAACAAATAAATGAGTGAAATCTGTAACCAAATACTATTTTGGTGATACAAAATTAAATTGAAAAAAATAAATTTATACCCCGTAGGAAGTTATTTGAACAAATAAATGAGTGAAATCTGTAAGCAAATACCGTTTTGATGAACGAAAATAAAATAAAAATAAAAATAAATTTATACCCCGTAGAAAGTTATTTGAACAAATAAATGAGTAAAATTACTGTAGCGATTGCTTTAGCAAAAATAAAATAGAAAAAAAAAGTAAAATTGTAGCCAATAAAAAGTTATTAGAAGAAATAAAATGAGAAAAACCTGTAAGCAAATATTGTTTTAGTGATAAAAAATAAATCAAAAGCAAAATAAATTTATAGTCTGTAAAAATTTATTGAAACAAATAAATGAATGAAATTTGTAAAAGAACACCATTTTAGTGACTGAAAATAAAATAAATAAAAAATTTATTGCCAGTAAGAACAAATAAATAAGTAAAATTATTGTAGCGATTTACTGTATGAAAATAAAATTAAAAGAAAAATAAATTTATAGACCGTAGAAAGTTATTGAAAAAAATAAATGAGTGAAATTAATGTAGCAATTTACTATAGCAAGAATAAAATCGGAATAAAAAAATTATAGTTTGTAGGAAGTTATTAAAACAAATAAATGAATGAAATACTGTAGCAATTTACTATAGCAATTACTGTAGTAAAAATAAAATAAATAAATAAATAAATTTATAGAGCATAGTGATTTAGTATAGCAAAAATAAAATCAAAATAAAAAATTTTATAGCCCGTAGTTGAACAAATGAATGAGACAAAATACTATAGCGATTTGCTGTAGAAAAAAATAAATCAGAAAATAAATAAATATATAGACTGTAGAAAGTTATTAGAATAAATAAATAAATGAGTAAAATTTGTAAGTAAAGACTACTATAGTGATCAGAAATAAAATGGAACGAAAATAAAATTGAAAAAAAAATAAATTTATAGGCCGTAGAAAGTTATTGAAATAAATAAATGGGTGAAATTAATGTAGCAAGTTACTATAGCCCATAGATTGTTATCGGGACAAATAAATAAGAGAAAATACTAAAGCGATTTACTGTAGCAGAAACAAAATTGAAATAAAAATTTATAGTCCCTAAAAAGTTATTGGAACAAACAAATATGAAAAATTACTGTAATGATTTACTGCAATGAAAATAAAATCAAAATAAAAAAATTTATAGTCCATAAGAAATTGTTGAAACAATTAAACGGTGAAATATTGTGGTGATTGTTGTAGCATTTTATTATAGCAAAAATAAAATAAGTGTAAATAAATTTATATTATTTATTGAATATTTTTTAGTATTATGAAAAGTGAGCGGGAAAAAATTTTCTTAATATCTGACACGTGTATAATTTTTTTTGTCCCAACACCAAAAAACGTGTTTTTATTAATAGTAATAGATAGATAGATGTTTTTATTAACAGTAATAGATGATTTGATGTTTTTTTTTATTTATTTAAAAAAATACTCCCTCTAATTTTTTTTTTTTAAATAGAGTGAGTTATTTTGAGGAGTGTTGTGACCCATCTTCTTATATTAAACCAGCCACCGGAAGGAAGTCAGGAACACACGTTTGTACTCCATTTAGTTTTTTTTATTTGTTGTTTAAGGTTGTTTTACTGTAATTAAAAAATTAATTAATTGATAAATTTTTTTTATTATATCTTTATTTATTCACTACTCTATTTGTTAAAAATAGTAATTAGTTTTTGAACTCTCAATTATGTATTAATCAATTTTATAAAAACTGTAAAAAATAATTAATAGAATTAAGGATATAATTGTCAAAATATAACCTTAAACTATTAAAATAACAGATAAAAAAGAATAAATTTTTTTTTAAAATTTGACAAATAAAAATGAATAAAAGGAGTAATTGACACGTGATGCGGGCCCCACTCATTATTGGTGTTTGTATTGTTTGTTACTATCAAACGAGTTCCGTTCCATTTTCAAGGCTCCTTTATTTCAGCTGTCTCTGAGGGTGGGCCACCCTTTTTATTTAATGCGTCGACCTCATTATTCGTATTCCCTACCACTGTACTCGCAAAAAGTCCAAACTACCCTCTTCCTTTCCACGGAGTCTATTAGTACTACGTTATGTGTTTTTTTTCCTTTTAAACCTTTTTCACAGTGTGGTCGACATTTCTGATAGGTAACATTTTTTGTAATTGAGATTTTTTTCATATTTAAAACTCGAATTTGAGACTTTAATTAAAGAGTGGGAGACATTATCGTTCATGCCAACTTCAATTGATATATTGTGAAATGCTTTGAAAACACTTATTAAAACTCTAAGTTTAAAATGTTTTTAAAAAAATTAATATCTTAAATTTTTAATATATGACAGTTTCTATCTTTTAATTTTTATCTTAAATTTTTAATTCATAATTTGAAAATATTTGTTAATAAAATCGTAAAAAATTAACAAAGACTCTCATTTAAACATATCAATGTAAAATAAAATCATAAAGCACTGTAATTTAAATTAATGGTAAATGTGTTGTTAATTGTTTAAAATATTTAAGACAAATGTACTCATCGCTGAAGCATGTTAAAAGTTAAATAGAAATGTTACACACACATCCAATATACACCCAACACACACCCCAATTCACTATTTCACACATTAGCATTGGGTGTGGTGTGGGTGTACAGTGGTCCATCTATCAAAGTTCAAAGTTAAATGTTCCTAGGAGGGATTTTTCACTAAATCGTCTCTTACACAAAACTGTTATACATATTTATTTAATAATATATTTTTTTATATTTTGAAATTAAAAATTTTTATTTTAAATTTACACATATTGTTTTAGTATTTTCCATAAACTAAAAACAAGGAGTAACTTATAAATAAATTTTAAAAAATTATATTATATTTCAAAATAAATTTTTTTATTTAAACAAACGGACCTAAATTTTGCCAATTACAAATGTGTACAGGTAGGTGGCTTCATAAAATAATACAATGAATTTAGTCCGTGTAGTATAAAATCTGTTAAAAACTACTTTTAAATTGGTTTAAAGTGTGGTGTGGGTGTACAGTGGTCCATTTATCAAAGTTCAAAGTTAAATGTTCCTAGGAGGGATTTTTCACTAAATCGTCTCTTACACAAAACTGTTATACATATTTATTTAATAATATATTTTTTTATATTTTGAAATTAAAAATTTTTATTTTAAATTTACACATATTGTTTTAGTATTTTCCATAAACTAAAAACAAGGAGTAACTTATAAATAAATTTTTAAAAATTATATTATATTTCAAAATAAATTTTTTTATTTAAACAAACGGACCTAAATTTTGCCAATTACAAATGTGTACAGGTAGGTGACTTCATAAAATAATACAATGAATTTAGTCCGTGTAGTATAAAATCTGTTAAAAACTACTTTTAAATTGGTTTAAATATCTTTTTCGTCCCTGTAAAATGATCGAGTTTCATTTTTTGTCCCTGTAAAAATTTTTGTTTGTTTGTGATCCCTGTAAATCAAAAAGTTTTATTTTTAGTCCCTGCAAAATTGTTTTAGTCCCTGTAAAATTTAGATCATGTTGAATTAGTCCCTGTAATATTTAGATAATTGCCAAAGTAGTCCTTGTAAAATAAATTTAATAGGGACTAAAAATAAAATTATTCACAAATTACAGGGACTAATTCAACATGATCTAAATTTTACAAGGACTAAAACAATTTTGCAGGGACTAAAAATAAATTTTTTTATTTTACAGGGATCACAAACAAATAAAATTTTTTACAGGGACGAAAAATGAAACTCAGTCATTTTGCAGAGACGAAAAAAGTATTTAAACCTTTTAAATTTCTTATTCAAATAATTACGAGTGTACTCTGCTTTAATTTTATCATACCCCACCATGGTTAATTATATTATGTGTAATGTATGGCTTCTTCTATGACTAAAAAGAATTGTAAAAAATGAAATAGATATTGTACGGATCCTTTTTTCACTAAGCAGAAAGTACTAATAATTAGTATTGTGTAGAGTGGGAGAGTGGGGAATTTTTTTTTTTGTTCTTCAAGGAGTAATTTTTATGCATAGAATAAAGTATTGGTAAAAATTATAAGGCTTAAATATATTTTTAATCCCTTAAATTTGGGTAATTGTTGTTTGTAGTGTCTCAAATTTAAAATGCCTATTTTTGTTCTCTCATTTTTAAAAATGTGTCATTTGTAGTCCCTGAGTTATTTTTCAATTTGAAAAGTTTTTTTAAAATTTATATTTTGACCCCTCTTAAATTCTGATTCTCACTTTACTCCCATTTCTCTAACTTCTAAGGATTTTTTAAATTTATATTTTGACCCCTATCAAATTTAGAAAATAGTTTTTAAATTTAAAATATGACCTCAGGGACTAAAATGACACATTTTTAAAAATAAGAGACAAAAAATAGACGTTTTAAATTTGAGAGACAAAAAATAACAATTTTTTAAATTTGAGAGACTAAAAACATATTTAAGTCAAATTATAATTATTATAATTGAAAGAAAACAATAGAATATCTCAGGGATATAAATGTCACTTGGGTAGGGATAGGTGCATTCATGTTTCCGAGTGGGGTCGACCAGGTCGCTTTCCATCTCAAAATCAGTGGGCTCCTTGATGTGGTTTCGGTAATCACAGTCCCAATACACTGTACACGTGGTCCTCCATCCAACGGTCCAAGTGTAATGGAATTCTCATCAATGAGAGACAACGACACTCGAGTGTCATATTGATTATCATCCTTAGATATAATAAGAATAATTCTAAATTTTTTATATTTTAATTTTATAAAAAAAATTAATTACTAAATAGAGAAAATATTAAATATTTTTTATGTTTTTAAGATATTAATTATATTTTTTTTATTTTATAAAATAGTAAAAAAATATGTAAGAGAATTTGTAGGAAAATATAACATTTCTCATATAATAATACTAATAATTATACTTTTTTCCTTATTCATATTTATTCAACTAATGACAATAACAATTTGTATTTTTTATAAGTAACATTTCAACTAACCTACACTTATGAATCGGTCCATCACAATAATAGTGATTGAAATTAAAAAAACTAAAGAAACTGATCATTAAATTTTTATTTTAAATCAAATGATCACTTCAATTAACTATTCTATGTCTAATTAAAAATTAATATATCGAACCTCGACATTTTCCACGTATTTGACCACAAAATCACATAGCCTATATATTAAACTAATATTGGTATATTCAATGAGTGTGACTTAATTGACAACACACACTGAGTTTGTAGGTGAGAAAACTAAAATCCGATCCACATAAAACACACTCTTAATGAGGGACAATAGTTAATAAAAAAAACTAATGTTAGTATTGTATATAGGGCATCCCAATAATTGGAAATGACAAATATTATTTTCTCAAGAATCTGGCCCACAAGTGACCTTGATATATATATTATTAAGGTAAAACCATCACAAGAAAGGAATCGGTTTAAGCTGTAAGCAAATCAAAATAGATATCCAATTGTTCAATTAAATTAATAAAGTTGCAAAATAAAATATTAATTGTTGGGCATTTCCCTAGCAATCATCACCCATATAATTCCAAACAAAACCAGGGGCTTAGCCCAACCACTCCATGAATTAATATTAAGAGACCCCATAAGATGGCTTTAGTAGAATTGGTCTTATAAAGACACACCCACTACTCTCACCTTTCTATTCTCCATTCTATGGTTTAACACAACACAACACAACAACCCATCCTTTGTATTCTTCTTCATTCTTCATCCCCTCTCACAACATGTTGAGGAAGAGACCCCCGCCGATGATCGGAAAGTTATCGGAATTGTTGGTCTCCGGTGGCCGTGCGGTGGATGCCACCGGAAGCCCAAGAAGCCCATTAGACATGAAGATGCAATCATCACCAAGGGGCTCAAAAAGCTACGACCTTGGTGGTGTTGGTCTCAAGATTGTGGTGGCTCTTGATAAACCCTGTGAAGGAGTTGTGCGTGAAGTTTTGCCCAAACACGCCGTTTGCACATCGAATTTGAACCGATCGGGACCAATCCCGGTGAAAAACCCAGGTGGGTTTCTTCAGAGGAATGAAATTGATGACGTGGAAAGCTTGGAGGAATACACATGTGTGACATGCCATGTACCCAACAAAACCTTCACCAAGGTTTACTATGATGGTGGTGAAGGATATAACAACAACAACGTTGGTGTTCTCAGAAGACCCACACCACCAATTTTATTAATTGAGCCCGAACCATCATTTCCCACATCAAATTTTCTCAGTTCATGTCACTTATGCGGAAAGAAACTAGATGGCAAAGATATATACATGTACAGGTACTGATTAAAAATCCAATTTTTATTTTATTTATTTAATTTTTTTTTTGGGTTAAATTTTTGTTCTTTGCTTCAGATTTATGGGACATGGAGTTAAAATTGTTTTTTTTTTTCTGTTGTGGTGTAACAGAGGAGAGAAAGGATTTTGTAGCACAGAGTGTCGTTCAAGTCAAATAATGATGGATGAGCGGAAAGAGAGGTGTAGGTCAGAAGCTTCAAGGTCTGTGGAATTGTCAAGCTCACCTTATGCAAGGGATCAAATATTTTCAACTGGAATTCTTGCCCTTTAGCGTTTGGTGTCTAACTGTGGCCGCGGAAGGAAAATTAATAATCCAGAGACTGATGCTGCTACAAGTCTATCAATATTACCTACGTACATAATATACGGCTATACTATTATTAACTATCTGGAATGTGTGAGAATTAAGACATGGCTTGATCGTAACCAAAGGGAAATTTTTGATCCAAAAAAAGAAAAGAAAAGAAATGAAAATAGTAGATATTCTGATGTGTTTTTCCTGTTTCCAAGAAGGAAAAGAAGTATGAAGTTGAGATCTCAATTGCACAGAGTTTGTTCTGTTTCCTGAGTTCTGTCTCAAAGATAAACTAATTCAGACTATTTCCGAGTTCGTTTTCTTTTGTTAAAATTATAATTTTGGTCTTGTATCTTCAAACATTCATTTTCAATTTTTTCCATCTTTTGTAAGAAAATTTACTATTTGAGAAAAATAACTTTTAAATACATTTCAAACTTTCGAAATGATTAGTCTCTACGGTTATTCGTATAGGATACCTTCTAAATCCAAAAAAAAACATTCATTTTCAATTTAGGTTCTAAACGTACCAATTTACTTATTATATGTATGATTATTTTTAATTTGAATCTAACGATCTATATATTATTCTTACAATACGCTCTCACCCTCAGTTGGAACTATTAATATAACACGTTAAAGTATATCAAGTTAAAAACTGAGTGACACGTATTGAGCGTACAAAAAGGATAACTGAGCGTATAAAACTGACTGACACGTATAAAACTTATTGTTCTTAATTCTTATGTATGACAAATACTTCACGATAATTCAAAGTTAATTCTTTTGGGTGAACCATTATACTTAAAGAACTTGAGTATCTACTATTCGTGTCACACTATGTTGGTAATTTTGCGTTAATTCTATTATTTATAAATAATCACAACAAACAACAAGGATGCATGGAATTAAAAATATTTACATGTTTAGAGGCTAAATTTTCTTTCTTTTCAATATATATAAGGATGAAATTGAAAATAAAGGTAAGTGTAAGAAATGAAAAATACTTTAATTTTTTTTCTCCTTTGTTGTTCTTTAGTGGATTGCTTTCATTGCAGCCCATAAATGGTGCATAAAGTCATGTAAGGTGACAAAAGAGGAGGACATAGGGGGGTGAGAGAGAGTGGGGTAAATGGTGCCTGTATTGGGACTTTATTTTTCCTTTTAACATAAGGAGATGTTGTCTCATAAATGTGTTATTTCGTCGTTTAAGTGGATGCCATTCAGTGGGGACCGTTGGATGGACCCCTTTGAAAATGAAAGCAGCACCATTGAAACGAATATGACAAAGGGGAATCCAACTATCGGTAATCGGTGTGTCCATCCCATCCCCACTAACAAATATAAGAAAAAATCATCAAACAAGCTAAGGTCTAAAAGAAAATCATACTATATGGTTCCCATCTACTTTATATGTGGGAACCCCTTTTATTATTCGAGGGCATATGCCCCACTAGCAAATTGTATTTCTTCTCCCAAATTTTCCCGAGAAATGAACATCATTGTGCTCCCTGGCTCTCAAGAGGAAAAAGGTGTTATATATATTGACATAAGTAGACGCGTTACTTTTACATGCTCTAGCTTTTCTCATGAGCTATGCAAGCATTGTTGATAATAGCCGAATATCAATAAGTGATCTTTAGGCCCCATGTCACATGATAATTTCATGCACATATTTATACTTTTAAATTATATTTCAAAATTTGAATATCTTGTCGCGTACAAGATTTGTCGTGAATTCAAATAGATTATAACACATTATAATATTAT
Source organism: Glycyrrhiza uralensis (assembly GCA_030159175.1). Classification (NCBI taxonomy): domain Eukaryota; kingdom Viridiplantae; phylum Streptophyta; class Magnoliopsida; order Fabales; family Fabaceae; genus Glycyrrhiza; species Glycyrrhiza uralensis. The sequence continues at coordinate 56,173,928 of BRZY01000001.1, read as the reverse complement.
ATTATAAAGCATTTTTTTCTCATGTTAATTAATTCATACCACGTGTTATGATTATATTTAAATTTTAAAAATATTTTATTCATTTATTATCTTTTTAATAATTAATACAAGAATTTTAATAAATAAATAATTTATAAATTATTAGAGATTAAAATAAAAATAAAATTACAAAATGTAAATAATACTATACTATTATTATATCGATCATAAATTATAACATGCAATCAGAAATTTCAATGTTAAAATATTACCATAAATGTAAAAAATTTCAATAAACCTAATCAATTAATATTTTACTAATCATTTCAAATATTTTTTAATTTTAAAAGATAAAAACTTATTTCCCATTTGATTTCTAAAATGGTCCTGAATAAAACAAATAAGGAGGACCTCAAGAAATCATAAGCCAAATCTTTTTTTTTATCCCAGTAGCACCAACTACTTTAAAATATAACAATATCCATTATAATATCTAGCACAAAATAAATATTGCATATTATAAAAGATATTGTAGTAAATTTTACATTATTTTGCATTTGTTATAATTGATTATCAAACAATATATGGACAAAAAGGTGTTATAAATCAAGTAATTGTATTGTATATAATCCAAAAGAAAGTAATTGTATTGTACTCCTGTTTCGCTTGTGTTATGTCTCAACTCTCAATGAGTATCAAACATGGCTTTTGCTACCGTGAGAGACGTTGGCAAGTCTCTGGCGGTGAGAGACTAAAATAATCAATTAAATCATTTTTTTTATAAAAATTTAAAAGGGACTTACGGTGGAATATTTACATGTGATTTCTCTCTCTCACCCTTTCCATTCTCACAGTCACGGACAAACCCAAGAACGATGGTGCAGTACCAGCGAGACATTCATTGCCGGCCAGCCACCAGAAATGACGGCGTCGCTGCGGCCAGCCACCATACCCGCCGCCTAGAGGCCGTCCTCCGCCCCTTCCCCTACCCCGAAGGCCTCCGACGCTCTCCCCCTCCATCTATACCTCTCTCTTCGTCGACGCCGGCAAGGTGACGCACCGTCCTCCCACCTCCCTCCCCCCACCCTTCTCACTCCTTCGACACTAATTTGAATCGAATCGCCTTTCGGTGATATCGACATTTCCGATTCACAAACCAGAGCAACATAATGAAAACTGCGAATCGTTCAGATGCGGAAATCATTCAGATCTAAGCCACTGCATGCGGCGGATATACCCTGTCGCCGCTGCATCGAGCGTTATCCGCAAACTCCGCCGTCTCTGTCTGGCGGCCCTTCTTCCTCTCCCCGACAACAAACGGTCGTTTCCCGTTCCTCCTCTCCACCGTCGCATCCGCGAGCGGCCTCCCTGGCCGCCTCCTTGCGCGGCTCTTCCGCCACTGACAACGGCCTCGCATGGCCGCGCAACTTCGTGCTCTCTCTCTCATGCGGTGCTGTGTGTGTGTTTTGGGGTTAGGATAATTTGACACTTCAAAAAATCCGCTCCAGTAAACGCCGGTTGGGGGAAGGGGTGACGTTGGACGTGGGGAGGGGGGAGGACGACGGGTGGGCTGCGCGCGGTGGCGGCTGGCCACCGACGTGGCGGCGGCAGGTTACAGACCCTTCTCCGTTTGCGGTTTGGATTGTTGGTGGGGTGGGATTCTATGTGTGAATTTCATGTGTTCCTCATCAACTCAATTATTCATCTTGACCGTTAATATTTTTTAGTGATGAATCTAATGGTTAAATATTATTGCTCACGGTGAGAGACATGCTAGATTCTCACACCGTAGCGGCCGCTATCAAACATGCCATGCATAACAATTTTTAAAAAAAGAATTCTTGACATCAAAATAAGAAATTACAAGGTCGAGCAAAACCCAGGGTAGAACGTCTTGTAACATGTTTTTGTTAGCCTTCCTTATTTTGCTTCAACAGCTTTTTCAGCTGATTTGGCTGGGGTTGTTTTTCCCAGAGGTTACTAGTTGTTGTTTCTGTTGTTAGGCGGCTTGCCGCTTGCCCCCTGATGCTTCATAAAAAAAAAACCAGGGTAGAATGACAATTTTTTTTGTCATCAAAATAAGAAATTACAAGGTTGAGTAAAATCCAAGTTGTAACCTAAGAGTGTCTCCAATGGTGAACCATCTTTGAGTTACATAATGCATTTTTTATAGGCTTATCATATACCTCAATCATTTTAAGAACTTCAACAACTTTCCACGTACAACTCTTTATCCCACAAGGTGTTCATTCTAATGTTCTTCGTATGTATAAATATTTTCTTCAATATTTAAGAATTGGTTCTTGTACAAGAATAGTCCTTACGGTTGATTCTTGCGGTTCATAGACATCTCACCTCCTCCAATGGTCATACTCATCAATAACTAATTCTTTGTAAGTTCAAAAACTATCCCCCATTGGAAATGCTTTGATGACCTTGTTAGATCTTAATATATCATTATTTTATAGAACACCCCACATCTTAATATATGTATTAATAATTCTCATTAATTAGAAAAAAGCTTGGGACATTTTTTTTTTTTGGTCAAAGGGACATTATGTTTTTATATTGATATGTTCGGACACCGAGAAAAACTAGTAAGGATCTAGCCAAATAAAAAGGAAATGAAAAACTAGTCAAAAAGATCACGAAAGCCCCCTGAAAATGAAAATATTCCCTATTAGAAAATAGTAAGAGACACACAAAAGACACCATCCATGTACAGCTAGTAAATTGTTGTAGTAATACAAGTGTGTTAAACATAAACAACCGCAAAAGGGTGCAAAAGAAAAGGATTGGGAAGGATAAAGTAAGAACTGAGAAGAGCACGCCAATGGGGGGACGGAGGAAAGAAACTAGCGGTTTTGAAAAATCATTCTAGCGGCTCAATAGACTATAATCCTCCCACTTGTTTGTCATAAGGAGTTTGCATATTTTACTGATAATACATTAGGTGCTGGGGGGTGGCAACACTCTGGAATCCTGTACCATACCCAGCCCCAAGAGCACCCATTCCCATGGCTGCTTGCTTTAGGGCAAGTTGACCCTGCTGCTGCATAAGGGCATGTGCACCACCCATTTTGCTCATAGCCATCTGGCGTTCATATGCTGCAAGACCGGCAAGCGAAAATCCTGGCACATGTGAAGAAGTAGGTGGGGGAAGAGGGGTAGAGGCTGTTCCTGGAGGTGTAGGCTTGCTACCCCATGAACACTGCAAAAATATCCATTCACATGATTAGATAATAGATACAACATTTTTCTAGAGAGGCCTTATGGATTTGGAGTGTGAAAGCTCAAATCATATATGTTCCTGGATGACAAAATAGTTG